>OY998253.1:68850622-70176247 GCA_963922045.1 Persicaria maculosa | reverse complement strand
TTTTCACCATAGGTGCATTTTTTTTTAATTTACATGGATATCCGGGGTTACTAGCACCCGACTTATCCCATGGGCCCTGAAGTTATGATAGGGTTTCTGTTAGCTGCATTTGGACTCGTCATTACTTATGATTTTAATTTTCATAACATCATAGACACTCGTGAATGGAAGATAGAGATCATGTTGCTTAGTTCTTCTTTCATCATTTCATCCTTGAAAATATCTAACCTAAATGAATCAAATATGGAAATATTTTTATGATGGTTGGCCTTTTGCTTCTTATATTTCACTTCACAGTTGGCATAAAGTAAATTTTCTTACTGTTTTATTTTCTCTTCACAGTTGACATAATTATAGTTTCAAATTATAAGTGATAAAATGGATGCTAGGAATACCACCTCCAGAGTAAATTGAACACCATTTTTTTGATAGGCATTTTTTCACTGCCCTGTTTATTGTGAACATATTAACAGCATGAGGCGTTGCAACTTCTTATGACTTTATAATCAGTTATATTATTGAGAATGCTATTTTTTTTTCTCTTGTATAAACTTCCCAGTATCTAGGCTTTGAATTTTGAATTGTTTAGAGTGAAGGATATCTGTTAGCTGCATTTGGACTCGTCATTAGCTGCATTTGGACTCGTCATTACTTATGATTTTAATTTTCATAACATCATAGACAGTGGTGAATGGAAGATAGTGATCATGTTGCTTAGTTCTTCTTTCATCATCTCATCCTTGAAAATATCTAACCTAAATGAATCAAATATGGAATTATTTTTTATGATGGTTTGCCTTTTGCTTCTTACATTCACCTCATGTTTAAGATGATTGAGAAATCTGAAATCTCAATCTTTTTAAGCACTTAATGAATCCATCCACGACAACACATTTAAGAAAGAGTTCAAGTAACTTTAATCTTATATTTTCCATTTCTTTTTTCAGTTATCGATATGTTTCCGTTACCTTAAATCATGCTATGTTAGCGTATTTAGTACAAGATATATTAAAGGGAGCAAGAAATTCTATCAACGTGCAATGAAAGTCATAGTTTACTCTTCTCAATTTTGATCTTGAAGAAATTTTCTTTGACCGTTGTTTTCGTATTCAGGTTGATAACCGAGCTGTGGCAAAGCTGTTAGAGTATATAATATTCATAATCGATGCTGTTATTCCCTCCCTTCGAAGGTTGCCTCCATCTCTTGTAGAAGAACTTGAGCAGGATTTGAAGCACATTATTATTCGGCATTCCTTTCTGACAGTTGTCTCTGCTGGCATAAAGTAAATTTGCTTACTGTTTTATTTTCTCTTCACAGTTGACAGAATTATAGTTTCAAATAATAAGTGATCAAATAGATACTAGGAATACCACCCCCAGAGTAAATTGAACACCATTTTTTTTTTGCAGTAATTTTTTCACTACTCTGTTAACAGCATGAGACGTTGCAACTTCTTATGACTTTATTAACTTTTGTCAGTGATCTTGCTTCTCACGCAGTCACCCTCTACTCCCATCTTTTTTTCTTTTAAGAATCTTCTACCCCGCCTCCCAACCCATGTTTAAATTGTCTCATCAGATGTATGCTTTGACTATATCATTCATTTTTTTAAACAAATCTTAGAGATAGTGGCCTCTTTTGTCATGGTCTTAGGTGATTGACAATCTGCATTTTAGTTCTTATGATTGATGAATTAACAAGTCTGGTTATGTGGCCTGATCTTGGTTGATTTATGTAACTTTGCAGCCAGATTTCATTCTTCACGAAGCATAGGCCTTGTCCTTTTGCAAAATGGCATCTGATGGTGATGAAAAGGATATGATTGTTACACAGCTGAGTTTTGGAGGGTTTGAGGATTATGTGACTGCACAAATGCTAGCTGATTACTTGGAAAAGGAATTAGGAGCCATTGCTTGGAGATGTAGAATGAAAACTTCTTGGACTCCTCCTGATTCTTATCCTGATTTCACAAGTCAGGATACAGAGGATGTCAACAACAGTACAAATTATGAGAAGGTGGTGCCCCATGCTTTTGTGCATTTTTCGTCTCAAAAGGTGGTGAGAGGGGAACCATTCCGGAATGGCTCACTGGAAAGAACTTGTGGGTAGTACCAATAGGTCCTTGTTTCGAACCCTGGAATGGCCTCTCTTTATTTACCTATTCAAGGTGGTGAGAGGACAATTGTTTACCAAAGGGTCAATTCTATTATGAAGGAGGGTTTCTATTTATGTGGGAGGCACTACTCTTTCCTCGCCTTTTCCTCCAACCAGCTCAGGGACCGTTCGGCATGGTTCTTTGCAGATGATAAGGTTGATACGAACTTGACTGTGACTAGTATTAGAAGTTGGATGGGCAAGTTCACGAATAAAAATGTTGCCAAGTGTACTGCAAGGATGGGGTTATGCTTCTCTTCAACATATGCTACTGTTGAAGTATCACCTAAGGAAGTGATTAAATCATTTCCGGATATTGAGAGGAATGGCTATGTTTTCTCAGATGGAATTGGAATTATAACTCCTGATCTTGCAATGGAGGTGGCTGAGAAACTACAGTTGAATGATAACCCACCTTGCGCATACCAAATTCGTTATGCTGGATGCAAGGGCGTCGTGGCTTGTTGGCCAAGCAAAGGGGATGGAAAAAGACTCTTCTGCAGACCAAGCATGGTAAAATTTGAATCAAGCCACACAATGCTCGAGATTTGCTCATGGACTAGGTTTCAGCCCGGGTTTTTGAACCGACAGATCATCACCTTGCTCTCTGCTTTGCAAGTTCCCGACGAGGTCCTCTGGAAAATGCAGGAAACTATGCTCACAAAGCTTAATGCCATGTTTACTGATGCAGATGTGGCATTTTCAGTGTTGACGGAATCCTGTGCTGAGCATGGCAACACAGCTGCAATAATGCTAAGTTCAGGATTTAAGCCTCAGACTGAACCATATCTTCGTGGCATGCTTACATGCATCAGAGCTGCGCAGCTTGGGGATTTACGGGAGAAGGCTAGAATCTTCGTCCCATCAAGCAGGTGGGTGTTGGGCTGCTTTGATGAGTTGGGGGTTCTTGAACAAGGCCAATGCTTCATTCAAGTTTCTATGCCGTCACTGGAGAATTGCTTTTGCAAACATGGTTCCAGTTTTTCTGATTCGAAAAGGAAACTTGAGGTGGTTAAGGGTTTAGTTGTTGTCGCTAAGAATCCCTGTCTTCATCCTGGAGATATCCGAATGTTAGAGGCTGTAGATGCCCCAGGATTGCACCATTTAAATGACTGCGTTGTGTTCCCCCAAAAAGGTTATAGGCCACATACCGATGAAGCATCTGGCAGTGACCTTGATGGGGATTCGTATTATGTAGCGTGGGACAAAAATCTTATCCCACCAAGCAAAACAAGTTGGGAGCCAATGGATTACGTACCTGCACAAGCAAAAGAACAAACACGTGACGTTACAACTGTGGTAATAATCTGCCCTTTGAATTATTGCTATAAAGTTCAGTCATCTATGGTTACATTTATCACATCTGATTGCAGTCTTTTGTACCTTGTAACACTTTTGTAGCAGCTTCACATTTGCACACTAATTCACTTAATTTTTGTTATGACGGCGTACTTTACAGGATATCATCGATTTTTTTAGTAGAAACATGGTCAATGATAGCTTGGGAGCAATTTGCAATGCTCATGTGGTTCACGCTGATAACCTCCCAAACGGTGCACTTGACGAAACTTGCCTAAAATTGGCTGAGCTTGCTGCTACCGCTGTTGATTTCCCCAAAACTGGGAAGCTGGTATCAATGCCCCAGGAATTGAAACCAAAGATGTATCCAGACTTCATGGGTAAACCAGAGTCACAGTCGTACAAGTCGAAGAAGATTCTGGGACGACTGTATAGGTGCATAACGGATGGCTTCGATGAAGAAATATCCGCTCCTTCTGATGTCACTTTTAGTGCCAAGGATATTCCTTATGATGGGGATCTTGAGATTCCTGGATCTTCTGACTTTCTGAACGAGGCGTGGGATATCAACCTCTCATATGAGAGGCAACTCCAGGGGTTACTTGGCCAATACAGGATTAGCCAGGAGGAAGAGATTGTGACAGGGCATCTCTGGTCGATGCCGACTTATTACAAGAAAAAGAAAGGGGAGATGAAGGAAAAGGTGAAGCAGGCATACAGCTCCCTAAAGAGAGAATTCAGACAGCAGTTCGATGGTTTGGGCAATGAATTGGATCAACTCCCTGCTGAGGAAAGGAACGCTGTTTACGAGAAGAAAGCCTCTGCGTGGTACCAAGTGACTTACCATCCTGCGTGGGTGGCAAAGGCGATGGAGTCTTGGGTACAAGACGTCAAAGACCACAAGCTCATGTTAAGCTTTGCTTGGATCCCAGCCGACTACCTAGCCAGAATCAAGGTGAAGCGCTCCTCCAACAAGCAAAGTGGGGAAGGGACATCCAAGCCAATCGACTCCTTGGCGAAGTTCCTTGCTCTTCGGATTTGATAAGCACTCGTGCTCAACAGGCTGCAAGGCCTCTCTGCCAAAGTACTAGCAGGCATCTCACGGAGAGATACTCTTCTGGTACCCACTCAGTTTATAATCTTCCACTCTATCCCGATTTACATTGCTAGAGATTCGCACTATCAGTTCATTGTCATGTAGCCATGTAGGATGTCTTATGTTAGCGTATTATGCCAGTTCAATCTTTTTTTTTTGTTGTGTTATGCACTAGCAGGTAACTCTCTGCGACGTTGTTTTGAACTTATTGCTAGAGATGTGCACTATCAGTTCATTGTGTTATGCAGGTTGTATGCTTATGTCTTGTGCATACCTGTGTTAGCTAGCTAGCTGTTTGGGCCTGTTCTGAACTCTAATTTTAATATTTACATTTTTTAGTTAATTTTATAGGATCACAAAGATTGGAAATTTTCAAAATTTTGTGTCTAAAGCCGAAAATCCCTAATTTTAATATTTACATTTTTTAGGTAATTTTAATATTTATATTGGAGCTATCAATTTGGACTCTTACCAAATGGAGGAGTATGATGAACTTGCTTGTTAAGTATATATACATTTTCTCTTCTTACTTTTCCTTCTCTCTGTCCATCCAGAATTCCCATATGGGTATAAAGGTGAGGTGCTTTAAGAGTGAGATTGCATTCTTGTCCTAGCATCTCTAAGGCGATTTCCTTGTAAAATATCATGGTAAAACTTAGTGCATTTATATAGTTTGGGCGATTTTATTTTGATTATTATAGATGAAAGCTTCTTTTTTTCATAGCTTGACAAGAAATGGATTTAGAAAATGGCCGTAGATGCAGAGGTTTGCCAAAGACAGGGTATACATATGTGGTTACTGTGTTTCTTATTATGTGTTCTCACCATGCTATAGCCATCACCCATTGATCATTGATGAAAAGAGTTTAGCATTTCATTTCTGCATTGTGAGCTTCATATCCCTTTGTAAATCGCCGATTCTGATTTGTACGCAGAACGACGAATAGAATATCTTCATGCTTTGCAGAGTTGCGTACCTTCCAAGGAAGTCTCTGCATCATTTCAGACTTTTTCTGTAACAATGAGTATTGTGTTCTCTATTTGATTTTAATTGTTCCACATTGATCTTGATGAGTATTCCATGTACACTAAAGATTCTTTCAAGCCATTGGCCTGTTCTATTTTTCACAAGTTTGTACTTTGTAGTTCTTGTTTCCCAAATCACTGTTATATTTCATTTCATGAAAGAGCATTTGGCCATAAAATTTTATTTTGACAAAAGTTGGAAATGTCTTGAGTGCTAATCCAGTGGGTCACATAAAGATGGTGTTCAGTGCTGGTGTACAAAGTCAGTCACAGGAAGAGATGTCATTCAGTTTTGATGTACAGCATCGGTCACACAGGAAGATGGTGTTAAGGCCCTGAAGATGCTGATTGTCTCATCTGTTTTTTCTGCTGAGCAATTTTAAAATGGGGTTTAAGATTGGTTTCTAGTGCAATTGCCTTCTGCTTTGTTATCAGCTTAGTTGATTTATCCGTGTCCTGTGTTGAATAGGAAGCATTTGCGATGTACGTCAGATCTAGAACTTCCATTGTATGATCTTCGGCACGGCAGGGTTTTGCAAAATGTTATGATAGGGAAACTTGATAATTGCTTGACTTGACAGTAGGATCTGTCATTTGTGAAGATGGCAGTTCACAATCTAGTTTGTTGCTGGTTAAATTTCTTACTCTGCTGGGTCATTGCAAACCTTGTCGCTGTACTGGTGCGGTGGCTCAACGTATCTCTTTGAATCTGATTCGTCACTTTGGATTATCTACAATTCAAATAAGGTGTCGCCTTGGCTTTGTCTAAACTTTAAAGAACTGTTATCAAGTTGTTTCTTGCAACTCATGTGTCCACTTTAGACAATTTGATGAATGGAATGATTTCAGCTTATTGCTGAAGGTTTTGAACTGTCATGAAGGATTCTTATGACAGTTGCCTGACTGAGATTGCCTCAATTGCGGATTTGTATAAACTATGTTCATGGAAGAGCTTTTACTTCTATGTTTTGCAGCTTTGCTGGGTTCCCAAGCAATTTTCTCACATGAGGAGTTCTTCAATCTATAGGTCTTAGGTGTCTCGGATTGCTAAACTCTCAACTCTTCACCTCCATAATAGTTAAGTGATCCTGAAACCCAGCCTTGCAATTCACATTGCATAAAGCCAGTGTGACTAATATCATGTCTAGATAATTATTTGGATGTTGATAGAGTGGATCACAAGTGTCAATTTCATTCTTCATCTTCGCAATCACAAGTAATTGATCAAGAAAAACCTATATCTATAGCATGAATAAATAATGACTGGAAGAATGATGAAGATGAAGTTTGAAAATGAAGGGAAATAGAAATCTCCATGTTTCGTTTTTCTTTATGAGTGATAGCCAAAAAGGCTTACAAAATTACTTGTAAAAGATACATGGGTGTGGTCCATTATAGAATTTGATTAATATAGAATTGGGGCTTAAGCCCATTACTAATATAACAAACAAATAGGGGATGTAGCTCAGATGGTAGAGCGCTCGCTTAGCATGCGAGAGGTACGGGGATCGATACCCCGCATCTCCAATTCATTTGAATATTTTTTAATTTTTTAACTATTTAGTGGAGATGAGATGACTTCAAATCTTCAATTGTGTGATTCACCACGGCACCACGCAGCTTTTATGGGCCTGTTTGGGCTATTGGGCCTATGCTGGCTTTCGGCCCATAGAATACGAGCTTCATCAACTTGTTTTGTTAGTTCGGGAGATTGCTAAATTATAAAGCAAACTATGTATTTAAAGTTGTAATGATGGTGAATTTGTGATCCTACATAAGTGTAAATCCATTTTTTTGAGCAAGAAGTGTAACTCCATTAATCGGTTATCGGTATATTAATTGTTCATTCGTGAGGATAAATTAGGCTAACATTTCATTACCAAAACCATCTGCCACTTTATTTTGTATTGGAGATATATTAGTATAGATTTATTTTGATTTATTTGATATTATTGCATTAGGATAAAATTATTAATATTATTATATTAGGATAAAAATATAAATTTGATATGTTTAGTTTATCGATATATTTTTCTTACTTATTTTCCAAGCATTGTAATCAATCAATCAATCAATATATATATAATACTAAAACAAAGACGTGGAAATTCTATGTGGTGGGCTCTGGTGCAATTCGCTTATGTGTCGTTCTCTGGTGCAATCTGGGCCGGATTTTTTACCACGTCAATTAATGATGATCCAATAAATTTAAGCCACGTTAGAAGATAACTACATCTATTTATACATGTGTCATCCTATGTGTCCATTTTAATTAATGATTAAATTATTTTTAAATATAATTATTCAACCTGATATCTTACAAATCTTATCATTTTATCGTAAGTTATTTTATCTAGAAAAAAATCTAGATAAGATTAATTTATATGAAAAAAGGTCAGATTAGCTTATCACTAACAAAAATTGATTAAATATATTGCACAAAACTCAAATGTATTAATTTTCTTTATCTTTTTTCTAAACCAAACTCAAATGTATTAATTAAACAAGACTAATTACAAGAAATAATCGACTTTTCGACCTTAAAGAAGAGAAACCCTACAAAAGCCACAAAAATTTACGTCTAATCACAAACAAAATATGAAATTAATCAAGTATACGCACCTTGGAAGAAGGAAAAAAAAGAATAAAATCTTTTTATGCGAAGATAAAAACATAATTTATTAATAATATATTTAAATAAGGTCAGATGAATAAATTAATTTTTAGTATAAATATTCAACCTCATATCTTACAAATCTTATCATTTTACCTTAAGTTATTTTATATAGAAAAAAATTTAGATTAGATTAATTTATATGAAAAAAGGTTAGATTAGTTTTATCACTAACGAAAATCGATTAAATTATATACAGAGAATCAGTTTATATATATTCTATTAAATTATTAAACAATAAGATTAACCAATAGAGATAATTCAAATCAAAAAGTGTTTATCTTTAACAAATAATTAATTTATAAACCAAATTTATGCAAATATTGCTCACGTACCAAATAATTTTGTTTATCTTTAAACAATCACATTAAACAATATAAATAATTCAAATCAATAAGTGTTTATCTTTAACAAAAAATTAAATTATGAACCAAATTTATGCAAATATTACTCACATGCCAATTAATTTATAAACCAAACTTATACAAATATTAGATCTATTATACATGTTGATTTCTTTAGCGATAAAATAATTTTATTTTATGAAAAATATTAGGAAAAGAATAATGAAATTACAACATACAAATTTGAAATTCAATGCCCTTAATCCGACCTATAGATGAAATTTTACCATTAAAGTATTCATATATTTTTTTTTATATATAATTAACCATACAATATAATTATATCTTTATTTTTCTATAGCAATAATTTAATTTTATAGATGTGTGTGATATTAAAGTGTATGTGTATATAAGAGAAAGTATGTATTTTATAATATTTTAGCGATTAAAGTTAGTCGTTAAAAAAATTATCACTAATAATAAATTGATAATAAGTAGCTATGAAATTAAAAAGTCAAAGTAATATTTTACATAACTTGTGCATGAATAATATATAAAAGTCATATAAAAAAACCGCGAAGATCGCGGGCAATAAAACTAGTCTTCCTATATAAAAGGTACAATTCAAAACTAATTTTTTGTATATTAATTACTGAAGTGCGGAATAAGCTGATAAAAGACTAACAAAATACTCTAAGAGGGGTAGAGTATGAGAACTTTTCGCAATCTCATAAATAGTAAGACCTTACCAAACAGAGATAAGACCTTATAAAAAACGCAGAGACAAGATAAGAATAAAACGATGAATAATAAGCAAGGCAAGGATAAATAATAAGGATAAAGAGCAGAAGAGAAAGGACACACTATATGTTAACGAGGTTCGACACAAATTAGCCTACGTCCCCGCCTAGGGATATCCAACCCGTAGGATTCAAAACAACTTAATTTCACTTCTTCCTATGAGTTCTAGATACAACCTTTAGAAGACTTTCCCTCTTCTATACTCAGAAGCCTCATACTTCCTATCTAGCAACCCAAACACACCAGTGAAACAAAGTCCTATCGATACCGAAGTATCTTATACGTTTGGGTAGAAATGTACCCTTAGTATAACCCTAATGAATTGTACGATATATGATGCTTATTCGTATATGTTGCAATAGTATATTTATTTGCATATAACTGATACCGGAGTATTTGTTTTGTCTTCCATCAAGGGGGGGATTGTTGACTCTATCTTGATAATAATATTATATGTATGATGGAAGACAAAGAAAGGTAGTATTTATTTTATACAAATATCATTTAGATTATTTATGTGATTTATTTGTCTTGGACTTTATTTATTTGGCTCACATATATATTGTTTATATGTTTTGCTAAATTGAGTGAATATTCTAGAAGTTATTTGTTTTTCATATATGCTAATTTATTTATTGATCTTGAATTACAAATTATTCATTTGTTTTATTTGTGGATATATGTGGATTTGTTTTACTAAAATGCAGGGAGAAATCAAAAAAATCTGTTCGATGACTTCTAGAAGAATTAAGTTCAAATCTTGGTCAAGGGAGATATATCCAGCCCACATATATTGGAGATAAAGTTGTTGGTTTATTGAGACCTTCAAGAGATTTAGTTGAACCAACCTCTAACTGCCTTCAACGTTTCAAATCAAACCATCAGTACCAAAACAGAGTCAAGGCCTTACTGATTGATCAAACCATGGTTTCCATGTTTTGATAAGGCCTTACCGATACTGGTTCAAGTTTTACACGAGTTCAGTTTTAATGGGCTTATAATTTCAAACTTATTTGGACTAATAAGTTATTGGGCTAAGGTTTATCTTATGGGTTAGTTTGTATATATTCGGTTTAATTGCTTTAAAAGCTCTATTTTCTTATAACCAAATATATAGTTATAAGTTTGTTTGTTTGTTGAGATTTTCAAGGGATTTGGATTAACCAAACCTTCGGCCTTCAACGTTTCAAATCCCATGCGTAGCTTCTGGAATACAATTTTGAATTGCAGGTTCTTCTCTCTGTAAGTATAGCACGTCTCTCAACAAATCAGGCACCCAAAGTTCAAACGTTTGATTCTATTCAAACTCGGATGGGCTGGCCTTTATAAGGAGACCAAAAGAATGACACTCGACACATGCTTCACCCCCAGTGCATACAAGTTCTCTCTGCAAACCTTAGTCTCCCAAAAGCATAAATCTCACAAACCCTCAAAGAAATAAAACGCTCAAGCTGTAGGGTGAGATCTATGCTTTTGGGAACCCAAATTTGCTTCACATGTTCATTTAAACGTACAAGAAATGTATTTCTAATGATGTAAGGGTCCTTTCTTCTATAAGGGCGGGTTTTCTTTACATGACCCTTTTTGCAGCAAAAGAAACAAGTAGGAGATCGTCAACTTCCTTTTGCCTTAACGAAGGTGGTAGTAGGTTTTACAGGGAAGTTCCTGTTGTATCCTATACCACTTCGGTTTAAGGAAAGTTGTTGTTCTCCAAGCATCTTGTCAAGAGTAGCTTTGGATCTAGTGAATTGCACAAGGGCTGTTTGTTAATCTTCACATTTTTCAGATAATTTCACGTTTTCAATCTCAAGGTCATTGTTATTGGTCTTAAGAGATGAGAGGTTTGTCCTAAGTTCGGAATTGGGCCTTAAGCCCATTACTAATATAACGAACAAATTGGGGATGTAGCTCAGATGGTAGAGCGCTCGCTTAGCATGCGAGAGGTACGGAGATCGATACCCCGCATCTCCACTTCATTTGAATTTTTTTTTTTAACTATTTAGTGGAGATGAGATGACTTCAAATCTTCCATTGTGTGATTCACCACGGCTCCACGCAGCTTTTATGGTGCTGTTTGGACTATTGGGCCTATGCTGGCTTTCGGCCCATAGAATACGAGCTTCATCAACTTGTTTTGTTAGTTCGGGAGATTGCTAAATTATAAAGCAAACTATGTATTTTTTTTTTTATTTTTTTTTTGATAAACAACTTCGTTGATCTTATTCCGTTGTCATCAAGTCACCAAAAACAATGTCAAATAAACTCGGAGTCAAATCGTCTTTCGAAAAACAAATAAAACAATCACTAGGACGTAATTGCGCAAGAAAATGCGCCGCTTGATTGCCAATTCGACGCACAAAACTCCAGCGACATTCCCGAATTCCTTTCGACAGGTTCAACAGCTCCTTTAGCAGAACTCCTTCCACTCCCATGGGCCACGTCTTCTGTCAAGCAAACTATGTATTTAAAGTTGTAATGATGGTGAATTTGTGATCCTACATAAGTGCAACTCCATTTTTTTGAGCAAGAAGTGTAACTCCATTAATCGGTATATTAATTGTTCATTCTTAAGGGAATTTAGGCTAACATTTCATTTCCAAAACGATCTGCCACTTTATTGTGTATTGCAGATATATTAGAATAAATTGAATTTGATATATTTGATACTAATAAGAGGATATAATCATTGATATTATTATATTAGGATAAAAATATATAATGATTGTGAATTTATGATCCTACATAAGTGTAACTCCATTACTGGGTATATTAATTGCTCATTCGTAAGGATAAATTAGGCTAACATGTCATTACCAAAACGGTCTGCCACTTTATTTTGCATTGGAGATATATTATGATAGATTTATTTTGATATATTTGATATTATTGCATTAGGATAGAATTATTGATATTATTATATTAGGATAAAAATATAAATTTAATAGGTTTAGTTTATCGATATATTTATCTTACTTATTTTCTAAACATTGTAATCTCACTATATAAAAGGTATAGAAGTGCAAAACTAATTTTCTGTATATTGGAGCGCAGTTTGGTAAACACACGGACAATGAGAGGTTTGGAGAAGATATCGGTGTGCTGGTGTAGCTGGAATGTGACATAATGTGAAATCCCCGGCCTCCACTTTCTCTCTAACAAAGAAGTAGTCTAAATGTGTGTGCTTGGTGCAAGAGGTTATCACTGGATTTGTGGCGAGGAATGTAGCAGACAAGTTGTCACAAAGTAACTTTCGTGGTGATCGAAGGGGAGCTCGAATTTCATGCAGTAGCTGTTGAATCCAGACAAGTTGGTGGTTGCAAAAGCAATGGCCCGATATTCAGATTTGATGCTTGATCGTGCGACTATAGGTTGTTTCTTGGAGGCACAGCTGACAAGGTTACCCCCATAGAATATAGCAAATCCATGTTGAGACCAGAGGTCCGAGGAATAAAACATCCAACAGGCGTCAGAATAGGTAACTAACTCATGATTGGGAAACTTGGTGAGTTGTAATCCAAAGTGAGGTGTCCCTTTGAGGTAACGTAAGATGCACTTGACGTCCCACCAATGTGACTGACGAGTGACGAGGTCAGTGCATGCGCTGACACGCTTTATTGACTACGAAGTTGATTTTCGGACGGGTTATAGTGGCATATTGAGAACATGGGATTTTACTCGAGGCGGTATAGGTCTTTTCTCTACTAGTACATATAAATCCTTAAATCACTCCAATATTCATCAAAGGGGTTCAAAACACTTCTTTTATTTTCTATTAGATTCTAGATTTGTATGTTTTGTAATGTTTAATTAAGAATGATGAAGATGAAGGTTGAAAATGAAGGGAAAGAGAAATCTCCATGTTTCGTTTTTTCTTTACGAGTGAATGAATATATGTCAAAAAACTAAAGGCTTACAAAGTAATCTTGTAAGAGATACATGGATGTGGCCCATTATAGAATTAGATTAATGTGGAATTGGGCCTTAAGTCCATTATACTAATATAAAGAAAAAAATGGGGATGTAGCTCAGATGGTAGAGCGCTCGCTTAGCATGCGAGAGGTACGGGGATCGATACCCCGCATCTCCAATTGATTTTGTTTTTTTCCCCTTTTTAGAAATTATTTTAGTAAGTATCAATTGGACAAAAAAAAAACATTTTTTTCGTCGATTAAAAAAACATTGACTTCACTTTAAAAACATCTATTTAGCTTCATAACCGGTTATCAAATTTCATAAACCAAAATTAGGATTTAACTATTTAGTAGAGATGAGATGCCTTCAAATCTTCAATTGTGTGAGCTTTTATGCTTACTTGAAGCCTGTATGGATTGTTGGGCCTCTGCTGGCTTTCGGCCCACTTTATTTTGGTAATTGGAGGCATCATAATTGAATTGATTACCCACATTATTGCAAATTGCACTATATAAGTAAACAACCAACTTAATATCAATCATAATAATACACTCATAAATTATAATAACAATGATACCAACGGAAACTATATATGTAGTATTATATTATTGTTGTTTTTGTTTTTGTTATTAAATAATTCAAAATGTGTATAACCTTATCACAGTTTCAAATTTCAATCATTGAGATTCGTCGGATTCAATCTAATAGACCTTAGGTTATCATTTCTCATATATACATTTCTGGAAATTCCAAAAGCAATAATATTATAGTTTTCAGTGGGAAGCTTGGAAAAAACTATTAATTATTTTTTGCTCTATAAACAATTATATACAAATATATAAGTATGGTGGGAATCATTATCATATGGTAACACTTACACCAACATTTTTGTTTTAACTTAATTAAATATTATATATTATATATGT
Source organism: Persicaria maculosa (assembly GCA_963922045.1). Classification (NCBI taxonomy): domain Eukaryota; kingdom Viridiplantae; phylum Streptophyta; class Magnoliopsida; order Caryophyllales; family Polygonaceae; genus Persicaria; species Persicaria maculosa. The sequence goes on along the minus strand of OY998253.1, from coordinate 70,162,014 downwards.
TATTACACGTACCAAACACCTAGCTACTACATTTTTTTTTAAAGTACACAAGGCAAAAAAACTTGTAAGAATGCACATCGTCCTTGTATCCTACTTGCTTCATTTATTTATTATTTAATTATTGTTATTGATAGAATGTTTTTTATGTTGTTAGCTTTCATATTGATCAGTTTACACATTCAAGTGATTACCTAACTGCAATAAAAATTAAACTGAGCTGTGAAGCAATAAAATAGAATTTTTTTTTATTACTTGTTCTGTTCTTTAAAATGATTGTCGGTTCATACACGATCATTGACATTGCTATGTTGGTGTGTGTGGATAATTTGTTAAGACATTAATTAAATTTTTATAATCCCTTCTTAATTAATTCCAATAATTCAGTAAGGTGGCATTTTTAGTTTATTAATTATAAGCTCAAAATGATAACAAAAAAGTCATTGTGTTTTTTTTTTTCCTTTTGTATGATTGTTGTTATTCAACAAACTGAAATTTAAATTGAAGGCGTTAGTATTTTAATTTTTTGAGTTCTCAGGAGTATTTAGAACTTTTATCTAAGGGGTGGAAATAGGGCAGATTATGGGTGAAATTTGTCATTTCATCCCGTTCGGCCCGTTCCACATGTTTAGATTTTCAACCACTCCATTTCATCACCCACAAATTCTTCATCCACATTCCACCCAATGCGGGTGGACGGGTAGTGCGAGTTGGGTATCCAATTAATAAGATGATGAGGTTGAAAACTTAACTGATTCATAGACACACCTATATTAGAGAGAGAAAAAAAACTAGTAGTCATAGTAACTAGTAACTCTAGAACTTTGGCACCAAGTAATCTCTCATTTGTGTCTAAAAGTAACAAAATAGAAAATTTGATCTAGTGTAATGAATATTGGTTTAATTAGATGGATCATGAAACATGTGAAATCTCTAGGCATTCTTATTTGTCATGTTAAATATATAGAAGAACGTAAATTGGTTTTATTATTAGCACATCATTAATTTCAAAAATATACATCCTACTTTAGTTAAGCATAAGTGTGGGAAATAACTACATCAGCAAATTATTGGATCAGGTCCTCTCCTAATTTCCTAATAAGCATATTTCAACCCTTAGATTAAAATCAACGGTTAAAATCAATCACTATGATTAATTATAATTAAACTAATTAATTTTTATTCTAAATCTCTTTTCTCCTTCAACACTTCACATCCGACTCTTGGCCCTCTCCTCATCAGACCTGCCGCCGCCCCAACCACACCCTCGCTCTCCTACCCGCACTCTCTCTACGCTGCCAGTCGTTGGAACCCTCACCAGTGCATCCATGGTTGAATCCCCAACCACGTACACCCTGGCTCTCCTACCTGCACCCTCAAATCGATCTTGTTGCAGCTTCCGAATGAACACTCCGACCCAGTTGATTCCGATTTCACGAATCTGGGAGTATCTGCTCAGAGACAAGGCTAATTGAATCTTGATTGCACTGTTACTATTTTCCCGTAGATCGAGTGAAGTGAATCAATTAGCTTGAGTAAGCCTATTGAGACTCCAAACACTTGGATTTGGAGAAAAAAATCAGTCTATTTTTTTTCACATTCCAGCATAGCAAAGTTTTTGTCTTAATAGAGTTTATAATTCACATTTTTAGAGAGAAAAAAAAACTATCATATGGATGAAGTTAGATGAAATTTCAGTGGAGCAAAGTTTATGTAGTGCACTCAAATTAACGAAGAATCAGAGGCCATGGATGCAATTAGATTCAATTGACAATATGCTGCGAGGAAGATACAATCAGAGGCCATGAATTCAATTTCAATTAGAGAATGATGCCCGCTCTCAAGAAGGCAGGTGGGGTGTTAGCGATGCAGAGGCCATCGTAAAGCCCTTCGAGGAGGGAGGGCAAGGCGTTGCTGCAGTCAAGGCAATTTGATGGTGATGAAGGCAATTCGATGGTGATGAGCAGTTGGAAGGGAGATGATGTTAATGGTAGTTCTGGAGAGGATCTTCCAATACGGGGGAGAGAGGAGTGTTTATGAAATTTAAGAAATTAATAAGGAGACTAAATACTAAGAAAATAAATCTTAACCATTGATTTTAATCTAAGGGTTGAAATATGCTTATTAGGAAAATATTAGGAAACCTTTCCTAAGGAGAGGATCCTGATCCCAAATTATTAGGATTTTTTAAGGATAAAATAGTAAAATTATTCATTTTTATTGGGTAATTATTGGGAGATTATTGGGGTGGGTTATTGGAGCAGGTTATGGATGAAAGATCATCACCCACGTCAATCCTCCTCATTACCCACTTCGAGTTCAAATAAGACTAAAACTCGAAAGGTCGACATACAACATAAATACAGAAAAAGGACAGATAATTCCTTTGTATTATTATGAGACTTTTTTTTTATTCATACTCCATCCGTATCCAAATAATTAGCCCTTTGGGGTTTTCACACTTCTTAAGGAACCTACAATTAAAAAGTGGTGATATAATCTACAATTAAATACTCCAATTATTACTCACTCCTTCCAAATGAATGTAATTAATACTGAATGCTTTTTTATGGCTACAATTGCACAAGGAGTATTTTTTTTATACAAGGCGAAGATTTGGGGGTGGTCAATCGCGGTTGAGCCACCACCCAAGTGCACAAGGAGTATATATTTAATGGACCGGGTAGTTGAAATGTTTTAACATTTAATAGATTAACTTAATTAGAATACCCTTTCCCTATACAATGTATTTAATCATCATCTAAAAATGGTAAGATTCATTCAAAAAGAACAATTATTTTGTTACAAGAAAAATGGCTTAAATGGCCAATTATTTTGTTACGGAGGGAGTATTATTTTTTTGTTCATATTTGGTATTTGATACTCCATCCGTTAATTAAAACTTGTCATTTTAGAAATATATACACTTATTAAGAAAACAAACAAAAATAAACTTATACCCTGATTATTATTTTACTCAAAACTACAACTAATAACTATCTAATCATTACAAGAGCAATTTCGTAAAGTAGGTAGCAAAGTACCTAAAATATCAAGTTTTTCTTAACAAGATTTACTTCCTAAAACAAAGTTTTAATTAAGTTATGGAGTATTTATGAGTGTATGTGTGTGAGCTGAGCTAAATAACCCCGGAGGGGTATTTTTGTAATTTCTAGTGTGGTCCAAGTGGACACAGTTTGGAGCCTATAAAAGGCGGGAATTTGGTTGTAACAAATCCCCAACTGAATACCTTGAGACTTCCTCCTTCAATGGAGTTTTTCGGTTCCACAATCTTGATTCTCATTACAAATTGTTCATAGAATTCATTAGTTCAAATGGTATCAGATCTATTGAGTTGCGATCTGTGAATTTCATACTGATTTGTGGTGAATTCGGAGTGCGTGTGCTTGTTCGTCGGAGTTTTTTTGTTACGAATCTGAGTTTGTTTTCTGTGATTTAGAATGGTTGGAAGAGGAACAACAAATTCGTAGGGACAAAAATCTGGTGTCGGAGGTGACAACAATGGACAAGGAAGAGGCAATTTCGTCTCTATAACACCACCTACGCCAGGTGCAGGAGGTGGTAGGGGCTGGAATTTCGCAAATAAAGGGATCCACTTCGGAGATATGATGCAAGGTATGTCAGGAGCTCATGTCAATCCTTTGTTTTTGTCAAATTCTAATCATCCTGGAATGGTTTTGGTTTCCGATCCATTCAATGGGGCAAACTTTACGAGCTGGAGTAGAGGGATACAAATGGCGTTAGAAGCTAAGGCGAAGTTAGGATTTATAACTAGAAGATGTGTAAAACCTCTAGAAGGTAGTGAAGACTTTGAAAAATGGATGCGCGCTGATCAAATGGTGATGTGCTGGCACATAAATTCAATGACTAGAGAAGTAGTCGAGAGTTTCATGTACATTGAAACGTCAAAGGAGCTCTGGGATGAGATAAAAGAGAGATTCTATGAATCAAATGATCCTTTGGTTTATCAGTTGCGTAGAGATTTGGCCAATCTCAGGCAGGAAAACCTATATGTAGGTGCGTATTTTGGTAAATTGAGGAAGATTTGGGATGAACTTGAGTTGCTTGATGTTGTTTCTGTATGTGGATGTGGGGGAATTAATGGATGCAGTTGTGGTTTACTGAAAAGTATTATTGAAAGAGAAGAAAAGGCCAGAGTCATGCAGTTTCTGATGGGGTTGAATGATGTCTATGAGAATCTAAGGAGCAATGTGTTGTCCAAAGATCCAATGCCTGGAATAAACAAAGCCTTTCAAATGGCCACTCAGATAGAGAGATCCAAGGGAGTAACTAGTGCAATCCAGGGTGAACAAAATGCACTAGCAGTGTCAAGGCAATTTGACAGATGGATGGGTGCAAGGAAGCTTCCTTTCCTATGCAGCATGGTGTTAAACTATCTGCTATTAAGGGGGATCCAATTGCTAATTCAAGAGATTACAGACGGCTAGTAGGTAGGTTGCTCTACCTCACTCTCACTTGACCTGATATTTCTTACACTGTCCAACAGTTAAGCCAATATCTTCAGTGTCCATTAAAACCTCAATGAGATGCCTTAATGTGCCTTCTAAGGTATCTTAAAGGTACTTTCAACTTTGCTCTTTCATATTCGTCCAGTTCTACATTGGCAATTCGTGCATTTAGTGATGCAGATTGGGGAATTTTTTTTTTGAAGCCAACCCCACCGGCACTAAGTCCGGGTGAAGGGAGGTTTATGTAAATATTAATGAAAGAATGGGGGGATCCAAAGGATCATACATCAAGAGCTTGAGCCACTTTTTGAGCTAGGACGTAGCCTATATAAAAAAGGGTTCAAAGCTAAAATAAAATAACGGATGTATGCCCCAAACAAGACACAACTTGAATGAGCACACACAAAATGACAAGAAAACAAAAAATGGGAGCGGTTAGGGTATGCAAACCCAACACACCTTCAAAATACACCCAAAAGACCCTGCTCCTGGGCCACGCAGGTACCCAAAGGGACACAAGCCAAAAAACAAGCAAGCGGGGATGGTTCCCGAGTGCACGCAGGCACTAAAGGCACGCAGGCCCTAGGACCCCATCCAAGGATCTCAACTTTATCATCATACAAAGACCAAAAGAGCTTAAGATTGGGGAAATTACTTGGACACTGGGAGGTCATTATCTGGTTATTGTGTTTTTTTGGGATCCTCTTTGGTGTCTTGGAAGACAAAGAAACATAAAGTTGTTTCTAAATCATCCACCGAGAGTGAGTATAGAAGCATGTCATATGTGGCAAGTGAGATTGTTTGGATGCAAGGAATTTTATCTGATCTGGGCATCAATGTTTCTCTTCCCATTCCTCTGCACTGTGATAACAGGTCTGCCCAACAACTTGCACTCAATCCAGTGTTCCATGAGCGTACTAAGCATGTCAGGATTGATTCCCACTTCATACGGGAGATGGTCTTATCAGGCTTCATCAAAACAGTCCATGTGCCAACCAATTTGCAGGCAGCTGATATCTTCACTAAGGCATTGGGGACTAAGCAACACGATTTTCTTTGAGCCAAGCTAGGACTAATCCTTCCAGACTTATGTCCTGCTTGAGGGGGGTATATGAGTGTATGTGTGTGAGCTGAGCTAACTAACCCCGAAGGGGTATTTCTGTAATTTCTAGTGTGGTCCAAGTGGACACAGTTTGGAGCCTATAAAAGGCGGGGAAATTGGTTGTAACAAATCCCCAATTGAATACCTTGAGACTTCCTCCTTCAATGGAGTTTTTCAGTTCCACAATCTTGATTCTCATTACAAATTGTTCATAGAATTCATTAGTTCAAAGTATTATTTTAAGCCATTCTTCTGTGTGGTTGAAGTCTTGAAGACAATCACACAAAAGCTAGCTAGCAGGGATGATGCCGCATTACCTAAAGAAGACAAGCTGTGAACATCAAACTGAATTATAGGTAAAAATTGGGAAAAATCCGAATAAAAGGAAAGGACTAAAAAACACATATCTGATCCCTTCAGATACACGTAATTAAGAGTGCAGAGGAATAAACAAATGAATTGCTATAAGAATAAGAAAAGCTAGCTACTTACATAATTGTGCTATATCAAGTGATGAATGTCACTTTAATCTTCCTTTTTAGTAGTATCATTTTGCTACTTCAACACGCTTGGCACAAATGCAGATTGGTAAAGCAAAATCTGGCTTTATATATTTTCCTTTTAATTTAGTTTACATTTCCCTTTGTCCTAAATAACTATGCTTGCTGCTTGGTGTACACTAAAGGACTAATTAATTACTTTAACACGTATTTTAAAGAGTTAAAAACTATATAATATATTAACTTTTTTATTATTTTTTTTATAATCTAATACTTATTACCAAAAAATATTAAGTTGTAAAAAAATAATTTAAAAAAAGTTGATATTTTATATAGTTTTTACCTCCTTAAAATACGTGTTAAAAAAGTCAAACGACATCTTTTATGGATCGGAGATAGTATTGTAAAAGCTAATCCATATGTAAAGGTTGTAAAAAATAGTTGGAGGATTCCCTTTTCCTCCGTGTATAATTTTGAAGTTTTCCTGCCCTTCTCATAAAATTTCTCTTTTCCCATTTTTCTTTTTTTAAAATTTAATCATTTTTCTTTCTTCTTTGAATTTGGGGATATACAGGAGGAGGAAAATGCACGGGGCCTGTCCCCAAAGGAACAGGTGATCGCAACCGCATGTATTGAGGGTCTTTTGCATATCATAAGGACTTATTTGGTCATGTTTATAAAAAATGTTAGAGGTACTGATAATATCAAAAGTTTTTTTTTCTCTTCGCCTTATTATCTCATTTTTTTCTCTTTTTCACTTTACCAATAGCATCTCAAAATTCATCTTTTATATATTAATTCAATTTACAAATATAAATCATCCCCACAATTATTTCCATTTCTGTAATTATATATTATTATTATTATTATATTCGCTTTTAATTACAATAGCAAAATATTATTATAGCAGCCTCTAGGCCCTTCCAATACTTAACAACTCGCCCTGTTTGTAGTCTTTTCCGAGCAGCAAGCGAAACAATATATGAACGACCACCTCTTGCATTGTACGTGCTCTTTTCATATCATCTCCCCATATACACGACATCCCGACAATCCTAACCGGTTCGTACACTTTTCAATCACGAAATTCTTTCTGTTGATTGCATAATCAGTCTCACATCAAGCAGTTGATCTAAGTGCTGCGTTGTCAAGGCTTGCTTTAGTTCATCCCTCACTCCAAGCTAATTAAATGTTTCCAGAGTTTTGGATCCTAGCTACATATCCCATACCGAATTGCCCTTCAACGTACATATATTTGGTTCAACACTTGAAAAGGACCTTGAATCGATCAAGGAACCTCTACTTGGACACCATGGAAGCTGCAATTGAAGATTTGAAGAGGAGGAAGAGAATGAATCTGTAACAGATTCTCAACTGAATTTCTTGCCTCAATGGTGTGGGTTCGGTTTACATTTATAGTCCAAATTAATTGGGATTGTAAAGACCAAACTACCCCTATTTTATATTGGCCGAATTACAACAATACCCTCATCCTCTATATCCCCTCTTCAAGCCGGAGGAGTGGATGAAACTAATCCGAGCTTGCAGACCAGAAACCGGTGTTGCTCTTCTCCCAAGGGTTTGGTCATAAGATCGGCTAATTGAAGTTGAGAACGGACGAATGTAGGCACAAGGAACCCTTCCATGAACCGTTCACGAACCTAGTGACAATCCAATCTCAAGTGCTTCGTGTGTTCGTGGAAGACCGGATTCTCTACGATGTGAATAGTAGACATGCTGTCACATAATAGAGGAATGGGCTTCAGAATTGAGCAATGAAATTCACTAATAATGGAGTCTCACCACACCAGTTCACTTGAGGCTTTGGAAAGGCTTCTGTACTCAGCTTCGGCAGACGATTTGGAGACAGTGGTTTGCTTCTTGGTCTTCCAGGATACTAGAGCTTTGACCAAGAATACACAGAATTCAGAAAGGGAGCGACCACTGAAGAGGCAATTCCCCCAATCGGAATCACAATAGGCAGTAAGATCCAAGTGATTGTGCACTGGGTAAAGCAAACCCATATTGATAGTACCTCTGAGATAACGGACCACATGTAATGCAGCCTGCCAGTGAGGAAGCCGTGGTGAGAGCATGAATTGATTGAGGTGCTGAACCGCATAGGAGATGTCTAGACGAGTCATATTGAGATACAGAAGACGACCCACTAATCGTTGATATCTCTATGGATCATCAAGCTCATCCCCAGTATCCACAGACAATTTCAAACCCCTTGACATTGGAAAAGTAGCAGCTTTGCAATCTTCCATATGAGTGTCTTGAAGTATGTCTAAAACATACTTTCGTTGATTCAAAAGTGTGCTCTAATCAGTGCGGGACACCTTCAAGCCTAAGAAATATCTGACATTTCCTAAGTCTTTGATTGTAAATGCTTGATGAAGAGCTACTTTCAAATCATCAAGCTTTGAAAAACTATCCCCAGTAAGAAGTAGATCATCTACATAAACAAGGACAGCCACAAGCCCTTCATGAACTTCTTTCAGGAATAGGGAGTGATCAAAAGATGATTGAACATAACCCTTTGTAACTAAGAACCTGGAGAGCTCAACATTCCACTGTCGGGAAGCCTGTTTTAACCCATACAGGGACCTCTTGAGCCTACAAACTTGCTTGGAGTCACTCGTAGAGTAACCCTCAAGGAATTTCATATACACTTCTTCATCTAGGAAACCGTGTAAGAGTGCATTGTTTATATCAAGCTGCAAAATAGGCCACTTCTTTTGTGTTGCAACAACAAACAACATACGAATTGTGGTGAACTTTGCCACAGGTGAGAATGTATGTTTGTAGTCTTTACCCTTGATTTGGTTGTACCCTTTGGCAACCAACCATGCCTTAAACCTCTCCACACTACCATCAGGCCAAAATTTTATCTTATAAACCCATCTACATCCAATAGTTGTCTTACCAGCAGGCAAGGATGTGAGAGTCAAGGTCTGATTATCATCAAGAGCTATCAATTCTTTTTGCATAGCTTTTACCCACATAGGATCAGTATAGGCTTGAGCATAATTCATGGGCTCTTTAAGAGACAAAACATTTGCCAAAGAAGCAACATAGTCACGGGGATAAAAGGTGGTATCATCCAAAGCTGTAGCTAAGAAGGAAGTGGACAAAGACTCTGATGTGCCTGGACAAATAAAATCCTTAAGATAAGCAGGCAATTGATGATGTCTAGTAGTCCTTCTAATAGGTACAACAGGAATAGATTGGGTGGAAGCTTCAGAATAAACTGTCTCATAATGTGGCTCAAGACTGGGTCCAATCGGTGATAAAAAAATTTGAGGGAGAACTTGGATTGACAGATGATGAATCAGGAGCATGGGTGGGAGCAGGGGAGTCAGAAAGTTGGATGGATGGAGAGGAAATATCAAAGCAATTAGTTGGATTGACCAAAGGTAAAGAAGGTTTAGGAGAAGGTGGTGACTGATCAAAAGGAGTGGAGTCTCTATAGGGAAATAAATCCTCATAAAACAACACATCACGACTTATCAGAGTGGTTTTGGTGGTAAGATCAAATAGCCTGTAAGCCCGGTGATCATTTGGGTACCCCAGAAGTATACACTTACGAGTCTTGGAGGCAAACTTGTCTTTCACATTGCCTCTAACAAGTGTAAAACATAAACACCCAATGACACGAAGTCTGCTATAATCAGGTGTAGTGCCCATCAATTTCTCAAAAGAAGTCATCCATTTCAACATTGAGGATGGCATCAAATTAATCAAATGAGTGGCTGCTAAGACACAGTCTCCCCAAAACATCAAGGGAAGATTAGCAATCAATCTGATAGCCCGGGATGTCTCTATTAAATGCCTATGTTTACGCTCAACCCTCCCATTCTGTTGAGGGACATATGGCACTGAAAATTGATGAACAATACCTTTCCGAGAAAACAAATCTCTGTACTTGAGAAACTCAGTACCATGATCTGTCCTGATGGATTTAATCTTGGTGTCAAACTGATTCTCAACAAGAGCAATAAAACTGACAATAATCTGAACAACCTGACTTTTAGCAGTGATGTGAGCCTAATTTGCCATGTTTTATACCATCTTTTATATCGTTTTCTGCATACATATCATGCATTTGGGCTAGAATAGTACAGATTCTGTGTAGTTTATGCTTATTTGCCAAATTATGGAATCTACACCAGTTTTTGTTTAATTTCACAGAAATCAAGGCAATTTACAGCAGTTCAGAGAAAGGAGGAAAAGCTCGAAGTCAACTACAGAAAGTCCGAGGTCAAGGAGTAGCGGAACCAGGACAAATCGAGCTGGAAACGAGAAAACCGAGTCGACACACACTGGTCGATATCGAGTAACACTAGTCGATATCGAGTTGGTTAGCCGATTTTCACCCAGAGGTGACCAGAATCGAGGAAGAGGAAGAGCAGTGGTCGATATCGACTTGACTATGTCGATATCGAGTGCCCCATATCGAGTCAACATCCAGGAATCGACCAGGAGAAGCTGAAGAAGAAACATGCAGGTCGATATCGACTTAATCTAGTCGATATCGAGTAAAGTCTAGTCAATGTTCATCCCTGGAGCCGGAATCGAGTTGCTGAAGTGAAGTGAAGAAAATGCTGGTCAATATCGACTATCCGAGGTCGATATCGAGTGACATGCAGTGGCCGATTTCGAGGGTATCCGAGTTCTAATCAAAGTTCTAACCAAAGTCCAATGGAGATATCCACAAGATCAAATTCTATTAAGATCTATCAAGTTGGAAGAGATATTTTTCTATTTTAGATATATTTCCTTTAGAGATTTATTACCTTTATTTTCATGTTTTTATCTTAGTAATTTAGATAGATAGATATAGATATAGATAGAGTTTCTTTCCTATATTAGCTTGGAATGAAGCCTATAAATAAAGCCTTAGGTGCTGATTTCTAGCAATTCAATTCTAGAGAAGGAGAGGAGGTAGTAAGTAGAGAGAGAGAGCTTGTGGCGAGTGGAGCAAGAGAGGCGAGAGCGGATTTGGCTTTGTTCGGTTGTAAGCTTTCTTTTATTTTATTTAATGCAATTTAGTTTTCTTTTATTATTGATGTCTTTCTTTGCGATGAAGAGCGAGTAGTCACCCAACTTCTAGGGTCGGGGTGAGCCTGACGGTAGCCATGTGAGATAATGCGGTAAATGTACAATCTTTGGATGCAATTTGTCTTCTATCCATACAAGCATGATTCTTTTGCGAAAGTTGAAGGTGATCCTTGTTTGTGTTATTGAAGCGCAAGTGATCTTAATACAACTTGGGTTAATTATGTGAAAAAGGGTTAGTAACAATTAGGGTTTATGCGAAAGCCTCTATATTCCTATTTGTTAATAACGAAAGTTATTTGATGAAAAGCATGATCTTTTATTCCTTTATGTGTTATTTTACATGGTTATCGTTGTGGTGTTGAAACCCTGATCTTGGAAGTCTTCAGTTTATTGATTTTATTTCATCAAATTCGTGTTATGTGTTGCGAAAAGTTGCGATTTAAGTTTCTGTGTTACTCGAAATCGGGCACTGTTGGTCGACATTGAGTTGGTTTGGTCGATGTCGAGTTGAGTTTGTCGAGATCGAGTTGTTTGCTTTCGTTTTCTGTTGAGTTCAGTTGATTTCGAGTTCTGTCAGTCGATATTGCAAGTCGATATCGAGTTACTGGAGTCGATATCGACAAAAATTTCTGTCTTTGTTTCTGTTTCTGCTTTTCTCTGTTATTTCTGTTTGTCTGGTTGATTTTCTGCTGAGTTTAGAACTGAAAAGGTGGGCGTTGACACGCTTCCTCGTGGATCGATCCTGACTGCCTTCTACTACAACGGGAGGAAGTCTTGTATTTATTCGATGAGACAGGGAGTCAGTTTGCTTTTATATTTTATTTATATTTCATACTTGACACATCCTCCTGCAACAACAAGCAGCAACAAGATATGTCCATACAACTCTAGTATGGTCATCAAGAATTGTGACAAAATAACGAGCTCCTGATCTTCTTTGAACTCTATAAGGTCCCCACAAGTCAATGTGTAACAATTCAAACTTTGCATTAGCAATATTGTTGCTTACAGTAAAAGGTAGTGAATGATGCTTAGCCATGACACAAGCTTCATAAAACAAAGTGTCATTTGCAGCAGGCACACACCCCTGAACATGCTTGAGCTTTGAAAAAGAAATGTGTCCTAATCTAGCATGCCACATATGACTAGACACACCTTTATTCAATTTGAAACTACTTTTATTTTGCTGAGGAACTACATGAGCTGCATTGTAGGACCTTTGAGAACCAACTTCAGTTGCCAAGGTAGCCTTGAATAGCCTCCCTGTCATCCTTGCTGCACTTAGTATCTCTCGACCACTCTTAGGGTCCTGAAAGACACACTTAGTTTTCTTAAAATTGACATCCAAGTCAGTGTCATCAACAATCTTCCCAACTGACATCAGGTTAGTTTTGAAATCAGGAACATGGAAGACATTTTTTAACAAAATCCCAGAGGTAAGTGTGATATCCCCTATATCTTTCACTTGCCTAATAGATCCATCAGGTAAGCAAACTCTTGTAGGTCTCGATAACACAGGTCTGTGTTACAATAAACTTTCATCATATATCATATGATCGGTGGCCCCAGAGTCAATAATCCAAGTCAAGGCATTCTTAGATAAGACCTTAGAGGAAGACAAAGCAAAGGAAGTACCTGCGTAGCTAGCATAGCTTGCAGACGGACCCTGAGCTACTTCATTGCCTTTCATTGCCTTAAGTACCTCCTGGCAAACAGCATTCACCAGTGCCATATCATATCCTGTGCCTTCTTCTGCAACCTCCACAACAATGTCATCGAGAGGTGACTCAAACATCCCTGCAACATTAGCGGCAACCTTGGATGCTTTCTTGCCTTTTGGACCCTTGAACCAATTAGGATAACCGATGATTTTGAAGCAACCATCTACTGTGTGTCCAGTCATGCCACAATGACTGCACAATTTGTCAGACTTGTCCTTCTTGAAGGACTTCTTGGTGCTAGTGGACTTGCCTGCAGCAAAGGCACTCCCATCCTGAGATGTCTCACTGCTATTGCTACCCCCAGCTGCTTCAACCTATTTCACCAGATAATAAGCACGATTGATGGAAGGTAGGGGATCGGTCGAGAGGATTTGATTCCTCACACTGTCATAAGTATCCCTTAATCCCATCAGGAACTGAAGAAGTTTGTTGCGGTTGTCATTTTCTTCCATCTTCCTTGTGAGTTCACATGTGCACCTGAGTCTAGCATCACAAGTACAGCGCGCAACTCCTTCTAGAGTAAGAATCTCATCCCAAAACTTCTTGATCTTGTTGAAGTACTCAGCAACACTGAGTCCTCCTTGAACCTGATTGCACATATTCTTCCTCAACTGATAGAGAAGCGAGCCATTTGTCTGTGCATATCGCTCAACAATCTCCAACCAAAGCTCTCTAGCAGACTTTGTGTACATAAAACCTTCACTAATTTCCACATTCATAGAGTTTATTATCCAGCATCTGACCATGTAATCACACCGTTTCCATCTCGGAATATCCACCGGTGCAATTGATTCCAGATCTGAACTACCGTCTATGAATGCAATCTTGTATTTCGCTCCCAAGGCCATTTTATTGCCTAGGCTCCAGCTCAAGAAATTGTGTCCATTAAAGAGATTAGCGACTAGCTGCGCACCTGGATGATCGGAGTTTGAAAGTCCAAGCGGATCGTTCATGTTTCCGCCTCCAGATCCGACTTCGTCAATCCTGACATTCCCCGCATTCTGATTCTCTTCCATGCTTCTGGATCTCCTTCAGAAAACTGATTCCGAGCGTCGAAATGAAATTGATAGATATTTATATTGAAATGAAATTTAGGTCTTATTTGTTGAATTGATTTAGGTTTGATAGGATTTTGTTGAAATGTTGAATTTATTTGAAAAATTGGAATGACATCGATAGTTAGATTAGGATTTGAGTTTATGAATTGGTTTGATTTCATTAATTTTTATTGTTTTGTTATTTGTTTATGAATAGGAATATGGATAGATATTTTAGTAGGGTGAACAACTACCGAGTGTTGGTTCATCTACTCTGCATAATGTTACTAATGTGGATGAAACGACTCAAAATGTTATTAGAGATGATGCTACGACCTATGATGTTGATATCGAGGATGAAATTATTGATGGAGATGGTGTAAATGTTGGAGTTGATGTTAGTGATGATGTTGTTAGAGATGACGCTACGAGTCGGAAGAAAGCTCGACTTGATGAGGTTACCATTATTAGTGATCCTGCCTTGCGGAAGCCTATAAATGATTATGAACCTTTGGTTAGGGATATAATTAGAAGAGAATATGTGGCTAAAGGTCCTTGTCAACCTTTAGCCCATAAGTTTCCTCGAGACAGGACAAATAGAGGTTTTGTGGCAAAGTGGTTTAAGGAATGGAAGTGGTTGGAATATAGTGTTTCTCAGGATGTCACCTTCTGTTTTTGGTGTTATCTTTTCAAAGGGTCAACGAAAAACATATACTTGAATGATGCATTTGTGAAGACTGGATTCTGTAATTGGAAGAAAGGACCTGAGAAATTTAGGGAGCATGTCGAACCTGTAGATGGTGCACATAATGAAACTCGGGGATTGTACTTTGATTTCATTAATCAGAAACAAAGTTTGACAAGATGTGTGTCAAGTGCAAAAATTTCCCTAAAAGCTGATTATCGCATTCGCTTAACTTTCTCTTTAGAGCTTACTAGGCAACTACTTCTTACAAGGTCAGCATTTCGGGGACACGATGAGTCGAAGGACTCACTGAATAGAGGTAATTTCAAATCGTGGCATGATTGGAGTTGTAAGCAGATGCCTGAGCTTGAGAAAGTGATGGGCAGGTAGGTAGGAATTGACAGTGTTTTCCCCTTGGTTTATCGGCTTTTAGAGTTGATTTTGGTGTTACCAGTTGCAATTGCATCAGTTGAAAGGGCATTTTCTACAATGAATATTGTGAAGACATATTTGCATAATAGGATGTCGAATGATCACCTATCCGATAATCTTATTTGCTACATCGAGATAGAGATCTTTAACAGCATTGACAATGAACCTATTCTGCAACATTACCAAGCTATGAGGACACGCAAGTTGGATTGACCTCCTCTGTCATCGGTCTAAACTTGAATTAATATGCATTTGATTTCAAAATTTGAACTTATTTGTAAACTTGTATTGTACGCTATTTTGTGGTTATGAACAATGTTGTTTTAATTGGCGTGTTTGACTCTCGTGTTTGATTCTCTCTTTATAAGTGTTAATTCCGCCCCTTCTCCAGCGAATCCTGTGGCCGCCACTGCTGCTATATTGCCTATATATTTTCCCATGTTCGTTGCCCAAAAGCAAGAGACTCTGTAGAGAAAAAGGAGTGCTTTATAAGCTCTTACCCACTTACTCTAATCGAGTTAAAACAAAATTATAAATTAGTTGGTTAATGCTCAAGAAAATAATAATAATAAAAGGTTAATAAATAGGATAGTTTAAAATGTAAGGTTTTTTTTTCTCCTTTCTCTTAAAGCAAAATTTTAGGGTTTGATAAATCATATACTCCCCGTTAAAATATACTCGTATCATTTACTATTTTTATATATATTTTTAAAAATGATACAAAATACAAAATTTGTATTGATCTATAATTTTTTTAAAATAATTTCATGCTTATTAGTAATAAGTTAAAATTATAAAAAATTTAATATTTTATATAGTTTTAAGCATATTTAAAAACGTGTATGAATAAGTGACATATTTTCTGACCGAAAGAGTTATGTATTTCATTTCAAAGTAGAAAATCTGAAAGATTATGTATTACTTACAAAAGTATATATTTTTAACAAAAAAAAAAATCTTAATCAACCATTAAAAATGTGTAGTAAAATATGTACTCTCTCCCTCAATTTAAAATATATGCATGTCATTTGATTTTTCAACACCTATTTTAAATATCTAAAAACTATAAAAAAATCAACTTTTTTTTTTAAAATTTAAAAAAATTAGGGAAAATTTAAATTTTAAAAAAAAAGATATTTTATTCTACTAATTTTTAGCTTTAAAATATGTGTTAAAAAGTCAACTTTTTCTTTTCATTTAGTTTGAAGTTAATACCGTACTGTAGGTAGCATAAGTAGTTTGTGGAACTCAAAACCTTGGAAAATAAAGTTGACCGGGGAGTTTGACCAAATCATAGTATTGGATTACATGTTTGACACATATACTCGGATCCAACAAAGGGATAATCCTGTTGAATCTCGATGGTTTACGTATGTCTATTGGACAAAATGCCCTTACCAACACTACATTGTTTCCACGTTCTGTTAAAAAACATATCATTCGCCTGGTTTTCGCACACACATTCACAAAATAAGGGGAAAACAAAAGGCCGATCTCATTTTTCCCATTATACTCCTTCCGTAACGAAATAATTGACTTTTTGACCACTTTTTCTTTAACAAAATATTTGTCCCCCTTTAAAATTAATTAATGACAAAAATTTCTAATTTTATCAATTTATCTCATTAATTGTATTTGATTTCCAATATATTCTATTAATACTCCAACTTTCCATACTATTTTTTTTTCATTGGGCAATTTTTTTTTTCACATTTTTTATTTGTTAAATTTTTAACTATTCTACTTTCTAATTATAGGTTCCTTAAGAAGTGTGAAAATCCCCAAAGGACCAATTATTTTGTTGCGGAGGGAGTAATTTAGAAAAAAATGACAAATAATTAATAATACTAATTATTAGTTATGAATTGACATTAATATGAACTTTGATTTTGAGAATGAAAATGAGAGTAACTAAAAAGTTTGGGAGAGACGGATTAGACAATAATTGCAAAACTGAAAAATGACCAAAAAAATTATAAACGTAGATGGAATAGAAAAACAAGAAGATAGAAAACGCACCTCAAGGAGAAAGAGGAAAAACATGACATGGAAAAAATCCAAAAAGATTGCTTTAAACTCAACTTTGACATATCCCATTCCCGGCTTAGAGTTGCGTCTGCATGATGGATTATTAGAAATCATGAAAGGCTTATCTCGTGCGGTGCTGAGTTGTGAAGTTCGAGCTCACCCCTTCATGTAGAAGCTTTGGGTCTTCATTTAGGTATGGTCGCGGAATTAAGGGTCTAGGAATCTCATGACTCCAAGTTGAAGATGATAGTCTGATTGTGACCAATGCCTTAAATGACATTTGGATCTGCCCCCTAGGAGGTTGAGATGCTGATTTTGGATGGGCTCTTGTTGATGTTGTCCTTTGATAGCGCCGAATACTCTTATGTCTACATAAAAGTCAACTAAGTGATTGATAAGATTTTAAGACTTCGATTCTCCTTGGAAGGTTTTTGTCTTTGCTTCTCATCCCGAGCTTCTTGCTCTCGTCCATATGAACGCTTTTGGGGGTGATTGATTTGAGGGTGATTGTTTTAAAAGAAAAACCATATCTATGAGTGGTTTTTAACAGAGCCGATCTGCTGTCTCATTCCCCCTGTCTCCTTACTATCTCCTCTCATATAATCTCTCACCCTCACCATTTTTTTTTAAAAACTTTCAATTTTTTTTTTTAATTTTGGGGATGAGGAGGATATAACAGGCCGTCCATTTTGGAATAGCTTATGGCAATCAGTAGTATACAAATTTACACTCTTAAAAGACTTTTAGAGAAAGTTAAGTATCATTTTTTAGGAATTTAGTTTCCAAGTCCATTAAAGTCCTTAAAACATACTCCCTCCATTTCAAAACAGTTGCTGTTTTACTTTTGACACGTTTTTTAAGAACGATAAAAACTATATAGAATATTAATAATTTTATTAATCTAAAAAATAATTTTATACTTAATACAATTATCTTTAAAATTATTTAAAAAAATTATTTGAAAATTTGATATTTTAGAAAGTTTTTAAATTCTTAAAAAACGTATCAAAAAGTCAATCAACAAGTTTTGTGAGACGGATACGGATGAAGTAGTATTTATTTACAAATAACCAAATTCATTGACGGTTGTTAATAATCTTATAATTTGTGAGTTATTTTTGTGAAAGATCCCCTATTTTAATGGTCATTTTGAATAATTTACTCAACAGAACTACAGAAGATAGTAGATACATTGATGCAGTTAAATTTTTAAAATGATAGAAACTCTTTGTAATTTTCCTCCTACTAACCTTCATTGCAATTTGCAACAGTGCAATTGCTACCGCCTACCTTCTTCGTTCTTCCCTGTCCTGCAATGGCTACTGCCTACCTTCTTCCAATTCAACCTTTTTTTTTTAGCGTTTTCTCAAGTACCCATTTTTCAATTTCAGTTTAATTCAGAAAAACCAAAAACAATCACCTAAAAAAAAAAATAAAAAATCCCCCTGTCAATTTTTACAACAAAAAGACTCGGTTTCGAAAAAATTGCTTTCTGGGTTGTCGTCTCTCTCCCACCTTTGATTTGGGTAGTGAGCTACATTTCATTTGTATACTCTCTTTCTCTCTTACTGCTCCTCAAAGCAACGGTCTTGATGTACTCGATTGCTTCCATTACAATCTTTGACCCCACCTTCAACCTCTCACTACTGTAAATTTCTCCTCTCTCTTTCTCTCTTACTCTCTCCAAATCTCGGTTTCTCTCTCCCACTTCAGAGTGCTTTTCTTCATTCTCAAGTTCAACTGAGAGAAAATCAAGATTAGCCTCCCATTGCCTCTGCCAGATTCAATCCCTTTAATTGTAAGTAATTTTTATCACTCAAAATTTTGACTTTGGATGAATTTTTAGGTCTTATGCCACATTCCGCTGAAGTATCCAATTTTATCCCAGACACATTAATTTTGAAATTCTTAAAGAGTTTAAAGTGATTTCCGTTGAAGGTTTCAATCTCCTAATCGGCAATTTTTTTTTCTCCTTGGTATATATTGTATGATCATTGCCGTTCAATATTTTTAGTTTCTGGTCAGCTAGCAGTAGGAGTAGTTGCTCTCCATAGTGTCAAATTGAAACCTTCAAACTAATCTCAAAATCCCAAAGAATTAATATTGTTTGGGGATTGTCTCTTTCGAATTGAATTTTTTAATTCGTCGTCGTGGGGGGCTGAAAAGTGCCTGATTTTGATTTGCCTTGTTTGAGGTGAGCTGTTCTCAGATGAAACTTGATGGGGATGAAGTTTCTATAAGGACCTGGCAGAAGGTTGGAGTAGCAGCAACCAAAATGGTGGGTCCTAGATCGAACGGAATCCGAAACCGGAAAGATCCTATTCCGACCAGCGCTCCGCCCAGTGCTCCGGCGAGTGTCGCTGGCTCGGAGTGCGGTGTCATCGACTTCACCAAGGAGGATGTTGAGGCCTTGCTGAATGAGAGGATGAGAACCAAGAACAAATTCAATTACAAGGTTGGGGCTTTTTTCTTTCATGTTGCCATCATATTTTGATTCAATTGGAATTTAGTTGATTTGGAATTTATATTTATTTTGATTGATTATAAATTTATGAACTCGATTTTTTTTCTGTATGTAGTTTTTTTTTGTCTGAAGTTATGTTGTTTTGGAAATGGAAAATTATTTAGGAGAGATGTGAACAAATGATGGATTACATAAGGAGGTTGAGGCTATGTATTAAATGGTTCCAAGAGATTGAAGGAGGGTATCTCTTAGAGCAAGAAAGTCTTCGAGAAATGGTTGAATCTGTGGAGACGAAGTGCAACAATCTCGGTATGTTAGTTAAACTCAACCTGTTGAAGCATTAGTTTTAGTTTTATGGACTTCTGATGTCATTCCCCTTGTATGGTACTAGAGATGTTAATGCAGAATAAGGAGGAAGAACTGAATGCGATTATCATGGAGTTGAGGAAGAACTTTTCTATATTGCAAGAGAAATGCGCGAAAGAGGAATTGGATAAGTCGGTAAGATTTAGTTGGTTGTCGTAGTATGTGGATGGTAAAAATTGTTTCACTAGATCTGCCGAAGATTCTTGTGCTGAAATGTGATTTGCATAGGCTGTTATGGATTCTCTTTCGAGAGAGAAAGAGGCACGGATTGCAGCTGAAAGGTTGCAAACATCTCTTAAAGAAGATCTCGAAAAGGCCCAACAGGAACAGCAAAGCTCAAACCAGAAGGTGAGGTCGACAAATTTATCTGATCATTCCAACAATCTGATCTTAAAGTTACTCTGGCGTTTAAAGATTTTATTTCTAATTGTTTGCCTTTTGTGATTCATACTGCAGATTTCTTCTCTGAATGATATGTATAAGAGACTACAGGAATACAACACGAGCTTGCAGCAGTACAATAGCAAACTTCAGACAGAGCTGGCAGGAGTGAATGAAACTTTGAAACGTGTAGAGCGTGAGAAAGCCTCGATAATGGAAGAGCTCAGTACTCTGAAGGGACAAAACATATCTTTGAATGATCAATTGGCTTCCTTGAAAGTGAGTTCCCTTTCCGATTCTCTACAATATTTTTTTTCTTGAAATTTAAACATTTGATCACTAAGTTATTTGGTTCTTTTTTACCTGTTCTACTCTTTGGAAGGTAGTTTTTGACCATCTTCACTAGTTGTGCTTGACCATCTTGTTTCTCACTTGTAATATGGACTAATTCACATATGCATTGTCATACGGTGCATGTTCTAAGGAAGGTAGTTTTTGTTTTCTTTCTATTGGATATTTGGCTTGACCAACTATGAGGATTGGGAGGGCTTGGTAGGAACTGCAAGTTTGAAATAAAATAAGCTTAAGCTCAGGCACCTACCATGGTGCAGGTTGATCTGTCCAATCAATTTGCTGTATTATGCCTCACAATGCCAGTTGACTTTTCATGCAGTTGGTCACAAGTTTTTGAGAAAAAAAATTATGTTGGTTTGATTAAGAATTTTCAGACAAATACAAGCTTAAACGGGAAGTCCTAGCTAGGTTCATCGTGAAGCTTGAAGGAAAACAATCCAGTGATGATTGAGAAAACATAGAACATTAAGGATCAGTCAAATTGCTTACATTTTGATTCCATCTATTGTTGATTGTGAATAGGGTGATATATTGATGCATCAATCAGGATTTATATAGGCTGTTGTGTGTTGATGGATAACGAGCCAGTAGTCATCCTTGGATATAATCATTCTAGTATTGTCATGAAAGAAGAGCTCTGCTACAATGACTTGAATAACATAGCTCATAGGCTAACGATTTCAATTTTCAAGTCTCTCCACTTTCCTGTGTGACTTATCTGGTGTTTGTGTTTTGGCCTTCAGGGTTCCCAGGAAGAAATGGTCAAGCAAAAGGAAGCCTTAGTAAATGAAATGGGCGGACTTAAGATGGAGATACAACACGTGAAAGATGACCGGGATCGTCAGTGGACACAGGTGCAAAACCTCACTGCAGAGATATCAACCTACAAAGAGTTCACTGGGCAATCTGTAAATGCATTGGATTCGCTGTCTACAAAGTCAAGCGAACTTGAGGTTCATATACGACTTTCCTTTCGCTCTTATTTACAGTACACCCATTTGGAGTTAGAGCATTGTTGATAGTTATTCCTTCCTCTGATTTGGCAGACTAGATGCGTATCCCAAAATGAACTGATAAGGTCATTGCAGGAACAGTTGTCTGTTTCACATAACAAATTGCAGGTATAGTTAGATTGAGAATTATAACAGAAAACGAAGAAGAAATAATTTGTTTAGCTTGATTTTGTATACATTTCCCCCTCAGATGTGCGATCAATCTGCAATGGAAGCAAGATTACTGTATGAAGATCAAAGCAAACTTATCTTGGACTTGAAAACTAAACTGGCAGAGGCAGAAGTTAAACTCATTGAGGGCGAGAATTTGCGCAAAAAGCTGCACAATACCATATTGGTAGTGTTCTTTTCCACTTCTATATTTCTATTACAGTAAACCAGTGCCAGTAAATGTTGAAGCTTCCTCTTTTTTCCTCTTCATAGGAACTCAAAGGGAACATCCGAGTGTTCTGCAGAGTTCGGCCACTGTTACCCGATGAAGGAGCTCCTTCGGAAGCAAAGGTTATTGGCTTCCCCACAACCACAGAAGCTATGGGACGCGGTGTTGACTTACTCCAAACTGGTAGCTCTTCCTCCACCTGTTAAAATATTCATGAAAATCTGACCTTCGTTCATTTTCAGTCATGGGTTCTTAAGATAGCGTTTATTTTTAATCCTTGAATGCAAGTTGTGCAGAATTCATGATGCATTTTTTAATCAAATTTAAAAAAAAAACAATGACATTTGCCTGAAATCATCTTAATATCTCCAGACAGAATGGTTTGTCCAAGAAATGGTTTCAAAGAGCAAGATCATTTGTTTTTTTAATCTCCAGTGTTGAATTGTGTAATTTTAGTCACAGAAACTAGGAGTAGTTGATAACACATGTGCTGAGTTGATAGTGCTAACAATTGTATACTGTGGTGAACATTACAGCAGGACAGAAGCATTCGTTTATGTTCGATAAGGTGTTTGTGCCTGAAGCGAATCAGGAGGACGTATTTGTGGAGATCTCACAGCTTGTTCAGAGTGCACTTGATGGATATAAGGTGATTCCCAATGCTCTTTTTTTATGCAGAGTTTTTGTCTAGATTAATCAACAAATTTTAACATTTGTACAAGAAAACTGACTACAACCTGGGAAATCTAGGATCAATTGATGGCTTCATTTTCTTCCTATCTTCCACATTGTATAATTCTTGTGATGGCGGATACTGCTTTCAGGTTTGCATTTTTGCCTATGGCCAAACCGGCTCTGGAAAAACGTTTACCATGATGGGAAATCCAAAGAACCCGGAGAAGAAGGGACTAATACCACGGTCACTTGAACAAATATTTGAGACCAGGCAGTATCTTCAATCTCAAGGATGGAAGTATGACTTACAGGTAAGAAAATGCACTTTAACAATGAAATGAGCAGGTTTGGTATATGTTTGGCCACTGAGCTCGCTGCGTGGTTGGGATTTTTCCCTTCTTATTGCAGGTATCGATGTTGGAAATATATAATGAAACTATCCGTGATTTATTATCAAAATCAAGCTCCGATACAACACGCCCAGATGGTACTCCTGGAAAACAGTATTCCATCAAACATGATGCAAATGGAAACACTCATGTCTCTGACCTCACTGTTGTTGATGTTCGTAGCCCCAGAGAGGTGGCCTATTTATTGGAGAAAGCTGCTCAGAGCAGGTATGACGGAGTGATTCTACGCTGGATTAGATTTATTATGATAATAAGCATATAACTAACTAGAGGGACTAACATTTTCCATTGATGTTTTCCAAAGATCTGTTGGCAAGACTTTGATGAATGAGCAATCATCACGAAGCCACTTCGTCTTCACCTTGAGGATCTCTGGTGTTAACGAGGTATACAATACGATTATTATGCACATTAGTTGTTGTAACTTGCAAATGTATGCTCAAATTTCACATCTTTACACTTAATGTTTAATTCATTCTACTTTCTCATTTCAGAGCACAGAACAACAAGTGCAAGGTGTTCTCAACCTGATTGATCTAGCCGGAAGTGAACGTCTCTCAAAGAGTGGATCAACGGGTGATCGTTTAAAGGAAACACAGGCTATCAACAAGAGCTTATCGTCTTTAAGTGATGTCATTTTCGCTCTTGCGAAGAAGGAAGACCATGTCCCATTCAGGAACTCGAAGTTGACATATCTCCTCCAGGTAAACTTTTAGTTTATGAATCCCTTTCTATGCTTAGTTAGGTGTGAGGGAATATGAAAGGCTACCTACCAATGCTACCAAATGTGCACTTCACCTTCTTTCAATTGTTTATTCGACAATTTGCGGAATCTGTTACAACTAGCCTTTCAAACCGATTTAAAAAACCATGGAATCTCATCTAACCAGTCTTTGTACAATTTTTCGGTATGTGAATAGCCATGCCTTGGTGGGGACTCGAAGACGTTGATGTTTGTGAACATTTCTCCTGATCCCTCTTCAATGGGCGAGTCTCTCTGCTCGCTGAGATTCGCTGCTAGAGTCAATGCTTGTGAAATCGGTATCCCAAGGCGACAAACCAATGTGAAATCAACCGAATCTCGGCTCAGCTATGGCTGAACTACTGCTCAGGAGCAGCTCTAATGCACGACGAAGGATCCAAAGTCTACATAATAGTACTTTTGCTTGACTGACAGTTACAGTTGAAAGAAGATTCGACGAAAAGAAAAAGAAGAAATGTAATTTAGGCTGGTAATGATCATTTTGTATAGTCTGAAAAGGATGCAACTTTGATTTGTATTTGCTATCTGGAGAGGCGAATTACTCGACAAGGGCGTGTTCACGAGAGGTCGAAGGTGAGAGACTGGGGAGAGTGTTATTGTTTCTTCTGCTCACATAAAAACTCTCACACTGAAAGGAATGTATCTTTTGTGTTTCTGTATGGCTGGTACTCAAATATGCTTGAAAAGGTATACATGATTTGTCAATATGTGTTTCTTGATGATTGAATCTTATATGATACAGTATATCACTAGTAAGGGCTTTTAAGAGAGATTGGAGTTGCCTCTTCAAAATCGTTCATCACGGTAGCAGAGATCATCATAGTACATGAAGGTTGTTAAAGTCGGCTAGGCCCTGTGGATCAAGAACTAACTCACCAAGATTATATGTTGTTTATGACATCTCAATATTTTCAATGTATGACAACCCATATTCTAACAGAGGTGAATGTCAAGCGCAGGCATGATCCATGGTTCCAATCTCTAAAATGTAGACTCCTTCCTTCAATGCGTTAGCAATCAATTGAAACAACAACAACAATGGAATATGAAGCCATAGGTAGATAACCGTATGACCAAGCGAAGCGCACTGTTGTGATGTGAGCAAGGACCATCAGAACTTGAATCATACGTGATGATCATTCATAATGACTTGATGATCATCAGAACTTGAATCTCAACATAACCGGCATTTGCCCAGATTCAGCACAACTTGATGATGAATTATTAATCAGATGTACATTCATAATGACTTACTTCGTCATATATGATCCCTATCGTACTTGTGTGAGACAATGGTCCCAAAGGCCAAAGCAGCTTAAGAATCGAAGATCCTATATATGCTATTTCTGTTACAATTGATATGAAAACAAGTATCCTATTTATCATTCTTTCAAGCATATATATACCATAGTCGAGCAAATATATGTACTGAAATCTTTATACTATTTATTACAACTAGAAACGTATTCACCAAAGATTATGGTGGAAACCAAAGCAATCAAGAAAATGGTGCTAGATCTGGAAGATCGGAAACCAGGAGGTCGCTTGAGGAAGGAGGAGGAACGAGTTTTGGAGGGAAATATCTGATTAAATTTCATTACATTTGTTTGCTGAAGGTTACAACCTTTTATATCATGAGTTTGGGCTGCAGGCGCATATTACAGAAATGGCCCAAAACAAAAACATAAAACCCGGTATATCCTAACAGAGAATTACAAGTTTAAAACTCAAGTAGCACTTGACATGATTGATGGGTTGTGAGTTGTAGTTTTCGATAAAGTAAAAAGTAAAATAATAAATGAGGGTAAATTAGTAAAAAATGGAGTAGATTATTGGATTTCTTAAAAATTGTGCTAAGAGCTACAATGACAAGTTTTCGCGAACGGAGTGAGTAATAATTAAGGCAAAGTCTTAGTAGATTTAAGGCTAATATTGACAAAAACGCTCTCTTTTACAGAGGATATGGGTGCGTCGCCCCCACCGCCCTAGGTCTACTTCATCTATTTTGGCCGCGCCATGGCCACCTTGCCACCACAACCTCGTTTGTCCCTCCACCGGTGACAGCTTCAGCCACCAACAACGGATTCCAACCCTCGACAGCCGCTTCGTCTCGTCCAAATGAATCTTCGGTGTTTCACCGCCGCCTTAGCCTCCCACCAGAGCATACCGACTCATAACCTCGGTTCACCCGTTGGTTCTCCGTCTTCCGTTGCCACACAGCACCCCCGTCAGCCCCACCGCCACCATCTATTTCCACCGTCTATGGGTTCCTCCGCCTCTGCGTTGCCCTCGGGTGGTTGTTGGATGTAGGTCTGGCCTTCCTCGGCCTCGCCTGGTTCCACCACTCGGCTTTCAACGATTTCGTCTCCGCCGCACCAGCGCCTTCATAGACTTCCTCCGCATGTGGTACGCCGATCTCGGGCATGCCTTTGGCTAACGCTTTCTTGAGGAATAATACAAATTAAATACAAAATGGGTTTGTTTGTTTTTTTGGTCCGCTCATTCATTCGCTTTCCGGTTCGTTATTGCTCCGCTTATAGCCTCCTTGTCTCGTTTTTTATCGCTTTTTTTTTAGGTTTATCCTTGTGGTAGCCTGCTTACGATTTTATTATCGTCCCTGAGGGTTGAGATGAGTGCTTGGGAGTTTGATTCAGCAATGGTGTGGTTTGGGTTTGAGTTTGCGGGTTAGTGTGCTGTTCTTGTTGTGTTGCAGGCTTCTTGTGAGTGATTGTTGATTTGTCATGTTCGATGACGTCGTGGATTGCGATTGACATCTAAAGGCTCTTTTGAGTCCATAATCTGAGGTGTCCGCTGGTCCTAGAGTTCGCTATGTGTGTTGTGCCTTCAGCCGATCGCTTCGTTCGTTTTTGGCTTGTGTTTCACAGTGTAGGATGACTTGTACGTTTCTTGTATTTTTATTTATGTCATTTGCTTCTGTTATTTCCTTTCTGTCATTTGTTTCAGTTATTTGCTTCCAGTTGTACATGATGGTTAGTCCATCTACCGGCTTGTCCGGTCTCTTAGTTTTTCTAGACTTGTCTAAAGAATCGAATTATTATCATGCTTAAAAAAAAAGGCTAATATTGACAAGAATATTAGTTAAAGCAAGCTGCTACCGATGATGCCAACACATCGATCTAGTGTAATTATATCATAAAATAGCAAAATGTTTCGTTTTTGCTAATTAATGATGTCCCCACATCTTGTTAATGGTGAAAAGAAACCAATAAGGCAATAAGCTGATCGCAGGTTAATAGTACAAATTAAAATGCACATCAATGTGCAAAGTGCAAAACCTTCAGGTTCTCACATGACATGACTGCAACTTGCAAGAGTAAAAGATGGTGTCCGTGTGAAGATACCAAACTAGAAGCCGAAGGTAAGGTTAAAGTTATCTCAAATAGAAAAATACTCTCTCCATCCTAAAATAGATTGGTTAATAAATTTATAATTATTTAAAAAATTAATATTCTATATAATTTTTAACTTTTTAAAAAAATGTGTCAAAAATAAAACCCATCTATTTTAAGACGGAGGGAGTATATATATCTTTTTGTGCTATTTTTATTTAGGATTGGATAAAGGATCGATCATTGTGGTCTCTTGAGCTTTCAGTTGAACTTTTGAAGCCTAAAAATATACTGCTAAAAATGCATTCTAAATCACAAGCACACAAAATTCAATCATAGACTCGTTCGCTACCGTCTCTTCAACTTGACGTTGAATAAGAAGTTAGCTTGGTAGCCCTCAATAGCACTAGCGCTCTGCCCAACCATGGCCACCCCTGCTCAGTATTCACCTTCGGAAGATATCTAGAGCCACCGCCCACCGTCACAGCCTCACTGGCTCAACTTCACCGGCTCACGGCGTCATTGGCGCCTGCCTCCAGCCCTCTCCGGTCTTCAGCCCTGGTACCCATCGCTTCCCGCTACTGGCGCGTTGCCCTCGGTTCACCCTCCCATCGATTCTCCATCCTCCGTCGCGACTCTGCGACCTCCGT
Source organism: Persicaria maculosa (assembly GCA_963922045.1). NCBI lineage: Eukaryota > Viridiplantae > Streptophyta > Magnoliopsida > Caryophyllales > Polygonaceae > Persicaria > Persicaria maculosa. Next base: position 70,134,153 of record OY998253.1, on the reverse strand, counting down.
CGGCCCCGCCGCTTCATCTGTTTCCACCGCCTCTGCATAGCCCTCAGGTGGTTGTTGTTTGTTGGTCTGTCCTTCCTCGCCCTCGCTTGTCTCCACCGGCTCGGCGTCTAATGGTTTCGTCTCCACCGCATGGCTTCTCCTTGGGCCACCGTCCCGTACGGGTTCCATCACCATGGGTTTCCTGTCTCCCACCGACTTCTTCCTCTGCCTCTCCGATCGCCCCTCCACCATCGGGACAACCCTCGCACCCAGCTTGCTACTCCTTCCGGCCTCTTACCTCATAGTTGGTTTGCCGCGTTTTGCCGGCGCTTCATCCTCGGTTGCCACCGCTTCAACTGTGGCCTTGATAGCGTTGAGACAACGCTTGTTTAGGGGGGGGGGGGGGAAGAGATAAAATTGGACCATTTCTTTCGGGTCTTTTGTTTGGGTTGCCAAACCTAGATTGGATCCTTTTCTAACCCCCTTCTGGTCTCTTAGCCTGTGTATTGTTGTTGTAAATTTATTCCTATTCTGTCTTATACGTTTCCTCTATTTTGGTTTACCCTATGGTAGCCTACTACGATCTTGTTATCGTCCTTGAGGGTGTGAGACAGGTATTTGGGATTTGTTTTGGCAATGGTTTGGCTAGAGTTTTGGTCTGTGGGTTGGTGTACTTTGCCTTTCTTGCTGTGGTACAGGTTTCACGTGAACCGTGGCTGATTTGTCGAGCTTGTAGACGTCGTGGAAATGCGATGATGCCTGTTGATTCTGTTTAGAATCCATGTTGAGGTGTCAGCTAGTGATCCCCAGAGTTCTCTGTGCACGTCTTCCGTTTGCTGGTCGGTTGTTGGTTCTGCTAGCTTGTTGGTTACAGTGTTGATGGCTTGTACTTTATTTTGCTTTTTCAATTCCGTCTTTTGCTTCTTGTTATTTCCTTTCAGTCATTTGTTTATGTTATTTGCTTCTGTTGTGCATGATGGTTAGTCCATCTCCCGGCTTGTCTGGGCTCTCGGTTTCCCTAGGCCTGTCTAGAGAATCGAATTTCTTTCCTTATATCAAAAAAAAAAAGTTAGCTTGGTAGCAACGGCACCAGCAACTTGCTTAGTTCAAACCTTCAAATCTTTTTTTAATAGAATAAGGAAAAATACCTACTCTATCAATGTTTATCAAAGATCATCAACCCCTTATATTGTTATTTTGATCACCCATTAATCTAGGCTGCGATTGGCACAACTAACGGTTCGGAGCTGTTTGGGTAATTGAAATGGTAAGTGTAAGTGAAGTTGTTGAGTACCCACGAGTTATTTCCAACCTTAATATATCTAGAAGATATTTAGCTAAATGTCCACTTTTATATATCAATTTTGCTAATTGTCCACCTAAACTACCATTTTGTTAAATGTCCAAAAAAAATTTGGAAACCCCATTTTGCCCTTACCCTTACTTATCCCTGTTTATATATAGCGGATATATGTAGCGGCCGCCTCCCTTTCTTCTGCTCATCTATCGGTTTCATGATTTTCGACCTCCGATCATCTTTCCATGGAGTTTCGACCCGCATCTTCGACGACCCCACAGATCTGAGGGAAGGAGGCGAAGCTCGAGGTGCGCCTTACATGGTTGCTGCTGCATTCGACGGGAGGAGGGGAGGAGATTGACGAAGAGCAAGGATCAAAGTCGGGCTTCACAGATCTGAGAGGGAGGGAGAAGCGGGGCGAACACGAGAGGCCTGAGGTGGTGGTGACAAGGGCCGATCTTCCACCGAAATCATACTTGAGTTACTGCTTCGATCAGTTCATTGTGATTTGATTGTTTTGTCATCCATTGGAACAAAAACTGGGATTTGTATGCTTCTCTTTTGATTGTTCAGTTCATTGTTTGATTGTTCTGCCGCTCAGTTCATTGTGTTTTGTATGCTTCTGTAGTTCTGTTGTTCATTGCCGTCGATTTCCCGCTCCTGCCTCCCTCGTACCTCTTCCGAGGAGGAGGACCTCGCCGAGCGTCTGTTTGGATAGTCGCTCCTCCAACGACGTCGTTTTGGAGGCTCCTGAGCTAGCCAAGGAGCTCTCCAATGGCAGCGCTTGGCAATTGATGGTGCGTTGTTCCGTTCCAGTGGGAGAGACGATGAACAGTCAGATCGAGCTTCAATTCCTCCCTATCGGCAAATGTCATGATCAGGGACGGAGCCAGAAATTTATCGGGGGGGGGGGGGGGGGGCGAAGTTTCATACCACTTGTTGATTCACTCTTCGATAGATTTTTTTTATAGTACGTTTAACAAAACAAAACTATGATATTTTGAGATTAAACGATGATATTTTAATTTAAGACTATGTTTTTTTGAACTGAACGCAATGTTTTTTCAAAACGGTGGTGTTATAATTTAAAATTGTGTCATTAGTTATTATATATTTTTTTCTCTTTAAACGAAAAAAAAGATGTCATTTTTTCTTTTGTCTAAAAATATATCGTTTGAAACCTACAAAGTCAATATGCAACTTGTTGTTCTCTTAGCATGCAATAACATATAACAAGATATGCAAACTTTAAACTTGTATAATTTTTTATATAATTATCGAATTCAGTAATATAACTTCTTGTTTCGAAACTCACTAGTTGAATTATATTGCCAAAATATCAAATTAAGTAAAATATAAAAGAATCGTGATTTATTAAAAGACATTTGAAATAATTAATTTATGTTTAACTTTCAAACGGTCATAACTTTTTACTCGTTTATCGGATTTAAGCTTATAATATATCAAAACGAAGCTATCGACGCGTAGAACAAATATAAGTGATTCGTTGGATGAAAGGAGGGGGGAGGGGGTGTATGCTCCCGCTTGCCCCCGCCTAAATCCGTCTATGGTCATGATGACATGATCTGTCCATTTGAAAGCCAATGTCACTGTAAGGAGTCTACTTTATCTAACTACATGAAAAGCTCTTAATTTTATATGTAAATCTGAATGATACCCAAGGAACTTGAAGTTGAAGGCCTTGATAGAGTAATCTAATTTTGTATGTCTGACCATTAATTTGAAAGCCAATTTTATGTGAAGTAAGCATTCAAATTGTGTCACCAATGATGAGGGTTTTGTACTTCCTTTATTTTTTCTTTTGATGACAGCAGTGGTGACACTTTATTTTTTCTTTTGATGACAGTAGTGGTGACACTTGTATTTGAACTTTGTGATGACATATTTTGAACGTCAGATATTCTTTTGCTTAACATTAGCCCCTTAGTGTTTTTGCTTCCCGTGTCCTAGGATTTTCCTTTGGCGAATGCAGTGATTACACTATTTTAATTTACTTGGTGACACGACTAATAATATTTGACCATTGTTTCTCTTGGTACACTGGTGGTGACAACACTTGGTACACTCGCGGTGACACTGTTTTTGTGTTGGTGACACCACTATTAACACACTTAATCATTCGTCTCTTAATAGAGTACTGTTTTCCTTTGGTGACAGCAATTGATACATTTTTTTTTAATTGTGGTGAGTGGTGACACTACTAATAATAACATTTTCCTTTGTCCTAGAGTTTCCTTTAGTGACAATAGCGATTACATTTATTTTTTATTTTTTATTTTGGTGACACTACTAATAACATTTTACCTTGTCCTAAGGTTTTTTTTTGCTTTTGATGACAGTAGTGATTACTTATTTTTTTAATTGTGGTGACACTGCTAATAACACTTTCCCTTGTCCTATGTTTTTTTTTCTTTTGGTGACAGTAGTGGTTATTTTTTTTAATTGTGGTGACACTACTAATAACATGTACACTTTCCCTTGTATTAGGGTTTTTTCTTTGGTAACAATAGTGATGACACTATTTTTCCTTGGTTGCACCACTAATAACACTTGACCATTCATTCCCTTGCTACACTGGTGGTGACACCACTTTGTACACTTGTGGTGACACTGTTTTTATGGTGGTGACAGCACTAAATTTTCTTTTGGGTAGCATTAGTCTCTATAAGGTTTTTTCTCCCTTTGTCATGGGGTTTTCCTCTAGTGACAGCAGTGGTTTCACTGTTTTTATGGTGCTGACATCACTAATAACACTTTGTTATCCATCTCTTCTTGTATCTTAGGGCTTTTCATTGGTGACAGCAGTGGTGACACTACTTTTCCTTGGTGACACCACTAATAACATTTGACCATTTTTTTCCTTGCTACACTTATGGTGACACCACTTTGTACACTTGTGGTTGTGATGACACTTTCCCTTGTCTTAGGTTTTTCCTTTGGTGGCAGTTGTGGTGACACTGTTTTTATGATGGTGACACCACTAATAATACTTTGCTATTCATCTCTTAATATATCTTAGGGCTTTTCTTTGGTGACAGCTATGTTTTTCTTTTTGTGACAGAGTAAATAGGTATAATTTTATCGAAATATAGTGTCATCAAGTTGTGAGATTACAATAAATAGTTATAATATTATTGAAATATAGTGTCATGAAAACAAACATGACTTTTATTGAAGATTTTTCCGAAACCAATAAAACAATGACACGTGTACAACTTAAAAAATCATTTCATTTTTTTTATTTTTATTAATACATTTTAATTAAAAGACTCAAAATATTAACAATTTAATTAAAATATTTTAAAATATTAAAATTAATTATCAAATATAATTATATAATTAAATTAATATTTTTTTCAACTTTTTAATTTATTAAACATTTATTTTAAATATTTTAAATTATTAAATTAATTGTCGAATATAATTAGAAAATTAAATTAATATTTTTTACTTCTCAGATATTAACAATTTAGTTTAAATTCTTTAAATTATGAAACATAATTATCAAATATAATTAATAATTAAATTAATAGTTTTTTGAATTGTCTAATTTATTAAGAATTTAGTTTAAATATTTTAAATTATTAAAAATAACTTAAAAATATAATTATAATATAAAATTAATATTTTTTGGGAATTTTCAAATTTATTAACAATTTTTTAAAAATAATTATCAAATACAATTAAATATTTAAATTATTTTTTTATATTGATAAATCAATTCAATTTTTTAATATTTGAAATTATAGGAAAAATACAATGGGGATGAAAAAAGTGATGATATAGATTAGAAATTATTTAGCCAAATGTCCATTTTATGAACCTCCTTTTGCAAAATGTCCAATTAAAAAGAGTTTTTGCTAAATGTCCTAAATATTTTTGAAAATCCCATAATACCTCTGCCCTTATATTTCAACCATCGTCAGTTGGAGTGGCGGCTCCATCAACCTCCCTCTCCTCTAGTTTCTCCTTTTTGGATCATACGATGGAGGGGATGGATGGACACCGGCAAGGACGTCGGATCTCCGCTTGTGCAATTACTTGATTAGTCGCTGATCTCCGCTCTCCGCTCTCTTTTGCATCTTCTAAGGGCCTGTAATCGCCGGCAGCCGTGGGGGACATTCGCAGTAGATAAATCAGACTCCGACCTAGCAAGGACGAAGTGAGAATCGGATCGCCAGGGCGTTTCATCTTTTCCGCCATCGCCGAACCTTCGTAGCTCCGAATCGGGAGACCAAGCGGATCTAGATCTTCAGGGCGTTTCATCTCTGTCGGCTGAGATCTAGATCTTTGTCCAGGCCTCCATATCGAACAGTGGCGGCGCCGGGCTTCACAAATCTGAGAAGGCGGATAGAGGGAGAGAGGACGGGAGGAGCCATGGAAGAGTGGAGCTGAGATTTCGAGAGAGAACGAGGAGCGGCCAACGGAGGCCGAGCTTGAGATTTCGAGAGAGAACGATGATCAGCGAATGGATACCATCATCGAGGTCAGCCCCTAATTCTCCCAAATTTCTCATTGTTTCTTCAAATTGAGTGCTTGAAATTCATGTGTGGTGACAATGATCGGCGAAAAATTATCAAATTTTGTTGAATATTTGATAAATGCAATGCAATGGCTGCCGACGATTTGCTCCGCGCAACTGATTTCCAGGCGACCGCTTTGAGGCTCTGATCAGCGATGATGGCGGTCCCGTACGACGAGGAACGATCGATGAAGATCAGATGAGATGGTAAACGGTGGTTGCTATTGGAAGAGGATTTTTCTTAGCCTTTTATTTTCATCCTTTTCGTTTGATGCAATTATCAGATGATTCCTTGTTTGCACCAGGAAACCGATTCCTTGTTCGTGCTCTGAGCGATTTGTGATACAACTTTTTTTTTTTTCCGATGGATGTTGCAAAAATGCTATAGTATCATTAGTTTAATCTTTTTATGCTTTTGGTGGATGATTATGCTGATGACAATGTCTGTGGGATTAATTGAACATAGATTTCGTGAATGCAGTGCTTTGAATGATTTGGTGCTGCTTTATTTTGGTGACAGACAATCAGACATTGCCAAGTGATTGTGGTGCTGATCTAGTGTTTCTTTGAATGCAGTGCTTGCTGGCTTATTTTTTTCTCTTTATTTGGGCCCAAGATGCAGTAACAAGAGGGCTAAAGGTTGAGACCTGGGTTTGTGAACACATGGAATCTATGGCATCCTCAAAGAGTAGAGCTCATTAGCTCAATATATGAAAGTGTTTTTTTTAATCACCAATGGAAGCTTAGCTACTACAGTAGTTTATTAGAAACTATCATCAATCCAGAAGATAGGCTTGAGCCTTATTGCTTTATTGAGTCTTATCTAATACTCCAGTGTCATGTAATTGGTTTGGCTGTTTGAAATTAGCATAGAGTCCATACTCGAGGGTTCTATAGCGCAGTGGGGGGGATTTTACAATCAATTAGTTTACAAAATTTATTAAACCTGAAGGTTTAATAAATTGTCATATTTGATATTTTTGTATCAAGTTCTTTGATTGAATGCTTAATTACACTATTTTTCGTAGAGATTGTGTTTGATTACACTATATTATTCATGAAATTATATGTTCTTTTTTATTTATTTTGGTCATATTTATTTGATTACACTATATTTTTTTTTAAAATTTTTCATGAAATTACATGTGTCACCAAGATTGTCACCTCCAATAAGGGGGGTGACAGTGATAGAGGTGGTGGTGACAGCGATAGGAGTGGTGATAGCGATAGGGTGGTGACAGCGATAGAGGCAGTGACAACAATAAGGGTGATGACAGCGATAGGGGTGTTGGTGACAGTGATAGGGGTGGTGGTGACACTATAGAAGTGGTGGTGACATCGATAGGAGTGGTGGTGACAGCGATACGAGTGGTGGTGACAGTGATACGAGTGGTGACATCGATAGGGCGGTGACAGCGATAGAGGTGGTGACAACAATATGGGTGGTGGTGACAGTGATAGAGGTGGTGGTGACAGTGATAGAGGTGGTGGTGACAATGATAGAGGTGGTGGTGACATCGATAGGAGTGGTGGTGACAGCGATAGGAGTGGTGACAGCGATAGGGAGGTTACAGCGATAGAGGTGGTGACCGCAATAAGGGTGGTGACAGCGATATGGGTGGTGGTGACATCGATATGGGTTGTGGTGACAACGATAGGGCGGTGACACTAATCTCGTAAAAAAAAAATTTGTCACCCAGAAATTTGTTTATCATCATACATGTGTCAAAGGTGGTGACACTAATTTCGTAAAAAAAAAATTCGAAAAAAAAAAACGTGTCACCAATTTTTTTTTGTGTCACCAAAGTTGTGTCACCAATTCATTGACTTTGACCGGTCAATGGTCAAAATAAAATTGGGAAGGAATGAAGGGAATGGGAAGGAGGGGCAAAAATGTAATATTATGACATTTTGCAAAAGAGAAAATAAAAGTGGACATTTTGCAAAAGACCTTGTAGAAAATAGACACTTAGCTAAAAAACCCTATAGATTATTGGGAACCTCAACATTGTGGGGAGGGAGAAATAATTTAGAGATGGTTGAAAATAAAGTGGATGAAAAGTGACGTGGAGGAATAAAAAAAAAAAGAAAATTTGGGTACCCTCCATTGGGGCACCCATGTGTGTGTGTTTTAGTGCAGATGTAACAGATCAAATGTAGTGTCATGTGTCAACTTGTGAATGAATTTGGGTGGTGAGTCGGGAGACTCCATATACAAGATATATCATACGAAAATATATAACCTTAATTAAACATACTCTTACTAGGATAGATATATTAATAAGGCACAAATTAATAGATAACCCAATTTCTATCTAAATTAGATATATCAATAAAGCAAAAATCTAAACAAATTAGGTTGAAAACATTCCAACACAATCTATTGATCAAAAGATATCATTTTTCTATGAAAATAGATGAAATTTTATCAAACTGTACGTATATGGATCCAACCTCAATAATAACGGAGTAATAGCAATGAGGGACTTTATTATGAGGATACCCCTTACCATGAAACAAGGGACAAATCTCAACTCTTGAATCAAAAAAATTAACGGTTTGGATTAACTTTGAAAAATAAACTGTTTAACCGTAAAACTATATAGGATTTATATTTAATGTTAAATATGAATACTAGTTGGTTACACGTTTAGAATTTTTTTAAAATATTCAAGGAAAAATAAAAAGTTACAAAAAATTCAAAACTTGAAAATATTTACAAAAATATTCAAAATTTGTAGGGATGTCAGAAAAACGCGGTCTGGGACCGCGTTTTATTTACAAAGTGAAAAACTGAAAATTGAAGAAAAATGTGGAAAAAAAATACAAAAGAAACGCGGTTTGAAACCGCGTTTCTATGGTTAATTTTATTCGGGAATAATCCACCCCTTATACTTATAATTTTAGAAGCAAACTCTTTGTTAAAATTTGCACCACGTGCCATTCTCTGAGCAAACTCAAGAAATACAGTTATCTTCTTCCTCACCCATGTTCTCTTGTCTGCCAATACTAAAGATGAAATTGGTTTTCTCACCCACGTTTACTTTTTTCCTCGCAAACATCTTCCTTATTTCTTCCTTGAAATTGATACGTTAGTTGGTGTGTTATTGTGGAGGCGGGGCGCAAACAGAGTTGAATGGTAGCGCTTGAAGGTGAAGGAGACATGGGAGCCACCAAAGTTGGCAGCACCGATTAGAAGGACGGTGAGGCCGACCGGGGCTGGAGCTGGAGGAGGCGTTGTCAAACTCTAAACCCAAAACAATTTCCTTTCTTGATTCTCCCATTAAACTCGCTTCAGATCCAACTGAGAAGCACAAAGAAAAAGAGATTTCAGTTCACAAAAGAAATAAAGATTGAATTTCAATCTCAAGAGAAATAGGCAAAACCCTACATTTCTCTTTCTTCGGATTCAACAAAGGAGAGTAAAAACCATGGCTTCGGAGAAGAAACTGACCGACTCTTCCACCGGATGTCATCAGTCAGACGCCCCAATCCTCTGTGCGAACGGTTGTGGATTCTTCGGTGAGCCTTTCACCCTAAATCTCTACTCCAAGTTCTATAGAGACTCCAAGATGCACGAGGAGCAAGCCGCCACAGCCATAGCAGTCGCAGAGAAGTCAATGAGGCTACGGAGGATCCTTTGGCTGCCATGTTCGATGGATCTTCTTCGCTGGTGGTGGTGGATGTCGTACCTCTGCAAGCCAAGGTAGCGAACCGGTGCAGAAGCTGCAACAAGAAGGTGGGTGTGATGGGGTTCATGTGCATGTGTGGGATTACATTCCGCAGTTCTACTTGAAGGGCATGCCTGTCTGTTCGATTTCAAGGGAGCAAACGCCATTGTTAAGGCAAACCTGGTAATTAAGGCTGATAAGGTGAAGAGGCTTTGAGTAACAAAAATGTAATTTGGTACTCTGTATGAACACTGAATACCTCTCTCTTTCCCCTTGCTTTCCTGTTTGCTTATCTGTGTCACTCATGGTTGTTTGTTTTCTGTCAGGTTTTTGTTTGGTTGATCAATGGCTACAATGGAGAACGAAAGGGGATTATCTGATGTTAGTTTGTTTGTGGTGAACTACCACAAAATCCTAGATTCCAATGCCAAGGTGATATTTTTTTGCAACTAGCGTATGCGATTTTTTTTATTGTTGCAATTGGGAAACTGGAATCCATATGGTTGCTCAATTTCAACCTCATATTCCTCATATGGGTATTCTTTTTTTTCGCCAAGGTCTAATTCAACTATATTGGTTGTGGATTCTAAAGCCCTAAACCCTTTTCAAATCCCTTAATTTTGGTTTGGGTTGAGCACTCAGGCTCATCATCTTCCATGAGCTCAGCAACACTGAAGTGTGAACAGATAAAGGGGATGCAAAAGGGAACCTGGTATTGCTATGCCTCCTAATGCAGTAGCTGGTTGGATTTGGATTTGTAATATATTAATGAATTAACTTGCATATACGTTCCGACAGGGAATCACTTGCTTCGCTTCTTGGCTTCACTATACAAAACAACCCCAAATACTGTAAGAAAGTATCCCAGCATCCTTGTCCTCTGATACAGGGTTTTCGAATATCAAAATCGAGATGACAACAACAACTGCGCCTTTTGCATTTCCTAGAACCTAGAAGAGCAAACATATCTTAGACTTATATTCTTCAAATCATACATGACTGTAAGTTCGGTAACTGATAATAAAACGAAAGCAGGCTCATGAGAAGCTGATCATATTACATCTCTGGACATTCAGAATATGTCTATTCGAGTATCCATGAAATAGGGTAAGTCAACTTCTTCCATTCACCCTCTATAGATTATTAAATCCTACAGTCTTGCAGAGCCTCTGTCTGCATCTTTTATTTCACCTAATGCTCATTAGCAGCTTATGATTACAAATCTATAACACAAATTAGGTGGTGCGCTGGTGCAAGAGAGTTGTGTTAATAGAAGCACCTTGGCTCAATTGCCATAACAATGCTATATAGAATCAATCAAGTCTAGCACCAAATTCTTCCTAATGCAAGAGGGAGCGTATATTAATGATGTTTTTTTTTAATGACGTGGAGGTTCCGAGGTTATCGACTAGTCCTCCACGGGCCGAGCACTAGCCTGCAAAGTACTCGAGCCGGGTAAGCCAAGCGGCAAGCCGCAAGACAGGCTAACACATGCCAAGGCAAACCAAGGCATGAGTACCCACTCAAGCACAAATTGCTTCTAGTGGGATTTGAACCCTTGACCTCATGGTAGTGAGGCACAAGGAAGCACCTCACTCTTACCACTAGGGCAAGGGGTCATTGGTGTATATTAATGATGTTATTTATAACAGATAAATGGTCTTTTTTTATTCTCATTCTCATTAATGTATTAATGAATTAACTTTCATTCCTAATACAGTGATGAGGAGTGAAAACCCTTCACTTGCTTATACAATGATGGTGTTTATACATTTAACCTTAAGGTATCTTTATCAAATGAGTTTATAATTTAGATCAATTTAAAAGTTGAAACATATATGATGTGTAATAGATAAAGTATCATAGAGGGTCCAAACTCAATTTTCTTAAACCAAAAACTATAAGATTTCTTTTATTTGCCTTCAATTAGGGCAGATGTTAGGAGAAGCAGGGAAGCAATTGATTTACTATTCTTTTTCACCTCATCAAGTAAAATTCAAAAAATAACATCACAAGAAGCATGTGCAATATGTTGGTAGAAAATTGACGTATCGAATATTTTGTTTAATACGTCAAACTCGACCGAAAATAGTATGATAAAACCCGAACAAGGTTCGGGAAAATATCTAGTTTACGTCATTTTGTTTTATTTCTTACACTAGAGACGCGGTTTGGAACCACGCCTTTTTTTTTTATTTTAAAAAAAATAATAAAAATTGGAAGAGGAGGCCAGCGCATCGTCTTCCTTCCTCTTCATCTCAGATGGGTTTCGATCGGAGCCAGCGTGTCTTCCTCTTCGATTTGAGATGGGATTCGATATGGGCGGTATCCGCGGTACCAAGGCGGAGATCGTGGTGGAGCGGGCAAGAGAGGAGGTGGAGGTGCCCGGGAAGATTTGGGGGTTACCGACGATGAAGCTTCCGCCGCTGACGAGAGCCCCTTCCTCTTCGATCTGGGCGGTACCAAGGCGGAGGAAATGGTCTGTCAAGAACAATCACGAGCCCCATGGCGAATGCACTATCGAACTCCAGGCTAGGGTTTTGAAATTGGATCTGGATCAGAAGAGGGAGTGGTCGTAGCCTCGCTGGTGTCACGGTGGTCGCAAGTGTCGGTCAAGGGCGAGCTCGCGGTTGTCGGCGGTCGCAGGTGTCGCGGTGGCCTGTGGAGTCCATGAGGACGAGCTCCCGGCCCATTGCCTCCCAGTCCTCTCGGCCCTCCCCTCTCATCCTCCCAACAAACTCCGGCCTCCTCTTCCAATTTTGATTTTTTTTAAAAAAAACAACCGCGTCTCTAGTGTAAAAAATAAAATAAAATGACGTAAATTATTCTCAAATAAAATTAACCATAGAAACGCGGTTTGAAACCACGTTCTTTTGTATTTTTTTTCCATTTTTTTCTCCAATTTTCAGTTTTTCACCTTGTGAATAAAACGCGGTCTCAGACCGCGTTTTTCTGATATCCCTGCAAATTTTGAATATTTTTGTAAATATTTTCAAGTTGTGAATTTTTTTGTAATTTTTTATTTTTCCTTGAATATTTTGAAAAAAAATTCACACGTTTAAGCGTAGAGATGAAATATCTGATATTTTACTTGGAAACACTAAGCACTAAACATGAATATTTAATAATTTATATATGAATAATTACATAATAAAATATGAATATTATAACACAATCTGGGAATAATAGTTTTTGGTTACCTGCTTTAAGCGATTAACATCCTAGTATTCATATTTAACGTTAAATATGAATATAAGGATGTTAATCGCTTAAACAACAATTTTTAAAACTAATCTATAGGCCATTGGTTTTCTTTCATCCAAGGGTCTAGATTTGTCCCCCCGTTTCATAGTAAGGGGTGTACTCACTGAAAAGTTTTATTAATATTCTCTATTTATCAAATTAATTATAAACATTTTTTTTCTTCACAATCTTATCTTATAAACCCATCATAAATGCTCCATTAATAAGATTGAGGTGATGTACAATTAACATTTTTATCATTAAGCAGCAGCATATTCTTCCATTAAAAAAGCAGAAAGCGTGGGATTTGAGTAAACGACTTGTATTATTTGCTGATAGATCGAGCATCTCTAAATACAACTCCAAATCTATACCAATTTTCAACTACCATTATCGCATTAATTATTCATATAAACTAACTAGAGGTGGCAATCGGGTGGGTCGGGTTGGATTTGGGTTCGGTTAGTCGGGTTTCGGGTCATTCGGATTTCGGATAATGTCTAATAATTTGGTCAATCGGTTGGGTCGGGTTCGGGTTTCGGTTGTATTGGGTTTCGGTTATTCGGGTTTCGGTTATCTCGGGTTTTCATTATTTCAATATTCATTTTAAAAAATTTACTAGATTGTAGTTTAAAGTTCGGGTTATTTCGAGTTTCGATTATAACGGCTTCGGGTTAATCGGGTTCAGTTCATTCGGATTTCGGGTCCAAAATGGACGGGTTGTATCGGTGTTCAGAATAATCGGTTTCAAGTCGACCGGGTCGGGTTTTTGGGTTCGGGTCGGGTTTTGCCAGCTCTAAAACTAACACAAAAACAAACAAACAACTGGACACAATTAAATCAGTTAAAGAACTATCTATGCACCATCATCCTTTTATGTCATCTGACCACTGCCTCATTACAACTAAGATAGGTTCAGCCTCAAAGGAAAAGGGCTCTCCTTTTCGCTTTGAGATGGCTTGGACTACATACAAGGAGTATGGACATATGGTAAAGTAAGTATGGAAGAACAAGTTCTCTGGATCCTTTGGCTTTACACTTATGCAAAAATAGAAGCTCTTAAAAAATAACACTAAGAATTGGTGCAAATCACACAATAACAATCTTCTTAGACAGTTAACTAAGGTTGAGGACCAGATTAAAGAACTACAACAATCTATACCTTGGGGATCCCTCTCGGCTAGGGATGCCCAAAAACTAACAAGACTAGAAAACAAAAGAACCCACATTCTTGATTTTAGTCACAAATTTTGGAAACAGAGAGCTAAAGTCAGACATGTCCAACTGGCAGACAAGAACTCTAAATATTACCAATCTTTTGTTAAAATAAGAAACTTTAGATCAACAACAGAATCTTTTAAGACAAAAGATGATCGAATAATTACAAACAAGGATGAAATAAAGGAAAAAATTACCTTGGAGATGGCAGAAAGATTTAAGAACCCAAATAGATTAAACATTTCACCAAATGATATACGTTTTATTGATCGAGAAATCACCCCTCAACAGAACTATGATCTTATAAGACAACCTAATAATAAAGAAATTAAAGAAGTAATATTCAATATGGTAGAAGACAAAACACCAGGTCCGGATGGATTCCCGCCAGAATTTTATTCAAAATATTGGAGCATTGTTGGTAACTCGGTATGCAAAACTGTTAAAGCTTTCTTCCACTCAGGTTCTATTCTCTCTGAAATTAATCAAACCTTCATAGCCTTGATTCCAAAAATTGAAAGTCCCGAAACTATCAACCATTATAGGCCTATTAGCCTTTGTAATACAATTTACAAAGTCATTGCAAAGATCCTAGCTAATAGTGTTAAACATATTTTACCTAAGATCATTAACCCCTTTCAAGGTGCTTTTGTAGAAGGAAGATCCATTCAAGACAATACCTTAATAGCTCATGAAATATTCCACACCTTCCATAGACAGAAAGGTAAGAAAGGTTGGATGGCTCTAAAGTTAGATATGGAAAAAGCCTATGATAAGATCAACTGGAGCTATATTCAAGCAGTTCTAACAAAATTTGGCTTTCACCCTCAATGGATTTCCTGGGTTATGAAATGTATCACAACAACCACCTTCTCTGTTCTTGTAAACAACTCGCCTGGTAGCAAATTCAAACCAAAAAGAGGTATCCGACAGGGGGATCCCCTTGCTCCTTACATCTTTGTTATAGTAATGGAAGGATTAGCAAGAGAACTCATAGCAGAAGCACGGTATGATGATGCATTAGTAGGTATAAAACTAAAACAACAAGGTACCCCGATACCTTTGTTGACCTTTGCAGATGATACCCTGATTTTTGCTAAAGCCTCACATATAAGCCTTGATACAATTAAAAATACACTTAACAATTTCTCAAATCTCTCAGGACTAACAATTAACTACCACAAAAGCTCCATTCAATTATAAAAAAATGTAAATCAAAATCTTGCTACATCCTTAGCACAACGTATGAATATCCCCATAGCCCAAGGTATGGAAAAATATCTAGGAATACCTATAGTCAATGGAAGAGTTAAAAATTGTGTGTTTGAAGAGGCAACCCAAAACCTGAAAAAACAAATATCCAAATGGAAAGCCTCTACTATATCCCAAGCAGGCAGAACTACTCTCATTAAAGCAAATTTAAGTTCCAAAACAAACTACTTGATGCAAATTTTCTTGTTCTGAATAGGTAAATATATAGATGGGTGGCAAAAGCCGGAAGTACAAAAGCGTAAGACCAAACAAGGGTCTCACGAGAGAAGTGGAACCCACAAGTACCTAACACAAGATTACAAAACTTCATAAGGATTTTCTTTTGGAATATTACAACAAATAGATCAAATTCATAAGGATTTTCTTTTGGAACAAAACTGATATCTGAAAGATATAGCCCCCTTATTAGTTGGGAAAAAATTTGTGCACCAAAATGCCAAGGAGTTCTTGGTATAAAATCAGCAGAAGAAAGGAATATCAGCCTACAACAAAAGCTTCTTTGGAAAATCCACACCCAACCGGACAACATTTGGGTTAAGATTGTGACCGAGAAATATAACTTAAATATGAATCACTTAAATTCGAATATCCATAACACTTCCTGACAATTTGGAAGATTAATTCAATTGAACGATCAATTCCAACAAGGTCTGCATTGGATCATTGGGAATGGACAATAGATTAACGTTTGGGATGATAATTGGATAGAAAATATCTCGCTAAAACCTTTTCAAAACAATCTTGATCCTAAGATGTGTGTTGTTAGTCTATTACTACCCAACAGAAAATGGAACGAACAATTCCTAAACCAAATCTTCCCTACACAACTGGTTAGTCAAATCTTAACAATTGACATTCCGGCATGGGATGCTGAGGACAAACTAATCTAGAAATATAATAAGGATGGAAACTTCAAGACAAACTCGGCTCGAAACCCAAGTCTTGTGAATACAACTATTAATAACCATCATGAGTGGATTTGGAAACTTGATATCCCTCCCAAGATCCGTAACTTCATTTGGAAAATAGTCATTGATGCGTTATCTACAAAGTTAAGATTGAATAAATACTTTAATAGGGCCCCTTCTCAATGCTGCTTGTGCAACCAAGAAGATGAGGACACTACACACCTCCTCCTAAACTGCCAATTTACGAAAGTTGTGATTAATGCTTATGAAGCTAAGACAAAGAAAACTCTTCTTGGATATAGGAACTCCAATCCCAGTACACTAGATGTTAAACAAATAAAGAATAACAACCCAAACTTTAATGAGTTATGTTTTATATGGCAGAACATATGGGAAATTAGGAATAACATTATTTTCAGAAACTGCATTAAAAATAATTTGGACAAGAGTAACTTTGCCCATCACGTAATATAACAAACTATTGATAATATAAAAAATTGGAAAGATGGGGAAAATGTAAAACTACTCAATCAAAAAAGGAGGCAAGGAAGAAACATCAAATGGAAGAAGCCACCGAGAGACGTTTACAAAATAAATGTTGATGGATCGGTTAATAATAATGGAGATTGCAAAGTAGGAGGTATAGTTAGGGATTTGAATGGAAATGTAATTGAGATTTTCCAACAACAGGTACCAAAGGGATCAGTACTCTTAACTGAATCCCTTGTTTTTTGTTTGGGGTTAGAACTAGTCCACAGAAGAGGATGGACGCAAGTGATAATTGAAGGAGACAGTCTTACGGTAGCCAATGCAATTAATCATCATGCCAAGATTCCATGGGAGATCCTTAGAACTATTGAGAAGATCGGAAGACTTCGCACAACATTCACATCAACAACTTTCTGCCATTGCTTTAGAGAGGCAAATTCAGCAGCTGATTTTATAGCTAGATGTGATTCTATATGTAACTTACCTACCTTCTTTTTAAATAGGAAACTGTCTACCATCATCCAAAAGGAAATCTTTATGCGTAAAGACTTCCTAATTTTTGTCCACTGTACAAAAAAAAAAATAAAAAAAAATCAGTTAAAAGCACTACCCCGATTGGGTTGACAGTTGACACCATGATATTCTTATCTTAATTAATAAGAGATATGATATTAATTTAAGTTTGAGTAGTAAAACTAAAGCATAATATTGAGTAAACCGATAAAGATCAATTTTAAATGCATAAGATTCTCCATACATTATTGTTTAGTAGCGTATATTACATCACTTTTTTTTATAAAGAAAAATTCGATTTATTATAAAAAATTAGCACAGTCAATTAAAAAAGAAATTCAATTTTGAAGTTTATGTATAGATATTATGTATGCGAGGACAACATATGTCAAATAAATTGACCTTGTCAACACGAATCATATATTTTTATTTATTTAGTTAAATAAAAATAAAAATCATACAGTCTTGTACAAGATAATGTATCTAAATTTTCCTTAAGTACAAATTAATTAATTACGGAGTATTATATTTTTTGGCGTGTGGAATCACAACTCAAAAGGCAGAAGCCTCACGTTCTCTCAGAAAAAATAATAAACAAATATACGTCAATACAAAAAACAATTTAAATACGGTAAATATTTTGGTTAAACTAAAATACAAAAAACAAGCCCACGGTTTTACAACCCTCGCTACCGGAAACCCTCGAAAGTATCGCATACCCCTTTGATAGGGACGGGATTTAGCCGGAAGGTTGACTCTTTTCCGGCGGCGGCCCACCGGATATGGTGTCTCGTGAAGACGGGAACTGGATTTTCGATTATGAGGGTCTGATTGATGGCATCCCCGCCCCTGATGCCAATTTCTGCAACCCTAGTGCTGCCTTCAATTGGCCTATGCAGGCCTTGAACGCTTCGCCCAATGTCAGGTGCCATTTCGCTCCTTCCTCCCCAATTTGATTCCCCTTTTCCCTTCTTTTGTGACATCTGTTTCAGTGTTTTGCCCTATTTTTATTTGTATTTAGATTGGTGGTGTAAATTGTTGTGTGATTGCCCTTTTTTTTTTTTTTTTTGATTTTGGGGTTTCGATTGTGTTCCGGCTTCCTGATTCTTTTCATGAATTGAATGTCTTTGCCAATTTGTTGCTTATCTTTGCTTTGTTTGTTTGGTACGATTCTTTGATTCATAGATGATAGATAGATATGCTTCCATGTTATGCTCTTCTTCTTAAGTCTTAATTCCTTCGCTGTTAGGTAAGGAAACCTATGTACAATTGACTGGCCTTTACTGTTGAAATAACTTAGGATGAGATGATCTGGATCAAGAACTGAGACTCATGTATCTTTGCTCGACTATTAGTTTGAGTCATCTGCATTGTGTTTTGGAATGCTCTTAAATCACTTTAAATCACTTTGAATGATTTATTTGGAACCTTGGGTTGTTTGATGTATATAATTGCTCTTTTAGTCTAATATGTGCTTTCTGCATTATCAATTTTTCGACTGCTTTGGGCGGCCTTCAACCATGGATGTTAACGGGCTTCTTAGCTTTAAATATCGAAATGAGAATGATCAAAATTGGAATAGGTAGGTTTCTTTACGAGTTGGGCAAAGTCAAGTTTTGTCCGTGTTATGAACAACGTTAGGCGGGTTGGGCAAAGTCAATCAAGCTGGCCTAGAGCATTTTACGAGTTGGGCAAAGTCAAGTTTTGTCCGTGTTATGAACAACGTTAGGCGGGTTCTATGGGGTGGGGATGCCAGACGGTCTCTGTATTTGCTGTTTCATGGCTGGTTTCGGGCAACCCAACCTATTTTCCGGGAAGTTTTCGCAATATTCTGTGATTTATCATAGAATTGCCCCTAAGATGACGTTTTTAAGATATTGCTGCATTATCAAAGGTAGATGAAAGAACATTTCTTATTTATCACTGAAAAACTACTCCCTTCACTCCTTGAGAGGGAGCCCTTGCACGATGTCAAAAGGGCAGATATAGGTACCGTGGCCTTGTGTTTTATGTGATCTTCTGTTTATTCTTACTATGATTACGATATTTTTTTTTATGGAATGACCTTCTCTTTCTCAAATGCTCGTTTTCTTCTATTGGTATTAACCGAGGTTCATATTTCCTTCGACATGTGATCATTTTTCCAGTGGTGAAATTGATGGTTCCTTTACTGTCTCTGAATGCTCCAAGGAGAATGGATCAAAGAAAAGGTTTGTTTCTTGCTTGTTTTTCTTTCTCTTTTCTTTAGATA
Source organism: Persicaria maculosa (assembly GCA_963922045.1). Lineage (NCBI taxonomy): Eukaryota > Viridiplantae > Streptophyta > Magnoliopsida > Caryophyllales > Polygonaceae > Persicaria > Persicaria maculosa. Next base: position 70,114,769 of record OY998253.1, on the reverse strand, counting down.
GTGTCTTATCATGGAAAATTGTATTAAGTTGGTGAAGATGTATCAGTCTACATGCTATGATTGTAACAACTAACAAGTATTCATCTACTTGGCTTGTTTGCAATTACGGGGATGGGCACAGCTAAATGGTAATGTCAAAAGACTCAAATAGGTTTTGGATTGCAAATAGGAGCAGAAGTTGTGCTTTTTCCGCATGGAAATAAATGCCTAGTTTGTTGAAATATTTCAAAAATAAAGCGAAATTGTAACTATTCTATCTATACATTAACTGATTAACATTTGGCATGAGAAAATGTATGGAGACTGTGCACCTGATAGTGTTTCCATGTATAAATATGTATGGTGCTCGTGACCACACTAGTTGGGCAGTTTGATTGTTTAGTGATGTGAGATGTTACAATTTTCTCCACTTAGTAATCGGATTTTTTCAGTTCCATTGATGAATGATAAAGATTGGTATTTAAATGAAGGGAAGATGTATGAGTTGATCAGTTGTACCCTTCTCTCATTTACTGCTCGCATCTTTCCTTTTATTAGGAAGTTGCTAAGATTGTTTAAATACCGTTTCTTAATAGAGAGTTCATCACCCTTTGCAGGGGAAGATCTGAATCATGTGGTCCATCAAGCTCCAAGGCATGCAGGGAGAAGTTGCGTAGGGACAAACTTAATGACAAGTATGGTTTTGATGACATGTTTGCTTTGCCTTCTCTTTGTGTCTTTTTCCCCCACGGTAGCTTTTGCTAAAATATTGACATTTTTATTAAGGTTTATGGAATTGGCCTCTATTTTAGAGCCTGAAAGACCACCGAAAACAGATAAAGCTGCTATTTTGATCGATGCTGTGAAAATGGTGACTCAATTGAGGACCGAAGCTCAAAAGTTGAAGGAGTCAAATTCAAGTTTACAGGAGAAAATTAAGGAGTTGAAGGTCTATATTTACATTCTTAATGATATAACATCTGTTTCATTGCACATCTCTGTTTGTTTATCTCATGGGATCAAACTTGTTGGAAAATGAAAGGTTTCGAGGATAACAAACAAAAGAAATGAATTTATGTCATCTTATCATTGGACATAATAGCACATAAATGATATCAGGCACCGTTGATATATGTAATCTCCTTTAACATTATTGAACCTGTTCAGGCTGAGAAGATTGAACTTCGAGATGAAAAGCAAAGGCTAAAGGGCGAGAAGGAGAAGCTGGAGCAGCAACTGCAATGCACGAACTCTCAACCCGGATTCCTCCCGCCTCCGCAAACAATGGCAGCAGCCTTTGCCCCTCAACCTCACCAAGCAGGCAGCAAGTTCGTCCCCATCATCAGTTACCCCGGAGTTGCCATGTGGCAGTTCATGCCACCGGCTCAAGTCAACACATCACAGGATCATAAGCTTCGTTCACCAGCCGCCTAATCCGATAGGCTTAGTAGTCATTAATGGTTCGCATTCTGCTGCCCCAAAATCAGTTGTTTACTGTGTCAGATTGCTCTTGACCAGATTTAGCCTTTTGTTCCTCAGATGGATCATGCTAACTTTATTGGGTGTATTTTTTGGAAAGTCCTCTCTGCTACTGAATGTAAATGTTCATAATGAATTTCAATTTTTTAGTACCCCTTTGTTAACTTTCTTTCTGTCCTGCATTGTTGATCTTGTTGATGTCCGCCCTCCTTTTCTAATACCTGTTCTATGCATTTCGAAGGTCCTCGCCTAGAGGCTTGTGTGTGCGAATTCGAGGATTTTCAAGTCACTAGCTATTCATTGTTGCTGTCTTGTGGCTTTGCCCATCTGCTCTACAACCGAGCCATCGAAATCGACTGCTTCTGCCTTCATCAGTACAAAAAACTTCTGGGACAAAGGTAATTTTGTAGCCTAATTTCCACTGTTGGGCAAGTGTTGGGGAACCTCTCCCCTGAAAAGATAAAAAGGAAAAAAGGGGGACCTCAATGTAAAGGCAATGACAGCAAGCAAAATCTTGAGGCTTGTAAAGGCCACCTTATCCACTCACATCATTCCTCAGTTGTGTGCTTCTGATGCCAACAGCTTCACTTTCTTTTCCAATTGAAACCAAAAATGGCTTCAAATCTCCTGAAACCCCAAATCCACCCCATCAAATTCCCTTCCCCTACAGCTCCATTTCACTTCAAATCTCCCTTTCAACCCTTCACCCACCACCACCGGTTCCATCACCATGTCTTCATTCACAGCAAACCCTTTCAATCAAGACCCATGCCCCTCTCTCCTCAATCGTCTCTGGCTTCGTCTTCGCCTAAGCCTCCATCGTCGAAGCAAGAAGCCGTCCTCCAGGCCAAAACCAGCCTAGCAACCACCTTGCAGAAGCCAATCAACAACCCCAGACAGTTCACTGGGAAGATGAAGAGGCAGAAGCAGCCCAGGTTCAGAGCTGAGATCCCGGTGATCGATGACTCATCGGAGTCGATTTCCCAGCTCGCTTTTGACGTCTTCGGAGATATGCCCATCAAGAGAAAAGGCCCCCCTGTGAAGCTGGTTCTCATATGGCCCAATCCCGCCTCGAAGGAAAGCGGTATCAAAGCCTTTGAGCGATCCACATCTCCGAGTTTAGTTGATCACATTGATCTGATGACAGTTATGACAGTTGATAACAGAATTTTGAACTCTGCTGATGTGGCAGTGTTTTTGGCGCCCGAGGCATCGCAGTTAACGGCCATCAGGGCGGTGAGTGAGAGTCTTGAACCAAAGCCTGTGGTGTTGTTTAACCCAAGGTGGAGTTTCGAGGAGGAGACTGAGTTCAGTGATCTCAAGAGTTTCGCAGGATCATTCGATGTGGTCTATGCATTCTTGGGATTGGAAGTTAGAGGGCTTTTGAGTAAGAGACAAGGGGTGATCTTCCGGTGCGTGAGAGACGGTGTCACCAGTGGCGAGATGTGGAATGTGTTAATGGAAGAAGAAGGCGGGGGTGGCGACTTGAAAGTCGTCTCTAAGTTCAATACCCGGCCTTCCATTGTTGAGGTTGAGAATGTGCTGTACAATCTGATGGCTGTTAATTCCCCAATCACCAAATCCGCCAAGTTCTTGAGGAACTTGGTGTCAACTGTAACAGGGAAGAAATGAATTTTGACTGCAATAGATCTTTGATTTCATCGTTTTTTCTGATTTCTTCTTCGTATTATACGCTGAATTTGATTCTTAGCTTCACAATGAACTGGCATGATCTGAAACACCATAGGTAGGAACTTATGTAATCATAGACTATGTACCTTTTACTAATTACAGGTATCAAAATCTTCACAAAACAAACCATATTGTATAGAAAAATGATTGGCAGATAAACTATGAAGCCTCAGTTAATGAGGCGAAGCTCTCAAAAATCTCAAGCCGCGAATTTTTCTTTGGTTGTCAAACAGATTCTGATGAATGCTTGTGGATTTCCTGTTTCTGCCATTTCCTTCAAGGGAACTCCTCCAAACACTCAAGTTTTCGGTGTTTATCTTGCTTGTGTTTTCATGCTTTTAAGCTTCTCTGATGTTACAGCTCTTGATGAAGTGATCTGAGAAGTTGACATGCTTAGCCCAAAGAGGTCTAAGTTGTGGGAATGCAATGTCAAGCCACGGCTTTGCCCTGCCGTTGAAATGGATGACTCCTGCGTTCTTGGTGTCTGCAAGGCTCGTGTTCTCTTGGTAACCGAGACCAAGCTTGTGCCAGAACGGATCAATGATGTGCACATGGCCATGGAATGCTATCAGCCCCGGTGGTAACGTCCCCAGTTGCCACAAACTAAGGTTGGATTTCAGGTTCTTCGCGCAACAACCAGAAGATAGATCAGTTGGTTGTGTTATAGTTGACTATGAAACACTAAATACATGACTGTGTTCTACAATGTATCTGAAGATTACCTGTTCAAGCCAATGGTGGTAGGTGTTGCTTATGTTGGTCTTCCTCCAAGCGTCAAGATCGAATACATTCATGCCATAAGCCCAAGCGCACTCCTCCGGCTCAAAGCTCTTAGCTATCAAAGGGTGGGAGAAGTTCAAGTAGTTCTTCAATCTCTTTGACATTACAAACTCATCTCCTCCCTTGCAAGTCTCCACTGCCCCATTCACCTTCCCATTCATCTCGATGTCCCAAAGTGGCGACAAGTCAGTCTGAACAACGATATCGTCATCCAGAAACACTACTTTGTCAAGGCTTGGGAACAACTGCACACAGTTAGCATCAAATTCAGGAGAAACATATGCTAAAACAACACATCTTTAAATGGTCAATTGAATGAACTTCTTACCTCTGGTAGATGAATTCTTATATGATTCATCAAAGAGTTATATTTGGGGCTAAGAGCTTGAAGTTTAGCAGCAATTATATGAGGCTTCTCGGTATTGTTAGCAACGATTGCCGATTGCCCACCTCGAAACTGAGCTCTGGCCTTTTGATCCTTCTCCATGGCCTCCAAAACCGGAACCTTTCCCTTGGAGAACCAATCGAAGTGGTGCAATGCCTTCACCTCAATGATGGATGGCGTCAAAGGGTGCAACGAAAACCATGCCTGCATCGGTGAGTAAGTCTTTTTGTCTGTGATGATATGGAGGACAATCTTCTCAGGATGAAGAGAGTTCCGAACCAATGAGGCTGCCACAACCGAGGCTGCAAGGATGTTATCGGATGCCAACACAAAGTGGTAGAAGGAGTTGTCGACGAGGAATGGGACCAGCTCAGGCTCAGGCAGCTGCAGGCGGGCTGCAGCGTTGGTGGTGTGTTCGTGGGCTAGTCGTAGAGCCAGGCAGTGGAGCTGCTTCGGTATGCTGGTGGACGCCACATGGCGGTACAAGTACTCTTGGATCTTGGCTGTTCTTGTTCTCTCCTCTAGGAAATTCACCTGAAAAGGAAATCAATGCAACTTTTTTACTTTCTTTGTTGTGATTGGCAGCCTTCGTCGATAGGCCCTCACCGGCCCTCATTGTGGTAACACTCACCATAGCTTTGAGCTTGAGAGCAAAGGCTCTAGCATCTGGTTTGTCATGCTTCATTTGTGCAACAAACTCTTCAAGAGATTGGGGGAGATTCGGGTCAGGTTCGGTTGCATCTTGGAGGTTGCTTGGTTCATCAAAGACTTGGTACATCACTTCTGGCACCTATCATATTGATCATTATCAAGAAGTTACATTTTGTTAGGGAAAAAAAAGGGATAATTAAGGGGCAAAAAAATACTTGCATTTTGTTCAATGTCATGACTTCCAATGATCCTTGGTCTTAGTCTCTTGCCCAAGCAACCTGCCACCACAAACATCACCAACCCAAGATTTGAGTTCTTGATCGATCTCTCTCAAGCAATTCAAATTCATGGTAGAAAGGAGAGGCAATGCGAACTAAGGTACCGAGAGACGAGCAATTGGATTGGCCATCAATGGATTCAACAGCGGTCATAACAAACACAAACCGGAGAAGGAAAGTAAAGAAGAGGAGTGAATAGAAGACCATCCTATAGGACACCTTCCTCGTCGCAACCTTCACCTTGATGAAGTCCTTGACACCCTTAGCCGGAAGCACAGTCACATGCCTTAAGCTAGGGGATATATGAAGCTGCATTTTCATATATCTAATAAAAACCCGAAACCCAAAATAACCAAACGATGCCCTCTTAACAACGTGCACTCGAGTTGCTATGAAGTATAATGTGCATGGAATAAATTGAGTAGCTAGGTAGCTAGCTTGATGGGTTCAAAGAGGGTTGGTTTTGCATTGGGAGGGAAGAGGTTGGAGGGTGTGAAGGGAGGGGGTTGTAGTTGTAGTTGTAGTTTGAAGTTGTTGTCATTTACCTACCGTTTATGCATTGCTTAACATGCAGGTTAATAATTTATATGGGAAATACAATTTCAGAGGGTGTGAGTTTCATAAGTTCACCAATATTACAAAGAAAAACAATATTGATTTGATGTTGATGTTTAATGTGGACATCAACAGGGTTGTTTGAAGGAGAGGAGATGTGGACTTAAGACTTGGGTCATTTATGACTTTTCTGATTTTCTCTCCCTTTGGGGATACTCATAATCATGATCATATGGATGTTTCATTGTTTCATGTGTCATTTATTTATTTGCTTATTATTATTATTTTCTTGTGTTTTTTTTGGGAGAGTGTTTATATATATGGTTATTAAGTTTGAGTTAATATATACTTAAAATAGAAACAAATCATTTGTCACTTGATGTAGCATTTCCCCAAATTGGCTTAATTATGTTGTGGGAGATTACACAAACCACTCTTAAAATAGATATTTTTTTTACAAAATTAACCCATAAATAGGAAATTAAAAAAATTAATCCACCCTTAAGGTTTATGCAATTTCTTAATTTATGGTTTACATATGTTTTTTTTGGTCAATAGTAGATTAATTATGATCTTCATAATTTCCAAACAATATAAATGAAATGAAAAGTGGGAAAAAATTATGGAGTAAGGTTAATTATATAATAGTGCGGCTAAAGGAAATGTGAAAATAACAATATATAGTAATATTAAAATTTACAAAGAATAAAATATGGAACAGATGAAAGGGAGCTGTTTATGTTTGGTATTGCTTTCCTTGGACTCTAAAAAGTGTAAGGAAAGAGTATCAATATCAAATTAGGGAAAACACATGTTATTAATATATATAAATATAGACTGTATAAATTGTTTGCTTTTATACCAATTTGATGTTTACATTTTCTCCGAATTTGAAAATGACCATCTCATTTCTCTCCCCTTTATTTCCCCTTCTTTGAGTTTAAAGACCAGAAAATTCATAACCCTCCAATCCAACGGTAAACTCAAATAGGCAAATTAATTGAGGGGTTAATTAATTTACCTTAAAGTATGATTGAGGAATTTAACTGCAGAAAGAGGAAGTACAAGTGCAACTGAATTTTCACAAGTGTTAGTTGGCAATGGAGCCAATTAATTGATGCATTCATTTTCATGAATGCAACTGATGTCAATTGAAAGACAGTACTATTACATAACTTGGTGATCAGGTGTGGTAGTAATATGGACCTCTCCAAGATCCAACTTGGCCCATGCTGACCGCCATTGTTACCAACTCCGGAAGCTACCAACCCTCGCGTCGTGTCATTCGAGCATCAAAGATCCTGAACAATGAGTTGGGCAGTCGCCTTTCACCAGACATTATCATTGCATTGAACTCACCTTCCAATACCAGGTTGCTCATCAGAACACCAAAATCCTTTCGTGATCGATGAGCCCATAGCAGATGAGATGATTTTTGTTTGCAGTTGCAAGATTTGTAAAAGGAAAGATTTGCAAGTAGAAGATGATGATGTAAGTAGAGATGGGGGAAGGTGTCGTAATCAGCCAAATCAAGATCTCATAGGAATTACAGTAAGCTGTGTTTGGTGAAGCTGTAATTGTACTTCATCCACCTCCAATTAAGTTCTTTTCACCTAATTCTATAAATGCAGCTTCTAGATCATAGTGAAATTAACTTCAACAAACTTGGTAGAGTTTGGATTTTTTTTTAAAATATATACAAAAAAATCAGACATTCGATTTCCTAAGAGTGTCAAAGTACCATTTCAACTTAAGAACTGCAATCATCATAATTAAAAGCGCGCATTGCATAATGATAGAACAACGTACTAATTAACAAGGTTATTCTGTTTCCATTATTGGTCTGGATATGTTGGATTTGAAATTTGATAGAGCTAAAAAACAGGGAAATTCAACTAATGGCACACAAACATAGCGAAACCCAAGGGAGTCTTAATTATGAATCCTTAATTAAATTCAAAATGTTGGCAGGTGAAGATAAGAAGAGTCTCACATCGAAGATGTAAATAATATTGTACAAGTTTAGGGCTCAAACTGAAATGAAATGAATATAGCTAGTCTATTTGTAATTCAAAATACATGTTAGAATTTTTAATCATTACCTTCATATTTATCCCAACTTTTCATACAAAAGTAATACTATATCCCTTATACTCATCTAATAATTACATCTCTTATCTTATCTTTCATGCAAAAATGAACATTCTTCTCTCATTTAGACTCGATCACAAAACTTCTCTACATTATAATTTCTAATACAAAATTTGATTCTTTCTGTTTATCTTATATAATCTTATATTAAACGGTCCTTAGTGCGTATAAGGAGGTGGTTTACTCTTGTTATTGTCAATTGATTTTAAGATAAAACTTTATTAGCACATGGCATCCGAATCCAAGAGATATGATAAACTCGATTTCTAGCCATGTGAAAATGCCTTACAATTTTAAAAAATGACAACAGGTTGCACAACTGGTTTGATCCAGGATCGGTGGACCGTAATTTTGAAAACCTTAGACTGTGGATCGGACACCCCCTTCCTGAATACCTCGATTCAAGGCCAAAGAATTTCCTACCGCTAGTAGTATTTATTTCTACTTGGTGATAAATAAAGCATATGTATATACTTTTTTTATTTCTCAGAAATTTCATAAAACAGACTTTCTAGAGATCCGAGACCGCAATATACGGTCTTGGGTTTTCCGGTCCACTGACCGGTTTGAAAATTAAAGGGATTAAAAGTTAATTAAACATTATAAAATAATTTGTAGTATTTTTTAACGTGGTTTATTAAATTTGATAATAGACTTAATTAAATTAATCTTACTAATACTTGAATGAAAAAAAATTATATAATATTTTCCACTAGATCACTTTAATTATTTTTATTTTAAAAAATACATATATGTACACATTCCGGTCCACCAGTTCCGGACTGGAATTTACGATCCGATCTCGATCTTGGACCGAAAATCGGAATTAGGATTTTTTATGGATCGGAGATCAGACTATAATATTTCCGGTCTTGGATCGTAATATTTCCGGAATTAGGATTTTTATGCCCTTGTTTACATTAAGGAAAAGGGACAAAACATAATAAGAAGTATTAATCGGAATAAGAAGTATTAATCGGTCGCCAATCTGAGCGACCGATTGCTCCATTCGCGTCTAGTATTCCTCTGCTGATTTCTTCATGTCGACGATTGTCTGCTGCATTTGTTGCTGTTTCTGGACTGTCTCCAGCAATTGCTCGTGCGTTGTGGATGAAAGCTGTTGAAGCTGAAGGAGATGGGAGTCCACTTTCTCGGTCACCTTGAAGCGAGTCCCTTCCGCCATTGATGTCGGTTTCTGAAGATCTCAAGCCACTGATACCACTTGTTAAGCTCCTAGCTGCTGTTGTAACTGATTAGGGAGAGAGAGAGACTTAGAGAGAGTTTAGGAGGGAAAACCACATGATTTGATTATGAATGAATGTTTACATGTACAAAGGACATCTTATACTATGTCCTAACAAATACCAACTTTAATGTAATGTAATATGAAGTTAGAAATTGAATTTGCATCACATTAAATTGGTATAAAAGTATGTTGTGTTTTGAAAATGTTAGATCAATCAACGATAACTGCCATGGTTGAGTTGCCTAGCTCGCTCATGAATGGATGTAGGAGAAAGGTGAGTCGTCTGAGTCAACTCGTTGAGCCCATGGTAACCTTGATCCAATTTTTCCTTCATTTACATTCATTTCCCTAACTTTCTTATTTAATACATTTTCAACCCGAACTTATATTTCCAACCCAAACTTAATACATTTTCTTATATATATTTAATACATTTTCAACCCATCTTTTGGCCGGAAATTGAAACGGTATTATTTTTGGTTAATATTAGGATAATTTGTACATGAAAGCATAACTTAATTTAAGCTCCGTATTATTTTCTATATATTTAAGGTTGATACTTCGTATTATTTTTTGACATTATTTTCTTACATTAACACTCATGGAATATAAGTAATATATCATTATATATAATTCCATTAAATTATTTAACGCTGCAATGCATCATTCCACCAATGCCCTTAAATATCATTACATTATTTAAGGGCATTCCTAAGAACCTTTTCTGTTAAATTCGAACCTTTTCTGTTAAATTCTTTAACACTGTGGTAATGTGGTTGGAATTGTGGCCGTTGTTGAAGACACAACCACTCTAGTATTGGGTTTGTCTAAGGTTGGCCCTGGCCCATCACATGCTCTTATGGGTGTCTCTTGGACCAAGTGCAACTTCACATGAGCATTAGTAAGAATGTGAGCCAACGACACTTTATTATTATTTTTTTGATTGGGTAAGAATTCGGATACGACGGAGTCGTTATCCGATGGCATCCTTGCGGATGAGGTCAGCAAGACCAGGATCACTATGTAGATTGGGATTATTGGTTACGTGGGCAAGGTGTGCAACCCGATCAGCCACGCAATTACCAGAACGAAGAATGTGTGAATACGAAACTTCGTTAATCCCAGTGATGAGAGAACAGATGTCTGACCTGACGAGTTCAATTTCCCATGGGCATTTGATGCCTTTACTAAGAAAATTGATAATAATGAGCGAGTCACCTTCAATGATGAGTTTATCGATGTTCAATTGTCTAGCATTTATAATTCCATTTCTGAGGGCAAGGGCTTCTGCCATTAAAGGCGTTTGTTTCCCAATTTTTTCTCCACCTATTGCCACTATTGTTCCTCTGTCGTTGCGAAGGACGAAACCTGTAGAGCTTTGTCGATTTGAGATAGCTGAGCCATCGAAATTTAATTTTACCCAGTCAGATGGTGGTTTCTTCCATTTCGTCTTATTATTCTTTTTTCTAGCTCTTTCAGTCCTTTTATTCCTTTTTTGTTTATCATGGTTTAATTCGTCATGTACTTTGCATGCCTTAATCCAGTTTTGGCAATAGTGTGATAAACGTGTGATTGGTTTGTCGGAGGAGCTTGCCCGAATGAAAGAAAGCTTTGACAGCACGAATAACATCCATCCCAACTATATCCCAATACGATTTGTAGAATTCGGCTGTCATCCCATCTGGTCCTGGCGATTTGTTTTGTCCTAAAGAAAAGACCGCATTCTTGATTTCCCCATTTGATGGCTGTTCGATAAGGTAGAAATTTTCCGCATCAGTAATGGATGACGGGATTAACTCCAAATATTTATCTAATAACCTCTTGTTAATTTGTTCTTTGGAGAAACTAGTCATAAAGTCTCGACGGATTTCATTTCGGATATTTTCCTCACCAAAAATCAGAGTTCCTTCAGAAGTTGTGATTTGCCGTATTATTTTCCTATTTCTCCTCCCAGAAGCTATCCTATGAAAGTACGCTGAGTTACAGTCTGTCATTTTGATATGTTTGGATTTTGCTCGTTGGCCCCAATAATCTTTTTGGTATTTTAATAGTGACTCTTTTTTCCTAATGAGTATCATTTCCCTTGTTTTATGAGCGTTCGCTTGACTGAGAGAATTCACAGCTTGTAATGCAATAAGTTCTTTTTCCACATTTTGTATTTGTCTGAAGATATTTCCTAGTGTATATTTATTCCATTCCTTAGCATTTTGTTTAAAAATCCTTGTTTTATTTATTAGACGAAACATAGCAGAACCGTGGCAGTCAGCCCGCCATGCTTGTTTAACAACATTTCGAAAGTCGTTTCTCTTGATCCACATATTCTCAAATTTAAATGGTGGTGGCTTGAACAGTGTTCGACTATCGAGGGTTGTAGTGATAGGACAATGATTAGAGGTTGAGAAGGCACCGTTTGTGGTCATGATCTCTGGAAATGAGTCCAGGAATTGATGCTGCACAAGCACACGATCAAGTTTTTCCTTTATGTTGTCCACTCCATCCACCTTTTTCCTCCATGTAAATGTGTTCCCTATCGTCGGGATATCTAATAGACCGCATTGATTTTTGAACTCATTTAGTCTTTGAAATCTATTATGGTTATGTATTACTCCACCCATTTTTTCATTATTGTTACCAATCTCGTTTAGATCACCGATTACCATACACGGCAAAGTTTCTCTTAAGATAATGTTTGTGAGCTCCATCCAGAACGCAACCTTATCTGCCGCATTCGGAGGTCCGTATACAAAGAAGATCATCCCAACGAAATCGTTGCTAATACAGGAATATTTTACACCAATAATTATTGGCAAATGAATTTCCACTGTGATTGTTTCGTTTAGTAGGTAGTTTTCATTCCACATTATTCCTAATGCACCCGATTTGCCGTTACCGGCCGACCAAACAGCTTTGTTGAATCCGCATTGGGACCAAGTTTTTTCAAGAGGAATTTTATCTGTCTTGGTTTCTGCTACAGCCATTAAGGCTATGTGCTCATTTGTTTTCATCGCTTTGATATCCGTCGAAAGATTAGGTCTTCCTAAACCCCTAACATTCCAAAAACAAATTTTCATTTTATATCTATAAATTGTATGAAGCAACATGGTAAGCTCTTCATACAAAAACTCTGTTCCCATTTCATTTTGTCTGTAAAATTACTCATTAAGTACGTGAATGTAGCCATTCCAAAGCTTTGAGCTTTTGGGTGATTAGCTTTGAGCTGTTCATAATAATTGCGACTACATGGCTTACGAGTTTGTCTCTATACAGAGACATATACAACGTCGTTTAACCAAGCATTGTAAAGAAAAGATACTTCCTCTTGATAACTAATCACAATTATAATACCGGATTCATCAAGCTTTCTGGGTTTGTTGGAAAAGACCGCTCCTAAACTCTTATTTGTCAATAGAGAATGTAACATACCATTTGATGTACAAGTGGTGGCAATCATAAGTGACTTTGAAACCATACTAGATTTAAGCAAGACTATCAAAAATAACTTACAATGGTCAATAACCCATTTGATTGCGATGTGTCCACACACTAGGGTAAATAGACTGACTGATCTCAATTCACTTAGTGGATTACCAGCAATCCACCAAAGAGCCTTTCTAAATATAGTCAAGATCAAGGAAAAATAGAAAGAGAGGTATACTAACCTTAAAGACTCTGCGCTTCTATAGTCTACATCTTGCTCCCATTTATAATCTTGACAGACGCACCAGCATTTGAGCTGCCAATAGTAAGTGATCAAATGCGCATGCCCATCCGGTTTTAGACCCTTCTTATTAGCAATCCAAAACTCAGCGTATGGAGATAATAAATCAAAGCCATTGCTACTACCCTTAATCTGCAATTTCTTAATTAAATTGAACATACAAACTGTCAAATACAATTCAGACAACCTTTTCATGGAGGCGCGTTTGCACAATCGGCATTCAGCCTTCAATTCACATTTCTGGTCCATTTTCACCTGGTCATAAGAATTGCAACCACACAACTTATGGCTTCGTCTGTTCTTACCAGGACCTGCCCTACCAATCCACCAACTCGATACACCCCACACATAGTAAACCATCACAATTCTATAACAAGGCTGGTCAAAGACATACACATCTTCGTTTAACCTAGCTTTAAAGCGGAAAACTACTTCCACTTGAAAGTTAAATACTCGTATAATACCAAAATCACCACACTTCCTTTGTTTGTTTAAAAAACATTTTCCTGAACAATTGCTTGTCATTAGAAAATGTAGCAAATCATTTAATACAGGAGTGGGAGCATTCAAGAGTGACTTTGAGACCATAGAATTAAACGTATAAACCATAGGTTGTACTCTCGATCTAATCAAGACCACAAAGGATAAATTACTATGGTTATTTGCCCCATTGATTATGCTGTGCCCACACTCAAGAGTAAACAAACCGAAAATCAATCTCAATTCACTTAGTGGATATGCAGCAGTCCACCTCAGATTCCACAAAAACGTAATGAAAAACAGTGAAATAAAGGAGGAGATGTATACTAACCATGTAGACTGTGCGCTTCTGCAATCAACTTCTTGTTCCCAATTATAATACTGACAAAGGTTCCACCCCTTGAGTTGCCAACAGTAAGTCATCAGCTGAACACACCCATGCAATTTTAGACCCTTCTCTTTAGCAATCCCGAGCTCAGCATATGAAATTAAGAATACGAGATAGCAGATGCTACCCTTCCACATGACACCTCTAATTTGTTTCACAAGAGAGAGTTTAGTCATAGATTTTTTAAACTTAATCTTCATTTTAGCTCTTTCTAAAATAATACATATCTTGCAATGTTGAGCTGGACCTAGAAATGAGACACCTTGATTAATATATATGATACACCTGACTGAATGAAGGCCTATAAAGGAGCCATATGTATTTGCTAAGAGATTGCTTAGGTTCCCTACCATTGCACCACATCGAACTTGGAAAAATTCAACACCGGTTAATAAGATGCAGTAACCGGAAGCCAGTATCCAAAAAACAACAGCAGGTGTTGATGAAAAGATAACCATAGCTAAGTGAGTGATCAAATATGTGGCACTTAAGTTTAATAGCTTACCCTTTCCACACTTAGTATTATTAGCCCACAATTCGATTATGAAGTTAATATGAATATGAAAACACGATGATGAAAAGCCTAGAGAATAGTTTATCAAAGTATAGGTGTACGCCATATCATTCAAATAAAGGAAACCCATTTTATAGAGATGCTGGTCAAAAATTGCACAGGTGAGACTTATCACCATACTCAGGTTGATAAATCTAATTGTGACAACAAGGATGTATAGGAACAAAAGCATATATCGACTAGCAACAAGGAAGGAGCGATTAATCCAGACCTTGGTGGGATTCTCCTTAATGTCAAGCCTCCATTCAAACCAAATTTTATCAAAAGAGATTATCTGAAAAGCGCTAGACAGAAATTTCCAAACATACCTAAACTTTTCCCCGATCTGTTTAGTCTCAATTGGGTCACCAATGATTGTGCGCCTCTTGAATCTTTTCTCCGTTTTAGATTCCGACTTTGATTTTAGTTCACAAACGGAGCAATTATGCTCCCCAGGGAGTTTAGTGCCCTCCGGCAATTTCAAGCCCTTCCGGGTGGTAGACTTTTGGGAAACAGGAACATCTGTTCCAATGGTTTTTCTTCTTTTATCCATCTCAGTAGTAGTCATGAAATACACATAATCAAAACGGGGATTAGTAGATGGTAAGATTTTCATAAGAAAGTGAAACAAAGAGGGAAGAAGAGAGGAGTGAGCACGCCAGCACTGCCCACAACTCTCCTCCCACTGGATTGTTCGCCTCTTAAATTTCTTCTCCATTTTTACCTTTCGGCTTTCCTCCTGGGCATCGAAGGACACCCTGGCGTCTTTCATGAGTTTTGAGCCCTCCGGCTTCCCCTTTCGGGTGTTAGTCTTTTCAGGGGCGGGATCTTCCGCCACTATGGGTTTCTTCCCCTTATCCGCTCCAGCAGTTGCCATCAACAAGACACAAGAAGAGAGAGTCAGATTATTGTAGAGGACATTGAGAGTAGAATGAGAAGAGGTGCGAATTACCCAGCACCAACTCCACGGCTTTTTATAGGGAAAATTTTGTGAAGAGAGAGGGGAGGAGAGAATAGAGAGATTACAAACCCTTCCGAAGAGAAGAAGTGTGCCCCAGCAGAACAAAATCTTGCAGACAGCCCCTCCAGAATCAGAAGATCGAGCAAGAGGGCCAATCGGAATCGCCCACACCAACAGCTTTCTGGGCTCCGTATAGATTGGATTTGGCCACGGAGGGGGACGACAAGACCAGAGTCGAGACATCCAATCCCTCAGAATGCCCATATTGCTCCCCCGATGAACAAAGGAGAGAGGATTAAACCATCGCTTACCCCCGAACGCAATCACAGAATTAGGGATTTCTTCATCATCCACGAAGAACTTGCCAGCACAGTGCCAATCGAGGCTTAGGCTATTAGAAAATTGGGGGTTTATAGGCCAATCAACAAAAATTAGTGTGAGGAAGAGGATTTTGGCAATGATTTCTGCCATAACCAAGTACAATCGAGAGTTTTTCATCGAAAGAATTTGGGGCAAGACAACACAGGGAGGGCAACACGGGAGGGGGCAACTGAGGAGACACAAAGCGCGTGGGGCGCGTTCTTTTACTCCGGAAGGGTTTGCCAACAACACTTTATGACTCTCCTAAGCCTATTTTGAACAGAAAAATTGGGACTTTTGATCAAAACTCTTCGCATAAGACTTAGGGCATGTTTGCCATGCACATTTTTTAATCTAGCTTAAGATTATAATCTAGATGAAAGTTTCAATCTAGCTAAAGATTATAATCTAGCTTAAATTGAAATCTTGTTTGGCATGACTATTGATTATCTAAGTTTTTTGGAGATTAAATGGTAAAATTACCAAAATAAGTCTATTTTATTTGATGTATGACTTTATAGTCCGGTCATATTTGGTCTGGGCTATAAAGTTCCTTTATAAAAGGGAAAAAATATATGACTTTATAGCCTAACAACAAGACCGGACTATGAAGCCAAAATCATACATGACCCGATTTCTTACTCCCTTCCTCAATTCTACTCTCTTTCTTCATTGTTAAAGAAACACATAAAGCCCTTTTTCTTCACCTTATCAGGCTCCAAAATTGAGCCTTCTGACATCATAACCGACCCCGACTCACACGGATTGTGTCTATTTGGCCCAAACGATCAAATATGCTCTTATCTGATCTATTTTTCCCTTGTTTTTGAGTTGAACCCTCGAAGCCTATAACTGTAGCTGCCCTTTTGGTGTGCTTGATTGCTGATCAGCCAGATTTGAATCTGTTCTTTGAGTTCAAAGAACCGTCTTTGTTGATCAAAAAATGCTCATTCTTCAAATCAACGACTGACCATTCCTCATCTGATATACACTTTGCATACAACAGCTCCTATATTTTCATCATAATTCAGCTTTGCAATTCAACTTTGCATGAAGCATATTGTTTACTGCTACAGCTAGATCAGCAAGAGAAATAGCAGCTGATACAGCTCATTTCGAGTACAGAAACAGCTAGATCACTGATTCAAATGAGAGAAACAGATAGATCAGGAAGTAAAGAGGCAGCAAGAGAAACATCTAGATCAGTAAGAGAAATAGCAGCTGCTACAGCTCATTTCGAATACAGAAACTCAGAAACTCTCATCAAGTAAAGAGGCAGAAAAAACATCAATTAAGATCTTCATATTTGCTTTAGTCCAAATAAAATTGGACCCTTTGGAACTTGCATCCATCTACTTTTATGTTGCTAGAAAAGATTGAATAAAAAATTATAGATGCATATATATTACAGAAAAAAGATTACAGAAATTAAGATTGAATAACAAATGTACACTTTATGTATAATAATGAGAAATTTATAACGATAAGGGATATAAGTATCAAGCATCACTAGGAATTACAAATCTAGGAGTTTGAATCCGACTTCAAATATATATTGGAGAGAAGACTAGGCATTTTAATTTTTTTGTGGATCTAATTCTTATAGAAGGAATATTCTCTTCCTAGTTGCAGGTTTATACTAGGAGTTTGGCAGTTTGCAGATTGAACTATACTTGTTTTAATTTTGAAGATGGTAGAGAGGTGGGTAGAATATCTAGTGCAGGATAAGACCTTCTTTAATTGACACTAGGAAATTGCCATCTTGAATCATATTAATCAATCAGTTCAAATTACTCCCTTTCTATCTCCAAGTCATAAATGAAGAAGGCTTTATGGCTGGAAAAATATCAACATTTTCTCAAAGTGAAAGAATAGCCAAGCTTGCAGTCTAGGAAATTCTATGATGGGAAAATTTGATAATTAGCCAACTAGAAATATCACATTGAACAAGAAATTGCTTGTGATGTGTCTGCACTTCAAGATATTTTTTCCTATCTCTTTCTTATGGTATAAAAATATTTGGTGGATGGAGCGCCAAATTTGAATGTAGCATAAGCTAATTATAATAAGCACCAAACACTTCAAACATAATGATCTAGTCAAGGCACAAATCGATAGAAGTTCTAGAAAGGGAATTAATTTCATATCATTACTGAACAATATGGATTTAGCAGGTGTTCTCAATAATATATTGTCTTCCTATGCTTAATAAAAAAATTCTTAATCTCCACCCCATTTATCTGTATCCTTCCCATTTCTATGGCTATTCTTTGACAGTGAAGCACTCACCATTCGTATTCTCTATGTAATGATCTTTTATAACCTGAAATTGCTCAGTCCGCATTCATATCTAAGTAAATACTCAAAATAGATCACTCACAAGTCATAACTCACTACTGTAATGATCTTTTATATGATACTATATTAGAAATTTACCAAATCAATAAGTGCACCCCTTCCCACATGTTTGTTGCTTCCAACTTTAGAAATTTACCATTTAATAAGACATGTAATTGTAATGATCTTTTATATGATACTATATTAGTCTATTAGTACATCCTTAGGAACAGCGAATGCTACTCTTACCAGCCAAGCAATGACGGTTATTTGAACAAACAACAATGTCTGCATAATAAGCAAAGCCAACTTTTGATTATTCTAAAAGAGGCTGTTTGGTTCGGCGATGGAAGGGTAACGAAACGAACCGATCAACTGTAATAAACCTTGGGACAATTCATCATGCATCAAAATGATCAACTGCACAAGATTAACATAACTAGAGAGAATGGATACCAAATTACCAACAAGTTATTTCAACATATTCAATAAGATTTTGAACAAATGGGCCCCTAAGGGCGTGTTTGGCTGGGGTTGGGAAGGGTGGGGGAGATATCAAATTTTTTTTGGGGAATCGTGCTGGGGTGTTTGGCGGGAGATGGCGGGGGCGGACGAGATGGAGGTGGAGGGGATGGCGGGGGTGGAAAATGTCATTTTTTGGTACCTTCATTTTTTGGGTGGAAGGAAGTGGAAGAAATTTTCCACCCCGTAACGCCCATTTTTGCCCCTCAGCGTCCCTTTGGCTTCCCATATCCCTCCCTCTCATTCACTCCAACAGACAACTCACAGCACAAGCCGAGCAAGGCCGTTTTCGGTGAACTGAGCCGCTTCTGACGCCATCGAGCAAGGCCGCTTCCGATGGATTGAGCCGCGTCCTCTTTTCGACTCCACCGAGCCAGACCACTTTCAGTGGACTAAGCCGCTTCCGTTTCTACTCCACCAAGCCAGACCGCTGCTACTTCCGGTGGACTGAGCATCCGTTTCTTCTTCCGGTGAACTGTCAATACAACACAAGAGCTAGGTTTTTGTTTAATTTTTTTTTTGGCTTTTCGATTCCTAGGAGGCTCAATTTGATGAACTGCCAACACAGCACAAGAGCTAGAAGGCTCAATTCGATTCCCTTTTTTGGCTTCCGGTGAACTGGCAACACAGCACAAGTCTATATATTGTGTAAATTTTGTTGTTGGATTAGCCTTTGATTTTGTTCAATTTGATGATTAGCCTTTAATTTTGACTTTTTATGTTGATTTTATGAGCAATTGGAGAGATGTTAAATTGTTTGATATGAATGGGGTAGGAAGGAGGAGGGTGTGGGGACATTTGTGTCTTTTTACTCTATACAATAAAAAAACCTATCCCTATCCAACCAAACACGCAGGAGCTTATTTTTCAAAAAGTACCTCCACCTCATCCAACCCCAAAAAGTATCTCCATCCTCTCCACCCCAAAAGTATCTCCACCCCTAAAAAATTTTCAGCTCCCAAACACGCCCTAAGTCTCCAATGTTTCATGAATTTCATCTCAAACAAATACTACACATGTATACTAGCAAAGATCAAAATACAGGTCATTTGCATTACACTGAGCTAACAAAGAGATTAGCAAATCATCACACCACTTTGAGTCACCAAACACACATTTTCATAGACTCAAACAAGCAATTACACGAAGCCATTCACTGATGACTTACACAAGAACAACAATTACACAAAGGACAAATTGGGGCGTTTTCATAGAACCCTAAAATCGGCCAAATAAAAAAAACCCAAACAATTAAATGCGAAATTGATGATAATAGGGTTGTCGCAAATCGAAATTGAAATCGAAATTGGGGCTATTACCTGAAGAGCGTGAAAGTGAAAGGGTTTGGTGGAGAAGGCGAATTGGAACCTGCGAAGAGCCCCTGCAAACAGGCAAAATCAGTGATTTCAAAACCTTATTGAGAAATCGATTGAACCGATTAGAGACCTCACCGAGTTCGTCGTCTTGCGCCTCTCATGGAGAAAGCCATGACTGAGATGGAAATAGGCGATGAAGATGATGAATCGTCCGTTTCAATTACAAAACGCTTTCCCCTTTCATCAAACGCTTGCTCCAGGAAGATGCCGAAGAAACGCTTGCGAAGCGGTCGAAGGAGATGAATGGGAAGCGTTCTGAAAACGTCGGTACCCTGTCAAACCTGGAAATCCAAAGCGTTATGAAAACGCTTTATCTAACGCTTTATCCAACGCCTGTAAACGCTCCTATCGTGTTTGGTACTTCAATTTGGTACTTGTGGGTTTATCAAGATCATTTAGGTCTCTAATGGGATGGACCTATCCTTTGACCTTATTGATCAGTTTCTAGCTACTCGGTAGACTTATACAAGCTAGATTCTTGTAGAGCAATTCGTTTATTTATATACAAAGTTTGGATTCTTCGTGTATTTTTTATTAGGAAAGAATTTATAGCATCATTACAGATGAGGTCTATAAGACTTGAATTAGTAGTAATACTAGTGTCATTGGTAGAGTGGTAAATGTGTGGAACCTTGTCCGCCACTCTATTACTAATTAATGCGGGGCACATGAAAGTACGAAACCTCTCTCATATTTGATAGTATAGTAATTTAATATCTAACATTATTAATTCAATCTCCTATGAGCAAGTGCTCTCAATTTTAAGATGGTTTATAATAATAAGTGAGTCGCCCTCGATTTGAATTTTGAGAATGCATAATTAGATGACTTTTATAACCCTCTACTTAAGAGCGAGCGATTCAACTTTTATAGGGAACTGATGAGATATCCCACTTTGCCATAACCAATGTGAATTTGCTTTCCGCCTCGATTCCTTGTATATATTATTAACATGAGATAAATTTGTATTATTTCCTATATTCAACCCAACTAATTTAATTATCAACAAATGAAAAATAAAACATTTAAACCTTTTTTTTTCAACAAGGAAAGAATTTGGCATCCATTTTAGACTCAATTAATTGAACAATGACAAACGAAAAAAAAATAAAAATTGACCAGGGTGTGGTTACAATGGAGCATAATTATCGTATGGCGGGTGGAGGGCCTGAAACGAAGCAGCAGCCTCCTCTTTCTCCACTCATCCATGGCTGACATCCTCCATTCCCACACCCCACTCTCCTCTCTTAGACACCCCCTTCGCTATGGGCCCCACATGGATCCCCTCCTCTCCAACGTCTCCATCTACACCTTCGCCCGCGGCGGCGACCTCCTCCTCCGCTCCTCCCTCGACCGCTGCTCCCACTTCCGCACCCCCAATGGCAACCACATCCTCCACCTCGCCGCCCGCCACGGCCACGACTCCCTCCTCCGCTTCGCCTTCAGCTCCGGGCCCCACCCCCTCCTCTTCCTCAAGAACTCCCGCGGCGAGACCCCCTTGCACCTCGCCGCCGACCGCGGCCACTTCGCCGCCGTCCGCGCCATCGCCGAGGGCTGCGCCGAGGCCGACGCCGACCCCAAGGCGCACCCCATCCCGGCGTCCGCGGCCGGTGGCGGCGATGACCTCCTCCGGCCGTGGAGGGTCCAGAGCAAGGAGAACGGCGACACGCCGCTGCATAAGGCGCTGAGGAACGGCCACGAGGACGTGGCGGCGTACTTGCTGGGGCTGGATAAGGAGGTGCTCACCATGGTCAACCACTACGAGGAGAGCCCCCTCTATTTGGCCGCCGAGAGCCGCTGTGATCATGTCATGGAGGTTATCTTGATGTTGAAGGTTGATCGGTATAGCGATTCTGGACCGCTCGGTCGGAATCCATTGCACGCAGCCGTCAGAACCAGTCGTAAGCTAATCCATTGTCCCTGTATATGGTTAAGTAGTGTAGGTTACGGAATGGAATAGAATAGGTTAACACAATATTTTAAAATTATATTTATTATATGTTAAAAAAAATATATTAAAAATATGATAAAAATAATCAATATGAATTATAATATGAAAGTTTCTTTTTTTGGTGATATAATATGAAAGTTTCTAATAAAAATAATAAATTAACATGTCAGGTAAGATACTATTCATCAATTTTTATCAATTTTAAGATATGTACGTATATAGATAGATAATCATCTTTACCAAAACAAATAAAAAAATAAAAAATACATAACCCGAATTGTTAGATCAGTCCACTAATTATTATTTAATCACCAACAAGTCACAACTCACAATGGGTCATGACCGATTCTTGAAAATATGAGTTGCTTGTAAGACTGATAACGGCTTAGATGAGGCACATAATGTTAAGAGATTTTAGTATCAGCTACAGTGGTCGATGATGTTGACAAGTCTCTTACTAGGAGATGGCCCAAATTGGGAGCTCTAAGTGTTGGATTCATTTCGAGCCCATTGGGCCAGATCCGTTTTGAGGATCATCAATGCGACAATTAAAAAATGGCTAAATGTATTTAAATCTAAACCATTTATTTAAAATTAGGTGGTTAGGATTTAACCAACTTCACATGGAGTTATTTTAGCAACTCTATGGGATCCAAAGTGCTGATCGAACATGCTTCTTACTTTCAAGAAGTAAAGATGAGGGCTATTTAGTATTTAATATAAGAATGGTGAGCAAAAGATGTGTGTATATGAGTTCCTCTAATTCCAAAGTTTGCTCCCAAAACCATATATAAAATTCGAGTTTTAAGAGGCGTTAATCCATGCCATTAAGTCTTTTCAAGTATGTTATGTCCACTTATGTTTGAAAAAGAAAGAATTCTTGTAATGTTGGATAAGCAACCCAACATCTTGAAACTCATCATTGTAGCGATAGCATGACCCCTTTATGTTCTATAGTTCAGCCTTCCAAGATCTAGTTGGCATCACCGAAGAAGCTACATTAATTGGAATCTTGAGAAACTAAAATCTAAAAATAATATTAAGACTAATAACATGGGTTATATCAAAGTATAAAGTTAATTCTTTTTTATTTAGGGAAATAATTTTCAAATTCGGCTTTATAACTTATGCCCTAAAGTTAGGAAGAACAAAGACCTATCAATATCTAATTGAAGAAAATGTGAATATCTTTTGATTAATTGTTTGGATCTTATCTTGTGTTGAACATTGCAGGAGTTGCAGTAGCATCTATAGCAGAGAAGCGACCGGACCTCATCAACAGAGGAGACCACAAGAAGAGAACACCAGTACACTACGCATCCGAAGAAAGCCACAAGAAGATTGTCAAGATCCTAGTCAAAGCCGATCCTACCGCAGCTTGCTTACACGACAAGGACGGCTTCACTCCGCTACATAGAGCTGCAATGGCGGGCTATCATTCCATCATGAAAGCCATAATGAAGCACTCCCCTCACTCGATAGAGTTTCTTGATGTTAAAGAAGGAAAGACGGTGCTTCACTTGGCGAAGATCAAGGGCCCTTTGCTCAGGAAGTGCCTGAGAAAGACGGTTTTGAGTACTCTACTGAACCAGGTGGATCATAAGGGAAACACACCTCTGCATTTGGCTATCATGGAGCTTGATGAACCGAAGGCGCTTGCGTTGCTTTCGACTCCGGGTGTAAACTGGAGGAGTAGGAACCAAAATAAGCAAACACCCTTGGATTTGTGCCACTCCGCAGATGAAGAGGTCTGCAAGAAACTGGTATGTATATGCACTAGCTAGTTTCATATACGGAGTATGATTCATTTGAGGGTTATTTAACTTACTTTCAGTACGTTTCTTTAAAGAAACACCAATTTGGAACCAATAACCCAACTTTGAGGGTAGATGTGAAAAAATAGCCTAAATTTGAGCAGTTGCAAGTTATAACATGAGCCCGATCCATTTTGACCCGATACCCGAATGAAAACAAACATAGTTCAAACTCGACCCGACTCATACCAGACTCATGACTCATCCTTGTCGTGACCCGAACAAGATTCGACCATCCTTATAATTACTTTAATTATTTTATTTTTAAACATTCAAATACTATGAATTATATATAATGAGATATACTATAACTAAATAAATAATGTTTAATAGTCAATAATTAAGATACATAAAAAATAATAATTAATTTATAATAGAACTAAGTGTGACCCGACTTGACCCAATCCGACCCTTACCCAACCTGACTTAAACCCAACCGAACATACAATATCCGATATATGACCAAACCCAAATAAGTATACCGTATACCTGAACCTGCCCAGAACAACCCGATTTCCACCTCTATTTACAACCCATTCCATAATGAACCATCTCAAATCAAGCTTTAAGTCTTTAATTACATAAGATACATTTTTTTTAAAAGAATGGATTAAACATTTACTTATCACAAGTTTGCACAAAACGCAGCACATAGTGGGCCTTGCACTGAAGACACATGAAAAAGCATGGCTTCACAGAGGAGGAAAGAAACACAGGACAGTGAAGCACATCGACATGCTCAGAGAGCGCTTCAGGAAGTACAAGGAGGGAGAGCTCCGCCAAATCATCAACAACATGGCGTTGGTCGCGACGCTTATCGTCACCCTCACCTTCGCCGCAGCCTTCACAGTCCCCGGTGGCTACGACAGCAGCAGCGGCAAAATCATGCTCAGGAACAAGCTGGCCTTCCAGGTGTTCTACTTCTCCATCATCGTCGCGTTGCTGGCATCCATAACCGTCATCATCAACTACCCGTTGGGTGCTTTCTTCGCCAAGCCGGATACCTTGTCGAAGATAGCACACGACATGGCGATCCAGCTGCATATATGCTTGGCTGTTACGGCTATTGCGTTCATCTTTGGTGTGTATTCGGTGACTTCGAGTAACACGATTTGGATAGCGGTTTTGGCTTCGATCGTGACCATGTGGTGTGCTGGGTTGCCGCTGTTTCAGAATTGGTACTGGGCGTTCAAGAACCGGGTGTTGTTGAAGCGCGTGGGGTATGTTGCTCATATGAATCATCAGACTGAAACTGCACCGGCGCCGGCTCAGTAAGTTTGATATCGATCGGAATCTCTCAATCTTTGGTCGCCAGGGTTGAATTGGTGACCTCAAAGGGAGATTTTTTAGCCGATCCTCGTGATCTAATTGCCAGCTGAGCTAACGCAAACTGGTTACTAAGTTTTTTCATTATATCATAGGGCTGGTTTGGTTTACATTTTGGAAAGAAAGGAAACACGAAATGAATATAGTCTGCTTATACCTTAAATATCTTGTTAAAATTTTTATTCATTAACCTCTTCTCCAACAATTTTATACAAAATTAGTTTGGTTTCTTCCCACTTTAATCACACATTTGAACAAGGGTAATCATATTCCTTATACTTCTCTAATAATTACCCCTCATATCTTATTTTTCGTACAAAAATAACATTTTTTTTTTCTAATTTAGATATATTTTCCCATATAAAATTTGTTTCAATTTCGTTTACCTAACATGCTTATATCAAATGAGTCCTTATATTGTGTGTGACATGTACGGCGTTCTTTTTGGGTATTGGAGCATGAGATTGTAGATTTCTCTTATTTTTCATTACCCCACATATCTTATTTTTCATACAAAAATGGCTACGACTGTCGGTGGAGGAAGAAGAGGAAAAATATATGCCACTACAGGCTTAACAATCCCTCTTTTGACCAAATACGACACTTTCCTGGTTAATTTGTCTAGGCATGCTAAGGCTACTTTTATTTGTCTACACTTGCTATATTAGGCACATTGTGTTATGACTGCAGCCTTCTTGATAAATCGTACTCCCTTGCCTTCTTGATAAATCCCCATTTGAACTCTTGTTTCATTAGCCTCCCTGATAAGTGTGTTTTATATAGGCATTCTAGGTAGTCCTAGCTTAGATTAGATGTAAATATCACATGTTTTAGTATTAATTCTATCACTACAAAAAAAAAACATTTTCGCAACAGCTATTTACCGTGGCTGAAAGACCATTTGCAAACAAGTTGTGGGGAAACCTTTGGTGGCAAAAGAGTCTAGCAACGGCTACAGCCGTGGCTAGATGCTAGCCACGGCAAGTTGCCGTTGCTAAATTATTTATGGAAGAAATTAAAAAAAAAAACACATCTTTTTACCCCGGATTCTTCAAACCCGGGCTAAAAAGTCTCATAATTTTTTAAAAAATTATAATATAATTCAGGCACAGGCCATAAAACTCTATTATGAACCTTTCTAAAATCAAATATACAAATTTACATCAATTTAATTATACAACGTCTCCACCAAAACTACGTAATTTACATGAAACTCCAGATTTACAGTTCTAGAAAGAAAATAAACACTGTCATGGCTTCTTTGAGGATTTATGCTACCTGCAAGTTTATAGAAGTTACAGAATAAACAAACACAATCCAGCAACCCATTTCATTCTGTAAGTTATTTCTTTCTATCTAAGTGTTAAAGAAAATAAGAAGAATAATTTTTAATGGGTCACTATCCTAACATTTAAGGACTGAAGCAAAACAGCCAAACCCATTTCAATTCCAGCCTCAAAAGTTTAATGGTTGAAAATTAAACAAAACTGTCAAAATCCAGATGTAAAATTATTAGAAAGTGGTTTACCGAAAGAAGAACGGTAGTTTCTGCCCCTTGAGCATCCTTGAAGGTGACATAAGCAGTTTGAGACCACTCGTTCTCACTGCACATGGAGAAAAAACAGTTAAAATTATTCAATAAATTTGATATCCTTCCAAAAAGCCACTAAGGTTATACCAATACACCAAAATGCAGATTCATGGATTTCAAAAGCCTGAATTTGACATAAATCGAGTTAGACACCACTAGATCTAAAGACCCATTTTCTATATTGCCAAAAATAAAGGGAAATTCAGTGTTTCCCAACTTCATTACAAAGGAAAATAAAGAGTTACGTGAAATTGGTGATTTGATTCTTAATTAGTTCCCTAGATTTTTATTATAAAATACCAAATATAAAATGTCCGATTTTTCATTCTTGAAGTAAGAAAAAGATTAGGGGTGGTCATATTACTCAGGGTTTACCCATTCCATGCATCAATAAAAAAGAAGAAATATATTACAAAGACCTTGCTTATTTCACCACACTGACATATACCAGCCCCACATGATATACTTCCATTACTTCAATAATGAGATAACAGAATCTGATATGCAAGTATAAGGCACAAACAAAACCAACCTGTGCATCTCAACATATTCTATTTCACCAGAAAAGGAGAAAAATTCCTTAAGTCTTGTTCTATCTTTGCCAGCAGATAAAATTCCTTAAGTTGCTGACAATATGATGAGTGAAGTTATAGATTGGTTTATCTGCTGCCTCTTCTATCTTTGCCAGCAGATAAAATGATGAAAAAAGGATTAGCAAAGCTATGTCAACAGTCAATCAGTGGAAATAATTCAATTGATTGGAAAAGAATTATTTAGTTCTATTCAAGCAACCGACCTGCAGCTCAGAGCCAAAAGGAAGAATGTGCATACATAGAAGGCATCAAATAGCCATTAGTGGAATGGAAATGCATGGGACAAACTGTATCATTGCACAAGGATAATGAAATGAAAAAAAAAACACATTCTCATAAGCCATATATCAGTCATCGCCATTCATTTCCATTTCAGTTGCTTTATTCAACAACATAGTCCCACTAATAAGAACATGCTCCACTCAAAATATTATGGACTTAAAAAAAAAACCAACCATGGAACTCTAAACAGGTTAAGAATTTAGTTTTGACTCAAATAGCACCAACTTTCCTTTGAGCAGACTCTAAAATGAATGTGTTGCCTCACTTTCAAACTATCACTAGCACCACAAATACATCAAGGTGAATAAGAAAGAGTAAAATAGACGAGAATGTGAATATAACCCCTTCCCACGGTTGTGGAAATGCTGATGCTTCTTCGTCTACTCAATCTCAAAGGTTCCGGTGATGGGGCACCACCTGACCTGTGTCAGAGATCAATTTAAAAGATTTTTTTTAGAGAATAAGGATCTACCCAAAATATGCCAGCTAGTTTAAATATAACATGTTCCGGTTGATAAGATGGAATAAGCATACAACTTATAACAATCAGCCACCAGATAATATGATCATAAAAGGAAGCTGGCATTATTATGCCAATAAAGACAAAAAGTTCACCAAACTCACAATATCCAAGTAAGATCATCTTGAGATCATCTCAAAATTTCATGTAACATTATTGGTACTACATTCGGTGTTCGCAAAAACCAACCAAACCAATACTAGGAATCTAGAATACCAATTTACCTATGCAAGTATAAACTCATTAATGAATGGACTATTTTACATGCGGAAACTTCAATATTTAGTAGTTTAAAATATGCTTTGGTGTAACATAAACAAAAATTATGTATTAAAAAGTTTACACAGACTTCCATACTCAATAAAGCTACGGACCTTGAGGTGGCAACATTATGTTGAGTACCTTTCGCTGCCAAGAAAGGATTTTCCATGTGCACAGAATGATGGATCTTTTGGACTGCAGTGATGAGTAAACACAAATAGCCATGAGCTAGAAAATGGTTAGGTTAATGGTCAAAAGTTGAATCTTATAACATGTTTGAACACGCCACATAAAGGGCAAAACCTAAAGCAACTTCCCTCACCTATCCCGTGCAATCGTTGTGAATCCTTGTCAATATTCTTGGGGCAATGAAATTAAAAATAAAAAAGCTTTATTCGCAACTTAATAAATGAAAAGAAAATCAGACAAGCAGTCCACATGTAAATATAACCAAACAAGCAACAGGTTACAACTACATCAGATGTAACACTGCAGGTGGTTCTCAATTCGCCATCAATGAGAAGGCACGGAAGAAAAGAACATTATGAAACTGAGCAATAATAAGGCAAGTATAGCTCAATAAAAATGTACAAGCATACACACCTAGGGAGATGAATGACTCATATTGAGAAGCAGCTCTTGGGTTTTGGAACTTGTCATTGCTCCAGATCTATAAAGTAGCCAGAGATATTCAACCAAAGTCAACATTTGACCCTGAAGAGTTCAATCAAACATCAATATTTAGGAGATAGAATATGAAAGACAAATAAATATCAACAATGGTGATGTTAATTATTTTTTCGGTCAGAAAGGAGAGGCAGAGCTCTAATTAAGGTCATGCTACTTCTAACTGCCAGTCATTCCAGTTTAAACCTAATTTTCACAGATTCATGAGTAGATGATATCATTAGTAATTGAGGGATTGTTAATTGCATCAATTTCTTGATCATACCAGTCATTCACTGTCTAGGAAGTAAATGAATAGAACTAATAACACATCCATCAAATAAGCTCACATTTGAGTCATAAAGCAACACCTTGTTTTAGAGAACTGCTACAGCTTGAATCATAAAGTAAAACATTTGAATTATCTTCTAATAGGTCAAAATCAAGACCGTTCACATACTCTAATCTTATAGCAGATGAAAGATGAGTTCCAATGTTCCATTGTAGTAATTTGACATAAGGAATATAAGCAATACGTGGAAAACAAATTGAGAGATGAGTGATTGATCAAGTTGAGAGGCTCCTACTAGGCTAAAAACGCTTGTAAGCTAATTGTGAAATGACAAAGGTTTATTAGAGGTACTGCTATCATTACATGAGCATTAGCTTATTAAAAAATTTCTAAGAATGTTGTAACTTAAAAAGCAAAAAGGTGCAATTGTATAATGAAATTGCTGTATATTTTCTGAAATAAACAATTTTTGCCCCCACAGCCCCACCCCACCCTACCCCAATACCAAGACAATAAATCAATAACCATTCTGATTTCTAACATTTAAATCCAGCAGCCTTCGGAGTTTGTAGAAATAAAGAAATCAGGAAGAGAGAACCAACCGTCAAAGAGAGAGTTCGAACTCAAACGAAGCAACTGAGCCCTAATTGTCGGATTTAGACCCAGAAAGTGTGCTCTAGATATCCAATCCAGGAAGAGAGAAATTAGGAAGTATGCTTTAGTTCCTTCTCTCTTAGGGCTCCGAAAGATATAAATCCAACATTAGACTGAGTAATAGAAATTAAGAAATCAGGAAGAGAGAACGAACCTTCAAAGAGAGAAGCCGAACTCTCTTATCAAAAGAGTCAAGCATTTGGAGCCCTAATTGCCGGATTTCGACGAGGTACGAAAAGCGGAGTCGAGCGCCCTAAGCGACCAAAATCCGGCACTACGTTCCCTAGAAGCAAAATTGGGGAGAACGAGAGTTGTCGCTGCCGCTGCTGCCGACCGGAAGAACACCGTTTGCCGCCGACCAGAACAGTTGCCGACTGAACTCGATCGACTGGTTAGGGTTTGGAGAGAACACAATGGGAGAGAGAGTGTCGGACTGGTGGTGTGGTGTGAGACTCTGAGGTTTGCTTTTGGGGACATGTTTATCGCATTTAGAAATTGGGCTTAAATTGGACCCAAAAAAAAATTGGGCTTTTAATTCTTTTTTTTTAGTGCAGCGACGGCAAATTCACCCCGTTGCTAATGTCCTGATTTTTCTCCGGTTGCAACGCCTGCCGTAGCTAATGCCGTGGCAAAAGGATATCAATTGCCACGGCAAACACCTGCCGAAGCTAGATGGCGTGGCGAATTCATTTTTTTTTTTGTAGTGTATATTCTATGATTCTGATGGTCGAGATCGGAATCTATGTATTTTTAGTGTTTATTTTCATATCATAGATTCGAGCTTCAATGGTGGAGAAATGAGAGCTAAGGAGAGTTAGGACAAGCCAAGGACCAAGCCAAAGCTGAGAGAAGACAAGCCCACGAAAGCAAGGCTCGGGCAAAACGGGCGCACGAACGTGCACTGGGGGCGCGCTCAACAAAATAGGACCGTGTGGGTGTGTGGGCTAGGCGCACGTGCGTGCGGTATGAGCGACGGCTAGGCATATCTCTTCCTTGATGAGCAAGGTACGAAATCCTATCATTTCAAGGCCGAAGTTTATCCATTTAGATGTAAATCCTGCGCATTTAGATTGGAGTTTATCCATTATTAGGTTTATTATTCTATCCATTTAGGAAATGATTCTATCTTTTATGGATTCTAGTTTATCTATTTTAGGCCAACAAACGTTTTGTAAAGCCCTATACAAAGCCTTATAGGGTGGCTGAGTAGAAAATCCATCTCAAACACCATTAGACAGTTTTACCTTTCAATACAAAGTTCTCTTTAGTACTATGAAGAGTAGAAGATTAGAGGTTGATAAGTTCATGAATTGCTAATTCACTTTGGTTTCATCCTTGATTCAAGACACGGTTGGTTGAGTCGGGAGTTTATATTTCTAGTTCTTTCTATCTTTATTTCAATCTTTCTTGTGCTGCCACTGCTAGAAAAATCCAATTAGACATTTGTTGAAAATAAATGTCTTTTAAAAAAAAATTCGATCTCTATCTGGGTGTAGTAAAAGATCAAACTTTTTCGCATCGTTTTCAGCTGATCGATGTCTTTTCTTGGTTAAAATATCTGTTTTATTTTGAATATAGATATAAACCCCTTAATTTTGTTTACGACATATTCACTTGTTGATAACTATCCATGATTTTTCATTTATAAGCTTTTGAAGAGGTTGATACTAAGCCTAATTGTGACATTTACATCACTCTTTTTAAAATAATTAATGTATTAAAACCAAATAGACATCTTTTTTTATTATATTGATTGGGCGTATAGTAAATTTATATATAATTTGTGATTTTTTATTCATTGAAAATAATCTATCACATGAAATATAAACATAACTGATGTATTAATATGATATATACATCGATTTTTATTTTTATAACGATGTTATTGTTATTAATATATATCAATTCACATTTTAATGTAAAAACATGTGTTACATATTGATTTAGCTTAATAAAATGATGTCTATAATGATATCGACATCCGTTTTTATATAATAGTTTGATTTAAAAAGTATGAAATCACTCTATTTTTCATATATAATCCAATGTTTTTTAGTTTGATACGCAACACCATTTGCTTGATATAAGACATAATTATTCTTGTGGAAATGAAAGGATAAGAACGGTACTTTGATTAACTTATAAGGCCATGTTTATCAAAGGATACTAGGGATACTAGGAATACTAATATTTTATTCTCTTATCTCCGCCACATCATCCTAGCATCTCATTCTCATTTTTCCCACTTTATCAATAGCATTCCTAGTATCCCTAAACCCATCTTTTCATACCCACTCAATTTACAAATATACCCCTCCCCAACATTATTTCCATTATCGATTATATTATTATATTAATTTATTGTTATTAAAATATTATTTTTAAATTATTCCAAAATTATACTTCAATTTTTTCGGATTTTATTTTGTATATTTATAAACAAAGAGAAATATTTTTTTTAAAAAAATATACTCAAACATATTCAAAATTGATGTCTACATGTAGATAAAAATGAATCTAGTAGTGTGGTAATTTTTTTTATTTATTTTTGACATTTTTTTTACCGAAAAATTGATTTTTAGTGTGTAAAACTTATTTTTTCCAGCTCAAATCTCATCCGTCCAACACAGGACACATGTCCTCCATCCAGATGCCTTTCCTACAGCCGAATCAGGGGCTGCCATGTGTCCTCTCTAAACTTGCAAGAAGTTGCTTTTTCCACTGTAGTCTGACATGGAAGTGGGACAAATTTGGCTAGTATCGATACTCCTTGAGTATTCACCTAGTATCGATTTTTCCACTGTTCAAATTTTATATTGTAAAAACTCCTAGTATCTTCAACAGTAAAATTCCCGATAAAGTTGCTCTAAACATATAACATACACGTATATTTAACAACCAAAAAAGGTCAATTACAAAGTTAAAGTCATCAAAAGCGGTTGTATTGAAGTTGGCACATGAGCCAATTCTTCCTGGAGCCTCATAATCCCGAATGGCACCACGAACCAACATACGTACTTTGGAGGAGATGACTCGCTACATCAACTCTCTTAAGCACTCCACCCGTCACTATTTGGATCCAAGAAGAAAACAGGCTGGGAATTTTCAAATTTCAATCAAGAATAAGTATCATTCATCTCATTAGAATTTATTGTTCAACGTAAAGATACGTCATGAAAACCTCAATTTCATACTGCTTTCTTATATGCAATTTCAGAGAACTAATCAAACTATATTCTTAATGAAAGTCTACTTAGATGCAAACATGGTATTACAAAATTTTCATACAGCTTTTGTATATGCTATTTTGAAGAACTAAAAAAAAATGGTACACCATGAATACTTAACTAGGAATTTAGTTTGGGAATGGGATGTGCATAAAGTTATCAACTCTCTAATAAAAATAAAAATAATTCTAGATGCAAGAAATCTTTGACTAAGCATTGTAGATGCGCCGTCAGCAACTGCTACTCTACTACAACAATGGAGTAAAGAAGGGAAAATGAACCTAGATGAAGTGTACAATGGAATGAGAACTAGGGGCACTGTCAAACCTTGGGCTACAACAATTTGGGACAACAAAATAACACCAAAATACTCCTTCATTACATGGCTTGCAACTAAGGAGAAACTAGGTACAAAAGCCAAAATCACACACAGGGAGATAAATCCTATCTGCGCCTTATGCAATTTAGTCCCTGAAACTAGCTCCCATCTGTTCTTCCAGAATTGGTTAGGTGTGAAGAGAGAAATGAACACTCTAGAAAGTGCACTCAAATGGATCAAGAAGGAAAGCCATGGATAAATCTGAAAATGCAAAGCAAAAAGAATGGCTTTAAAAGCAACCATCTACTACATTTGGATCAATAGGATCTCAAAGTGCTTTTAAGAATACCATGAAAACCACTGATGAGCCGATTAACATTATCAAGACACATGTGTACAAGAAGCTCTAAGCATCTTTAAACTCAATATAGATAGCTCTTTACGTCACATACACACAAGGAAATGTAGAACAGTAAAATACAATGCAAGCAATGATTCATAGCTCTTGCATAGATTTGATCTCATTTGAAGCAATCAGAAATAATTTAAACCATAAGAATCCAAAACCAGCAGTTTAGCTTAACTGTATGTTATGAGATTACTAACATCAACGGATAACCATAAGGTAGCCTATTTCAGCACTAGATAGAATGAAAAAAACAGAACGCATTACAATACAAAATTTAAACCTTAAATGTAGAAAAAGAAAGAAAAAACAGGCTGATGGTTGCAAACAGGTGTTCAGAGTTAAAGTTGATGGTTCTTAGGAACGTTACAAAGCCAGATTGGTGGGAAAAGGTTTTAATCAAAGATATGGGATTGATTATCACGAGCCATTCATACCTTAGTCTTAGACATCGATCAAGTGTAAGTGATCAAGAGCAAGAGCCTAATAAAAGTGAATGTGTGAGCTACAAAAAACTATAGTGAGAGTTATATTTTTGTAAGTGTTTCCACCATATATATAACATAAGTTTTACTTTTATATAAAATTAAGAATTGATGTTCTACATAGAACAATCGCCTTACCAAGTTATGGCCTTCAATGTCGTCAAACATGCATACCGTTTCATACATCGGCAAATGTCTAATGCTCACATGTGCAGAATCACAGATATTGTCAACATACAAAACATAATTAAACGGACGTCATATATGCACCGTTTAATCATCAAAATAAAAATTCAAAGAAATCAGGCCTGAAAAAGATAACTAAATTTAGTACTGCAACGATAATAATGGGAATATTGATGACGGACTTGAATGGCGACCCAACGGCATATGCAGCAGATATGAAAGCCACAACAGTGGCTAAGAGGGAAATTTGGAGCATGATCATGCTATCAACTGCCAACTTTCTTAATTTGTCACGTCTGCCGCCTACTCCAAGTGTGTACCTAACCAAGATGCTTACACACATGAGCATGGCCAGAACATCTGAAGCCATGAACACTCGTACAATATATTCCTTTACTCGCATTGCATCTCCAGTGATCTGGTCATAACCACCGGGAATGGTGAACGCTGCCGCAGAAGTGATGGTTAGCAACAGGCCTGAAGCCACAGCTATGTTGTCTACTAGTTTCTTTGCATTGTCATCCATCATTATCATATTGGCATAAGGCATAAGAAGTCTCTTCACCACCCAGGAAATCAACTTGGATGCCGGCCTTGGCAAGTCCAGTCCAACATCAAGGCTAAACAATCCAACGTGTACCGAGCGCTACGATTACAAAGTAAAATTGGTTTTATGTGAAATATGATTAGGCATAAGTAATTGAGCATGTATGATCTAAGTTTGTGAGCATGTTTGATATTCAACAAAATTTTGTCCCTGTGAGATATTTTTGCCCTTATAAGATATTCATCCATATTCCTTTTGCTTTTCTTGTGTGATTTACTCTTCCTATGCATTTATCATTGAGTATTGCGATGGTTATCTATTTTCAAGACCGATTATATACATGTTCATTGCTTGATAAGTTCAAATGATAGAGGCAACGTTTTAGCCACATTTTATCCTTGTTTGCCCTATGTTTTATCTTGTTTTGAAGCCAATTTGAGCATTTAGCCTGTTTTATTGATAGCTCCACAAAATTATATTATTCCTAGATTATGATAAGCCTTACCCTCATTACGGGGAAATCGAGATTTTGAGTGGGTTATGAAATCTATTTTGGAGTTGAGGAGAAAGAAGTTAAAGTGTGAGTTTTTTGGTTTATGGTTCTGAGAAGATGTAATGTTATGTGCTTATTAGTTCCCTCATTTTTATGCATTTGTTCCTATTTAATTTCGGCTCAATAAAAAAACAGTTTGAAAAAAAAAGAGAAAAGAAAAAAAATGAATAAGAGCCAAGTTTATTTATTTTTGCATAATGAGGAAGAATTGGATTTATATTGGTTAAAATCTAGATCGGTTGGGTGTTGTAGATTGCATGAGTATGTGATGAGATGAGTATGTGATGACGAGATGATGAGATGATGATGAGTATGAGTTTATTGATATATTTTGAGAGTTGTCCTTATGGAGGATTTTTGGAGTTATTGTTATGTTTTGAGAGATGTTGTGTGTATGTGAGGTTGAGTGCTATTGAGTTGGTTTGTGTTATGTTGTGAGTTGTTGGAATATTATTTTCCCGGAATTTATAGCACCACATGACCAAATACAATTCCTTGCCCTTATGTTTCTTTACCAAGCCCCATTACAACCCCGCCGAATGGAATATTCTATGAAGGTTTCTATTGAACGAATGACCTCTTGATGTTCTTATTTTTTCATTGACGTATCCGGTGGAGATTTTGTGATATAAATGTCAATATTTGAGTTGAATCTTGTATATGGAATTGAGGTGAATGTATGGTTAAAGCCTAAATACATGAGAGTGAGAGATACACATTATCCTTGGTAAGGTTGGATTTTTGAGCATGCAAGCCACTTGATCCCATATATACATGTTATGGCATTTATATGCCTTGATTATATTTTCACTATTGATGATGTTGCTTTTGATGAGTAAAATTGTGAAATAATCTCTTGTGGGATGCATAGATGATGTTTTTGTCTTATGGTTTCTTGAGGACAAGCAAGAGTTAAGTGTGGGGGGATTTGATCATGCATATTTCATATAGGTATTATAGGTATTTCTTATTGCATTTAGATAGGAGTTTTTCATATGTTTTAGTCTAGTTTCATACATTGCTTGTGAAGTATTCGAGTTCGGAATCTACACCTTTTTAGTGTTTATTTTGCAGAGTTACATTCCGACCTTGGAGGGATCTTGGAAGAGCTTAAGAGACATGTTTTGGAGCATATGGAGGCTGAGGAAGAGACTGGAGAGGAGCAAGGAAGCACAACATTGAAGACAATTGAGGAAAAGAGCAAAACCGTCACTGAGTTGGTAGCGCCCGCCATGCCCCGTTTCCAGCGATTGCGATTTTGGATCCGAAGATTCTATTTCCTATTATTATATTATTATACTTCTAGGGTTTTACTGACCTTTTATGAGGTTATTTCTATTAGTTTCAGCCGTGTGTGGCATAGCATTGTGAGATGATGAACACAATTAGAGAGAGAGAGAGAGAGAGAGTTTTGACCTATGAGTTGCTAAATTCATAGTTTCGCCTGTGATTCGAAGACATGGTGATGTGTGCTCAATTTACCATGTTTTTTGCTTACATCCATATCGATTTCTGTATACATTTCATATTTCTGGGTTAGAATAATGCAGGAATTATGTAGTTTATGCTGATTAATTTTCCAATTATAGAGATCTACAGTAGTAGAAAAAGATAACCACCAACTTTAATGGGTAGCAAAAGATAATTAGTGTAATAAAATAATAGACTAAAATATAAAATTGAGTATATATTATAAATATTATATAGTTTAAGATTATGAGAAAATTTTGGAGGGTGAGAGGGAGAAGCAATAATTTCGGGGGTACATACCTGCTTTGTTTCACCATTTCTCCATAGCTCTTCACATAAATCCAATGGCGATTTATGCAGCTTGTTTTTAATATTCCAATTTAAACCATTGGTTTCTAGTAGGACTAAGGCCTTGTCTATATCTCCATCCAAAATGGCACGATGTAATGCTGTATTTCCATCATTGTCTGTTTCATTTACCAGTTTCACCATAGTCTGATCTCTCATACACCGTTTTAGTAAAAACCTAGTCATATTTGCAAGGTGAAGCACTGTCCTACCGTTGTGAAGATCTCGAAGCTTTGCAGACTGGGGGCATAATTTGAGCATGCATTTGAAACAATTACTATTTCCTAAAGAGGCCGCTATCATCAACGGGGTAAAGCCATCATTGTCATACATAAATGCAGCTGATTTATCCTGCTTTAGCAACAACCGCGGTGTAATACGAAAATTCACTTCACTTACATAATGTAATGGAGTCTTTCCATTGACATCTACCTTTTTGAGGAGCTCTGGTTTCTTCATGATCAATCGCTTGAAAAGTAGACCTCCTACGTAGAATAAAATATGATACGGAGTAGTAAATTAAACCGACTAGGAAGGTACATTTGTGTATGTATACATAATTTTGTTGTGAGAATGGATCAACCTAACTACTCATTTTTTAACCTTCAACATAAAATCTTTCACTCTAAAAATTGAACCTATAGTATAAAAATCTTTAATCTTTACTTTCAAAACTTGGACCCAAAAAAAATTGAACCTTTAACATAAATCATGAACCCTAAAAATGGATCGTACCTTCAATATAAAATCTTGAACCTCTAACATAAAAACTTGAACCTCCATCATAAAAAATTAAATGATAGAATTTTAACTTTTAATGTAAAAATCTTGAACAATTGCAAAAATAGTCAAAAATCATAAAAGGAGGCTTCCGACAAGTCTATACATTGTGAAAGGTCTTCACAGTATCATTCTTAAGCCGTATAAAAAGAAAAAATCGGGGAAAAAAACAAAAGAATGGCTATATTGAGAGACTTACCTAAAGTCTTTCCAGTAGTGTGAAGAACATTTTGACCATCTCTCCCACTTGTAATCAAATCATTAAATTCTACGCATTTTGATTGGATGTGTTTTAGAACAGGAACACAACAATTCTCTGTAGCAAGATAGAGAATACTTTCCTTGGCATCATTATTGAAAGAAATCAACTCAGGATCCCGCTCTAGTAGAAGCAATGTGATTGTGGCATGTTTGTTTTTGACAGCTTTGTGAGCAGGTGTGTTTCCGTTAGTTGATTTCATCCTCCATGGCATGATATCTATTAGCCGATTTCCATCCCCATTTTCCAAGGCTACAATAGTTGAAGTATTTTCATCATTTCCAAGCTTGTCACTTGAAGTACACAATGATAAAATAAATTTTACTACTTCTGATTGCCCATGTTGCGCAGCCAAATGGAGTGGCGTCTCCCCTTTGATATTTCGTTTTGAGAGCAATGAGCAATAAGCATCGTTGGATTCATGAACTTTGGTAATTATTTTCATACTACCATCTCTTGCTGCTACATGAAGAATACTCTCCCCTTCTAGGCCTTGATAACTTAAACATTGTTCCCATGTATAGTTATCCAACAAATCATCAACATTAATCACGTTTTTTTTGAAAAATATTTCCATATTCACCTTGCATGATGTTGCTAAACGCTTCTGATTGTGACAAAACCAACAAACACAATATGTTATCATAATATATTAGAATGGTCAATATAAAATTTAATGTGACTTGAAAAATAATGAATATTAACACTATTCGATTATAGGTTACTTACATTAATTGCAAATAAAGAAATAGTCTAATATATATAAAAGTTGAAAGACTATTTTTTCGATTGTAAATTGATTTTATGATAAAAACAAAAATTAAAAAATAATCTCTGTTGAGGGATATGTTTCGCTGATGGGTTATCCCACATTTAAACTTTATTAGGGAAAACAATTGACCAAGTGCTTACCAATTTGCAGGCAATGTGGTTGTCGCCAGAGCACAAATCCATAGGACAGTTGCCTTCTTTGTTTATCAGCCTCCAATTGATGTTATCAATATCTAGAAGCTTATCAGCAGTGAGTAGATCAGAGTTGATCAAGGCAAGATGCAAGGGCGTGTTGCCATCCTTGTCAACCTGATTGACAAGCTCCTTTATTATTGTATTTCTTAGCAATTCCTCCAAGGAACAAGCATCCATCTTAGCTAAATGAAGAGCAGTTCGAGAATGATATTTGTCACGAATTCTTATTGATTGTGGAGATAACTCCATGATGGTCTGCATCATCGAAATTGAACCCATGCTAGCTGCTTTATGGAGCGGTGTCAGACCATCACCGTCATCTAAGTAGGCGAGGGAGCTATCGACCTTTAGCAATGTCTCGACGATTGATACATTCTTTTCTTCTACTGCATAATGAAGGACTGTCCTTCCTCTTTTATCTTGGAATTTCAATATATGTTTTCTTCTTTCTATTAACTTTGACAGCATATCCCCTGCAACGTTAATAAAATTTTAATTTACACGCGCTTGAATTACTCAGGAGAATATACATAATATATTAACACATTATGCATGTTAGGACAACTTGAATGTAATGTGTTTTATCTTATGTGATTTCTTATAGATATATCTATCTATAATAGGATCTACATAACATGGATTTAGATTTAGATTTAGACTTATCCTTTTTTTGGTCTTATTGATAGATTCATCTTTAGAATTATATAAGGCTATATAATCGTTTGGAGGCATACCTTAGAGGTATTCATAGCTGTATCCTCCAGAAACCCTATTTGTATCCTAATAAAACTGATCTCTTTTGCCATGGAGGTGGCCAACATATTGTTGGTGAACCACATACATTTGTGTGTTCTTATATATTATTCTTGTTCTCGAATCTTTCTAGTCTGTCACGATAAACTAGTATTAGAGCGGGTTAGGGTTTTCACTTGCGATCCACAGGAAAGATGTCGTCTTTGAACGTGAAGATCAATAAGTTCACTAGGAGAAACAATTTTAGTTTGTGACAAATAAAGATGCGAGGTTTGTTGAAACAACAAGACTTGTGGGTGATGTTGATGAAAATTTCAAGCTCGACAACACTGCTGAGATGACGAATTTGGAGGAGAAGGGACACTCAACAATCATGGGCTTGTTGATGACGACATCACTAAGGTCACCGACATTAAGACTGTCACTGCTTTGTGGCTAAAGTTGGATAGTTTGTAGGTGAAAAAATCTCTGACGAACAAGCTGTTTTTGAAACAGCGCATATTCGGGTTGCGCAAGTAGGAATGTACACAACTCAGAGATCATCTTGATCGATCAACTTAACTTCTTATTACTTGAGTTAGGTAATATCAATGTTAAGATGGAGGACGAAGATGCTACTTTGATTCTACTAGTGTCTCTACCCTAGACATATGAAAACTTTGTTCTTCGTTTGTTGTTGGTAAAAATGTTATGAAAGAGGTAAGGTCGTCATACAATAGAGAGTTGCGCATGAAGGCATCTGGTGGGAGTATAGAAAGTCAAGTCGTTGGACTAACTGCCAACCTATAATTGTGAGTAAATTTGTTTGTCTCGCTATCTGAACATTCAAAGTTGTTCGAGCCTTGTCGACCACCATTCCACTTTGTTTGGCGTTTTTTGCACTGCCAACCTATAATTGTGAGTAAATTTGTTGAATTTCTAATCCCAAAACCTTAGTTGATACTAAGTCTATAAACCCTAAAAATTGTTTGTATTTGTTGTTCTATGTTTTAGTTCTTCTATTGAATGTGAAGTTGAAGCAAGAAAGCTTGATTTAATGTAGTATGTTTCGTAGGGAATCATGACCCTCTCGGGCTACATTGCAAGCAAAAATCACACTAGTTGATCAGGGCGGGCTGCACTTTGACATTTCTATGAAGGCTGGTATAGGTAAGTGATCTAATTTATTTGAATTTTTATTCTTGCCTTTGATTTTTTTGAACTATAATAATAGGTTTCTAGGTGTCGACACACACAAATACTCTATTTAAATAGACATGAACCAATTGAGACACTTCTTTCTTCTAGAAAGTAATCAGCTCTGATCTTATTGATGGTACAAATGTTGATTGATAAATAACTAGAAGACTTGTGTCCAAGACCTTATAAAATTCTCTAATGAGTTTTATTTGGAATGTCCAAGCATGTATAAATGTTGTTTTTATAAATAACAAGGAGATCGACTTGTTATATAACAAGGAGATTTGTGTCCAGCCCTTATAAATGATGATGATTTTATAATATTATTGATGGT
Organism: Persicaria maculosa; assembly: GCA_963922045.1. Classification (NCBI taxonomy): domain Eukaryota; kingdom Viridiplantae; phylum Streptophyta; class Magnoliopsida; order Caryophyllales; family Polygonaceae; genus Persicaria; species Persicaria maculosa. Next base: position 70,073,116 of record OY998253.1, on the reverse strand, counting down.
ATAAGTGTTGATTATTATATAAATATCAATTAGAATTATCTAACTAGTCTTATTTGGAGTGTCCAGCCCTTATTTGGAAGTGGGATCGATGAGATATATATAGTTAGTTTTTGTAATGTCATGTTTTTTATGACGGAGAATCCTAATGAATTCAATAACAGAATTATATCAATTAGGCAATGTGAATTGAGTGGTTAAGTTAGTTCTTCTTTGAAGTTGATTTCTTATTGAACTATATATTTAGTGGTATTTGGTTGCATATTTACATCACTTCTTATTTCTACAGCTAGCTATAGTGTAATTGGATCCTTGATTTTAGAATTCATCAAATAGTTGCCTTTAGAATTTTATAAATATATTGATATTAAATGGACTAAAAGAAACCAATTGCCACTTAATTTTAGCTGTTTGGTAAAGGTTCAACCTATTTCTGCCTATTTCTTTGAAGACATCAGGCAAAGGTACTCTATTCACTTGTATTTACAGCCATCTAGCATTGTTGTGTTATGCTAGTTTGTTTATTAACATTACTTTGGAATGTGTAAAAGTATACATTACAATCATCCAAAGGCATTTGAAAGCATAGAATATGTAGAAAGTATGGAGTTAAGGTCATAACCTCTTTTCTTCTGTAGAGTCAAAACATCAATTAATACTTCTATTAGTGTATTAATAATTGTTCAATATTCTTTATTAAGGGAGTCACATTGATTTTTTATTAGCTAAAAATTTTAGGCTCTCACTTCCTTTTCTTATTAGCTAATAGTATTTTTTTATGAGGTTTAATAGTTGTTCAAAGAGTAGTTCCATTTGTACGTAGGTGATAGAGTTCATCATTATGTGGATTAAATGACATTTCTATCAATTCATGTTCTTACCTTTGATTCTCTGTACACACAATCTAATTTATGCAAGAATTTATGGAACTAAGTTGAATCACGTACTAGCTGATATTATTTATGGGTCATTATTTTTTATGAGTTGGTTTTGTATAAAGTGTTTGTCTTTAATCTCTTTTCTATGATATTAGCTTCTCTAAGGTTCAATGATGAAAGGTGGTTGTGATTTGCTATCATATATAGTTCAATTAGCTATAAAATAAGGTGAAAATTTTGAATTCAGGGATACTTGTGCTTCTCCATCTCTTTTTCTTAAGAGGAAATGGTCGGAAACTTGAGATGCTTATTTTACTTTGTGATTTTTGTTTGGTGCAGGATTTTTGTTTGGTGCAGAGGGCTTAATATATCTTGAAAGAGAATGGAGGTTATGAAGTAAGACCATGATGATCTTTTCTTGGAAGAAGCTTAAAATATTGACCGATATCAAATGCCAAAGGATCGGACCACATTTTAAAGAGCACGATTCATGATTCTATGAGGTTTTGATTTATCTATGAATTTTATCTATATATTAGACATGAAATATGATAGGTATTTATATACTTTGTTTTTTTTTTTGGATCGAAAAAAACATAGAAGGTTTGGTTGTATTGGAGATTTAATGTTTGAATGAAAGAGGTTTCAATCTTTGTCATACTTTATGTGAGTTTGTATTAATTTGTGCTTGCTATTAATATTCGTTCAGGGGATTTTAGAAGTGGTGGTGGGTATAATATACCCCTGTAATTTTTTTAATATAAGAAAGTACATTTTAGCCCGGGTCTCTGAAAACCCGAGTTAAAAAGCATGTCATTACATTTGAAAAATCTATTTAACGTAACCCTTTTTTGACCTAGGGTAACATTTTATGTAATTGGTGGGATGTGTTACCATAGATATCTATGGTAATGGTTGTTTGTCTATGGAAATGGATGTAGTTTATTATATTGAAGTGTTACCATAGGGTAGCATACCGTTACCATAGATCTATAGTAACGCCACCTACTGTAGCGGAGAGAAAACCGTTACCATAGACCTATAGTAACAGTTTTAATGCTTAAGGTAACTGATTTGGGGCGTTACACTAGGTCCGATATTTTGTAGTGAATTAGAAATTATGCAATATATAGGGAGTACTATAAGTGTAAGTACCACACTAGCACTTCATGCCCAACAAAAAAATAATAGTAGGATTGCTTGAGCTAAATAACAGTAGTACTTCATACCTATTGTTGAACTAGGAATCTCAGTGTGGCTTGTATGTGCAGGTTATATATGCCCAATGACAGTAGCACTCCAAAGTCCTCAGGATCCCCCAAGAGGTCCCGTTAATGAAAAGAAATACAATTACATACTAAATTAGGAATCATGAATATTTTTGCTAATTATGTAAGAGTAAGAGTATATGTAAGAATTTATTTTTGGAGTTTATTGGATTATTTTGAAATCTTTTTTTACGAGGGACAAGTCCCGTCCCGTCCTGATCCCGTCCCGTCCCGTGAGGGATAAAACCCGGCGGGATTTGAAAAAAAAAAAATTTGATCCCGTCCCGCGAAAAATACGCGGGACGGCACGCTGGAGTACCCCAATCCCGTCCCGTCCTATCCCATGCCCACCCCTAATTAATTTTAGACTAATTTTAGGGTTTCACATGCATATTAGTTTAGGTCATTTTCAAGCATCTTTGAAATATTTTATACTTTATTCATTTTATTTTGTATTTTCATAGTCTATTCCTGTTTTTTTAGGCATTTTGAGGCCAATATTGTAGAAATTCAAGAGTTGATATGAAGGGGCAAACATAATTGGATCGCACGTAAAAAGCTAAATGGCTTATTCAAGAGTTAATATGGGTAACTGATGACAACAAAAGGAGGGTTGTCGACTGTTTCCGCGTTCGATTGAAGCTTCGTCAGATGCAAGCTAGCTTCACCTCAGCAGAAATCTTCTATGCTAGCGGTTGCTCCCAACTTTTGGCCAGGTCGAGTAAGGTGAACGAGAATGAGGCCACATGGCTGGCATCTTCTAGGAGGCGGAGCTTGAATCTTTGTCGAGATGGAGAAAGGGATAATAGATTGGGTAAGGTTTTTAACACAAGCGCTAGTAGGGTTGGGTTGGGTGGGTGAGTGGGTTATTTTTTATGGGCCCCACCATTTTTTTAATAGAAATTGGAAAAAAATAAGATTTAATCTAAGCCATCCGTTTTTCTATGATCAATGGTTCATATTTGTTAACACTTAATACCATAAGAGGTGTTAACATATAATCCATCCTATATATATATATATATATATATATATATATATATATATATATATTCTATTATAAATTAAAAAACATTTTTATGATGATAATCTACTAAACATGTTTAATTTGCATTGTTAACATATTGGGGAAGCTTTTTATCATATGCGGAAGTGAATATCAGAACATCCTTCAGAATATCAGGATCTTGTTATATTGGACTTGATTTTATATCAGTACTATTTACATAGTATTGCCTCTTCATATGTTGTAGCTTCTGATGTTCTGAAACATGTTGCAAATATATTATTTTGTTGGTCTATTCCTTATGGAATTTGGAAAAGATTTGAGCAATGTAAACAAGATATATATACACACCCAACAAGATTAAAAATGAGCATTGGCTAGCGCTGGAGATTAACATTGCAGAGAGGAAGAATCTAGTGTATGATTGTAACAAGTACACTAATGACGATGAAGCAATCAAGGAATCTTTATGGGGCTTAACTGTGTGGTTGTCTCATCATATATGTAAATGTGGAATTTATAATAACTTCGAAGTAACACTAGCATTCAGTGTAGAGAGGGTTCCTGATATAACAACTACTCCGTATTAACCTCAAGATAGGCTTTCATAGTACATTTGTCAGTATGTATAACAACTACTCCGTATTAACCTCCTAGATTCTATGTATTTTTTTTTTGCAGGTGTTGTTTTGATATTTTTATCATCAAGGCGATTAAAGCTCTTGTTTTTGGTGATGATATTAGTATGTTCACTCAAGATAAACTTTATAGGAATCGCAACCTAATGTGTGTAGATCTTATGAAGAAGACATGGAGCTCCAAATTTTAGGGAAATTACACTACTGATATTAGTATGTTTACACTACTGATATTATAATGTAGTTGGATTATATGGTATATGTATGCTGATAAACATCTGTATATGGTAGGGACATTATATGTTGGTAATTACACTACTTTATTATGTGCAATATGATTATATTTCAACCTTTTGTCAGCTATCTGTCATGCTTTTGTCAGCTTTCTATCATTCTTTGTCAGCTTCTTGTCATTGTGTTGTTAGCTATCTGTCATAATGGGTTCATTGTGTCATCGTTTCATCGTTTGTCAGCTATCTATCAGTTATATGTGTATGTGCACATGCTGATAAACTCCCGAATACAATAGAGAATATGTGCTATTGTTATGATGACAAACGAATACAATCGAACTTGGGAGGCGGGCATTCGCGAGCAAAATTGGGAGATTGCTGAGCGAAATGGGTTTGTTGAGCGACACTGGAAAAAGATTAGGGGTAATCAGTGGACATTTAGCCAATTAATAAATCTCGAATTGTGGATATTTAATTAATCAAGTCTTATTGTACGACCTATCACTTTTTTCTAATTATTAATGAAGTAAAGTAAGATTAGAAACAAAAGTATATATAGTTGAATTGATTGATGATAGTGATTGATATTTTCGTAACCAGTGATTTCAATTGAATAATACTCCCTCCGTTCCAAAATAAGTGTTGTTTATCTTTTTCTGCACGCTTTTTGAGGAGGTAAAAACACTATAAAATATTATTTTTTTAATCAATTTTTTTTAATAATTTCATAGTCGGTATTCATAAATATAAACTTATAAAAACAAATTCATTAAAAAACTAATATTTTATATAGTTTTTACCTCTTTAAAATGCGTGCAGAAAAGTCAAACGACTTTTATTTTGGAACGGAGGGAGTAACTAGCTATGTAATCGGTTTATTTATAACAGAATAATAAATATATAAATAAATAAATAGATAGATAAAGAGGACTTACGTACCATTCAACTTCCTTGCCGGGTAGAAAGCTGTCTGGCCAAATGGCCCTGAAAAACTTGCACGGCATTCTCCGTCACGATCCACATCCAAAACTCTATTGAGAAACCCCGTGCAAGAATTAGCAGCGGCAAGATATGTTGGGCTCTCACCCACATCGTTGTCCATGGAAACCAGCAACTCCACGTCCTTTTCCAGCAGCAACAGGGAGATATCGTCATGGCCATATCTGAGAGCCGTGTGAAGAGGCGTGTCTCCGTGCTTATCCTTCTCGCTCCAGCAAGGCTTGTTCGGCCCTGCACAATCCTTATCATGGGCAAGAAGGAGGATCTGGACGGTCCCCTTGTCCCCGATTTTAGCAGCGAGGTGCAGTGGAGTCTCTCCTTCGGAGTTGTGTTTGCATAGAAGCTCATAATGAACAGCGGCTGGAACCCGGTCCAAAACTGCTGAGATGAACCCTTGGTTGCCGCACTCGGCTGCTACGTGCAGGACGTTGCTTTCGTCGCCTGGGGTGAGCCGGAGAAAGGCATCATCATCATCATCATCGATAGCAGATGGGATACCCACGCCTTGCAAGCGGCGTGCTGCTTCGTAGAGTTTATCATTCATGTAGTCCTGATTGTGAGCCATACACCTACTGAACAAGCAACAAGTACCTACTGAACGATGTTTGCCTGTGTTGAAAAGGTTTAATTGGAGAGAGGTCGAGCTGCTGCTTCTTAACTCACATCACATGGAGTAAACTAAGATTTCTACCGTTGGACCCTGAGATGCCAATTCGTGCATTAAACGAACAATGAATATGATAGCACCCTTGCTTCGTATAATTTTTACAGGATAATGAAAGACAAGGTACAAGGTATTATAGGTTAAGACAAATTGGATATTCACATAAGGCAGATTACACATTGTGCTTAGATTTAAAGTTTGTTTTAAATCTAAGCTATTCAGGTTATATTCGGTTAATATTCGGTTTATATCTATTTAGATAAAGATATGTTGGATCAAATATATTTTGCTTGGTTCTAGAATTGAAGAAAGGTCATTCGAATCAACATCTTAGACGCTCCATGTAATTCAAATTCGAATAAGCGTTGGACTGTTGAGGAAATCAGGGAGCGATATATAGCAGAAACAAGAAGAGAGGAACGAGACTATAAAATAAACGAAGAGTATGCTCATCGACACACATCTTCACCAGCTCTTCACTGCGATCAAAAGTCTTCACCTCGAATCTCCATTGCCGTCTGCTGATCAGTCTTTCCTTACTCTTGTTGTGATTGCTTTTATTTTTAAGAGTTAGGAAAATATTTGAGTGTTATAGTATAAGTTAATCCCTATTATATTAAGAGTATCATATAATCAAACGTATCACACTTAGGTGTGGCAAAGGGGACTTTTGTTTCTCTGAAATTTGGGGTGACTAGATAGAAGCAGGTCAGGCTTCAAGTGTTAGAAGAGAGGAAGTTCTTCTAGGTTGTATCTAGGACTCATAAGATAAAGAGAAATAAAAGTTGTTTGAATCCTACGGGTTGACAACCCTAGGCGGAAACGTAGGTTGGTTTAGAGCCGAACTTCGTTAACAGTTCTTGTGTTTACCATATTTAACTTATGCACTTACGTTTGTTTGATTAGTTTTAGCTTCAACAAAATGAAGTTCTGTTTCAAGACCTTTGAAGTCAGGTTCAAGGCCTTGGAATCCAGTTTAGACCCCTTGAAGTTGTTTCCGCCGGAGTCTTCGTGAGAATTCACCATACTCTATTCAACCCGGCCCCTCCCCCTCTAGAGTATTTGTCCTATTGATATTTATATTAAGTACCCGATTCTTCACAATAGTTTGATGATATATGACTAACACAGTACCTGCAGATTTATGAAGAAGAATTGATTATATTTTTTGAAAGAAATTGTGGTAAGAGGATGAGATAAATTCATTCATTATATTGCTATACTTTAGAGAATTGTATACTAGCTACCATATATTGTAAGCAGGTCTAGTGACACGGGAGGTCGTGTGCGGGCCCACGTACGGGATACATGAATAACCCACAAACTCAACGGGGTTCCATCTCAAAACAAATTGGCAATGAGAGGAGTATCCCGCCAAGCTTATATGTTGTTCATAACATCCCAATATTTTCAATGTGGGACAAACCCCATATTCTAACATATTCGCACTCTGAAATTAAATCTCGGCATATACATAGTGGCTACTATAGTTTTCAAAAGCATAAAAAAAAATCTACTGCCACAATTTTAAAAACTGTGTAAAACAGTCAGATTACGGTGGAAATCTTGCCAAACACACGATGGCTGATATAATTTTCAAAATTGGGTGAAAATCTACTCCCACGTACGCAGTGGCGGAGCCAGAAATTTTTCGGAGGGGGCCGGGGCACAATCATAATGTACGATATAGTTTTGGATTAAATTGACATAACTAATTATATATAATACGATAATAAATGATGTTATTTTAAGATAAAATGTCATCGGTTGATGATAAAACGTTGTTTTTTTTGCACCTTAAAAAAAAAGAAATATAAGTATATATAAATGAAATATCCGAAAAAAAATTAACTAAATAAGTATAGGAAACGCAATATAATAAACACTAAGTTAAAATTATAGTTGTTATATGAGCTAAGTATCTAGAGCTTGGCTAGAGTTTTGCTTAATAAAAGCTTGGTTTGAGCATCATTTACAAAATGAGTTGATTATGAGCACATTTTTATACTTGATTCAAAGCTCGGCTCGACTCGATTGAAACTCAAATAGCACAAATTTTGTGAGATTTACAAATTTTCTTTTAATTTTCCAGTCATGGGCAAGTAAAGTACGTTGCATAATACTTGGGGAAAAAAACTTAGCTCAAGCTCGTTCATTTATTAAATAAATCTAGTATGAGCTCAAGTTCAAATATAGGTTTGACTCGAGCTTAACTTGTTTCTAAATAAGCAAAATATAATCAAACAATACTAGACTTGTTTGGCTCAAATAATAACCCTAGTTAATATATATATATATATATATATATATATATATATATATATATATATATATATATATATATATATATAAAACTTGTTGCACTCATAACATATAATAATGTATAACCAGATATAAAATTTTTAGACTTGCGTAACTTTTTATTTAATTATCGAAATGATTAGTATAACCTCTCACTTCGAAGTTCTTAAGATGAATTATAGTATGTGAATGTTAATTTAAGTAAAATATAAAAGCATTATAGCCTATAGACCTGTCAAAACACAACCCGACCCGACCGCCCGGAAAATTTCCGACCCGAACCCGGAAATTTTTGAAATACCCCAAAGAATTTTTGGGTATTTCTATTTTAATTTAAGCAAATAAAAATAATGTTAAAAATTTAAAATAAAGGAATTTGTATAAATTTTTATATCTCAGTCTTCGGTTCTTATTATTTCGAACATAAAAATTAAGTTAGATTATGATTTTAAGAGTGAAAGTTATTTTAACTAAGATAAAACATTATGTTTGTTTTAAATAATAAAGGTTGATGTGATTTAATTATTTTATTCTTTTATTTGAAAGACATCTTTGTTAAATTATTTCAGTACTCAATATGATATCATTTTACATCAAATAAGTATGACTCACGATTAAAAGGTTAGAGTGAAATTATGATTCTAATAACATTACTGTAAAGTTTGAAAGTTATTTCTAGTAAATAATTATATTATAAAATTTACTTTCAAATAATTAATTAAATAAAAGCACATATTGTGATTTATTAAAAATGTTATATGTGTGTGTGTGAGAGAGATTTATTTTTTAGTTATGTATTTTTTATCTATATATTATATTATTATGTCATATATAAAAACCCAAGGATTTTATTATGTTGAACCGGGTGAACCGAACCAAATCAAAATAAATAAATAAAATGGAAAACCGGTTCGGGTGAACCACCATCTTCTTCCTCCTCCCTGCGTACGGTCGCCTTCAACCTTCCATGGAGGTTGGATAATTCGGCTTTAATTCAAGACGTTTTACACACGAGTCTTATCCCAAATTTAATTCTATTCATCAATGGACAATCAGTTGGTGTTTTAAATTAGGAATCGAGCCCCTATTCCGTCCAAATTCAAAAACTATAGGATTTGTAGTTCGTCAAATCGACGTGGAAGATAAGGATGAAGATCAAAATTGATTGCTAGAATTGATTCACCTCTTTAATACGAATCGTTTCCCCTTCTTAATTTAATTTTCCGTTCACAATTCAAATCGGATTAAGGGCCTAGTTCTTCGAAGTGGTTGGGACTCAATTCCACCATTGGAAGTCAAAACCCGAGCTCCTCATCCACACCATGTCGTTCCTTTCATCTCTATGAACAATTCCATTCACAAAATTTGTCAAAAAACTTACAAAATCAAAAAGGCCAAATGGCTGGGATTTGTCTCCGACCACCTACCACCGTCCTCCGCCGCTGCCGCTGCCAAGGACCACCGACACCGGAGTCTCCAGGAGTCCGTAGCCACCGACTCCGTCCACTGCCACGCCTTGTCGAGGCGCCAGGAGGCCTTCGAAGCCGTGCCGGAGGGTCACCGGAGAGCTTCTGCAGAGATTCTGTCGGGAGGGAGAAGGGGCTGGTTTAATTACAAAAAACCTCCCAAACTTTCAGTTTTGGTAAACTATGCCCCTAGTTCAATTCGGAAATTATAAAGATTAACCCTCAGTTTTAGAATGTATCTAACACGCGTTAAATCTTAAAATTCGCAGCGGTTATCTCAAAATCCGACACCCATATTCCAAGAAGGTCGTGAAGAGGATCGTATATTGGTATTATCTTTTGACTTTTAATTAATTCGATATTTCTTCGAATTAAATAAGTCAACCAGTTTATAAAAACAATAATAACTAGTAAAGTCCCCACGCCATGGCGCGTATTTTTTTTTTAAAAATAACTATAAAATTTTGTAAGTATAGAAAATTAGTACAATATTACAAAATTAAACAAACTATTACCAAACGTTAATATAAAATAGAAAAAAAATATTTGATAAAGTAAGTAAAAATAATAATCATATTTCTGAAAAATGTGTAAAAATTACATGAGTTTAAGATTTGAGTAGAATAGATTAATTGGGTGAAAATCGATCTCAAAATAAAAGTGGTTATAACACCTAATAAAAAATTCTTATGGTTTATTAGTTAGATATAGCTAGATTAATTGAAGAACTTGTACAAATGTCATTAGTTGGATTTTTTCCTAGGTTAAGTTGATTGGGAGGAAATCATAAAATTAAAGTGATTATCACATCTAAGCAAAAATATTTCTCATTATATATATATAGACTGGGAGGAAATCATTAAAAAAAATATTTAAATTTTTTATAATTTATGGTTTTATGTAGTTTATATTAGGTTGGTTGAGTGAAAATCCAATATTTAAGTTTATTATAAGAACAACAACGGTTTTCATTATATTTAGATTGGCTGCTCCAAAAAATCATATATTTGGAACTATATATTATTATTTTTATAAAAAAATGCTTTTGAATTCATCCAATTGTTTTAAAAACTAAATAGAAATGATATCGTGTGATTAATGTAGAATGAAAACAATGTATAGTTAATATTATCTTTATTTTTTAAAAAAAAGATTTGAATTAATCTCATTGGTTAGATAAAAAGGAATTGCCTAAAATAGAAAAATCATATATTTGGAACTATAAATTTTTTTTATAAAAAAATGCTTTTGAATTCATCATATTGTTTAAAAAATAAATGGAAATAATAATGTGTAATTAATATGAAATAAAATAATATTGTATAGTTAATATTAACATTAATTTTTTTTAAAAGTTTTGAATTAATCCCAATTGCTAAATAAAAAGGAATTGCCTTAAATAACTTCGCGCGAGGATGCGGCACGTGGCCAAAAGGCTTTGGTTTTAAGTAATATATAGATAGATACCAATTTATTAAATTCTTCTTCGTGTCTCGTAATTTATGTGTGTAGATCCGTTGCCAATTTATTCAAATCCGTCATCACGTCTTTGAAGTCCATAGTTGGTATCGAAATCCAACAAGGCAAAAAAGGCAAGTGACTTTCCGAGCCTTTCTGCTCACTTTGGTGCTTTCGTGTCTAGTTGTTTTCTTTCATTTGGTTGCTTGCCAAGTTAAATAAAATAAATAAATTACAATTCACCAGTTTGGTGTAATTTATTTAACAGTCAGTTTGAATTTGGCAAGTATAATTGGGTAAAGTTATTATTTGACCTTAATATAAAATAATAACATAGTTTACCCACCGTTTCTTTAAAGCATGATTTATTATTGTCCTTTCATGCTAAAATGGTTAGGTATGGAACATGTTACTTCATTGATGTTTCCACCCGTTATTTTATTTTATTCTATTTGGCATCCATATATGTTACCTTTAAATAATATGGATTACTTTTGTATTGTGTGATCACTTAAGATATGTCATTAATCAATAGTGAAAATGTGAGGATTGCGTGTTACGATTGAAACTCAATTGAATCAAGATCAGTGCAAGTAAAATGTATCAATCAATGCAAAGTGAAAGTAAATGTGTGAAGTAAAGTGAAAGTGATATGGTAGAGTCAAGTCGGAGCCGTTATTCTCCGATCTTAAAGTTTCATGAAACTAACACATTCCGAACGCGCATATATTATCTATCGGAATGTTACACTACCAAATAAAAAGGTTTTAGGTCGTTATCCGCTATTGAGAGCGGGACCGGTATCCTATGATTAATTAAGAGGTGTGTGTTAAATGAAATGTGTAACCTATCAAAGTGTTAAAATGTGTAACGTTACATAAAGTTGTGCTCAAGCTATTCACGTGAGAAAAGTGAAGTTGTGTTCAAGCTATTCAACGTGAGGAAAGTGAAGTTGTGTTCAAGCTATTCAACGTGAGGAAAGTGAGTGAAGTGTGTGATAGACATTTGGTTTCATAGTGATCACAATTAATTCAAGCTATATCATATCTCATCCGTACTCAGGATATGGTTCCTAAGGGTGCTCGTCGCCCACTTCTTATGTTATTCAATCCTTCGGGATTATCCGTGTCATAATAATTGTGTTGTCAAAATTTTTAGCCCCTCTAAAATATTCTAATTAATAATCGCATTCGGGTTTAAATTCATACCATTAAAGGTCAATGAGTATAAATCTGAAGTAGTCCCAGTTTTCGAGCCGTCACTTGCTAGTTCTCACGAACTAACCGTCCTTTGTTAATTTGGACGGCTAGGGGTTCATTGTCTTCGTACAATACCCCAGTCTCCAGTTCGCAGGTTAAGGTCGATACTCTGAAGAGAAGTTAAAGAAGAGTAAGAAGACATTTTATTTTCGAGATTTAATTATTTAAAGTTCTTAGAAAATATTGTATAAAGTTTTAAGTGTTTGTTTTTACCAAGTCTTCCGCTGTAAGGTTTTATTGTATTGAATATTGTAATTTGAATTATGCGTTTAATAAATAAAAAAAGATTTATTGTATTTTAAGACTTCCGCTATTTATATTTATTTTGTTATCATCTTGTTTATGGGAGCATGGTAGCATGTCCCTATAAGCCTAAGGTGGTTACGAAGACCTTAAAGTCCAAGTAGTCACTGGCGCTGCAACATTCTCTCGTTTACATAAGGGGGTGTTACAATTTTGGCCCGGAAATTTTTTTCGACCCGAACCCGAAAAACCGGAAATTTTCAGGGTCATCTGGGTTTCGACCCGGCACCCGATTGACCCTGTAATTTTGACCCGATTGACCCGGTGACCCGACTGACCCGGTTGATTTATAATTATATATAATTAATTTTTTTATATATAATTAAATTTATCGCAAAATTATCAAATCATGATTTTTTTTAATTTCAAAAAGAAAAAATTAACAAACCTGAAATCGACCCGAAACCTGGTCAAACCCAGGTTCGAGTCAACCCAGAAATACCCGGAACGCATTTTACCCGGGACCCGTTTTACCCGAGATCCGAAGTGACCCGACCCGAATGACCCGTTTGACAGGTATAATAGCCTAGGGGTGGCCACGGGTTACGGGTCGACCCGTGACCCGACGGGTCGTACGGGTCATTGACCCGGCGGGTCCGGGTCAACGGGTGGGGGCGGGTTGCGGGTTAGGGTTAGGGTTAGGGGTTTTGAACCCAATGACCCAGCGGGTCATGACCCGACGGGTCGACCCGGTGGGTCAACCCGCCATCCCAATTTTTTTTTTTTGAAAAAAATATTTTTTTTATGTTTATAATAATTATTATGTATATTATTTTTAGAATAATTCATAACATATAAACATAAACTAGTTTGCAATGTGCAATGTGGGTCAAAAGCACTATCACCCTTCCCTTTTTATAGATTTGTAAGACATCCCCTATTCTCTCAACTTTCAATGTGGGACAAGACTCTTGTTCCACATTGAAAGTTGAGAGATAGAATGAGAAGGGATGGATGTATATATATGTGTACTCCATCCTCCCTTCACCCCCACTCTTCACTTTAAGCTTTATTTCTTATATTTCTTATAATGAAATGAAGTAAAGTTTGAGAAGTTTTATATCCCTACATTTATATTGTAGTGGATGAAGGAAGTTTTAGAAAAATATAAAATTTCTCATATATTTTTCCACTTCATATTAAAATGAAATGGATATAAAAAGTGATATGTATAAAAAAATTTTACCTATCATTTTTTTTAAAATTTTTTTAGTCAAAAATATTTAAAAAAATAATTTTTTTTTTAAAATTTGGGAATCCGCCGGGTCGACCCGAACTCGCCAACCTGTGGAATTCCCGGGTTAGGGTTCGGGTCGCCCTTCCCTGACCCTTGACCCGGCGGGTCGAACCCGTCGACCCGCCGGGTCCGACCCGTGGCCACGCCTATAATAGCCTATTTCAACAAAATTAAAGTGATTAATATACATGTAATTTTGAAACATTCATAACTTTCTACTCCGATGTCGGATTAAGGTCTATTATATATCAAAACGAATATCGACGAGTACAATACACTTAGGTAGTTCGTCAAATGAAGGGGGTGGGGACATGACCCTCTAGGCCCCCCTCAGCTCCGCCCCTGCACGTACGGTACGGTTTTCAAAACTGTGATCAGCTGATGTGTTGGGCTGACAAGATGGGGTATTTGGAAGCTTAGAGATGGAGGCTCAGTGTATTGGAATATCACCTAGAGATTTTACGGTTGTAGTCTTGTGATATTTTGAAAGCCTTAATCAACTTGGATTCTAAGTAATTTTGAAACTGTGATCGATACCATACATATAACGAGATTGACGTGATTTTCACATTGCGTCTTAAGTGGCACCTTTTCTTACACTGTCACCATCACGAGAAGCTCTCATATATCTAGAACATCATCAATAAGCTTCTAAAGTCGACTAATAAATGCATCAGAATAAAATTCAATTTTATGTATTGAGTCCGTTTTAGGAACTAAAAAGTAGGATCCATGAAAAATAAATCAAGGGGTGAGATGAAACTTTCAAAATCAGCGCAGATATAAATATCAGAGAATTAAAAATATAAAACTGAATTGGTATAAAGATGAAAGAGCTTACAATTAATGGCGGATGGCTGATGGCCGAATGCATAGACCAAAACTAGCCTTCTTGTGGTATGATATATGCAATGAAACGAATTTATAGGGATAAAAATCAACCGCCTTAATTTCTACAGACGATTCATTTAATAAAATGAATAGCATTGTTAATCCTGCAATTTGCACTTTCAAAATCAACCTATATATGCAAATTGTCTAAAACAGTTGATGCATCATACATCACTACAAACTACGTGCCTCAAAAGTTGACTTCTCTCGATCATCTAGTTTTCAATAAATCAATTAACAAGCTAGTTGAAGATTTCACAACGAGTTTTCTTTTAATTTTTTCCTTTGAATTTTTTCGTTCAACTCGATCGAATTGGTCGTCCTATATGTTTTAAATTTAGAGGTGGCAAAATCGGACCTGAACTGAGAACCCGGTCTGAACAATCCGAATTCAGATCTGACCTAAACCGGAAAATCTAGAATCACGCACAACCCGAATTCGAACCCGAGCTTGACCTATTTTGACCCGATACCCGAATAAACTCTAATATAGATAAACTCGACCCTACCCATACCCGATCAGTCATTGACTCGATCTGAACAAGACCGACTCATCCTTATAATTACTTTAATTTTCTTATTTTTAAACACTCAAATAACATAAATTACATATAATGAGACTAATTATAACTAAATGAATAAAGTTTAATAGTAAATAATTAAGACAAATAAAACATCATTTTATAATAAAACTAAATGTGACCCGACTTGACCCACCCGAACCAGACCCGATTCAAAATCCATATTACCCGAACTTACCCAACCCAATTCGAACCAGACCAAAGATACGATATACCCGACAGTGCCGTCCAATGGGTTTCAGAGGCCCCGTACAAAATTTTAAATGAGATGGTATCCGACCCATATTTTGATTAAATTTACTTAACATTGACGTAAAAAAATAATTCTTAATCAAAATAACAACAAAACACTTGAATTATCAAATAGTTCTTAATTAAAATAAGAAAATTAAATATTCTTCAAATTACAACAGGAGCATCAAAACTCTTAAAGATACAACTTTAACTCACATACAAAGCCCAACTCCCTCCTTTTAAATAGCATACCCAGAAATTGAAAGCAATGTTGATTGATGAGTTCTTCAACTTTGAAAGTAGAGACTTGTGTTCGCCTGTTACAAATTCACTTTAAAAGCAACTCCAAGAACATTATCTTATATCTTATATCTTATATCTTATATCTTATTATAATACTAAAACAGTTGCGAAGGATACACGTGGCACCCTCACATTGAAAGTGACACGTGGCAGCCATTCACTTAACATGCCCCATATATTTATTTAAAATAAATATTCTTAAAATCATTTTTTATTTACCAAATCATAACAACTTCTCCAAATTTACAGATTATTTTTTATCCAGGATTTTTTGAAGCCAGAAAATAATAAATCAATATATTATTAATAAATTTAAATTAATTTATCCAATACATTTTAACCAATGATTTGAATACACCTAACAACGAGATTGGTTTTAATTAATAAATTAACAATATTTAAACACTTTATTTATTGATTTTTTTGGTCAAGATATTTGAGGATTCCATGATACTCGGATATTTAAAAATTGAAACTAATTAACGTAAGTTGGAATGATATTATATTTAATAAAATGACAATACATGAAGATTTTATTATTGTATTTAATTTATCTATTTTTTTTAGTTAAAGTTGTCGAACGATATTTAATTTATACTCTTATAATCAATAATCAATAGACTATTAAAAATCCTTTGGATTACTCGATATGCAAAACCATGCATGATCCTAACCTCCTTATCTTAATCAATATATTTGTTTAATCAATAAATTGATGATAAGATCAAGTCGATCTTCTTGAGAGGATTCGTGGTCTTAGTATATATAATATATGTGATCCTTTACTGCAGGAAACTTTAAATGTTTAATTCGGGTTGATTTTTTTATTTTTGCAAAATGGATGTTGTACGTATAATTTGAGGCAAAATATTTTTTTTTCTTTTTAAATGAAAAAATAGTTTTTCTACTTATCCATATTTCTCTTTGTTTGTGTTGTTATAGAATCGATCTATCGATCATATAATCATATATATGCTTGGTATATTCAAAGGTCATTGCCCTACGATTTGATTTACGTAAAATATATTTTCAACTTTATAATAAAAAAATCTTAGAAATAATAAGCAATTTAGTATAAAAAAATCTACTCAACATTTGTGGCTTTACCTTACTATGTAAATTCCTAATTCATATGGGTTCAACTTCATTAAACATATGTGGCCTTACCTTATACTGTGACATTATTTCTAATTAGCATTTATCAGTTAAACAAATTAAATAGGACATACAATGATATAATACATGATCTATATGTTGAGTCGACGTGAAGCTCAATTGAACTAGATTAAGATCCAAAAAATAACTAATGCTTGATTTGATTTCAGTGCGTTCAATTAATCCAATTTGATTTGAATAATGAAAACATTAGAAATGTTATGATGTCTAATTATTCATTAAAATTCATCATTTATAATTATTTAAAAATAAATAAATTTAACAAAAGGAGAAAATTAAGAGATTTCATAAATTTCTTTATTTGGTTAGCTGATACTCTAATATATTTGGGTTATTAATTTTATTCATTATATTACAAATATATTTCTTTAGTTATAATTTAATTATTTCTTTTAAAAAAAATTTTAAGTTATAATTTAAATTTTGATTTACCACCTAAATTTATGTTTAATTTGAACACATGCACACACACATCCATATTAGTTTTGAAACATGTTCATTAAATCTTGGTGGGTATTTTCACAAAATCTTGGTGGGTATTTTCACAAATTTATTTGTACATATGCATGTTTTTGTTTATTTGTCAATTTTGATCCTAACAAATACGTACTCAAAATAAAATTAATTAAAATCCTATTTATAATGTGTTAATATGTAATATAATTTCTTCCAATCATCTCATTTGACAGTGATTGAATTCTCTAGATTGATCAATTTTAATTTACCATTAATCAAATAACAACAAACTATAACCTTTTCAATTTTGTAGAAAAAATAACTCAAAACATTTACATGTATATATGTATACAATAAACATGTTATTTATATCATATTTGTACTTCCGATTTCAAAGTTTTTTTTCTCATTTTCTCTACATGTATCAACATATCTATATTTTCTTCTTTCATTGGTAAAATGTTGTTTTATCTAGAGTATTTTGTTTACATAATCAACAATGAATGACCTTTATTACGGCGAAGAACTAACAAACTCTAAAAGATTAGAAGATAATTAAAAAAAAAGTAGAAACAATCCTTGCATATAAAATAAAACAATAATGTGTATTTTTTGGAATAAAAAACTTGAACTTATGAATTAATTTAAAGTTATATAATCAGATATAAGGGAAATATAATACTCTAGATATATTAAATAAAATATGGAAGTGATGAAGAGGATGATGAAAATCAAGACGGGAATGAGGAATGATAATATCAATCCAAACAATTATGGTTAATAATCTAGCTATAAAAATAGATTGCCTAAAAATACTAAATTACTTAATCTCATATAATATTTTCTGAATTCAACAAATTTTATAAATTTATGTCACAAGATCACAAGTTAGAAAAACCAATTATATCATATACACATTGATTACAATGTGTTCATATACTCCCGTGCCTCGGGCACAGGTACTATACTAGTAATATATTAAAATAGAAGCAATTTCGCCACATGTCATCTCCTCGCACGAAGTTATTTTAGACAATTCGTTTTTATTTTTTCTTATATATTATGTCCACTAATATGGCAACTAAATTATCTAATATTATTTACATAATATCATTTCATACTGTATTTTTAACCAATGGGATTAATTCAAAACTTTTTTTAACTAATAGGTTCAATTCAAAATTAAATGTCAAATTAATAATAATAATAATAATTTAAATATAAGAAATTTTGATGAGGTGTAATAACTAAACTAATTGTAGGGCTTTCAACCAATCGAATTATGATAGTTTTAAATTTTTTTTAATATATTCTCTATTTTCTAATCAATTGGTTTAATTCAAAACACTAAATAAGTTTATAATCCATATCCATATCTATATATCTATATGTTATATTAAATGAGAACCATTTTTTTCCACATGTTATTGTCTACTTAATATATAAGATTTTTATCAAATCATCTTCATTTAAATATTTTAAATAAAGTTACTATGATTTTTTTTCCTTTTTTTTTATCAATGAATGATATTAATCTAAAACATCTATATAGTTTGTATATACTAATTTAAACAAGAAGAATTATTTTTAATAATTTTAATAAAGATTTCTTTTTTTGATCCTTTCCAGTTCAAGTGGGCTTTGCCCACTTTACATAACAAACAAAAATTTACAATTTTTTTTACTTTATTTATCAATTCTAACTTTTATATTATATTAAAATTTTTAAATATTTTATTAAAAAACGCGGCATGGCGCGGGGTATATACTAGTTTAATTTAATCAAAACTACAAGTGAAAAGCCAACCCATTTTTTGACATGATTGTTGACACCTACCTAGTAGCCAATTACAGCAAGAGCAACTGCGGTGAAAATCGTCTAGTCCAACACCTTAGTCCATTTTTATGGTCCCTTAAATTTCATTGGCCGATAAGCATTAAAATAAATTATAAGGGACAAGCACTTGAATAAGAAAATCATTAGAAATTTCAATTTAGCCAATGAGATAATTTGGACTACGGTATGGACTAAAATAGCGGACTAGACGATCCTCGTTGGAGCAACTGAGGTTAGTGTTATCGAGAAACTAATCAAATTGAAGCAATTTGATCAAAAGAAAGTTGAGAGGTCAGTGTTATCCATGTATATTATCACGGAGTACTCTGCAACTGCAATTAGTGCAATAAGCCACAAAAAAATTAGGGTTATCCACTTGGCCAATGCCCTTCTAAACCTCCATGAACACAAAGCTAAAAAGGACAAAAGAGCCGTCACCTTCTGTAATTGGAGACGCCACCGACCTGCTGTAGTGCTGCAATAGGAGCGAGCCTGAGCCGTAACCTACTGCTGCGCACCATCTTCGGAATAAGAATGGAGACCGGACGTCACCTACTGCTGCAATTGGAGCAATCGGCGAGTCGACAAAACAAGAATCGACCTACAGACGAATGGACTCTCAGGCCTCGGCGCCTTCAACGGCAAAGAAGCCTGTTCCAACGACATTGTGAACATCAAATTCGAATCAATGATTTGTAGAGAACAATTGACAATTGCTAATCAGAATTCTGAAATTAGATTACATATTTACATACTAGGAAGAACGTTAATTTGTAGAGAGGCCTCCAATAGTAAGGGCTTTATAGATCCGTTGAAAGACTAAAAGTTGAAGTTTTTTAGAAATCTTGAAAAAGGGAGAAAGATTGAAGTTTTCTATGACAAATTAATGAAGAAGATGGAGAGGCGAGGCGTGCTGTTTCTCCGCTTTCAATTCATCGGTAGAAGCTAAGCGTCAGGCGTGCACTACACCAAAAAAAAAAACCTCTGTAGAAATATACTACCATTGGGCCTATTTTTATTATGAGACCCAGCAAAATTAGAGGCCCTGGACAAGTGCACACTTTGCACTTGCTCAGGGCCGGCCCTGATACCCGATATATGACCCAATATAATATATGACCGAATCCAAATGAGTAAACCGGACCTCTAGCATTAATGGAGGAAATACTTGCGATCGATTTAATGAATTAATGATGCTATTTTGTCTGAATGAAAGTTGGACTATTTTTTTTAAATTTCAAAACCAAAGCTTCAAAAAAACTAACGGCCTGTTGAACACGAATGCTAGAGAGGGGCTGTTCCCCCTCTCTAGAAATTTCTAAACCCACCCTACCTAGAGCTGGCAAAACCCAACCCGAACCTGAAAATTCGACCCAGTCAACTCAGAATCGATCCTCCCTCTCTCTAGAATTTAGTAAACCCACCCTACCTAGAGCTGGCAAAACTCAACCCGAATCCGAAAATTCGATCCATTGACCCATAGTCGATTGTCCCGAATACCAAAAAATATAGTGAAGTATGTCACCCGAAAACTGACCCGACCCGACCCATTTTTGTAAAGGCTCGGATTTTCAAGTCCTGATTTTCAGGAAAAGGAAATTAAAAATGGATTTAAATCAGATATTTCAAGAAAAACTTGTCCTTAACCTAACAAATCAGATTTTAAAACTCATGGAATGGATTTCCGACCTAAAACAAAATTTCGAAAACTAACTTGACATGGCGACAGCTTTCCTCGGATTTTTGAAAATCTAATTGATCTAGATAGTAGGATTTGGGAAGCTAACTTTCGGGAACTAATTTCGGGACTCGATTCGTGTGTTCGGGATTGAAGACTCTCGCCTCACTCTCCCAAGCCAAAACCGAAACCCCAAAACCCAAGTTTGGAGGCATGTGAACCCTTGAAATTCAAACAAGATTCCTTGTTGCAAATAGTGGGACACCCACCATGCCTTTCTCCATCCTTTTGCCATGTCTACCCCAAAAGAAGCAAGGAGACAAAATAGTCTTCCACTCCTCATTTCCCATCACGTTTTGGCCCAGGCAAAAGCTCTCCTTGGCTCTTTAAAAATCAGATTTGGTGTCCAATGCCTCACCACACATTTTCAAACACAAACCCTAGAACCTCTTTCCAAAACCTTATCCAAAAAGGCTCCAAAAACCCTCCTCTCTTCCATCTCTTGCTGTGAGCCATAGGAGGCCGGCCAAAGGCACCTCCTTGACTCTTGCTCTGAGCCACCAACAACAAAAACTTCCCCAATACCTCCTTGACATCCTCCTAGCATCGGAACGAGCCCAATAGGCCGGAGGAGCCCCGAGAAGCCCTTCCCAAACTTACTGTTTTCGGTTTTAAGGAGTGGTAAAAGCTCGATTTTCCTCCTTTCACTTCCTACTAACATAAAGGTCAGAATTTAACATCCCTAGATGCATCCTAGGTGTCCTCTCGCAAGAACGAGCCCAATCGGAGCTCGGATGAAGCTTCACGAGCAAACCGAAGAAAAAGAAGAAACTTGGTTGAGGATCCTCCTTTCTCTCGATTTTCTTGTGTTTTGTGTGTACTACCATGGGTATCGATGTTGGGAAAGAGTTGGGTGAGAGCTAGGGAGGCTAACAATAACAAATAAGGCGCGAACTGAGCTCAAATCAGCAGCTCCTAGGGCCGAACTCGCCACCCCGAGTCAGAACAGGGGATGAGGTTCTATCTTGCCGAAGTGAGTGGCCCCTGTTGCCGCTGCGAGTGGGATCCCAAGGGAGCCCTTTAAGGACTCCCCAGATCGCGGTAGCGAAGGCCCCTCTCGCGGGACAAGACCTTTCGCGGGGCCGAGTTTCCCTCTCGCGACCGCGACTCCCCCAGGCTCGCGGGGTGATTCACTAGGCATCTTTCGCGGCGGAGAAACACCCCTTTGACTGAGGGTTTAACTTTTTAACTCGGAATCTTTGACGAACGTTTTCGAAATCCAGATTTGACGTTTTGGGGATTTAAAATGACTGATTTGCTGACCTAATCTCAAGTTTTGGAAAACGAACTTAATGGGTATTTCAAGGGCCGGAAGTCCCAACGATTTGACTCGGATTTCGAAATGGTTTTCGAAGCTAACGTGAGAATTTGACTTGATTGATGACTAACTAGCATGATGATACGATTGTTTGACTAACGACATGTATGTTTGACTAATGGCATGAAAGTTGACTAATGACATGATATCATTGTGTTATAGTACGAATAGTATCTTGCGGGATGTTATACATGATGAGATGTTATATATGAGTTTGATCTTATAAGCATGCGAATGTGGCTAAGTAAGTTATGGAAGTTATGTTTATCGATCATATGAGGTGTTATGATTCGATGAGTTGGTTGATCATGATGGAATGGCAAGTGTGGATAAGGCGATTTATTTACCTATCTAATTGTATGATGTATGTGTGCTATGTGTGATAGAGTAGCTATAGAAGTAGCCTCATTATATTCTCTTTACATCTTGGTGATACTTTGTGATTGTGATTGATGTGTGCCTGACCTACTATTATGCTGCTCTGCATAGCCAGGTAAGTTTCTTTGGAGCTTACTCAGATTGAACAGAAAATTTCCCTGCATATATGTGCATGATATACTAGGTGTTGCATATCATAATATCATGCCATGTAGTATCATGCTAGGATTGCATTAACGAATGAGCATTCTTATTCTGTATGCGTTTGTAAACAGAACGGCCGTTATTTGTGAAGTAACTAGATTATTTGCTATGGTCATAGAACGGCCCAGTTCCATCGGGTCTCGTGGAAATATCCCTTGTTTTTCCCTTCCTTGCTTCCTTTCTCTTCTAAACCTCTTAAAGGTGAAACTTTATTGACTACTTCTCGACCTTTCCATGTTGAAAGGAGTGTAATCCAACCTCAGGAGTGCAAGATCAAGCCCTTTCGTCCTTCATTCTCGGTTTTGACACAAAAGGTTGGTTTCACTTTCTTTCACTCGTTTTTTTGTTCCGAATCACATAAAAGAGCTCTTTTACTCATTTTCCAACCTTCCTAGACCTTGCTCGAGCACTTTCGAAGACATTGGAGCTTGGAGATCGGCCACTGAAGATTGTGAAGACCTTTTGGAAGAACCTTGGGTAATCCCTCTTCCGCTTTCCCCTCTGGTCCGCGTTCGTGTCGTTGTGTGATGTTTGCGGTCGAGGAGGGTAGCACTGAGTACAAGAATGATTTGGGAAGGAATGAAATGGATTCAAGGCAAAAGCGAGCCAAAATGTTCGAATCTCGCCACGGCGAAACCATGGTCGCCGCGGCGAGTTAGAACAGAAACTAGAGAGGAAGAGTTTCCCTGTGGCAAAAGAGGCCTCTAACGACCAGTGAGGCTCTTGTCTTTTTGGGAGCCATGGGATGAGTTTCCCCGTGGTGAAACTAGCCCAGGCCCTTGGTTGAGGCCGGCTCCCTTGATTATTTGGACCATCGGTTCGGTTTTGGGTTGAACCGGTTTTATGATGGGTTTATAGTTATTTGTGGATTTTAATATATGGGGTTCAAATATATTTGTTTACGGGATTATTATAATGTTTTAAAGTATGATTTTAAAAGGATAAAGGTATTCCGATGATTGGTGATTTAAATAATTTGGAAACGTTGGTTTGCTTGGAAAAGGTTTTGAAGTCTTTCGAAAGGATTAATGGCCTCTAGAACTCGTATTTTGGAAATGTTCTTGAAAGATTTTGTGTTTTGAAACCAAGATGTCGGGATTCCTTTAAACAATAACCTTGACTAATGAACTGGACTTAATGATTTGAAAAAGACATTTCACGAGCCTTGTTTAATGGACTAACCTAACCTATCAGACTTTTGGACCTATTTTGAACTAGACCTTGGACTGTTTAACTAAACTTGACCTTCGGACCTTGCCTTATGATTGATTGAACCGATGGACTGTTATATGATTGGACTGAGATCTTGGAATGAGATTGAGACTTGGACGTATTAATGATTATGAGTTATGAGAAATTGATGTGAAATTGTAGTTTTTTTTATATCTCGGCTTTCAGATGTTTTCTCGTGATATGAATGTTTTGACTTGTTGGATGTTTTGGAAATGCTTTCGTATGTGTAGTTTTCTGGAAATGCTTTTGAATATGTTTTCTCTGTGCTTAGTAATGAGAATGTTAGACTTATCACACCTTTGTTATTCATATATGTTAGGTGCTTAGTGACTTGCTTGGACTTCTCCTATCTGTTGTTGCTTTTGTTGTTCGGCTTTTCTAGTTAAGTTCCTCCCGGAGCTTACTCAGATTGATTCTCACATGCATGTAGTCACATGATATACTAGGTGTTGCATGTGCATAAGAGCATGATCATGTAGTATTGCTTAGGAATTTCACTATGAATGAGCATCCGTTTTCTTTTTATGTTTAGAAAACATAATGGTCTTTGCTCGGGTCATAGGATAGCCCAACCTAATCGAGTCATACTGTCACAAGATATGAGATGGGCTTGATTCATTACATGAGATGGATTCATTATATGATTTTGATTTATGAGAAGCATGATTTACGATATGAGCACGATGACGAGATGAGTATGATGATTGATGAGCATGATTATTGATGCGCATTTATTATGATGGATTGGTTATGCTATAGCATCGGATTGAAAATGTATGCCCTAACGGAAAGGGGGCAGAGGTAGGACAGGGATATGCCACTTGGCATTCTTTGGGTCATTTACCGCACTTTCTGCATATTTATATATCCTGATAAGCATGAATTGTGTGATTTAAATTCTGTCTTATATTAGAATCATCTTTATTTAGGTATAGTGTATATGATGTGATCGCGGTGGGACCGAGTCCCGTGTGTGAGCCTCATATCCTATTCCATGTACTCCCTCCATCCCACAATAATTGTCTTTGGACTATTCATACACGCTTTTTAATGAGCTAAAAACTATATAAAATATCCATTTTTTAATTAATTTTTTAAAATAATTATGTACTTATTAGTAATATGTATGATATTATTTAAAACTATTTAATAAAATGTTGATATTTTATATAGTTTTTAGCTTCTTAAGAAAACGAGCATGAATAGTAAAAGACATATATTGTGGGACGGAGGGAGTATTATTTTTTAGGTATGTAGATTGTTGATTGCTCTATGCTTCCATCGCGGGTTTATCCTTTGGTGTACTATCCACCGAGAGACTAACTATTACCAGACTATTTACACTTTAGATGATGTTTTGTACTCATTTACATGGTTTTGATCCGGCTCTGCTGTGGCGAGTTATACTCTGATTTATGTTTATTCTGTTTTGAACTTCAAATGGTTTGGAGCGACTTAGTTAAGAAGGGCAGGTTCTAGGTACCCAACGGCCCTTCGCATATTTTGGGGTTCGAAATCCCCTCTTTCAAAGTCTAACTTTTTGAGTATTAAACATCGACCCGTACTTGGATTGCAATATCCGAACGAAGGTATCCAACCTTTGAAACATAACTCGAATATTTATATTTGAGACACTGTAAAACCCGAGAAAACCAAAATCCAAAATAACCGAAACATGAGACAACGGAAATCCGAAGAAACTTAAACTAAAGATAACCAAATAACCGAATCCTATACAATCGAAACCTAAACCCGACCCAACTATGACCAAATTATTAGACATTACTCGAAACTCGAATGATCTAAAACCGAGATAACCGAACCCGAACCCTACCCGCCTCACCCGATTGCCACCTTTAACCCTACCATAAAAACCCTTGACATACTGTCGTAATTTGGCCCTAAATTGATATTCTTCCATAGAATCTTCCTCCAATCTATCTAATTATTTACTCCACATCCCAAATTAGCCCAACACCTGTTCAGATTTTGATTTCTTGAGGCGTGTGATCTCGTTGCTACTCAAGTGTCATACAGTGTAGACTAGTGTTCGCGGAGTGGGTGGTGGGTGGGTGGTGGGTGTTTCGCTCCCCTTCCTTGTTTGTTCTTGAGTACTCCTACGTTGGGGGTGGTCGCTCGAGGCGGCACTCCGTTTCAAGGGTCTTTCGCTCTGATCTGGTGGTAATAAAAAGCGTATTTATATTGTTGACAATCTCCATGACCAAAATTTACGCTTTCCCCTATTTCGATCAGATTCTACCTGGGATCCCCCAGTATAGATCCATCTATAGTTGTGGCTCGATGTCCGTGTAATGGCCTTTTCCATCTCCCATCGTCGTTGGTCTAGTTCCGACTACCTATAGTAACTTTTCCCCATCCTTTTTCAAATGGTGGTTGTCCCCGCGGTTTTCCGGCCCCTTATGAAACACCCTTTGGGACAAAAACATCCCGTCAAGGCTCAATACACGTTGGGCCCTCCCGTTGCCCTCCCCCTTACATTCTTCGGATGCGTTGGCCCTTGGGCTCGAAAGTGGGTCGTTGATGTTCTATTGACCCCGACTTTTGTGCTTTGGGCCCAAGGATTTGTCTTGGGCTCAAAGCAGCCCGAACAAAGAGGAAAAAAAAAAGGAGGATAATTATATATATATATATATATATATATATATATATATATATATATATATATATATATATATATATTTTGATGTCCACTAAAATAGCCATGTTTTTATTCACATTTTAGCTCCTTATTCTATATACTTTGCATATTTCGGGCTCGGAATATGTTGAATTTATGTAATATATGCTTATTTGCAAGAAATAGAGATGTACATAAGTTTTGGTTTAATATTACAGAATTTGGAGCCATTTCGAGACGAAACTGAGAAGAGAAAAAGGAAGCTGATATTTACTTGATTTCGAGGAGACTTCCTCGACATCGACCAAAAATGTGAGCAGAGCGAGCTCGAGGAAGGAAACCAGATCGAGAAGCTGAGAAGAGAAGACAACTCAAGCCAAACTTTACTCGATGTCGACATGTTTGCTCGACATCGACCAAACCCAGCAGCTACTCGAATTCGAGAATATGAGGAGAAGCTGCTCGAGAAAGCCAAGGAAAGCCGATCTCGACGAGTCAACTCGATATCGACCAAATTGGTCGAAATCAACCAAAAGTTTTCTGGGCCGCGAGACTGTTGGGCCTATCCGAAGTTGAGTTGATTTGCTTGGATGCGAAGGAGGTCCAAATCTATCAAGTTTTATCAAGATATATCAAAGGAGAGAAGATTATTCATTAATGTTAAGAGATATTTAGATATTTCCTTTTAGATTTAATGCTTTATCTTTATTTAGTTTTATCTTTAGAAAGTAGATATAGTTTGCTTTCCTTGATTAGCAAGGATTAAGCCCTATAAATAAAGCCCTTGGGGCTGATTTTCATTCATTCAATTTCAGAGAAGTAGTTCCACATAGAGTTTAAGAGTTCAATGGTTTTAGGGTTTTGGCATTCTACGAAAGTTTGAGTGCCGGGATTGTAAAGACTTTGAATATAGTTTATGCAAGTTTATTTCACATCAATGATGTCGATTGCTATGATGAGGCGCGAGTAGTCCACATACTTCTAGGGTTGGGGTGAGCCCAACGAGAGCCATGTTGGTGGATTAGCGATTGCAAAAGAAGGTACTTTATCGTTATCTTATTATATTCCATGTGCTTAATCTTTGATTGAGAAATTAAAGAACTCATGTTGTGAAACTTAGGTAGTAATTAGGATTTTTATTCGGAAGATAATAAATTCTAATTATGAAAAGGAATAGATACAATTAGGGTTATTTATCGCGAGATTCATATTCCTACTTGTCGGATTGGGTGAAAGCCTTCTCCTTTATCGATAAAGTCACCATCTTTTATGATTTATAATTCCGCTTTCATGGTAATCGTTGTTGCAAACCCCAATCTTGGAAGTTCTCTTTCATCCATTGTTTGAACTCGAAGTTTTGCATTCGTTTATTTTCTGTTACTGCTCGATTCGACCAAATCAGGTCGACGTCGACTTCTCACTTTCGATCAAGCAAAGATCGTCGTCGCTTTTGTCTCTGTAGCCAACTCGATCTCGAACAGATTCCTCGACTTCGACCAGTTCCTCGATATCGAGTAAACAACTCGAGATTGACCAAAATCCAGAGACTGTTGCTTGATCAAATTCGACTTGCCTGACCCCTGTCAACTAACCTTAGTCGAGGTCAAGCACCCTGAAGTCGACAACCATTCGTGAGATTCCTCCGCTGCCTAGGATCTGCTGACCAGCTTCCTCGAGGATCGAATCTGGCTTCCTTTTTCTACATCGCGAGGGAGTCTTGAACATTATTTGCTGGGATCCAATCGGTTTGCTTTACTTTATTCGTATTTTATTTGCAATCTTGATTTCCTTCTACAACAAATTGGCGCCGTTGCCGGGGAAGCAATCATTCGCGCCTTAGGTAGTTAGATCTCACGTTTGCCTTTAAGTTTTGATTTTGCAGGTGTATGCGTCGTCCTGGTCAACCACCTGAGTTTGACGCCTTAGACGATCTGGAACGTCTTATACACATCCATTCTAGACTGAAAAGGATCATGGCGACTGCCGAAACACAAGCTGAGATGATTGAGAGGCTTCAGAGGGAACTGGCCACCAAGGATACTGCTCTCACCACTGAGAGCACGCACTGAGCAGGAAGCTGAGAGAAGGAGGCAAGCAGAAGCTGAGCTTTCCCAATACCCTACCACTGCAGAGGATTACATGCACCCGACTCTCGTTGTGCCTGAATCGGCCATTCTAATCCCTGAAAATAATTTTGAAATTCGCACTGCTTTCCTGATTGAGATTAAAAATAATGCCTTTTACGGAAGGTTTAATGAATGTTCTCTTGAACATATTACCAATTTTTCTGATATGTGTCATACTCTTGCTGAAGGTACCACTTTGGAATATGTCAAGATGAAGACTTTTCGTTGGTCTCTGGCCGGTCCAGCATTAAAGTGGCTTGAATGTCTCCCTTCATGATCCCTCACATCATGGGCTGAAGCAAGGCAGGAATTTCTCAACAAATTCTTTTCTCCTGCCAAGACAGCACTCCTCCGCCAGAAGATTACAGCTTTCAAACAGAAGCCTACGGAGCCGCTAGCGAAAGCATGGGAACGATATAAGGATCTACTGCGATCCTGCCCTAAACATGGACAACCACCCTATGTTAGGGCTGTTACTTGAGCCGAGTAGCTCGAGCTCGGCTCGGGCTCGGCTCGAAAAAAGCTCGACTCGGGCTCGCTCGAATTAAATATGAGCCAAGCTTGAGCAGAATTCTGTGCTCGAGCTCGGCTCGAGTAGCTCGTATAGCTCATTTTATGGGTGAAATTACAGTTCTCCCCTATGTTTTATTTAACCCCATGTAAATAAGTTTTATTTAACCCCTTGTAAATAGGACGTGTATCTCGTTTCGTAGGTGAAATTACAGTTGTGTCCCTAGGTTTTATTTAACCTCTTCTTCTAAAGAGTCTGTCATCCGTTTTGCCTTTTTGACTCCATTCACTTTGAATTACAGATCTACATTTTGTGAGTAGCTCGAGCTCGAATCGGCTCGGCTCGAGAAAATGAGGCTCGAGCTCGAGCTCGGCTCGTTTGTAAACGAGCCGAGCTTGAACACCCACTACTCGAGCTCGTTAGCTCGTATATCAGCCCTACCCTATGTCGTTCAGGAGATCTTCTTCAATTCTCTTGATCTGGCCGCTAAGGATAGGATCAACCAGTATACTCATTATGAGTATCTGACGATGCCACCAGCTGACGCATGGGTTACTCTCGACAAGCTTACCAACTATGAAAATAAGTATGGGGCTCTGACAAACTATGACGAGAATGCCTACGTGAGGCCATCCCCATCCATGCCCCTCTATGAGGCTTCTAAGGAGATTGACCCAGAAGTCAGGGAGCAGTATTACAAGGATCAAAATCGCAAGCTACTCAAGCAATTCAAGTACCTCTCTGTCAACCAACCTTGCATCGAATGCGGCTCACAGTGGCACACCACTACAGAGTGCCCACATACAGAGCAAGTCATGATGGCAGAAACTCATGAGGAAGTAGCTTACGCAGGGGGTCCCAATGGCTATATGGGGGACCAAAGGTTCTATCAACCACAATGGAACCAAGGTGCCCCTAGGAACCCCCCGCCATACAGAGCTCCAAGACATCTGAAAAAGGACCAGCGAAAGGATGATCTACAGATGATCCTCGATGAGATGCGCTGAAATCAAGGCACCATCAACAATAAGCTCCAGAACATCAATACAAAATTTGGAGAGCTGGACATCTGGAAGAGAAACATAGAGACCCAGATGGGTCAATTCGCGGCACATATTCCACGACCAACCGGACAGCTCCCTGGGCATACAGAACCAAATCCCAAGAGGCAGCACGGACATGTCGCTGCTGTAAGCCCACGGAGCGGTCACAAATTGCACGAGCTAGAGAACGGAGAGAAAAAGAGCAAAACCGTCCTCGACAACGAGCAACAACAACTCGATGTCGACCAAAATTTGGTCGATGTCGACCAAACTCAACTCGACATCGAGAACCATCCTAGCCAAGACTCGTTTACACAACACTCTAACTCGAAGTCGACTACAGTGGTCGATATCGAGGAAAACTTGTCGATGTCGAGGAGAAACATGCCGATGTCGAGGAATCTTCATCACCTCCGGAAGCTGTTCTGGCTCAGAAAACTAAGAAGACGCTCCCGTTCCCTTCTAAGAACCTGAAAGATCCAACTGATGGTAACTTTAAGCGTTTTGTGAAATTGCTTCATAGTCTAAATGTTACTATTCCTTTTACAGAAGCACTTCATGAGATGCCTGCCTACGTCAAGTTCCCCAAGGAGATTCTTAGCAACAGGCGATCAATGACTGAGATTGCAAATGAATGCAAGAAGATGGATTTCCCTGAGAAGCGACCTGACCCAGGTAAGTTTGCTATCACTGTTGGACTTGGTCGATATCGTTTTAAGGCACTGCGTGACCTAGGAGCAAGTGTGAGCATCATGCCCCTATCCATCTGGTCGAAGGTAAAGATAGGCGCCCTAGAACCTGGGGATGCCAAGCTCTACATGGCAAACAACACGGTGCTCCACATATGCCTTATATTTCCCATTTTTACCTTATACCCTATCCAGGGATTATGTTGAAAATGGAAATCATTTTATGGA
Source organism: Persicaria maculosa (assembly GCA_963922045.1). NCBI lineage: Eukaryota > Viridiplantae > Streptophyta > Magnoliopsida > Caryophyllales > Polygonaceae > Persicaria > Persicaria maculosa. The sequence goes on along the minus strand of OY998253.1, from coordinate 70,041,825 downwards.
GACACTATATGGTTTGTTGTGTTGTTATGTCATTATTAGAGTTTGGCAAGGAAAATTCAAGTCTTATGGAAAATTTAATGAGTGAGAAAAAATCCGATCACCTCAGGAGATAAAGGTAGATCGACCCTGCTTACTGAGATAATAGTTCAGTGAGATGGGACACACAGGTGAGGAGTCCAAAGCACTAAGTATCCGGGGCCATTCATGACACCCATGTTTACGACTCGCGAGAAGGCAGTGCTGAGGTTAGAGAGGTAAAAGCATTATTATTGAAAAAAACATTATGAAAGGTAATGAATCTTATGAAGAAGGAATGTGGTAGAGAAAGTTTGGAAATAATGCATTTCTCCGGATTTAACACCACATGGCCAAAAATTACCTACCTTTAGCCTTTTACCTATCTACTCCTTTTTGAGCTTAAATAAAATCCTCTTGATCATTGTTGCTTTCTCATATAAAATTGTTTTTTTGTAGAAACCTCCTTTTGTGTGCAGAAATTGCTTTTCATTCACAAGCACAAATTTGTAGGCACCAAGTACCTTTTCAAGAATGACAATTGAGTGTTGGGTAATATAACAATGAATCCATTATGTTGAGAGTCTTTGCAGGTTTCCCCTGAATAACCATCCAAGTTATTGCTTGGGGACAAGCAAGCTTAAGTATGGGGTGATTTGATGTCCACTAAAATAGCCATGTTTTTATGCACATTTTAGCTCCTTATTCTATATACTTTGCATATTTTGGGTTGGGAATATGTTGAATTTATGTAATATATGCTTATTTGCAAGAAATGGATATCTACATAAGTTTTGGTTTAACATTACAGAATTTGGAGCCATTCCGGGACGAAACTGAGAAGAGAAGAAGGAAGCTGAGATTTACTCAATTTCGAGGAGACTTCCTCGACATCGACCAAAAATGTGAGCAGAGCGAGCTCGAGGAAGGAAACCAGATGGAGAAGCTGAGAAGAGAAGACAACTCAAGCCAAACTTTACTCAATGTCGACATGTTTGCTCGACATCGACCAAACCCAGCAGCTACCCGAGTTCGAGAATCCGAGGAGAAGCTGCTCGAGAAAGCCAAGCAAAGCCGATCTCGACTAGTCAACTCGATATCGACCAAATTGGTTGAAATCGACCAAAAATTTTCTGGGCCGCGAGACTGTTGGGCCTATCCGAAGTCGAGTTGATTTGCTTAGATGCGAAGGAAGTCCAAATCTATCAAGTTTTATCAAGATATATCAAAGGCGAGAAGATTATTCATTAATGTTAAGAGATATTTAGATATTTCGATATTTCCTTTTAGATTTAATGCTTTATCTTTATTTAGTTTTATCTTTAGAAAGTAGATATAGTTTGTTATCCTTGATTAGCAAGGATTAAGCCCTATAAATAAAGCCCTTGGGGCTGATTTTCATTCATTCAATTCTAGAGAAGTAGTTCCACATAGAGTTTAGGAGTTCAAAGATTTTAGAGTTTTGGCATTCTACGAAAGTTTGAGTGCCGGGATTGCAAAGACTTTGAATATAGTTTATGCAAGTTTATTACACATCAATGATGTCGATTGCTATGATGAGGCGCGAGTAGTCCACCTACTTCTAGGGTTGGGGTGAGCCCAACGAGAGCCATGTTGGTGGATTACCGATTGCAGAAGAAGGTACTTTATCGTTATTTTATTCTATTCCATGTGCTTAATCTTTGATTGAGAAATTAAAGAACTCATGTTGTGAAACTTGGGTAGTAATTCGGATTTTTATTCGGAAGATAATAAATTCTAATTATGAAAAGGAATAGATACAATTAGGGTTATTTATCGCGAGATTCCTATTCCTACTTGTCGGATTGGGTGAAAGCCTTCTCCTTTATCGATAAAGTCACCATCTTTTATGATTTATAATTCCGCTTTCATGGTAATCGTTGTTGCAAACCCCAATCTTGGAAGTTCTCTTTCATCCATTGTTTGAACTCGAAGTTTTGCATTCGTTTATTTTCTGTTACTGTTCGATTTCGACCAAATCAGGTCGACGTCGACTTCTCACTTTCGATCAAGCAAAGATCGTCGTCGCTTTTGTCTCTGCAGCCAACTCGATCTCGAACAGATTCCTCGACTTTGACCGGTTCCTCGATATCGAGTAAACAACTCGAGATCGACCAAAATCCAGAGACTGCTGCTTGATCAGATTCGACTTGCATGGCCCCTGTCGACTAACCTTAGTCGAGGTCAAGCACCCTGAAGTCGACAACCATTCGTGAGATTCCTCCGCTGCTTAGGATCCGCTGACCAGCTTCCTCGAGGATTGAACCTGACTTCCTTTTGCTACATCGGGAGGGAGTCTTGAACATTCTTTGCTGGGATCCAATCGGTTTGCTTTACTTTATTCGTATTTTATTTACAATCTCGATTTCCTCCTACAACACATATATATATTTAAAAAATATCCCGAAGGGTAGGATAAAACCAATACTAAATCCCAAAAGGGCTTGACCAAATTCTCTTTGGCTAAATCCTTTTGGCGTCTTTGCACGAGCAGTGTGTAACCATTTCTATGAGGTTTTCTCCTTTGGTTGGTGGCGTGAAGTCGGGAGTCGGGAATGGTTGGGTCCATGGTGGTGCTTTTAGGGTGACTCCATATCCGGGAAGGAGCTTTTTTGGAGTTTTTAATTCGTCTCCAATACTCACAAGAGATAGAGTCATGTTATACCACTGGCCCGCGGTGCTACTGTTCGCTGGTGCTTGGCTTTGTTCTACGCCGTTGCTTGTAATTGATGGGAGTAGTTCTTCTTAGGCCGTCTTGCTATAGAGTTATTTTTGCTTGTTTCATAACGCATATTGTCTTTTCTTACTGTTGAACATGAAGATGTTGGGCCTATGGCTATGGTCCATAGGAGTACGTCCAATCAAGTTTGGTTAATTGTTAGATACATAGCAATTGATTAAATACAAATGAAAGAGATGGACAAGTAGTTTATTTATTTATTATTATTAGGTAAAAAATTGAGGGTCGGGCAGGCATTATATCTCGAGTGGCATACAAGTCAGCAGATAATGAACCATTGAACATACAATAATCTAAAACCACAAATTAGCATAGATGAAAGAAAGACCCAAACAACCCATAAAAGGCGTTGCCCAACAGGGGAGTTGAGGAGTATCCAAGGCGAGCCATGAATGCCGAGAAATAGGAGAGTGTGACGACTCACAGGCGTCTCGACGGCGAGAAGGAGGAAAACAATAACCCACCATTGGAAAAGGCAAAACTTGCAGAAGTGCGGATCACCAACGTTGCCCACACCTAGATGAGGGATCTTCAAAGGCCATGAAGATAGCCACGATCCTCTTTATCATACTGACATCTGATATGATATTGCAACACAACTCGGAACTACACACAACCAAGCCAAAGCAACGGCACGGTGCCAGAAAAGGAGCAAATACGGGTAAAAAAGGAAAGATCAAACACCATTTGTGGGCAAATGTCTGAGAACAAGATGATTGTTCGGGGAGGAAATATTATTACCATTAAGAATATGTCTCTTCTACCTCTTCCCCCATAAAATAATTTTCACCCCTACAGAGTTAATATTAATTTTACAATCCTCATTTCAAACAATTTATCAATTTTAGTCAATTTAGAAATTTCAATCAGTTTATTAGCTCCCTTAGAAAAAAAATTCAATCTAAAATCAAGGCTTTAAGCCTTTAATTACATATGAATCTTTTTTTTTATAGAATGGATTGAACATTTACTTATCATAAGTTTGCACAAAACGCAGCACATAGTGAGCCTTGCACTGAAGACTCACGAAAAAGCACATCGACATGCTCTGAGAGCGCTTCCGGAAGTACAAGGAGGGAGAGCTCCGCCAAATCATCAACAACATGGCGTTGGTGGCAACGCTTATCGTCACCCTCACCTTGTTAAGATCCGGGTTCACACTCGGGTTATATCAGTTCACAATGTATTGGGCCTTACTTGTATTGGGCTGGTTTGGCTTGTATAAATTCCAACAACATCAATTGTACTGAAACACAATTTTCATTCAATAGAAATCAAGAAAGTCAGTTCCCTCCATTTCCCTCTATCTCCCTTTCAGTTCCAGGTTGTTACGATTCCATCTCAGATCTCAGATTATAGGTGAATTCCAACATGGTATCAGAGCACAATCTGATAATCTGAGTTGGTTTTGAGTTCAGATCTGGTTTCTCCGTCCCTCCTTTTTCATCTTTCCTCTACAGATCTGCAATGGCTGATGAACAAGTGAAATTGGATCCCAATGATCCATTTTTCATCCATCCAAGAGATCATCTGGGATTGATTCTGGTTACACCACCATTCAACGGGAAATGCTTTGGTGAATGGCGCCGATCTGTCAGAATTGCTCTGTCGGCAAAGAACAAAGTTGGATTTGTGGATGGATCGATTAAGAAGCCAAGCGCTGATTCTCCAAAATTCAGGCTATGGGAGAAATGTAATGACTTGGTGTTCTCTTGGATCACAAATAGCCTAAGTCCAGAGATCAAGCGCAGCGTAATCTATATCGATACATCTCAAGCAGTGTGGCGCCAACTCAATTCCAGATTCAACAAAGTTGGAGGCACGCAGCTCTATTCAACTCAGCAGGAGCTTGCGAGCGTCGTCCAAGGTACGAGCTCCTTTTCTGATTACTTTACAAAGGTAAAGATCCTTTGGGATGAGCTTGATAGCATAAAGAATCTGGAATCATGTAGCTGTGCTGGTTGTACTTGCAAATATGTGGAAAAATTTGATAAATACGATGAGAATCAAAGGATCATGAAGCTTCTCATGGGGCTAAATGAATCCTACACAGTGGCGAGAGGAGCAATTTTGATGATGGATCCCCTTCCAGACATCGATCGCATATACTTCTTGCTCTCTCAGAAAGAGAGTCAGCTAGAAAATAAAAGCAACATTGGATCTACTCAGAACGATGGTGTTTCGATGCACGCTAAAGCATCTAACACTGTTGCAAAGAATTCAGGCTCGGGATCTGGCGGATCTACATCATCCACTGGCAATTCACAAAACTATGGAGGAAGCAAAGGGAATTCTGAGAAGGAGAAAGGCCGACATGACAGGAAGCCTCTCTTCTGTACCAATTGCAAGAAGACGAATCATAATGTCGATAGATGTTACTTCATCATTGGCTTTCCCCCAGGTTATGCAGAGAATCGAGACAAGAAAGACAGTGGTGATCGGAAATTTGCTGGTGCGACGAGCCAAAACCAAAAACCAGAGTTCAGCAGTGATCAAATCGCTCATTTAATCTCTCTTCTGCAGCCAACAGGATCCTCTCCCCGAAGCAAGGAGCCATTTGTTGACGACTTTGCAAGATTCTCAGGTATGACCTTGTCTCAACAAGTTCTTGATGGTCGTGTATGGATTGTGGACAGTGGTGCTAGCGGCCACATGTGCAGTGATCTGAGTTTGTTTAGGTCCCATTATGAGTTGGCTAAGCCCTTCACAGTCACGTTGCCTACTGGAGAAACCACACACATCACTGTGGCAGGAACTGTGGAGGTTGTGCAAGGGCTGACTCTGCATAATGCTTTATTGGTTCCTGATTTCCAGTGCAACCTGATTTCTGTGGGGAAGCTGATTAGGGATTTGCATTGTTTCGTATTGTTCACAGAGAGAGGATGTTACTTGCAGGCACCCTCAATGAGGAAGCCTATGAAGATTGGTGAACTGGTGAAGGACTTGTTCTTGCTGGGATTCAAACGTTCAAGTCAGGTTGCTACTCATACTTACTCTTCTTCAAATAAATTGCCCACCACTGCTGAGGCATCACTGTGGCACAAGAGGTTGGGTCACCTGCCTCCCCACAGACTTCAACAATTGTCTTCCATTCAAGTTACTGGCTCATGTAACACAGATTTGCAGCCATGTGTGGTCTGTGCAAGGGCAAGACAGGCTCACTTACCTTTCCCTTTAAGTTCCATTAAAACCTCTTCTGCTTTTGAACTGATTCATGTCGACGTCTGGGGACCTTACAGTGTTACCACACATGACAAATGCCGTTACTTCCTCACCTTAGTTGATGATTTTACTCGCACAACTTGGGTTCAGTTGTTGCCTAATAAAGTTGTTGCTTTCACTGCTCTTAAGCAGTTTTTTGCCATGGTGATTAGGCAATTTGAAAGGCAGGTTAATTCCATTAGGACTGACAATGCCTTGGAGCTTGGTGGGAGTCATGAGCACTCTCAATATCTACTTGATAATGGTATTGTCCACCAGAGCTCGTGTGCTGCCACGCCACAACAAAATGAAGTCGTAGAGCGCAAGCACATACACATTTTAGAAGTGGCAAGAAGTTTAATGTTTGAATCAGGATTGCCAAAGAGATTCTGGGGAGAGAGTATTGTCATGGCAGTGCACATCATCAATCGGTTACCCAGTAAACTTCTGAAGATGAAGTCTCCTTTTGAGGTACTGTACAACCGGGCACCCTTTTTTGCTTACTTTCGTTGCTTTGGCTGCCTATGTTTTGCATCTACTTTGTCCCATGGCCATGACAAGTTTGATGCTAGAGCTACCTCCTGCGTCTTGCTAGGTTATCCTGGTGGGAAAAAGGGTTATAAACTGATTGACATTGAGCCTCAGAAAATTATTTTTTCCCGTGATGTGGTGTTCCATGAGCACGTTTTTCCCTATCTGTCACTTTCATCATCTGTCAAAGACAGTTGTCCAACCTTCAGTTTCCCTTCTTCAGATACAAACATTGTGTCTGATATTGATGAGTATTCTAGTTCTGGTGGGGTTGAATCTCCTGTTCCAATGCCTGGCAATTCATCACCACCTTTGATCTCTCGCCGCTCTACTAGGTCCCATCATCCTCCCTCTTACCTCTCTGATTATGTTTGCTCTCAGTGCACATCGATGGAGTTTTGCTTTCATACACTCACATCCAATTGCCACTTTCCATCCGCTTTAGCTCCTTTAACCACTCGTCCTGAACATGAACCCTCTTCTTTTGGAGAAGCCTGTTAATATGGGGTTTGGCAAACTGCTATGGAAGACGAACTTCGAGCTCTAAATGATAATAGGACGTGGGATGTGGTTGAGCTCCCTAAAGGAAAGCGTGCAATAGGGTGTAAATGGGTGTACAAAGTGAAGAGGAAGGCTGATGGTAAGATAGAGAGGTACAAAGCTCGGTTAGTCGTTAAAGGGTTCACACAAAAGGAGGGTATCGACTACAATGAAACATTTTCCCCTGTGGTGAAGATGACCATAGTTCGTGCCTTAGTGTCGGTGGCTCTTCAAAGAGATTGGACTGTGTTGCAACTGGACGTTAACAACGCCTTCTTGCACGGGCATCTCGATGAAGAAGTCTATATGAAGATTCCTTCTGGGATGTCAGTCGCTGGTGCTAATCAAGCCTATCGTCTTCGTAAGTCCCTTTACGGATTGAAACAGGCTTCAGTGGTACACTACACTCGCTTCTGCTCTGCGACGACGAGGCTACAAGCAGTCTACAAGTGACTACTCGCTATTCTTCCGCAAGAATCATGGTCGGGTTTGTTTTGTGGCAGTATACGTTGACGACATACTTGTTACTGGAAGCGATTCCTCTGAGATGCTGCATCTCAAAGCATTTCTGGACGCTGAGTTTCGAATCAAGGACCTTGGGGTTCTTAGTTTTTTTCTGGGGATCGAATTCGTCAAAGTTGATAATGGGTTATTGCTCAGTCAACAATGTTTCATCAATGAGCTTCTCCTTGAATTCCAGTGTTCTGAATCACCGGTTGCCAGTCCGCTGGAGCCTCATTTGCAATTATTGCCGACTGATGGTGTGTTACTTGCTGATGCTTCCTTCTATCGTCGGTTGGTGGGGAAACTTAATTTCCTGGTCCATACCCGGCCGGATTTAGCCTTCACCGTCCAATTCTTAAGCCAATTTCTCCAGGCTCCTCGCACTGCTCACATGGCAGCTGCCCACCATGTACTCCGGTACTTGAAAGGCACCTCTGCCAAAGGCCTTTTGCTGTCAAAATCTTCGAATATTACACTTCGTGCTTACTGCGACACTGATTGGGCTAGCTGCCCATTTTCCCGTCGATCAATCAGTGGCTTCGTCATCTTCCTTGGACCTTGCTTATTATCCTGGAAATCAAAGAAGCAGCAAAGTGTTTCCTTGTCATCTGCTGAAGCGGAATACCGCTCCCTCCGTCGGGTGTGTACAGAAATTGCGTGGCTCACTCGCCTCCTCAGTGAGCTTGATGTTCCTGATGTCACTCCAGTGCCGGTCAGATGTGATAACCAGGCTGCCATTTACATTGCGAAGAATCCGGTATACCACGAGCATACCAAACATATGGAGTTGGACTGTCACTACGCTCGGGAAAAGCTCATGGAAGGCCTGATTTCGCTTCACCATGTTCCTTCTCACGCCCAATTGGCTGACTTTCTCACCAAAAATGTTCCTGGGTGTCGTCTCCGGCCATTGTTGGGCAAGATTGGAGTTGTGGAAGCCCCATCTCCATCTTGAGGGGGGTGTTAGGATCCGGGTTCACACTCGGGTTATATCAGTTCACAATGTATTGCGTCTTACTTGTATTGGGCTTGTTTGGCTTGTATAATTCCAACAGCATCAATTGTACTGAAACACAATTTTCATTCAATAGAAATCAAGAAAGTCAGTTCCCTCCATTTCCCTCTATCTCCCTTTCGGTTCCAGGTTGTTACAATTCCATCTCAGATCTCAGATTATAGGTGAATTCCAACACACCTTCGCCGTAGCCTTGTACAGTCCCAAGTGGCTACGACAGCAGCAGCGGCCAAATCATGCTCAGGAACAAGCTGGCCTTCCAGGTGTTCTACTTCTCCATCATTGTCGCATTGCTCGCATCCATAACCGTCATCATCAACTATCCGTTGGGGGCTTTCTTCGCCAAGCTGGATACCAGCTTGTCGAAGATAGCACACGACATGGCGATCCAGCTGCACATATGCTTGGCTATTACGGCTATTGCGTTCAGTAAGTTTGAGATCATCAGACTGAAACTGCACCGGCGCCGGCTCAGTAAGTTTGAGATCGATCGGAATCTCTCAATCTTCAGCCCCGAGGGTTGAATTAATTGCTAGTTGAGCTAACGCAAACTGGTTACTAAGCGTTTTCATTTTCTTAGTATTTATATCATTATATTGTGTGTGACATGTACGGCGTCCTTTTTGGGCCTGAGATTGTAGATTTTTACTTTGGTTTGATTTAGGGGATGAGATCGATCAATGACGTTTTGAGTATGATTGCTTACGTGTATGCTATTTATTGCTAAAAGTTATATATATTATACATACGCTTTAAAGCATAGTGCGAATTTTGTGAAATTTATAAAATTTCTTTTTAAGTTATTGTGTTATAAGCGAGTAAAGTTGCACAATATTTAAAAAACTTAGCTCGAGCCTAATCATTTACTAAACAAACCTGAAGAGTCTAATATGTAATGAATAATACTCTAGAAGGAGGATGAATAGAGTATGCATGATTTTCGCAAAACAAAGACCTTTTTCACGGTTTTTTCCAAAACCGTTTGTCAAGGTCTTGATATGGCTATCAGAACTTGACAAAGTGAAAACCGAGAGAAATAAAATAAACAAAGTAAATGCGGAATAAGTAAATGAACAAGCGAATTGTTAACGAGGTTCGACACGAACTTGGTCTACGTTCCCGCCTAGGTTATCCAACCCGTAGGATTCAAATGCATCTTATTTCACTTTCCTTAGAACCCTAGAATATCCTAGAAGAACTTCCCCTTCTTCTATACAAAACTTCACCGTTTCTATTCAAGCGACCCAACATTACAAGTGAAATAAAAGCCCTCACCACACACCAGAGTGCGTTTTGTGTGAGTATGAAATACTTTTAGTGTAAGTGTTGAGAATATAAATTGAGTTGTGGGATAAGGATCCCACATTGATTAAAAATTGAATCCAAGCCTTACATATAAGCCGATGGGCTACTTCACCTATCACCAATTGGTTTTAGGAGGGAACCCCACTCGGCTTGTATGCTCGGCTTGGTTGCAATTGGCAATAATGCGTGGCCAGACAGTTGCACTTGAGAGGGGTGTGTTGAGAATATAAATTGAGTTGTGGGATAAGGATCCCACATTGATTAAAAATTGAATCCAAGCCTTGCATATAAGCCGGTGGGCTACTCCACCTAACACCAATTGGTTTTAGGATCTTGCATTAATCTATTTATCGTCTTCCACACACTTCATGGGTAATTGGGAGCCGTTTGAATTTAAACTTCTCCAAATCATTTCTTTCCACAACTTCAACACACAATCTTCCATATATGCTCACACACGCTTCTAGAAGATTTGATGGAGCCAATAGTGCGGAGAGTCCTTATATAGCCTTTTAGCCCAATCCTGAAAAATATCTCAATATCCAAAGATAGCACACGACATGGCGATCCAACTGCATATATGCTTGGCTGCAGTTACGGCCATTGCGTTCATCTTTGGTGTGTATTCGGTGACTTCGAGTAACACGATTTGGATAGCGGTTTTGACTTTGATCGTGACCATGTGGTTTGCTGGGTTGCCGCTGTTTCAGAATTGGTACTGGGCGTTCAAGAACCGCGTGTTGTAAGTGTGTGGGGTATGTTTCTCATATGAATCATCAGACCGAAACCGCGCCGGCGCCGGCTCAGTAAGTTTGAGATTATGAATCATCAGACCGAAACCGCGCCGGCGCCGACTCAGTAAGTTTGAGATCGATCGCAATCTCTCAATCTTCAGGTAAATCATCCGTGTGGTTTCGACCTGGCTGTTCCTTGATTGATTGACTCGGTGAGATTGGAAGTTTGGATGAATTCCTATGTATTATTCACTATAGGATAAGGCAAAACAATAAGACTGGATCTAAAGTTGAAAAATAATAATTGTCTAGGTAATTCTTTAGTGAATATGTCGTCGTACTTAAACACAGAAGGAACATGGAGGACTCCAATGTGCCCAAGAGCGAACTTGTTGCGAGCATAATGAATGTCCAACTCAATGTGCTTGGTTTGTTGATGTTACTGACAAGGTAGGTAGGCGAAACATTGTTTTTATAAACAATATATGGAGGTCTTTTTGAGAGGACAATGAAACTCAAGAAGCAAATTATATATGTAGCCCAGAGCACACCCGGAAACAACATTAGCAACACCATGTACTCGGCCTTGGTGCTTGGCCGAGAGAGCATCGAATGGCATTTGGTAGACCAAGAAATAAGTGTCATTGAATAACGCATAGTAATTGGAGGTGGACCAACGAGTGTCAAGACAACCACTCAAATTTGTAGATCCTCAACAAGTGAAAGCGGGATATTGTAGATCCTCAACAAGGCATTGATACAAGTAGGAATGTAGGATCCCGTACAGGTCCATTGGAGGCACTCAGCTTCAAATATGGATCGACATGAGTGGCAGCATAGTTGCACTTTAATTGTCATCTTGGCACGCTCTCCTGAGCGCATATTGATTGAGACAAAAACAAACATGACAACGAGCAGGGGATGAAGATCCCAAGAAAAAAGTTAAAGGGCCTAAGTTAAACATATATAGCAAACTCCTTATTTACCAAGCAGAGTAATGAGATGAGACTCAAGAGCAACAGAAGATGCGGTGAGAACAATCTCATTCACATAGAGAAGCAAATAGGCCATTGCGATAAACCAACAACAAAGAGTCGCTGCTTGTTAAATGTATCCGATACAAATAAGAGTTGTTGCATGAACATGCATGCGTAGATAGTGTTTCATACAAAAGATGCATAATGTACGTACATATATCATATATGCTATTGAATAATCAAAAGACAAATTCAAAGAAATCACGCCAGAAAAAGATAACTAAATTTAGTAATCCAGCGATAATAATGGGAACAGTGACTACGGACTTGAAGGGCGACCCAATGGCAAATGCAGCAGATACGAAAGCCACAACTGCAGCTAAGAGGGAAATTTGGAGCATTATGATGCTATGAACCGCCAACTTCCTTAATTTGTCACGTTTGCTTCCTACTCCAAGTGTGTACCTAACCAAGATGCTTACACACATGAGCATGGACAGAACATCTGAAACCATGAACGTTTTTACAGCAGCTTGCTTCATTCTCAATGCATATCCAGTGTTTTGGTCGTATCCGCCAGGAATAGTGAATGTTGCTGCAGAAGTGATTGTCAGCAAGAGACCTGCAGCCACGGCTATATTGTCTACCAGTTTCTTTGCATTGTCATCTGTCATTATCGTATTGGCATAGGCCATAACCAGATTTCTCACCATGCCTGAAATCCACATTGGTGCGAGTTGCATATACCGTAGATCTACCCCTTCAAGACTAAACAATCCAATATGTACTGGGCGCTACGATTAAAAAGTAAACATATAATTAATCAATGAGTATTGCTATATATATCTTCGATCATTAATATCAAACAAAATTTAATTTTCCATATATACTTCGTTTCTTCGAAAACACCTTTGCAAATCGCTCAAATTAAGGATGCATATATCTAGATTCTAGACCCATATCCTCCAGTCTCTTAAATAAGATTCTATTTTACGTGGATAAGTATCTATATGGAGTGTTTATCAAAATATTAAAAAAAACTCATAAATAATTATTCAAATATTGGTAGGTTGAAATGACAAGAGTAGTTGCCTTGACTGAGCAGTTTGTAGGCGTTTACGAAATCATCCCAACCGTTTACTGCGTATTATACACTTTACTTTGTTATTTTCTAACTGCTAATATGTGGATTTTTGTCGGCAAATTTTGGGTATTATTTAATATTCACAACTTTACTATTAAATTGTGCGCCATTGGCGCGGGTATAGGACTAGTATATCTTTAATTGAATTCTACATTTATTTTACTTAATTGTGCATTTAAATATCTAAAATATTACAATTTGTTATATGATCATGTAATTGGGTATCTAGTTAATTAAAAATCAAATCTTAATTTAGGTAGTCAATATGAAGATGTTAACAAATTTTCCTCATAAAACTATCTTCATGCACCATCTCTATCTAGATGATATGAGCAAGCAATTATAACCACAATTGTAGCTAGATATATGAACGACTAGCTCGTAGATTTAAAATTAGAAATAAAGAAATTAGAAAGACTAATGATAAGTATAAGTGATAAGGTTGTTAAAACTGTCGAAGTGACAAGTGATCTTGACCACTCTACCAATATCAAACTTATTAACAATATAAGTAACCAAATAAGTCTTTTTTTTTTAATAAAGTAACCAAATAAGTCTCAAGATAGCAGGTGAAGATTAAAAACAAATCTAACCCCTATAAATATAATTATCCATTTCAAAAATCGAAAAAAAAAATTTTACTATCAAGTTAATTAGAAGACAAAAAAATATTACAAATAAGAAGATCAACACCCTAAAAATGAATCACTGTCCACTTCAACAGGTTAGGTACTTTAAAACCCGTTTAGATGAACTGGGTTGGATGAAAGAAATACATCTTTATTAATATGAAGGTTTATAAACCAACCTAATGGAGCAAGAGGTTATGAGAAGTGATGAGTCAACAAACAATTTAAATGAAGGCAACACTAGATTTGAGGATGAATATTTTGCCCATGTGGGTTCTTACCAAGCCAACAAATTTTTTTTAAAATTTTTTTTTTTACAGTGGGCAAACCGTAGGCGGTCTTTAAACAGTGTAGAGCAATGCCTTGATTATCCTTAGGGATGATGTTACAAATGTCCCTATTAAAAGGGAGGTTGTGCATGATGGATTGATGGTTGGGGTTTTTGCCCGCCCAGTTTCCTAAATTGATCATATAACGTATTGTAAACTGAAAGAGATGTAATAATATTGGGGAACGTATACGTACCTGCTCTGTTTTACCACGTCCCCTTAGTTCTCTACACAAATCCATTGGCGATTGATGCAACTTGTTTTGAATTCTCCAATTTAGACCTTTGGTGTCTAATAATATTAAGGCCTTGTCTATGTCTCCATCGAGAATGGCATGATGGAATGCTGTATTTCCATCCTTGTCTATTTCATTTACCAAGTTCACCATAACTTGATGTCTCATGCACTTTTCTAGTAAAAAGCCACACATTTTTGCAAGATGAAGCACTGTCCTGCCATTGTGAAGATCTCGAAGCTCTGCAGACTATGGGCATAAGTCTAGTATGCTTTCAACACAATTACAATGACCGAAAGAGGCTGCTCTCATCAATGGGGTAAAGCCTTCATTATCATACACAAATGCACTTGACTTTTCTTGCATAAGCAACTTCCGTACTACCCATGGCTTCCTGCGTTCAACTGCATAATGTAATGGTGTCTTTCCATTTGCATCTACCTTTTTGTGGAGCTCTGGTTTGATTCTAGCCAACTTCTTGTAAAGTCCAGTTCCTATATATGCGCGCACACACATACCCCAGGATTGAAAATTGGGGTAGGCTAAAATCGCCTTTTACAATAAACAAATTTTTAAGAGTTATTAATATTACATGTATACCACATATATACACACTTAGAAAAAAAACTAATAAAAAGAAAAATAAAATACACAATGAACAAATTTTTAAGAGTTATTAATATCACATATATATAACAGATATATATATATGAATAAAATAAAAACCTATGTATAAAATTATTTTCTGAAAAACATCAGCACAAACATCCGGCACTAACTAATTTTATTAGTATGAGAATTTACTCCGTAACAAACAACTTATTTTATTCTTAACCCAATCAATTGCAAAAAAAACAAATTTATCAATTCCTACTCCTACTTCAAATATAACGTCTGTCAATTGTTTTCAAGAAAATGGGCTGGGCCTGAAGAGAGAAGTGTCAAGGAAATGTGAAAGGAAAAAGCCTGTCAAGGAAAAAAAAAATGCCGTATGTGGGAATCGAACATTGGTTCTGTCACAACTTACCCATTTTGAGCTTTAAAAGAAAACCAACTGAACTAGTGCAACTTTATGTGTTATTCTCCTACTAATTATATAAGTTCTAAAATTTGCCAACTGAACTAGTGCAACTTTAACCAATGGGTTTAATTCAAAATTTTCTTATATTAATTACCCAATTTTATTTGATCTTACATTTTTTTACCAATGAGTTTAATTCAAAATATTGAATTAAAATTTCTAATCAATGGGTTTAATTTAAAATATTGAATTAAATTTAATGTCTATGATTAATCTATATATATATATTATTTATAAAAAAAATCGCGCCATGGCGCGGGGATCGTACTAGTTTTGAGCTTTAAAAGAAAACCAACTGAACTAGTGCAACTTTATGTGTTATCCTCCTACTAATTATATAAGTTCTAAAGTTTTGGGGTGGGCTGCAGCAAAGCCCAGCCCACTCCTGGATCCGTGCCTTGCACACATATATGTGATACTATATTAAACTGACTTGAAAGGAACATTTTTTAATCAAAAAAAAAAGGAACGTTTGTGCATATGCATGTTATAAAGAATCTATTTAGTATATATTTGTGAGTTTGTCGCGCCCCGGCCTACTAAGATTAAGGCCTATAGGAATGTACGGTATCCATGTAATAATTAAATTAAGATTGGGTAGCTACATGGAGAGACTTACCACCATCCCATCTAGCAACATGAAGAACATTTTGACCGTCTCTTCCTGTTGTAGTCGAATCATTCAACTCCGCGTCTTTTGATTGAATGTGTCTTAAAACAGGAATACATTCATTGTCTACGGCGAGATAGAGCAGACTTTCCTTGGCATTATTAGTGAGAGAAATCAACTCCGGATCTCGCTCCAATAGAAGCAATGCAATGATGCAATGATGGTTTCTGACAGCTTTGTGGGCAGGGGTGTCTCCATTAGCTGACCTAATCCTCCATGGTGGCAAGGCATCTGCTACCTGATTTTCATCCCTGTTAACTAAGGCCACAATAGTTGAAGGAGGATTCTCATCATTCACCACCTGATCATTTCCTCCTTCGTTTCTTATTGCCACAACTGTTGAAGGATTGCCAGCTGAAGTGCACAGTGATAAAATAAATTTCACTACTTCCAACCTTCCATATTGCGCAGCTAAATGGAGTGGTGTCTCCCCATCAGAGTTTTGTTTCGAGAGCAATGTGCGAAGAACATCATTGGATTCATAGACTTTCTTAATGATTTTCATGCAGCTATCTCTTGCTGCTAAATGAAGGATACTGTCTCCACGAGGGCCAATATAAGTTAAACATTGCTCCCAAGTATAGTGATCCAACAGATCATCAATATTAACCACGTTTTCCTTAAAGAATATTTCCATGTTCACCTTGCATGATGCTGCTAAATGCTTCTAATAACAACCAATCAATGCACAAAGGTATATATGTTAATTAATTAATTAATTTAAGATAGAGCGCTGCCAAAATAGAATCGATTACAACCCAAAAACAATAGACTATGTTGAGATATATATCCTTCTACTTTCTAAAATAGAAAGGTTTGAACTCATGAGCTTAGTTAGTTAAAATGTTCACTCTTTACCAATAAAGATAAACAAATCATATATCTTACTACCCCCTTTACTCTTAAACATCATTAATTTTTAGATATCGATAGATAGATATTTGAATACAATGATAGATTATATTTAATTCAATGTTTTAAATTAATTGAACCGGTTGATTAGATTATGTAGAATATGTTTAGGAATAAAGAAAAAATATACTCCATATTAACTTTTAATTGGTTCAAAATTCATTGATTTGATACTTTAAATTGAAACACTTGATTAGAAAATCTATTTTAATTTGATTAGTTAAAAAACCTATAATTAAGGAGGTGATCACACATCTAATAAAAAAAATGATTCTCTTTTAACAGTTAGTTATAGATTATAGTTTATATATTAATTAGAATATGTAGAATATGTGAAGAAATTAAATATTTAAAAAATCTATTTTAATTTGATATTTAATTTGTTGAAAAACCTATAATTAGAGTGGTAATGACGCCTCATAAAAAAATGTTTCTCTGTTATAGTTATTGATTTTGGATGTTTGCGATAGTTATACAAAACAATAAAATCTTATGGTAATGTTTTACAAAACAATTTCAAAAAAAGGAAAAATTAGTCATCCAATTTACATGGTTATTTTCAAGGATGTCAATAATCATTTTAACGTATGAAAAATACTACAGAACACTTTTAATTATATAATGAGTATATATTAAAAATAATATTTTAGGATATTTTATTACAATTTTAGATTGATGGTAATTTAAAATATATTTAAAATACAATGCAATGAATATTAGAAATTTTCCTATGATAATTTTTGGAACCTCGCAATTGCCATGCAAAATTGTTCTAAATTGAATGTGTGCTTACCAATTTGCGGGTAATGTGGTCGGAGGAAGAGCACAAATCCATAAGACAATTGCCTTCTTTGTTTGTCAACCTCCAATTGATGCCATTGACGTCTAAAAGCTTATCTGCTTTGAGTATGTCAGAGTTGATCAAGGCAAGATGTAAGGGTGTGTTGCCATCATTGTCAACCTGATTAATGAGCTCCTTCATTCTTGTGTTTATTAAACATTCCTCCAAGGAACAAGCATCAATCTTGGCCAAGTGAAGGGCAGTTCGACCACGACATTTGTCACGAATCATTATTGATTGTGGAGATAACTCCATTATAGTCTGAATCATTGAAATCGAGCCCATGCTAGCTGCTTTATGAAGAGGTGTCAAACCATCATGATCATGTAAGTAGGCGAGGGAGCTATCGGCCTTTAGCAATGTTTCTATGATTGAGGTTCTCATTTCTTCTACTGCATAATGAAGGACTGTCTTCCCTCTTTTGTCTTGGACTTTCAATACGTTCTTTCCTTGTTCAATTAATTTCGACATTATATCTCCTACATCGTTAATCGACCAAAAAATAATTTTAATTGACATGAACTTGATTGTCTGGCGTATATATATCCGTAAATTTATCAAAACTCATTATCATCAATCATAATTAATCCTTGCATGGACCATAACAAAAGCGTAAGGAACGGATGTGGACATACCAGTCAACCTCATAGCAGGGTAGAAAGCCGTCTGGCCAAATGGCCCTGAAAAACTTACACGACATTTGTTGTCGCGATCCGCATCCAAAATAGTTTGCAAGAGCTTGAGGCAAACATTATGAGCAGCAAGGTACGCAGGACTCTCACCCACATTGTTCGAAATGGAAACCAATTGCAAATCCCTTTCCAGCAGCAACAGGGCGATGTTTTCATGGCCGGATCTGAGAGCGCAATGTATTGGCGTGTCTCCTTGACTATCCCTCTCACTCCAGCAAGGCTTCTTTTGATCGTCAAATGGCAACGCATCCACATCGTGTGCGTCAAGGAGGGTTCTGACGGTCTCCAGGTCCCCATATTGTGCAGCAAGGTGCAATGGAGTCTGTCCCTTGGAGTTGTGTTTGCAGAGAAGCTCGTAACGAAAGGAGGGGAACTCGTGTAGAACTGCTGTAATGAAACACGAGTTCCCATACCGGGCTGCTACATGCAGGACGTTGCTTTCGTCATTTTGGGTTGCGCCGGAGAAAGCGCTCACCGTCATCAGTAGTGTTAGTAGCAGAGAATGGGATGGCTGTGCCTTTCAGACGGGCTGCTTCGTAGAGGTTGTCATCCATGTAATTAATCCCCGATTGTATTTCATAGAGAGTAGAGTTCGTCATCTCTGATATTAAATTTATTTGAGTATTAATTTTCGATAAGATAACGACCCATCCAATACAATTAATTAATTATTTGCTACCAGTTGACAATGGATCGAGCAACTAGCTATTAATTAATTATAAATCTAACAAAAATAAAATAAGAGTAGATAGATCGAAAAACTACGTACCGCAGTACTGATCGAGAGCGCAGTCGGTGGCCAGGGGGTGACTCCGATCCAACGATATATAATAATGGGGAGAGCAACTGCCTCTTCAACTGAAAAGGACCGTGGGCTCCAAATATAAGTTCCTTTACCTTTTTAATAAAAACTACTCTCCATTCGGCAAAACTTGACGTTTTACTATTCACGCACGCTTTTTTAGGAGATAAAAAACCATGTATATAATATCCAGTTTTTTTAATAATTTTTTTTTAACAATTTCGTAGTTATTATTAATCACTAGTAGAAAAATGACATTTAAACCCGGTATATAATAGCCCGGATGTGGAATCACCAGGGTATAATATGACTGAAAATAGAAATTATGTATTTTTCTTTTCTAAAAAAAACTAGAAATAGGTATATAATCCGGATTTCCAAACACGCCCGGGCTATTATATGTTGAGTGACTTCGCTCCCATCACTCCAAATACCCCGGAGTTAAAATATCCGGGTTATATATCGTTCTAATATCCCGGGCGTTTATCTACCACTCTCACCTTCGGGTTCTCATATCCTCCGACCCAAATATCCCGGATTTTAAGACCGTGACATTATATAATATTTTTTAAATTAAAAAGAAATCCAAGTAGAAACAGATCTGAGAAGGGTTTCCTGTTCCCAAATTGAAATCAGAGAGCTTCATCCCCAAAGCGATGGTTCGGAGAAGTAGAAATGGAGGAGGAAGATTGATCTCGTCGTCTTCGCTTCTCATTAGGGTTGTGCATAACCGGGTATCCGACACGACACGACACGACACGACAGAAACACGAAACCGATAAGGGGAAAAGTGCCGATCCGAACACGACACGATAAGTACCGGGTATCCGACACGATAACACGACACGGTTTCGTGTCGGATACTCGTATAACACGACACGACACGATTTGTACAAAAACCTTTTTTTTTTAATTTCTTTCTAAATTTGTCGTACACTGTAGAAGACTAGAAGTAAGCTAATTTACATCCTGTATATCAGATTAGGGCTGTGCATATACAACTCTCAACATTAACATTCTAATTTACAATGGTACAAATTAAGCCAACATGAGCATAGTAAACTAAATCAATAATCCTGTGAAATAGGAGCAATTATCAAACAAATCCTGTGAAATAGGAGCAATTATCAAACAAACAACACCCGTCCAAGTGTCGAACCATTGAACGAAGCCAAAATCGAGCAGCTACAAGTACAACTTACCGGATTTGAACTCTGAACAAGGGAGTGAGGAGGACTGAGGAGAGCCGGAGAGGAGAGGAGAGGCGAGGCGAGGCGAGGCGACTGGCGAGCTGTGGGGCTGTGAACCGGATCCGAACTGTGAACCAGATCTGAGTGGTGGGGATGTGGGCTGGCACCGGCGGAGAGGCGAGACTAAGGAGGGCGAGCGAGAGAGGGCTGCAGTAGCGGAGATGAACCGGATCTGAACAGTGAACCAGATCTGAGCGGTGGGGACGTGGGCTGGCACCGGCGGAGAGGCGAGACTAAGGAGGGCGCGCGAGAGAGGGCTGTAGTAGCGGAGATGGCTCCGGCCTGGCGGCGGGACTGGTCTAGGAGATTGACAAAGAATGAGGGGTAAAGTGAAAGAAGACTCTTACCCTAGACAGACAAAAGAAAAAAGGCTGAGGGGAAAAAAAATAAAAAACTGTAGTATTACCAGGATTCGAACACGAGACCTTGTGGGCCTCATCGCACGCGGACAACAACTCCTCACCAACTGGGCAAACTTTGTTCTTTGATACACATAGGCGTTTAATTATTTTATATCTACTAATATTACAGAATAATAATATTAAAAAAAAAATTATCGTATCGTGTCGGATACCCGATAAGGGAAATATGCCGATCCGAACACGACACGATTATTGTCGTGTTTTACCGTTTCGTGTCATAATCGTGTCGTATTTTTATCGTTTCGTGTTTTTTCGTATCGTTTTGTTGCGGTTTCGTGTCGTGTCAACCGTGTCGTGTTTTTCTGCACGGCCCTACTTCTCATCACCTCGCCTTCTCCACTTCTCATCACCTCGCCTTCTCCTTGTCAACGCACCATTCATTCCTAAATCTAGGGATAAGAGGAAGTAGAAACGGAGGAGGGTGGTCTCGCCGTCTCGCACCTCTCTTCAACTCGCCGTCTCGCACCTCTCTTCAACTCGCCATCTCGTCGTCTGTAGAAACGGAGGACCAAGGCTTTTGGTGTTGAGTTGGCACTGAATCTTGGTATTGCGCCATCGAGTTTCCATGGTCGTCACTCGTCACTTGTCTTGCCTCTAACACCCTTGACCTTCTCAAGGTTCTCCCAATCCCCTTTTCTTCGACCTGAATTAGGTTTTCATTTTTCTGATTTTGCTTTATGCGTTATTATTAGGATTATTTGATGGTTTTCTATTGAATTCACTTCTAGCGGCAAGAGTTTCCTATTTCACGCTACTTTGAGTCTTCTATCGACTAGGTTTTCTCATTCGCGGATTCGATAATCATGTTCCAGTTCATCGATTCGAGAGTCTTCAAATGGTGAGGTTTTCAGTTTGCCTCTATGGAGGTTGTTCATTTGTAACGCCCTGGCTTTTCAGCTATTAGAGGTAACCAGTTTTCTGTTCCCTTCTCTTTTTGTCATCATTCGACCTCCTATGAGTTGTTTTTGGTACTCTATTCTTTGTAGTGTAGTTTGAGAAGTTATTGTATTGATGATTTGTGATAAAAACATTCTACTGGTTGTTGATCAAACTTAAAGCTAAGAATGTGTAAGTACTTCTGTCATGTTCATTTGTTCCTTAATCTTTGTTGTTTATTAGTTGACTTGTTTTGAAGAAGTCCTATCAAGTTTAGTAACTAGTTCTCTTTTTTCATAGTAGTGCATTAGCTCATATCTGATTGAAAGATTACAAGATAATCTCAAAGTTATATGAGTATTATTTTGCTTTATTTGCCTCATGGTGTAGAGAATAGAACACTTTGCGCAAAATATTTGAATCTTTATGTGTATATTGCTTTTATAAGATTGATGTTTTGTTTGATAAAGAATATTTCTAATAAGTTTTTAAATCTATGCCCTGTCCTTAGATTAGAAAATCGATAGTTATGTGAGTAAGGGAATGAATGACTACAAATTAAATGAAAAGGGAAATTATGTGAGAATTTGGATGGATTTGATACTTAAGTTTTGAGGGAAACTATATTCTTCTATTTCTTATTGGTCTTATATCTTCCCACTCACGTTCCCAAGAAAAAACTAAACAAACAAATTTGTATATCTATGCTTGGATCAATTGTTGTCTGATTGTAATTTTATGCTGCTTGAATTGTAGGGGTCCATGTCTGCAATATATGTTTGTGTTCAGCTTCCACTTTGCAACAACAAAGCTTGCTGGAATTGCCTCCACTCTTGTTCCGGCTGTGGTCTTTATTCTTAGCGTCATCTTCAGGTTTAATTTGGATCTAATTATGTTCCGTAATTACAACTTGATCACATGTAGATAGCTAGTAAAACAAATTCGCAATAAGAGAACTATTTGTAGCTAACTAGCTAGCTGGCTGGCTAGTTGTGTCGACTTTAGGCTGATTGCTCTTATAAACTATATGTTGTGATTGTTTGTTTGAATTAAACTACATTGGCGTATCCATGCCTTGTCAACTGCAGGAAAGAGAAATTGTCGTTCAGCAAACTATGCGTGGTAAAGTTGGGTGGAATTTTGTTATTATCTATTCCTAGTGCATTGTCTGTGGGCATGCTGAATGAAGGCCCTTTAGCGGTTCAATCAGCTCTTCATCTAGCGCCTGCTCCAGCACCTGGTCCAACGCCATCAACAACTACTTCGTTGGACCTACTTAGAATTGCTTTACTAATCTGCTTTGCAAGTTCTACTCTTATTCGTGCTTGGTTCAACACTTATCTTCAGGTAATATATCATCTACTGACTACTCTTATGCCTTGCCTGCATACGTGACAGTCAACAGACTCACAGAAATGTGTTTTCATTTTGGAATTAAAAGAAGTTATCAAAGGGAAAGGCTTACAAGTACATATAGGACTTGCATATTGTTTACTAATTAATAAGGGTTTGTTATAGACACTTAAGAATCAAATTCAGATTCATTTTTATGCGTTTTAATTATGTGAACAAACATAAATATACTCCTCAACTATTTTGGATCCATCTCTTGAACACTTAAAAATTTATTTCAACAAATAATTCCGAAAATTACTAAGATACTATTAAAGATCTTCAAGATCTAAACTCAAAGGTAAGGTATTTTGAGCAACTGGGAAGAAAACAATCACAAGCGGTTATGGAGAGGGTATTTTGAGATCTTACTTGCATATTTACTTGGCATGGTCAAAGATATAATACTGTTATTGATTGTATTTCTGTCCACCTGGTGCAGTTATTCAATTCCGTGTCAACATTTTTGCTTTATCAGGTACTTCTTGAGATAGAAGAGAAAGCTTCTGTTCTTTTGGATGAGCGAGGTATGCTCTACTCAATTTGAGATTTGATCTGAAGTTGATCTTGCCTTGAATTTCAGTTAAAATTCATTGATTTTGGTGGTGCAAGATGATATTGTATTCTTGGTTGTGGTGGTGGTGCAAAGCCTAGAATAGCATTCATTAGTATCTGATGTTTAATTGAGCTTCATATGTTTACTTGGTTATTTGTTGATGCGATTTCCACATGCCTATATTGGTTTTGAACAATGTTTGGTTTCTAGTTGCATCATTGGCAAAAAATTTCCATAACCCACTTAAATCAAGCTGGTGCTCAAGACCTTGTTGCCTCTAGGAGTGTATCTTCTATATATGTTTTTTATTTCACTTTCTAAAGTACTCTTCTAGCACCCCTAAGATATTCATAATAGGTATTGAGAATAGTTGGTCCTTGGTGATGTCAAATGCACTTTCATGCTTGCTCTTTCTCCAGCTTCATATTTTAGTTGCACTTGTTTCAGGTTAAAGTACTTTTAAATGAATGTTGAGATATTCAATTGCATTGTGGATCTGATGCTAATGGAGGTGCTGAAATTGAAGTAGCTTCTTTGTTCATGGCTATAAATGCTGACAGTGATGCTGAGAAAGTGATTGCAAAACACTTGGTACATTCCCTTCCCTCTTTGAGTATGTTTAAGTATTATTTGATCTCCAGTAACCCTGCATTCAAAATGATTGTCAACAGGTAACGTTTAAGGATATAAATGGGTTGGTAGAGCAAAACTCTAAGCTCCACAACCTGGTCCGTAGCCTTTCTAATGAAAATGAGAACAACAAAAATGAACTGAAGGTAGTAGCCAATACTTTTTACCATCCCTCCTTAAGTCAAAGGTTACTTGGATATCATTTGCCTCCTAAGAAACTAACTGATCAGTTTTTTTTATTAGGGACAATTTGAAGTTGAACTCCAAAAGCATGATGAGGGCTACTAAAGTATGATTGATTCACTTCATTCTTCTGTAGGCTCTCTCTAGAGACCATCTCCCTAGTGTCTTGTTGTGCTACTTGTGGTCTGCAAAGTGTTTTTGCTAAAAATGTAGAAAAATAAATATCAGGTTGGATCACTACTACATTTAAGATCAAAGGCTGCGCTTTACGGCGGCGGTTAGTTAAGGAAGCGGTTCATGGCAGCGGTTTATGAAAGTGTCATGGGTTTAGCGGCGGTTTAATTTATGGGGGAGGTTTTGGCAGCGGTTTTCAATTCCCTGGTCTATAGAGGCGGTTCGGGCACCTTTTAGAGGCGGTTCAAAAAATGAAAATACCTATGGAAGCGGTTCACAAAAACCAAATAAAATTGAGCGAGCGGTTCAAGTAATTTGGCGGGTTTCCCTGTATTTCAATTCATTTTGCCTACCGCTATAATTTCCAAAAAATTTCTAAAAGCCCGCTAAAATAAATAAAATCTTTTTATTCCCATCAAAACCTAAAGACGCCTCCATGGTCCCTTTTAGAAGACGACCTGCGATTTGGGGAGCAATGGCAGATTCGGAGTTCTAAGTAGCCGTCGCGCGACAAATTTAAGGGATTCGCTGGTGGAATTAGAAGCTTCAATTCAATCCCTCAAGTGATTTGGGGAAAAGCGAGTTGCGAGATCGATTTGAGAGAGCATCAAGCCATTTGGGTGAGGAACACCGAAAATCCTCCGTAATCAGGTGACAAATTTCTAGTTTCAACACCAGATCTTACTCCCATTCTCTCTGAGATCTAGGTACCTCCCCTCCTCCTTCTGTAATTCAGATTTTCGAGATCTAGGGTTTATGGTTTTTTTATGGGGTCGAGAAAACTCGAAATCTAGGGTTTACTTGTTCCAATTTCATTAAAACTCGAACTGATGTTGTTCTGTGATGCCCCTTTTGGCTGAGTATTTATTTTCGGAGTTTGAAATTGCCCTGCCTAATTGAATCTTATGCTCATATACACCGATTGATTTATGTATTGCTGGTGGCTGGTGCTACTATATTATATAATGTCCCTTTTATTTACATGAAAAGAGGTTTTTTTTTTCCATACGATCAAATATGAGTGTTGTAATTTTCCTATAACACTTAATTGCCTTTTGGGTTCACTTTCAATATATATGGGCTTTGATTAATATGACTGTCCTTGTATTTTGCAAACAGTCAAATTTCATATGAGTTCATCCTAGCCACGGCAGAAACATATTGAGGTTTGCTTTCTCCCTTAATTAATTAATACTTGTGATGTTTTGGTACGTAATTTGTCATAATAACCTATTTATATGACTATCCTAATTTGGAGTACATAGTTTATGAAACTAAGTCACGACAAGGGAAATTCAGAATTTGTTGTTCTTTGAAATGCTTTTAGAATTTGGTTTGAATTTTTTTTAGTTTAGTTTGCTTTAGAAGTATTCCTAATATACTTCCATATTTGTCTTAGAATATGCATGTTTAACATGAAGCTTAATTTTTTTTTTCTTAGGCTTTACTGATTCATTGTCAAATGTTTTTAGAATTTGATTGGAAGCTTATATCTTGAAGTTATATACAGGTTATTGGAGTGACTATTATATTTGAAGTGCATAGAAACACCAAAAAGGATGAATTAGCTAGCTAAACAAGATTTGAGGTGATTATCTCATGTTTTTCTCTCTCTTTTACGGTAGAAAGCATTTGCATAACCCTATTTCCTAGCTTGTTGCCCATTTGATATCTCATGGCTTGCATCATGGCTTAGAGTGATTGCTGGCAATCACCAATCACATTTTATATATACAAGTTTTGTTGCCAACATGCGATGAGGAGGTTAACATATATAAGACAGATGAGAGCTGATGTAAATGCAACAATAGTATACCTCTTAGGAAATATATTTGATGATATATAGTAGTAATCTTATTTTGTGAAATTATTTATCCTTTGAAGGGTTTTTCTCCCCGATTTTCACAACTCTCAAGATTGAAATTATGTACCTCTTGAAGTTTATTTTCCTTTTCTCATAATGCTATGGTTCTGAAATATGCCTAACTATTTGATCCTCATGAGATGGTATTTTCTGAAATATGCCTTGAGAGTATGTCCACTCCAGGATATGAATGATATGCATTAGCAGAGTGGAGATGAGGCTGATTTTCCGAAAGATGCTGAAAATAACCAAAATGAAAAGTTGGTGTCGATTTTCTCGAAGATGCTGAAAATAATAAAAATGTAGAAGCAAGTGCACTTTTTTGAATACTGGAAATGAACATGCAACAGGTACGTACGTCTACATTTAGTTTTTACTATGATTGGTGTTCAAGAGAAGGGCTATAGATACAAGTCTTGATGACTACGAGCTGTGAGAGACGAGTTTGTTTTTTTAAAGTGAATTTTTAGTTTTAAAATCAAATCTTCCATTTTTTTTATCACATCTTCATATCAGTGAGAGATGAGTTTGGATGATTGAGTATAAAATTGGAAATTTCTGTTTCTTGCCCTATCTTTTTGGTTTATGCAGTGGCGTGAGTATAAATCTAGCTATTTGGATTGTAGTGGCTGATTGGAAATTTCTGTTTCTTGCCATTTTTTAGTTTCTGCAGTGGCTAATTGATCTCTCTGCTGGTTTAGTCAGGGTTTGTTTGCTTCAGTTGAGAAGTTAAAATTGGAAATGTCTATTTCTTGCCCTTTCTTTTTGGTTTCTGCAAGTGGCATGAGTGTAAATCTATTTGGTTTTTGCAGTGCCTGATTTATCTCTCTGCTGATTCAGTCGAGGTTTGTTTGCTTCACTTGAGAAGCTAAAATTGGAAATTTCTGTTTCTTGTCCTTTCATTTTGGTTTCTGCAGTGGCTGATTGAGTATAAATCTATTGATCTTGTTCTGAAACATCAATATGTTTCTGCAGTGGCTAAGTGACTAAATAAACAGATTTATACTTGATAAATATATGCATCTAATTAAGGGAAACAATATGCAGTGGCTGATTGTGGTGTCTTAAACAGTTAAGCATGTAATGATGATAGTCAGTTTAACACAAAAGCTATATTTGATTGATTGCTGTATTGAATTTGGAATAAGTTATGTCTAATTGTGGCTTTACTAATTCATTTTTTTTTTTTGGTCAACAAGGCTTTACTGATTCATTGTCAAATGCTTTTAACCGACCATTTCCTTCAACAAGTATGCATGCATGCATCTTCAATATGATACTAAATGTGCTTGTTCATGACCATTGCAGATTAATATGACCATTTTGAAGACTGATCGATGGCAAAGCTAGCAAATGGATATATTTTCTTAATTCCACCTTTTGTATAGGTTACAAACTACTCCGTAGTATATAATCATTTACTTTGTAAATAAATCGACCATACCACCAGTTTGTAGATCGATCGTTCCACTTGGGTTGTTTAGTCTTTTGATATAAACTCGCAAAGCCATGTTTTAGATCGATACTTATACAAGTGTAATGACTGTTGCTTTATGGATCAATAAAATATGGTTTTTAAATCTATATGTAGATATTATTATGAATATTCAATAGTTATCTATACTTTTAAATAAATATAATTAAAATACCTATAAAAAGCTATAAAATTAGTAAACCACAACCACTGTTTAAATTTTAAAATATTAAACCGCTGCCAAAAAAAAATAAAACCGCTTTATATGATTGGGATACAAACTGCTGCTGTAGATCAATAGGCAACGGTTATATTTGACTTTTGGTGGCGGTTGTATACTTTTTATAGAACCGCTGCCTTAGGTTATAAAAACCGCTGCCAAAGAGCTAAGGCGACGGCAGCAGAAGCTGCGGTTGAAAACCGCTGCCTTAGAGCTAAGGTAGCGGTTATCCTACATTAGGTGGCGGTTTTGGAGCGCTGCCAAATCTCTTAATTGTAGTAGTGGATTATTATGAAAAAAATGGTATATTTTTTTTGGAAAAAAGGGACTATATAGCCCGGGCTTCAAAAGCTTCGGGCTGTATAATCCTATTTTTTTTAAAAAACAGTGGGACTATACAGCCCGGACCTTTAATATCCGGGCTATATACTAATACAAATAGCCCGGGCGTGAAAAATAGATCCGGGCTATATTATCTATTCTCAATTTCAAGCGAAATTTAGCCTACTCAAATAGCCCGGGCGTGTAATTTATATATCCGGGTTGTATACCTATTATCACACTAACCTGATGCCCGGACCCTATTTGCTCAATATCCGGGCTATATTATTAAAAGCGTCCGGGCTAAAAAGCCTATTTTCTACTAGTGAATAAGTACAAACTTGTTAAAAAAAAAATTAAAAAAATGAATATTTTATATAGTTTTTATCATTCTAAAAAAGCATACGTGAATAGTAAACGACATGTTTTGCCGAACGGAGGGAGTATATATATATATATATATATATATATATATATATATATATATATATATATATATATATATATATATTATTTAATTTTTATTAATTATATTATTTTAAATTTTATTCAAAATTTTATAAATTTTTTAACAGTTTTCGAAAAGTCAATAAAAATAATAATTTTCTAAAATAATTGAATTATAACTTAAGAATATATATTTTTAAAGCGCAATTTTTCATAATAAAAGTTTATAAACAAATCAATATAATTTTTAGATGAAATTTTAATGTTAATTTGTGAATATCTCTTATGTTGTAATTTGTGAATATCTCTTACATTGTAATTTGTGAACATATTTGGAGTGTTGGATTAGAATGATCAACGGTTGAGATTCAAAGAAAAATTTACAGGGCAAAATTATTCGTTTGAAATAACATGATTATTCATACATAACTCATACGAATAATCACGTTGCAACAGACGGATAATTATTTTATTATATACGAATAATCAATTTGTTCACAGTTTACATCGTAAGAAGTATTTACACTGGAATCATTTTTCCTGAGAGAAAAATCTGGATGTTTTCATGCATGCAACGGGGCTTGAAAAGAGACTCCCAACACCCGACTTATAACACAATTGTCCCTGCACTCGTATAACTTTATCTAAAGAAACTCCCAACATTCCTTTATATATTAGTAAAGGCATTTTACTTACTGTACTGTGGCTCCATCCACCATATCCCACTTTCCTCTTGATGCAAGCAATGCATCCAACCGGTTGCTTTCCTCTTGATGCAAGCAATGCATCCAACAGGTTGCTTGGCATGTTAATTTTTGTCAACGTAGCGAATATCTAGCTTTAGCTATAACAAAGGGTGATTGATGATCAAGAACAGGGCCGTCTTGGTGTTTTACTAGACTCGGTGCGATAATTAAAATTAGGCCCTATATATTTATATTGTTTTCATTTCTTATCAAATCATAACTATATATATGTACTATAATATATGACATAAATGATATCACAAAGAAGAATAAAACACTTATCTTGTATTTACATAAAATCCATGTGTTATAAATAGAATCAATATAACATGATTATAAATATTGTTAATTATACAATTATTAAATTTCACGTAGTAATATTTAAGTAGGTTTTTTTGTCATTTAAACAAAAAAAAATAGTAGAATTTTTATTTTATTTTTGCAATGAATATGTAAAAGAAATGAAACAATGAAAAATACGGAATAACCATGATTTTTTTTACAACTAATATTGAATGTAGGGAAAAAAAATGAATGAAAATGGGTCCATTAAATAAAAAAACACGGAATAACTGTGATGTAAAGAGTTGGGCCCATTTAAAAAAAAAAAAAAGAGAAGGCCAATCAAAATGAAAATGGGCGATGACGGGATTTGAACCCAGGAGGAATTTGATAGATTCACGGACCTTAACCACTACACCACATGCTTTGATTTTATATTTTATGATGCATTATTTTATATATAGGAATATAATATATATTGGGCCCCAAAATAATTTGGGCCCACTGCGATCAGGCCGTATGCACCACCCTGTAAGCCGGGCCTGATCAGGAAACCGCAAGTTAATTTTTGTCAACAGGTTGCTTGGCATGTTAATTTTTTGTCGATCGAGGATTATGTTGTGTCTCGCAGACGATGTCATAATAGAAGTTGTTGATCAGGAAACCGCAGACGGCTTATGGCTGAAGTTGGAGAGTTTGTACATTACAAAGTCTCTGATGAACAAGTTGCTTTTGAAACAACAGTTGTTCGGGCTGCGTATGCATGAAGGTACACAACTCAAAGACCATCTTGATCAACTTAACACGCTATTACTCGAGTTGCGTAATATCGACGTTAAGGTGAAGGACGAAGAAGATGCCGCCCTAATTCTACTAGTATCCCTACCCCCGACATACGACACCTTTGTTCAGTCTTTCGTCGTTGGGAAGGATACCATCACGTTGGAAAATGATAGATCGTCGCTTCACAACAGAGAGTTGGGTCTGAAGGCAACCGCGTCCGTTACAGAAAATCAGGCTTCCGAGCTTGTGGCAAACAGAAGAAAATCTGACGGTAGAAAGGGCAAAAGAAGAAGCATCAGCAAGATTGCAAATTAGGCCCTAAACCAAATGATGTATGTAACTCCTGCAAGAAGAAAGGTCATTGGAAGAATGAATGTCCGAAAAAGAAGAAGCAAGAGGAGGAGAAATCCAGGTCTGCAGCAGTAGTTGATCGCGGCAATACATCCGAGGAAGATATTGTTTTGTGTGGTATCTTGACTCGAGAGCGTCCTATCACATGTCCTAAAATAGAGTTGTTTGATACATATAGTCGTGCTGATGGGGGCAATGTATCCATGGGGGCAATGTACATATCCATGGGGAATGAGAGTTATCTGCAAGTTGTTGGGACTGGCCTAGTCAAGCTTCGGAGAGATGATTGAAAATTTCGCACATTGGAGGATGTAAAGCACATTCCATCCATGATGAAGAATCTGATATCCCTAACAGTGTTAGACGACAAGGGGTTAGTTACACAGGTTATGGTGGAAAGATTCGTGTGTTCAAAGGCTCTGATGTGGTTTTGCAGGTGACGAAACCCGATTTTCTGAATCCCGTGTCGGCGGGTTCCGGGATCAAGTGGAGCGCGAGCGAGCTCAGACGATCGGGCTTACCTGAGACGCGCGACGAGATTACCGTCGGCGTATCCAAACCTGTGCCGATCCGAGCTCAAGCCATACGCGGACCACCTTCCTCCCAAGGCTTCATCAAACGTCGGCTCCCGCTGATCGAGACAAATTTGGCGCGGGAAGGCTCCTTGAGCCCTCAAAAACCGACTTTGAGTCCAAGGTCTCAACTCATATTTATAGGGGAACCTCATGAACCCTTGTCGACAAGTGTCCGAGGTAGGTGACAAATGTCATGCTGCTTGAGACAAGTGTCCCATAGGTGGCACTTGATGTACAAATAATAGGTTTATGTGGTGATGGTGGGAAAATCCACTATTTTGTTGACTCATTTTGTTATAAGTGATACGGGTTAATTTATTTAGCGGGAACCCGTTTATGCACATGATATTATTTATAAGTGATACGGCTTAGCTAGGGTTCGATTTCAAACGAGACAACATATGCATTTGTACTTCGCCTTCCTTCGGGAGAGTACTCAATATATCAGACTTTTGGTGTAATGTTTTTGCTAAGTTTGTTTGATCTGGGCTGTACCCAACACATTAGTGGGTTGCCTACGTATCTCTTGGGAAGAGAATCAAGCCTTTCGTAGTTCAATCAGGAAGCCCTCCGCAGGTGAGAGCTCTGGCGTTGAGGGGCCTTAATTTATACTCATTTAGAGTTTATCTCCGCGAGGATACAAGCTATGAGCAGGAGGCCCTCTACAAGCATAGCTCAAGCGTTTGAGGGACTTAGTTTATACTCGTTGAGAGTTTATCTCTGTGACCAGCTACGATCGGTGGCCCTCTATGAGCATAGCTCCAGCGTTGAGGGACTTTATCAAGTGTGCTCCGAGAGGCTCAAGCTACGATCGGAGGCCCTCCGCGAGTGATAGCTCCAGCGTTGATGGACTTAGTTTATACTCGTTAAGAGTTTATCTCCGCGAGCTTACCAGCTACGATCGGAGGCCCTCTGTGAGCATAGCTCCAGCGTTGAGGGACTTAATTTATACTCGTTAAGAGTTTATCTCGGCGAGCATACAAGCTATGATCGGTGGCCCTCTGTGAGCATAGCTCCAGTGTTGAGGGACTTAGTTTATACTCGTTAAGAGTTTATCTCCACGAGCTTACGAGCTACGATCGGAGGCCCGACGCGGAGCCAAGCTCCAGCGTCCTAGGACTTAATATAAAACATCATCTCCGAGAATGCAGATTCGATCGGAGGCCCGACGCGGAGCCAAGCTCCAGCGTCCTAGGACTTAATATAAAATATCATATCCGAGAATGCAACTTCGATCGGAGGCCCGACGCGGAGCCAAGCTCCAGCGTCCTAGGACTTAATATAAAATATCATCTCCGAGAATGCAGATTCGATCGGAGGCCCGACGCGGAGCCAAGCTCCAGCGTCCTAGGACTTAATATAAAATATCATCTCCGAGAATGCAGATTCGATCGGAGGCCCGACGCGGAGCCAAGCTCCAGCGTCCTAGGACTTAATATAAAATATCATCTCCGAGAATGCAGATTCGATCAGAGGCCCGACGCGGAGCCAAGCTCCAGCGTCCTAGGACTTAATATAAAATATTATCTCCGAGAATGCAGATTCGATCGGAGGCCCGACGCGGAGCCAAGCTCCAGCGTCCTAGGACTTAATATAAAATATTATCTCCGAGAATGCAGATTCGATCGGAGGCCCGACGCGGAGCCAAGCTCCAGCGTCCTAGGACTTAATATAAAATATCATCTCCGAGAATGCAGCTTCGATCGGAGGCCTGACGCGGAGCCAAGCTCCAGCGTCCTAGGACTTAATATAAAATATCATCTCCGAGAATGCAGATTCGATCGGAGGCCCAACGCGGAGCCAAGCTCCAGCGTCCTAGGGACTTAATATAAACTCCGATCCGGGAGGCCAGCTCTACGGCCGGATGCCCGACGCGGAGCAAGATCACGTGTAATGGGACTTAATAAAATCTACAATCCGGGAGGCTAGCTCTACGACCGGATGCTCAACGCGGAGCAAGATGACGTGTAAGGGGACTAAATAAAATCTACAATTCGGGAAGCCAACTCTACGACCGGATGCCCGACGCGGAGCAAGATCATGCGTAAGGGGCCTAAATAAAATCTACAATCCTGGAGGCCAGCTCTACAACCGGTTGCCCGATGCGGAGCAAGATCACGCGTAAGGAGACTAAATAAAATCTAAAATCCGGGAGGCTAGCTCTACGACCGGATGCCCGACGCGGAGCAAGATCACGCGTAAGGGGACTAAATAAAATATACAATCCGGGAGGCCAGCTCTACGACCGGATGCCCGACGCGGAGCAAGATCACGCGTAAGGGGCCTAAATAAAATCTACAATCCGGGAGGCCAGCTCTACAACCGGATGCCCGACGCGGAGCAAGATCACGCGTAAGGGGCCTAAATAAAATCTACAATCCGGGAGGCCAGCTCTACAACCGGATGCCCGACGCGGAGCAAGATCACGGGTAAGGGGACTAAATAAAATCTACAATCCGGAAGGCCAGCTCTACAACCGGATGCCCGACGCGGAGCAAGATCACGGGTAAGGGGACTAAATAAAATCTACAATCCGGGAGGCCAGCTCTACGACCGGATGCCCGACGCAGAGCAAGATCACGCATAAGGGGCCTAAATAAAATCTACAATCCGGGAGGCTAGCTCTACGACCGGACCCCCCGACGCGGAGGAAGCTCCAGCGTCCTGAGTAACTGTGAAGTAGCTGCGGTATTATTTCTTCATACGCGTCTAACCCCAGTGGTGTAGGAGCGAC
Organism: Persicaria maculosa; assembly: GCA_963922045.1. Lineage (NCBI taxonomy): Eukaryota > Viridiplantae > Streptophyta > Magnoliopsida > Caryophyllales > Polygonaceae > Persicaria > Persicaria maculosa. The sequence goes on along the minus strand of OY998253.1, from coordinate 70,007,627 downwards.
GCGGACTATAGGATCTCCAGTGGTGTAGGAGCCTTCTAAATTACGATGCTTAATTTAAAGAGCAGAACTTGACAGTTCTGAACAAATCAAACTTTTCTCATTAGTTGGTGTCTGTCTTCTCCGCGGACGAAGTAAGGCGTAGCTGCACTGCGGGGACAAAGGAGTAAGCCACTGAATGCTCTCTTTAGTCATGGAGCCAGATCGGACTTGAGCCTGCTACTTTTGCTTTCCTAACCACGACGGGGTCGCGGTGCGCGGCTTAGACTCGAGCAACAACGAATGTCTTAGTGTGGCTCGACTTCTCCATCACAATGGTCGCGGAAGGTTCACTTAGATTTTGAGAGATTCACTGCGGTCTCTCTGCTTATTGCGAGCTTTATCGATGGCTAGCTTGTTCTTTTCTTTTTGCGTGCTGATATCGACTTGCATTAGACCCAAAACCCGAAGAACGCGCTTGATTCCTGCGTTGCTCAGTTTGTTGCTATCACTACAATTTAGCGCTTCCCGATTGGTAACCCCGAAGTCCCTGGCTTTGCAGATTTGAAAGTGGCAAAGATGGGTTCCTTCACCCGGGCAATCGCCTCCTTGTCTTGACCATGGAAGACTTCGGCTTCGTCAGAGTCCAGTACCCATTGCCATCATTCGCGATTAAAGGCCAAGAGGTGCAGGCCGCTCCTTCCAATGAAAGTCCGTCCGCGGCCAAATGTACTACCCTTGACAATATATTTATACATATGCATTCGACGTCGGCCAGTATGTATGATATTATATAAGCATTCCTATCCACCCATGATTACCACAAGAATGAATGGGATGAAACAACAAACATTTCATAATTTGGGTGGAAACTTCATCTACCTACATACTGAATATGATCACAACTCGGCGCAAACTAGTTTGACCGAGTTTTTATGTCTTGCCAATTAAATCATTAAGTACAAACCGATCGAAAGAATAATTAGATATGGTACCTCAATTCGGTTGTTTGTTACCTCTTAGCGTGAGTGTGTTCCCACGGACGGCGCCAATGACGAAACCCGATTTTCTGAATCCCGTGTCGGCGGGTTCCGGGATCAAGTGGAGCGCGAGCGAGCTCAGACGATCGGGCTTACCTGAGACGCGCGACGAGATTACCGTCGGCGTATCCAAACCTGTGCCGATCCGAGCTCAAGCCATACGCGGACCACCTTCCTCCCAAGGCTTCATCAAACGTCGGCTCCCGCTGATCGAGACAAATTTGGCGCGGGAAGGCTCCTTGAGCCCTCAAAAACCGACCCCGAGTCCAAGGTCTCAACTCATATTTATAGGGGAACCTCATGAACCCTTGTCGACAAGTGTCCGAGGTAGGTGACAAGTGTCATGCTGCTTGAGACAAGTGTCCCATAGGTGGCACTTGATGTACAAATAATAGGTTTATGTGGTGATGGTGGGAAAATCCACTATTTTGTTGACTCATTTTGTTATAAGTGATACGGGTTAATTTATTTAGCGGGAACCCGTTTATGCACATGATATTATTTATTTTATGGTGTTTCGTCAGCAGGGAGTCAAGCAGGGAAAGGGAACTTTGTATACCCTACAAGGTTCCTTAGTTACAGGTGCTGCAACGGCTATTTCTGCTGGGGTTCAGGAAGCTGATATGTCCAGGATTTGACATATGAGGTTGGCTCATATGAGTGAACGAGGGATGCAAATTCTCTCAAAAGCATATCTTTTGTGAGGCCATAAGGGCAGAACCTTTAGTTTTTTTAACATTGTGTGTTTGGTAAATTACACCGCAGAAAATTTTCTAAAGCAGTTCATTAGACAAAGGGCTGGATTACAGCCATTAAGAGTGTTAGAGTCCTTCACGTGTTCAGTCCTTGAGCGGTCACATGTATTTTTTGTCTCTTATTAATGATTACTCTAGGATGACTTGGGTATTCATGATGAGGCATAAAAGTGAGGTGTTTAGTAAGATCAAAGAGTGGAGGACTCTAGTAGAGAATCAGACTGGAAAGAAGATCAAGAGGTTGCGAGCTGATAATTGTTTGGAATTATGTTCATCTGAGTTTGATGGGTTTTGCAAAGAAGAGGGCATTGCTCGACATCATACAGTCAGATATACACCACAACGGAATGGTTTCGCAGAACGAATGAATCGGATACTTCTGCGAAAGCAAGGTACATGATTTCCAATTCAGGCCTTGATAGGCGATTCTGGGAAGAAGCAGTGTCAACAGCTTGCTATCTCATTAATCGAAACCCCCACACAGATATCGACTGCAAAACACCTTATGAGGTGTGGACTAGAAAGGCTCCTGATTACTCTAATCTGAGGGTTTTTGGGTGCATTACTTATTATCATATTGATGAGGGTAAGCTAAAGCTAAGAGCTTAGTGTTAGGAGAAAAATCAAGTATGAAATAAATATAAAATATAAATCTCAAATCAACTCCCTGAACCACGCAAATAAAAATTACAAGGATCGTATCCACGAGGAAGCCTGTCAGCGCTCGTCCAATCAGTTCCAGAATCCTCTCGAATTCGACCAGCAGAGTCCTCGACGTCGACCACCCAGTCGAGTGAACCTGTAAAACTACGCAACAGAAGACAAAACAGAGCAATATCGAGTAAAACAGTACTCGATATCGACCAGATTACTCTATATCGAGTAGTTTCAGTCGATGTCGAGTTGTTTATATGTGCAGAAAACGAAACTTGCAATGAAAGAAAGACGGAAATAACATGAAAATTTTGGGAATACTCATCCATATCCGATCAAGTTATAAAAAAAATAAAAACTCAAACTATCAAATCAAAGTTACATATAATATATAAGATGCGTATAAGATATGATAAAATTTCATATAATAATCAATTTTAGTGGATCGGATGGTGGATTGGACACCCCTTCATCCATATCCGATCCGATCCATCATCCATTAATCCATCGTCTACTTATTTATCCATTTATTCAGATTTTCATCCATATTTATCCTTGGATGTACAATTACCACGAATAATACATCCAAGGTAGTGTCACATGATTTTAGCTAGAGAACACTTAGTCCGCCTAATCTACCCATCGCAGAAGATCAGATTGTGTTATTGAAACCTACGCTTTGCCAAGTTCTTTCCAGCGAGTTCATTTTCGTTTTCGTCTCCGCGAGCGCTAGTAATTCAATATTTTTATATTTGCACATCATATTAATTGATACTTGTCCAGAATGTCTGTTTGCATATTCCTAGCTCTACCGTACGTTCTAGCTAGTGTTCTAAAATTCAGGCTTGGTGGCCGCCAAGATGGCGCCAAGACGCTTGGCGGCCACCTCCCGTCCCAAAATAGGCCTAGACAGGCTGTATTTGGCGGAGGCTATCCTTGGCGGCCGTGAAACATCCCCTTAGCGGCCTTGGCGGGCGCGGGATGGGGCTTGTCGGACACGAGACGGTCTTGGCGGCTTGGTGGAAAGAAGGATTAAAAAAAAATTCAAAACATGATTAATTTATTTTAATTCACTCTTCATCTTTTCAATTCGCTTTCTCCGCCTCGAACTCCTAATCAGTCTTGATTCTTGCAACAACTGTATACATTCTATACATTACTCCGTAGGAATTTAAAATTCAGCCGTACATTCTATACTTGATTAGGGTTTAATTAAGTCGGTAATTTACTTTTGTTTAACTGATTATTTAGAATTCAAGTATTCAATGACAACAGTGCATTCTATACATTACCAACTAGTTTAGTTGGAGATTAGTGAAGAGATAAAAGTTTAGATTATGTCGATTGTGTTGTTTTTGAAACATGTTTATGTCAATTTGTGTTCGTTTTTTTTGTTGGTGAGTGCGATAATTTTAAAATGGTCATGACTTTATTTTTATTTGCTTGATATTTTGTTAATGTAATGATGATATATACTATGGAAACACATAATTATTACATCATATATATTTTAGTCGTAGTTTAAGGGAGTTAATATAAGAAAATATTAGAAAACTGTTTTGTCTGCTAAAATTCCGCCATTAAGCCGCCGAACCATCTTGGCGCTTGGCGGTAGCTCACCGCCAAGCATCCGCCGAGCGTTTTTTAGAATATTGGTTGTAGCTTAGTAGCACACTTTCATTTCACTCTACAAGCTGCCAGATAGGACGACGGTGGTCCCTTCTGGCTCCGATGGGTGGTATAGTGATAACTATGGTATGTAGCCATTCATTTAGTAAAGTTTTGTCGATTTTTTTTCTTCATAATTAGGTAGTTGGTATTCAGTGAAAATGGTATGTGATCATACAATCATTTAAGTTGTAACGATTTTCTGTTTAAACGATTTTGGCATTCAACATCCAAAGAGATAACTTGTCAATATAATGCCAAAGGATAATAAAAGCACCAAACAAGATCACGAGTCCACCACACCAGTAACATCAGTAAGATGCACACATACAGAAACATGTACACAGCTGGAAACTTGTTGAGCTCATTGGTTATTTAGAGACATCGATGACTGCGTCATCATCTGGGTTCGTTCTCGCTTCTTCGGTATGGCTAGCCAGTACACCGCGTCCACCGAAGGACTAATCATGTCGTGCCCCACATCAAAATGTACGTGTATGTTGTAACAAGAATGATAACAGACGAAGAAAGACACAGAGATTTAACATGGTTCGGCAACGGTGTTTTACCTACGACCACGGGCAGAGAAATAGGGATCTTTATTATGGAGACAAACAAGAAACCAGGGTTACAAATTTCTAGCTTTCATGAGTATATATAGGGACTCATGAAACTCTGTCAGACTATGGATCTAAACCCAAAACAGAAAATAAGCCCAATTCAAGGCATATTAACAAATCTCCACCTTGACTTGAATCATCTCAGAAATAGACGCACCATGATAAGTGTCAGACATTCCTCTGCCTCAGAATTGTCCTCGTATAAGGACCCAGATTGCCCCGCAAAGCAACTCAACAGCGGGTGATGTTAAACAAGTCTAAATAGTGTTGGAAATTCCTCTTTGGAACTGGCTGGGTGAACATATCAGCGAGATCATCAGTTGTTCCCACCTTCTTCACCATCTCTTCTCAGCTTGCCAGTGTGCGGACTCATCTTCATAAACAACAACCTTGTAGTTGGATGTAACATCACCCCCCCTCCTCCTCGACCTCTTGCAAAGCATATCCCACCAGATCGTCAGACATGTATCTCGCAGGCCCCCTAATGTCAACCCTTCTTGGTCGATCTAGAGTAATACTCTGATATACAGCTCCACATGTTCATGTGTCTAGTGGTATATTCTTTGTCTCACCAGTATCTGACTTTGTAGTACCTGTCTGTGATGAATGGTCAATGACTAACTCAGGTGCATGAGTCTCTGTTGGAGTGAAGTTCAACTCCACCTCCTTAGCAACAGTTTCCCTAGCCTTAACTGAAACAACATCTGCAACACCTGTGACTGTCAAATCTTGTAAGGCATACAAAGTTCCCTTTCCCTGCTTGCCTCCCTGCAAAACCACATTAGCATCTTTAAACACGCGCAACTTTTCACCATAACATGTGTATCTGAAACCCTTGCCATCTAACACAGTTAGGGATATCAGATTCTTTGTCATAGATGGCACATGTTTAACTTCCTCCAATATGGGAAACTTCCCATCGTATGTCTGAAGCATGACTGAGCCGATCCCAACAACCTTGCAGATGGCATCGTTTCCCATAGAGATATTGCCCTTATCTACACATATATATGTTGTAAACAACTCTCTTCTAGGACATATGTGACAGGACGTACCTGAGTCAAGAAACCACACATCATGATATGTGCGATTATATGCTAGTAGAACAATATCTTCCTCAAAAGTATTTCCACCATGAAATACTGTTGCAGATCGAGATTTCTACTCTTGTTGCCTCTTCTTCTTAGGGCAATCATTCTTCCAATGACCTTTCTCCTTACAGTAGTTACAGATGTCACGGCCTGATTTGCAACCTTGCTTCTTGCCCCTTCTACCATTAGAATTGTCTCCGCTAGCCATAAGCTCGGAAGCCTGATTGTCTATAACTAATGCGCTTGCCTTCAGACGCAACTGAAATACCCCAAATCATTTTTGGGATATTTCTTTAGATAATATTATATTATACTATGTGAATTTGGGAAACCAATAAATTCACATAAGATATATAATAATCCCCCCGTCCTAAAATACATTGCCTTTTAGCATTTTGTACAAGTTTTAATAAAACACCTTACTTTTAAAAAAACATCATCATTGCACTAACTTTTTTATAAATTTTATTATTTTTTAACACCCACTACACATTTTAACCAATCAAATTATTTTAAAAAGTCAACAACACACAAGCCAATACAAATAATTACAACTTTTTACCTAGAAAACCTAAAAGCCCATTTATTGTTGGACAAAAATTTACATCTAAAAACCCATGTATTGTTGGACGAAGGGAGTATAAATTAGAACAATTATATTATTATAATTTTATCATCTAAACATTCTTTCTATTTAATTTATTTAATTTATAAAGTTAAATTAAATAATATTTCTTTTTGCTAAATATATATTGCTATATAGATATTCATATATATAGTATATAATCAAATCCATATGTCATTTCTACAATAGGAAACTCAATAAAAGGGCCTATTTTGTTTTTTCAACCCAAATTCAGATATCTGTGGGTTTCAGCCCAAAAATTGAGTCCAAAGGAAATGACCCAAATTACCTCTACAAAGTCTACTACGGTAAAACAAAAAGAGGGAGATGGAATTTTTTTAATTCTTTTACCTTTTTCTTCTTCCTCTGGTGTTCCTCCTACGTTCAGATAAATCCAAAGGGATTATCCCCAATCTCAGCCAAATTCGAGATCTCAGCAACTGGATGGGGATCAACCACTTCCTCTGTATCTCTTTCAATTCCAGTCCTATAAATAGAGGAGGACCCTCGTCAGTTTCATCAATCAAACAAACACCAACTCCTCTCTCAAATCACCGTGAGTAGCCCGCCGCGACTTCCACGGTCCTCCACCGCCAGCAAGCGAGCCACTGCAGCACCAACGCCGGACTTCCGCAGTCCTCCATTGCCAGCAACCAAGCCACTGCAGCACCGCCTGGCCGGAGAACAGAGGGTCGAGGTCGCCCGAGTCGCTCCGATTTGTCGCTGCACTCGCGCATCGACGCCGATGGAAGAACACCGCCTTAGATCCTTGTCCGAGGGCCGCTGCTGTGCCGTTACCATCACCACTGCTGCCCTTCGTCTCCACCGTCGACAATCGCCTCGCCGATCCGCTGCCTGTGCCATGAACCATCGCCGCCGAGGTGTTAGTCAGTTCATCCCCTGTCCCAGTACGTGAATTCAAGAAGAAACAAATGGGGATTTTAATCTCTTTTGATTAAATTATAGAAAGCTCCCTTGTTTTTATTTTATTTCCGCTTCTGGCCCTAAGTTAATTAGTTATTACGTTAAGTGGCCAATATTTCTAAACTGTTCGATTTTTGCCCGTTTCAGCGACACCAAGAAATCTTGAAGCACTCATGCCCGATCCCGCTCCCCGAGGAATTCATATTGGTATATAATATTTATCTTTATAGAATTAATTCATTTTTAAATTGAGTTAAGTAAAGTTAACTTCATAAAATATCAATATTAATATTCCTTTTTCCGTTGGATTCGATAGGTGCTAAAATCTCGCCTGATTGTCATCAGCTGATCATCGGAAGTCAAGGCAAGTGATTTCGTTCAATGCCTTTTGCATGTTTCATTATTTTCCTTTAACGTGCATTTTAAATTCTTCCGTGTCGAATGCGGCCCTGTGGCCAATTTCCTTGCCAATTTCGATAAATTGCACACTCGTCTGCTTGATGTAATTTATCTTTTTAATCATAAATTGGCATGAGTTAAATTAATGGGCGATTATTAAATGAATTATAGTGATATGCGGATTAAATGTGATTGTTTGTTTATAACACAAGATAAGTAAATGTTGCCCATTTTTGTCTTCCTAAAGTGCATGATATTCTGCTTGTTTCGTTCATGCAAACTAGTGGCATGTGATAGTAAGATCCTTTGAATTATCCATGCTTGTTCCTTTTTTATTTCATGTCATTATTATGATCACCTAGTATAAACTGTTTATGTATGATAAGATAGGCACCATGTGATGCTTAGTTATGATATGTGAAAAATGTGCACCACGTGATGCGAGTGGCTATAGGCCTTTGGCAAGTTATGCAGTAGACTGACTTGCAGGTTGTGGTTTGTTAAGCCACCGCCTTACAAGGTTTCATCAAACACCATCCCGGAATGCATTCTCTGCGGGGTGATAAAACAACGATCTGATGTAGGTCGCGGTCCTTGTTAAAGGCCCGACCGGTACCACGTATTATTATTATTATTATTATTATTATTATTATTATTATTATTATTATTATTATTATTATTATTATTATTATTATTATTATTATTATTATTATTATTATTGTGATTTTATCAATTGGTAAATAGGTGATCATTTCAGTTATTATACTTATTTGCATCGAGTATAATTCCTTTTCCTATCTTATAATCGATCGTTATGATCATCCGAGTCATATGTGAATTTTTATCCATTCATTCAGTTTCTACTATAAATATTCGTGTCATTCCCTTAACCTGATACATACCGTTTTATGGTCACTGTAAGGTTAAAGTCTGAACATTTTCCCTATCATTTGCTAGTCTTTATTGTACTAACCATCCTATTTATTGGATGGTTGGTGTCCTTCATACTCACGAAACACCAGACCATATTCCACAGCTCTAGTGCAAGCAGCAGAGCAGGAGAGAGTTGAAGAGCGGGCTATCATTTATGAACCTTTACTTTACAAGTTTTGAACCTTTAAAGTTTCCGCAATACTACTTTGGTGTTAGCTATTTTTGGAGCTTATTACTACTTTATGATTTTGACACTTTAGCTTTATTGTTAGGATTTGATATTTTATACTTTGATATTTAAATTACTTCCGCATTAGTTTATTCAACTGCTTAAGTACCGTCTTGTTTATGGGAGCATTGTTGCATGTCACTATAAGCCTCAGGTGAATTCAAAGACATTAAAGTTTGCGGATTTACTGACGCTGTAACGTTCCCTTGGGATTTAAAAGGGGTATGACTTATTATCGACTGTTAAATAGGTGATCATTTCAGTTATTATACTCATCTGTCTCGGGTATAATTCCTCTTCTTATCTTATAATCGATCGTTATAATCATCCGAGTCATGTTGTGAATTTTTCCCTTTTTATTCAGTTTCCACTTTAAATATTCGTGTTTTTCCCTTAACCTATGACATACCGTTTTATGGTCACTGTAAGGTTAAAGTCAGAACATTTTCCCTATCATTTGCTAGTCTTAATTGTACTAACCATCATATTTATTGGATGGCTGATGTCCTTCGTACTCACGAAACACCAGACCATATTCCACAGGTCTAGTGCAAGCAGCAGAGCAAGAGAGAGTTGAAGAGTGGGCTATCATTTATGAACCTTTACTCTACAAAAGTTTCCGCAATACTACTTTGGTGTTAGCTATTTTTGGAGCTTATTAGTACTTTATGATTTTGACACTTTAGCTTTATTGTTAGGATTTGATATTTTATACTTTGATATTTAAATTACTTCCGCATTAGTTTATTCAACTACTTAAGTACCGTCTTGTTTATGGGAGCATGGTTGCATGTCCCTATAAGCCTCAGGTGAATTCAAAGAAATTAAAGTCTGCGGATTCACTGGCACTGTAACGTTCCCTTGAGATTTAAAAGGGGTGTTACAGAAGATGGTATCAGAGCTATAGGTTTTAAAACGTTTTCATTCGGATTTTTAAATTATTTCTAAAGCGAATTTCAAAAAGACTTTTATTAAAACTAAGTTTCTATTTATAAAAATAAGCAGTTTTGGAAATGATTTCAGAGTATTTGCCCGATAGTCCCGCTCAAGCTCCTGCACCTGCCGAAGACTAATCATAGCTTCTTTATTCCTGTTTCCTCTAAATCTCGCTTTCTGGGATTATCTTGCTCGAGTACTGATGACTCCTCGCCCTCCTCGATATATGTCCAATGTTCCCAAGACCTCAGGACTGCGCGTCACAGGTTATCCCCATTGCATTGACCTCACCAACAACTCTGACACTGGGTCTGACTCAAGCACAAAGGTGGAGGTCTTGGAAAAAGCTACAGTGGAGCTATCAAAGAGGAAGAATGTCCTGGTCGACCCTCCCGAAGAAGCTGCAGCCACAAAGTATGGCAAGAAGCTCATCCGCGAGTGGTACAAGGAACATAATTTCGGAACTCCTTGATTCTACAACGAGGAAAATGTAGCAAGGGAAAAGAGAGCCATGCCAGCTCTCCTAGATGACAAGAGGAGAAAGTACCTCCAGAATCTCGTCCGAGTGTACGGCATGGAACCATCTCAAAGTCCCAGTGAGGAGAAATCAAAGAAAAGATCCTTTTTGGAAACCCTTGTAGATGAGAAAGCATTCCAGGCTTTGTAAGCAAGAAAAGCAAGGTGCCCCGCGTGAGGGAGATCGGGGAAATATACAGGAATTAGGAACAGGTTGTGGATGAGCTGGAGAAAACTCTGTGATTGTTCTAGGGATGAGATGAAAGAGATGTGTGAGCATGCTGAATCGGATAGAGATGCAACATCACAAAAGCATAACTCCAAATTGGACAAACTCATCGAGTTGTATGTCTTTGCATAAGACGACGAGGATTAAGATCTCATCAGCAGCAGCACAGGCCGCATTAGTACCAGCAGAATACTCAGATTCCTGCAGGTTCACAGTCGACTGTGAACAAAGGAAAGAACGTCGTCGGGCCATCTTAGCAGGGTCCGCGTCTATATGAGATGTGTAGGCTGGATGACACTACTTCTCCTATGGCTCAAGATATTATCTATCTCCGAGCTGAGCCAATCAATATTCTTTTCGATTCGGGTGCTTCTCATTCTTTTATAGCCAAGCAAACTGTTGAAACACTCGGATTAGAATCTGTGACTTTAGATGATTCCTTTATTGTGAAGTTCTCTAATAGGGATATAGTTAGAGTTAGGAAAATGTTATTTCGTTTCCCCATCGTGATAGGTGGCGATGAGTACCTTGCCGATCTTGTTCTGCTTCTGATCCTTCCTCAGGACATCATCCCCTCTCCATGTTTTGGCTTACTCGCCATGGTGCAATAATTGATTGTGGACGGAGAATCGTGACCCACTCGTCGGCCGGTAAGGTTGTGTGCAGATTTCGTGGGCCCATCCCCGAGGAGGATGGCCGTGTTATTAATGTGATGCAGGTAGCTAGATTGTTACGTCAAAGTTACGCCGTATTTTTATGCTATCTGCAGGATCAGCGGTCCGACCTGGTCCATATCTCCGATATTCCTGTAGTTTGAGATTTCCTTGATGTTTTTCCGACGAGATTCTTGGTTTACCTCCAAAGTGGTTCATTGAGTTCACCATCGACTTAGAGCCAAGAACCGCTCCTATTTCCAAAGCCCCGTATCACATGGCACCAGTGGAGATGCAAGAATTGAAGAGTCAGCTTGAAGAGTTGCTAAATAAGGGATATATTCGACACAGTGCTTCACCTTGGGGTGCTCCCGTGTTGTTTGTGAAGAAGAAAGACGGCTCTTTCCGTCTGTATATTGATTATCGGGAGCTGAACAAGGTGACGATCAAGAACAAATACCCGTTGCCACGTATCGATGACTTGTTAGGTCAGCTTCAAGGAGCAAAGGTATTCTCCAAGTTGATCTTCGATTTGGTTACCACCAGCTCCGAGTTCGTGACGAGGATATTCCAAAGACTGCTTTCAGGGCACGTTATGGGCACTATGAGTTCGTGGTGATGCCCTTTGGCCGCTTAACAAATGCCCCAGCAGTTTTTATGGATCTGATGAACCGTTGCTTTCACCGGTATTTGGATAAGTTTTTCGTAGTCTTCATCGACGACAACTTGATCTACTCGCCAAGTGAGGAAGCTCACACTGAACACTTGAGGACTATTTTGATAACACTACAAGAGCATCAGTTGTACGCGAAGCTGTCTAAGTGTGACTTTTGGATGAAGCAGGTGGCATTCCTAGGCCACATCATCTCAGAGAAAGGGGTGATGGTTGACCCCAAAAGATAGCAGTTGTAGAAAAGTGAAATCCGCCAAAGAACGACAAGGATATCCGGAGTTTTCTGGAACTAGCAGGTTACTACAGGAGGTTCGTGGAAGGGTTTTCCAAATTGACCCAACCACTGACCTTACTCCTGCGTAAAACCCAGAAATTCTTCTCAGATGACAAGTGTGAAGCGAGCTTCCAGGAGCTCAAAAAGCAGTTGACCACAGCACCTGTTCTGGCACTCCCTAAAGAGTCAGAGGGTTATGTGATTTACAGTGATGCTTCCAAGCAATTTCTGGGTTGTGTATTGATGATGGGAAGGTGATAGCCTATGCATCACAACAGTTGAATCCGTATGCGGAGAACTACCCAGTGCATGATCTGGAACTAGCTGTTGTGGTATTTGCTCTGAAAATCTAGCGCCATTATCTGTACGGAGATCGTTGCCAGATATACACTGACCACAAGAGCCTCAAGTATGTGTTCACCCAGAAGGAGTTGAATATGAGACAGAGACGCTGGTTAGAGCTGATCAAGGACTATGACATTGAGCTTCTCTATCATACTGGAAAGGCTAATGTAGTAGCCGATGCTTTAAGCCGCAAATCTCAGCACGAGGATATGATTAGCTGTTTGATAGCAAGTCCAGCTCTGCTGAAGTTAGAGGTTGAGGTCTGGTTTGAAAAGAACCACGGACAGTTGTGTATGATGGAGATTCAGTCTGATCTGTTAGCAGAGATAAATGTAAAGCAGGCAGAGGATGTGGTGTTACTGCAGATCACCATTGATTTCCTCGAGGGAAAAGCCCCTGGCTTTGTTTTGAGGGAGGTTGGATCTTTATGGTTTGGGAATCGCATCTGCGTCCCCAATATCCCTGAGATCCGACATACCATCCTTCGGGAAGCTCATGCATCCAGCTATTTTGTGCATCCTGGAGCGAGTAAGATGTATAAGGACCTGAGATAGAACTACTGGTGGTCTGGTATGAAGAATGAAGTGACCGAGTACGTGGCTAGATGCTTGGTATGCCAGCAGGTCAAGATTGAGCACCAGAGACCTGGTGGGAAGCTCCAACCACTTCCAGTACCCACATGGAAGTGGGAACAGATCTTGATGGATTTTGTTATGGGGCTGCCTAAGGGTTAGGGTCAAAAGGATGCCATTTGGGTGATTGTTGATCGACTAACCAAATGTGCACACTTCATTGCTATTCGATCTACCTGGAAGTCGGCTAAGCTAGCAGAATTGTACCTTCAGCACATTGTCCGCCTTCACGGGATTCCTTCGTCCATTGTCTCTGATCGCGATGGACGATTCATCTCAGAGTTCTGGAAGAAGCTGCATGGGGGACTTGGTACACAGTTGAATTTCAGTACATCTTTTCACCCTCAGACAGATGGTCAGTCATAGAGGACCATTTAGACACTAGAGGATATGCTAAGAGCCTGTGTCCTGGATAGACCGACAGATTGGGAAAGCAGTTTGTGTCTGATAGAGTTCACCTACAACAACAGCTGACATGCATCCATAAAGATGGCTCCTTTTGAAGCCCTCTATGGACGGAAGTGTCGATCACCAGTATGTTGGGATGATGCGACGGATGCCATCCATATAGGTCCGGAGCTGTTAGAGAAGACAGCTGAAGAAGTTGTGATGATCACCTAGTATAAACTGTTTATGTATGATAAGATAGGCACCGTGTGATGCTTAGTTATGATATGTGAAAAATGTGCACCACGTGATGCGAGTGGCTATAGGCCTTTGGCAAATTATGCAGTAGACTGACTTGCAGGTTGTGGTTTGTTAAGCCACCGCCTTACAAGGTTTCATGAAACACCATCCCGGAATGCATTCTCTGCGGGGTTCTGCGGGGTGATAAAACAACGATCTGATATAGGTCGTGGTCCTTGTTAAAGGCCCGACCGGTACCATGTAGTATTATTATTATTATCGTTATCATTATTGTGATTATTATCGAATGTTAAATAGGTGATCATTTCAGTTATTATACTCATCTGTCTCGGGTATAATTCCTTTTCTTATCTTATAATCGATCGTTATGATCATCCGAGTCATGTTGTGAATTTTTACCTTTTTATTCAGTTTCCACTTTAAATATTCGTGTCTTTCCCTTAACCTATTACATACCGTTTTATGGTCACTGTAAGGTTAAAGTCTGAACATTTTCCCAATCATTTGCTAGTCTTAATTGTACTAACCATCCTATTTATTGGATGGCTGGTGTCCTTCGTACTCACGAAACACCAGACCATATTCCACAGCTCTAGTGCAAGCAGCAGAGCAGGAGAGAGTTGAAGAGCGGGCTATCATTTATGAACCTTTACTCTACAAGTTTTGAACCTTTAAAGTTTCCGCAATACTACTTTGGTGTTAGCTATTTTTGGAGCTTATTACTACTTTATGATTTTGACACTTTAGCTTTATTGTTAGGATTTGATATTTTATACTTTGATATTTAAATTACTTCCGCATCAGTTTATTCAACTGCTTAAGTACCGTCTTGTTTATGGGAGCATGGTTGCATGTCCCTATAAGCCTCAGGTGAATTCAAAGACATTAAAGTCTACTGATTCACTGCGCTGTAACGTTCCCTTGGGATTTGAAAGGGGTGTTACAGCAACTCTCTGTTGTGAAGCGATGATCTATCCTCTTCCAACGTGATGGTATCCTTCTCAACGATGAACGTGATGGTATCCTTCTCAACGATGAACGACTTGACGAAGTTCTCGTTGGGGGTGGGGGGGGGGGGGGTAGGGATACCAGCAGAATTAGGGCAGTATCTTCGTCCACCACCTTAACATCGATATTACGCAACTTAAGTAATAGCATGTTAAGTTGATCAAAATGATATCTGATTGGCGTTCCTTCCTGCATACGCAGCCCGAACAACCGTTGTTTCAGAAGCAACTTGTTCATCAGAGACTTTGTCATGTACAAACTCTCTAACTTTAGCCACAAGCCGCCAGCAGTTTCCTGATCATTAACCTCTACTATGACATCGTCTGCGAGACACAAAATGATCGTCGATTGAGCCTTCTCCTCCAGAAGGTCATACTCAGTGATGGTTGTATCGGCCCCCTTCTTGTCGGTGGTTAACGGTGCACATAAACCTTGTTGCTTCAGCAAAGCCCACATCTTTATCTGCCACAGACTGAAAGAGTTTCTTCCAGTAAACTTGTCAATCTTCACCACAATTCCATACATCATTCTTGACATAAATCATAACTAAGCTCTTATACTAGTTTGTTGTAACGATAACGATAACATACGAAGAAAGACACAATGATTTAACGTGGTTTGGCAACGGTGTGTTACCTACGTCCACGGGCAGATAAATATAGATCTTTATTATGGAGGCAAACAAGAAACTAGGGTTACAAATTGCTAAGTTTCATGCATGAGTATATACAGGGACTCATGAAACCCTAGTCAGACTATGGGCCTAAAACCAAAATAGAAAATATGCCCAATTCAAGGCATATTAACAGTACGAGTATAACAAGTCTGATATGCAAACCGGTGGGCTACTTCTCCTATTGTCAATTGATTTTAGGATTCATTCAGCTTATGTGCTAGGTTCCTAGGGCATCTGCATCCGTGCACATGACCTCAGTCATCTTTGAATCGAACTTAATTTGATATGATATCAGTGTTAGCCCAACGGCCCATCTTTCGACCGTGGTTCCTCTTCCATCTACAAAATAATGAAGTATGAATAGATTCAAGAGACTCAACAAGTGCATGTGTTCTTGATGGGATGTTAGAGCGGCCAATAACCTTGATAGTAAAAGTAAAATCATACGGGGATGGCACATTGATAGAAAGTTCGTTAAACAACACAAGGACGTTCAAATAAATACTTGATAACCACTAGAAGGTTGTGTTCATCTTTATATTATCAGATGTAAAACTTGGTTATCATGAACTCACGTCTGAAATAAAAAAGCAAATTAAATAATAGAATGATTAAAATGGGGATAACGATTACAGACTTGAAATGCAAAACAATTGCATATACCCCAGATATGAAAGCCACGATTGTGGCCGCCACCGAAATTTGTAGCATGATGATGCTGTCGATTGCCAACTTCCTTAGTTTGGCACGTCTGACAACTCCAACTGTGTACCAAACCAAGATGCTTATACCCATTAGCATTGCCAAAACATCTGAAGCAATGAACACTTTTACAGTGAACTGCTTCATTCGCATTGCTTCACCTGTGTTTTGGTCATATCCACCCGGGATGGTGAATGTTGCCGCAAATGTAATGGTCACCAACAGAGCTGCAGCCACGGCTATATTGTCTAGCAGTTTCTTCAAATTGTCATCCGTGATTAGTATCAAATCGTTGTAGGTCATAACTTCACGCTTGACCCATGAAATTAGTTTTATTGCTCTCGGCATGCTAATGTCTCCTGAGTCAAGACTCTCCAACACAGCGTGAATTGGGCGCTAACATTTACCAATTACAAAAATAAGATTTTATCAAAATTCATCTATATAGATCAATGACAGAAGTATCTCATCAACTTATATATTAGGCATTTAAAGCAACTCAATTCAGATATGGCATAGAATATTTCCACACAAAGACATTATATATTTTATTTTTTTTGCTATATGGCGAGATTTTTTATCATAATAAATTAAAACGTAGAATAAAAATATAACCTTCTTGTTTACCTGTTCTGTTTTACCACTTCTGTTAAGTTCTCTACATAAGTCCATTGGCGATTGATGTTTCTTGTTTCTAATCCTCCAATTTACACCTTTTGTTTTCAGTAGGATCAGGGCCTTGTCTATGTCTCCATCCAAAATGGCACAATGCAATGCTGTATTTCCATCCTTATCAGACTCATTTACCAATTTAACCATCACTTGATTTTTCATGTACAACTGTAGAAAAAAGCAGGGTATTTTGGCTAGGTGAAGCACTGTCTTGTAACTATTAAGATCCCGAAGCTCTGCAGATTGCGGGCACAAATCAAGTATGGATCTCACACAGTCATGAAAACATAAAACAGATGCTCTGAGCAATGGGGTAAAGCCTTCATTGTCATACACAAATGCGGCTGCTTTGTCTTGTTGAAGCAACCAACGTGTTGTTGCGGCTCGCCCATAATTTGCTGCGTAGTGTAAGGGAGTCTTGCCACTGTCATCTACCTTCCTGAGGAGATCTGGTTGTTTCCTAATCAAACTCTTGCAAAGCTCAAATGAAAATCCTGCATTCATGACATGATAATAAATACTGTAATTAATTAAACCAACTTAGAACTGCAATTAAAAGTGGGTTTTCCCTTTTCGAAAGAATGGAAAATTAATCATAATATATATATATATATATATATATAGAAAATAGATCATTTGTAAACCCCTCGATTTACAGTATAATCTGTGAACAAATCTAAAGCGTTGGATTAGAAAGATCAACGGTCGAGATTTACAAGAAAGTTTGAAGAGAAAAATGAGGAGGAAAGACACTTACCCCCACTTCTTGCAGCAGCATGAGCAATATTTTCACCACATCTCCCACTTATAATTGAACCATCATATTCCTTATCTTCCATTACCTTGCATTTTAAAACTTCATTGCAACGAGAGTCGGCAGCGAGATAAAGTGGACTTTCTTTCGCGTTATTACTGAAAGAAATCAACTCAGGATCATAACGAAGAAGAAGCAGTGCAATGTTGGCATGTCTGTTTCTAATAGCATTGTGAATGGGTGTGTCTCCGTTTGATGACTTTGCCCTCCATGGCTTTACATCCGCCATCAGATTTCCGTCCCCATTTTTCATAGTCACAGTTGTTGAAGGATTCTCAACATTTCTAAGGTTGACAACTGGAGTGCACAATGATAAAATAGAGGCTACTACTTCCAGCCGCCCATGTTTTGCAGCAAGATGAAGCAATGTCTCCCCTTGGAAATTTTGTGCTGACAACAACAAGGGACGAGCAGAGATGGACTCATGGACGGCTTGGTTGATGATTTTCAAATGGCCATCTCTAGCTGCTATATGAAGGATATTGTCTCCTTGAGGTCCTCGATAAGTTAAACACTCCTCTAAGGTATAGTGATCCAAGAGATCATCAACATTAACCACGTCCTTGTGTGAGAATATTTCCATATTCATTATATCTTTATCCCTGTGTATTGCTGCTAAACGCTTCTAACATACACATACACACACACACAAAAAAAGATATTAATATATAGTGAGTCAATAGTCATTATATATGTAGCTAAAACTAGATATGTAACCCCATTTATTTATTAAAACATGTCATTTTTTTGGTAGATTTAAACATTTTTCAAGAAAGCAAACAAAAATACATGGCAAGAGTTTCATTATTATCCATTGCATGTTGCAAAAATTTGCTCATTTTAGACTATGTGGGATAATCCCTTAAATTTTATAAGCAACACTAAAAAAAGAATTATTGGAAAAAAAAGATCGATGGTATACGCACCAGTTTGAGGGGTATATGGTCATGGGAAGAGCACAAGTCCATCGGAGTATATCCTTGGTTGTTTGATAGCCTCCAATTGACGCCGTCGACATCTAGTAGCTTGTTAGCCATAGAAACATCAGAGTTGATCAATGCAATATGCAAGGGTGTATTTCCATCATTATCAACCTCATTGATGAGTTCTTTCATTCTCGTATTATTTAGGCATTCTTCTAGCGAACAATCATTCATCTTGACAATGTGGAGAGCTGTCCGACCATGGAATTTGTCACAAATAGAAATTGATTGTGGAGATAACTCCATTATGGTCTGGATCATCAAACTTGAACCCATGCAAGCAGCTCTATGGAGAGGCGTTAGGCCATCATCATCGTGTAAATAAGTGAGGGAGGTGTCACTCTTTAGCAATATCTCCACGACTAACTTTCTGTTTTCTTCCACCGCATAATGAAGGATCGTCTTCCCTTTGTTGTCTTGAACTTTCAATAGATGCTTTCGTCTTTCTATTAATTTTTCAAGTATGTCCCCTGAAACGTTAAATATATTATTTTATGTAGATACAAATAAAACAATGTCAAATTTATCAAATGAAAATAACCACAAAGGACTTACTAGGCAACCTCCTTGCTGGATGGAAAACCGTCTGACCAAATGGCCCTGAAAAACTTGTACAAAATTGGTTGTCGTTGTTTGCTTCCAAAATTGAATTTAGAAACTTGGGGCAAAAATTAGCAGCAGCAAGGAATGCTGGGCTCTCACCTATGTTGTTGTCAAGGAAACCCAACAACGGACTATCTCTTGCTAACAACAACATGGCGACATCGTCGTGTCCATACCTGAGAGCCCTATGAAGAGGTGTGTCTCCCTTCTTATCCCTCTCCCTCCAGCAGAGTTTCTTTCGGTTCAATGGCATGCAATCGTTATCATGGGCAAGCAGGAGAGCTTCAACAATACCCAAGTCCCCAAATTGAGCTGCAAGGTGCAAGGGAGTCTCTCCATTCGAGTTGTGTTTGCAGATAAACTCGTAATGAAAAGCGGTCGGAACCTGACCCAAAACTGCTAAGATGAACTGTTGGTTGCCGCACCGACTTGCTATGTGGAGAACGTTGCTTTGGTCAACTGGGGTAAGTCGACGGAAGAACATGTCATCATCCATAACGACTGGGACATTGACACCTTGAAACCGTGCTGCTTCATAGAGTTTGTCATCCATATAATCCCAAATTTTGGCCATCGGACTCATCCCTGCTACCTACCAAATAATCAAAATTTTGAAACGGCTATGCGCAATAGTTATCTTCTATTTCATATATAGATCATACAGATCCTAAATCCGCACGTATGAATGCATTTAGCACATGAGGATGTCAGTGCATATAGAAACAACCCTCCATATATGAAGTTTACATTTATATAGCTATGCACCAATCATTAAACTTGAATTAGTTTTTTCATATACATTTACTAGCATTCTATTTATCTATATATATAAATTTTGGTGAAGACTCATTAATTGCACCTATTAAATACTTACAAATAAATAAATAAATAAATAAATATACATAAAATATTAGCTTAAAAATCAAAAAATTGTTGTAACTTATTGGTTTCGGGTTATAGTTCCAATTCAATATGTGAAGAGTTCAAACCTCCTTAACTACTTCATTAATATTTTTCGTTAATTTTCATGTTATTTATAAACTCCCTTCATCCCCTTTTATTTCTTATTACATTAATAATTTAATGCCCAGAAATATTGATGGGCTGTGTTTCACGGTAGCAAAAGGAAAACGGCATCGTTTTGTAATTTTTTTTTCCTGAGACACTCACGTGTATCCGGGTGCTCTCGATTTTTGTGGCGATGAATCCTACTTTTCTCGACTCTTGCAGGCGAATCCTGACAACTGAATTCATCTGATTTTCCTTTTTTTTTTCCTTGGATGAACTCACGAATTCACTAATGCGGGTGCTCTTAGCAAGGAAAACGTTTTGAACAAATGAACATACTCCGTATTTAACTACTAGCAAGCAAACCAGCCCAGTGACTACATCCACAATGATAAATTTACTGTGGTACTATTTTATTAAATGAAAACAATTGGTTTGGACTTTGGAGAAACTCCTAATTAAAAGCTGTTTTCTTGTTAGTTGTTGAATAGTGTATTGGAAAACACAGAGGCATATCAGTACTTCTCATCCAAATAACTTGAAAATCCAGCAGAAATCGATGCTGTTAATTTAGTTAGTTAATTAAAAAGCGTACTACCTATATTTTAGTGAAGATCGAAATATATATACTCCTTGAATTGGTAAATAAAGAAGTCATGGCAATTGATAAATCTGAAAAAGCAACAAGTACGTACTTCTGATGGAGCATGCGATGCAGAGTCGGCAGTTGACCAGCGGATACTTGACGATTGCCTGTGTTGACCAAGAGGTCTAGAGAGAGATCGAGCTGCTGCTTCCTAACTCACACTGAGTAAACTGTGATTTTTGTACACCCTTGGACACTGAGATATGTCTGAATAAAAACCCTCCATCGATCCATAATTTGCGGATCACTGTCCAAAAATTATTTCCAATATATTATACTATAAGTTTTTATCATAAGATATTATTATAAAATTATAAAATTGGATAGATTCTGTTAGCATGTCAGTGTATGAATGTGTTACCGGGAGATTAATTGCTTTGTTTTGACTCTTCCGGTGTCTACTGCCACTAGTGAAAGGGCATTTTCAGCAATGAAAATCATCAAAACAAGGTTGAGAAACAAGATGGAATATGATTTTTTGGCAGATAACTTAGTTGTTTACATTGAAAGGGAAATGATTAAGACCTTTACATCAGATGAAATTTTAGATGAATTTATTGCTATGAAAGAACGTAGAGTACTATTTAGATAGAATTCGTTATAATTTAGTTTTTGCATGGAGTTTTGGCATCAAGTACTCCCCTTCTATATATGTACTTTGTTTTTTTAGGATTAATGAAAAAGGCGTAGGGATGAGAGTCCTAGCTTGACTAGGTTACAAACCCTAAAAAAAAAAAATTTGGCCCCTGCAAAGCTTTTGTCCAGGTTCCGCCACTGTCCGGTCGGGTTCGGGCAGTGGCGGATCCAGGATTTTCGATAAGGGGGCTGAAAAGCACTTATGGCAAGTTGCGAATCGAGATCAATGATAATATCAAAAATCAAATTATGTAGAGCCATTTATGTCCTTGCACGCAAATAAACATATACTGAATTAGGTTGTTGGTTTGTTAATGGTTACAAAATAAGTAACAAGATACTCACCTTAACTTGTTGGACTTCTGACAGATTTCAATTTAATTACAACTAAGGTTATTTTTATGTTAAGTGAAATTAATTTGTATTTAGAATATTTTTAGAAGTGAGTTTCATCAAATACCGTCCCTATTCAAATAATCACAACCAAAATTCTAAATTCTTGAATCTAAGGTGAAAAAGTTGAGGGTCAATTAACAGATATTTACTGCTTCTGAAGCCTCTTGAAATTAATTTGTTAGTGTACGGAGGGATTAACCTTTTCAGAAATTGTGTTATACTAATTACTCCAAATCTTAAAGAAAGCCAACATCTATTAGAAGGAAGGCTCGTTGTTGATGTTAAAAAATAAAAAGGGGTTGTTGATGTTAAAAATGAAAATCTATTGGAAGGAGGGCTCGATGTTGATGTTAAAAAATAAAAAGGGGGTTGTTGATGTTAAAAAAACAGAACCATCTGCTTTCTGTCAAGAAAGAAAATGGTGGACTAGCTTATATTTATACCAATTAATGAAAGAGCCCAATGCAAAAAAAAAAAAAATGCCCGCCCATGGATTCAGCAGCAGTTCGAAAGGTTGACCTATTCGGAAATCTCCGGATCTATGCTTATTTTCAACTCCTTGAAGCATTTCGTCGCTTACTACGCCCTTCCTCGTCTCTGGGTGCCTAGGTATCCACCATAAGCCTTTCCTCGTTTGAATCCTGAAATTAATTTGTTAGTGTACGGAGGGATTAACCTTTTCATAAATTGTGTTATACTAATTACTCCAAATCTTAAAGAAAGCCAACACATATTGGAAGGAGGGCTCGCTGTTGATGTTAAAAAATAAAAGAGAAAATTTGTGCCGAAGGCACAAATTTTTGCTCTAATTACAGGAGTATCCTAGCTTTTGTAAAAATTACTGAAATGTCCACTTTTATAATTTCGGCTGGTTATTTGACGATATTACCCTTCCTTCTATTATGCTGATCGTCTTCATCCTCCCCCTCTTCTTCCTCGCTCCTCGCTCCTCGCTCCGAACCCGTGCACCATCAACGGCGACACCTCTGTGGGAGAGAAGATGGCTATCGGTGCCATAAACCGACCGGAGATCCACCGCAACACCTTCTCCCCTTTCCGCTTCCTCGCTCCGATTGTGGAAGATCTAGGGCATAAACCGACCGGCAGTTTCAATTCCGTCTCTACGACTCCATCTTTGGCTGCCTGAAGGTGATTTCACGGCAGTCAGGTACCCGAATCGCCGGCACTTTCCTTGTTCCATCGTCAATTTCAGTCGGGATCGGAACCCTAGAAATTCGCCGTCGTGACCATGGCCACCAATACACCCCCTCCGCCGCCGCCGCCCTCTCCATCTTCTTCCCCTCTACAATCTCTGGTAGTTCTGGATACAAATTTGTCCCTCCACATCCACAAGCTCACGTCCGCCGTGATCCCACGTGGCCTCGTGAAGCTTCTCAAGCTCTCCGGCGACGACCTCTTATGGTTCCTCTGATCCGATCTCCCTCGATCTTCAGTCCGTAAGTCCCTCACCTCTGCATTCTTCATTTTAGTTCATATGTATTGCTTCTTATGGAATCACTGGTGTTCTATTGGAATCAAATTTTACGGGCTTTCTTTTGGAATCACTGGTTTTCCGTTCATATGTATTGCTTCTTCTATGAGATGTGATTGAATCTATCTCCAGCTGATCAATACTTAGTTGACATTAGATATACAATGGAGTATTGATTTAGTTGCATGATATCTATTAATATTGTATCTAAAGGAATTTGTGTGCTATGTACCTCCACTTGGAAGAGATCACACTGGTGTTTGGTTTATGACAGGACCATGTTAAGCCACTAAAGTTTATGACAGCTGGTGCTTTGATCTTGAAATCAAACTATTCATGTGTTTGATTAAGAATCAAACTATCTAAAGGAATTTGTATTGCTTCTTGCTGTTGTTGCCTACTTATTCATATGAAAATTCCTTCACTCAATCTGATTTAAGCTAGAGGCACCTAGGTTTAATGCAAGTTTTAATTCTCACATTGCAAGATTCTTAATTAATGCTTAGAAAGTACATATTCAGTCAGCCGATGCTTCCACCGTCCGATTTTGGTTTCTGTTTTTTTTTTTGGAGTGAATATTTCTTTGAAATTGGTGTTTGGGTGTGTTTGAAAACTTTATCGTTTACATTATCTTTTATTAAATGCTGACATCTTCGATGATGACATCTTCAATGCTGACATCTTCTGAAATGGATGTTTCTAGTAACTTGGGAATATTTAAAATGAAGCCTTTCCACTTCTATTTTTTTTCTTTTTATAAGGTTGTTGTGTTAGTCTGCTAACACTGCAAAAAGATGACATTGACATATATCAGATTCTTTCCCCTCATAATTGTGAGTGTTGACATGTGAACAATAAGTGTTGACATGTGAACAATATATGATTAGATGTGCTTGAATGAAGGAATAAGTTTGAGCTTATCATCTCTTGCTAAAGGTATTTTCGAAATCTCATTGCTTTTTAATGGTTATTGCAACATAATTTGTTATGCATTTGTCTATTTACCTCTAAGGTGCAATATATATATAACACAGTGGTTGTTCAAATATGTTGTTATGATGCCTCCTCTTCTAAGAAGAAGCCTCTTTAACCACAAGAAAGATTGGGTTTTGATCCCTTTGTATGAGATACCATTCTTGTTTTCCTGTATCGGTTTGAGTTTTTTTTTGCTTATGATCCTGAAACTGGTTTGAATTTGAATAATTTTTTGCTGATGAGGTGAAGAGTACGCTGCACTGTATGATCAGGAACCGCTTTCCAAGTGAGAATTACCCTTCAAGCGAAGGAAGCGAATCTGATCGCTTAGTTCATTGGTGTCATGGTGCTCCAGGAGTTGCCATTGCCCTTGCAAAAGCAGCCCAGGTAATGTGCACATAAGAAGTTTGTGCTGAAACTCTCGGTTGGTTGTTAACTTGTTAATGACATGATTCGAAAAAATCATGTGAAAACTTGCTGAATTGGCCAGGTTTTTGGAGACAAGGAGTTCCTGCAAGCTGCAATGGATGCTGCAGATGTGGTATGGAATCGCGGACTGCTTAAACGAGTTGGAATCTGTCATGGAATCAGTGGGAACGCCTATGTTTTCCTCTCGCTGTACAAAAGAGGGTTTTGCACTTTCAAAGTGTCCTATATTTATAAATATTGACATGATAAGCGAGCAGTGAGGTTTTGCACTTTCGCAAGATCAGTTCTATCTCTTTCCACCCTATTTGTTTTTTTTTCTACAATTAAACACAATTTGATGATTGATACTTCTGTATCCAGTGGCAAGAGGCTCCCTATCACTTTTTAGCTTCTATGCAGTGCCATTACATCCACCTTGATTCAGCCAGCATTAGCTTCTTCGGGTGCCACAACTGGTCTTAATATGGCTGAATCATTGGTACAGGCTCCATCTAGATCTCATACTTCTCAGCAGGTAAGAAGATTATTGCATATTTACATGGTTAAGATATTTTTACTTACGTTTTTTTATCAACAAAAACTGTATATCTACTTGATTCTTTTTTTGTTTATTGCCTTTGCTTCCTTGTATGAAAATCCAGAAGCGTGAGGAACTGGCTGTTTTGCAGTCTATGAGACTGATACCAATTACACCATCAACACCAAAAAACAATGTAAGCACTGTATCCAAAAGAATTAGTTTTCTGCCTTTTGACTGCTTGACAATCTTAGTTTCGGCAATCGTAGTTGCATCAAAAGGGATGGAACTCAACCTTAGTAATAGAGGCAATAAATACAGCAACCTATGAAATGAATAGAAGTAGAGGAATTCTTTTCCCATCAGTTATCTTTTATATTTAATTTCTTTTTATATCTATTTGGATCTAAGAAAAAGGAGAGGCCAATCTTAAAGCACTTCACACGAACATTTTGGTGTAACAGCACTTCACACGAGTACTATATCTTTGACTTTGCTCCCAAAAATCTCCTTTGTGAATTAGATTTCTAGGGTTTAATTTGTGAATTTTTTTTCTAGGGTTTAATCTATGCCATTTCTATATTCGATTGATGCGGGACCATCCAAGACACCATCCAAGTCACCTTCGGACACATCTATACTTGGGGATGGACCTATGATTCGAGCTCATGAGAATGTTGTCATCCTCAAGAGGAAGAAGAAGGCTCCACCTTGGGAGAAGATCCAAAGTGCAAATGACGTTTTACATTCGTTCAACAGTTTGACAGCTTTTCGACGTCTCTGTAAAATGGGTCGTACGGATTCAATATTGATCGGATTGAGGCGTGCCATACCTTGTTGGAACGAGGACGAAGAGATCTACAACTTTTCTGTTGAAGGTTTTTCCAGATTCGTCCTAGAGTTTGGTCGAAACTCAACATCTTTGCAGCTGTACTGTTGGGAACGAAAATCAGCTCTTTTAAGATACTATTTTTAGTATTATTTTTACTTAAGTTATTTTAGGAAACTTTAGATGTTATTTTATTAATTCCATAAGTTGTTAGTTTATTTAGTTCTTTTATTATTTTCGGCCCAACAGGCATATGTGATGGCTATATAAGTCGATCACCCTCATGTAGAACAATTCAGATTATAATGAATTAGAATTCTCTCTTTTTGTGTGAAACACAATGAGTGTTTGTCGATTGAATAGAGCTGTGCTCTTCAATTGAAACTATTGGTATTGATCTAGCTTGGTTTGCTTTGCCGTTCATCAACTTCGCAAGACTTGGTGAATCTAGTATCCACAAGCCCCCTTCTGGTGCTTCAAGTTGTCCGCTTGATTGTGTCGGATTGTAGAGGCGGGTTGTGTAGGCATTGGTATTGGTTCCTACCCTCTGAGGAGGCCTGGGGTCTTTATCTTGCGCTGCATAGATCGACTCAGTCCATATCAGGTCGTGTCTTTCCATTCTTGCATTCAATTTCGAGTCTTTCTCTTTTGTTCTTACTGTTTTCGTGTCTTTCTTGAGTTCTTGATCAATTCTTGATCGAATTCTTGGAGTCTTACATTGCTGCGTTCTTGTTCTTGTTTAGTTCTTGCTTGTTGTCGAAGATCGGACCACCAAACGGCTAACCCCGTATCACGTGTCCTTACAAAGAAGTTGGAAGAACGACAAGAATATGAGTTGCTAAAGTTTCTACCTGGTTAGAGCAAAATCAGTCGCCGACCTCCTCATCTGCGCCAAGGTTTGATTTCACCGATCACTTCCTTTTCTGTCTCCAATTCGTCCTTCTATCTACAATTCTTTGCTTGCGATTTCCGATTTCGATTCATATACCTGCTTCCTATTTTTGCCCCAATTTTGCGATTAATCGGGGTTTCGTGTGTCTCAATGCGGAACACTCCCGGTTTCGTCTGAATTAGGGAGTTCGATGGCACCGTTGGATGATATCTGAAAACTAGTTCGAGCAGCTGGCCGTCGACGGGCTGCTCCCAAGGTCCCGGTTCAGAAAGAGTTCGCCGGAGAGATGTACGACGCGCTGGCGCGGAGGAGAGGGATAGTGACGGGGATGATAAGCAAGGAGCAACTCAGAGAGTTCTGGGAACAGCTCTCTGATCAGAGTTTTGCTGCCCGGATTCAGACTTTCTTTGATATGTAAGTCCTTAAGATATGTTTGTTCAACAAAAGTTTCTTTGTTTATGATGCTTTATGCCTTGGGTTGTGGTCAGATTTTGTTCGGAGAACAAGTTTGTTTGATTTGTACTCCTCGTCCTTCAAGAGGGGAGAGTTAACTGTGGCCAGATTTAGTCATGTGTTTAGTTTGCATCTTCTATCATTTGTAAACCTTGGAAGTGGTCTATGAAATTGGGAACAAACTGATCAAAAAATCTGTCTTAATTTCCAGTGATTTTAATGCACTCATGAATATATTAATTCGTAGATTTTATCGTGAAATCATACAATTTTGCAATGAAATTGCACATCTACGTATCCGTGAAATCAATATCAATGCTGACATCTGTGAAATCAATATCATGCTGACATGTTCTCTTTCTGTGCTCGAATCTGCATATTTAGGTCTGAATTTAGGGATTTTCTCGAATCCCTAAATCAATATCATGCTGACATCTGTGAAATAAATGCTGACATCTTAGCATATTTGAGGTGGAAAGTTGATTCAATCCGTTTGATTCAATCCGTTTGATTGAATATTAAAATATGTATCACTCTCCTTATAAAATATACACTTCTAAGGTGCTTTCGTTTGGGTAACATTGGGTTATAGTTAATATGTTAGATTTAGCTAAGTCTCTATATGTCATCAGCATCAACTTATGCATATAATAATCTTAATTTTGCATATCAGTCATATGGGGTTGCATATCAGTAAAATGTAGTTGCAAATCATAATTTTACACTTGTACAAAATTAATTTAAGTTAGTTGCAGATCACCCTATGCATATTTTGGATGTGTATACTCATATCAAGCCAGTAGCAAAAATATTCACTGCATTTTAGCATCAAATTTCACAAACCCAATACCTTAGATTTAACGTAGTCTCTATATGTCAACATCATCAATTTTTTGCATAAGTGACATAGGTTCTAGATTGATCCGTTTTAATTTCTTTTAATATTGGTTTTAAACAGCAGTAACTTTATTAAATTGGATCTAAATTCTTGGCTTTTAGCACTAATTATTAATTTTAAATTAAAATGTCAGCAGAGTAACAGATTCTTATACTAATTTAATTCATTATTAGAGACAAAGCAAGGCTTTGATGTCCATAAACATGACAACTTATAAGCACACCATCTCAGTGCATCTTAGCATTAAAATTCACAAATATAATACCTTGGGTGTAGTGCAGTCTATATATGTCAGCAGCATCAAAGTTTTGCATAAGTGCTGACATTGGGCTTATTTCTGATTTATCTCTTTTAATTTCTTTTGAGGATTGGTTTCCAAGAGAAATAACTTTATTATTTTGAATCTACATTCGTGCTTTTGGCACAAATTCTGTTTTGTTAAGCCAAATGTCAGCAGTGTGACAGATTGTTATATTAATTCAATTCATCTCTAGGTATTAGATATCAATAATCTTATATATGTACAACGTGAATTAATTTATACATATTTTAATCTTAGATTTGCATATCATCAATTTATAATTACATATCATACTTTTACATTTGCTTTTATATGATTAGTTCAGGTAAATGCTCTCATGGCTGTTGAAGGAAAAAAGAAATATGAGTTTCTTGAATCATTTAGTGCTATTATGGATGCTCATCTTAGATACTTCAAGCTGGTTAGTACTTTTGATAGCCTCTTGTTTCATCAACAATTTTCTCCTTCTGTGTCCCCCTGTCTCTAATCACTGATTCACTGTCATAATCCCCCCCTCTTTTTCTTTTAATGTGAATTAACTTTCATAATCTGAGGGATATGATATGCTGAAAGAAATGGAGCCTCTTATTCACCAGGTACTGTTGGAAATATATCTTTAGATATTGAATGAAAGTAACCAAAGAGCTTTACCATCAAGATGTACGTTGTTTCCCTGCAATTGGCTGTTCATATACTGCTGCTTGCAAATTGATTGTTCTTTCAAGATGTCATGATGTAGATTTTGAAATATCATTAGTTATTGACGCTTTTTCTGCAATGCACTTCTTTGTACATCAAAAGATTTTTGAATCATAAACTTTACCTGCTTTTGTAAGAGTTTCAGTGTACATATGAATAGAACCTGGTAAAATGTGCATCTACTCTTCCTACTTCCTGTGTCATTTTTAAAAAAAATTTAAATTTTTCTTAGAAGTTACATTATTCTGTTTGGATTAAAGCAAATCAAGTTTGTGCTTATCTTTTACTCTTTTTTTTCAGTTAGGATTCTTATGTAATTGTTTAGGCAAATCCTTCACCAATTTGAGATGGATCTCTCCTGTATTGCAGGTGTTAACGTGTGCACAGCAGTACAAAGAGTCCACAAGTGCCCAACAAGACAATTTGGCAAGAAGAATCCATGAGTTCCGGACTCAAGCAGAGATGGACAGTTTAAAGAGTGCTGGAGACCTAGCAACTTCTGGCAATGTTGATGGCATTAATAATGCTGATGCTCATTCTTACAAAAATATACAGGCAATAGTGCTGTCAACTGCTAATGCGGAGGTAGAAAATTTCGCCTGTATCCCCAATGCTCCTTGATCTGTGTGCTATCTCTCTGCATGTTTCAGTTTTTATCATCTTAGCTTTAATACAGAATAGATTCATAAAAATGGAGCTCAAAACTGCCTATGCAATTTCTGGAGTTAGTATATGCCAATCTGATTGTAATATAGTAATACATCACTCCCCTGTTCTTAACTCATTTTTTTCACGTGAACAGGTGCACACAATCAAACAAGGGTATATTTTTAAGCAATCTTCAAGCCTCAGGGGGGATCGGAAGAGACGGTTCTTTGTACTCGACAGCCGTGGAACTCTATACTATTATAGAACCAAGGGACCAAATCCTGCTGTAAGCACACTAAGTTGGTAAAATGCCATTGGTTCTATGTTTGTGAGGAAATATGTTATCATTTGCTTTCTTTTGGTCACTATGCTTACTTGGTTGAAAAAACACTTTATATGATTAAACATGAAATCGTTCCTTAGCTACTGTACTGGGTCAGTGTCTTCTTTTCTGATTCAAATTCAATTCTTTGAATTTGCTTCTGAAATACTTCTTGTATTTCAACAGTACGTTTTTCGTGGCCTGTTTCGATCCCTCAGGGCTATGCATTAGCATTAGTGGGGATGTTTTTCCTTTTGTTGGGTATAAATAAATAAGAAATAAAATTATCTTTTTTGTCACAAAGTTTGTATGGTTTATTAAATGTATAGTTTATCAGTCATCACCCTTGATTTTTTTTTATATTGGTTTTTACTTGTTGATAATCTGTATCATGGAATTCCCCTTGCAGCATCCATTTTGTGTATTATGGGCCTCGTTAATTATCAGTCAGTACGTGAACACCAGCTAATTAGGCATCATGATTAGGTTAGATTCTTTTGTTCATTGATATTTTCCCTATTAAAAACTGTGTGAATTTTAGGAAAACAATTGATAAAATAGCTAAAATAGTTTAAATCAGAAAAATATTTTTAAATAAGAAAATTTGTGCCGAAGGCACAAATTTTTGGTTAATTATATGTTTCCATGCCACTTTTCAACGATACCCCCGGCCAGAGAAGGAATATCAATCGTTTTCACTGATATGCAGCAATAGATCTTTGGATTTGGTAAGTTTAACAACTTTCAAGATTATTAATTTTTTCAGATAGAGATGGAAACTACTATTTTAGCTTTCTTAATCATATTATCCTTATTCATCTTTCTAGAACATGAAGCAGGAAAGTTATTGTCATAATTTAGCTATTTTGCCAAGCTGAATTTGGCTACTGTGGTTGCAAACATCTAGCTATTGTTACAAACATTTATGAGAAGTTGTAGTTGTGAAGCTTGTAAATGCTGACATCTTCAATGCTGACATATTTATCACCTTGATCTACATCTTTTTTTCTGGATGTTATCTTATCATCCACCTTGGCTTGTTCTCACTTGTATTTAATCTTTTGGTTTATTGAAATGAAAGCAAAAGATACGAAGTATGAATTACCTTCCTCTTTTTTCTTTTCTTTTTTCTGGTTATGTGAGAACATAGCAAGGTTTTTTGATCTGTTTTGCTAGTTATGCTATATTTATCCCATTCTCCCTATTAAGTATGAATTATCTTGCTAGTTATGCTATGCTTTATATTGATTTGACATTTATTGTTCACATATTATTGCTCTTGCTGAAAGCTACTAATATACTATAGAATATAAAATAAAACAGCTATTGTAGTTGTGAAGCTTAATCTCTCTTTCTGATGCTTACTCTTTTTTTTTTTTTTTCTGATTTTACTGGTGTTGCAAATATCTAGGTGACATCTTCTGGAAATGTTGACATCTTCTGGAATGATGACATCTTCTGAAATGCTGACATCTCCAATATAAGATGACTTCTTATTTTTCAACTTTTTTTTAAAATTACCTTCCTCTTTTTTTTTTTTGGTTATGTGAGAACATAGTAAGGTTTTGAAGAGTTTTTTTTACGAGCAGCTGCTGATGCTTGTGTGGTGACATGCTTGTGTAACAAAAAATATGTAAACAGAAGTTGTAAATCTGTCATCATTCATGTAAAAGCTATAAATCTATAATCAGGAAAAAAAATCTGTAATCTGTGAAAATCTGTAATCTGCAAAAAATTAACTTTTTTTTTTCTCCTTTTTTGGTTGTGGCGCGAACATAACTCTTATTTGTTTATTTTAATGTTATGTTATAATATAAATAAAAGCCTTTTAGCTCAATGGTAGAGTGATGTGCTTATGCGCAAATACGTGGGTTCGAATCCCGCATAGGCTAAAATTTATAATAATTCTAGTAATTTACAAATTTTTCTAGTAATTTATAATTGCATATTATACTTTTACATTTGCATATCATCAATTTATATTTGCATATTTTAATCTTATATTTGCATATAATCAATTTATAATTGCATATCATACTTTTACATCTGCACACCATCAATTTATATTTGCATATTATAATCATACATTTTCACAACATCAATTTTTATTTCCCCGACTTATTTTTATTTCCCCAACTATTTTTATATTTGCATATCATCAAGTTATATTTGCATATCATCAACTTATAAATTTCAATCTAAATTTGTGCCGAAGGCACAAATTTTACTTCATTACATCAAATGTCAGCACTATAACAGATTTTTACAGCAATTCAATTAATTCTAAAATCAAAATCAGATTTTGGTTGTGCATAATCATTACAAGTTACTAACACAACATCTCACTGCATTTTAGCATTAGAAGCCATTCAACCAACACCTTAGATTTAGCTCAGCTAATACTTGTCAGCAGCATCCGAGGTTTGCATATGTACTACATAATAGTAGCACAACTGGTATTTCTTTTATACTGATCACTATTAATTTCTTTTTAGTTTCAATACAGAGAGTGGTTACTTCATAAATTTCAATCTAAATTTGTGCCGAAGGCACAAATTTTACTTCATTACATCAAATGTCAGCACTATAACAGATTTTTACATTAATTCAATTCATTCTAAAATAAAAAATCAGATTTTGGTTGTGCATAATCATTACAAGTTAGTAACACAATATCTCACTGCATTTTAGCATTAGAAGCGACTCAACCAACACATTAGACCGAGCTCAACTATCACTTGTCAACAACACCAGATTTTTGCATAAGTATTAATTAATAGTAGCACAACTATTCTTTCTTTCAGACTTATCAGTTCTAATTTATTTCTAGTTTCAATACAAAAAGTAGTAACTTCATAAATTTCAACCTAAATTTGTGCCGAAGGAACAAATTTTACTTCATTATATCAAACGTCAGCAGTGTAACAGATTTTTACAGTAATTCAATTCGTTCTGACATCAAAATCAGATTTTGGTTGTGCATAATCATTACAAGCTACTAACACAACATCTCACTGCATTTTACATTATAAGCCATTCAACCAACACATTAGACCGAGCTCAACTATCACTTGTCAACAGCACCAGATTTTTGCATAAGTATTAATTAGTAGTAGCACAACTATTATTTCTTTTAGACTTATCACTACTAATTTATATTTAGTTTCAATACAAAGAGTAGTAACTTCATAAATTTCAATCTAAATTTGTGCCGAAGGCACAAATTTTACTTCATTATATCAAACGTCAGCACTGTAACAAATTTTTACAGTAATTCAATTAATTCTAAAATCAAAATCAGATTTTAGTTGTGCATATATAATCATTACAAGCTACTAACACAACATCTCACTGCATTTTACATTAGAAGCCATTCAACCAACACCTTATATTGAGCTCAACTAATACTTGTCAGCAGCATCCGAGGTTTGCATATGTACTACATAATAGTAGCACAACTGGTATTTCTTTCATACTGATCAATATTAATTTCTCTTTAGTTTCAATACAAAGAGTAGTAACTTCATAAATTTCAATCTAAATTTGTGCCGAAGGCACAAATTTTACTTCATTAGATCAAATGTCAACACTATAACAGATTTTTACATTAATTCAATTCATTCTAAAATCAAAAATCAGATTTTGGTTGTGCACAATCATTACAAGCTAGTAACACAATATCTCACTGCATTTTAGCATTAGAAGTCATTCAACCAACACATTAGATCGAGCTCAACTATCACTTGTCAACAACACCAGATTTTTGCATAAGTATTAATTAGTAGTAGCACAACTATTCTTTCTTTTAGACTTATCACTACTAATTTATTTTTAGTTTCAATACAAAGAGTAGTAACTTCATAAATTTCAATCTAAATTTGTGCCGAAGGCACAAATTTTAATTCATTATATCAAACGTCAGCAGTGTAACAGATTTTTACAGTAATTGAATTCATTCTGAAATCAAAATCAGATTTTTGTTGTGAATAATCATTACAAGCTACTAACACAACATCTCACTGCATTTTACATTAGAAGACATTCAACCAACTCCTTATATTGAGCTCAACTAATACTTGTTAGAAGCATCCGAGGTTTGCATATGTACTACATAATAGTAGCACAGCTGGTATTTCTTTCATACTGATCACTATTAATTTCTTTTTAGTTTCAATACAAAGAGTAGTAACTTCATAAATTTCAATCTAAATTTGTGCCGAAGGCACAAATTTTACTTCATTACATCAAATGTCAACACTATAACAGATTTTTACATTAATTCAATTCATTATAAAATCAAAAATCAGATTTTGGTTGTGCATAATCATTACAAGCTAGTAACACAATATCTCACTGCATTTTAGCATTAGAAGCGATTCAACAACACATTAGACCGAGCTCAACTATCACTTGTCAACAACACCAGATTTTTGCATAAGTATTAATTAGTAGTAGCACAAATATTCTTTCTTTCAGACTTATCACTTCTAATATATTTTTAGTTTCAATACAAAGAGTAGTAACTTCATAAATTTCAACCTAAATTTGTGCCGAAGGCACAAATTTTACTTCATTATATTAAACGTCAGCAGTGTAACAGATTTTTTGAGTAATTCAATTCGTTCTGACATCAAAATCAGATTTTGGTTGTGCATAATCATTACAAGCTAATAACACAACATCTCACTGCATTTTACATTAGAAGCCATTCAACCAACACATTAGACCGAACTCAACTATCACTTGTCAACATCACCAGATTTTTTAATAAGTATTAATTAGTAGTAGCACAACTATTCTTTCTTTTAGACTTATCACTACTAATTTATTTTTAGTTTCAATACAAAGAGTAGTAACTTCATAAATTTCAATCTAAATTTGTGCCGAAGGCACAAATTTTACTTCATTATATCAAACGTCAGCAGTGTAACAGATTTTTACATTAATTCAATTCATTCTGAAATCAAAATCAGATTTTAGTTGTGCATAATCATTACAAGCTACTAACACAACACCTCACTGCATTTTACATTAGAAGACATTCAACCAACACCTTATATTGAGCTCAACTAATACTTGTCAGCAGCATCCGAGGTTTGCATATGTACTACATAATAGTAGCACAACTGGTATTTCTTTTATACTGATCAATATTAATTTCTTCTTAGTTTCAATACAAAGAGTAGTAACTTCATAAATTTCAATCTAAATTTGTGCCAAAGGCACAAATTTTACTTCATTATATCAAACGTCAGCAGTGTAACAGATTTTTATAGTAATTCAATTCATTATGAAATCAAAATCAGATTTTGGTTGTGCATAATCATTACAAGCTACTAACACAAAATCTCACTGCATTTTACATTAGAAGCCATTCAACCAACACCTTATATTGAGCTCAACTAATACTTGTCAGCAACATCCGAGGTTTGCATATGTACTACATAATAGTAGCACAACTGGTATTTCTTTTATACTGATCACTATTAATTTATTTTTAGTTTCAATACAAAGAGTAGTAACTTCATAAATTTCAATCTAAATTTGTGCCGAAGGCACAAATTTTACTTTATTATATCAAACGTCAGCAGTGTAATATATTTTTACAGTAATTCAATTCATTCTGACATCAAAATTAGATTTTGGTTGTGCATAATCATTACAAGCTACTAACACAACATCTCACTGCATTTTACATTAGAAGACATTCAACCAACACCTTAGATTGAACTCAACTAATACTTGTCAGCAGCATCCGAGGTTTGCATAGGTACTACATAATAGTAGCACAATTGTTCTTTCTTTTATACTGATCAGTATTAATGGCAGCAGCGTCAGCATCTCCGATGTCGGCGTCAGCCGACATCGGAGATGTTAGTGGTGTTTGCAATGTTAATGGTGACAGTGTCAGTAGTGTCAACAATATTAGTGCTTACACGAAAAAAAGAAGCGTTGGCACAAAAAAAAAGCATATTCGACGTCGGCGTCAACAGTGTTCGCAACATCGATGTCGGCGTCAGCCGACATCTCCGATGTCAGCGTCAGCAGTGTCAACATCTCCGATGTCAGCGTCAGCCGACATCTCCGATGTCAGCGTTAGCAGCGTCAACATCTCCGATATCAGCGTCAGCCGACATTAACGTAAACGCTAATACGGAAAATGTTGGTGGTGTTCGCAATGTTAGTGGTGACAGTGTCAGCAGTGCCAGCAATGTCAACAATGTCAGTGTCAACGGTGTCAGAAATGTTGGTGTTAGCAACATCGGGTTTGACATTAATGCAATTTTAAAGCCTCTTATGTCAATAAATGGTAGAGCGATGTGCTTATGTGAAAATAAGATATATTAATGCAATTTTAAAATACATATGGATTTGCATATTCTTCTCATAAGGTTTTTTAAGCTTGCATAACATAGTATTATATTTGCATATCATAATATTCTATTTGCATAACATCGGGTTATAGTTGCATATCTGAAAGTGCTTACATGAAATTTTTTTTAAAAAAAAAAAAAAACTGAAAGACTTGGTCAACGTTGACCGGTCAATGGTCCAGCGAGGGGGGGCAAAGGGGGGCAAGGGGGATGAACACTTTTGTAAAATTTTAAAATATACGGATACTCCTCTAATTTAGCCAATTTTTATGGATAATTTTGTAAAGACCCCAAAATAAAAAGGAGGTTGTTGGTGTTAAAAAATGAGAATCTATTGTAAGGAGAGCTCGTTGTTGATGTTAAAAAATGAAAAAGCGGGGATAGCAACTGGGGCATTTAAATATATCAGTTTTAAAAGCCTCCTACCATCACGTGCCCTTACCACTAAGCCAAACTACCTTTTGTGATATTACTCAACTTCTTTTATATATATTACGAAATTCCCATATATATAAACATATCCATATATCCATTTTTAAGATCCACGATGAGGCGTCAACCACTCCGATCTCTTTTATTTTTCTCAGTAAGTAATAATCCAGGAGAAGATTGCAAAAAAAAAAAAAATATGGAAACTATTTCCAAGGACTTTCCCCTTCTCCGAGTCCTTGATTGTGAAGATTTTCATATAAATGGGAAATTGCCAAAGCAAATGGTAAATTTGATTCACCTCAGGTATCTATGCTTGTTCAACACTCGTGTTACTGCATTGCCCTCATCTATACATAAGGTAAAATGGCTACAAACTCTAGATTTGCGGGTTGATTACAATGTGGTGCTTTTCATCAATCATTTAAATATGAGAAGAATCTGATCGGATTCAGATTTGTACGAACTGGAAATCGAATGAACAAGCTCGAATCAATGAGCTCGGGGGGAAGCAATTTCTCAATCTCAGAAATGAGAGAGAGAGAGAGAGAGAGAGAGAGAGAGAGAGAGAGAGAGAGAGAGAGAGAGAGAACCCAGGTAGTTGAGGTTTTCTGTTGCATTGCTATTGATCGAAAAGTTACAATATAGGAGCACTCTACGCCCCTATATATACAACTAACTAAGGCTAAGCCTAGCTATAAATTATCCTAACCTAATACACCCGGACATATGCCCCAACACCCCCCCCCCCCCATGGTGGACGAGGGAAAAACACGATCCCCAACTTGCAAAACAATCGAAAATGATGTTCAGCACCTAAAGGTTTGGTTAACAAATTTGCCAGTTGAGAGGCTGATTGGACATGTAAAATAGAAACTAAACCATCTTGGACAAGTTCTTGAATAAAATGATAATCGATCCGGAGGTGTTTCGTCCTCTCATGGAAAAGAGGATTTATTAAGAGCCAGGTGCTGAGCCGCCTTATTATCACAACATAATGGAATGGGAGCATGAACAGGGAGATGCAAATCATTGAGTAGCCCAATAAGCCTGATCAATTCGCCCTCTATAGTGGACATACTCCTATACTCGCTCTCGGTGGATGATTTGAAGACTGTCTTCTGTTACTTAGCCTTCCAAGAAATGAGTGAATCACCTAAGAAAACACAGTAGACAGTGATGCTCCGACTTGAATCTCTACAAGTTCCCCAGTTGGCATCACAACAAGCATGAAGTGACAAAGAAGAAGATTCTAGATAGAACAAAGAGCAGTTGATGGTACCCTTCAAATAACGAAGTAGGAAAAGAGCTGCCTTTAGATGGGGCATTCGAGAAAGAGCCATGAATTGGGTAAGTTTCTGAACAGTGAAAGCAATGTCATGTCGAGTAAGTGTAAGGTACAGCTAACGACCAACCAGACGCCTATAGGACTCAGGGTCTGGTAGCTTCTCCCCCTCATGAATGCTCAAATGCAAATTACTTTACATAGGAAATTTGGCCACTTTGCAATTGACCATTGCAGAATTGGACAACAAATCCATTACATACTTTCGTTGATTGATCAAGATTCCAGATTGGGAATTGCCATCCCAAGGTCTTTGATGGTGAAAGCTGAATCAAGGGACTACTTGATGCTTGAAATCGATTGACAATCATCCCCAGTAATCAACATGTCGTCGACATACAAAACAGTCATAGTGTATAACCCATTCCTCAATTTGACAAACAAAGAATAATCGTGGGATGACTGAACAAACCCAGCTTTAACAAGATGCTTGGTGATTTTAACATTCCACTGTCGACTGGCTTTTTTAAGCCCATATAAGGAACACACAAGCTTGCAAACTTGACCCTCAGATGCACGATTGTAGCCTGGAGGGGGTGTCATATAGATTTCCTCATCTAAATACTCGTGTAAGAAAGCGTTATTGACATCCAATTGATGGAGATCCCACTGCTTCATAAATGCCAGAGCCAACAAAAATCTCACTGTGGTTAGCTTAGCAACCGGGGAAAACGTTTCCTTGTAGTCCATATCCTTTACCTGATTATACCCCTTTGCTACCAATCGTGCCTTGAATCTTTCAACCTCCCCATTGGGTCGAAATTTGATTTTATACACCCACTTACACCCTATGGTATGCTTGCCTTCTAGGACAAGCACCATCCACCAGCACCCATGTATGATTGGCTGAATCAATGAGCTCGTGAGGAAGCAATTTCCCAATCTCAGAAATGAGAGAGAGAGAACCCAGGCAGTTGATATTTTATGTTGCATTGCTATTGATCGAAAAGTTACAATACAGGAGCACTCTACGCCTCTATATATACAACTAACTAAGGTTAAACCTAGCTACAAAATATCCTAACAACCTTACTAATACACCCCGGCATATGCCCTAATAAAATACATAATATATTGAACCAAATATAGTAGCTTTCATCAAGGTGGAGTCAACACTCTCCTTGTAATTATTTATATACATGATCAATAGAAGGAATGAATCAACCTCTTCCACAAATTATAACGTCTTATAGCTAATGAGTCAAATAATACAAGACATGGAAATCCATCCATCCCATCAAATATCACGTGGACTTGATTATAAATGAAATCATGCAATACGAAACACATATATGTAATATGTGGATCGATCATAACCAAGGGAACCATGCACAGTATGCAGTGAAAGCAATGGAGAGAATGAATATCCAGATGGCATGGTGGGACAGCAACGCGTACAGACCACATAAGAAAGCGACGACAGTTGCCCCAAGGGAGCATCGTATCAACGTGATGCTCCTGCCTGCTACAGCCCCCAACCCTATCCATCTGACTGATATTGCATATGTATACCCAAGCAAAACGGTTATGCCCAGCAGCATGGCCAACACATCTGCAAAGACGAAAATCTTAACGGAAAATTCTTTCATTCGCAATGGCTGTCCACTGTTTTGGTAATATCCTCCCGGAATTGTGAATAATGCTGCAAAAGTGACGGTTACCAAGAGAGTAGCAACCAGACTCATGTTGTTCAGCATCTGTTTCAACTCTTCATCCTCCATCGACATCACATCAGTACCTACTTTGCCCAACATACCAATCCCATGTCTTACCCATTCTATGGGATTCACTACTATGACTTCGTGACGTTGAAAAGCGTTCTCAATTTTCCGCTATCATTTGCAAAACATAAATTAAATTGGTGTTATTATGCATGTATATACGTACACAGATAACGGAGAAAATACTCCATAAACTTTCATTACATTAATTAAAACGTCAGCAGGGTCAATGAGAATGGACTATATATTATTAATTAATACTCCATCCGTTTCAAAATAAAAGTCGTTTGACTTTTTTTACACGCATTTTTATGAAGTAAAAACTATATAAAATATTATTTTTTTAATGAATTTTTTTGGATAAATTTATACTTATAACTACTAAGTATGAAATTATTAAAAAAAATTAATCAAAAAATAATATTTTATAATGTTTTTATCTCCTCAAAAAACGTGCAGAAAAAGACAAACGAATTTTATTTTGAAGTAGAGGGAGTAATTGGTAAATGCAGTGGGTCAGTCAGCTAGAGTACTCGTTCACATGATCACGCACAATTAACCCAAAATATTTGAGGATCCATTTTTTAGAAATTAATGATCTTTGCGCCTTCTCATAATTGACATCTATATCTATATCTATATATCTATATTCTATATATTACTTAAAACCAAAGCCTTTTGGTCACGTGTCGCATCCTCGCGCGAAGTTATTTAAGGCAATTCCTTTTTATTTAGCAATTGGGATTAATTCAAATCTATATACTTCGTATTACTTAAAACCAAAGCCTTTTGGCCACGTGTCGCATCCTCGCGCGAAGTTATTTAAGGCAATTCCTTTTTATTTAGCAATTGGGATTAATTCAAAACTTTTTTAAAAAAAAATAATGTTAATATTAACTATACAATATTATTTTATTTCATATTAATTACACACTATTATTTCCATTTATTTTTTAAACAATATGATGAATTCAAAAGCATTTTTTTATAAAAAAAATTATAGTTCCAAATATATGATTTTTCTATTTTAGGCAATTCCTTTTTATCTAACCAATGGGATTAATCAAAACTTTTTTTTAAAAAATAAAGATAATATTAACTTTACACTGTTTTCATTCTACATTAATCACACGATATCATTTCTATCTAGTTTTTAAAACAATTGGATGAATTCAAAAGCATTTTTTTTATAAAAATAATAATATATAGTTCCAAATATATGATTTTTTGCAGCAGCCAATCTAAATATAATGAAAACTATTGTTGTTCTTATAATAAACTTAAATTTTGGATTTTCACCCAACCAACCTAATATAAACTACATAAAACCTTAAATGATAAAAATTTTCAACATTTTTTTTTAATGATTTCCTCCCAGTCTATATATATAATGAGAAATATTTTTGCTTAGATGTGATAATCACTTTAATTTTATGATTTTCTCCCAATCAACTTAACCTAGGAAAAAATCCAACTAATGACATTTGTACAAGTTCTTCAATTAATCTAGCTATATCTAACTAATACACCATAAGAATTTTTTATTAGGTGTTATAACCACTTTTATTCTGAGATTGATTTTCACCCAATTAATCTATTCTACTCAAATCTTAAACTCATGTAATTTTTACACATTTTTCATAAATATTATTATTATTTTTACTTACTTTATATTAACGTTTATATTAACGTTTATGAAATATTTTTTTTCTATTTTATATTAACGTTTGGTAATAGTTTGTTTAATTTTGTAATATTGTAAGAATTTTCTATACTTACAAAATTTTATATTTATTTTTTTAAAAAAATACGGGCGGGGACTTTACTAGTTTGTATTCATAGGGTTACAAGATCTATTCATACCTATCTACCATATATATATATATATATATATATATATATATATATATATATATATATATATATATATATATATATATATATATATATATATATATATATATATATATATTTTGCTACGTATTGTCTAATAGTGGTGAAACCAAAATATTTATGGGTGGATGAGATTCTACACCAAAATATATAAATAAAACAATTTTCAAATAATAATTGATAGTAAAACTCACGGTAAAGAGTGTGAATTCACATCTGACCAATAAATTTAAAAGAGAGTGAATTAGCACCTACTTTTTCAATCAGGAGGATCCTCTCACTAGAGAGGTGGATCCGTTGACCGTATAGATATGCGGTTGTCTTATATCTTCACCGCTAATTTTTACTATTTCTATCGCTAATCACCGTATAGATATGCGGTTGTCTTAATCCATTTTTTCCCAGACCCACCGCATATACATGCGGTGGATCCGTTGACCGTATACAAACCCACCGCATAGGTATGCGGTGGGTTATGGCGACCGTATACATGCGGTCAGTTTTTGGGCAATTGAAAACGGTTTGTAGAAGTGATCCAAAACCGTCGCCATAACCCACCGTATAGGTATGCGGTGGGTTATAGCGACGGTTTTGGATCGTTATGGCAACGCTTTTGACTGTTATGGCGACGGTTTAAACTCACCGTATACCTATGCGGTGGGTTATAGCAACGGTGGACTGTTATGGCGACGGTTTTAGACTTGTATACTTCTCACCCACCGCAATACTTTGCGGTGGGTCACCGCATAGGTATGCGGTGGGATCGTTGACTGTCATTAAACCCACCGCATACCTATGCGGTGATTAGCGGTGGAAATAGTAAAAATTAGCGGTGGAGATATCGTTTCCGAAATAAATTTCAACCATTAGACTAAAATCAATTATTCATATCCATATATATCCATATAAACTCTTAATTTAGAATACTACGTATTGTCTAATGCTGCTGGGCATAACCGTTTTGCTGTGTCAATTTTAGAGGCATTTCAGAAGTCTTGACCAATCATTTTTTTATTTGTCATTTTTCTTTGTTTTCTTTAATTCTTTTTTTTCTTTTTCTTTTAATTCTCTTTTTTCCTTAATTTTTTAAATCTATATCTATATTTATATCTATATCTATATATAATCTCTTAATTTAGAAGAGTTTAAGATAGTGTGTCAATTTTAGAGGCATTTTAGGAGTCTTGACTTAATCATTTTTTTTTTCCATTTTTCTTTTATTTTCTTCAAATTTATTACTAACTATTGGGCTTAATTCAAAACATTGAATATAACTATTGATTATGACACACAAATTTAAACAATGTTATAATGATATTGAAATTATTATTACTGAGTGATTTAAAATATTTATATTTATGTATTATACTTTATATAAGATTTTAAAAAAAAAAAAATTTGAGTGAAATATAAGATACATTTATGGTAAAGTTTTTTATGATTTTTATCTTAACATTTATTCATATTTTATAATATATATATATATATATATATATCTTTTAGTTTTAAAGAAACGCGCCATAGCGCGGAAGGTGTACTTGTTAAGATTTATTT
Organism: Persicaria maculosa; assembly: GCA_963922045.1. Taxonomy (NCBI): domain Eukaryota; kingdom Viridiplantae; phylum Streptophyta; class Magnoliopsida; order Caryophyllales; family Polygonaceae; genus Persicaria; species Persicaria maculosa. The sequence continues at coordinate 69,963,892 of OY998253.1, read as the reverse complement.
TCCTACTAAACCTAATTTTTTATTTTCTAAAATTTCATTAACACTCCCCTCTCCCAAATTAAAAGATCCTCTTTAGAACTACAACGCTCATCATCTTGATCCCTTCCAATTGCTCATCACCGTTGAATCCCCTTAACAACGTACGCCGCCTTCCCCTGCATCTTCTTTGGCTTTGCAGTGGCCTCGATCTGCATATCGCTGACACCACACCAACCTTATATCGCCTACCCGGCCTCTAGTGCATCCAATCATCCATGGCCTCCGGACTCGAATGTTATGATCGACTCACCCTTTAATTGTATCTTCCCAAGATACTGCCAAAGTGCCAATTGAATCTAATTGTATCATGTCCTCTGATCTTCTTCGTTAATTTGAATCTAAGCCTTTACTAGATTAATTAAATTAAATAAGGTACTTAAACCCTAATTAAATAAATCAAGGAAGGTACAGAGATGGTCAAATTACAAAGATTTTGGCAAACCTTGGGTAGAACCGACCTCTAATGGATAAATACTTGTTATTGGTTCAAAGTTCAAACCGATCATTAGATGTGAAGTATTGAAGGAGAAAGAGAGATTTAGAATAAAAAATAATTATTTTAATTATTACTAATTATCATGATTAATCTCAACCGTTAATTTAATTCAATGGTAGAGATTTATTTATTAGAAAAATATTAGGAAATTGTCATTAGAGGGATCCTGATCCCTACTCTTTTTGGACTGTGGTGTGTTTCAGGCCATATGATGTTGGGAATTAACACCCCCACATTGGTTGTGGCAAAAAAAAAACACACTTATATATATGTTGTATAAAATCCATATACATATACTAAAACCGATGCATTGGTGCCTACGTGGCGGCACGTGAGTGCATCTGCATACGTGTCAGCGCGTGAGTGTATCTTGCAAAGCTTTCTCCCGTCAAAAAGAAAATCAAATAAAAATAATTATTTTATTTTACCATTAACACATATAATTGGATAGATAGAATATCTTATAAAAGAGTAAATATTATATAAAGAAAAAACTATATCAATATAATTAAACGTAGTAGTAGTAATAATAAAACTAATTTTCATAGTCATACTTACCAAAAATATTACTATGTAATAGATAAATATGTAATATGTGATAGGTGCTATTTTATTTATATTTAGATTATTTTTTGGTGGAAAGAATTATTTATATAAAAATCAATCATTTAATAATTGTTATTTTATATCTATTTATATTATTTTTTGAGGCCAAAATAAATAATTAAAATATTATATAACCATATATGTAGTCACAATCAATCCGTACATAGATATTTTAGTAAACAAATGTAATAAATATATACTACATATTTAATAAAAAAGAATATTAAAATATTTTTAAAAATCAACTATCTAATTAAATTACATGAGATTTAATTAACCATAGATTAGAAAAAAAAACTTTTACGTAGTACTTTATAAATGTGAATTTTATTTATATTTTGAGAGAATCTAATAAAAAGATATTTAGATTATATATAACCCGTCGAACTAATTTTATTTATATTTATATTATTTTTTAGAGGAAAAAATAATTTATATTTACATTAACGCATTCTCCGTACACGGTACGGAATCTACACTATTACAGTATAAAAGAGATTGAGGCTCCTTCATAATTGGTTGAAAAATTTGAGATAGAATAAAAATAAAATAAAATAAGTCTGACACGATTTTCATTATCACATGGCTCGATCTGAATTTTTCGTAATTTTACATGGTATATATCAAAGCAAGTCCGACCCAAGTCGGTTTTCTTGGTGTCGGTTAGGGTAAAAGAGATCAAGATTTCAAAAATGCTCATAAAAACAAAAACAAAAAAATTGGTCAAGCGTGGCTAAAAATTAAGATATTGAGACGCTCGAACAAAAAAGATGAAGAAAAAAAGTTCCACTATCCACCTGACCGGGCTGATTGTACATAAGGAATGATGAAACCCCTACACGAAGCTTTTGTGATAAAAAAAAAAAAAAGTGGAAACCAACCTTAAAATTAAAACAAACTTGGCACGACTCTATCTTGTTTTCACATGACCCGATGCAATTCCCATTTTTCACATATATGCCCACCTCAAAGAATCAATATAGATAAAAACTAAAACGGGTCTTTTTAAGATTTTATGAAGATATGTTGATGGTGATCAGCTTAGCTCATTAAGGACCCTTGATGATTCTCATCTCAGCTCACCTCACTTAGCTGCATTTCCTTGCATTTTATTTGTTGCACTTCATTTTCCCTAACAGTTGTCTCTAGTTTGTCTTCTAGTGTAATAAGGGCATTTTGTCCCATTCGTTTTCCTCATGTACTTGGCACATGATAAGCTGTAAGACATTGTATATAAGCTGCCTACACCCAACACTTTGAAGTAGGGTTTTGGGGATCGCAGCCGCCCCTAATATATGAAGGCATATTTTTCCATTTACAAAATATGATGAAGACATCCTCTGCTCATAATATTTTTCCTTGATTTTTGATCATATTTTGCCTTAATGCTGCACATTTATCTTACATTTTCACATGATGTCAGAGCTTGAGGTCATTTATTACTGATTCGCTTCATGATCTAGGCATTGCGAGTAAGGTTTTATGTTCACCACCAGTGGAATTTCTCATACAGAAGACAGATCAACAAAAGACATGGCTAACCAAGGAAATCTCGGGGATCCTTTATTTTTTTAGAACTCTGATCATCCAAGAGCTCAACTTATAGCTATTCATTTTGATGGAAAAAATTACATGATATGGAGTAGGGGAGTCATGATGGCTCTTGGTGCCATGTGCAAGGTTGGTTTTATCAATGATTCCTGTGTTAAGCCAGCTATTGGCTCTGTTGATTTGGAAAAATGGATTCATGCAGATTATATGGTAAGATGTTAGCTATTGAATTCTATGTCTAAATCTATTGCTAAAGGCTTTATGTTTGTTGATTCATCCAAGCACTTATGGGATGAGATAGTTGAGAGGTTTGGACAGTCCAATGCTCCTCTTATTTTTCAGATCAAGAAGAGACATGGAAATATTGTGCATGGTAGCATGAACTTGGCTGATATGTATAATGTGGTCAAGAGAAATTGGGATGAACTGCAAGTTCCTGAAAGTGTGCCAAAGTGTTTATGTGGTGCTATTACTGCTTATACTTGTGATCTGAAGAGAAAGTTCACTGAGATTGAGTCTAGAAACAGGCTTATGTTGTTTCTTGTTAGCTTGAATGATAACTATGATGCAGCCAGGAATTCTATCTTGGCAACTGACCCTGTACCAAGCATCAGTAAGCCTTATCACATACTTCTGCAGGTTGAGAGAGGAAATGAAGCTTCAAATGGCACCTCTGGTTCCTCAGGAACTTCTATTAGTTCTAGTGCTATGGGTGCTAATAGAGGAGGGAGTTCTTTTCAGTACAAACCAACTGGGAGTAGTAGTTCAAACAATAGCAATCCGCCCTTCAAGAAAGAATAGAAGGATTGGAGGGAACTGAAGAGGATCAAGCAGAATTCAAAGTGCTCTCACTGCGGCATGAAGGGACACACGGTTGATCAGTGTTTCAAGCTGCATATGAGATTATAGAATGGTTTAAAGAATTGAAAGAAAAAGAGAGGAATGGCACTGATGGCAGAGGATCATCATATGTAGCTAGCTCAATGGGTAATCAGATGCTGAGATTAGAGGAGGACAGGGCTAAAGGAAACGTTGACTCACCAATGGTCAATGCAATTTATCAAGAAGTGTTGAAGAGGATGAGAGGAAGAAACCAAACTGAGAGCAACAGTGGATCCTTTGCAAACTTTGAAGGTATGCTTTCTCTTATAAATGCAAATATAGCCTCAAAAGGAGTCTTACCCGATGAATAGATAGTAGATACTGGGGCAACTGATCATATGATATCTGATTCTCAAAGTCTGTCCATCAAAAGAAAGTTGGTTAAGCCAGTCCATATATGACTGCCAGATGGGTCCATTAAAACTGTAACTGACATGGGAATGTTGCAATTAACTAATGATGTCACATTGGGTGATGTTCTTCATATACATGCCTGATTTTAAGTACATATTGCTATATGTTGGGAAGATTCTTGATGACACTAACCTGATAGCCATATTCACAAGATCTCATTGTTACTTCAAGGACCCTGGATATAAGAAGATGCTGCTGATTGGAATCAGAAGGCATGGATTATTTAAGATATGCTCAGAGTCGCCTACTTCAGAGGTTGCTGACCAGATTTTGCAAAAAAGTTGTAATAAAGCTAGTGTGGATTTTGAGACAGTGCATGCTAGGCTTGGGCATAGCTCTTTGTCTAAGCTTAAACATTTGAAAATGTTCAGTTCTTTAAGTTTGAATGAGTTCCATTGTAAATCTTGTGCTTTGTCCAAGCATCATAGACTTCCTTTTCAAAGAAGTTTAAGTATTACCAATAGGCTTTTTGAGTTAATCCATATGGATATATGATGTCAATATCATTCAGTTACTTACAATGGTTACTCCTACTTTCTTACCACTTTAGATGATTGTACCAGGGTCACATGGACCCTTTTATTGAAGAACAAAATGCAGGTGTTCAATGCCATTATAGACTTCATGGCATATGTGTCAACTCAGTTTGGTTGCTCAGTTATAAGTGCCAGGGCTGACAATGGAACAGAGTTTGTGCAAAGACAGTGTTCTGATTTGTTTGCTTCTAAGGGCATCATTCATCAGAAATTAGTACCTTATACTCCACAGTAGAATGGTAGAGTGGAGAGAAAACATATACATCTTGTAGAAACTGCAAGATGCTTGAGAATTCATGCATGACTTCCCATAAGATTGTGGGGAGAATGTCTTCTAACAGCAACTCATCTCATTAACAAGATGCCCATGGAAGTGCTTAACTCGCTAACTCCTCATGAAAAATTATTCCAAAAGCCTGCTACATATGAAGACTTAAGAGTAATTGAATGTTTATGTATGCTCTTGTAGGACATGATCAAAGAGACAAAATGAAACAGAAAGCAAGAAGGTGTGTTCTCCTGTGGTATCTTTTAACAAAAAGGATACAGGCTGCTTGATCTAGACACCAAGAATGTGTTTGTTAGCAGAGATGCGATTTGCAGAGAAGATATGTACCCTTTTAGGATGATTTAGAGAAGAAGGCTCCTGATCAACTTGTTACTATGCCTAGATTGCCCTTTCGTGAATCCAGCTCCGAAAGTTGGAGTTAGTTTGTAGCAGCCCTTGACTATGATAGATACAGATTCCTCACATTCTTTCATGCTTCAAAATCCTGAATCTAGTGCAACATCTATTCCTTCACAAGTTGCAAATTCTATGAATTCAGATGTTAATAACACTCATATGTCAGCTGATGTTTTAAATGACATAAATGTGGTTCCTCCCTTAAGAAGATCAACCAGATATCATGTGGTGCCTAGGAGATACCAAGATTATGTTTACAACAATGAAAGACAAAGAAACTCTTTATCTCAATCATTTTTGGTTGAATGTCTTGGTGAGGAAATATACAGTGATCCAGAGATCTTGAAATCATTTGCTTGTATGGCTAATGAGCCAGAGCCATACACTTATAGACAAGCAGCTCAAAATCCCAAATGGATAGATGCAATGGAGACTAAAATTAAAGCTCTTTAAAGTATTGAAACTTGGGAGCTTACTGATCTTCCCGTTGGTTAGAAAGTTATTGGAAGCAAGTGGGTCTATAAGATTAAATATAGACCTGATGGAACCATTGAGAGATACAAAGCAAGGCTTGTAGAAAAAGGATATACAACCAGATCAAAGGCAAAGATTACAAACACACATTTTCTCATGTTGCCAAGTTTGCAGCTGTGAGAATTTTGATTGGTGTAGCAACAATTAAAGGATGGTCATTATATCGGTTTGATGTAAACAATGTCTTCCTCCATGGGAGACTTGAATAAGAAGTTTATATTATCCCTCCAGAGGGATATCCTACAGAGAAAAAGGGCCAAGTTTGCAGATTAAAAAGATCTCTTTATGGGCTTAAACATGCATCTAGGCAGTGGAACAAAAAGCTATGTACGTAAATTCTTATTGAAGCTGGGGTTTGCTCAGTCTTGTGAAGATTATTCATTGTTTATCAAACAAGTTCCTTCTAACATTGTGGTAGCTCTAGTATATGTTGATGATTTATTAATCACAGGAGATGATGAGTATGTGATAAATCACACCAAGAAAGCCTTGCATAAAGCCTTTACCAACAAGGATCTTGGTGAGGCTAGATACTTCCTTGGATTGGAGATCATGCATGATAGGAAATAAACTCTCTTGCATCAAAAAAGTACATTCTAGACATTGTGGAGGATTGCAAGATGCTACACTATAAGCCTGCAATCTTTCCCTTTCTCTCAAGTTGGGTCTTAATTGTTGGTTTCTCATCAAGCCCAACTTGAGGGGGGGGGGGGGGGTATAAAGATATGTTGATGGTGATCAGCTTAGCTCACTAAGGACCCATAATGATGCTCAAATCAGCTCACCTCTCTTAGCTGCATTTTCTTGCATTTTACTTGCTGCACTTCATTTTCCCTAACAGTTGTCTCTAGCTTGTCTTCTAGTGTAATAAGGGCCTTTTTTCCCATTTGTTTTCCTCGTGTGCTTGGCACATGATAAGCTGTAAGACATGGTATATAAGTTGCCTGCACCCTACCCTTTCTAGTAGGGTTTTGGGGATTGCAGCTGCCTCTAATGAAGGCATAGTTTGCCATTTACAAAATATGATGAGACATCCTCTACTCATAGTATTTTTCCTTGACTTTTGATCATATTTTGCCTTAATGCTGCGCATTTATCTTACATTTTCACATATTTGGACCTGAGAGACAAAGGTCTGTTTGGTCTCCGACCTTGTGTTTTATACTCTCAAAATCTAAAAGTGCATGTCCATACTCTCAGAATATGGAGGACAAGCACTTTTTATCAATGTAACCTTTTTTTTATTGCAATAATAATGCCTAAGTTATTCATTTTTTAAATCAGTAAGATAAGAATGTTTTTTAATAACCAGAATTACACTAATTATATCTTTAATTATATATATACGGTAATTTAATAGATTAATTAAACTTTTTGCATACCTGCTCCTCAACCTGGTCGCCATTTCTCATAAGTTTTTGGCATAAATCCAGAGGCGTCATATGCTTCTTGTTTCTGATCTTCTGATTGACACCTTTTAATTTGAGCAGGGCTAGAACCTTTGCAATATTAGATTCCAAAACGGCGCAATGCAATGGGGTATTGCCATCTCTATCCGTTACATTTATCAGTTTTGCCATGTTTGTATGGTTGAAGGCCCTTTCAAAATCATAGCTGCTTTCACCTGTAATAAGGTGAAGGACTGTCATGTTGTTGCTAACATCTCGAAGCTCTGCAGACAGCGGGCAGTAATCAAGTATTGCTTTCATGAGCAGGTACATAGCAAAGTCACCGGAAGCAGCTGCTCTGTGTAATGGAGTGAAGCCTTCATTGTCGTGGACAAACGCAGATGATTTGTTTTGCTCTACAATTTTCCTCACTAAGCCAGGTCTCCCTTTGACTGCTGCATAATGTAGTGGAGTCATGCCGTTATTGTCTACCATGTTCAGGAGGTCTGGCCGCTTTTTAATCAATTGTAGGACTATAAGACCACCTGCATTGGTGGTTTGTAAAGGATTTGTTAATTGAAAAACTAATAAAATATATATATAGGAGGGAGAAGATAGGTTTTAAAAACTCATAGAAAAGCTGCTACACAACAAACTCTCTTAAAAATTCAAGAAACGCATCCAAAGCACCTCCAGTCAAACTTAATTGGCAATGTGGGGCCTATTATGAAAAAAAAAAATGGAGAAGTGATTTGACATTGCATAAAGGGAAGAAAATTAATTGCAATTGTCGGTAAAAAAAAAGGGGAGAAAATTAATTACATGCAACTTATGTGGATTTTTAAATGAAATTTATTGCATGCAATTTTTGACATTGCATAAAGACATGTAATTGCAGTTTTCTAGCTTCCTCTCTCCTAGCTATGCCCATGTTGGCATATGATATGGGTGTAGACGCAGTCGATGAATATACCGACTAGGAGAAAGTAGAGCAAGGCTATGCTTGTCCAACTTTGTGGACGGTGTAATAGCTTCTTTTGGTGATACATACCTCCGAATGCCAAATGCAATAGACATACAATGCCTTATGTAAGTACACAACGAGGGTTCTCGGGTATGATAGGTAGCATCGATTATAGATATATAGATTTATCTTCTCAAATTTTATCATTAAAATGGTACATATTTATATTTAAATATATTATATTCATCTTGATGTAAAAGATAGAATAATTGACCCAAATTGGATGGCATGCTATATAAATATATATAGATATATTATATTCAATATATTTTGACCAAATATTAGATAGATTATTTGATCTAACAAGATAAGTTTTATAACTAATTAAGATATAAGGTTGAATATTTATAAAAATAAGTGGGATTATTAATTGGGATCGATCAGTTTGCTTCCCACTCTAGTATTGCACCGTTTTTTTGTATTTTACGTTGTATGTTTGACGGTTCAGCGTCTATCGACTTTGTCAAGTTCTCGAGGAGTCAGATTTATCTGACCCTCAAATTATTTCATAATTAAAAAAATCTAAATATAAAAATACAACCAAACTTCTTTTTTTTCTCAATTCCTATGAAATATAATTCTTGAAATGTTATTTCTTGAAAAGTAAGTGGGTAGATATTGTACTTCCTATCCTATATTTAACCAAACCAGTCCATATCTAAATGGAAATATTATAAAAAACAGTTAAATGTTTAACGATAAAAAAACAAGTGAATAATTTAGTTTTTTAATAATAAAAGTTGAATACTCCGTAGTCCGGTTAGGGCCGGATAACGGCATAATTAGTGCATCAAATTGTTTCTTGTTTATTTTCAATCGAAGCCTACAAAAAGGCATGTATAGTATATGTACCATTAGAGAATGCAATTAACATTTGAGCAAAAAAAATCTTTACGATTTTCTAACAAATTTGAGGTTCGTTTAACGTTAATTTTACCCAAATATCCAACATTAATATTCTTTATAAGTTCGAATCAAAAAAAAAAAATTTCCTTATATGTTGCCATATGAGAAATAAGGTGAAATTTACCTGTATCAAACCTTGAAGCTGCATGAAGAGGATTTTGACCATCCGGCCCGCAGATACTAACTTGATTATATTTTGTAGAATCTGAGAGTATCTCTTTCACAAATCCATAACAACGGTACACTGCAGCAAGATATAGTATACTTTCGTTTGCATTGTTGACGAAAGAAGCTAATTCTGGGTCTAAACGCAGTAGATGCAATGCAGCGATCTCTTTTCTATATTTCTGTGGTCTGAACGCAGCCAATGGTCTGAATCTGAACACATGGTATAGTAGACCACGGTGGAAATTTCTTAGAGCTTTGTGAACGGGTGTGTCACCATTTCTCGACTTGATTCTCCCTGGCTTCAAATCCATTTCACCATTTGCTGTCACATTAAGCGTCGGATGCTCAGGTTGATCATTTACATCTCCATGTACAACTCCATTTTCTATCACATTAAGCGTCTGATGATCAGGTTGATCATTTTCAGACCTTTTAGTGGTTAACAAACGGCTCAGGTTCAGAATGAGACGAACGACATCAATATGACCGTACTCTGCAGCCAGATGGAGTGGGGTCTCCCCTTCAGAGTTCTTTCCTGACAGCAGCAACCGACGACAAGCCAAGTTGGACGGTTGAACTTCCCTAATTAATTTAGTGTGGCCATCTCTAGCTGCTATATGAAACACACTATTTCCGCCAGGACCTTGGTAAGCCAAAATTTGATCCCAGTTATTTTTGTAGTGATCCAAGAGATCATCCACGTTAGTCACATCCTTATGATAGAATATTTCCATATTTGTGGACTCTTTCGTTCTCCATGTTGCTTCTAACCGTTTCTGACAAGAAATAGAACAATAAGATTGTACACAATTCCGTAATTGATCAAAGAAAATGTAGAGACTATATCGTCTGTGTTTAATTTTTATGTTTTGGAATGTGTTTTGATGCATGTTTAGGGTAGTGAAGAATTGGGCCTGATGTGTTAACCAAATTGGGCCAAGCTTAGGCCAATTTCGGAAGACAACGACTAGCTCATTTTCACTTTGCCTATATATGCATTAGGACATGCACTCTGAGCTAGGATTTCTTATGGTGTTTGTCTGATCTAGGGTTTATGCACTCTCTTGCTCTGTCTCTTTGGCGACCAGTTTGTGGTTTCCTTACCTTGGTAAGATGCCTTGACAGAGCTCCATTGATAGAGCTCCCGATCAATCCAAACTCCTGAGAAAATAAGATTCTGAGCCGGATTTCATTGGAACCCGTCGGCGCAAGTCATCATTGGATGCTTGCTTTAGCCCTTGTTGAATCTCTACTGGTTGTCTCCTCCCACTCACAGATACTTAGTTTCTCTTTACCTTTCTTGTTCTTTCCTTGCGTTCTTGAGCATTTCGGTTGGGGCCTACAATTTCGTATTTTTTTCGTCTTAAGTTTGAATATACATTTTGTTTTTGTTGCTTTGTATGTGCTTTCAAACTGGAATTAGAGCTATGTCGAGTTTTTCAAACTACATTTTGAGTTTTCGACATCCTTCATGTCCGAAAAATTAGATCTAAAGTTTTGATGTTTTGATTTCCTTATATCTGACATATTTTATATTCTAGATCTAAATGATAAGGATCTCTGAGCTACGATCTGGAACAGATCTAAAGATTCAAAGCCTTTCTCTTCGGTTTTTGGGGAAACCTATAATAACACAACCTATTCTTTTAGATTTGAGATTTTTCGCATCCTGGATCTAGAAGACAAGGGCTCCTAAACTTCGATCTCGAACAGATATGAAGTTTTAGGGTTTGGGTGACTCTGGGTTCTTTCTTCTCAGAAGAAACCCTAAGTCCTTTTTGTTACCTCTCTGTTCATATCCTACATTACTAACCTTGCTTGTGTTTGTTTTGTAGGCACAAAAAAAAATTGTCGTTTTAGACATGTGAAGGCTCAAGCATTCATAGATCCTGATACATATCCTTTTTTACCTCTTTATCTTCCTTTTCTTTGCTTGTGTTTTTTTTCGTGTTACCTCTGCCTTACCGGCATATTACCTCTCTAATATTACTTGTTGTTTTCTTTTGTGATGTCTGAATCCCCTGTTAGAATTAAGTCATTTGATAGGACCTCTGGTTTTTCTATGTGGCAATTAAAAATGACGGTTGTTCTTATTAAAGAAAAATGTTGGCCTGTTGTTGATGAATCTTATTCTGCTAATTCTGATGCTTTGGCTAAAACTGAAATGGATCAAATTGCCCATTATGAGATTATTATTCATTTGTCTGATGAAGTTGCTAGGCAAGTGATAAATTTTACCACTGCTAAATCTCTATGGAAAGGTCTGACTGATCTGTTTCAAGTTAAGTCTTTGCCATCTAGGATAAGTCTGCTTTGTCGCATCTTTAATTTCGAAATGGATGTCTCTGTGTCTCTGAATGATAATCTGGATAGGTATCTTCGTATGACTCAAAAGTTAGAAAGATGTGATGATAAAATTATTAATACTCATCAAGTTGTTATACCGATGAACTCTTTGCGATCTCAATTTGATAATTTTAAAGGTGCGATACAATTTGGAATTAACTAAAAAAGAGGATTATTGAGGCTATAATACAGAAAAATGAGGTCGTGAAAGTGTTTAAAGGAAAACGTGATAAGGATAATAAATCTGATATTTTGTTCACTAAGGGCAAGAGAAAGAATCAGAAGAAGAAGGATAAGAAGAAAGATTACTCTTCTAATTCTAATTATGGTTCTAACTCAAACCTTGCTGAGACTAATTAAGGCTAATAAGACTAAACCCAAGGTTGATAAGAGTAATGTTATGTGTCATTATTTTGGTAGCCTTGGTCATTACATTTTTGAATGCTTTATAAAGAAAAAGGATGAAGGAAATGCTAGAAACAATAATGGTACCACTGCTGTCTTAGAGTCTCAGTCTTGTTTGTTGGCATGTTTGATGATCATGGTTATGATATTAACACTCGTAATGGCATTAAAATTGTTTGTAAGCATGGTAGATTTGTTTTGAAGGGTGTTAAGAAAGATGTCCTTTATTATGTGCTTGGTGAACCTGTCTTCTATGCTTATAACTTGTCTCTTGATATCAGTGCTTGTATGAATCTGAGTGATACTAAATTCTGACATGCCAGACTAGGTCATATAGGTAATAAAGGTCTGCATTATCTGTTTAAGCATTGTTCATTGAATCATAAACCTTCTTATCTGCCTTTGTGTAAAAATTATGCTTTTGGGAAAAAAAATACGGAACTGGCTTTATGAAATCAAAGTATGTAGCTCAAAGGCAACTAGAGTATGTACACGTAGACCTATGGGGACTTGCCCAAGTGAATACTATAGGTGGTAGAAAGTACTTCCTATCACGTATAGACCACTATGCCAGGAAGGTTTGGTGTACCACTTGAGGGCCAAGAGTGAAACCTTTGATTCCTTTAAGTTCTAGAAAACTAAAGTTGAAGGTGAATGTGATTTTAAGTTTAAATGTCCTAGAACTGATGGGATCAAAAGGCATCTCAATGTGCCAGGCACTCCTCAGCGGAATGGAACTGTTGAGAGGATGAACAGAACCCTGCTTGAAAAGGCAAGTTGCATGCTCATTAGTGCTGGGATGAAACACTCCCTTTGGGGTGAGGCAGTCACGACTACCTCATACTTGATAAATAGATCACCCTCTGCAGCCATTGATTTTAAAACCCCACAGGAACTGTGGTGTGGTACCAAGCATGGACTAGCACACTTGAGACCTTTTGGCTACACTACATTTTCCCACTTGAGTGATGGCAAATTGAACCCAGGGGCTCTCAAGTGTGTTATGTTGGGTTACCCAGAGGGTGTAAAGGGTTATAAGCTATTGGTTATACAACCTGGAGGCTACATGGTTATAACTTATAACTAGTAGAAATGTGACCTTTAATGAGAATGATTTTAATTTTCAAAATGTGCTAACATCCTTTGTTGAGAATGCAGGTATCCCTGAAGATAATGAAAATCAATTCTACATGCCAAGTGGAAGGGATGACAGCTCTGAAGGTGATGAAGATGATGAATTTGACATTGGTCACACACACCACCTTCTTTTGGAGCTACAAGACAATCCAAGTACTGAAGAGCACCAAAATGTGCACCCCAACCATTCAGGTGGGAAAGTAAGTGACTTTAACTCAAACTCCTCTGTTGTGAGCCTAATTTGCCATGTTTTACATTTAAGTTTATATTGATTTCTGCATATATTGCATTCATTTGGGTTAAGATAATACAGAATCTGTGTAATTTATGTTTATTTATCAAATTATGGAATCTACACCAGTTTCTGTTGAAATCGCAGAATTCGAGGCGTTTCACAGCAATTCTAAGGAAGGTCAGAAAAGCTCGGAAATCCACTACAGAAGTCCAAGGTCAAAGCAGCAGCGGAACCGGTCGAATCGTGCTAAGAACCCAAGCAGCTCGATCTCGAGTAGCCCTTACTCGATCTCGACGAGTATGTCCGAGCACAGCCTTGTCGACCAGGAGCAACGTCGAGAGCCAGACCAACCAAGCTCCGGAACACAACTCGATCTCGACAAGACCTGGTCGAGATCGACAAAGCCTAGTGCCACACCCGGAGTCGACGAGGAGAAGAGCTGATCGAGAAAGCCGAGGACGAAGACGCCGAGCACAATCCCACTCGATCTCGACAAAGCCCTAGTCGAGATCGACAAGCCACCCACTGCCAGTCCGAGTCCATGCCGAGGAGAAGCTGCTCGACCAGGAGTCCACACCTCTACTCGATGTCGACTAGGGTTAGTCGAGATCGACGAGCCAGAGCCCAGATCCATGCCTGTCGAGTAGAGCCGCCGAGGAAACCTAGTCGGCAAAACCAGTCTACTCGAGATCGACTAGGAATACTCGAGGTCGATGAGCGCCAGGAACCCATGTCCGAGCCACGTCGAGCAGAGCCACCCGAGAAGTCCAGTCGTCGATGAGTCCTAGTCGATATCGACTAGCCTTTGTCGATATCGACTAGCCCAGTTTCTGCAGACGAGTCAACTTGAGCAGTCCGAGTAGACTTGGAATCCTTGGGCACAAAGAAATTCGAGAATGGCCGAGATCTATCCAAATTTGATCAAGGTCTATCCATGGAAGGAAATCTATCAACACATGAAGACTTACCTAGTTTAGATTTATCTTTCTCTTTAAAGATTTATTTCCTTGTGCAATTTATTTATCTTTAAACTTTAAGTAGATATAGATAGATGATTATTTCCTTGATTAGCGAGGTTTGATCACTATAAATAAAGCCCTAGGGGCTCAGTTTTATTCATTCAATTTTCAGTAGGAGAAGTAGTAGTAGAGAGGGAAAGAGAGAGCGAGCGGCCGATTGGAGTTGTGAAGCGAGAGCGGAGTTGGCTTCAAGCGGTTGTAAACTTTGGTTTATATTTATGCAAGTTATTTCTTTTCAATCAATGCCTGAGTTGGCAATGAGGCGTGAGTAATCCACCCACTTCTAGGGTTGGGGCGAGCCCAACGATAGCCATGCATAATTGAGGTAAAGATCTAACTTTTATCATGTTTTGAGCATCTCCTACTTGTTTATGTGTTTATTGCCCACCTAATGGAGATCCATGTTAACCACTTGGATTGTAAACATAAAATCAGTAGAGACAATTAGGGTTTCTTGAAAGAGTTGTCTAATTGTTGGAAAAGGCGAAAGCTTGTCCTTGATGCGATTTACATGATTATCTGTTTATCTCCGCCTTATGCATGCTTGGTTATCGTTGTCGCAAACCCCAATCTTGGAAGTCTTTTACATTAAAGTTTAGTCGAAATCCCAAAGCCTTTGCATTTATTTTTCTTCGTTTTAGTTTTTGCCCTCGTCGACCTCGACCAAGCCCTGGTCGATCTCGACTACTGATCTTCGACCCAGAGTCGCCGTAGCTTACTGTGTGCAGGAACTCGATCAGACCCACTCGACCCAGACGAAGGCTACTCGATATCGAGTAGGGCCTTGTCGATATCGACCACACCCTGTGCTTGCTGCTACGCTGTGTTCGATTGTCCGATCTTCTGTCGACTACTCTAGTCGAGATCTAGGACCCTGTTGTCGACTTCTGATCGTGAGATTCCACCGCTGCCTAGGATCCGCTGACACGCTTCCTCGTGGATCGATCCTGACTTCCCGCTGCTACATCAAGAGGAGGTCTTGTAATTATTTGCAAAGGGACGGAATCTGGTTTGCTGTGATTTATTTATATTTTAATTTGCATACTCGATTTCCTCCTATCAACAAATTGGCGCCGTTGCCGGGGAAGCTATCATTCGCGCCTTAGGTAGTTAAATCTCACGTCTACTTTGAGTTACTTTGTAGGTGTTTGCGCCGTTCTAGTCAACCACCTGAGTTTGACACCTTAGATGATCTGGAACACGTCCTACACATCCATTCTATAAACTGAAAAGAGCCATGGCGGCCGCAGAAACACCAGAACAGCTGATACAGAGGCTAAGGACGGAACTAGCCGCCAAGGATATCGTTCTCGCCGCTGAGAGAGCAGGAAGGGAACAGGAAGCTGAGCGTGCGAGGCAGGCAGAAGCTAAGCTTGTGTTGCGTAGATGGGAACATTACGCTAAATTGCCCAAATCAACAATGACAAGTTGGTTCGACAATGTCCCCTTCTATGAACCAGTCGACAGCGACTACCTGGACTCGACATATACACATTCTGGAGGAACTGATCCAGAAACACTAGCCGAAATCGACTGTACCACAGAAATCCAGGTAGGTCCTTCCTCTATATCGATTTCGCTACCTATCTTTGAAGAATCTTTGGAAGGATCCCAAGAAGAAGAAGAGCCACCAACGCAAAATCCGGATGCCGTTGCCTATGGTGCTTCAAGGGCACTTTTACCCTATAAGGTGAAGGTCATTCCTGACAATTTTGAGCAACCGATGTTCATATTCAAGTATGGGGTCCTTGCAAAGTGGCATGAAGCTCCACAAGATGAGGTGGAAATATCTCTTCCCACTCCACCGTTTTGCTATGGTGGAGATGTGCAAACAAATCAACCAATGAAGCGGAAGAGGTATGATGATGAGGTATGCAAATTTCCTTTATATATTCCTTTATGCATGCCAGCTGGAGCCCAGGAAGATGGATGGGTGAAGTCATGGAGCATTCACTCGTGGAGGTTTAAGCTTCTTCACATGATTCCCCCGGATGACATCCCACGCTTCCCACCACCAGAGGAACCACCAGACCCACCTATACCTCCGGACAAAGATGAGCCAGGCTAATGCGCAAACGGAGAAGTCGGCCTAGCGACTTTAAAATCTAGAGCATGTATATAGAACTTTTTAAATTTTGGGACTTTTGAACTTTTTTTGTTTTTGGTTTTTGTTTTTGGTTTTGGTTTTATGTCTTTTAGAATACTTCATGTGGATAGTCTTGTTTTTGTGTGCAATCTAACACTTTTAGGTCGGCAAAGCATATAAAGATCGCGAAAGGTGGAAAGAAGAAGTCCCTGAAAAACAGTCAGAATCGACGAAGGCCAAGTCGACGACGACAAGGAGGAGCAGCCCATAAGTTACTCGATATCGACTAGACGTACTCGATATCGACCAGCCAGACGCTCCTCGACTTCAGACTCCACCAGACGCTGAGAGTCTACTCGATATCGAGTAAAGAGTACTCGATATCGACTACCCAGTTACTCGACATACGCTGATTCGCCCTCCTCGATGTGTTATCTTGTGAGTTCCTTCCTTTACTCTTGTTTTTATTTGATTTTATACAGTGAGGACACTGTAAATTTTAAGTATGGGGTGGGGAAGGGCTTACTTTGTGCATATTGGATTTATTTGACCATAGTTGTGCATATTTAGAATTTATTTCTTTGAATTGCTACATGGCTATTTTGGAATGCTTTATTGATTTATGTGCTTACATGCATGTTTTCCAAAGTTTAGAATTTTGAAATAATGTCATGGAAGCTTATATTGAACTCGACGATGCAAAATTGGATTCATTAGAGATATAGCATGAAATTACCTAGTAAAGGGAAGTCACAATGAAGTGCATTATTTCTTGAAAACCATAAAAGGAGGTAAAATTTGAAATTGCTTTTGACATGTTGCATGATAAGATGATGGAAGACTTTATATTTCCATATAATGCTCATTGTTTATAATCCTAGCCTTACCTATGCTTATGCATTACACAAAAGCCATAATATGCCTTATTTCAATTATTGCTCCACATGATCTAAATATTTCCATTCTTTACCTTATCCGGGGATTATGTTGAGAATGATGTTACATTATGGAGATGTTATATGGTTGTCGTTGTTATCATTATTTGGAGTTTGGCGGAATTGTTTGAAATATATGGAAAATTTAATGAGTGAAAGAAAATCCGATCAAAGATCGACCCTGCTCGCTGAGATAATAGTTTGGCGAGATGGGACACCAGGTGAGGAGTCCAAAGCACTAAGTATCCGGGGCCATTCATGACACCCATGTTTGCGACTCGCGAGAAGGCAGTGCTGAGGTCAGAGAGGTAAAAGCATCATTACTGATAAAAGCAATATGAAAGGTGATGAATCAAAGGGAGAAGGAATGTGGAAATTCCGTTTGGAAATACTCCATTTCCCCGGATCATTAGCACCACATTGCTAGAAATTGCCCACCTTTTAGCCTTTTACCAATCTACTCCTTATTTGAGCTTAAATTAAAGTCCTCTTGATTATTAATGCTTTGTCACGAATGAATGTTTTGCATAACCCTCCTTTTGTGAGTAGATGTTGCTTTTATATATTTGCACATGCATGGATCTGTGACATAAGTACCTTTTCGAGGATGGTAATTGATTGCAGGGACATATGAGAATGAATCTAAGATGTTGAGAGTTTGAATTCTTCCCCCGAATGACAAATAAAAGTATTGCTTGAGGACAAGCAAGCTTAAGTATGGGGTGTTTGTTGTGAGCCTGATTTGCCATGTTTTACATTTAAGTTTATATTGATTTCTGCATATATTGCATTCATTTGGGTTAAGATAATACAGAATCTGTGTAATTTATGTTTATTTATCAAATTATGGAATCTACACCAGTTTCTGTTTAAATCGCAGAATTCGAGACGTTTCACAGCAATTCTAAGGAAGGTCGGAAAAGCTCGGAAATCCACTACAGAAGTCCAAGGTCAAAGCAGCAGCGGAACCGGTCGAATCGAGCTAAGAACCCAAGCTACTCGATCTCGAGTAGCCCTTACTCGATCTCGACGAGTATGTCCGAGCACAGCCTTGTCGACCAGGAGCAACGTCGAGAGCCAGACCAACCAAGCTCCGGAACACAACTCGATCTCGACAAGACCTGGTCGAGATCGACGAAGCCTAGTGCCACACCCGGAGTCGACGAGGAGAAGAGCTGATCGAGAAAGCCGAGGACGAAGACGCCGAGCACAATCCCACTCGATCTCGACAAATCCCTAGTCGAGATCGACGAGCCACCCAGTGCCAGTCCGAGTCCATGCCGAGGAGAAGCTGCTCGACCAGGAGTCCACACCTCTACTCGATGTCGACTAGGGTTAGTCGAGATCGACGAGCCAGAGCCCAGATCCATGCCTGTCGAGTAGAGCCGCCGAGGAAACCTAGTCGGCAAAACCAGTCTACTCGAGATCGACTAGGAATACTCGAGGTCGATGAGCGCCAGGAACCCATGTCCGAGCCACGTCGAGCAGAGCCACCCGAGAAGTCCAGTCGTCGATGAGTCCTAGTCGATATCGACTAGCCTTTGTCGATATCGAGTAGCCCAATTTCCGCAGACGAGTCGACTTGAGTAGTCCGAGTAGACTTGGAATCCTTGGGCACAAAGAAATTCGAGAATGGCGAGATCTATCCAAATTTGATCAAGGTCTATCCATGGAAGGAAATCTATCAACACATGAAGACTTACCTAGTTTAGATTTATCTTTCTCTTTAAAGATTTATTTCCTTATGCAATTTATTTATCTTTAAACTTTAAGTAGATATAGATAGATGATTATTTCCTTGATTAGCGAGGTTTGATCACTATAAATAAAGCCCTAGGGGCTCAGTTTTATTCATTCAATTTTCAGTAGGAGAAGTAGTAGTAGAGAGGGAAAGAGAGAGTGAGCGGCCGATTGGAGTTGTGAAGCGAGAGCGGAGTTGGCTTCAAGCGGTTGTAAACTTTGGTTTATATTTATGCAAGTTATTTCTTTTCAATCAATGTCTGAGTTGGCAATGAGGCGTGAGTAGTCCACCCACTTCTAGGGTTGGGGCGAGCCCGACGATAGCCATGCATAATTGAGGTAAAGATCTAACTTTTATCATGTTTTGAGCATCTCCTACTTGTTTATGTGTTTATTGCCCACCTAATGGAGATCCATGTTAACCACTTGGATTGTAAACATAAAATCAGTAGAGACAATTAGGGTTTCTTGAAAGAGTTGTCTAATTGTTGGAAAAGGCGAAAGCTTGTCCTTGATGCGATTTACATGATTATCTGTTTATCTCCGCCTTATGCATGCTTGGTTATCGTTGTCGCAAACCCCAATCTTGGAAGTCTTTTACATTAAAGTTTAGTCGAAATCCCAAAGCCTTTGCATTTATTTTTCTTCGTTTTAGTTTTTGCCCTCGTCGACCTCGACCAAGCCCTGGTCGATCTCGACTACTGATCTTCGACCCAGAGTCGCCGTAGCTTACTGTGTGCAGGAACTCGATCAGACCCACTCGACCCAGACGAAGGCTACTCGATATCGAGTAGGGCCTTGTCGATATCGACCACACCCTGTGCTTGCTGCTACGCTGTGTTCGATTGTCCGATCTTCTGTCGACTACTCTAGTCGAGATCTAGGACCCTGTTGTCGACTTCTGATCGTGAGATTCCACCGCTGCCTAGGATCCGCTGACACGCTTCCTCGTGGATCGATCCTGACTTCCCGCTGCTACATCAGGAGGAGGTCTTGTAATTATTTGCAAAGGGACGGAATCTAGTTTGCTGTGATTTATTTATATTTTAATTTGCATACTCGATTTCCTCCTATCAACATCCTCCTCCTCTCAAGCATCTTGTTCCTCCTCTTCTCATGCTGATAATGATTTGTTTCTAGAATTTTCTGCTTCTGATGCTTCTGTGTCTGATGCTTCTTATGTTGGTATGCATGATAATGATGATATTGTTGATGAAATTCCAAACTTAACTAATTATCAACTTGCTAGAGATAGGTCTCCTCATGTGAGGAAACCTAATAGGAAATATGCAAATGAAATTGAGTTCTATGCTATGATTGCTGAAGTGTTTTATGCTTATACCCCTGAGCTTTATGAAGATGTTGCTAAGTGCTCTCGTGCGAAATCTTGGATTGATGCTATGAAAGAGGAGATGGATTCACTACATATCATTAAGACTTGGGACACTAGTACAAATATAGGGGGTGGAGCACGGTAAGTTGGGTACGGTTTTTGACAAACGTGCTTATTTTTTATTTTAAGCACGGTTTTATATTAAAAGTGTGTTCCCAACCCCAAATTCAACTAAAAGCAACACGCTTTTCCATAAAACCGTTCTCGTTTATTTCTAAAAAAATATTTAGACCAGTTATCGTGTAAAGCGTGCTTAAAAAAACTTAAAACGAACACGGTTTAATTTTCAAAGTGTGTTCCCAAAACCAGATTTGACTAAAACAAACACGCTTTGCTATAAAACCGTTCTCGTTTGTTTGTAAAAAATATTAACTCGGTTTTCGTGTAAAGCGTGCTTAAAAAAATTACAACGAACACGGTTTAATTCTCAAAGTGTGTTCCCAAAATCAAATTTAACTAAAACGAACACGCTTTTCTATAAAACCATTCTCATTTATTTATGAAAACTAGTAAGCTCGGTTTTCATGTGAAGCGTGCTTAAAAATAAATTAAAACGAACACGGTTTCATTTTACAAGTGTGTTTCCAAAACCAACTTTAACTAAAATCAACACGCTTTTCTATAGAACTGTTCTCGTTTGTTTCTAAAGGAATAATTAGCTCGGTTTTCATGTAAAGCGTGCTTAAAAAAATTAAAACGAACACGGTTTTATAAGAAAAGCGTCTTCTCAAAACCAAATTTAACTAGAGGGAACACATTTTTCTTTTAAAGAGTTCTCATTTATTTTTATAGACCAATCTCGAAAAAAATATTTTTTTATATTTAGAGTTTTTTTTAGTAATTAGATTAAGTAAATGCACAAAGTTACAACAAAATTTCGTAGCTCGGGTGGCAGGAGTGTAAAGTGGATGAATTCAGTTTGAGGGTGCAAGAGGTCTTGGGTTCGACTCTTGGTTCGAGGGTGCAAAATGTCTTGAGAGAAATATGAAAGAGCACACTTTTTATTTAAAGCGTGCTTACAGAAATATGAAAGAGCACACTTTTCATTTAAAGCGTTCTTATTATTAAGCACGGTTTGAAAAAAATTGTGCTAAAACTTTTTTTAGCACACTTCAATTGAAGCGTTCTTATAATTGGTCGTATGACAATTTTAAGAACGTTTCAACACAAAACCGTGCTTCAAATATGGGATCACGGTTAAATAGTAAGTGTGCTTGTTTGGGAGCGCACTCACTATAAACACAGTACGAGAAGTGTGCTCCCATGCATAAAAAAAGCGTGCTCTGGTCCCTCCTTTTGTAGTAGTGGGAACTTGTTCCCAAGCCGGACAAGGCAAGGTCAATTGACTAAGGCTGGATTGGTGGCCATAAGCTTCACCCAAAGGGAAGAAATTGACTACAATGATGTATTTGCTCTTGTTGTTAAGTTCAAAACCATGAGATTGTTGTTTTCTATGTATGATGTGCATGACTTAGAAATAGAACAAATTGATGTTAAAACGGCTTTCTTACATGAAGATTTGGATGAGAAAATTTATATGAAGCATCCTAAGGGTTTTATTGACAAAATAGACCTAATCATGTTTGTTTGCTTAAGAAGTCTATTTATGGTTTTAAAACAATCCCCTAGGCGGTGGAATTCAAAATTTGATAGCAGCATGAGAAAGATAGGTTTTGTTGTTAGCAAATATGATCCTTGTCTCTATTTGGAAGATGTCAATTCTCTCTATCCTATGTATGTTCTGCAGTATATTGATGATATTTTGATTATCTGCAAATCAAGGGCAAAAATAACATCTGTTAAAAGCTCTCTTAGAAGGTTCTTTGACATGAAGGACCTGGATCCTGCTCAGGTTATCCTTGGCATGAGAATCATCAGGGATCAAGCAAGACGGTTGATATTTTTGTCCCAAAAGGACTACTTGCTGAAAAGTCTTTGAGATGTTCAAAATTTTGAATGCTAAACCCTCCCCCATTCCCTTAGGAGGGCATCTTGATCTGACAAAGACCAAGATGCCTCTCTCTAAGGAAGAGGAGTAACGCATGAAATCTGTTCCTTATGATGATGTTATTGGATCTCATATGTATGTCATGATTTGTACTAGACCTGATCTAGCTTTTGCTATTAGTGTCCTGAGTAAATACATGTCTAATCCTTGTGAAAAACATTGGCTTGCTATGAAATACTTGTTGAGATATGTTTCGGGTACTTTTGATTATGGTCTTGTCCATGGTAAGCATTCTTCCAACCTTGATCTCCTTGGTTATGTGGACTCTGAATTTGCCAGCAACAAAGACAATAGAAAATCTACAACCTCTTATATGTATATTTGGCATGGAAACTGCATATCCTGGAAAACTCAACAACAAGCTATTGTTGCTTTGTCCTCTACTAAGGCTAAGTAAATAGCTGTTGTAGAGGCTTCTAAGGAAGCAATCTGGCTTCAAGCTATATTAAGGAAGATTCAAAGAAAACACTATGTGTTTGTGTTGCATATGAACAGTCAGAGTGCAATCTATTTATGCAAGGATCCTGTCTACCACGAGAGGACCAAACATATAGATGTCAGATATCACTTTATTAGAGATAAAGTGTATAAAAAAGTGTTTTTGATTAAGAAAATTGATGGAAAGAAAAATCCTGCTAATTTTGGAACCAAAATTTTGACAACTAACAAGTTTGTTTTGTGCAGGGACTTCTTACAAAACAAGGACCTCAAGACATATTGAGGAGTTGTTGTAACAAATAGGCCGATGATAGAGAAGGTTGTAAGACTCAAGAACACTTCATGCAAGGCTGATTTACACTAGTAAACTTAAGAATTAGAATGGAAAAACACAGTCCAAAACTTAAGAAGGGACTTCTTAAGTTTTGGATTGTGTTTTGATGTTTGGGTTAGTGAAGAATTAGGTCTGATGTGTTGTAACCAAATTAGGTCAAGCTTAGCCTAATTTTGGAAGACAACGACTATCTCATTTTCACTTTGCCTATATAAGCATTAGGACACTCTGAGCTAGGGTTTCCTTTGGTGTTTGTCTGGTCTAGGGTTTACGCTCTCTCTTGCTTTGTCTCCTTGGTGACCAGTTTGTGATATCATACCTTGGTAAGATGCCTTGACAAAGCTCCATTGATAGAGCTTCTGATCAATCCAAACACCTAAGACACTGAGATTCCAAGCCCGATTCATTGAAACCCGTCAACAACAAGTCATCATTAGATGCTTGCTTTAGCCCTTGTTGGATATCTACTGGTTGTCTTCTCCCACTCACAGATACTTAGTTTCTCTTTGCCTTTCTTGTTCTTTCCTTACGTTCTTGAGCATTCCAGTTGAAGCCTACAATTTTGTATTCTTTTTCATCTGATGTTTAAATATACATTTGGTTTTTGTTGCTTTGTTTGTGCTTTCAGAAAATATGTCATTATATGGATTAATTGTTCATCCAATGGCCTCACCTTGTTACATTCCTAAAAAACTAGAAATAAATTACGTAAATTGATTGATAATGGGAATCCATTGGTATTGAAAATACCGTCTAACATAGCTTACATTCAAGAGAATTAAAACTCCAATCTGTCATTGTACGTGCCAACTTCAATACTGTTATTAAACACGTTTGTTGAACCTTGCAAAAAAGTTTGCTACATTTAAAATTATTTTAAACAATTTTTGAAGTATAGATTATTTTAAACAATTTTCATCAAATAAGGTTATTAATAAGAATGGCTACAAGTCATAAAATTAGAACAAAAAAATGATTGCCAACATACCAACTTGATGGGGATTTTGTCGTCAGATTTGCATAAATCCATAGGAGTGTAGCCTTGTTTGTTCTTCAATCTCCAATTGATATCTGTATTTTCAAGTAGGGTGTTGGCACTTTGCAAATCAGAGTTCATCAAGGCAATATGCAAAAGTGTGTTGCCATTGCTATCAACCTCATTGATAAGCTCCTTCATCCTTGTCTTCTTCAAGCATCCTGCTAAAAAACTACCTTCTAGCTTGGCAATATGAAGAGCTGTTTTACCATGGTATTTGTCGCAAATTTCTATTGACCGTGGAGACAGACCTAAGATGATCTCGATCATTGACAATATACCCATACTAGCTGCTTTATGAAGAGGAGTCAAACCTTCATTGTCATGTAACCAGGCAAGGGAGCTGTCAGCCTTGAGCAATGCCTCCACGATCGACTCTCTCTTTTCCTCTACTGCATAATGGAGCACTGTTTTCCCTTTTTCGTCTTGGACTTTCAAAAGATGTCTTCTTCTTTCTATTGCCATTGACATAATCTTATCTGCAATGTTAGTCAACCAAAAAAATTTATTTCATTTTTTTAGCGGTCTAGCTATTTAATTGGTATAGACCATTACAAGAGCAAAAGCCAATAAAATATGTGTTGGACATTGCTATTTAATAAGTAAAAAAGGTAGACCTACAAGTGAAACTAGGGGAACACGCAAAGTTGACACTTGGACAAACTCGGCGATATACAATAATTGGTGGGATATGCAGTAATTGTTTGGAAATCAATATTTTAACAGTGGATTCCAAGCGGATATCACATAGATCATCGTACTAAGAATATCGATCTTTATGATTTTATTTGATAATTTTGATTGATCTCGAGAAATGTAAAGAGGATATAAAGGAAAAGAATATCGTAATTAAATAAATGGGATAAGATGTGATCTTGATGTAGTTGATCGGTCCAAAAAAAAGTACTATAAAGGGATAAGATGTGAACATACCAATTAACTTCAGCTTCCTAGCAGGGTGAAAAGCTGTCTGGCCAAATGGCCCCGAGAAACTTACACGACATTCACCATTGCGATCTGCGTCCAAAATTGTCCGTAGAAACCCCACACAAATATTATCAGCGGCTAGGTATGCGGGGCTCTCACCTACATTGTTCGAAAGGGAAACCAATTGGGAATCCCTTTGTAGCAGCAACAAGGCGATGTCTTCATGACCGGATCTAAGAGCACAATTTAGTGGTGTGTCCCCTTGACTATCTCTCTCACTCCAACAAGGTCTCTTTTGATCCCCGAATGGAAATACATCTACATCGTGTGCCTCAAGGAGGGTCTTGACTATCTCCAAGTCTCCAAATTGAGCGGCAATATGTAAGGGAGTTTGTCCCTTGGAGTTGTGTTTGCAAAGAAGCTCATAACGAAATGTAGGAAACCGGTCCAAAACTGTGGAAATGAACCCATGATTACCATATCTAGCTGCTACGTGCAGGACATTGCTTTCGTCGTATGGGCTACAGTTGTGGATGAACACCCCACTGTCAAAAAGATTATTGGCTTGGATGGCCTCATCATCTCTCAACCGAATTGCTTCATAGAGCTTGTCAGCCTCAACCATGTAACTATAATCATCTTCAACCATATTTAGATCTGAAATTTGCGCATACAATTGTAAGATCGTGTAGCTTTCCAACCCCAACAATGTCTAATGAACTATATATATGTGTGGATTGACTCCGGTGAAAACCTCAAATTGTGGTAAAAACCATGAGGACTACTTTATAGCTTGGTTTATTTAAAACTTGTGCTAAAATCCTCAATCACACGGTGACTTTACAACTCGGTTCAACCTAAAAACCATGCTAAAAACTCCAGTTTTAAAATAATACATGACTTTATAGTTCGGCCAAACCTAAAAATTGTGCTAAAAAGCTCATGTTTTAAAATTACATAGTGACTTTATAGCTCGGTTTTATTCAAAACCGGACTAAAATTTGTGACTTAATAGAACCGGGCTATAAAGCAAGTGAATCGGGCTAAAAAATCGGTCCTCACAAGTTTTTACCACAATTATGGTTTTCACCGGAGTGCACCCC
The DNA here is from genome assembly GCA_963922045.1 of Persicaria maculosa. Classification (NCBI taxonomy): domain Eukaryota; kingdom Viridiplantae; phylum Streptophyta; class Magnoliopsida; order Caryophyllales; family Polygonaceae; genus Persicaria; species Persicaria maculosa. The sequence goes on along the minus strand of OY998253.1, from coordinate 69,937,521 downwards.
TATATATATATAAACAAATATGTGTGTGTGTGTGGAGAGAAAGAGAGAGAGAGAGAGAGAGAGAGAGAGAGAGAGAGAGAGAGAGAGAGAGAGAGAGAGAGAGGGGGGGGAGAAAGAGAGGATGGATCAAATGTTAACACCTCTTATGGTATTAAATGTTAACAAATCAGAATCGTTGGATAGAAACGAATAATTCTTGATACTCCCAAATTACCAAATACTAACTCTGAACTTGTCAAATAATGGATAATCTATTTACTTCTTATTTCAAATGAGTAATTTATCAACGAATACTAACTCTGAACTTGCCAAAGAATCGAAACTCGACAGACAAAATTTGCAACTATTCAAAACTTGCAAAAGTGTGAGTCAATTGTTTAACTATTTGATAAGTTGATAGTAATTATTCGTTAAGTCGAATATCAACGAGGCGCTCCATAAGCTGGTAGCAGGCGAGCATTGACAGGCAAAATTCACACGACTTGTGGGTCGCCTCATTGGTCTTCGACTTAACGAATAATTACTATCAACTTATCGAATAGTTGCAAAATTGATTCACAATTTTACAAGTTTTGAATAGTTGCAAATTTTGTCTACCAGGTTTCGATTATTTGGCAACTTTAGAGTTAGTATTCGTTAATAAATTGCTCATTTGAATTAAGAAGTAAATGGATTATCGACTATATGAAAAGTTCGGAGTTAGTATTCGGTAATATGGGAGTCATTTTTCGTTTGAGTATCAAGAATTATTCGTTTCTATCCAATGGTCCTGATTTGTTCACATTTAACACCATTTGGGATGAGTAAATCCAAACCACCATACATATATATTGCAACACAAATTAATTGATCTTGTAGTTTGATATTCATTCGAATGTTTTGATATGTATGATAGAAGTACATACCGAAGGGGGCAGTCAATGCCGCGGAATCTGTAGAGAAGGAACTTAGTTGGTGGATTCTGTAAAGAGGAGAGAAGTTGCTTCATGAATTTGTAAGTTTGTTAAGTTGTCCCTAAACTCAGATGGGGACCTTGAAATGTTATACTACCTCAATTTAAAAATATAGGCGGTTTTTACTTTTTGGCACAGTTTTTTAAAGAGTTAAAACGGTCAAAACTATTTCTACATAAAGATTAACCTAGACCATCCTAACGATGATATTATTTAAATCCTTTAATAACTGTTGTAATATGTAGTAAAACAGTCCAAACTCTTTCAAGATAAAAATTTAGTGACTTGATTTTCTTATCTTGATAAAGTGATGGTAGCTAGACTCTTATAAGTTATCTACTTGCTTTTTTTTATATATATTTTTGCTTGTTATTTTCCAAGGAGTATTAAAAGTTCCCTTAAAATAAAGCATTGACAACTATGATGTTATGCTATCCATTAATTTCAATGATCAAATTCTTGATTCCCAATTGGATAATTTGAAACTGTGATCTGATCGGTTTAGTGAGCATTCATGGTGAAATAGTGCACAAACATGGAGATCAAGAAGAAGATGGAGAAAAGAGGATGATGAAATATGAAGATATTAGACATGGTCCTTTTTGTAAATAGGTGAAACTCTGAACCATTGGATCTAGAAGGGGTTTCTCGGTCTGTAAATCAGTTGAACTTTCACTCTCAATAAAAAAAATTATTCTCTCTCTCTCTCTTGTTCTACTTCTTTTCTCTCCCTCATTGATTATTTCGTTGTGTCTGATATGAATGATTGATGAGAGGAAGATCAACATGGTATTAGATCATTGATGTTATCTGAACATCTTCCATTGTCATCAACAAAATCAAGAAATGGAGAATTCCACATCATTTGCAAACAGGGAAAGAAGACGTGATCATGTCACCATGATTGATCTCCATAATCAGCTATTCATACATCCATTTGACAATTCAAGTATGAATCTTACATTGATTAATCTTGATGGAGAGCATTACACGAGCTAAAAGAGAGTTATCGACAAATGCTCTATCAATCAAGAACAAGTTAGGAATTGTAGATGAAAATTTAGAGGAAACTGTAGAAAATGCATCTAAATGGTAGAGGTGTAATAATATGGTGGCATCTTGGATTCTAAATACTGTGTCGAACAAAATATATCTGACCTTGGATGTGATTCGGCGAAAGTAATGTGGAATTATCTGAATGAATGTTTTTGTCAAAGGAATGAATGATTAATCTTTCAAGTCAAACGAATATTCAGGACTACAATTAAGAGAGTACGATGGTTTTCGATTACTTCACACAACTAATGGGGCATTGGTAACATCTCTCGGGGATATCTTGGCCAATTAGATGTGTGTGTGGGAAATGTGAGTGCAATGTGTCATCAAGATTGGAAGCAACTGAGCACGAAGATAAACTCATGAAGTTCATAATGGGATTGAATGAAAAACATGCTTAAGCAAGACGACAATTTTTGTTGTCAACTCTGCCAATAGCAAGTCAAGCTCATCATCTACTTATTCCAGATGAGTTAAGTTTAGGACTCACTCAGGTTATTGGTAAGCTGGATCTCATAGCTCTGATGGGGAAGCAAGATATCACAACCTTGATAGGGACATAATGAGAGGAGAAGCCAATAAGAGAGAAATGTATGCACTATAATGGATATTATAGATCTGACAAATGGTGGGAGATGTTTGCCTATCCTAGCTGGCACAACAAGAACAAGATTACACCTTAGATTGGGAATGATAACAAAGGAAAAGAGAAGCAACGAGTGAAGGAACTGATAGAGTTAACCTTATTGAGAGCAGCAAAGAGAGTTCAACTATAGAGGGATTAAAGGCCTTTCATAATTTGTCAATGGAAAATCAGAAGTTTATGAGTTCTTTCCTCCAATTGATGGGGCAAAGTGGGAGAAGCAACTCAAATGGTAACATGGCAGGTAAAACTCTAAGTTGTAGTAATATAATAGGGAGATTGATGTGTTGTAGTGCCACTAAAGATCCTAAGGTTTGGATTCTTGATAGTGGTGCCACTAATTATATGACCTGTGATATTAACCTTATACATAAACCTAAGCCTGTTTCAAAATGCATTGTCATACACTTACCTGATGGCACTTCCACCCACTCTAGCACTGTTCAAATTTTAAGTTCCCTTGACCTTCATCATACTTTCTATATTCCAAACATCTCATTCAACCTAATTTCCTTGAATCGGTAAGTAAAAGACTATGACTGTCACATTCATCTAATTGATGATAAAATCTTTGCACATGACCCTACAATGAGGAAGATTATTGCAATTGGTAAAGAGTTTGGAGGTTTGTACTACATGGTTCCAAAAGACCAAATGGGAGCCATCATCACAAACTTCAACTTTTGTCATTGAAATCAAACATATACCATTATGTAAACATTACTTATAGCTTACCTATGTTTTTTCTTTCACATTGTACTTTTGATCATAGTCCTTTGTGGAATCTATAAATCATGAGTTGAATAATGAAAATTATATGTGCTTAGTTTGCCTATTGGCAAAGCAAACCCGAATATCTTTTCAATCAAGTACTTCTCATGCTGATAAAGTATTTGAGTTAATACATTGTGATTTTTGGTAGCCATATGATATCCCTACCTTTGATGCGCATAAATATTTTTTAACCATTATTGATGGTAAAAGTCAAAGTGTATGGGCTTATCTCATTAAGTCTAAGACTCAAACATCATCCCTTCTCCAAACCTTTATCCTTATGGTTGAAAACCAAATTGACACCACTATCAAGACTATGAGGAGTGATAAGGGGATGGAGTTTTTTAGGAAACGCATATCTTCTTTCAGTCCAAAGAGATTCTTCATGACAGTTCCTGTAAAACTACTTGACAACAAAATGGGAGGGTTGAGAGGAAACACAGATACTTTCTTAAGACTTCAAGAGCTCTCAGAATTAAGTCCCTCTTGCCCATGAAATTGTAGGGAAATTGTATCTATATTCACTCCAACCCACAAAATGAATAGCCTACCCTCTAAGTTAATTCAATCCAAAAGTCCTTATGAGTTCCTATTTGATCAAATTATCACAAGTTGAAGGTGTTGGGTCGCATGTGTATCATGTCCACTACATGTGTTATGAGGAAGAAATTTGAAGCAAGAGTTGAACCCTAGGTGTTCTTAAGATATCCTTTTGGATTTAAGGGATACAAAGTGTACAATCTATTAAGTGACAAAATTCATATCAGTAGAGATGTACACAGTGTATAGGCTAAAGTCATGGGCAACGTCGAAGTCAGCGGCATTGGCGTCAACAACATTTACATCAGCGATGTCGGTTAAATTTGTTTAAAAAATTAAATTAAAATTTGGTTTAAAAAATAATTATAAGATGGAGGAAAATTGGGAGGAAGGAAGATAATGGAAGAGTAGATAAATGGGGGAAAGCGGGAGAAAAGAATGGAAGGAAAGGGTGGGGGTATTTGTCCCCTAAAAATAATGGTAGTTTTTTTGCTAAATAGGATTGGAAACTGGACATTTAGCTAATAAGGGTTGGAAATATATACATCAAGCTAATCCCCCCCCCCCCCCCCCCCAAATCCCTAATCCCTAATCCCTAATCCTCCTAATCTCTTTGAACTACAAATTTTTTCCCATCTGATAAGTGATTTGTAGTTCCTATGAATGAAGTTGATCAAGTTCTTCATGTATATGATTTGGAAGCATGATTTTTTTTTATTAAGTAAAAATTCGACGCACTAGACTCGGTGGGTCGATTGGCCGAAAATCGATGATAGACAAACCGTCAAACAAGCTAAAGACGTAACAAACAACAAAGCAGAAAAAACCAAATTACAAGGCAGCAGATACAGACACAGTCTAGCATAAACACAGAAAGAATAGTAGCAGAGTGCAACAACTCTTCGGTCAGATGATAGAGGCGATGCAGGGAATCCCTGAGGAACTAAGTGAAAACCTCATATTTGGACTCAATCAATGAGCCTTCCGGTTTCGATCACTTCCCCGACCTCTCGCGCATCGAGAAAGAAGAAGAACACTACTCAATACTCCTAGATCCCAACACCACCTAACAATTCCGCCTCAAGCTTCTTCTTTTTTCTTTCTTTTTTACCTTTTCTTTTTTATATATACTCGGGCTCCTTAATTTGGGCCCAAGGTTCGGGCCCAAAGCACAGTAACCGGGCCAGATCAAGCAACTTCGGGCCAAACCGGGCTCAAGGAGAAACCAAAGGGCCTGAAAGCCAGGAAGGAGAGATACACAGACACCTGATCGGCAAACCGCCAACGACTACCAGCTAGAAGAAGCCGCCAGCGCCGGAGACGAGATGAGGGAGTAGAGGCGGAGGAGAAACAGAGGACTCCCCCAACCGGCCACCGGACTAGATAAGCGCGGGCAAGGAACGTGATCCCCCGGAATAGACTGTTACCGGATTGAAACGAGAACCATACCCAACGGGAACTCTGAAACGACGCCACCACAGAGTAGTTGGAGGGAAGGAACTCAGCGACATCAAAATAAATAGACTAAGAGAGACATTAGGAGGTTCAATTTGGGAATTAGGGATGGAGATAAACGCCCCAAATTAGGAGCATGAAGCAGGGGTACACAACACGCCGTGGCGAGAGGGGTGACTGTTAGTCCGAAAGGACCGAAGACATGTGCAAAATAGGGTGGTGCGAGGGCCCGATTTGGGGCTGGTTTAGGGTGGACGATCGATGGGATGACTGCTAGAGAGAAGGGAGAACCCTTCTCTCTAGAATTGGGTTTTGGATTCCATTCGGAAGCATGAAGTTTTGCACAATGTACTTTGATTTTGTTGCAAGATTTACCTTTATCAAGATTGTACGTTCTTGCTTGTTGAGATGAGGAGTTCGCTTTCCATCTTCATAATTGGGCTTTGGTTCTATCAATTGTTTCTTCAAATGGATTTATGTTCACTCTTGCATTAAGGATATGACACCCAATATACTTGTCAAGTACAATGTGATTTGTAATGTTAAGCGTACGTTTTAAGTTCTGTTTTTCGTTGTTTTGTTACTCATTTGGTAACTTGGAAGGTCAACATATGGAAATTCACCTCTGTCCTAAAAAGGAGAAATAATCATCAATAATTTTTTTTTACTATAGTGCATGATCCATGAGAAGATCACGATGATATCTACAAAGGAGAGAAAGGGGATGCAACTTTCATTTCAGGAGAGGAAGAATCACACCGTCTTATTATTCTCTTCATTACTCTCTTGCTATACAAAGGAGAGAAAGGGGATGCAACTTCCATTTCAGCAGAGGAAGAATCCCGCCGTCTTATTATTACCTTCATTACTCTCTTGCTATAGTTTCCTAGCAAAAACCTTATGCTCCAAGGATAAATAAGTACATAAAGAATCTCTTTTCTTAGTTCTTTTTCTTATTCGAAAACCTCGATTGGCTCATTGTTCACCAAAATTGAAAAGGAAACCATTCTAGCTAATACATTCCTCTATCTATATAATACATTTTCTATAGATTCCAAAATTTTCTAGAACCCAGAGGAGAAATCTCACTCGATCTAATCAAATGCTTTCTTCATGTTTAGCTTGATGGCCATCCACCTCTCCTTACCTTTCCCATATTTGAAATAGTGAAAAATTTCATACGCAATTAAAACAATGTCTTGTATTTGATTTTTTTAGATATAAAGGTTTTTTTGTAGTGGATGGATCACTTTTCATGATATCTTTTTCATTCCATCTGCAATAATTTTTGCAACTATCTTATAAATTGTCGAGGAGAGACAAATATGCCAATAATGATTTATTGTGCTAATGTACGTTATCATAAAGGTTTGGTTCATTGGTTTTATCATTTTTTCGGAGCAAAAGAAAAAAAAAAACTCTCAACGGACTTATTTCTTTTGACTTTCTATGTTAATTTGTAACCCCTCTTGTTATCCTGTCGTTGTCCTCTATTGTCATTTCGTTCTGTTTAGCTGAAGATACTCTTCATTCTAGAATTTGATGGTTGATATTTTTCCTCTTGAAGTTATTTTCAGATTCTTTTTTGATCTTCATTCTCATATTATCTTCTCCTAGTATTATTTTCCCTTGTGACTAGCCTAATTTGTTTTTCTGTTTCTTTGTCATTATATAAAAGTACCCTGACTTGGTGTCTACAAGACTTAGATGCTTTATTTTCGCTCTTTGATTCTAGAATGCTAATTTTTTGGTATTGAAGTAATTTTTTTAGCAAGGTATTGAAGTAATTGCTCTTTCTTATTTAATAATCTTATTCGTTGTTGGTAATATTTATGCTAGTTTGTTGTTGCTTATATATGCCTTTAGTATGTTTGACGGTTTGTCCGTCACTGATTTTTCGGCCCGTCGACTCACTGGACATGTCTGGTATGTCGAATTTTTAATTAATAAAAAAAAGAAAGTGGATTAGTTGTTAGTGAACCCCGTCCCAATCCTGCAAATCCCGAGCCCTTGGAAAAAAAAATAGTGAATCATATCCCATAAAAATTATGCGTGACAGGACGCGGGACGACCGCAAATCCCGTACCGGTCCCGCGAGGGATAAGACTTGTGCGAGATTGGAAAAAAAAAGTAGTGAATCTCGTTCCAATCCCGTCAGAGGCGGATGGCTAGGTAAGCGCACCCATTAATAGCCGGGTGAAATTTTTTTGGAGAGTTTGAAAAAATTAATTTTGCTGGGTGAAAACAATTAAGGGAAATTTACAGAAAACCACCCCTTAAATATGTGTGTTTTCACTTAACCACTCTTTAAATTCAAAATTACAGAAAACCACCCTTTAAATGATGTTTACTTACAACTCACCACCCCTCCATTTATTTTCATTAATTTATCATTATATATATCATATTTTAATATTTTTAAACTTAAATTTTGATTATAAATATATTCCAAATTTGAATTTAAGGGATCGATTATATTTTATAATTTTATTTATTTTTAAATATATATATATATAGCCTACAATTATTATTTTCATAATTATATTTAAGTTATATGATTAATCGATAACCTAATTTTTAAAACTTTAGGGAAATTTAAAGAAAAAAGTTATCTATAACAAATAAAATGGATCAAACTCATATTTTAAGTTGAAAATTATTAACTATTTATTATTATTTTTTAAAAACAAATAAAACAATCACTAAAATGTAATCGAACCCTTAAATTCAAATTTTAAATATATTTATAATCAAATTTGAGTTTAAAAATATTAAAATATAATATATTTAATGATAAAATAATAGAAAATAGATGAAGGGGTGGTGAGTTGTAAGTAAACATCATTTAAAGGGTGGTTTTCTGTAATTTTGAATTTAAAGGGTGGTTAAGTGAAAACACCTATATTTAAGGGGTGGTTTTCTGTAATTTTCCCAAAAATTAATTTGGCTGGGTTATTTTGGTTGACTCATAAATCATAATCAGGCGCGCACACACCTCTACAGTCTCTACTCTATTACTACTCCTACTGCTTTAATATTGAAACTCGTGTAACCCTTAATTAATTTAGTAATTTAATTACTACAGCACTTAATTTGTTGTTTCTCATATGCATGTTAACTCTTTTTTTAGTGTTCTTTAATAACTAAAATTTCCCATATGCATGTTAACTCTGTTTTTGGTATTTTTTTATGACTATAATTTCTAAATTCTAGAATCAGGTTTTCAATTGTCCGATAATACAGTATGATTGTAGAAATTGGGATTAGTGTGTTTTATATACCCTATTATTCATATTTTATATAATATATTATTTTATTTAGTGATCTTTTTTAAACTTTATTGTCATTGATTATTTCGAATTGACATGAAATAATAGAGTACAATTTCAATAGGGCATATTATATTTTTAATGAAATTATTTATAATAATAAAAGACAAGTAACTCTTGTAATGGACGAATCTTAATTTTCTTTTGTATTCTTGATGAAATAGTAATAATAATAATAATAATCACATTTTGATTTGTCAAAGTTTCATTTTTCAATGGTAAATATTTTTTCGCTCACCTAACTCTAACATACTAGATCCGCCACTGAATTCCGTCTCGCAAAAATTACGTGAGACGGGACGCGAGACGACCTCCATCCCGTCCCGTTACGTGGGAGGTACATTGTCTCAAATTCTTCCCTCTTCTCCTTCTCTCTTTCTTTCTCTTAATTCATTCCATTAAAATTCGCAAAATATAAAGCTAATGGTTACCAAATTTTTATTTTTGGAAAGGATGAGATAAATTCCCTCGTTCTGTTGCTATACTTTTGAGAATGAAATACAACGGAGTAGCTAACCAGCATTGTAATCGGGTCCGGTGATCAGGACATCTTCGATCACCTTCTACAAGACTAGTAAATGCATCAGAATAAAATTCGTTTCAAGTATTTAGGCCCTAATTTTGGCAACAACAAAAAAAAATAAAAAAGGATATCCATGAAAAATAAATTAAAAGGTACGTGAGATTAAACTTTCAAAATCAGTCGACAAAATATTAGAGATTTAAAAACATGCAACTGAAATGGTATGATAAAGATGATCAAAGAGCTTACAGTGATGGTTGATGGCGCGGCGTATATACAGAGCACAACTAGCCCGCTTTTGGTATGATCCATAATGAACTGGAGCTCGAGTACATATAACGAATTTATAGGGAAAAAAATCAACAGCACTAGTTTCTAAAGACGATTCATAATATTAATTAATGAAGTTAATTTTGCTCACATAATGCTTTCATTGCTTTTTAATGCTGCAATTTGCACTTACAAAATTTAAATTCAGCCTATATATTATATGCAAATTGTCTAAAACAGTTGATACATCATACATCACTACAAACTATGTGCTTCAAAAGTTGACTTCGCTCACTAAATCAATTAGCTAGCTAGTTGATATTTAATAATTGTTTTTCTTTTCCCTTTTTTTTATTAAGTAAAAATTTGACCTCAGATATACCTGAAACTCGAGAGGCCGACAAGTCGGCAGACGGAGAACTGTCGAACATACAATAAACTGAAAATACAAGAAAGAAATAAAAGAGGCGCAATCATCACGTTACATGAGCACCCAGATGAATGAAATTAAGCAGGACTACAACCGAAACGTTGAGAACGCAGACGAAGAACGAAGCCAAGCACCACCAAAGGGAAGCACCGTAGGTCAGCGGTACAGCAGGACTCTATCTCCTGTCGGCAGTGAGGACGAAACTCCAAGGACCAAACTCCCGAATACAGAGTCGCCCTTAGCACACTGCCACGACCCCAACCTATCCCGACTCCGGACGAAGCCACCCAACCAAGAAGAAGACTGCTCAGGAACAACCACGTCAACGACACACGCAACCGAAGAAAGCCCCCAAAACCGATCAGTCAAGACACGGATTTCAACATTCGTAAAAGAGAGGTATCAAACCTTGCAAACAAGAGTTATTTATACATGAAAAACAAATATATATAGTTTTCTTATTATTTATTTTTCCTTAGGCAAGCTTTGGGCCCAAGGCAGGCCCGTCCACCAGGCCATCTGGGCCCAAGGAAGAGCAGCCTAGCGTCTCCCCTACAACCAAAACAAGGGCGATCTTTCCCAAACTGCCGCCGACCAAACCGGGAGAAGGGGAAGGAGAGCGGACGGGGTTGGTAGCGGAGCCAAAACCAGGTCGGAGCGCCAACGACGGAAGAGAGACCCCGGCGGAAGAGGAGAGACCCCTCGGCGCAACCGAAATCAAGGATCAACCGAAGTCCGGAGCCGGAGAGACCCCGGCGCCCGACGGCCAGAAAGTCCAGCGAGATTTGGGGCGCAGGGAGAGACCGAGTACGAAACCGGAGGGGGTGCGGGGAAGATCGGAAACCACCAGCGATTGTGTTCTCGAGGCAAGAAACCGGAGGAGGATGGGATTTTAGCCGGTGACAAGCCAAGCAATTGAACAAGGGGAGAGAAGAGAGGGGGGAGAAGAAACCAAAAACGTCTAAAGCCCCAACTTAATTTTCCATTTTAGTTCAATTTGATCAAATTAGTTGTTTTTTTTTATGAAATTATGAAAATTTTATTTAAAAATTTGATATTTATTAAATTTTTTAGCTTTAAAAAAAACCTATGTGTAAGCAATTAATTTGGATGAGGATGCAACTCTATATGAATAGGCATCAACAACTGAGGATGGTCTTGGTAAGTGGTTTAGAATTTCATATTGATCATATATAGTTAGGGGTGGAAATGGGTCGGGTAATGGATGGGTGGAACCATTTTTCCACCCGATCCGTCACAAAAAAAATTCACCCGACCCATCACCCGTCTGTCTAATATTTCACCCATCACCCAATCCATCGGATGAATCGGGTAGGTAAGCGGGTGAAGGAAATTAAAAGAAAAAGAGTCATAGGTCATACTTAAAAATCGATCATATTTGATAATTTCACAAATCACGTCAACGTGGAAATTTATTAATTGTATAAAAGGTTTATTCATACATTATATCATTATCATCATCTTACAAAGTTAGCATTAAAAGTTTAATATCAAATAAAATGAGATGAATTTTAGCCCTTTGCTAAACTCGTAGTTAAAAAAAGGAAAAATAATTTGGCTAAATCATGTCTTAACACACTAAATGCTAAGTCGTTGAAATAAGCGAAATTGTTAGCATTCTAGTAGTGTATGAAAAACAAATAAAATAATTTTTTAAAAGATGTGATATGAGGTTAAATAAAATAAGTTTATATTCTTTTAGATTTTTTTTGCACAAAAACAATTAGAGAATAGAGAAGATAGAATTAGAAAAAAGAAAAATATGTAGTTATATTAGGCTATATTTTTTTATAAACTAAGATTTTGTTTTAAAATAATCGGGTGGGTTAGCGGGTGGTTAAGCGGGTCGGGTAATGGGTCGGGTGATGGGTGAAAAACATATCACCCATCACCCGACCCATCACCCATTTCACCCATCCATCACCCGATTTTTTTCGGGTTTTCACCCGTATAATCGGGTCGGGTGGGTCGGGTGAATCGGTCACCCACGAGTGATTTCCAGCCCTATATATAATGATCAAAATTTATTCTTTATTTAGACGTTTGTAGAGACGTTGCGCCCGACCTCAAAATGTTGTACTTAAACTATGTTTGATGGGAATGAAGTTTTGCATAATATGTTAGAGTATACTTCCTAAGTGAAAATGTAATATAAAGACATAATGTATGATCTGGTCCTTCGGGAAGGCATGTGTTCTAAAGTGTAAGGTCGAATCCTAAACCAAGAGCTACTATGGTCTAAATGGTTTGGGATCATATCTGCAATAGCTCGTTTGATGTTTTAGCTAGCTCAAATGCATTAGGACCAAACACTTGCCTCTCCTTTTCTGACTTTCCCTAGCACGCTCCCAATGAGCAGTATTTAAGCTCCTCCGACGCCTCAGGTTAAGTGTGCTTTCTCTCACAATACTAAAGAAACCTTAAACCCGTCATAGGGTTTCTCATACCATTGCTATTCACGGTGTTTTTGAGGCTCCTAGCTCTTCTTTGCTCTTCCGGTAAGGAAACCTCTAAAAAGGCCCATTGCTAATACCGAAGACAATGAGTCGAAGTTCAAGCCCTTCAGACAAAATTTACATCGACCGATCAATGTAGATCTTGTGGTACATACCACAATGAATAGAAGGGAGCTTTCTTACTTGCTTTGAACTCTTTCTCATATTTGTCTTTGTTTGTACATTTCTTAGGATCTAAGACTCCGACTGTCCTTCTTGTATCCTGATTTGATCTTACAAAATGGATTTAGGGTCTCATGAACTCATGATCGAGGACCACAATTGTTTATCTACAAAATGGATGTCTCTATGTCTCGACTTGATAATTAACCTATGTGTTTTTTTTTCTTTTACCTATGACTCAAGATCTGGCTAGATGTGGTGACACCATGTAATGACCCTTTATGGGTTGACGGTATAAATACCCATATCCATTGTAATTATAGGTATCCAAGTAAGAATCCATTAATTTACGTACCCTAATCTATCCTAATCTATGTCTCCCTCTTTCTCTTATCTCGCTCTCCTTATGATTATCTCCTTCTTCCTCTAGCTTCACCCTCCTCTAAACTCTAAACTCTACTCTCTCTCTCTCTCTCGATTCACCCTCACCGACCCTCGAGTCATAACAATGATATCAGAGTAGTCAATTCCTCCGACCAATCCCTCAATTTTTCTTGAATTTTGGATTAGTCATGAAAGACGGTGACTAGCGAAATCGTTTGGCAATAGCTGAGTCGGCAGTGGCGGAGTCTTCGTCCTCGGATTCCTGGCAGATTCAATGGCAAGAAATCAAGCGCATATTCTTCAAAGCGCTCAACCAGGTCAGAGTTTAACAGAGTTTACCACCAATTAATCCCCCTTCTTTCGAGAATCAAGAAAACAATCGATCGGTTGACACAATTAAGGATATTATTCGGTTCAGTTAAGAAAACTTGAGTAATGTTAAGATTTTAAAGGTGTTTAAGAATAGAAGGAGGCTAAAAATGAAGCAAAAACTCTTCTATTTTAAGAGTTAAGAATGACATATAAGTAAAAGTTTTTCTATTTTAAGAGTTTATATAGATGTAGATGTAGATAGATAAGCAAAAACTCTTATATTTTAAGAGGTTATATAGATGGTTAATGGTTAATTAAATGGTAAAATAAATTAATAAAAAATGTAAAAGTATAAAAGTTATTGATTGGTTGAAATACCTAAAAATAAGTTAAGAATAACAAATAAGCTATAAAAACTCTTATACTTTAAGAGTTTATATATATATAAATATATCGAAATTAGGGTTTTTTTGCTAAGTGGCCATTTTGGGTCCAATTTGTAAGACATAGGACACAAGGGTGGCAATATTAGGTAAATGTCCATAATTTCCAATTTTGCCCCTGCCCCTAATTTCCCCCAAATTTCACGCTCCACTTCTCTAAAATCAATCGAGCACGATCGACAGATTTCACGCTCGACAGATTCACCATCTTCGTCTCTGGTGGCTGTCGGTCGGTCCTTGGTCGTCGCTCGAGGCTCCACCACTCCCACTCCGTCGGCCCCAACCAGTGCTCCGACCAATCGCCGATGTTCTTCCTCCGGCATCCGCCGCCGTCGCTTGACCTCCTCTCCGTTCGACCCTAAATCAAAGCCTTCTACCCGCTCAATCACGTTCTACATCTCTCAAGGATGGTTTTCGTGCAAAAACCCCTCTCAAATTTATACAAAATCGCTAACCGCCATTGTTGGACACCTTGGAGCTTCGTGAAACACCCGCTTAGCAGCCCCTGTTCAAGCATTCGTCGCGTTTTGTAAGATCATCCTTCGACAAAATAAACACCACGAAACTGAAGTAGAGATTGCACTCGTCAGTTTGATAGGTCATACGCGTCAAACGGAGCTCTGTGTAAGGAGAACGAGCCGTCGGAAGATCGGTGAAAATCACTGTTGAAGGACTGCTCGAAATGGGGGAAGAAGAAGAAGAAGAATTACGCCAAACCTCCCAGACTTTCTGTTTTTTATAAAATATGCCCCTGTGTTAATTTCTAAAATTTCAGAAATTATCCCGCAATTATAGAAGTTGTTCTAACTCGCATAATCTCCGTTAAAAAATTAAAAATGTAACTATTATTGTCACCATGATAAAAATAAAGTCATAGATACTGTCACCACTATAAAAACGTGGTCATAGACACTGTAATCAAAAGGAAATCTTATAGGGGCTAATGAGAAGCCAAAATAAATGTGGTGACAGTTCTCCTATAACATATGAATGGTTAAGAGGGTCATAGATGTTGTAAGCAAAATAAAAATAGGATCATAGACACTGTAACCACTATAAAAACACGGTCAAATACACTGTAATCAAAAGGAAAACCTTATAGACGATGTAACCAAAATAAAAACAGCTTTATAGACATTGTCTCCACTATGAAAAAAGGTTCATGAACACTGTAATCAAAAGAAAATCCTAGGAAAAGGGAAGCACAAACCCTATAAGGGCTAATTAGAAGCCAAAATACATGTGGTGACAGTTGTTCTCTAATTTCTAATTTCTAGTTTTTTAGATTTTTTTTAAATTAGTGTCACCAAAATAAAAATAAATAAAAATGTAACTACTATTGTAACCACTATAAAAAAACAGTGACATAGCCACTGTCACCACTATAAAAACCAAGTCATAGACACTGTAATCAAAAGAAAAACCATAGGACAACGGAAGCACAAACCCTATAGGGGCTAATGAGAAACCAAAATACATGTGGTGACAGTTCTCCTATAACATATGAATGGTTAAGAGGGTCATAGATGCTGTAAGCAAAATAAAAATAGGATCATAGACACTGTAACCACTATAAAAACACGGTCAAATACACTGTAATCAAAAGGAAAACCCTATAGACGATGTAACTAAAATAAAAACAGCTTTATAGACACTATCACCACTATGAAAAAAGGTTCATAGACACTGTAATCAAAGGAAAACCCTAGGAAAAGGGAAGCATAAACACTAAAGGGGTTAATGAGAAGCCAAAATACATCTAGTGATAGTTGTTCTCTAATTTCTAATTTCTAGTTTTTTAAATTTTTTTAAATTAGTGTCACCACAATAAAAAAATTAAAAATGTAACTACTATTGTAACCACTATAAAAAAAAAATAAAGTCATAGATACTGTCACCACTATAAAAACATGGTCATAGACACTGTAATCAAAGGGAAATCATATCATAAAGGAAGAACAAGCCCTATAGGGACTAATGAGAAGCCAAAATAAATGTGATGACAATTCTCCTCTAATACATGAATGGGTAAGAGGGTCATAGACACTGTAATCAAAATAAAAACAGTGTCATAGCCACTGTCACCACTATAAAAACAAAGTCATAGACACTGTAATCAAAAGGAAAACCCTATAGACGCTGTAACCAAAATAAAAACAATTTTATAGACATTGTCACCACTATGAAAAAAGGTTCATAGACATTGTAATCAAAGAAAAATCCTAGGAAAAGGGAAGCATAAACCCTAAAGGGGCTAATGAGAAGCCAAAAGAACATGTGATGTACAGTATGGTTTAGGGTTTAGGGTTAAGTCT
Source organism: Persicaria maculosa (assembly GCA_963922045.1). Taxonomy (NCBI): domain Eukaryota; kingdom Viridiplantae; phylum Streptophyta; class Magnoliopsida; order Caryophyllales; family Polygonaceae; genus Persicaria; species Persicaria maculosa. Next base: position 69,921,455 of record OY998253.1, on the reverse strand, counting down.
TTAGGGTTTAGGGCCAAGGCCCTAAACCCTAAATCCTAAACCCTAAAATGTTTAGTACAGTACGTCGTTAAGAGATGATTGTTGTCACCAAATGGAAAACCCTAGGACAAGGTAAGCACAAACCCTAAATGGGCTAATGAGAAGCCAAAAGACATTAGGTGGACAGTTCTCCTTCAATATATGAATGGATAGGAGAGTCATAGACATTGTCACCACTATGAAAACAGGATAATAGACACTGTCACCACTATAAAAACCGGGCCTTTGATACTGTCACCACTATGAAAAAAAGGTAATAGACACTGTAATCAAAGGAAACCCTTTAGACGTTGTAACAAAAATAAAAACAGGGTTATAAACACTGTCACCACAATGAAAAAAGGGTCAAAGACACTTTAATCAAAGGAAAACTCTACGAGAAGGGAGACACAAACCCTATAGGGGCTAAAGAGAAGCCAAAATACATGTTTTGACAGTTCTCCTCTAATAAATGAATGAGTAAGGGGAACATAGACGCTGTAATCAAAATAAAAACAAGGTTTTTTGACAGTTCTCCTCTAATAAATGAATGAGCAAGGGGAACATAGACGCTGTAATCAAAATAAAAACAAGGTTATGAACACTGTCACTGATGTGAGCTGAATCTGCCATGTTTTACATTTACTTTTATATCGATTTCTGCATACATTGCATACATTTGGGTTAGAACAATACAGAATCTGTGTAGTTTACACTTATTTGCAATATATGGAGGTCTACACAAGTTTTGGTTATATTTCGCAGAAATCAGACGCACTTTGAAGCTTAAAGGAAACTCATGGAGAAGCTAAGGATGTTGCAGCTGGAGAAAACGCCATTTTTCACCATTCTTCATTCTGAATCAAGCTTTGATGTATTCATGAGAGTTGTAGCCCTCGGAAAGAGCTTTCCAACGCATGGTCATATGCGTCAATCCGACGAACGAGGACTCGGGAAAGTGCGTTTCAAGAACAGAGCAGGAAGCTGAGAAAACTCTACTCGAGATCGACTAGACTCTACTCGATCTCGACGAGCCATGGTCGAGCAGACCTGGTCGAGCAGAGCTGATCGAGGAAACTGAGTCAGAGACAACCCGACTCCCGGAACCCTACTCGATCTCGAGTACCCCTGGTCGAGATCGACGAGCCATGTCCGGAGTCGACGAGCTGCTGTGCCCTGTTCGACTAGCCCGAGCTTCTGTCGACTAACCCTTAGTCGAGCTCGAGGACCCTGTTGTCGACTTCTGTCCGTGAGATTACACCGCTGCCTAGGATCCGCTGACACGCTTCCTCGTGGATCGATCCTGACTTCCCGCTACTACATTGGAGGGAGTCTTGAACATTATTTGCTGGGATTCGATCGGTTTGCTTTACTTTGTTTACTTACTGTTTTGCATTCTCGATTCTCTCTTACAACAGTCACCACTATAAAAATAGGGTCATAGACACTTTAATCAAAATAAAAACAGGATTATAGACATTGTAACGAAAGGAAAAACGCTAGGAGAAGGGGAGCACAAACAATAAAAAGGCTAATGAGAGGCTAAATACATGTGATGACAGTTCTTCTCTAATTTATAATTTCTAGTTTTCTAGATTTTTTTAAAGTAGTGTCATCACAATAAAAAAAAATAAAAATTTAACTACTGTTGTCACCATAATAAAAATAAAGTCATATATATTGTCACTACTATAAAAACATGATCAAAGACACTGTAATCAAAGGGAAATTATATGATAAGAGAAATACAAACCCTATAGGGGCTAATGAGAAACCAAAATAAATGTGGTGACAATTCTACTCTAATATATGAATCGGTAAGAGAGTCATAGACGCTGTAAGCAAAATAAAAATAGGGTTATAGACACTGTCACCACTATAAAAACAGGGTCATAGACACTGTAATCAAAAAGAAAACTCTATAGAAAATGTAACCAAAATAAAAAGAGTTTTATAGACTCTGTCACCAATATGAAAAAAGAGTCAAAGAAACTGTAATCAAAAGGAAAAAAAGGGTCACAAACAAAAGCCAAATAACAAAGACCGAATAACATGGTTTAATTTCCCACTATCTGCCGTGAGTATAACATGAAAATGATACGGATAAACATGTGAAATTGAACTTGCACTTTACAAATTAATGACATTTTAAGCCAAAATTACATAAATGATGATGATGATGAGAAATTAAACATTCAGATGATAAGATTCATAAATTTCAAGAGCTTGAAACGTTATGAGACCTCAGCAATTCATCAATGGCGTCCCCGTTTCCTTCATTTCCTGGTCATCCACCAATTTCAATGGTGAAATGCACGATTCTCGCTCGATCGACGACGACGAAGAGCGCGACCGGGTGGGAGTGGGCTTGCGACTCCGGAGAGAGTGGGAGCGACGCGATGCGGTGCGGCGACGACGGGAGCCATCGAGCGCGACTGGGTGAGGGCGGTGACGGGTGTGAGTTTTGGGGCCATCAACTTGAGCGGCTTACGACTCCGACGAGGGTGGCGACTTCGGCGAGGGAGGGAGCGGGGCGGCGCGGCCCATCGACGACGATGGAGGGAGTCGGGCGAAGGCGGCGACGGGAGGGAACTGGGAAAGGGAAGAATGAAACAACGAGATCTGATCTCAGATCTGGGAAAGGGAAGAAGGAGGGGGTTTTGGGGTAAAATTAAAGCAGGGTAAAAGGGGTATTATGAAAATTTTTTGGCTATTTACTAGCAAAGAGACATTTAGTAATTGATCCAAAGGCCAAAGCTGGATGGGTGGTGTTTGGCGGTGTGTTATACGGAAGATTGTAAAGCTTCTCCAGGGGATTTCAGAGCATTTTTTGGACAAATTTGGAAGCTTTGGGGGCAAGCTTTTGGAGCTTTTTGCAGAGATTGTCACATTCGTTGACATCCCCTACCCTCATCCAAATCTCGACGCTCCTCCCTCCTCGCTCTCTCCGCCAATCTCAATCTCGCCATTCCAGGTACGTCTCCACTAGTGCGTCTCTGTTGGTCGGCGTCATCGACTGCAATCCTCATGCAAGTGTTGCCAATTGCTGCAATTAGTCAGCCGTTGTCGCTAGATGAATCTCCAAGCGCCCGACTTCGATGGAACGGAGGGAGATCACAAGCCCAAGGCACCAAGGACCCAGTCACAGCGAAGAGAGCCAAGGGAAGAAGAAGAATGTTTAACAACTATGTCAGGTTTTGTCTTATAAGACAAAGGAGGGAAGGGTAATAAGGAGGGCATTTTCGACATTTTCCTCCTAGAAACTCCTACAAAATCTTATAAATATCATACATCATTCAACATTTTTCTAGATTTTGTTATAAAAAAAAATCCAAACTCCAAAATCTTAATAATCTAAAAAAAATAACTCAAACATCAAAATTCTCATAATTTTAAAAAAAATCTCATTTATCATTAGAAATAACAATGGGTCGGATGGTGGGTGGATGGACCCCTATTTCACCTCACCCAACCCACTATCCATATCCACTTCACCCATGTCCACTTTCACCCATATCCATCGGGCAAGCGGATGAAATGAGTGAAATATGGATGACATATGAGTGATTTCTGCTAAATACACATCACTGAATTCCAATAAAACATGTAGAGAAAACAATGGCTAAAATAATATCATCTTACACATTAAGTCTTAAATATGTCATCATAAGTTTAAATAAACATTGTCTTAAACACATGACCATAAGTTTTTAAACACAAACGAGAGTTGAAATAGCAGTGTCTTTAAGGAAAATAAGCCGCCTAGCAACAACAAAACAAGAGTGGTAGAGGCCGAAAAGAGCAAGAGGTTTGTAGAACGATGTGCCGATTAGGAAGTTTGGGTTTAGAAAATTAGAAAGTTTATATATTTTTTTATATAAAATATATAAATAATATTTTATAATGTAGATGGATGATAGATCGGATCGGGTGGTGAATGATAGGTCGGGTGGTAGATCAGACGTGGGTGGAAAAAATATCACCCCACTCGACCCACCACCCATATCCACTTCTCACCCGTTTTTTGGGAATTTTCACCCACTTTTTCGAGTCGGGTGATTCAGATTCGAATCGGGTGCGGGTGAAATTGTCATCCATATTTATAATCTACTACCGTAAAACACACCTTTTCGGTTAAAATAATACTCCCTCCGTCCAATAATACATGGGTTTTTAGAGGTAAGTTTTTGTCCAACAATAGATGAGCTTTTATGTTTTCTAGGTAGAAAGTTGTAATGATTTGTATTGGTTTGTGTGTTGTTGATTTTTTAAAATAATTTAATTGGTTAAAATATGTAGTGGGTGTTAAAAAATAATAAAATTTATGTAAAAGTTAGTGCAATGATAATGTTTTTTTTTAAAAGTAAAATGTTTTATTAAAATATATGTAAAAGGCTAAAAGCCCATGTATTTTAGGACGGGAAAAGTAATAAGCTTATCTTATCACGTCAATTAGTTTTGCCTAGGATTACGGTGCACCTGACCACATTTTAGACTTGCCCGCAAAGTTGAGCGATTCTAGTGATTTGGATAGAGACGAAAGCCGGCAAAGTGGGGCCCTTTGCTTAGCCGTGGTGCCCAAGAGAACAACTCAAACACGGTTAGAGCCGTACACGTTGCGCCCAATTATTGGTTTTAGGTCAACCACGTCCATCCAGAGCGCTTTAAATAGTCACCTTCGCCTCTCGCTTTTCTTCACATCGGATTTCAATCTTCCTTCAATACTTTCCCTAATCCCTTCGTGAGCGTTTCATTCGTGTTCTCTCTCCTTGAAGGTTCGTTCTCTCGCTCCTTCCCTCCTTTCTGAAATTTGTTCCTTCGTAATTAGCAATTTGCTTTGATTCTTTTGTTCTTCTGCTGCAATTCCATGCTAAAGATCTATTTCTTTCGATTTTATTGATGATTGATTTGATTGTTGAATCTTCTCTTTTGCATCTTCCGATTTGCAGATCCTGGAGAAATCTCTAATTTCGTTAGGTTTTTTGTTACTTTTTTATTTCGAAGTATAATTTTTTATGAGATTTCCTTTGCAGTTTGATTCTTTTCGTTGCAATTTAGGGTTTTTTCTTCATGATTGTCCACTTCGATTCTATCTGTCATCGAAATTTCGGTAAAATCTCTTGTTTCGATTTCATTGGTCTCCTCTTTTACCGATGAATTGATTCAAGTTCATGTTTCGCTCCTTGATATCCTTCCTATAAGGTGTTGATGTTGTGGATCTTGCCTTGTTGTGTCCCTTGCTTTCTTGATTATCCAGTACAACTGTCCAGTAGCTCGGATCTGTAATTAACTCGATGTCTGTTGGTATCGCAGATGCAGATCTTTGTGAAAACCCTTACTGGGAAAACCATCACTCTCGAGGTCGAGAGTTCTGACACAATCGACAACGTTAAAGCTAAGATTCAGGACAAAGAAGGAATTCCCCCAGACCAGCAGAGGCTGATCTTTGCTGGAAAGCAGCTCGAAGATGGCAGAACCCTTGCTGATTACAACATCCAGAAGGAGTCTACTCTCCATCTGGTTCTCCGTCTCCGGGGAGGAATGCAAATCTTCGTCAAGACCCTCACTGGGAAAACAATCACCCTTGAGGTTGAAAGCTCTGACACCATTGACAATGTCAAAGCTAAAATCCAAGACAAGGAGGGCATTCCCCCAGACCAGCAGAGATTGATCTTCGCTGGCAAGCAGCTCGAGGATGGCAGGACCCTGGCAGATTATAACATCCAGAAGGAGTCAACCCTCCACTTGGTGCTTCGTCTTCGTGGGGGTATGCAGATTTTTGTCAAAACCCTCACTGGGAAGACCATCACCTTGGAGGTGGAGAGCTCAGACACAATTGATAATGTCAAAGCCAAGATCCAGGATAAGGAGGGGATTCCACCTGACCAGCAGAGGTTGATCTTCGCTGGGAAACAGCTTGAAGATGGAAGGACCCTGGCAGACTACAACATTCAAAAGGAATCAACTCTTCACTTGGTGCTTCGTCTTCGTGGTGGTATGCAGATTTTTGTGAAGACCCTGACAGGGAAGACCATAACTCTGGAAGTTGAGAGCTCAGACACCATCGATAATGTCAAGGCTAAGATCCAGGATAAGGAGGGTATCCCACCAGACCAGCAGAGGCTCATCTTTGCTGGGAAGCAGCTCGAGGATGGCCGCACTTTAGCTGATTATAATATCCAGAAGGAGTCCACCCTCCACCTTGTGTTGAGGCTTCGTGGTGGGATGCAAATCTTTGTGAAGACCTTGACTGGGAAAACCATCACCTTGGAGGTTGAGAGCTCCGATACGATTGACAATGTGAAGGCGAAGATTCAAGACAAAGAGGGGATTCCCCCGGACCAGCAGCGTCTGATCTTTGCTGGGAAGCAGCTGGAGGATGGACGAACTCTTGCCGACTATAACATCCAGAAGGAGTCCACCCTTCACCTTGTCCTTCGCCTCCGTGGTGGTTTTTAAGTATCTTGGTGTCTGGCGTTTCTGATGGGGCTATTATCATTTGAACTTGCTATGTGATTGTGTTTGTCTTTTTTGTTGGATTGTGTGGTGTTTGTGGTTTTTTATTTGGATGTGTTTTCTTTTCTGGAACTTTTCATGACTATCAGGCCCTTGTGGACGGCTTTTTATTGAAGCTTTATATGAATAAATTTGGATTTGTGTATAAGCCAAGCCCTTTTCTTCAATCTTAACATGCCTCTGCCTGTTCACCCTGTTGATATAAGATTCTCCTAAATAAAGTGCTGGAACTCCATCTTGTCAAATGTCATTGTGCTGGTTGAGTTTGGTTTCTCTTTGAATCAACTAGGTAACAACCCTTGCTGAGTAGTTTGGTATTCTTGATTTGTTTACACTTTGCACCTATTATCTTTCTGGCATGCAAAAAAATAGTTAGTCTCTGACTCTCTGCAACTCATCGGTCGTTTGTTTGGTGTCTATTGTTTGCATTCTTTATGGGTTTCCAAATGATAATGATGCTATCAGCTTCGAAAATAGATTATGCATCAATTAAGCAGAGCTCTGGAGATTGCACAAGTAGAAAATGCAATGGAAAGAGATTGTTCAAACAACAGGTATATTAGTTGAAGCCATGAAACTGATTAATAAAACTAAAGCTCAGTCTTTCTGGGTTTTTTTTTTCCGATCAACCTGTCTTTCTGGTTGAAATATAGAGAACATGCCATGTATTTATGCCCTCATTAGTAACATTCATAAACTTGAAAATCTTCATGAGATTGCATTATCTGAAGATTTAGGTGGGTTTAATACGCTATTTGCATTCAAGGCTCAATTTAGACATTTTGTTTTTAAGAGAACAAATCACTTTATTGAACGTCTGTCTATGTGCCTTAATACGTGATTGTTTTTCAATAAGTATACTCAGCTGAACAGGGGAAATCTAGGGTTTATTTAAATATGTAAGTTTGTTCATATATTCAGATCAATTGAATTGAGGATGACTCATAAAACTTTCAGGCTCCTCTCTTCCAACATGTCTTCTAACAAGAAGGCTACTAAGTGCAAATGAGTATATCTTATCAAGTATCAGTCCCTATTGGGACTATTGATTTATTGAATGATACAAAGCATGTCTTGTTGTTCTCGACAATCTCATGAAGTAGAAAGCATCAACTTTAAAGAAATGTTTGCACTAGTGGCTAAAATGGTAACAGCTCAAGCATTTCTCTCCATGTCCATCATTCGGGAATGAGAATTACATCAAATGAGCATTCACAATGCTTTCCTACATGGTGACTTTCATGAAGATTTTTACATGGCACTCCCAGAACTGGTTTTCCAAGCTTGCTAGTTGCTACAACTCTTCGCAGGGTTGTTTCCCCCCCCCCCCCCCAGAGTTATGTTGAATATTATCCATCTTTTCATTTGACCAACATTGTTCACCTTACATGCCCGCCGCCATTTCTCAATTCAAGCTCTCTTTGAGCAATAGCTTTCATATGAAGGATCTAGGCATCCTTATGTATTTTTTGGGTGTTGAGATTGCTCGCAACTTTGCTGGCATCTTTCTATCCCAAAGAAAATACGCTCTTTACATCATTGCTGAATTTGGTCTCCTTGGTTCCAAGCCGTGTGACTTCCCCATGGATCAGAATCCCCAACTTGCTACTGCCACAGGACCAACCTTATTAATATAGTCACCTTGTTGGTCATCTTATTTATCTCACTATTACTTGACCTGAGCTATGCTATGATGTGAATACTCTAGCACAGTTCATGAAGCAACCTAAGGTTGAACTTTGGATTGCATCTATTTGAGTTCTCCGTTATCTAAAAAGCCATCCAATCCAGGCCGGGGTCTCTGATGGGTGGGTCGAGTATCGTATGAACTTCCTATGTGATTTTGTTTGGTGTTTTTTGTTGGACTTTAATTTGGATTGTTGGGTTATTCTGGTTCTATGGTGTTGTTTACAATAGGCGCTTACCTTTTCTGATAATATTATATATATTGAAGGTTAGATGAATAAGTTTGTGATTTTGTGTGTAATATGGTTCTTTTGGATGAAATAGTTTGCCTTTCCCATTTACTGTTCGAACTTCTGACTCGATCGATCAGTGGCGGAGCCAGAAATTTGGCTAGGGGGGTGCTAATTTTTTTTTTTTTTTTGTAAAGTATTGTTTTTTGGTGTATATTTATTAAGAAGATTTTAAAAAAAATATTGAAAAAAAACTAAGATTTTGACTTTTTTTAATTTAAACATATATATATATATGACATTTTTTTTAATGAAATAGTTGATAGAAACAAAACAAATATAGAGAAAAATTAAGAGAAATTAATGATATAGTAAAATAAATAACGATTTTTTAAAAAATTACTAAAAAAAAAACTAAAATCGTGATATTTTTAATTTCAAACATAAATGACGTTGTTTTAATGAAATAGTTGATATGAAAAAAATATAGATAGAAATCAAGAAGAATAAATGATATATAGTAAAACAAATAAAAAAGTGAAGGAGTTGGGATTTGAACACAAGACCTTTTCCTTCTTTCTTTCCTTCCTTCCTTCACCATTTGAGCTAGATAGCACTCTTATTCTAAATGTCATTTAAAGATGTTATATTACCTTAAAAATACTAAATATATGCAAAAAAATTATTTTTTTTTGTATTTTTTTTCCGGGCCGGGGGTGCTCGAGCACCCCCAAGCACCCCCTGGCTCCGCCACTGCGATCGATGCTTTGTGTCCATCTTAAGCATTATATATATATTGTGATCTTAACAATTTATTTGATCATCAAAGAAATGTTCCTTACTGGAACTTCAAAGAGCACGTACGTAGTTTTAAAAATGCTCGATCGATGTCAATTGGTTTTCCTCCAGAATTGAAACATGTTTTTTTTGAGGTTAAAATATACTTTAAGAACTAAGAAATATTTGCAAGGATAGTTCGGGGAATACAATAATCATAATGAAACATGCGTCTCTCAGTGATCCAACCCAAAATGTTGGAGACCATTGGGCATGGCTCTAAATCTATGGGGTGTGTTAGACTCAGTGGCGGATCCAGGATTTTTGTCGGAGGGGGGCTGAAAACTACAAAGGAGGATAGGATCGATGTTTCTCATGGATTAGGATTTTTGTCCCTATGAACTAAATAAGTCATTATAACTAATGTTATTTTCCAAATTCAACAAATCATTTAAACCAAACTCTATCAATGTATAAAATTCAACTTACAACTCCATACTCCTAATCCACAAATTGATTATAAAATTCACAAATTTACCCCAAATTGCTACTTAAGTTGACAAATTTATTAGCAAAACCACAAACCCTAATCGAAATTTACCCAAATTAATTCTTAGATTCAAAAATTCTAAGCTAAATCGATTCTCATCTCAACGAATCTAGATAAACTCTTAATTTAGAAGAGTTTAAGATTACGTGTCAATCTTAGAGGCATTTTAGGAGTCTTAACCAGTATTCTTTTTTTTTTGCCATTTTTCTTTGATTTTCTTTAATTCTCTTTTTTTTATTCTTTTTCCTTTAATTTTCTTTTTTCTTTAATTTTACTAACTATTGGGCTTAATTCAAAACATCCACCTCTTATACTTATTATTTTAGAAGCAGCTTCTTTGTAAAAATTTGTGCCACGTGTCCACCTTTTCACAACAATAAAAAAATGTCTTTCCCTTCCCTCAAAACCCACGTTCTCCCCATCCATGCTCAACGATTTCAATTTCCTCCTCCATCCATGCTCAATTTCCTCCTCCATCCATGCTAATCTCAAGTGCTTAGATCCGCCGACACTCAACGATTTCAAAGTCTGCTACACTCTCTGCCATCCTCAAGACGAACACATGAGACACCAATTGCGATTTGATCGCCAGGTCTGCGGCACCTTAATCTCCACAAGCGACCGAATCACAAGTGGTTAATCTGGGAGGCCCGGTACTTGATCGGAGTAGACGAGGGTGCTACTCGATCTTCATCCACGGGTATGTATTCAATTTGAAGCTATCAAATTTGTCAAAAATTAGGGTTTACGGGATTCAATTTACACTATTTGTGCATGTCGGATTCATGTTTCTCTGTAGTATGAATTGTTTGATTCATTTTGCATGTGTGACTCGATGAGCGATGGGCGCTGGTTGATGGTAAAGAGTGAAGGATGGCGAAGACGAAGATCGAAGAGAAGCTGATAAGGGGAGGCAAAAACGAAGGGAGAAGACAAAGGGTGACGATGTTCAAGGTATGTGTTATGTGTACCAATTTTGTGTATAATTTGAGATTTTTTTTCTTCTGTCAATTCCAAAAATTAAGGTTTACAGGAAAGAGGGATTTGCTCAAGTTGTGTTCAATTAGGGTTTCTTTCCAATTCCAAAGTGTTTCAGATTGACCATGCTATTTGAATATCAATTCGAAAGGATTGCCGCCAATGCTCGAATATTTAGGGTTCAATCATAAAATTTTGTGCTTGATTTAGAGTTTAATTTGTGCTCAATTTAGTCGAGTTTGTTCAATTTGTTCTTGATTAAGTTGCTGGGGATTATGTGGAAAGTAGCTACCTTCTGTTGGTGTATGGGAATCAGCTGTCAATTTCTGCTTGATTGTGCTGTTGGAGATTTGTTCATCAACCAACATTTAGTTGCTGAACACTGTAATCTTGCTCCAATTACAATTTGCTTGGATTGTGAATATTTGACCCATGCTTATACTTTTACATTCCAATTTATCAAATGTATAGGGTATATATATTTTTAAAAATTTGTGTCACTCTATGGATCACAAGGCATATTAGAATCTAGATAATGAATTGAATATACTAAGCATGGTGTGAGCATTAATTTTATCTACTTGCTACTGATTTTCATTGATGAGAAACAGCCTTTAAAGATGCAGTTGGGTAACACCTTTAAAGATGAAGGCAATGCTTCTAAAAAGGTGCAGTTTTTGCTTCTGCTTTATAAAAAATTCTAACTTAATCTCATTAAATATATATGCAGTTGATCTTGCCTTATAGACGCTGTGTTTCTGATCAAGTAAGTACACACATTATTGAGAGTGTTTTGTCATCTTGCTAATCAGTATCCTTTCTTTTGACAATTCATCAATTTTTATTTGGTTAATCAATGTGCATCCAGGGCAATTTCTGCACATGCATGGCTGGAAACTATAAACTTATATGGGATAACTCCTTTTCTACCTTCTTTAAAAAGGTACAATTTCAGCTAATCGTCCACCCACTTTTTGTTTCTTTCCCTTTTCACTGTGTTTGCATTTTTTCACCTCTCCCCTTTATTTTTGAGCTTGCTGGCTTTCATTTCGTGGATGTGGAAGTGGCATGTTGATGTTGCTATATGATATGATCTCACTGCTGCTGCCTGCCTCACTCTTTAATCGACTTTGATGGTAACTAGAAAGTTTTGCTGTACTAACTGGGAGCACCGCTTTGGTTTGAACTTTTACGGAAAAGTCCAAAAGCCATGCTCTTGGCAAGATCTCTCTTACAAACCCTCGCACTCAGCTTCGCAAACATACCAGAAACAGCAGATAAACATTGTCAACGATGACACAGGATTACACATAGCCGGCAACAGAAAGGGAGATTTCCCTGTATGACGGAGCCTTAATATAACGCCCTCTTTATACAGGATTTCAGATCATAGTTAATACTGCCCATGGTAACCTAGCCCAACAGATGACAGCAAGTTCAAAACCATCCTATCTTGCTATCACTTGAAAAAACTCCTTGGTTATTTTGTCTCCTACATTTGATATTATTTCATCAAAAAACAGCAGCTGATGATTGTTGTTTTGGAGCAGGCTTTGCGCTTCAAGGTGGACTGCATACCTCCTGTGGCAGAGTCAGAGCCAGTGCAGCAATGATCCGTTCTTAAGCCTGGCAGAGAAGGTTCCAAACCTCTATACTCCAAAACCATTTCCGATCTTTATCTAATGTTGTACATGTTTATACCCAAACAGGCGAACAAATTGTTCATTCATTATGCGCAATGTTGTACATTACTGTGCCGCTCTTTTTGATCAAGTGTCTGTTCACCCTCATCGCAAAAGAATTGGAACGTATAGGTACTTTTGAATGATGAACATGATTCAATCACGGGTACGTACCATGCTTATCTATCGCTTGAAACAATTGTATGCGAGATCCATTGCACTTCAATTTGATAGTTTCTTATTTGTATTTCTTCTTCATGCAAAGCTCACCACCAGCCTCTAGCCCCGATTGGATATCTCTTTTTACTCCTGCAATTAAGGGTTTGTTTGGTGCACTCGTGTTATACAATGTTCAGGAGGAATTGGGCATTTTTTCATCCATGAGTCACATAAGCCTGCGATTGATTTACTATTTTTTTTTTGTTAAATTCGAAGTATTGATCGTCTCGAGTAAACACTTCACTATGACAATCAAATATTTCGAAGAACGGCGTGACAAGAAGCATGGGCAAAATGACACATAATTGATTTCGGTATTTTGTGGGGTATGTCAAACTCGATCGAAAATATTCTGAAAAAAATCCGAACATGGTTCGGAAAAAGTACTAGTTGAATTCAATCTAATATAACTATCTATATAAACTCTTAATTTAGAAGAGTTTAAGATGACGTGTCAATCTTAGAGGCATTTTAGGAGTCTTAACCAATATTCTTTTTTTTTTTGCCATTTTTCTTTGATTTTCTTTAATTCTCTTTTTTTTTATTCTTTTTCCTTTAATTTTCTTTTTTCTTTAATTTTACTAACTATTGGGCTTAATTCAAAACATTGAATTCAATCTAATATAACTATTGGGCTTAAATCTAATATAACTCAAATTTATTTGCTAACTATTGGGCTTAATTCAAAACATTGAATATAACTATTGATTATGATAAATCACATTTAAATAATGTTATAATTATATTGATATTATTATTACTGAGTAATTTAAATTATATATATTTATGTATTACACTTTACATAAGATTTTTAAAATATAATTTATGGGATAATTATAAGATACATTTGTTGTAAAGTTTTTTTTTTATGATTTTTATCTTAACATTTATTAATATTTTATAATATTTTTATATATAATATTTTAGTTTTAAAAAAGCGCGCCATGGTGCGGGAGTCGTACTAGTTGAACTTAAAAACAATCTAATTAAAATTCAACTTAAATTAATCCTTATCCTTATTTTATACTCCTAAAAAAAACAAATCTACAAAACCACAATTCTCAATCACAAACAATAAATTTACAAATTCATTTCTCACCACCACAATTCCAACTCACAAATAATAAATTCACAAATTTATTTCTCAAAGAATTGAACTTAAAAACAATCTAATTAAAATTCAACTTAAATTAAGCTTTATCCTTATTTTATACTTTTAAAAAAAACAAATCTACAAAACCACAATTCACAATCACAAACAATAAATTTACAAATTCATTTCTCACAACCACAATCATAAACCATAATTCCAAATCACAAACAATAAATTTACAAATTTATTTCTCAAAACCACAAACCATAATTTCTAATCACAAACCTTAAATTTATTTATCACAAATGACAACCACAATCGAGGTTTTCACTTTCGCTTTCTGTGTGAAATTTGTTCGTGTGTGTTTAAAAAAAAAAAGAGGGTGGTTTTGCTGTTTTTTTATAAAAACAAAACGCGCTTGTTTAAAAAGAAAAAAAGGGAGGGCGCTTCTGCTGCTTTTTATTAAAAAAAACAGATGCAAAGGAGCGGAAATGAGATTCGAACCTGGGGTCAATTGCTGCAAATTAAATTGCACCCGTGCCTTTGCCACTAAGCCATATCGACTTTGTGTTACTACTCTACTTTAATTATATTTATTACAAAAATAACAGTTATATGAAAAATATATATAATTTTTTCCGGATTGGGGGGGGGGGGGGGGGGGGGGGGGGGGCGGGGCTTCAGCCAGATCCGCCTCTGACTGGACTCGAAGTCCTGGTTCGGATCCTGTCTCATCAATCTAGGGCTATTCGAAATCAGACACACACCCTAATGTGAACCAAGGATAACATCCCCTTCGGCTAGGCCATCAAAAGGGTGTTATATAATGAAAAAAGGGTGTTATATAATACTCAACATTAGCATATATACCTATACAATATGATAAGTGAAAGGAAGTTCCATACACTACATAATTTGGATTGAGGTAAGAGAAGGGCCTATCAAAAGGTTGTAAGAGGCCATTGTACTCAAATTCATGGGTTGCCTTTGGACGTCATCTATGCGCCTGCCAACCGACCGAGTGTTGTTATTCTTCTACTGTTTCTTCCTGCAGCAACTCAGATTGTTGAAGTGGAGTGGAAAATGTGCATAGAGGACCTTGTATGTGTGTCTTGATGAGATGCACAATATCCTCTCTCGTCCTTAGCTTCCCTTTGAAGATGCTCATGTTTCTTGCTGTCCAGAGGTAATATAGTTATACCACCACTGCCAGAGCCACTTGGCCTTACTTTTCCGGCTCGAACCCTTTGATGATGAATAATTTTGGCTTTGGTAAATACAGTATAGTACTCAATATGAATGGATTTTTTATTTGAAACTTGCCTAGACACATTGGCTCTTTTTTTCCAAGTAAATGGTGCATATTCCTTCAATCCCTGCGTTCAAGGCTCATATTGAGCAAGTTCATAGGCTAAGTTTCTATAACACACTTGATTGAAGAAACTGCTTAAGCTAAATACATCATAAACAAGAAATTCTAAGAAATTGATTAACTTTCACTTCCCTACCTGCAACCAAATGAGCCTTAAGGGCAAGTAGACTAAATTGGATATATAATCTGCAAACAAATTACTCCATATAAATACAAATAGGAGTGACATATAATCAGAAAATAACAAATGTTTGGAGCTATTTATGTGTTTTCAAGTACAATAAACTTGACAAACTATCCAATAAAGTTGCTTTGGATAGTTCATTGAAAGAGTGCGCCAAGCGCGCCATCTAAGCTAGTGCATGTTTCCGTCAATCTCTCATAGATTTTCCCTCCAGATTTATATATAAATATATGTCAAGGGATGATTGTGTATAGTACAGCGACAACGATGGAGAGAATGAAGATCCAAATTGCGGAGGAATGGGATACAATCGCATACAGGCCGCAAATGAAAGCAAGCATGGTCACGATAACAGTCGATAAGGGAATGTTGTAGCATCATGATGCACCCTTTTGCTAACCTTCCTGGCGACTCCAGAATGGATCCAAAAAGTATAATATATCCGTACTTGAGCAAAACGCCAATGTTTAATAACAAGGCATAAACATCCAATGCGATGAATACTTGAATAGCAGGATCCTTCATCTGCTCTGCTTCTCCATTCTTTTTGTTATATCCTCCCGGAATTGTAAATAATGCTGCGAATGTTATTGTTACAAAGAGAGCAGCCACCACGACGACACTGTCCATCAACTGCTTCAACTCCTTCACCTTCATCGCCTCAAATCCATGAATAAAATTTCCCAAGATGGTTCGAAACACAGCCCCTCCGAATTCAATGGGAGTATGCCTTTGTTCCCGACGTTCCAAGGCTTTGTAGATTAACTCCTATCATTTTGAGAACCAAAAAATCAGACGTATAGGTGCATATATTTTCAAGGAAAAACATAGTTTTTAATATTGGATTGAAGATCGAAACGAGAGAAATAATTTTTATTAGTGACATTTTATATGACAAAGCCAAGTAATCGTGAAAGGTGTACTCCGTATTAATTAAAGGCATTGCTTCAGAGATAACTATGTTATAAAACTACATGGTGACAAATAAGTCACAAGAAATGTGATGGTGTTGGAACTTAGATTGTGGATCACACAACTCACACAACTCAGATTCAAGGACAGAAACACTTGGAAGAACACAAACTCTGTCACACACACTTGACAGTTTCTTCCACGACAACCACACCACACACCTAGATTCACATTCAACAACTAAAGCTATTACAAAATAAAGATAACTGCATAAAACTGTCATTGCAATCCACTTCCCCACTAACACATTACCTAGGAAGTAATTCAAAGCTAAATAACTAACTCTAACTGCCATACATGTTTACTGTCATTCCACTTCTGTCATTCGACATAGACCAAGCTTTGTCGACTTAGACAAGTCCTAAGACCTCCAGCTAAACTACACTCCATGAGCTACTTAGAACCTTGGATTAGAAGTTGTCATTTAACACCTCCCCTTAATTCAAGGTTCCTCATGCCAATCTTCTCAACAAAATACTCATGCTTGGCTCCACATAAAGCTTTGGTGAACAGATCTGCATTCTGTTCATTAGTTCCACAAAATTTCAACATAACTTTGCTCTTGGCCACCAATTCTCGAATGAAATGGTGCTGCACATCTATGTGCTTTGTTCTGGCATGAAAAGCTGGATTCTTGGTCATGGCTATGGCTGATTTGTTGTCACACCAAATCTCCATAGCTTCACTTTGTTCAATTCCAAAATCAGACAACAATTTCCCTAGCCACAATGCCTGTCTTGCAGCTGCACCAGCTGCTACATACTCTGCTTCAGAGGATGATAGAGCCACTGTCTCTTGCTTCTTAGAGCTCCATGTGATGGCACCTGATCCAAACCCAAACACAGACCCTGAAGTGCTTTTTCTGTCATCAATACAGCCTGCCCAATCACTGTCTGTATAGCCTTGCAGCTTGAACTCTTTCACACTTTCATACCAAATTCCCAACTGTAGGGTCCCTGCAACATACTTTAGTATCCTCTTTGCAGCTCCCATGTGCTGCTTTGTTGGCTCATGCATATACCTGGATACCACACTCACACAATAGGCAATGTCTGGCCTAGTGTGAGTGAGATAATTCAAGCCTCCTATAAGACTTCTGTAGCACTTTTCATCTGCCTTCTCAGTACCATCCATCCTCTGCAGCTTCTCATTCATGTTCATGGGAGTGTGAGCAATCTCACACTTCTCTAACTGAAACTTCTTCAAGAGATCTCGGGCATACTTTTCTTGGCACAGAAACACACCTTCTTCACTTTGCTTCACCTCTAACCCAAGAAAATACTGAAGTAATCCCAGATCTGTCATTTCAAATTTCCTCATCATGGCACTCTTGAACTGTTCTAACATCTCTTGTGAATTGCTCAAGTAGATGATGTCATCTACATACAAGCACACAATAATGAACTCCCCTTTTCTTCCCTTCTTGACATAAAGGGTTGGCTCATTTTCACTTCTCACAAACTGATTTCTTAGAAAGAAATCATCTATCTTGCTGTACCAAGCTCTAGGAGCTTGCTTGAGCCCATACAGTGCCTTCTTTAATTTGTACACCTTGAATTCATCACCCTTCTTTTCATAACCCAAAGGTTGCTCCACAAATACTTCTTCTTGAAGCTCACCATTCAGAAATGCTGATTTAACATATAACTGGAAAATAGGTAGCTTCCACTGAGCTGCCAAAGCTAGTACAACTCTTACTGTCTCCAGCCTTGCTACAGGTGAGAAGGTTTCTTCATAATCTATCCCTTCTTGTTGTGAGTATCCCTTAGCCACAAGCCTTGCCTTGTGCTTTTGAATACTCCCATCTGTGTTGTACTTGGTCCTAAATACCCATTTAAGACCAATAACATTCTTTCCCTCGGGTAACTCACAAAGCTCCCAGGTGTCATTCTTTACAATGGCTTTCATCTCTTCATTCATTGCCTGTTGCCACTGGTTCTCACCCTTTGCTTCATCAAAACTCACAGGATCTGTTGCAAGCAATGCAAAGCCAACTCTCACAGTTCTGTCATATACATCAGCCAGTGATCTCATTTTTCTAGGAGGAGAGTCACTTGAGGAACTTGAAGGAGAGCCACTGTGACTACTTGATGAACTGGTAAGATCAGATGGAGTTGCTGGTGTTGCTGGTGTGCTTGGAGTTGAGCCATCACTGTCACTGAGCTCTTCATCCTGATCAGTCTCCTCATCTGTACTGTCTAGAGAGATCAACTCATGCACCCCATCTCCTTTCTCACCTTTCTTCCATTCCCATCTACTGCCTTCATCAAAAACCACATTTCTGCTAATGATTACTCTCCCATTTGCAGGATTGAACAATTTATATGCTTTTGATTGTGAAGCATATCCTATGAACAAGCACTTCTCTGCTTTGTCATCTAACTTTTTGTCTCAAGTTGACCAAAGTGTATGCTACACAGCCAAACACTTTCAAATGATCAACTCCTGGCTTTCTTCCCTTCAACACTTCATATGGAGTTCTATTTAACACAGCCTTTGTTGGAGAAATATTCAACAAGTACACTGCAGTTGCCACTGCTTCACACCAAAATCTGTTTGGAACTCCCTTGGCCTTCATCATGCTTCTGGCCATCTCAACAACAGTTCTATTCTTTCTCTCTGCCACTCCATTTTGCTCAGGAGTGTATGGAGCTGTCAAATCTCTTCTAATCCCATTCTCATAACAGAATTCATTGAATTCATTTGACAAGAATTCACCTCCTCTATCAGTTCTGAGAGCCTTGATCTTGCTCTCCAACTGATTCTCAATCATCACCTTGAATCTTTTGAAGTTTAAGAAAGCCTCAGACTTGTGTTTTTGGAAAAACACCCAGCTCATCCTGCTGTAATCATCTGTTATCATCAAAAAATACTTACTTCCTCCCATAGATTCAGTCTGCATTGGTCCACAAAGATCTGCATGTAGCAACTCTAAGCACTGAGTTGCTCTCCAGGCTGATCCACTTGGAAAAGATCCTCGGAGCTGCTTACCATACACACACCCTTCACAAAACTCTAGATCATTGATCTTAGGCAGACCTTGAACCATTCCTTTTGCACTCAACATCTTCAAACTTTGCATATTCAGATGTCCATACCTCTGATGCCATAACTCAGATTCTTCTGCACTCTTGACTGCCATTGCCTTGCTCACATCTGAAGCCAAGTTAATAGGAAACATCCTATTAGCAGTCATTGACACACTAACAACTATGTGACCTGTCTTCTTTTCTCTGATCACACATTTGTCTTCATCAAACAACAAAGAGAAGCCACTTTGCTGCAACTGTCCAACACTCAATAAATTATGAGCAAGACCAGGCACAAACTGAACATCACACAGTGCCTTTTCTCCACCTTGCACACTAGCAATTGACACTGTACCTTTCCCTTCAACTTGCAGCACTTTATCATCTCCAAGTCTCACTTTACTTCTCTTAGTTTCATCAAGCTCCTTGAACATTTTTCTTGAGCTTGACATGTGGTTTGAACAACCACTATCCAAGTACCACATAGCAGATCCTTTCTCTTCAGTGGTGGTAAGAGCCATGAACAACTTCTCCTCTTTGTCTGTATTCTCTGAAAAATTTGCCCCTTTGCTTTCAGTTTCTTGCTTATCCCAGCACTGAGCCTCCTTATGCCCATATCTCTTGCAATAGTAACACTTAATGTTACTTCTGTAGGACCTTGACTCACTGTGATTTCCTCTTGAGGAATCCTTCCACTGATCTCTTCCATTCTCACTTCCTTGGCCTCTTCCCTGACCATTAGAAGAGCCTCTTCCTTGACCTCTACCACCACGACCTCTATTGTTGCCTCTGTAGCCACCTCTTCCTCTATGGCCACCTCTGTAACCACCTCTATTTGAAGAGCTTTCACCTTTGTTCTTTGAACCATCATCCTTGACTTGAAGCAGTTTCTCTTCCTTGACATCACTGCCTCTACTTAGCCTTTCTTCATGTGCATGAAGAGAGCTAGTGAGCTCTTCAAACCTGTAAACTGCCAGATCCTTGGACTCCTCTATTGCTGCTACAACATGATCAAATTTCTTTGTAAGGCTCCTCAAGACCTTACTTACAACCTTCTCATTACTCACCTCTTCACCATAGGTTCTCATGTGGTTCACAATACCCGTGACTCTTGACAAATAGGCCTGAACAGTCTCCTTTTCCTGCATCACTAACATCTCAAAGTCTCTCCTTAGAGATTGAAGCTTTACAGTGATAACTCTTTTGTCACCCATATACTCTTGCTTCAACACCTCCCAAGCATCATGTGAAGTCTGAGAGGCTGCTATCCTTGGAAACACCTCATCATCCAAGGCTGACTGTATCATGAACAAGGCCTTGGAGTCCTTCTTCCTCTTCTCCCTCAACTGCTGATCTGGCTCACCAACAGCAGTGTCCTGGAATCCTTGATCCACCAAGTTCCAAACTTCCTGAGACTTGAAGAGGGTTGTCATCTTCAAGCTCCAAAAGTGGTAGTTCACACCTTTGAACATAGGCAATTGAGGATTGCCAACACCACTACTTCCATTGTTCTGCATATTGAACAATGTCTCTCACAACTTGTGTTTCCCTGTGTTTGCCTCACTGCACTCAACCCGACACTTAAACCCAGCAAGAGCACTGCTCTTAGCTCTGATACCAACTGTTGGAACTTAGATTGTGGATCACACAACTCACATAACTCAGATTCAAGGACAGAAACACTTGGAAGAACACAAACTCTGTCACACACACTTGACAGTTTCTTCCACGACAACCACACCACACACCTAGATTCACATTCAACAACTAAAGCTATTACAAAATAAAGATAACTGCATAAAACTGTCATTGCAATCCACTTCCCCACTAACACATTACCTAGGAAGTAATTCAAAGCTAAATAACTAACTCTAACTGCCATACATGTTTACTGTCATTCCACTTCTGTCATTCGACATAGACCAAGCTTTGTCGACTTAGACAAGTCCTAAGACCTCCAGCTAAACTACACTCCATGAGCTACTTAGAACCTTGGATGAGAAGTTGTCATTTAACAGATGGCGTGCCGGTCAAATCTCAAACGAGTCTCGTGTTAGCCCCCGTCGCAAATAAGATACTGGCCTATTAAATTAACGGAAATTTCGCGAGGTGCCCCTGAGGTATTGCAATTTTCGCGAGATATACAATTCTTTTACATATTTCGCGTGGTACCCATGAGGTTTTGAATTATTTCGCCTCGTGCCCTTCGACGTTAAATTTAACATATTCCGTTATTTTTAATTAAAAAAAAAGAAAAGAAAGAAAGAATGAACGAATAGAGGCCAAGACTCATCTCTTTGGGCTTGGGAGAACAGACGCCGCTTTATTCATCTCCCTCCTACCAGAAAACCCTAGGCTATGGCGGTATTTCAATCCTTCTCTTCGATTACCCCCTCTCAGGCTAAATTGAGTGATGATTGCCCAAATGTTTGCTTTCGATTTCGCAACCTGGTTCACCTTTGCTTCCTGTGTCGATTCGGTTCCGTCCTTTCTCTTCAAATTGATTTGGGGTTTTTTAGCTTGGCTCTCAAAAAGGGCTTTTGCATATGAGATTCATCTTAGGGATGGGTTTCTGAAGTGGTTTATGAGTTGTTGGTGGTGGATTTGGGGTGCCAGGCCTCGCCAACGGGAGAGACTAGGGCTTCCTCCTCCTTCGCTCCTCCTTCGAACGACGAAGACGAATAATCCATCGAGCTATTATGCCGGTGCATCCCTGCTCTCCTCCCTCTGTCGATCGGCGCCTGCAATTCAGTTGGCTTGCCTCTAGCTTCAAACGTCGGCGCCACGAAAGACAACCCCTCGAAGAAATCAACGTCCACTAATTGGAGGCGGAGCCTTGGGGCAACTGTTGTCGCCGCTGGATTCGTCCGACCTGTACGAATCGACTGTCATCGGAGTGTCAAAGCTGCTGGTGTTAGCAGCGGTGACGGTGGGAAGTCGAGAGCGGATAAATCAACGTTGAAGAGGAAGTCATTAGGGAAGCAGGAGAGGGTTTCGGAGTGGGCTCGGCGGTGGTGGGTCCCGGGGAGAGAGGGTTTGTCTTCGTCGTTCGAGGGATCCGTTCATTCTTTCTTTTTTTTCTTTTTTTTTTAATTAAAAATAACGGAATCTGTTAAATTTAACGTCGAAGGGCACGAGGCGAAATAATTCAAAACCTTAGGAGTACCACGCGAAATATGTAAAAGAGTTGTATACCTCGCAAAAATTGCAATACCTCAGGGGTACCTCGCGAAATTTCCGTTAAATTAATTTGCCTCTTTTTTCCTGAGTTTTCCTTAAAGATTAAGCGAGATATATCATGATTTTGGCCAACAAAATTATTGCTTTTAAGTTTTAACTTCACTTATATTATTTTACCCAATGGCGGATGGATTTGCTTACACTTAGATCCACCTCTAATCCTAGGTAAGTAGATAAACTGAATTGGGGTCAACCTAAATTGATTTATAACCATTTTTATCAACATAATATTTATTATGGATGATGGATCTATAACAATTTATAGCCAGTTTGCATATATAAAATTAAGTGATTTGCTCTATTTATAATTAAGGGAGGTTTGGATTCGGTGGAGTTTTAAGGTGAAACTAGTACAATTCCCGCGTCATGACGCGATTTTTTATAAATCTTAATAAAAAAAATTATTTTATAATGTATCAATAAAAGTTAAGATAAAAATCATAAATTTTTTTACCATATATGTATCTGATAAGTATTTTAGATTTTTGAAAAATCTCATTTAAAATAGCATACATAAATATAGATATTTTAAATCACACAATAAAAATCATAAAAATATCATTGTGACTTTGTTTAAATGTGATGTGACATAATCATAATCTAAAATGATATTGATTAATCGTAAGCATTAAATTATATAGATTAAATCTTTTGAATTAAGCACAATAGTTATATTAGATTGAATTGAATATTTTAAATTAAGCCCAATAGTTAGTAAATATATTAAAAAAGAAAAGAAAAAATGTAATTGATTTAAAGAGATAAATGGAGAAATAAAAAATTAGAGGAAATAAATAATTAAAGAAGGGTGAAAAAAACTTGATTGGTGGAAGAGAGAAAATTAAGGAGAGACTGACACGGAGGCAGAAAGTCTTATAAATTAAGAGTTTATATAGACTCTACCAATAGAGTTTTTCATTCCCCTCATCAAAAATAAAAGAAAAAAATTAAGGTTGATGGGGTTGAGAAAAAGGGAGGGGGTGATTTTAAAATCAATTGCATTAATTATGATATTGTTACAATATTATTATATATGGATATATAAGATATATTTATATTTACTTATATAGAGTTTTACCTTTATAAAGCCTATCTTAATCTATGTATAATCCCACATAAGATATAGTCGGAAGGCAGATACTATACAATTATATTTTACCCAATCTCTGTCACCACCCATATCGCTGTCACCACCCTTATCGTTGTCACCACCCTATCGATAGTTTTTAGAGTTTTTTTTTTATGAGATCACTATCACCACCCTTATCGATCAATGATGACAATCTTGGTGACCCATGTAGTGTCAACTTTTCTTTGGGTGATGGTGACATCTTTATTTTTAGAGGGTTTTTTTACGTGAACACTGTCACCACTTATATCAGTGGTATTACGGTTGGTGACTCATGTGGGGACACATTTTTTTTGGAAAACGACACGGCAACTTTGTTTTTATAGTTTTTTTACAGGTCACTGTCACCAAACCGGTTGTCTTATCAATTGCCTATCCATTTCTAAACTAAAAATTAAAATAGCATGTTTTGCACAGTTTACATCCACGGATCCACCTAGATCAATTCTAAATAACACATCTTTGAATTATTTTTTCCCCATCAAAAATACAAATTCACCCATATGATCTAAATAAATTAGAGTTCACGCTTCAATTAAGTCAAATTTTTTGAAAATCGGTCCATATTAAAGAAGTCTGAACAAAGTATGCAGTGTTTATATTAGCAAGTGCTACAGATTAAGCTTGTCACCAAACAATGGTGTCCTAGTATTCCAACGGCAATGGACGCTTATACTGTAGACAAAGTTTTCACAGCGAAATGAAAGTAAGTCGTTGAGGGATCTCTTCTTATTGGACCCGACCATGAGAGTCTCCTTTTGTACGTTGATCTTCACTCAAAGATGTACTTTCAGCTTGATCAGAACCATCTTCAACCTTCACGCCCTTAGTCATACCCTTCTTCGAAACTCGCTCTGTAATCACTTCCTTTTTAAGGTGGAACTGTGCATCTTCAATTCTCTCTAAGAGATACAACAAATAGACCATTCCAGTACCTTCGCTGCCTAAAACCAGATTGGGGCAAAATCGAATTTGCAGAAATTGTCCAGATCAGAAATACAATTTGCAGAAATTGGCCAACAAATACAGATCCAGAACGAAAATCCAGATCGGAAACTTAGTATCAAAAGACACTACGAAATCCAGATCGGAAAAATCAACCGTTGAGGCATTCAGTCAGCATATTTGCAAACGAAGTTACAAATTGGGGAAAATCGATAAAAGTAAGGCTCGGGGAGAAAGGAAACGCACCTTGCGAACACAGAGATTCGTGGAAAGTGAAGCCCCTTGAGCTCGAGATCTGAAGACGAAGGTCGTTGGGCGGAGACGGGACTTCGCAGATCCGAGGAGGCAGTGGCGACACGAGAATCATGAGGACACGGCGGGTATACGAGACCGAGAGGAAGGAGGAAGGAGAGGCACCATGGATGGAGAACGGACCGAGTAAATTACTATGGGGCAAACTGGTGCTTTCAAAAAAATTTAGGACATTTAACAAAAACTAATTTTAAGTGGATATTTTGCAAAAAGAATTTGATAAAATAGACATTTGCTAAATTTCTTCTTTTTTTTTATCACAAAATAATATTTTATACAATTTTTATAATCTTACACAATTTGTGCATAAATAATAAAAGTTATATAAAAAAAGAGAGAATTTGGTGATTTAGACCATTAAGCACATTTGATTAAGTAGTTAGTTCCTTACTTTTTTTTATTAGGTTAGGCAAAAGCTTTTAATATCTTTTAGGCGCGTGGACCTTTCTCCTTCTTCCTCTCATCGCTCTCTTCTGGCCAGCGATTTCCTCCGTCCTTCCTCTTGGCCGGCGATTTCTCCGTCGTTCCTCCGTCGCTCTCTTCTGGTTCTCCTCCATCCTCCAATCGCAAAGCCTCGCCGCGCCACACCACGCCACGCTACGCCTTTCCTTTCGCAGTATCGTCTCTTCTCTCGCCTCGCCTCACCTTGCCTCAAATTCCCATGCCTCGTTTCGCCTACTATTGCGAAGATTGCGAGAGGATTCCTGCTCTAGGTATACCCGTCGTTGGATTTCGATCCATCTTTGGTGCCGTGAATTGCTGAGCACGCGAATCTAGGGTTTTCGCAGCAAAAATTTTGGGGTTTTTTGTGGTGTCCAAAATCCAGATTGCAGATTTCGTAGCGAGAGGGCGGCGAGAGATGGCTGATACCTTCGGGGAGGAAGCTGTCCCCTCTTTTCGTCTTCCATGGTGGCTCTGTTCTTCGTTCCTCCTCCTTTTCCCGTCGGCGGTGGCGTTGTCACTGGGGTGGTTGTTTTTCGGTGATTTCCCCCAATTTGGTGTCCAATGTCTTCGCCTCCATGTAGGTTTTCTTTTTTTTTCCAGTTTGTTTTCGTCTTTTTTCCTTATGGTCTTTGCTGATTCCATCTTATTGTGTATCCTATTCCTAATCTTTGTTGATTCCATCTATTGTGTATCCTAATCCAGTTTTGTTGATTGTATCTAGGGTTTGTAGAAGAAATTTGTTGCTCTTGCGTTTGATTTTTGTTGACTGTATCCAGTTTTGTTTACTTGTTTATTTTTTGCATCTTCGGTTCATATATGATCCCTTTGTTGTTATTTTTGTGTTGGTTGACAGTATCCCCTTGTTGTTGTGAAATTGATTCCATTGGTTACGTATTTTCTGTTGCTGATTTGTTTATCGTTTGCAATATGTTGTAATCTGTCACTTTAGGTTTTTTTATTTTAGTCTTACATTAGGTGAAACATGTGTGATATTTTGTTTGAAAGGGGTTGTCATCTATGGATTTTGATGCCAGTTTGTGTATCTTCATTTCATTTTTTTTTTGGTGACATTTGATTCCATTTTGGTTGGGATTTACATTATCCCCAATTTTTTTGTGTGGTTGATTCCCTTTCTGAGCTTTCTGGGGTTTACATTATCCCCAATTTTTTTGTGACATTTGATTCCATTTTGGTTGGGGTTTACACATTTGGGTTGAAGTTTCTTTGGTAGACTTGCAGCTTTCTGAGCTTAGTTTCGTAGGAAATTCTTTTACAAAAGACTGAAGTTTTAATGCCTACTTGAATAGTTTACTTGACAGATAAATGGATGAATAGATTTGTAGGAGATTAGGAGAACCAAATTAATGGAATGTTTTCTTGTGAAAGTGTTGTACTGTTGTATGCTCTTTCTACATTGGAAGGGTTGATTTGCTTCCATTTTTTTTTATTTTGGGGTTTTTTTAGGTAAAAAAATTGCATGATATGAAAGCAACGTTTCTAGGATATCAGCCATATCTTGCTCTTGTTCTACACTTTAAGGTGATTTTGGGTATAGAAGTTTTAGATAAAGATCATGACATCAAATGAGGTGTACCTTGAAATTGAATGCTTGTTTAGATGCACCATCATGTGCTTAGTTTCCTAAATGTACCTTATTACAGATGATGAATGGACTGGACTGTTAATTCTTTAGGGAAAACATGAAACTCTAGCAGATTAGCGGGTGCCTCATTCAAAGTCCAGATCAATTTGTTTGCAAAAGGGAGGAGATTACAGAGAGGGGATGATAGAGGGACTAGTGCGCTAATATCCTGTGTTAATTGAAAGTGAAATGGGAGGAATGAGCAAGGCATCTCTAGGGTCTGTTATAGTAATATACATGTATAAGATTTAGCTATTTGCCACATTGCAGGAGTGGGAAAGGCACCTTCAAGGAGAGCGGATATATTCCCTCAGTTCAGCCCAATGAAAACACCATTGCCACCTCCTATGCCAGCAGACCCTCCTGAAGAAGACGAGGAAGAAGAGGAAGAAAGAAGAAGAGGAGGAAGAGCAGGAAAAGGAAAATACGCCAGAAAATCCCGAATGAAATCAATACCTTACATGGGGATTAGTTAAGTGCAAATGGTCTCTGAACTGTCATCACAAGTTGGAAGAACTAGCCCTTCACAACAACAATATCTATGGGAACATACCTCCTGAACTGGGGAATTGCACAGCTCTACAAGCACTATACTTGCAGGGTAATTATTTAAGTGGGACAATTCCTAGTGAATTGGGAAACCTTAATTCACTGCAGCATCTGTAAGCACTTAGGTTCTTGAAGGTGTATGAATTGCTTACATTTTGTTACCTGGCCATTTCTCCCTCAAAGAAATTCTGGAACAAATATAATGTATATTTTTGTTGGAGTTGAATTTTATAATATGTATTTTATTCTTGGCTTAAACGAAATTGATATATTATATGATATATTATATTTATGAATTGGGGAATCAATGAAGTTACAGCTTGGAATCATAAGCATTTGACTGCCATGTTACCATTTACCAATAGGAGGAAGCTCTTAAACTACTGTTTTAAATCATTTATCATAGTGTTCACTGCATTTATCATACTGTTTGTTTATGCCTTATTGTTTTGGGTCTATCGGAAACACTCTCTCGACTAGTTCGGGGTAAGAGTGCGTACATCATAACTCCTCAGACCCCGCCTTATCGCGGGATATACTGGGTTGTTGTTGATTCACTTTTTATCCTCACATAGTCATATGTCATTGTATAAAATTGCTCTCATAAATAATTGAGATCAATGAAATGTAATTACAAATGTCATCCATGAATAAAAGTCGTCAATAAAAGATGTCATCAATGAAGTCTAATTACATTTTATTCTCCCGCGTCATCAATTGTATAAAAATATAATAAAAATGTCATCACAAATATGTCACAAATAAAAATGTCATCACAAATGATTGAGATCAATGAAGTGTAATCATAAATTTCATCAATGAATAAAAATGTAATAAACATGTCACCACAAGTTATTGCATCAATGAAGTGTAATCACAAACGTGTCATCAGTGAATAAAAGTAGAAGCGATGAAAATATATTGCTATACAATTGATTAAATTAAAAAAAAGTGGCATCAAACGGTTTGATTAAAAAAGCGGCATCAAATAATTACATTAGAAAAATGGCATCAAAAAACTACTTTAAAAAAAGTTGCATCACGGTTAAAAAATATCATCAACAAAATTGACATAAAAAAGTGTCATCGGTAGTCTACAGTAAAAAAAAAATGGCATCAAAGGAAAAAATGTCATCAAAACATTACTTTGAAAAAAATGTCATCAAAAATACTACTTTGAAAAAATATCATCAAAAATATGGCATCACGGTAAAAAAAATATTATCAAAAAATTGACATAAAAAAAAGTGGCATCAGTCGTTAACAGTAAAAAAAAATGGCATCAATGATCAACGTGACATTACTGTAAACAAAAAATGTCATCAAGGTTTAAAAAAAGTGACATTAAAAAAGTGTTATCCAATCATTTCATTAGAAAAGTGGCATCAAAGTGAAAATAAAATATAGTAAAATTTTGGTATCAAAACGGTAAAATATAGCATCACTAAAAAAAAAAGTTGGCATCAAAATGGGTTTGTCAACGGTCAACGTTGACCGGTCAATGGTCAACCGGTTGACCATTGACCAACCCACTCTATTGGGAATGGGTCCAGGGCAAAACTAATTAAATTGATTTAGGGCCTAAGTGCCCAATTGAATATTCAAAAAAGGCCAAGTACCAAAATCACCCTAAAAAAAACCGCCAAGTTCGCGGGTAATAAGACTATTAGTACTTTATATAATCAGCCAATCAGGCGCCATCTTAGCTAGTGCTTCCGCCAATCTGATATAGGCATTTACCAGATTTATGAATATATGCCAAGGGAAGGTTGCAAACAGTGCAGTGAAAACGACAGAGAGAACGAAGATCCAAACTGCGGAGTGGGATACAATCGCATACAGGCCGCAAATGAAGGCAAGCGTGGTCGCGACAAGGGACTGTTGTAGTAGAATGATGCTCCCATGTGCTAACCTTCCCCTCTCCAAAATGGACCCAAAAACTACAGCATATCCGTACTTGAGCAAGACGCGAATGCTTGTGAGTAAGGCGAAAACATCCAATGCAACAAACACTTGAATCGAAAGATTCTTCATTTGCACTGCTTCTCCATTTTCTTGGTTATAACCTCCTGGAATTGTAAATTATAAGAAAGTGATGTTTGTGGAAAAGGATGATTTTCACATTCCATTTGATGACAATTTATACAGGGAATATACAAACAGTAAGCTATAATCAAGGAAACTAAAAGCTATGATTTACACGTATCTTAAATTAGGATGAGATCAAATCTTTTGTATAACTATAATATCTTAACACCCTCCTGCAAGCTCACGGTCGATCTCGAACGAGCAGCTTGAACCGTAAATTCTTGAAGCGAGACGAACCGACGGCTTTGGTGAAGATGTCAGCTATTTGATCAACAGACTTGACATGGCGAACCACAAGGTCCCCGGATTGAACCTGTTCGCGCACAAAATGGTAATCAATCTTTATGTGCTTTGAGCGTTGATGGAAGACCGGATTGGCCGTGAGAAACGTAGCACTAAGATTGTCACACAAGAGAATAGGTGACTCAACAGTTGAGGTCGTCATTTCGTGAAGCAGCTGGCGGAGCCAAATCAACTCAGCTGAGGCAAAAGCAATAGCTCGATACTCTGCCTCGGTGCTAGAACGAGCAACCACCTTTTGTTTGCGAGAGGACCAGCTGACTAAATTCCCCCCAAAATAAATGGAGAAACCATGCTGGGATCGACAGTCATCAGGATCCGAAGCCCAGCCAGCATCAGTGAAACAAACCAAGCGGGAATCACGCGAAGGACAAAAAACCAAGCCAGCATCAATGGTCCCTTTTAGATAGCGTAAGATTCGTTTAACTGCAGCCCAATGAAGCTCAGACGGACTATGCATGAATTAACAAACTCGATTGACGGAGTAGGCAATTTCAGGACGAGTAATGGTCACATACTGAAGGGCACCAACAATGCTCCGATAGAGATGTGGATCAGCCAGTGGGTCGCCCCCTATGCGTAGTCTGGACCTAGGTTCCGCAGGTGATGCTATAGGCTTTGCTCCCATCATATTGCTACGTTCAAGCAAGTCCAAGATGTACTTCCGTTGGGACAGCAAAAGAGATGAAGGAGAGCGATGTACCTCAATGCCCAAGAAGAAATTTAGAGCACCCAGATCCTTCAAGGAGAACACAGAATGTAAATACTTCACAAATTCATCAATGAAGGATGAATTGGATCCCGTAATGATGAGGTCGTCAACGTAGATGAGTACATAGACCACATCCGAGCCATGGCGTTTGATAAACAGAGAGGTGTCCGAGATACAAGGTTTGAACCCATGTTGAAGGTGCGACTGCTGCAATTTCTGAAACCAGGCCCTCGGAGCTTGCTTGAGTCCGTAGAGAGCCTTTTTAAGCTTGCAAACATATGTCGATCGATCAGAAGTAATAAACCCTTGCGGTTGCTCCATGTAGACCGTCTCAGCCAACTCGCCATTTAAAAAGGCATTGTTGACATCAACCTGACGAAGTTGCCAATTCTGAGTTACAGCAATGCTCAAAACAACTCGGATGGTTGTAGGCTTGATGACGGGACTAAACGTGTCAAAATAATCGACACCCTCTTCCTGATTAAACCCCTTCGCCACCAGGCGAGCTTTATACCTCTCAATAGATCCATCTGGTTTCCGCTTGATCCTGAAAACCCACTTACAACCCACAACATTAGCAGAACGAGGCCTGGGAACTAAGTCCCAAGTCCTATTAAACATTAAGGCATCAAATTCTAACTGCATAGCATGTTGCCAATTGGGATTTTTTGTAGCTTGAAGGAAATTTTTCGGTTCAGGTTCATGTATATCAGATTGCAATGGATATTTGGTGGCTGAAAAAAGCTTAGGTTTAAGAGAAGTGGTAGAAGCTCTCGTTACCATTGGGTGTTCTGAGTTCGCAGCAGGTCGGAAATACGTCGGGGCATTCGGATATGGTTCAGCGGCTGAACTGGCTTCAGATGAGGACAGCTCCATCATGGGAATTGGGGATGGCGTGAGGCCTGAAGTAGAGGAAGAAGATGGCGTGGAGCTATCAGCTGTTGGCGAGAGGCCAGAGGTTTGGACTGCACTGCTGGAATCAGCCACAGACGCGCGACCGGACGACGGACTGTTGGAATGGGAGCTGGATGAGGGGATAGGCGTAGAAGACATGGAGTGAGCATGATCACCAGTGGAAGGCGATCCAGGGGACTCAACAGAGGATGTGAGCTGCGGAGAAGAGGGACCAAGAGGTTCGACTGATGCAGCAGCTTGAAGGATTTGAAGAGGGAGCAAAGAGTGCAGTGACGGGTCTGCAGGCTGATTTGAGAGGCTGTGTTCAGGAAATGGAAAAATAGATTCATAAAAAATAACATGTCTTGCAATGTATGTACGAGAAGAGGCAACATGAAAACATAAATAGCCCTTGTGCCTAGCACTATAGCCTATGAAAATGCAAGGCACCGAACGATATTCGAGCTTAGTGCTGTTATAAGGACGGATGTATGGATAACACAAGCAACCAAATGATTTAAGAAATCGATAATCCGGTTGACGATGATATAAACAAACATAAGGGGATTTGTGTTTAAGGGTAGGTGTAATTGTCCTATTGCTAAGATAAATTGCAGTATGAAATGCTTGCTCCCAAAAATTTATAGGCAATTTAGAATGAGCAAGAAGTGCAAGACCTTTCTCAACAATAATTCGATTGCGCCTTTCAGATGCTCCATTTTGCTCAGGTGTATAAGGACATGAAATGCGATGTATAATACCATGAGTTTGTAAGAAGGATGATACATTGCGGTATTCACCACCCCAGTCAGATTGAAGGGCTTTGATTTTGGTGGAGAATTGTGTTTCAATCATCGTCTTGAATTGAATGAAAGCTGATAACACTTGAGATTTGTGAGTAACAAAATAAGCCCAGATGAATTTTGGGCAATCATCAATAAACAAAACAAAGTACCGATTACCATTCATAGAAGCAAGAGGAGCAGGGCCCCATACATCCGAATAAATCAAATCAAAGGGCTGTTCAGCAGAGACATGGGAGTTGGGCAAATGTAGGCGATGACTTTTGCCCAACTGACAGGAACTACAAGGTGAAAACAATTTATTTGTAGAAATGGGTAAATTATAATCAGACAAAAGACGACGCAAGACAAACTCGTGTGGATGAGCTAAGCGATGGTGCCAACAAGTAGCCGAAGCACGTTCACCCACATAGACACTAGGACAAGATGACGATGGACTGGATGAAAGCCGATATAAACCATTCTCAGCGACCCCCTTTAGTATAATCCGACCCTGCAAGTTCTTGACATAACAAGCATTAGCATGAAACTCAATAAGAACATTATTATCTTTGCATAATTGAGAGACACTAATGAGATTTTTGGAAATTTTGGGAACAACAAGAATATTTTTGAGAGGGAGAGAATTAGAAACATGCTTGGCAGTTAAAATCGATTGACCTATATGAGAAATAGGTAGGGACTGACCATTCCCAACAACCAAGTTGTCGGTACCAGTATACTCAGATTGAATGCTCATATTTCCGAGATCAGCAGCCACATGGTTCGTTGCTCCAGAGTCGACAATCCACGGATCAGTGAGAGTGGATGGGCTGTTGCCGGAGACAGTGTACGCTTTCTTGGAATTGGATGCTGATTTCCTGGATGATTGCTTATCAGGGCGACGGGTCGGTGGGAATTCACTGACGTTGAGACGCTGATAGCAATTGCGAGCATCATGGAAGTTCTTGGAGCAAATCTGACATTGAAGTTTGGGGCGATCGGTAGGGGTCTGGGTAGAGTCAGGAGTGTGACCTGAGCGACCAAATGAATGGCCTTTGGCAGCAACATTGGCAGAGAGCGGAGAGAGATCCTTGTTGTCATCCTCAAGTCGCTGCTCTTCTTGGAGAAGCAGCCCGATCAATTCGTTGGAAGAGACAGGCTCAGACCGAATGTTAAGAGCAGACTTGAAAGGACCATAGTCCGAGCCAAGGCCAAAAAGAATGAAGGACACAAAATCCTCATCAGAAACAATCGTCAAGCATTCAGCCAATGAATCCGAGATGGCCCGTTTCTTCTCGATGTACTCGAGAATTGACGAAGAGCCCTTGGTGAGTGTTTGGAGTTGCTGCTTGAGATGCATTTGGCGTGCCCGGGTTTGAGAATGAAACATCTGTTCGAGCACGAGCCAGACTTCAGAAGTGGTTTTGCAACGAGCTACAATCCCCAACATTGGAGTAGTGAGGGTAGAACGAAGCCATAACAAGATGAGCTTGTCCTTGCGATTCCAAGGAGGAAAGGCAGGATTGGGATCACCGACTGTTGAACCTTCTTTGGGTGACAAGGTCGGAGATGGAGCCTTGCCAGAAACCAAGAAGGATTCAAGTTCATATGCCTCGAGCGCAGAGCGGACTGTCCCACGCCAGAGGAAGTAGTTAGTCCTGTCAAGACGGACTGCAAGCGCCGGGAATTGGAGGTTGGCTGAGGCGCCACCAGCGGCGGTAAAGAGGATTTGAGTGGCGGAAGCGTTAGGTGATTGGCCATCAGACGACATGGTTAAGGACCGAAGGCTACGATGATACCATATAAGAAAGTGATGTTTGTGGAAAAGGATGATTTTCACATTCCATTTGATGACAATTTATACAGGGAATATACAAACAGTAAGCTATAATCAAGGAAACTAAAAGCTATGATTTACACGTATCTTAAATTAGGATGAGATCAAATCTTTTGTATAACTATAATATCTTAACATAAATAATGCTGCGAAAGTTATTGTTACCAAGAGAGCTGCCACCACGACAATGCTGTTCAGCAACTTGTTCAACTCTTTCTCCTTCGTCGACCCCAATCCATCAATGAGTAGAGCTACAAATTTAATTCCCCCAACCATAAAGCCTTCTTTGAACGAAACTCTTTGTTCTAAACGTTCCAACGCTTTGTAGATTGATCGCTATATCATTTTCAAAACAACAAAACAAACATACTTATTAGACATCCGGGTGTATTTTGAAAAAGTCCAAAAATTCTCCTTTAATAAAATCTACCTCACAAATGTGACTGAATAATGTAATGAACCACGATATAAATTTTAATGTCTTTTTTATTTGTTTGAATTCAATTGTAGGATAATATATATAGCATTAAATAAACTTAATTATTCCCATTTTAAATCTATCAATAAGGTACATGAAATATATAAACGTAGACTACGTAGTGATAGACAAAAACTATATTATCTAGAACTATAATCGATTATAGATAAAACTTCTATATATATAAATAAAACCAATTAGATCCAAGACATCCCAAAAATCTACACCTTAATTGACATTGATGGCTCCCTTACTTTCCCTTGATGAAAAACATATATATGCTATAGTACTAATTTAATTTATGCATGATTGATAAAAGACAAAAGATAAGGTATTATGGCTTATACATATTGGATATATATTTTATCTAGTAGGTTAATCTTATTTTCGGACTAATATATTTTAGGTTAGAATTGTTTTAATCTATCCTTATATATAGTCTCAAAAATCTCCCCTTAATTGACATGAATCTTAACACACGCGTTTCGCAATGCCCAAATTTACTAGCTAGAATCCTTACAAATTTACCAAATGTTTAAACAATGCCTAAATTTACCAGATTCACTGTAATACGGAGTATACATATGCTAGCTGGATGTACTACAATGTCAAATAATGCTTTCTAACGCTAGATATACTTACTAGTTGTGCTACATCTTCAAATATATATAGGCATATAGCAGATTATCAACTCTCGCCCTGCCTAAGATTTGTCACATAGACTAATTAGATTTGCCCCTAAAGCCTA
Organism: Persicaria maculosa; assembly: GCA_963922045.1. NCBI lineage: Eukaryota > Viridiplantae > Streptophyta > Magnoliopsida > Caryophyllales > Polygonaceae > Persicaria > Persicaria maculosa. The sequence goes on along the minus strand of OY998253.1, from coordinate 69,886,046 downwards.
GGGCAGCCAGATTTGTCTTCCTAGTTGAACTTCCTAAAGGGTACGTTGTCAATGTTGCACGATATTCAACAACCGGATTGATTTAATACATGAGGTTTCCTTAATTACCAAATAGAATGCACTGTTGTAGGAGCCCAAAAGATGATGAAGAACATGGTAGACAAGTTGAAGAACTAGTAGCTAGCGAAAGGGTATTTGTTGGAAAGTCTAACTATATGTGCAGTACCTTATACACTCTTGATCCCAATTGACGTATATGTGTATAGATATCCATGCTAGTAACAAGATTGCGGTACTGATTTCCGATTCATGGTCTAGATGATATGAGGTTGAGAATTAATATAAATATTTTGATGATAAATTTTTATTGTTGAATAGATAATTAATTAATAACTCATGAAATCTAATCATTAGAGATAATGAAATAAAATAATTAATCTTAATGATTAAAGAAGGGTAAATTACACATAATCACCCGTAAATTATGTTAGTTTTCACATAACCACCCATAAAGTTATAAATTACATAAAATCACCCATAAATTATATTTGTTTTTAAAAGACCACCCATTTGTTAAATGTTCATTTGTAAAAAGGAAAATGCCCCCATATCCCCCCATATTTAGGTTTTTAAAAGTAATAATTTGGGGTTTTCTAATTATTCCCTTCGTTCGACAAAAAATATCCATGCACGCTTTTTTAGGAAGATAAAAATTGCTTAAAATATTCATCTTTTTATCTTTTTTTTTTATAATTTCATAGTTAGAGTAAATAAGTACAAAATTGTTTTTTTTTATATAAAAAGTGGATATTTTATACTCTCTCCGTTTCCAAATAAGTGACTTTTTCAAGTCAAGCACATATTTCTAGGAGGGTAAAAATTGTATAAAATATTAAGATTTTAATTAATTTTTTAATAATATTATAGTTATTATTATTAAGTATGAGTTTATAAAAAAATTATTGAAAAAATTTAATATTTTATATTTTTTATCACCTTAAAATACGTGCATGATTATTGAATAGTATAAAGTCACTTATTTAGAAACGGAGGGATTATAGTTTTATTATCCTAAAAACGCGTGTAAATATTAAACGACGTGTTTTCCAAACTGAGGGAGTAATAATTTGAGTATTTAGAGTCTATTCACATATTCAACATTTCAAGAGGAGGAGACCAACAAGAGCCATTGGAAATCTTGGCTCTTCACATTAAAAATTTGATGCATATATATTAGTTCAGGCATTTATATATGTTTTACTATGTTTAAATTCTTTTTTTTTTTTGAAAGTGAAATGGCAAATTAAAAAAGAAAATACTTACAATGACTTTCATTTAAAAAGAAATAAGCTAGAACTAGGGGTATTTTAGTCTTTCCAAACAAAACAAATGGAGATTTAATGGGTGAGTGGTCTTTTGAAAATAAATCTAATTTATGGGTGGTTTTTTGTAATTTATAATTTTATGGGTGGTTATGTGAAAACTTGCATAATTTATGGATGGCTATGTATAATTTACTCAAAGATAAAATGATTCAAGGTACAATCTTTAAAAAAACATTACTCATGATAAAATGATAGATTTTATAACCACTTTAGGTATGAAATGGACACATAGAATGACATGTGGATAAAATAAATAAGGTCATTGTCTAAGGTGACTTAAATATATTGGATCATCATTAATTGATATGTCAAAAAACCCAGATCGGATTGCACAAGAAAACGACGCATAAGCGAATTGTACCAGATAAGCCTGCAAGATGATCATATAGCTATTGTAACTTGTTTACAAGTATAATTTGAAAGTTTTTCAAATAGAAGCATTGAGGTTTTTTAGACCACGTCCATAAGGATGCACTCGATAGACAAATAACTACTCATTTCCTTATAAAAAAAAATTAACGTTTAATTATTAGTTTTAGCTTTATGATGGTATCAATCTCTTGGAAGAAAATTGAACTTTATAATGCAACAAACTTTTATGCGTACCTGCTCTTCATTGTCGTGTTGTAGTAGCTGTTTGCATATATCCAGAGGCATTTGATGGAGCTTGTTTCGAATCCTCCAATTTATACCTTTTATACCCAACAGGGCATGTACCTTATGGCTGTCAGCATCCAGAATAGCTAAATGCAAAGGAGTATTTCCATCGTTGTCACATTCATTTACTTGTTTTGCCCAAATTGGAAATACTTTTGAAATTCGGGACCAATAAAAGCTGGACATTTTTGCAAGGTGAATCACTGTCTTCCTACTGTTCAGATCCCGGAGTTCTATAGAGTGTGGGCAAGAACGCATTATTGGGCTAACACAATTACCAAATCCCTTGGCGGCCGCTCTAAGCAACGGGGTAAAGCCTTCATTGTCGTAGATGAATGCAATTGCTTTGTCATTCTCAAGTAACTTTGATACTATGTGATGTCGCCCTGCTTCTGTTGCATGATGTAGCGGAGTCTTTCCTCTATGGTCCACCTTATTCACGAGGTTTGGATGCCTTTGAACCAAGCTAGACACGGATGAGAGTCCTGCACGTTTTCATATGACAAGCCTTGAGACAAGGCTCTATGATAGGGGAGCATTGTTATAGCCCATATGTACAAAGGAGAGTGTAGGCTATAAATAGGAGATTTTTACATTGGATTGAACATCTTTGGAATGAATCAAACTCTCCCCTATTCTCTACTCTCTCGTCTCTGCCTATCACTCTCTCAATCTATTCCTTCCTCTTATCGCTCCATCTCTCCATCTCTCTCCCTTGATCTAACTAAATCTCCCACCCAATTCATTGGGCCATAGCAGTTTGGTATCAGAGCACTTTTCTCAGCACACGCACAACGACAAAAATGGTAGAAGGAACACGGTCGAAGTCGATGGAGTTGCAGCTTCAAGAATTATAGGAGGACATGAAGTCGTTCAAGGAGGATCTGAAGGAAATTGCGGCTTCAACTATGCAGTTTGTCAATGATTCTCATAAACACATGGCTGATCACGCGTGGGAAATGACAAAATTTAAGAAACACATGGAAGATCAAGCCAAGGAAATGTGGGAATTCCGATCTGTCATAGATCGGCGACTGGAGCAGCTTATAGAGACGGTACGCAATCCCCCTCGACATGAAAATTCACCAGAGAAACCAAATCCAGGTGGACGGAGTAACGGTCGCGAGCAGGGATCTGGGGCCAATGCCAGTAATCGTGATGATTGGAGATCTCAACGAGAAGCTAAGTACTCTTCTAGGAGTGGTGAACGTCCGTCGGGCATTGGAGCTCATAGCCATCAGAGTCACTTTGTGAGACAGACAGATCACTTTCAAAGTAGGGGTCCATTCGATGAAATTAGAGGTAATCGATTTCCAAAACGTGATTTCCCTAATTTTGATGGAAAATGGCCTAGAAGCTGGATTAGGAAATGTGAAAAATTCTTTGGGATCTTTGGAATTCCGAAATCATAGAAGGTTGAAATCGTTGCTATGTACTTGAACGATAAAGCTGATGTATGATTTCAGGGGTATACGATTATAGGCCCAAGATTAGGTGGGCGGAGTTCTGTGAGTATCTCTGCTTGAGGTCTGGGGAGCGAAGAGAAACGGAGATTGTTACTGAGTTTAACAAGATTGAATAGGGGGAAGATCTTGAAGATTATAATGAGAGGTTTGAGGATTTGAGGGCAAGCATGTTAGCGTTTAACCCTTTATTGATGGAGTAATATTTCGTATCTAGTGATGTTAGTGGGTTAAAGCAAGAAATCAGATCTTTGGTGCAATTGGGAAGGCCAACATCGATGGCCATTGTAATGGAACAAGCTAGGCTACATCACAGTGCAGTTCAGGCATTGGTATGCTTGACCAAGGGCCCTTGGAGATGGTTCATCCAGATCTTCAAATTGGAGCAAACCGGTTCCACCCAAAGGGGATCAAACGGAGCTGGGTTCTTCTGTCAAGACACTGGGCCGACAATTAGGTGAGATAAATTTGAAGAAGAGCAATGATGGGAAGAAGGGTTTTTGCTACAAATGTGTGGGGATAAATACTTTTATGGCCATAAGTATAAATCACAGTCATTGCATAGTTTGATAGCTTAGGAAGTGAGCGATCAAGAGGTTGTAGACTCATTGCTACCACCTGCGTGGAAGGATGCAAAGTTGGAGGAGCAGGAAGAACAATAAATTTATATTCATGCTCTCACTGGAGGTGAATCAGGGACCACAATTATAGTAAAAGGATCGACTAAAGGGAAGGAAATCACTATTCCAATTGACAGCGGTGCCACCCATAGCTTCCTAGATTCAAGACAAGCTCAGGAAGCAGGATTTGAAATCATTAAGGCGTCATTGATGGATGTAAGCACTCTCAATGGTACCATGCTTGGCAGTAAGATCTATAAGGGGTTTGAATGGGAGATGCAAGGAAGCAAGTATGCTTATGAGATTAGAATCTTGAAGATAGGAGGTAGGCTATCTGGATTTAACCCTGTGCTATTCGGTTTCCTAGAAGTTCAAATTTCCTTCCTTAAAAATGGGAGGAAGGTGGTGATCAAACGAATCAAAGACTACAGGCATGACAACATTGCAAGTATTAGGATGCTTACAGGGAGGTAGGCACAGAAACTGATCAGAAATGGGGGACCAGAGATAGCTGTGGAGTTGGAACAAGTTTGCAGTGTGCAACAATTAGTGCCAGAGCTACCAAAAACCAATAAAGGCAGTCTTGGATGACTTTTAGGATGTGTTTGCTTAACCAAAAGGGTTGCCTCATGTACGTGGTCATGAGCATGCTATTACATTGAAAGAAGGTACACAACCAGTAGCATCAAGGCCATACAAATATCCTCATTTCCAGAAAATGGAAATAGAGAGGCAAGTGGCTCAGATGTTGAGCAGTGCGATGGTGAAGGCTAGCCACAGTCCCTTTGCTGCACCTGTTTTAATAGTAAAGAAGAAAGATGGTAGTTGGAGAATGTGTGTGGATTGTAGAAAACTAAATGAGGCCACATTGAAGGACAAGTTTCCCATTCCATTGAAAGAAGGTACATAACCAGTAGCATCAAGGCCATACAGATATCCCCATTTCCAGAAAACGGAAATAGAGAGGCAAGTGGCTCATATGTTGAGCAGTGGGGTGGTGAAGGCTAACCACAGTCCCTTTGCTGCACCAGTTTTACTAGTAAAGAAGAAAGATGGTAGTTGGAGAATGTGTGTGGATTATAGGAAACTAAATGAGGCCACGTTAAAGGACAAGTTTCCCATTCCACACATCGAGGATCTTCTGGATGTATTAAAAGGGGCAACTATTTTCTCTAAACTGGATCTCAGATCAGGCTATCATCAAGTGAGAATGGTTGAAGGTGATATTGAGAAGACGGCTTTTCGAACTCATCATGGCCATTATGAGTTTCGAGTTATGCCTTTTGGCCTCACTAATGCCCCAGCTATATTCCAAGCTTTGATGAACGATGTGTTTGCTGTGATGTTGAGGAAGTTTGTATGGTTTTTTTATGACATTTTGGTGTATAGCAAGGATGTAGAGCAACATGTCAAGCATTTAGTGACAGTATTGAGCACCTTGAGACAACACAAACTGTTTGTCAAAAGATCTGAATGTAAATTTGCTCAACCAAGGGTGGAGTACTTGGGCTATTTCATTTCAAAAAATGAAGTTTCTACGGATCCTAGGAAGATAGAGGCAATGTTACAGTGGCATGTGCCTACGAATGTAAAAAGCTCTAAGGGGATTTCTTGGGCTATCTAGGTATTATATATAGAAGGTTCATCAAAGGGTGGGATTATTGCAAAGCCATTGACTGATCTTCTTAAGAAAGATTCTTCTGTGTGGTCAGAGGTTGCAGGCTAGGAGAGGCTTTCAAGAACCTGAAGTTGCTTCTTACTTCACCTCCTGTTTTGGGGTTACCGGATTTCTCCAAGCCTTTTGTGGTAGAAGCTGATGCACATGTGATGCAGGGATAGGGCTGTTTTAATGAAGGAGGGAAGGCCATTAGCTTTCTTGAGTCAAGCCTTACATGGTAAAGCTTTGCTATTGTTTACTTATGAAAAAACAGTTATTGGCTATCTTGTTGGCGGTGGAGAAGTGGAGGCATTACTTGGAGGCTGGAACTTTTGTTACAAACTGAAGGCATCAGTCTAGTTAATACTAATTAGCTAAGTGAATATGGTGGAGTTTTATAGGATGAAACTAATGTACGTAGAAAGCCAGGAAGGGATAGTTTTATATATATACAGAGTGAATGGTACATAATAGAACAAAGAAAAAAAAGGGTTTGTAGAAGCGGAAACAATATGTGCAACACTAAACGTCCTTGTCATTTTTGGCAAGAGTTGGTTTGTTATTTTCTACAAGGAGTGGGTAATTAACAAGTAGGGTATAAAGGGTGACAAGATGAGTGTAAGGGGTGACAAGCAAGGTACAAGGCATGACAAAAATGAATTGTACTGTTATTATAATCTTAACTAGATAAAAGTCTATTAACTCAAAAGACGATTTTTTAAAGATGTTCTTAGTAACCTAATAAAATTTGAAGATAATATAAACTACTATAGTTTCTTGTGCCATGACGCGATTTTATAAAATATAATCTTAATAATATAACAAATTAATATTATAAAATATTAATAAAAAAAATCAAAAAAAATCAATACCATCAAAGTATCTTAGAAATAGTTTCATTTTTTTAAATCTCATTTAAGGTAGAATATATAGATATAGATATAGAAAAATGAAGGAAGAAGAAAATAATTAAAAAAACTAGGGATAACATGTAGGCTAAAACTCATCTTCTTTAAGAATATGGATAGATGGATAGATAGATAAATATAAATATAGATATAAAGATTTACATATAGATTAATAGTAGATATTAGATTAAATTCAATATTTTGAATTAAGCTCAATAGTTAATAAACGTGTTAAAAATAAAAGAAAAATAATTGATTTAAAGAGAGAAGGGGAAGAATAAAAAATAATAAAAGAAAAAACGTGATTGGTGAAAATAAGAGGACGAAGAAGAGGCTGACACGTAAGCGGAAATTGTTCTGTGTGAGTAATACTCAGATCATGATGCTATTCTCTTGCAAGTCATGCATGGATGTGGATATATAAGTAAGATTTACCTCCATACCGGGCAGCAGCATGAAGAGGATTTTTGCCATCTGGTCCACTAATACTGAATAAATCTCCATCAAAATTCAATATTGCTTCTAAAACATTATCACAATGATTTTCAGCGGCAAGATAGAGTAGGCTTTCATCTTCCTCATTAACGAAAGAAGCCAATTCAGGTTCCAAACGTAGTAGACTCAATACAATGTCAGAATGTCGGTTTCTTAGAGCTTTGTGAGCAGGTGTGTCTCCATTTCCCGACTGTATCCTCCATGGTTTCAAATCAGGAAAAAGATTCGCTTCCCCATTTTCCGCCTGAGATTGAGGGTTCTCCTTTTGGAGTTTGTTGCATAATGAAACAATAGCCTTCACAATTTGGAGCTCCCCGTACTCTGCAGCCAAATGGAGTGGAGTCTCCCCTTTTGAATTCTGTTCCAACAGAAGTGATGATAATTCGAGTTGTTGGACTGCACAGCTTTTCTTATAATGTTCACGCGGCCATCTCTGGCTGCCATATGAAAGATGCTATCTCCGTTCAGACCTCGATAGTCTAAGCAACTATCCCAATCATAGTGATCCAACAGATCATCCACATTCCTAATTTTCTTGTGGAAGAACTTTGTCATCCACTCTGTAATTTCTTGCTCCCTCCATCTTGATTCTACACATTTCTGACAAATATCAAATAGTTATAATAAGATGATTAATTGTGTATACTACTATAATAATAACCAACTAGTATGATCCCCGCGCTATGGCGCGATTTTTTATAAATAAAATCGTACTAATATATTAAATTAATATTATAACATAATTGTAAAAGTTCAGATAATTAAATATTTTCAATTAAACTCATGGGTTGAGAAAACGGTTAAAGTAGTATATATAGATATATATGTAGATTATTAATATTAATTTTAGATTTTCTTATTATTAATTTTATGTTTTGAATTAATCCCATTGTTTTTTTAGAGAAAAAAAACTACTAAAATTATAGTTTAGGCTAAGATCAATGTTTTGAATTAAGCCCAATAGTTAGTAAAATTAAAGAAAAAAGAGAATTATAGGAAAAAGAAGAAAAAAATTAGAATTAAAGAAAATCAAAGAAAAATGGCAAAAATAATGATTGGTCGAGACTCCTAAAATTCCTCTAACCTTGACACATCATTCTAAACTCTTCTAAATTAAGAGTTTATATAGATAATAAATCCATTAACAAGAGAGTGTATATTTGTCTACCCACCAATTTGAGAGGGATTTCATCCCCTGGTTTGCATAAATCCATGGGAGCAAGTCCTTGTTTGTCTTTCAACCTCCATTTGATGCCATTAACTTCTAGTAGTGCATTAGCACATTGTAGATCAGAGTTCATCAAGGCAAGATGCAAGACTGTCCTTCCATCATTGTCAACCTCGTTGATGAGCTCCTTCATCCTAGTCTTCTTCATGCATCCTGCCAAAAAATGAGTCTCCATCTTGGCAAAGTGAAGAGCTGTTTTACCATTATCTTTATCACGCATATCTATTGACTGTGGAGACAACTTCAAGATGTTCTGGATTATCAGGAAGAAACCCAACATGGCTGCTCTGTGCAGCGGAGTTAGACCATCGTTGTCATGCAAGTAGGCAAGAGAGTTGTCAGCCTTTAGCAATGCCTCCACAATCGCCTCACAATTTTCTTCTACTGCATAGTGAAGAACCGTCTTTCCTTTGTTATCTTGCACGTGCAAGAGCTGCTTCCTTCTTTCAATTAAAATTGACAAAAGTTCCGCTGCAACACAATCAACCGAAATTAAGGGATCGATGCATTTCATTGAGATCGTACCATTCAACTAAAGGATAAGTGTTTGTGAACATACATACCATTCAACTTGGTAGCGGGGTGAAAAGCCGTCTGGCCAAACGGCCCTGAAAAGCTCACAGAACATTGGTTGTTGCGGTAAGCACCCAAAATAGTTTGAATAGACTTGGGGCAAAAGTTGTCAACAGCAAGATACGCGGGGCTCTCACCCACTTTGTTGTCAAGGGAAACCAACACCTGCACATCCCTTTTCAATAGCAACAAGGCGATATCATCATGGCCATATCTGAGCGCCTTATGAAGAGGAGTATCTCCCAAATGGTCTATCTCACTCCAGCATGGTTTCTTCTCATCACCTAGTGGAAACTCAACCACATCGTGGGATTCAAGCAGCATCCGGACAGTATCAATGTCGCCAAATTGAGCGGCGAGGTGCAAAGGAGTTTGTCCTTTAGAGTTGGGTTTGCAGAGAAGCTCATGATGAAAAGTAGCCGGAACCCAGACGGCAACAGCGGAGATAAATGCTTGGTTGCCACACCGCGCAGCTATGTGAAGGACGTTGCTTTGGTCACTGAGGGTAAGACGCCGGAAAACATCATCATCAGTGTCCATAAAAGATGGGATATCGGGGCCTTGCAGCCGTGCTGCTACTTCGTAGAGCTGGTCATCCATGTAACGCCCAACTTCAACCGTCTGATTCATCCCACCACCACGTTAAGGAATTTCACAAAGACTAAAGAATCTCCCGTTGAAAATATGAACAAGTTTTGTATATAAGTCAGTCTTACTCCTTGTATTCTCAATTGGTTTTAGATACTCATCTCATGTACGTGTGCTAGGCTACTGCGAGCAAGACAGAGCTAGAGCAGCTGTTTCCCAAGTGGAGAATACATAAAAAGAGCTTCGGAAGTAGGAACAAATAAGGAGTACGATACTACTAAATGGCAAAAACAAAGATCCAGGATCCATATTTTGTGGATCATTGTTTTAAAAAAAAATATTGTTTTCTCCTGCATCGATTTTTCGTAACCCACCCATTTGGCCATTTCTCGAAAAGCTATCAGCGTAATATTCAACTGCCCACTAATCAACTATCAACTACTCCGTATTTAAAAGGATGCTATAAGTCGTAGACCATCAGCAACAAAGAGTCATACGAATCAAAACTCATTTCAACTACATCAGCAACTATTCCTATCACATCAGCTTTCCACTAACTTTTCAGCTTTTTACATTTTTCATCCACAACAAAGAGTTGCGCGACTCTTATTTCATTTTACACTTTTTATTTATTTATTAAGCTAAATGTTAATTTATTTTACTTAAATTTTGTTGTCAATGATATTATTAATATTAATATTAATATGTATAACTAAAATAAAAAGGCACACAATTAAATTTAAAAATATTTTATTAACTTGATACATTGAAAAACACTCGGAAAAAAATTACGCAACTTAAACTTGCAAACAACATATTAATTAAATTTGAAACAACACACACCCGTACAATAAAATTAATGTCGGTGTGTAAATGTTCATTTGTAGTGTTTAAGTTTATGGGTATGTGTAATTTTATGTTTAAGGTGTAATTGGTAGTATATTTTTATGTTTTATTATATATGTGTGTGTTTTCATGTTCCATGTGTAGTGGGTATTGTTATTTAATGTTCAAATTTATGTATTTTATGGTGTAAGTTTATGTTGATTTAAATTAATGTTGTTTATGTGACTTAAATGTTTAACATATGGTAAACTTAGCAACAAATTTTTTTCCCCAAACATATGCAAAATGGGTGTCATTGGATAGAGAAAAATAAATCCTATTCAAAAATATTTTTTTTAAAAAAAAAATTATTTAGCGAATAAATGAGGGTTAAAAATTTAATTAAAACCCACTACCACGTGGCTTAACACCATTAGTTAGGAAAAAAATAAAAATAAAAATAAAAGGGGATGATCCGGATCATGTAGGAGCGTCTTCCCCCCCGGATCAAAACACTCTCTCTCCAAATTGAGCTGATGTGGCGCCTCATTTGATCCGCATGGATCTCCGTTGCCCATGGTCTTAGGGAAATTTGAAATGATTCTCTCCTCCCTCCAACATCCAGATTCAGTGGCGGTCTTCATGAAGGGGGCGAAATTTTGTATCAGAAAAAAAAAAAACGGTATATATAATAAAGAAATTTTAAAAAAAATTAGTAGAATTTTTTAAATATATATATATCATAATTAATACTTTGTGAAAAATAATTTTTTTAAAAAGCTATAAAATATTATTTAGATGTGTCATTTTTAATTGGAAGTAGTTAGGAATAAATAGTGTTGTAAATGTTGAGTTGAGTGAGTGGCCTATTTGTCCAGCCTAAGAGCATCTGCACCCATTTTTTAAGTTTGCTCAAGCAAATAGGGGTTGGAAAGCAAATTTTGCTCTAAGCAAATGAAAATCTTATTTTGCTCAATCAAGTTAATTTTTTCACACACCCATTTTTTAAGTTTGCTCAAGCAAATTGGGGGTTGGAAAGCAAATTGTGTCTTTCCAAGTTTAATTGAAAAAAATAAAAACAAGCCAGCTTTGTTGTATTGGGAGAGCAAAGAGGGGGAGCAATTAATGCTCAAGTGAATGGAAGAGCAAAACCAATTGGTTGACTGGGGGAGCAACAACCTGCCATTTGATTGCCGGTGTGCCCTTAAAATTAATTTGCTCATTCAAATGGCTATGAGCCCACCATTTACTCAAGCAACAGCCTGCCATTTGCTTGCCGGTGCATATGCTCTAAGTAGAAGCCATGACTACTTTTTTGTTTGTTTGAAGAAGGGTGTTGTTATTAGGGAAAACTAATTAAAATACCCTCACCTTTGAGAGTATGGTAAAAATATATCCCCAACATTCAAATGTAATAAAAATATCCCGACCTTTGATGGAAGTGGTAATATATTACCACGAGTTTTCTCATGGGTAAAAAATGATGACAAGACAGCCTACGCAGTTTTTTTTTACCAAGATAGCCTGCGTGGAAGCTTTTTTACAAATTATATAGCACTAAAACTGGGTTTTCTTGAACGGTTTCCTTAGGAAAAAAATAAACCGACAACAAAATTAAACCCGAAAAACGAAATTGATTCAACAAAGCAACCAATCCGGTCAAAATTGCCTCAAATTAACACAACACGACTATTCCTAACACCAACCCGACAACAAAACTAAACCAACAAAAACGAAGAGGGGAAAAAAACTTACTCAGTCAAATCCGTGAACGAATCAAAGAGAAAGAAGATGTGAGAGAGACAACTTAAGATAAGCGATCACGATGGAGGAAGACTATTATTGAAGAGGAACCATGAGCTACATGGAAGACCTAGAAGACAGTTCAAGAAGCGACCACAGAAGAAAATAGGAGGGAGGAAAATGCGTTGTGTATGAACCCGAACCAATTTTTTTTATTTTTTTCTAAGAAAATCGTTCAAAAAAAACCCCCTTGTAGAAAAAAAATTCCACATAGGCTGCCTTATGTCATCATTTTTTACTCGTGAAAAAACTCATGGTAATATATTACCACTACCCTCAAAGGTCGGGATATTTTTATTACATTTGAAAGTTGATGATATATTTTTACCATGCCCCCAAAGGTGGGGGTATTTTAATTAGTTTTCCTTTGTTATTAACACCTATAGATTTTATTATCTACCCCCGCAATCAAAGTTTTTATTTTTTTAAATAAACCCTAAAAGGCATTATTAGTTGCTTAAAAAAAACTATATGTTACATTAAACCAATATATCAAATTAAAATTATTAATGGCCCACACACACAAAAATTAAACATGCAAAAATGTTAAAAACCTATAAAAAAATAAATGAGCATTGTATAGGTGAAACTTTGTCAAAATTCAATAATAAATGGTAACATAAAGCTATATATATATATATATATATATATATATATATATATATATATATATATATATATATATATATACTAGGTGTAGAGGCCGTGCTTTGCACGGCGCTGTGTAGTAATTGTTTTTGGGCACACATATGGAGTTCATTGAGAACTTCAGTGTAAAAACACTTGCACCCATTAGACTCTATCGGCACAGCAAATCTATACATCTGTGACAAAGTAAGATCAATGTTGATGAAGGCCATAGCTATATATATGGGGACTAATAACTAATGGTTGCCTTGAAGTTGTGAGCTGGTATTGATTCTCGCTCTTTACAAGGGCCCAAACTTGAGCTAGAGTCAGTTGATTCCTTGAAGTATCTATGATTCTATGGACATGTGTCATCCCCTCCTTGGTTCCAAAAACATCCAATAATTCCATAGTGGTGAAAGTCTAATACCGGAGTTGGATGCCTCAGCTTGTTGGCTCCGTTGCTATTGTCCTTGTTATTCACCTATGATATCAGTAAAAAAAAAAAAAGTGATTAGAAAGTGATCAAACTAATCCGGATATAACAACAAAATCATAATGAAATGTGCTATGTGATGAAGATTCCCAATTTAAAAAATTTATTAGCGTTTTCAAGATTTCAGAACTTTAGGTCATCGGTCATCCAATTAACATCTTCATCAATAATATATCTACAATAATATATAAAGCAATATATCAACAATAATATATAAAGCAATGTCTTTCATTAAAACTGAATAGAGAATGATAAAGGATTGCTCAATTAGGAAAAAGATGAAGAAGAAGATAATGACGATAGAGAAGAAGAGACAAATGATACAAGATCTCTTTAAACTCACCTAAAGATTCTATTTTCCATTTAAAAAAAAAAGTTTTAGAGCACTCTGGAAAATTTGTAATGTGACTATTATACTCATTTCAATTTACAAAGTCTTTTAAACATGGAAAGAAAAAAAAAAGATCAAAGGTGTATACTCAAATCAACAATGGTCCCCAAGATAAAAGATGAATTGTATGTTATTTATGTTCTTGCACTTTTAAGAGTTTCTCGACATTATGATCCTACTTATTTATTGCATGTCTTTTGTAAAGGATACACTCATGAGTGGCCTTCAAAGTATTTGAATTCCTTTTTTTTAAGGACTTCTCTATAAAAAAAATTCCACAATATATATCACCCATGGTTTAACAAACAAAAGTTAGAGGTATATCATAATGAGTGTATCTTGGTCCATGTCTTTTGCGAAAACCTTGGCATAAAAATAAATGCTATGTTTCTTAAAAATAAACAAGTTAGTAAGCAATAGAAACCATGGACATAAAGCTATCTTCTTGTACCTCAACGAGGTTACGATCAACTGTCAGACAATTTAAGTGAATAACTTTGAGCAAATTAAGACTACTATAACAACACTTGCCTGGTCGATTTAAGTGAATCTCCTTCCATCAAGCGGGCATCTGCAGGAATGATATCACCAAGCTTGAAGCTTATGATGTCTCCAAGGACAAGTACATCCGCATCTTCCTCTTTCCATTGCCCATCTCTTAGAACCTACATGGCATAAGTACATTATATATTAGCTCATATCCTCTTACTCATATGAAGAACATTTATAAGTTATAACAGATGCAAATATGCAATGCAATAGAAGTTTTCTGATGAATATTCTCATTTCTCATATAAAACTAACTTACCTATACATGATTTGCACATATTAAATATCAAAAAAAATTGGTAAACAAGGTGTTAAAAGAACATACCCTTGTCTTAGGAGCGAGTTTTGCCATAAGTGCTTGGGCAGCGTTTTCTGCATTGTTTTCCTCAATAAATTAAACTGATGGTTGAGTTGATCCACAACAAACAGACGATTCCCACGAAGTCTTGCCAATCTGGGCCTTCACCCTGAAAGGTTTTTACCAAGAGAAATAATTTTAGATGACAAATTATACTTCAATACATGTAAAAGAACAAAAACTTGCCAAAAAAGAAAAGAAAGGCACATATATACCACAAAACCAACAAAAACCTATTCGCTTGACATTTGTGAGTATAATATTGATAAAAAACTCTGTCAATCAATTAAATTATTAACTAGGTAGATTAAATGTGCATCTATAAAAGCAAAGGTCCAGCCTTTCAAAGTAATATTCATTATAAAGGATATGCAAAATTTATTCAAAGATTACAAGTAATTAAGTGAATGCCAAGCAAGTAATGAATCACCTGTTCCCGTAAAAGTCCGGGAACCAAAGCATAGACCTCATAGCAGTCTTTCAGTCTTTCTACATCAGAAATTAAATTTTAATAAAAAACAGCAGTAGCTCAATATTTCAAGTAAAAGCTGTTTTTTTTAAAGATAAAGTCTGAATGTTTAAAGTTCTCTGTAGTACACATGAAAAGAAATGAACGCAAAGTTCAATGGCCGTTTGCTCAATTTGAAAAATCTAATAGCATGAGGTGAAGCATGCATCATCTTCCTGTACTTAGAGTAGGTCGGACATTAATCTTCCCCCAATCAGCAGCTGGCCCAACATCAATGATTGCAGTGCCAGACCTGAAAAATAAAGGAGTAACCAACATACGTTTGATGATTCGAAGTTTACAAATGACCTAATTCCAGAAATAAATCATCAGCAATGTTCCATATCTACATTCAGAAGTAGAGAACATAGAAAGAAATATACAACACAAGCCTAAGCAGACATCCACAATACTTACGGTCCCTTAATAAATTTGCTGCTTGAAGGCTTTAAAAACAGGTTCAACCAGTTTTTTTCTCCGCTTTTGCCCACCTGCAGAACATTTTAAAAAACTTTATCATAAAGAACATTTTTCAAGTAAAAAGCAGAAGCTTTCAGTAACAAAAGGCAGTGTCTGTTTTATGTTTTTTTGCTTTTAGAGTATGAAATAGATACCTCAACTAAACCAGAAATGACAATAAGAACGAAGTCAGAGAACATCCGCAACAGAGAAATACACAAATCGGATGGAAAATAATTAAAGAGATAAATAAAGACGAATGGAATTACAGAAATTGAGCAACAATATAAGAAGGATGAATCTATAATAGGATATGAAATTAGAGAAATTGAGATCCAAAAGGATAGAAAATGATCAAATGAAGGTGGATCAAAATATGAAATACATGCCTCGATTGAATCAGAGATGAGAATAGGAACCAAATCAGATAACATTTGCAACAAACAAACACACAAATCAAGTGGCAAACAATTTTATACCAACTAAATAAAGACAACTTAAATTACTGAAATTTAGCAATAATAAAAGGACAAATTTACAATAAGGTAGGGCATTTACCAAAAGGAAATAATACAGAAATAAAGAAACAAAGAATGGGTGAATACAAGCGTAGATCAAAGGAGAGCAAAGGAAACTGAGACCAAATCAAATGCAGTAGGAATTAGTGTATTCATGCAACAGAAATTCTAATGAAGTAGAAATTTAAGCAAACAACAACTCAAATATCAAAAGTAAGATAACAAAAGCAATAGATAAAAATGATCAATATCAAATTTAATAATGAATTAGGAACACATTTTAAATCTTATCATCCCTATTCCGACACCTATAGTGAAAAAATATTAAGGGAAAATACTATTAACCTTTTACAGTTGGGATGTGGATGGTTTTCCAGAGAATATCCTTGTCTATTTTCACATGGTAGTTCCTTTATCAACATAATAGGACCGATAATCATCATCGCCATATCAGCTATTCCAAGCACCTCACGAATGAAGAGATGTAAAGTCAAGTGCAACCTCACTTGATTATCAACAACCACAATTGAATTCAACAACAGCTCCTAAATGCAAGCAAAATCGGTAGCCTGGGAAGCATGAACTCAATAATGGAAAGGATATTAAACTAAGTACCCTATAGCCTCATCTATGTTCATAATATGTGCAACGGAGTTTAGTGCAAATTCGAAAATAAAACCAACTGCCGACCTTTAAATATATGGGTATCATAATAGAGCATAACAGCTGAAAACAGTACAGGAATAATCAGTACACCGTACCATGGATCTTCTCCTCGATATAAAATATATCTATGTTAGGTAGCAACACAAAAGCATGAGAAGATCAGGAATTGAATTGGATGAACCAGTTGATGGAACAAAGAGGCAAACAGTTAAACAGGTGTTGGATTTTGGAAAGCATGAAGGCCAATATCTAATCGATGATAAAAAGATGCAGAACTGTTAAAACAACTAAAGACGATCAAACACTTGAAATTACAAATCATGCAAAGGAAATTGGATCAATTATATGGTTACCTACAAACGGAATCTTAAAAATGCGGAAAACCTAGATTAAAATTCGGAAAGGAAATTGAAAATTTGCTCACCTGAGTCAAAACGATGAAGAAGTCGCAGAGGAACCTAATGACCGTATAAAATGTAGAAGCTGCTGTTTGAGCGCATGGTTTGCTTTGTCAGGCAAAATCACGGGCTCCAATGCTCTGAAGTATACACAATAATAAATATTGGCATATATTGGGGTGATAAAATCTATACTTATTTCTTGTATATTTTTAAGGAAATATAAAAGCAAGTCAAACAAAGAATAGATGTTTTATGCATAAGCTTGAGACTACCTGCATATAAGGATGGTTCCAATCCATAGAAGCAAAGGTTGAACATAATGAAACAATACCTGAAGGAAAATGTTTGTGATTAGCCGAATAAGTGGTTTAAGTCCCCATATTGCAAAGGCTATCACACATATGGCAGGGGCCAATTTAAATACGGCTAAGCTCACAAATGCAATGTTGAATGCCCTATCATTACAATATGGAACTTGCATCACTACCACTCATAGATTTTGACGGAAGAAAAATATCCGGAAGGTACCAGTAGCCGATGTACTACCAGTGTGTTACTTCCACATATACATATTATGGATTAATATGATTCTGAATTCCAAGAAGGATTCATTTGAAATACTTTCTTCTTTTCTCTTTTGACAACTGAATGATGGTATACTTCACTTTTCTCAAGAGTCTATTAGAGCTTGAGATGATGCAAGAGCTCCAAGAAATTGTGCAATTATTTTTTAAGTATAAATAATATACCCCATAATAGATCTCATTGAAATCATCTCTATGTTGAAAAACAAATAAAGTTAAAATTCAAGGCTAAATTTAATTAATATAAATTAATGTCCTCTTTACCTAAAACACACCATGAGTGGGAGATTTCGATCAAATTAAGATCAAGAAATTCTGATGACAGTAAGGTGTTTCAGCATATGCAATTCAACCGAAATCCCTTAATCCATATATTTTCGCAATGGCCACCGTATGTGACTTTCAATCTCTCAGTTTAAAACACTACCAATCAAGCTATAGAATTTGGGAATCAAAACTAAACGGGATTATTCAGAATTGAAGGCGGGATTTACTCAACAAGAACAAAGTAAGAGGAAATCAAAATAAATTTTGCAGAACTTGAATTCAAAGAAAGCTAACCTCTTGAACTGAGAGAATCAACAGAAGCCGACGAATATAAGCCACCAGGAGGATGAAACCGAAAGATAGGCAGATAGGCAGCGGAGAAGCGAGTAAGAAGGCGGTGAAGTGAAACCCAGCGATTGAAATTGACAATTAGGCATTGGGTATGATCGAACAAAGGCATAAAGAAGGTGGCAATAGAAGTAAAGAAAGGAACATGAGCAGGAACAGACGAGCGGTGGGGAGGAAGCAAGAGTGGGAAAGAAGGGAGAATATAAGAGTTGTAGAAACAGGAGGTGGAAGAGTTGAAGAAAGAAGGCAGCACCCATAACCTACCTCAGCCGTTGATAAAACTACTGGCGATGGCCAGGATGAGGCATAGATGGAGCAGGAGGTGGCCTGTAGAACAGGACATCGACCAAGGAGCAGAGCAGGAGGTGGAGTCGGTGGAACAGGACCGCCGTGGATGGTGACCTAGGAGAGAGGGTGAACAGAGGATAATGGCAACTGAGAAAGTGAGAGGACGGATATGCCCAGGTAAACAAAAAAATAAATCATTTTAAATTGAAAGTTTAGAGGATAAAATAGGCAATACACATCACAATCAATCTCGCCCGTACAGAATTTTATAAAAACCCAATCGAACGGCCCACATCCGCCCTCAGAATTCAGTAAACATGGGCCATTTTAGAGCAATTTCCAACCGTTGATAATTTTAAGTTCAATGGTCCGGATCAATTTCTGCCCACACCTTTATAGTAGTATGGATATATATATATACATATATATATATATATATAGAGAATGGGTAACTTGTGCACAAGGCTTAGGGTGTACCTTGTGCACAATTGTGAGCTATTGATCGGATGGTGGTGGATGAATGAGATTAAAAGGGGATTTTCTTTTTTTTTAATTAAAAGTAGGTGGGCCCACAAACAAGTGATGGAAATAGGCTCAACTCTCTTCCGTGGCGCGTGTGAAATTAGGAGATATTGGATTTGTGATCTTTGAAGATATGGAGCCCACCACTACTTTGGATCTTTCCATCTAGTACCGTGGCTTTTTATTTGGATATATATAAAATTATTTGGCAACTACTTTATATATTTTATATTAATTCACAATAACTCATATCTTAGTCAATCCATATCTTTTGTATATGTAAAGATTTTGTGTTAGATCAAAATAATCCATTAAGTTGATAACTTTTAAGATTAAAGTACACACTCTACAGTATTAGGGAAATTAAGTTGATAACTTTTTTAATTAACAAGGTAGTTTATCTATATCTTTTTTATTTGTAAAGATTTCGATTTAGATCAAATTAAACCATTGATTTGATGGATATTATGTTAACCCATAAAAGCGACATCAATTGTATTCAAGCTTCGAGCAGAGTCTCCTAAAAACCGACGTAAATTTTCAGAATTATTCGGTTGAATCGGTCGATTTAATGTATACATTAAACGATAATTAAGAGATTATTTCGTGGAATTCTTATTTTTACGAGGTACACAGAAGCGATGAATAATTGCATAACCATTATCAATAAGTAATTATTCAGTTGAATCGGTCGATTTAACGCATACATTAAACGATAATTAAGAGATTATTCCGTGGAATTCTTATTTTTATGAGGTACACAGAAGCGATGAATAATTGCATAACCATTATCAATAAGTAATTTTTATAATTATTCGGTTGAATCGATCGATTTAACGCGTATATTGAACGATAAATGGGATATTATTCAGCGGAATTCTTACTTTTACGAGGTACACATAAGAGATGAATAATTGCATAATCATTGTGAATAAGTAAAATTTTAAAATTATTTGATTGAATCGGTCGATTTAATGCGTATAGTGAACGATAATTGGTATATTATTCAATGAAATTCTTATTTTTACGAGGTAAAAAAAACCCAAATCAAAAGAATCCCAATCCAGCCAAATAAATTGCGCATAATTCATGAATAATGAAAAAAAATTCCAGAAAATACAAACCTAATCCTATATTGAGTATATTCAACTAAAAATAATTGAATCTCTCTCACACAAAAAACCCAATCCATACCCAACCAAAAGATCACCCAAAATATCCAAAAAGTTTGATGCTTACTCATTAATGGAGCCCTCATGGTCGACTCTTGAACCAATCGGAGAGAGAAGAGACCTCCTTCGCTCTTCGCCATTCTTCGATTCAATTCGCCGTCGGTTTCGATTCGATTCGATTCGAGTCTGTGCATCGCCGATCGATTAGCCTTCACTCTTCTTTGATTCGATTCGATTCGCCGTCGGGTTTTCCAAGAAGAAATGCCCTTGCCGCCATTGAACAAACCAATTTGCAAGGATGTGAAGCACGATCGTCAAAGCTTGGGGGAGGACCTTACCAATGGCTGAGACGTGGAGAAGAAAGGGGTTTTAATGCTCCCACAAATTACACGCGCTTCACTTTCTAGGGATTGTGTTGAAGATTGGATTTTTTAATTTTTTATTTTTTTTTACCCACACACAGGGCGGAATCTAGGCCATCCGATCCATTAAGATCTATGGCTATTAATTGTGCACAAGGTACACTATAAGAGGTGTGCACTCTTGAACCACTCCCCATATATATATATATATATATATATATATATATATATATATATATATATAGTATGGATCTTTTGTTCACAAGCCTTAGGGTATACCTTGTACACAATTCTGGGCCCTTGATGTAATTGTGATTGATGGATGAGATTAAAACGAATTTTTTCTATTTTTTTTAATTAAACTCAAGTGGGACCCGCACACAATGTGAAGAAAACCGTCCGTACGCTCCTATAGCTGGCGCGTGTTCTTCTGAACGAGGGGGGTTAAATTTGTGTTTTGGTGATATGTGGGTCCCGGATACAAGCTTTCCTTTTTAAAAAACAAGTTATCCTTTTTTAAAAAAAAAAATAGATCACTGCAGACCAAATAAACAACAACAAAAAAAAAACAGAACAAGCATTCCATTTTTTTTTAATTTAGATCTTTGACAATGAGAGATCAATTCAAATCATGCTTTCCTTTTTTTTTCTTTTAAAGTATGAAGTAGTTTATTCAAATCAATGCTTTCCCTTTTTTTTTATTTGTAAAAATCCCTTTTTTATTTTAAAAAAGACGATAAACGAACGGTTTCGGCTGAATCGATCAACTGAACGCGTACATTAAAAGATGATAGAGAGATTTTTCAGTGGAATTCTTATTTTTACAAGTGAATAATTGCATAACCGTTGTGAGTAAGTAATTTTTTAAATTTATTCGATTGAATCGATCGTTTTAACGCGCTTATTGAATGACAATCTAGATATTATTGAGTTGAATTCTTATTTTTACGAGGTACATAGAAGCGATGAATAATTGTATAACCGTTGTAAATAAGTAAATTTTTTGAGTTATTCGGTTGAATCGGTTGATTTAACGCATACATTGAACGATCATTGGAAGATTATTCGGCGGAATTCTTATTTTTACGAGATACACTGAAGCGATGAATAATGAATTATTCGATTGTGAATAAGTAAATTTTTAGAATTAGATTGGGAGATTATTCATTAGAATTCTTATTTTTACGAGGTACACAGAAATGATGAATAATTGCATAACCGTTGTAAATAAGTAAATTTTTTTAATTATTCGGTTGAATAGATCAATTTAACGCGTACATTGAATGATAATTGAGAGATTATTCGATTGAATTTTTAGTTTTACGATGGTGTACACTGAAGTGAGAATAATTGCATAACCAGTGTTTTACTTACAATTATTCGGTTGAATCAGTCGTTTTCACTCGTACATTGAATGATAATTGGTGGATTATTCAGTGGAATTCTTATTTTTACGAGGTACACAGAACAAATGAATAATTGCATATTCATTGCGAATACGTAAAATTTTGAAATTATTCAATTGAATCGGTCGATTTAACTCATGCATTAAACGACAATTAAGAGATTATTCAGCGGATTCTTATTTTTTTGAGATACAAAAAAAAAACCCTTTTTTATTGCCTCGATTATGTGCAAATTCTCTTTCGGCAATTTTGAGCGAAGAACTCATGCCTTTGGTAGGCGGCGGCGGCGCCGACCACCTGTGCTCGTCTCGTCTCCTGGGTATGGCCAAGGGGAAGGGCTCAGATCTGGGGAATGAGAGAAGAAATAAGAATTGTCGGCGGCGCCGGCCATGTGGTCTAGATCTGGGAAGGTCTTAGACCTTGGGTATGGCGTAGGGGAGGGAGAAGGGTTCTTCAAACAGATCTGGATGACGGTGGTTTGGACCTCGGTGCCTCGACTTATTGCCCGGATATCCAGGTTCCGCCATCGATGGGCTCAGATCTTAGTAGTGGGGGCAGAAGCGCTAGGTTAAGCCTTTCAATTCGCCGCTGGAGATCTAGGGCCGCCACTGATGGATTCCTCTCCGTGCGCCTCCGCCTCACCGTCGTTGTTCTTCTCTTACACTCGCCGCCGGACTTGCCAAGCAAAAGCCTTTCAATTTGCCGCCGGTGAAGGGTCGAAGATGGTGATGGAGTGCAATTTGTGATGGAGGCTCCACCAATTTCCAAAGCTTCGAAAGGGACTCCTTGATAATTCGTGAGGAAGAAGAGGGAATCTGGTCTTTTTAGGGTTTTAATTCCCCCCAACTCACACGCGCTTCACGCTATGAAAAGTGGGTTCAAGGATGACTTTTTTTTTTTAATTTTTAAAACACCCATACACGTGGCGCATTATAAGCCTTCCATTTCAATAAGATCAATGGCTGATATTTGTGTACAAGGTACACTATAAGGGTTGTGAACACCAGAACCACACCCTATATATATATATATATATATATATATATATATATATATATATATATAGGAAACTATCTGAGAGATCGCAGGTAATAATTAACAAACTGATCATCGAGAGGCAGACAGATCAACAGACGGACAAACTATCATGATACATTATATCAAAAAATAAAACAAAAATAAAAAGCACAAATACAGGTTGAACACCCCATACTAAATGGTAACATAAAGTAGAAATAACGAGTAAAGCTACACCTAATTTCTAAGTCGTAATGCAGAGTTTTGGTGATTCTTTTATTTTGTTCTCGGTTGATTGGAAACCTAGATCAGTGATGATGTTTCGATACTATTGTGTGTCTATATATATACCGGTCTCTATCACCCTAACCAATGCGGCATCACATAACAAGAATGCTTCAAACTCCGATTTTCGTTATGGCAAACTCGCCTCTCCAGACTACGAGTTTAAGTTCAATATCATAAGAGATCGATCGAGATCCGATCCCCTGAACCAAAACAAACCAAATTATCGCAATACTCAATCTGGAAATTATCATACCTTCCGTCGCCTGAATACTAGCTCTAGGGACGTGTCCATGCGATGACATGTCATCACCTGAATGATTAGGTGAACAAAAACTCACTCAAGCGACCAAATATTGAAGTTCATACCACTAAACGTTTGATGTCATATCATATTGTAATGGGAGATATGAAGTAGGGTGTACATGTTTGTTGTACGAGTGTCGAAATGGAAGACATTATCTACGTAGCATCGTACGATGTTCCTGCGGTACGGAAGTCACACCGCCTCTAAATACGCCACCACACCTGGGAATGGGTGCCATGCAGCGTGTAGCGCCCGACGACGTCGGGCGAATGATTCCTCCGACTTCGATTGGAACAACCCCCAACAGTTGCCTTTGAAGATGCCAACGTGGTGTAAATTCTTTGTGATCTTCAAACACTACTAAAAACGCAAGAAATAGCCACGGAAAATAGCAACGGCATTGGCCACGAATGGCCGTGGCTAACCGGTTTAGCCACGGAAATAGCCACGGATGGGCCTTCCGTAGCCATATGCCTCGTGACTAATAGCGACGGCTGTTTAGCAATGGATTTAGCAACGAATTGTCAGGTCGTGGCTAAGCCCGTGGCTAGTGATGGACATTTGAATCTCGTGGCTGAGGCAACGAATTCAGCTTCGGAATTAGGCCATTGCTG
Organism: Persicaria maculosa; assembly: GCA_963922045.1. Lineage (NCBI taxonomy): Eukaryota > Viridiplantae > Streptophyta > Magnoliopsida > Caryophyllales > Polygonaceae > Persicaria > Persicaria maculosa. Next base: position 69,861,699 of record OY998253.1, on the reverse strand, counting down.
AATTCGGGGCTATGTTCGTTGCCAATTTCGTTGATGGTTTCGTTGCTGCAAATAGGTCATCGGTCTGGATGCGTGTCTTATTCCGTGGCTGGGACGTGGCTAATTCCGTGGCTGATTCCATGGCTATTGTGGTTGCTAGTTTCGTTGCTTATTTCATTGGTAATGTTGTTGCTGGGGCGGTTGCTATGGTTGTTAATGTTGTTGCTAGGGTTGTTGCTAACGCCAGGTCTCGTGTCATTGCTACTTTTGAGGCTAAAGTCGTGATTGATGGTTTCCATTTAATTTGTAATTTTATTTCACATTTTGTATTCCCATATTTTTGATGCATTGCATATATGATATGAAAGATATGATTAAACCATAATGTCATATATAGTTACTGCATGTGCATAACCAAAACGAAACACCATGCACATAATTGTTCTACCTAGCTTGTCCACAGTTCTAGCTAGCTTGTCCACATAACTGTTCAACAACATACACGTACGTACACACACGTACGTACCAAGCTTGTCCACATAACTGTTCTACAACATACACGTACGTACACACACGTACGTACCAAGCTTGTCCACATAGTTCGACAATCCAAAATATATACCTCCCAACAGTTTTGTTAAACAAAATAAAACAGTCCAAACCACCACCACATACTGCACATTAAAGAACCATGCTTACTTTGATGGGCGTTTGCCCTTGTAGAGCTCCTTCATGGTGCTGATAAGCTTCTCCTGCATTCGATCTCCAAAGGAAGACATTTCTTGTCTGAGGTTCGTGGCCACCTGAGTCTGCACTTGATCCCCCAAATCTGCCATTTCTTTCCTCAAGTCTTCCTTGATGGTCGACAGTTCAGACATCATGTAGTCCTTCAAACTGCCACTACCACCAGCTGCAGAACTCTGGGCACCAGTCCTTGTGCAATGTGCTGACTGCAAGATAGGTTGAGACTCAGATCCCATGCCCACAACCCGGCCTTTCTTCGAACCACCTGTTGCCTTGAGCCAAAGAGCGTTCGTGTCAACCGAATGGGATCCATCCTCTGAGACAGCATCATCTAACATTTCATCCTCAAGCAACTGGTCATACTTGTCCTAGAAGTGGAAAGAAAATGAATTCAACAACTCAGAACACAAAAACGAAAATGAAAACCAAAAAGCAAGCTCAGAACAGCAAAACCAAAAGCTGAAAATAACAGATCCCAACAACAGAAAAATGAAAAGAAATGAACATAGGAACAGTACTAGACATAGGAAAATAAAAGAAATAAAAATAAATGAACATAGGAACTGAGCATAGGAACAGAAGAAAAGGCTAGGGAAAAAAACAAAACCAATACATAAATTATAACAGATAACAACACAAGAGTGAAGAACACCAAAACCAAAACCAAAACCAATCCGTAACCAATACCAAAAACAAGATATAAAAGACCACAACATATAAACACTTGAAACATCAGATCCATAACCAATACCAAAAGCAAGATATAGAAATTAAAATACAGATCCCAACACATGAGTAAAGAACACCAAAACCATAACCAAAACCAATCCATAACCAATACCAAAAGCAAGATATAAAAGACCACATCACATTACCAATACCAAAAGCAAGAACAGTTGAATGCACATTTTAATTTCTAAGGCATAAAAGTCCCAGTTCAAATCATGCACATCACACAATCAAAGGCATTAAGTAGTTAAAGGGTAACTTCAAATACTAACTTACCACAGTTTCTTGGCACTGAGCGCCCGCCCAAGAACCATCTTTTTTTCTATGACAGCGTTCAAATGTTTCCTTTGGTGTGGGATCTTTTCCAAGCTCCTCCCTCTATGGAAAATATTGTATTAGTTTAATTAATTAGATATATATACTGAATAGAGAGTAAATGGTAAACAAAATGATGTCAGAGGAGAGCTAAGGTGTGCATACAAGTCGCTTCTTGATTACGGTTGTGGAAACCGAACCACCACTGAAAATTGGTGTGCCCTTCTCTGTTGCTACAGCTCTGTTTTGGTTGTTCACCTCAGATTGGTGTAGAAATCTGTCCTCCTTTTTCCATTTCTCACACATTTTGACCCATATGACTTGCTTCACCCACGAAGGCTTTTTCTTTGTTCTCCCCGTGCGAGCCTTCCCGAAGACGTTCCTTAGGTGATCCCCTCCCTTAGTGTTGAATGTTTTGCGAACTTCTGACTCTGGGAATACAGTTTCATCCCAAGTTGCTCGTGCCTGAATATATTGAACAAACATATTAACTAGGGGCATTATATATTCAGACATACATCTAATTAATCAAAGTAAAAATCTTATTGAATTGTTTTATACCTTGAACATTTCCCACCATAACTCCAAGGTGGTGGCAGGAACATCACTCCACCGTATGTAGGGGCCATCAAAATGGGAGTGAATAACCTGTGTGAGGACTCCAAACGCAGGATTGCTTGCATCAAAGCTTCATAAGGTACATATCAAAAAAATTAGGAATGTATTAGACACTAAGATTTGAAGAGTAGACACTTGATTTATAATCTAATATCAAAGCTTCATAAAGGACAAATAACAAAAAAATGGGAATGTAATTGAGTAATTGACAGTTGATTTATAATTTAACATCATGATCAAATTCAAAACCATCTATCAGACACAAAGATTTGAAGAGTATATGTTCATTATATTGGATATGTCATTCGATGCAAATCAAATTTCATAACTACATGAACTTTCACACATGAAACAGAACGTCTATCCATTTGAATTAACCACACATGAATAAATTGAAAATAACATAAACTATCTCTCTTCACTTTGAAGCAAGAAATTCAAGCACACAAAACAGAAACTACTTGCTTTATAATGTAACATCATGATCATTTGAATTAACCACACATGAAACAGAAACTAAATCAATTTGAATTAACATCAGAAACAGAAAGTATAACCACACATGGAACAGAATCAGATTTCAGTGCCTTGGATATCTCCAGCATCAACATCAGATTTTTTAAAACAACTTGTACAAAATAAAGGAACTTGCAATCTATGAAATTAAAACAACTTGTAAAAAATAAATCTAACATCAACATCAGATTTCATAAATAAAGGAACTTTCACAAATTACAGTCTATGAAATTAAAACAACTTGTACAAAATCAGATAAGAAACTAAAAGGGATCTTACGTTCCATTAACCAGTTCAATGTAGACTTGTCTGTTCCACCGGGCAGACTCCTCTTCATTGCCTTCCTCATCTCCTTCCTCAGTTCCGTCCTCAGTTCCGTCCTCAGTTTCTTCCTCATTTCCTTGGGAGTCGTTCTGTTTATGAGAACCTGTAGTCTTCCCTGAAGCTGAAGATGCATCCGCTTCATTGTTGTTCGACACCACTGCAGGTTGAGATTGGGTTGAGGCCTCAGCGTGTATAGAAGACGTGGAGTGGCAAGGCTGAGAGGCGCTGGGTTCGGAGGCCGCAGAAGGTCCCCCCGATTGGGAATGAGACGGCACCGGTGGGGAGGGGCGGGTGGGTTGACGCCGTGACCGAGGTTTGGTAGGAGATGTTCCCAGTGGGGAGTGCTTAGTGGGAGGAGAGAAGATCGGTGTGGTGCGGCCAGTGGATTGAGCTCTCCGGGGTGATGACCGAGTAGGAGGGTTAGGGTTCGGAGCGGGTACAGTTGGGGATGACCGAGTAGGAGGGTTAGGGTTCGGAGCAGGTACAGTTGGGGATGCAGCGGTCACCAGTGGAGAAAGGGAAGCCGGGGGAGGTGGGGCTTTGGGAGTTGGTTTCCGGGGGGATGACCGGGTAGGAGGGTTAGGGTTTGGAGAGGGTACGGCTGAGGATGGAGCGGTCGACGGTGGAGAGAGGGCAGCCGAGGGAGGTGGGGCTTTGGGAGTTGGTCTCCGGGGGGATGACCGGGTAGGAGAGGTAGGGTTTGGAGAGGGTATGGGCGGGGATGGAGCGGTCAGCGGTGGAGAGAGAGCAGCCGGGGGAGAGGGCGCCGCTTGAGGCTTCGTCCTTGGTCGGGTTGGAGGCAGTGGTGGTCTCGCGGCTACAGTACTCCGAGTTGATCTCCTTGGTCCTCCTCCTCGCATGATTGGAGCCAGGGGTGGTTTCAATTGGATTCAGAGAGGGTGTCGATTGGATTCAGAGAGGAGAGAGGAGAGGTGAGAGGAGATAGTGAGGGTTTGGATTGGAGGCAATTAGAATGAAAGGATAGAGTTAGGGTTTGGATAAAAATTTCTGAAAATTTGGATTTCCCTCCCAAGTTTTAACTTTCCCTCTAAAAATTTCACATTCCCTCTCACAAATCTGAAGGAATAAAAAAAAAACGAAATTGAATCTCGGGCTCAAAATGAGAGGAGAGAGTTAGGCCCAAATTATTTTGATTGGGAAAGGCCCAAATTGGAAAAGGCCCATCCTGGAAACCATTTAGGTTTTCGTTTCAACGGATGTTCATCTCTAACCTATGATTCAACAGAGGAAGTCGCTGGTGCGGAAAAAATCTCGGGCTCAAGTGCTTGTGCGAAGTAGCTGGTGCGAACGGGTTGTCATTCATCTCCTCGCCCTCTATTGGTAATTTCTATATTCCAATTTTTTATAGTTGCTCAGTTTTTTTCCAAACCCAGTGGATTTTAATGTGGTTTTCATTTAGGGTTGTTTTGATCCAATCACCCTCTATTGGTAGTTTCTGTCCGTGTTTCCCTATCGATTGGAGGCGGTTTTGTTGATCAGATTTCAATTTATATGGTTGTGCCTCTATTTAATAATCTGTCCATTTTTTTATCCAAGTTGGTTATCAGTGAGTGATCAGTGATTGTATATGTTGCTCAGTTTTTTTTATAGTTGCTCAATTTTTATAGTTGAAATCTCAACATATGCTTTAGCAGTGAGTGATCTAGAAATCTGAAGTTGAAATCAATGCATTAGCAGTGAGTGATCAGTGCATATAAATTGAATTCTACAATTGAAACAATCTATAAATCAATGCTTTAGCAGTGGAATAAAGAGTGCCAATTGAAATCTGAATAGATGCGAGTGTCATCAGTGTTGTGAGTGTGAATTTTTTGTACATAAAGTCTGATATGTGCAGAGACAACATGAATCAGACATTTGAAGTCTGATATGTGTGATGAGGGCCAATATGGTTCTCTGTTGGTGAAATTGTCTGCATACAATTGACATATGCAGTTGAAGTTGAAAAAGATAGTTCAAGTTGACATAATTAAACACAGTAGACATAGTCAATGAATCAATGAAAAAGATAGTTCAAGTTGAAATTGTTTGTAGGCCTATTATCTCAATGGAAGAGCGTTGTGTGTGACACAAAGATGGGGGTTCGATTCTCTCATAGGCCAAATGTACAAAATATTAGCTCCATTCTTAATCAGGCAGTTTATGCTACGAATTGAAGACCTGTCAGAAAACAAGCACACGAATCAGAAGGTCGGAAAGGGAGGTACGTACAAATCCATATTCAGCCAGAATTATGGTAAACTAATTTTACCTTGGCATGAACAGCTAGCTTAATTCCTGGGGTTAGTCAGAGCCTTCTTGACCTCTTGTGGAGGCCTCACAATCGTCCTCTTCGAGATTATCAACTCCAACATGATCTATGTCATCGCAGATTTCGTACACACCAGAAGGATCTCGCAAGGTTGTTGGTGAGTCATCCACTCCTATGCCGATGGAGATTTCCGGCGTGATGACTTCATCGGACTGATAAGCATCCATGAAGGCTGCACCCGTGGATACCCATCGCTGCTCTATCCGGTTCCGAGGCCTTGTCTTGCACACATGCCACCAATCCATCCGATCACGTGAGGCCCCTGGATATTGAACATAGTACATTTGCACAACTTGTTGCGCGAGGACGAAGGGCTCATACCTTCTATACAATTTCTTTTGATTGATTTCAACGAACTGGTATACTGGATGTATTTGTGTTCCTCGTGATGTTGGATCAAACCATCGGCACTTGAACAAGACAACCTTCAGCGGATGCCCAAGTGTACTTGGGTACTCAAGCTCGACGATTTCTTCAAGTAGCCCAAAGAAATCCGATTCATTTGTTGCGTAGTTGGTCCCTCGAACACAAACCCCACTGTTCATTGTAGATTTCCCAACACCATGGTCTAGAGTATGGAACTTATAGCCGTTGACAAAGTATCGTGGCCAAGAAACTCTTTTCACACTAGGACCCTAAGCCAAACTCCACAAGAGATCTGTTGGCCCAATTCCGTTTCCTTTGTCTGCGACCTAGATGAAAAAATAATTGAACATTAAGATATGCTATATGTATACAAATTAAGAAATATATATAATTAAGATTTCTGGAAAGATGAACATACGTAATTCTTAAACCAACCCGCAAATTCGTTTTCAATGAGCTCATCTCCAACATTATCCCCCATTGCACTCTCAAATAGCATGCACCATAGTAAAGTAATGAATAATGTACGTAACATTAAGGACAATATATCGCAAATAAAATGTATGTGCGATTAGGTTTCCTTACTCAATGTATAGTTGGACTTCCGGACAGTTAAGCAACACGTATGTGTGTGCGGCCCTCCACTCGTCCTCTTCGGTCAACCACCTTATTGTCTTCTTCCCACTACCCCCGCCCGGATAATTGAAAATAGACAAGGCACAACCGTCACCTCCATCGACGTCGTTTCTCGCGGGTCGCCTTAACTTGGAAGGAACATGTGAAGGGAAGTAGTGGACGGAGAAATGAGCTATCTCTTCTCGTAAGTACGCCATTACAATCGACCCTTCTACATTACTCTTTTGGACAATCTTCCTTTTCAGCTGAAATAAAGATCTCTCGAATGGATACATCCATCGATAATGAACAGGACCACCCACTTGGGCCTCATAGGGAAAATGGACAATGAGATGCTCCGTCGAGTCAAAAAAGGATGGCGGGAAGATACGCTCCAACTTGCAGACCAACAGAGGAATCATGGAATTAAGTTGCTCCATGACAGAAACTGACAAGCTCGACGAACAAATTGTCTGGAAGAAGATACTCAACTCAGTTACAGGACCCCAAACGGATGGATGCAATAACTCTTTGAAAGCAATCGGCAAAGTCTCTCCATAAACACGTGACAATCGTGGCTCTTCATCCCACTTAGACTACAATCGTCACTCTGAACACATCCGCTTATATTGGAAGCATAGCCATCGGGAAATTTGACGGTCCTCAACCATTGGCCCACCTTTCTCTTCGCCTCTCTTGCCAAAGTATATATTGCTTTAGGTTTCGCACCGTTGTAATCATCAGCTTACTCCAACTCAGGTCGATGACAATATAGGCGAAGGTCCTTTCGGGCATTCAAGTTAGCCTTTGTCTTCCCAGGGATATCCATCACAGTGTTGAAAACATTGTCCAACACATTTTTCTCAATGTGCATAACATCGAGATTGTGTCGGACTAGAAGGTCCTTCCAATATGGAACTCTCCAAAAAATGCTTTGTTTTGTCCACTTATGAGAAATGCCATAGTCATCCGACTTGTAGAAGGGATCCTCCATGACCGTTGGCAAATGACGAACCCGCTCCCATATCTGCTCCCCTGATAGCAATGGAGGTGGCAATCCTGTTTCCACGTGACCTTTGTAGAAGTCCTTCTTGTTCCTACGGAAGGGGTGATCAATCTCTAAAAACTTCCGATGACAATCGAACCAACAAGCCTTCCGACCATTTTGAAGGCGAAAAGCATCAGACCCTGATTCCATGCAAATCGGACAAGCCAATTGTCTTGCAGTGCTCCATCCAGACAACAAAGCATATGCAGGGAAATCACTGATAGTCCAAAGTAAAGCTGCACGCATAAGAAAGTTTTCTCTCTTAGAGGCATCGTAGGTGATGACACCGACATCCCACAACTGCATCAACTCGTCAATAAGAGGTTGGAGGCAAATATCAATCAACTTCTTCGGGTTTCGAGGACCTGGCACTATCAACGACATGAACATGTGGTCGTTCCTCATGCACAAATGAGGTGGAAGATTGTAAGGAGTGACAATCACTGGCCAACATGAATAATTCTGACCAGATTTGTTAAAAGTAGCAAAACCATCCATGCATAAACCCAAACGAACATTACGAGGCTCACAAGCAAAATCAGGATGCTTCGTGTCCAACCTCTTCCATGCATCTCCATCTGAAGGATGGCACATCATTCCCTCCTCTGTTAGGTGTTCTGCATGCCAAGTCATGTTGCTGGCTGTCACTTCAGAAGCATATAGTCTCTGTAGCCTCGGAATTAGAGGCAAGTGGAATAAAACTTTATGTGGCTTGCGCTTCCCTGAAGCACCCACGGCATATCTTGCATGACCACAGAACTTACATGAATCTTCATTGACATCATTCTTCCAATACAACATACAACCGTTGGGACACATGGCTATTCTTTCTACCGGTAGACCCAAATTTCGGACTATCTTCTCAATTTCATAGTAACTGGTGGGAATCTTGTGGGCATCAGGCAACACTTCATCATACAATTGCACGAACCCATTGAAGAGGCTTTGAGGAACATTATATTCACACTTCAAGCTCATAAGTCGGCTCACAAAGGACAACTGTGTATGTGTAGTACACCCAGGAAACACAGGTTCATCAGCTGCTCTTAGCACATCTTCAAACCGCGTGGACAAGAGATTAATATCCTCCTCGACTGCTACCGGATCTTCGCTCATTCCATCGACCTCATTATTTTCAGCTGGTTGGAATTCAACATCAACTCCATTATTCGGAACACCATCGACATTATAGGGGCTAAACCATGTAGGAGGAACAAAGTTTGGCCCAGCAACATCGAACATCATCCTCTGTTCTGCAGTTAACTGATCATACATAGCCCACTGGTTGCCCCCTACCATTTGCTCATGGTTTGGATGTGCAATAGATTCGCCATGTGCCGTCCAACGATAATAACCATACATAAACCCACGGCGGTATAAATGCTCCTTCACATCATCTACTTTCTCGAAATAACAATTCTCACATCTCCGACATGGACATTTTATCTTACCTTCATCAACATAATAAGTTTGAGCACAAGCAAATTCGATAAACTTATCCACCCCTTGGTAGTATTTGGGCTTTAATCCTGTACGATTCGACAAGTACATATCATACATCCATGTACGATCGTCCATATTTTATCAAATTCGATCAATCTGTACAGTAGATATATAATAGCTAGCGCACATTACTATATATTTAAACAAAGGGATAATTGTTCCTATATCCTTTAAAATTGCTTCAATTCGGTATATATCCTTCAAATAATTAAAACTATTTATATATCCCTCAAATTATAAAACCTTTATTTATATATCCAAATTGTATTATACTCCCTCCGTCCTAAAATACATGGACTTTTAGCCTTTTGCACAACTTTTAATAAAACACTTTACTTTTAAAAAAATATCATCATTACACTAACTTTTTTATAAATTTTATTATTTTTTACCACCCACTACACATTTTAACCAATCAAATTATTTTAAAAAGTCAACAACACACAAACCAATACAAATCATTACAACTTCCTACCTAGAAAACATAAAAGTCCATCTATTGTTGGACAAAAATTTATCTCTAAAACCCATGTATTATTGGACGGAGGGAGTATATTAATATTATGTATTATATCCTTTAAAATTAATTACTATCGTCTCGCCTCTCCCTCACACCAAACTCCACAGAACTCTCATCATCAGCCCTCTTGACATCCAAGGTCATATCTTTATCGATTCGAGGGATGCAGTCTCCATTGGTGGTGTCGAAAAGGTCAAAATTGAACTTACTTCAACCAATCTTATCTTCGTTATCCCATCTGAACCTCTCGCTGATCTCAACCAAGGAGGAAACGGCGGAGGAGAAGACAAAGGGGAGGTCAAAACGTCGTTGTTTAAGACCCCCTGGGCGAACTCCCATTCGAGGTGGTCCTACTAAACGGGGTCGGCGAGCTTGGTCCAGTCCTCGAAGTCGCGCGCCCGGAGGTTAGAGGAGGCCATTTGAGGAAAGTGGAGGGGAGCGCGCCGCCCAACACCTTCACCTTGTATTTGCCGAAGTCGATGATCCTATCACGCGTCGGGGGTTAGAGGAGGATCATTTAATAGGGTTTGGGTTTTGGATTTGGAATTGGGTTTGGGAGAGATGCAGAGGAGAAGTCGGGGGTTGATGGGGATGTGGTGATCGAGGAGATGAGATGGTAGTGGCAATTGCGGTTCAGATGAATGACGAATTAACTCTGTTTCACTGATACATAATACAATTTGGATAAATAAATAAATATTTTATAATTTGAGGGATATATAAATAGTTTTAATGATTTGAAGGATATATACCGAATTGAAGCAATTTTAAAGGATATAGGAACAATTATCCCTTAAACAAATTGAATATTCCTAAATATAATTCTTAATAAAAAGCCCATTACTAAATAATTACACATAATATTGAATAAAATTGAAATACTTAGCATATAGTGTCAACTAACAACCAATTTTTAAAAGTACATCACATATATTTGTACATATAAACATTGTCAAACACATATTCTTCCAAAACCCCCAAAATGTTTTTCAAAAACAAATTACCAACCAATTTAACATTACCGAGATCTATAATCATAATATAACCATTTCTACTCTTCTACCTCTATATATAATCTTATATACATACTACTTTCCTTTTTCTAATTAAAATAAATAGGAATAATAAAAATATATATGTAAATATATGTAAAATAAAATGAAAACTTACCTTGTCCGTACACGACAATTGGGAGCTAGTTAACACGTTCTGATCGATGGAGCTTACAATTCTCAAATGGCCAACAGATGTCCAAGCTAGAAGACAACACAAGTGGGCCGGCCCCATTTAATGCACCCAACCATAAAGCATGTGAAGTACAAAATCGCTTTAATGACCTCATCCGTAATAGCAACGGAATTTAGCCACGGATTAAATCGTCGCTAAATAACCACTTCACTCTATGGGCTAATAAAACATTGGGCCTCCACGTACTAGCTTCTAATGGGCCGAGCCCAGAAAATTAATTGGGAGACCCGGTTTCAGCCACGGATCGGGTATATTTCATATCGGATCATAGCCCAAGTATATGATAATATCCGGCCCGCCTACAACTAGTGAGCCAAGGCCCACTCACCCATGTTCAATTCATTTGATTTCCGATGACGAATAGCCACGGATTTAGCCACGTCTATTGTTTTGTGGCCAGATCAGCGTCGAAAACGGCCACGACAATTAGCTTCGTGGCTGAAGTCGTGGCTATTTACTGACACTGACAAAAATTGAGCCATGAAATCAGCTACGGACATCTGGTTCATTGCTATTAGCCACGAATGATCTGACATGTCATTCCTGGATGAGTATCAGCCACGAATATAGCCACGGTCAGAAACAGTCGTGGCCAATTTCATCGCTAGTAGACACGAAGATTGGGTCGCCTATAATCCGTGGCTAACCATCTGTAGCTATTTCCTGTTTTTTTAGTAGTGAGAGCAGCTTCCTCACATCTTCTCGTCATGTGTAACCAGCAAAGGAGATGTTGTACGTTGAGGAAGACAATATTTAGCGCCGCCAAGAGACCTAGCTCCCGATCAGTCATAATAGCTTGAGGCTGAACCGTCCCAAGCAAGATCTAAAGCTGACGCAACACCCAAGCGTACGTGTCTTCGTTCTCGTGCGACATTAAGGCATAGGCGATGCAGTAAGTATGGCCTGAGGGTGTGAACCCAACCACCTCGCACAATGGAATCCCGCATCTGCAAGTGTAAAAATGTTACACTTACAATACTTTATAATTGGATAGATGTGTAATAATGTAATCGTAATTAAGTAACTTACGCATTTGCTTTGTACGTGTTGTCCAATATGATGACGTAATGGAAGAGGTCGCTCAAGACGTCGTTGTTATTTGGATGGCGTCTGAACTCGTAGTAGTACCCTCTTTCCTGTAGACGATGCAGGGTATCTTGGGTCATCGTCCGACTACCCCTTTCTTCGGCGACCATCCTATTGAGCGTGTTGGTAAGGGAACGCGATGACGTGACGCTAGTCTCATCCAGCTGCCTCAATCCGTACCCAATGGCTTTTGGAGGAGTCCCAATTTCTTTCATCCACCTAGCCATCTTCTTTTCCTCCTCTGTCATCTGTCCGACGATGGCGTGACCCTTCAAGCTCGTGGGAAGCTCGTGGTTATGAATACCGTGGGTTACCGTCATAACCTAGTGACCCGGCGAGCCTTCATGCCCGTGTAGAGAGAATGAACATTCGTTTATATTCGATTGCGTGCTTCGGAGCTTCCTCCCGCGTGGTCGGTACTCCCCATACTGCTCGCAAGCAAGGAGAACCCCGCCTGGACGGTTTGACGCCCCCGTCCAAGACCGCTTGATTACTAAATTCATTAAGTGTTTCAGACCCAAGTCCTTGAAATGCGTAACCATTTCGTTACAGTCATTCCATACCTTTGGGTCCGAGAACTTAGGTGTGAAGTCTCAAAAATGTAATAACATGAGTGGAAATATAAACATAACGCAAGGCATATGGAATATATTGAACTAAACGAAACGCATCCGTACCTGGCAAACTTGGAGACGACGATTGCCTTGCGACTTGGCCATAGCGATTCTAACTGTGATGGAATATATCGAACTACGTCGGACGTTGTTTTGGAGGATGCGGAATCAAGATATCCCCCTTCGCTTCAAATAGGCATTTGTGCGTCAAAGGTACGCGGAGATGCACGTCGTTAACGACGTGCATACCCTACCACTAACCCTACCCAAACCCTCTCCTAGCCAAACACACTTAGGCCGAGGTCCAATTGAACTTACAATGGATTCATTATTGACGGTTTAACTTAGTATTACAGATTAAAATTGAACTGTATATATTTACTGGACTTGAGAATAAACTGTAAAGATAGATAATATAGGGAATAACATAGAGATATATAACATAAAAAAGTGAATATAATATAAAGATAGATACTACAAAAGCCGTAACAGTCTACATATGTACATCACTGTCCAAGGGGACGGCGTACAACATCATCCAAGATCTCAGTCACCTCGTCTAACAACTACTGGATCCGAGGGTCGGTAGCCAGGGCCCTCTAGTAGCCCTCTATCTCATGCAAGCGGGCCGCTACCGCCAGAGGGATAACAGGAGGATGAGGCAGGTCCACCCATGGATCCATGGCGATCGGGTGGACGGGCGTCGGAGGGTCTAGATGGGGTGGCTTGGTGGGCAGCACGTACGGCCGGCTCTGAGAGACGTACCAGGCCATGTAATCAGCAGTGACACCGACCTGACAGTCCTCGCCGGTGCGTCTGTGGTCAGCCAGACGGTAAAACCGACCCTCGTCCTACAAGTCCTGCCACCTGTCATGCGCGACGTCAAAGAGGGCGACGTACTTCGACGTCAATGTGGCACCGCGGGTGAATTGCCTCGGCGGGATGATGGCCAGCGGGACCCCCTGGACTCGTCCAAACTGGCGAAGGCAACTATCGGGCATATACGGCTCCTCCTCCCCGCAGAATGTAATGGTGCCCCGATAGGTGGACTGACGGTACTCGCCGTCGAAGTCCAGATCACGCCCAAAGGGCATCCACTCCACCTATAAATAAAAAAATCAGTCGTAATTCACATTTTCGAAATATATGTCATATAATTAGAGCCTCGAATACATACATCGGCTACGGTAAGGCAGTCGACCTCGTCCCGCATCTTCTTCAGCTTCGCCTGCTTGGCCTTCGGGTTCGCGTGGGTAGGCGCCTTCGAAGGGATGAACTTCGCATACCAGTGTCGATCGTCCATCCTAGCCGGATCGCTGGACAGATCGCCTCGGAAGCGAGGGAAGTACGCCCATATCCAAGCCTTGACACAAAACACAATTTGGTTAGAATATAATATAAATATTACTATACTATAAAACATATTCAGCGGTCTCATACCTGTAGTAGCGGCGTGCAACTATCTATACCCTTCGCACCTGCTCGGGTAGCCTTGCCTAGGCCCTTGTAGAGACAGGCAAGGGCACCTGCACCCCATGCAATGGTGGCCGTCCGGGGGATGTCCCAAACAAGGCCGAACATCTTCCATGGGATCCGGCTCTGCGACTTGTCCACAAACAGAGTCGCGGCGACAGCGGTGGCTAGGTAACCAAGGTGCAGAAACCGACGTTGTGCAGGGTCATTCTCTAGCTGCCCCACTCCCGTATGCGTGCGGATAAGAATCTGCTCAGGATCAACTGCGGCCTCGGGGTCATCAACGGGCGCGGGGTCGATGAGCTGCCCGTGTCTCGCGATCCACTGGTCCGTCACCTAAGTAACGGGAGGGCCGCCACCATGTCTGTATGAGCGCAGGGTATCTGGGTCCAACTGGTAGTACTTAGTGACCGTGTGGATCAGCTCCGCCGGGACCAAATGTGACAAACAAGGCATACCCTCAATCCGAAGCCCTAGGAGGCAGGCAACGTCGTGTAGCATGATGGTCATCTCGCCCCACGGAAAATGGAAGGAGCTGGTCTCAGGGTGCCAATACTCCAGGAACGCGGTGGTCGTGAACTCGTCCATACCCTCCCAATGGAGGGCCCGCAGATGTGGGATGCCCGACGGAATCAGATCCTGTCACTGGGTGAGTCGCCCGATGGTGGATCTTCAGCAGCGGCAGATCCACAGTCGGCTCCCTCCACACCCGGTACGCTCGGTGGTGCCTGTAAGACACTAGCAGATCGCCCGACGGCAAGAATGGGTCGACCTGCGCAGCCGATGCAGTAGCCTGCGCAGGGATGGGCGCGGGCTCCTGCTGCCCCCCCCCCCCCCAGCTTGTCCCTCAACCTGCCCCTCAGACTGCCTCTCCTCTTGCCGCTCCTGCCCGTCGTCCACCCCCTCTACGACGTCAGGGATGGTCTCATCCCTGGAAGCCAAAGAAATCGGCGGTGGTGTGGATGTCGAAGCCTCAGTGTCGTGGGTGGCGGAAGTAGAAGCCTCGTGGACGCCTGAAGTAGATGCCTCGTGGATGGTGGGGGGAAGCCTAGCAGGCGGTCTACCCCCGTGGGCCCGTTGATCCGCAACTACATCAGTGACACAGCTGCTGAGTATAAAGGCGGACTCCAACGAAGGTTGCTGCCCATCCGTCGGATCGCCAGAAGAGCGGAAATCTGGTAGACACCGCCAGAAGCTGTCATCCTCGTCGGCCGGGGGGGTCCCCATCGACTGCTGGTAGCCCTCTGCAGACATCAGTAGATCATCTAATGTATGTGTATCATCGTGTCTATCATGGGGTACCGTCTCCTCCTCAATCTGACTGGCCGCTTCCCGGTCGCCGATCCTAACTGTCTGTAGGGTACCACCCCCCCTCAAGAGCCTCCCTGCCTGTTATTATAAAATGTTTAAGAACTTGTTACTTTCTGTATTACTTATGCTAATTCATTTGATCCAGTTGGTTGTTAATGTCTTTTCAATTTTTTATAATGTCTTTTAATGACTTTGAATTTATTTTAATGTCTTCTAATTTCTTGGAATGACTTTCAATGGCTTTTACTGTCTTGAAATGGATTTTAATGGTTTTTACTGACTTTTAATTTTATTATAATGTCTTTTAATGTATTTTAATGACTTTTAATGTTATTCTAATGTCTTTTGATGTATTTTAATATATTTTAATATATTTTAATATATATTAATCGCTTTTAATGTTTTTATTGTCTTTGAATGTCTTCTCGATATTGTAATGTGTGTAAATATATTATACAGTTTTTAAATATCTTTTAATGTATTTTTACTATTTTTGAATTTATTTTAATGTATTTTAATGTAGTTTGTACTTTTTGTACATACAAGTAATGTATTTTTATGTATTTGAAACTACAAACATAAAACAAGTAATATATTTTATAAACTATAAAATTATAAACATATAAGAAATCATGAAAACTATATACTATCAATTATAATCTATCAAATTATATTATAAAACTATATTAAAATCTATCAAACTATATTATAAAACTATAAAACTAAATCAAATAAAATAAATAATTCAAATAACATACCGGTGGGGTTGGGACAGGAGACACCTCGAATGATTTGGGACGAAGTGGAGATGAAGGGGCACGTCGCCTCCAATTTTAGATGACGGGCTTGCACGTCGAAAAAGACGTGCAATATTGCACGTTCTTTTCGACATGCAAGCACGTTTTTTAAAAATATATAAAAACGTGCCTGCACGTCCGGGCACGCTGGTTGCAAATCCACCTGCACGTTATTTTCGACGTGGAAGCACGTTAATTCCTACGTGCATGCACGTCCTTATTAACGTGCGGATTTGCGGTGTATATAGCCGAAGCGTATTATTGTATATATGTATTGAATATGGTCTAGGATTAAAAATACATCTTAAAATAGTAAATCCGTCTAGACCCCGCCTAATTCGCCTAGACCCTTGACCCTATCTAGCCGCCGAGTATCCGCGAAGCATTTTTTGCAACATTGAATATCATATATAAATGCTTGGTTTCCGCACCGCGCAGCTACATGGAGGACGTTGCTTTGATCACCGGGGGGGGGGGGGGGGGGGGGGGGTAAGGCGTCGGAAAGCCTCATCGTTGACGTCCATAAACGATGGGGTACCGACACCTTGCAGCCGTGCTGCTGCTTGGTACGTACAGCTTGTCATCTAGGTGAGCCATGTGATTTGATTCGGTCAGAAAGGTATGCGCACAGTTAGGGAATCAAAATCATTATATACACAAATCAATTGTATAGTCAAGTTAACCGGATCAATCAAAGCTAACTAGCAGTTGATCTAGATCTATCAATCATCAATTTTGAAAAAGTAAATGACAACTTACAGATCTAGTAAAGAACGTACGTGATGCAGCTTTTACTCTTAGATAGCGTGTGGCTAACAAGACAGAGATAGATGAAGCAGCCCATAGTAACCAAAGTCAATTGTGAGCTGTCTTAGTAACCGAAGTCCATGGGGAGAGCCGTCTCAATAGTTTTGGGCCCTGTACAAATTTAAAAAAAATACAAATTACATATATTAGTGAAATTAAATTAAAAGGTCCAAATTTATGTTCTACTCTTAATGAAATTAAAATAAGAAAAATATTTCCCAAAAAAATAATAGAAAATGAAAAATCACACAAAACTACATCTATGAACAAAAGACATTTACACCACAATACTTTTTTTATATGATCACCTATATAGAAAATTTTATAATTAGGAAAAATAACTAAAAATAATACGAACTATCAAGTGTGAACCAAAAATAATACGTACGAACTTTAAAATTCACTGACTCATGTACAAACTATGTCCACATTAACCAAAAATAATATGGTTTTGAATTTGAGCTAAAAAATTAAAAAAAAAACAAGAAAGTTGGTGAAATATTGTAATTACTTTGCAAAACATATCCCAACTTCTTCTTCCTCCTCACACACATTGTCACCAGTGCATAGACAACCCGCAGGCCGCAACCTTATGGAAAGACGACGAAGACAACATCATCAGCGTAATAGAAGTTGGTGGTAACATGTTGAAGGTGGCGAGACCAGTCCAGTGGTAGAAAGTGGGTTGAGTCAACTCTGTCGATCTCCTAACGTACTCCGACCTGTGTGCGCAAAAGTTTGGTCTCCAATGGCGAATTCATCAATTCAACTTTAAATCACATATAATCAACACCAATTTAATCATAAATTTAATTTATAATCTGATGGCATATAAATTGATTGATTTCAAATTCAAATTCTTCTCCGATTCCGTCCAAATTCGAAAACCCTAGAAATTTATCGGCACTGAATCTGGAAGGAAATCAACATTCTTATCATAAATTGAATATAGGTGAGCTTCACACATTTGGGAGTAAGGTAAATTTGTGTTCAATTCAATGCTTAGTATTCACCTTCACAGTAACCTTATGAAAAAAAATTGACATATTTGAACCTTCTACATGCCATTACCAAATACCTCAACCTTTCAAATTAATTTATATAAATTGCAAATATCCGTAGAAAGATTTTTGTTCAATGAAACACACAAATCTCAACATTTTTGTTCCAACAAACACTTGAATCCCTCTCGAATCCCCAATTCGTATCGTCGGCGACCCCAATGATTTGGAGCCACCAGTAGTCTTCATGTCCTCGAACGGCTGAAGCTAGACCAGCCTCACAACCTGGTTCTATTACCGGCCACCAACTATTGTCTATGTCGACGCCGCCTTTTTCATCTCTGAGTTCTCTCAGCCTAACAGTGCGGCAGTGACAATGGTGAGGAGGAAGGAGGAGTCTGTGTGTTTGGAAATTAATTACAATATTCCACCAACTTTTTTGTTTATTTTATTTTTTATCCAAATTTGAAACCATAGTATTTTTGGTTAATGTGGACATAGTTCGTACATGAGTTAGTGAGTTTTAAAATTCATATTATTTTTTGTTTACAATTAATAGTTCGTATTATTTTTAGTTATTTTTCCTTATAATTATAAATAAATACATAAATTATTATTATTTTTCAGAAAATTGACAAAAAAAAACATTAACAGTAGAATATATATACATATAGGAGGAAATTAAAATGGTAAAAAATAAATAAGAAATGCAAAGAAAAGAAGATACCGAACCCGGAATGGAACCTGCACCATTGAAGGTATTCCTCAGGCAAACAATTTCGACAAATATTTGAGTTGCCCTGTTGTAAACAGTAAGACCAATCGGGACACATTCGCTAATGTGGTTCTTAAGACAAAACAACAACTTACCAAATGGAAAGCCTCGAACCTTTCTGCTGAATGGCGTCGGGTGCTTATCAAAGCAAATCTCAGTGCCAAATTGATTTTTCTTATGCAAGCCTTTCTGTTACCTTCGCATATCCTTCATGATCTAGACAAAGTATACAGACAATTCTTTTGGAATAAAAACTCTAAAGCGCCCTCACTTATTAGCTGGGACAAAATTTGCTCAGACAAAATGAAAGGGGGTATGGGGATCCATAAAACAGAGTCCATGAATATTGCACTCCAGATGAAGCTCCTTTGGAAAATTATGTCTGAACCAGACACCATATTAGTCCATGTAATATCACAGAAATACCTCATAGGGCACGAACTGTTCAGTTATAATAAAAAGGGTAACTCCTCGTGGCAATGGTCTCGCCTTATGTCTATCAGACCTCAGTTTCTCCCTGCACTTCAGTGGAGGGTCGAAAATGGGAAAACCATTGATTTCTGGTCCCATAACTGGGCATTTCAAAAACCGTTGGATTCCAAAACGATTAGTCAGATTCCTGACGCACTCAGTGGTGTTAGGGTGGCTCACTTCATCATCAATGAACTTTAGTGGAATAAGCCTTTATTAACCGCCTCTTTGACAAATGTTCTGAAATCCGAAGACATCGACCATATCATGAGTTTAACCTTGCCTAACAATCCAATAACGAAACGTCTATATTGGGGCCCTAGCAAAAATGGCTGGTTTTCAACCAGTTCCGCTAACTCCTTCTTATCAGAACATGCCGGGATGCCATATTTCGATTGCGGTTGGATCTGGTGTCTTGATGTGCCACCTAAAGTTCAACACTTCCTCTGGAAAATCTCTCGTGATGGGCTTCCGACTATCAAAGTCCGACTCGGGCCGATGACTGGGGGTCGTGTGCACGGGCGCACATGCGCTAGTAGCCTAGCCCACAAGTCGTGTGGGGTTCCATTCTAAAACCAATTGGCAATAGAAGGAGTAGCCCACCGACTCATATACTAGAGCTGGGTAACCCAGACTAGGATCGACACGGGCCGTTAGGCTAACCGCTCTGATACCATATCAAAGTCTGACTCGGACCGATAACTGGGGGTCGTGTGCACGGACGCACATACGCTAGTAGCCTAGCACACAAGCCGTGTGGGGTTCCATTCTAAAACCAATTGGCAATAGAAGGAGTAGCCCACCGACTCATATACTAGAGCTGGGTAACCCAGACTATGATCGAAACGGGTCGTTAGGCTAACCGCTCTGATACCATATCAAATTCCGACTCGGACCGATGACTGGAGGTCGTGCGCCCGTGCACACGACCCCCAGTCATCGGTCCGAGTCGGACATTGATACCGACTAAACTTAGATTACAAAAATCACATGTGGCAGTGCCTTCTGGCTATGTTTATTGCGGCAATACTAATGAATCGGTTGACCACCTATTTATTCACTGTCCCATGGCTAATGACTTGCTGAAAGCTTTACGCATTCGTCTTCCGGGATATATAACTGCAAACGTCGGATTAGGCTCGGTCTTCCCACTTCAGGAGATTAAACGAGCTCTTGGTTCCACAAAGTTTGCTGATTTAGCTTCAGCTTGGTGGGCCTTGTGGTTCTTTGGGAATCAAATCGCCTTTAATCACAAAACTAATGTAATCATTAACGAAATTCTACTGTTCTACAGCACCAGTACCTATTGCTAGAAACGATCTAAGGTTTTGGACGACGATCCTTCTAGTTCAGTGACTTCTGGTTGGCGTATGACTGGCCGTCTACACCAACCGGTTCATACGAGTGGTGTTGCTCCAATCAAATCTCAATGCCGGTCTGGGAAGTTGGATAAACTACCTATAAATTGCTATAAGCTTAACTTTGATGGATCGGTCATCCCGGGTGTTTCAGCTTCGTACGGTTACGTTATCCGTGACTCGGTTGGTGAGGTTGTCACTCTCATTCGGTCTATTTGTACCAACATATCAGTGGTATATGCCGAAAATCTTGGACTCAAAATGGGTATGTTACGCGCTAAAGAGATGAAGATTTCAAACCTTCTGATCGAAGGAGATAACTTACTAGTTATTAAGGCTCTACTTGGGGATTAGAAATGTCCCTGGACAATCGAGATACTACAAGCTGATATTCTGTCTGATATCCCGTCCTTTATTTATGTTGCTATTCGTCATATTTTCAGGGAATCTAATGTTGTGGCCGACTATCTTGCTCGTAGTGCTCATGCATCCCCTGCCGACGTCAGCTGTGAGGATGATCCAAAACTGCATGTTTTCGTCCGGAAGGATGCGCTAGGAAGGGCCTCTGCTGCGGCCGACCCGACCTAATCTTTATCTAGCGTAAAAAAAAGAGCATTTATGAATTTTATTAAAAACAAAGCTTACATATACCTATCTTTCACTATATTGGACCCTTATGATTTTGGGGGTCCTGTTCGGTTGGGTCACCTGAACATGTTTAGGCACAGGCTTGGATTTATGGGTATAAAAGCTCAATTTCTATATCTATATCTCTTGTTTGATATATTAATATATCGATATCAATTTGATATTTTCGTATAGTTTTATTTAAATTTAGATGATTGTTCAAATTAGAGTATATTCAATGACATTTCTTCTTCTTCTCTCTTTCTATTTCATGACCTCAATCATCTCTCTGAAACCCCAGCCCCAGCCTCGATCCCTTCTCCTTCACCTTCCTTCACCATCGTCAGTGTTGGTGCCGGTGGCAACACAAACAGCGCCAAGTATGAGTTGAAGATGGAGCCCCTCGATGAAGTACCCTTGCTTGAAACCCCAAATTATCGATCATTGAATCATCGATGTTTCCTCAAATGGCATCTTTGCCTGACACCAGGATTGTCTACTCTAAATTCGCATAAATTTCTGAGATGTTCAAGCTTGCATTCTCTAATCGGGAGAAGCAGCCCGGTGAGATTTGGCCTCGAGGCCTTTGATGCAATTTTTGTTGTTGAAATGTATGCCGCAAATGTTTAAAGAGAACGAAAACCATGTTTAAAAATCTGTGTTTGGTAAAACGAGAAGATGTGTTATGGTATAGTGGTCACTGACTTAGAAACGGTTTCATATATTCAACATGCTCCTCCAGGGTCATGTCCTTCTTCTTGTGTTTCAAATGGTTCCGATAGCCAACCCATGATTTTGACAACTTCTCAATAAGAAAATTTGCCTGCAAGACCTTGCACAATTTTATAACCTCAGAGAGGATATCAGCCCCCAGATTTTCATACTCATGAACCTGCTCCATGATAGGCTTGTCGTCGACCATTTCAAACTACATAAACTTACAACATGCATATTTTTTCCTTCCAGCATCATCAACACCATATTTCTTCTCCAATAAATCCCAAATAAACTTTGCAGATTTATGAACGGAATCAAATCAAAGATACAGCTGGAGACATGGATGAGCAGAACTTTAAACGCGATTTCTCAGGGCCTTGGATGTTCAATTGCCTATTATGATCATGCGTTGGAAATCTCTAAAAGAGCTCTACAAGTCTAGAAAAGCCCAGATTTCTCCGTGGCGAAATAGATATCTCACCACCGTGAAAGAGTAGTGCCCGCCGTTTTTCTAGCTGCGCCCGCCAATTTCGCTGTTTTCGGATCTACGCAATGCATCTCAATTCTATCTTTTTAGAAACTCTATCTATCTATTCTAGGGTTTTTGGCCGACGTCTTTAGGTTTAATAAGAGACTTATTTGCAGCCGTTTGAATGCATTCATCTATTCATTTAATTATCTAACATTGAGAACTTTTCTCTCATTCAATTCATTAGGGTTTGATTTTCCATCCAAGGAAGTTAGGTAAGCTATTATTGGCTAATTTTTTGTTGTTTTCATCTACAATTTTGAGACTTGGTTGGTTGTTTGTGAGTTTCTAATAATGTAGTATTTCTCCCTTTAATATCTTTAAAACCCTGTGCCTCTTGAGGCGTAATGTAAGGTCTTTGTAACTGGTTTGTGGTGTATATAGTAAATTTTCCAGTTGTAATTCCTATAAATAACATCTCCCTTCAAATAAACAAGATTAATTAGGGGTGGGCACAAATCCCACAAATCCTGTCATGTCCCGTGTCCTGTCCCGATCCTGTCCCGATTCCGATGAGATTTGGTTAAATAAATTTAATCCCATCCTGATCCTGTCCCACTACATGGAACGGGATTTACATGCTTTATGCCCACCCCTAATACTCGATGTACTAGAACTGAACCCCATACACTTGTTGGTGTAGTTTTAGCCTCTATCAATCGGCAACGCATGTTTTGTCTATTGGACAGACGAAAATTGATATATTGCAACATAGTCCTTTTCATTTGAAAAAATAATCACAATTTTGGCCCGAGAGACGATGAGGAACCGAAATACCGAAGTCCCCAAAATACCGTCAATATTGTTGAATGTGATGAAAAACAATATTTTGGATATGTTTTGGGTTTTTCTTTGAGTTTGGTGGACTTGACAAAAAATTTGTGTTTTTGGCATGAGGATACAATTGTTTAACATTGTTGAGGCTATAATATTACCTTTGAAGAGTTCACCGAGTTATGCCACAAGCTCAACACATTTCAACGAGTTGAATGCAAACTCTCGTCCCAACTCACCAAGCCTAAGCCTTTTGCTCGGCTAGATTCACCAAGTTAGGGTCTGAAGCTTGATCGAGTTTGCCTAGCTAGTTGTTTTCCGATATGTAAATCCACATCAACGTACCCACATTAACACCCAAACATGCAAATACAACACTCCTGTCATAATAACAACAACAAAACAAAACACAATAAAACCCCCTCGAAACAACCGAAAATCGATTGAGATTTCGTATTTTAAAATTTGAAAAAACTCAATTTTTATGTCGATTCCACCCGAAATCAATGAGATTTTGACACTATATGGGATAAAATATCTTTGCAGTGATAGATCGTTGTAGATTTGGGCAAAAAAACACCCGAAACACAAGTAGATCTGAAGAGGATGGATGAGGTTTAAGAATGATGGTTGTGTTGAATTGAGGTTGAAGAATGCCGTAGGGGATTGCATGACTGGTAAGAGTAAAGTTGAGCGAAGGTTTTTTTTTCTTTGGTCTCAGACCAATCCATATTTAATTACTTTGTAAAACATAAACAGAACTTAAGTGCAATTTATCTTAGTAATAGACAAATCTCGTGTTACCAATAGACTTTAGTATGCAGTGCAATTATTATTGCCTCATTACGTGACCATTTTCTGTAACATTCAATAATTAAATAACAAATTATTCTATCATAAATAAATAATAAATAATAATAATAATTAGATAGAACCAATTATTGGGTATAACAAATAATTCTTTATTCTATAATCAAATGTAAAAATAATATCATATTCTTAACAACAAGGAGTATAATTTGTGCTGAGAGAACATTGATGTTGAGAAAGAACGCGCTACACGCGCTTACCTCTTCCAGAACCCTCGCCGTCACCTCGCCCCAAAATCCTCTCTCCAAGAAAAACCCTAATCTGAAAAATTTTCCTCACAGATTTCCTTCTTTGTGTCGCCTTTCTGTCGAATATGCTCCCTCATAGGGTAAAAGCTTCGAGATCTCACAGGAAATCCATAAGTTGGAGGGTTCCCCCAACAAATTTCTCTCTTTGTGTCATCTCACTGTTGTTTCTGCCTCCACCAACGGAAAACGTTTGCAGATCTCAAATTCCTATGGAAAAAGGGCGGATTGTTCCTTCAAAAGGGAGGAGAAAAGTGGGATGGGCAAGTACATACTTCTGGTACTTCCAATTGCTTTGTCCGGGTTTGTTATCTGCCTTACAGGCGCTGGAAAGGGAAAAGGAATAAAAAGTTGCTGGTTCTGGGGGCTGTCGAAAGGATGGGATATCCGCCCCCCTCCTTGGCCGGATAAAGCTCTCTCAATGGCCATGGGGCTCAGTAGCAGTTCTTGTACTCCTGTTATCCGGCTTCAGTGGTGGTCGGCCCTGTTCCCTTGCTGGGTTTCTAGGGTGTCCGACAGTGGTGTGAAGGTCAACCCCTTCTTCATCTACCTTCTCCTTTCCTTCTACTTCTATAAATATAAAGGCTCAGGGAAAATTTGTTTTGCACCGAACCAATCCTATCTATTCTCTTCTTCTAATAATCTCTTTCTTGTGTTGTCTGTTTGCATGGATCCTTCATCGAAATCCAAAGGAAAAGCCCCACTGGTGGACGACTCCTCCGTCCCCACCAAAAAAACAGTCCGAAAGGACCTCCAGAAAGAAAAACCCATGGGAAACCCTCCTGCTGCCCAGTCCCACACTGAGGGTGGGGATGGTGGTTGCTGCTCCAGGAAAGAGAAGAGGGTGAAAACCCCAAGGGTGGATATGGCTAAGCTGAAGATGATCCAGTCCACTATCCAGGAGAATATTCAGGCGCTCAACACCTCCTCTCTCTATGCAACCATTGTCGGCGATCCAGTGGAAGCTAAGGAGGTCAGGAAGAGAATCAGGTCTGAATGGAGATTCCTTGCAGGGGGGTTCCAGTTGGTGCCAGTAGCGAACAAATGGTTCGAGCTACGCTTTGATCTTCCTGGGGATCGGGAGAGCACTTGGGAGAAGCGCCCCTTCCACATAGCCGGCCAATTGCTCCTACTCAGGCCATGGAGCATCTCGTTTGACCCATGGACGGAACCGATCGCTAAGATGGACCTGTGGGTCAGAATTCCCGGTTTGCCCATCAAATATGTGAGTAATGCTATTCTCAAGTCTCTCATTGAGGACAATAAGATTGGCCAGGTGATTCGGGTGGCAGCTTTCAACTCTAAGGGGGCTCGTCTCCGGTACCCCCGCATCTGCATATCCACTGACCTC
Organism: Persicaria maculosa; assembly: GCA_963922045.1. Lineage (NCBI taxonomy): Eukaryota > Viridiplantae > Streptophyta > Magnoliopsida > Caryophyllales > Polygonaceae > Persicaria > Persicaria maculosa. The sequence continues at coordinate 69,836,036 of OY998253.1, read as the reverse complement.
ACACTCATTCGAGCAAGGAAAATCTCCTTGCTCAATGAGAGGGGTGAGTTGGAGCAGTATTCGGTGTGGTTCGAGGACTTCCCCGAGGGTTGCGGAAGCTGTGGCAATCCCGAGCATCTATTTGATGAATGCCCACTGAGGATGGTGTGCAATGGCCCTTCTGTTGGAGTTGCTGGGCACGCTCCGGGTGCTGTTCCTGTGGAGCCGGATGCACCCCCCTCCGCTTCCAATGGAGCCTGGGTTCATGTGGCTTCAAGGACTCCCTCGGCTCCCCCAACTTTTGGTCATGCTAAGGCTGACCTGTGGCAGTGCTTTGGGAAGAATGTGGTCATTTCCTCCGACTCTTCATCATCAAACACCTCTGTTTACTCAGCTACAGAGTCTGTCACCATTGAGAAACATTTGGTGGCGGTGATGGAGGAAAAATCTGGTCTTGAGCAACAGGATGACAATGCCCCAGTCATGAATACCGCTGCTGCAACCCCAAATGATGTAAACGACCCACTGATTGAGGACCTCCTCGGCTCTGAGCAATACGCCTCGGACGATGATGAACTGATGGATTTCGATGAGGATGCTGTCCCTGTGGAAGGCCAAGGTGGTTTCCCGGCGGACATGACACAAGAGGAGTTTGAAGTGCTGTTAGACAGCATCCTCGCCTCCAAGGAAGTACTTCTTTCATCCCTTGGCAACCCTGGTCAGCAGCCATCTCCGCCTCTCCACCTGCTGGTTGCTCCTCCTGAATCACCAAGGGTGGTGCAGGAGTTTGAGCAGCTTCGGGTAGAAGGCTCATCCCAAACTGAGTCCGGCAAGAGAAAGCTCAGAGAAGAGGAAGGTGACTCTGCATCCTCCGCACTGATGGGTGGCTGCAGCAAGCGGGGTAAGAATCATGTGTAAGCTCTTTGCTAATTCTCCTGCTTGCTCCTTAGGTAGTTGGGGTGCAAGCTTCTGGGGGTTGATGAATACACTACCTCTCAATCCTTTCATCTTTTGGTTGGGGCTCCGAATCCCTTTTTGCATAGCCCGGTCTGTCCACAGCCTCGTTGAAGGTAGTTCATTCATGAACTTGATACCCTTTTGGTTATTACTGTCCTTGTCGATTTGGTATCTAGTAAGCTGCTGTTGTAGTGTGGACTGTTTAAAGTTCTGTAAGTGTTGCAGTTTAGTTTTCAATTATGTATGTAGGAATGTAAGCTTTCGATGTAAGGCAAGTCCTTGGGATCTTAATGCAATGGAGTGGTTTATTGTGTCTTACTTCAAGCCTACGAGAAACTGGATGAAATGTGAAGACTCATTAAATCATTGGAGGATTAACAACTGTTATATGAACCGCAAATTAGTAACGGAACATTGCATTGTTACACTGGGTGAAAGCCCCATTAAGAGAAAATGCCTTAAGCAAACCTCCCTCTCCACAAAATCCCAGTGCCCCTATCTTACCACCCACACTACTCGACATAATCGCACATGGAACATCCGCAGTCTTAGACCAGTACCTCGCTCTTCTGGCTCGGGGTTCAACTGGTTGATAGTGGACGGTGGTTTAAACTTAATGGTGCAAACAATACCTAATAACAGTCGGCATCCAATTACTCATCCCCTAGAGAATAACAGACAGGTGCAAATCCCGATGGATGAGTTAGGTCCGTCCATAGCAGCTAACAAGAAACCATTAACTACGAAAACTAAAATAAAGCTAATGGTAGGCATTCTGCCTGGGGAGTTCAATCTAGCTTGGGTGAAAATATATAAGAACAACGCCTGCAAGAACATACTAATTGTGGTGTGGAGAGTAACTTTCGCTCTCACACGACGCTCTCTTGTGGTTAATGAAGATTAGCTATGGGAACTGCAGAGGCATAGGCAAAACCACCTTCTGGACGGACATCAGCTCAACATGTAAAAGAAACCACATCCAAGTCATGATCCTAGCAGAGACAAAAACAGAATGTCTTCCAGATGAATCGAACTAGAAGGCCGCAGGTTTTGACAATGCAATTTGGTCCCCGGCCCAAGGCAGATCTGGTGGCCTTGGTATCCTGTGGAAGTCCAACCACCTACTGAATGAAACCATCTCGATAGAACACCACTACTCAAGAATTATAAGTTTCAGATATGACAGCATGCCAAACAATGCATCAATGCTTATATTTGCAGTCTATGCTCCTCCGACCTATAATGAAAAAGAGGAGTTTTGGAGTTTCTTGTCGACACTAATCCAAACTGCAACGCTCCCATGTATAGTTATTGGGGACCTAAACGAAATTTTGTGCAACAACGACAAGCAAGGGGGGGCACAAAACAATCCTAGTAGATTTTTTAGGTTAGCAAAGTTTATGAATGAGTGTTCAATGATAAATATCCCCACAACCGGAAACGACTTCACCTGGAGGAAAAAACAGGAAGGCGACGATAATATCATAGAGAAATTGGACCGAGTTCTAGTTCAGCACCCCATTCTGCATTGGTACCCGGATATATGCACAGAAAATGGGACTTTCTCTTCGTCTGACCACTGCCCGATTACGATTAACCTGAATAATGGGCAAGCATTTAAACCTCCGCCCTTTAGATTCGAAAATGTATGGCTTCAACGTAAAGACTTCCGAGTAATAGTACAACAATCCTGGCGAGCTTCTTGTCTGGGATCGCCGATGTTCCGGCTAGTGCATAAAACGAAGTTATTGAAACAAAAAGCGAAAGAGTGGAATAACAAAACCTTTGGAAATATCTTTAGGCAGCTAAAGGAGGTTGATGATAACCTCATCGAAGTTCAATCCCTTATGACAAAAAAGAACTGGCCCATATACAGAACAAAGGAAAAAAACCTGATTTTGAAGAAGGAACAACTACTCCTTTTTCAAAAAAAGTATTGGAACCAAAGAGCGAAAACAAAGCACCTCAAGTTATCAGATACAAATACCAGCTACTTCCACCGGGTAGCCACTGGTCGCAGAAATAGGTTGATCATTCGGTCCATCACCTCTCAGGATGGTTCCATTGTTCAAGGTGAAGATAATATTAGAAACGAAATAAAATCTGAATTTGAGAGAAGATTCAGGCAGGATAACATTAATAGGGATCGTATGCTCGAAAAATTAAATATTATTAAACCAGAGATTTCGCGAGAGGAAAACGCCTTTCTCACGCAAATCCCAAGTAACGGGGAGATAAAAAAGGCTGTGTTTGAGATGGGACATAATAAATCCCCGGGCCCAGACGGCATGAGTGCAGAATTCTACCAAACCTACTGGAGTATAATTAAAGACTCAATAATCAAAGCCGTCAAAGGGTTTTTTATATCGGGAAAGTTGCTGAAACAAATTAATCATACTTTTATTTCCCTACTCCCTAAACGGGACAACCCGACTACAACGGCACATTACAGACCAATTAGTTTATGCAATTCCATCTACAAAATAATTTCCAAAATCCTAACAAATAGATTGAAAACAGTGATTGGTAGACTTATTTACCCACTACAAGGAGCTTTCGTTTCAGATAGATCCATTCAGGACAACGTCCTGATTGCCCATGAAATCTTCCACTCCTTCAAATCCAGGAGGGGTAAGGAGGGATGGATGGCTATAAAACTTGATATGGAAAAGGCGTATGATAGAGTTGATTGGAAATTCACAAGAGCGGTGTTGGAAAAATTTGGTTTTCACCACACCTTTGTAAATTGGATAATGGAATGCGTGTCCACTGTGTCCTTCTCAGTGTTGGTAAATAATGGTCCTACAGACCTGTTCCACCCAACTAGGGGCCTGCGTCAGGGGGATCCCCTCTCTCCTTTCCTTTTTATTCTAGGGGCGGAGGTTCTGGCTCGAAGCCTCACTCATGAAACTTTTAGGGACAATAGCCAAATTGGGTTCACCTTTGGTAGAGAAGGACTGAAGATTCCTTTCCTTGCGTTTGCGGACGATATTATTATCTTTAGTAAGGCAAACTGCTCATCCTGCTCAAAGGTTAGAACATTGGTCGAGGAATACTGTAGTATTTCTGGTCAGCGTGTCAATTATCACAAGTCGGCCTTTCAGACGACTCGAGGGATTCCTAGGCAAAGAACGACTGAACTAGAATCTTATCTGGGTATTACTAATGAGACCTCGATGGAAAAATATTGGGATGCCCCATTATTAATGGTAGAGTTACAAATCCACGTTTGAGGAGATTGTCTGTAAATCCAAGGATCAACTAAGCAAGTGGCGTGCGAGCTCACTCTCGCAGCAAGGCCGAGCCGTCCTCATAGGATCTAACCTGTCAGCGAAACCCCTCTACACAATGCAAAGTTTCATGCTACCTAGCTCTATACACAAAGAAATTGACCAAATAAACAAAACGTTCTTTTGGAACAAAGACCTGCAATACCGTCCGCTTATCAGCTGGGATAGAATATGCCGTCCAAAATCTAATGGAGGTTTGGGGTTACGCAAAGCTAAAGACATGAACGAAGCACTACAATTAAAGCTACTATGGAAAATTCTTGCTGAACCAAGCAATGCTTGGGTACAAATTATTAGACATAAATACCTAAAAAACACGCATATCCTGAACTACAAAAGGACTGGGAGTAGTTCGTGGCAATGGGCTAAGCTCTCATCACTAATCGACAAATTCAAAAGTGGACTTATCTGGACAGTTGGGAATGGGAAGTCAATAAACTTCTGGACAGATAACTGGATCTCAACACAGCCACTAAATAAAAGATCTAACTGCCCTTCCCTCAGGAATGAGACAGAAAAGGTAAGTGATTACTTGATCGGTGGGAAGTGGTGGGAAGAGAAACTGCATAAATCCATCCCACCCGAGATAGTTAGAGAAATCCTAGATATCCCTCTGCCAACTAATTGTTTTGAAGATAGATTGTACTGGTGGCCAGACCGGGATGGATGGTTCACCACAGCTAGTGCATACAAACTAGTGACCAACAATGCCTCTGGCGAAAGTGACAGGAATGCATGGACATGGAAAATCAATATACCACCGAAAGTCAAAAATTTCTTATGGAAGGTGGGACAACAAGGCCTCCCCACGGCCCATCGCCTAGCACAAAGAGGTGTCGCGGTCCCTACCACTTGTTCCCTATGTAACAATGCTGTTGAGGATGAAACTCACATATTTATAGAATGTCCTTATATGGTGCCTTTTCGCCCCTGGAATGGGACAACCCAAAAACACCTTGACACTCTAATTGCTCAATCTAGGGAATTCACGCCACTGTTGTCCCATATTGGCTCAGCACTCAACAAATCTGACAAAGAAAAGTTGGCATTCACTTGGTGGACGATCTGGTATGTCCGAAACCAAGGCATATTCAAGGACAAACCCATCCAAAATCATGCATCGGTGTCTGGTCTTATTGCCAATCACATGGAGAATTGGAATAAAACATCTACAATGGAAGGATTGGCGGAAGGTAAATCCATTAAAGGAAAGTTAGCACAGGGTCACTGTAAGCAGGGGAAAAAAGGCAAGACACACACTTGGAGAAAGCCACCGCCAGGAATATTCAAATTAAACTTTGATGGATCATCTCTTTCCAATATGGATAGTTCGGCAGGTGTAATCATTCGAGACTGGAATGGAACACCAATTTATATTGGGGGAAAAACCTTGGGAAAACAATCAGCGCTTCAAGCCGAAGCTCTGGCGCTCAAAATGGGAATATTACAGGCAAAAGCCTATAGATTGGAAAAACTCATAGTGGAGGGAGACTCCCAAATTATCATAAATCACCTTAATGGAAAATGTTCATGCCCATTGGAGATAGATCTTATCATATCTGACATTAGAACTACTGCATCGGAATTGAGAGAAGTAACCTTCTCCCATGTACCCCGTTCTGGTAACTGCGTGGCTGATAAGGTTGCACACCTTTGCCGCGGTACCAGGGGAGCCGATCTATCGAAAGATCCAGGTCTTACTGACCTCATCCGTTTGGATGCGCTCGGGTAGGTTTTACCACCCGAATTCTTACCTTATCAAAAAAAAAAAAAAAAAAGTATAATTTAATTTGCACCCCAAAAAAAAGTCTTTGGATCTAAGTTGGCCCAAATGCCAAGTTGTCATATTTTACTACTTCCCCAACCCTCTTGATGATCTCCTTTCCCCAACCTTTTATTAAAAAAACACACAAAAGGGGGTGTTGTTATATACACTACAAATCCAACGTAAAAAATGCACGTCGTTTTCGACGTGCAAGCCTTCTGAGTTCTGACTAATTAGTATTTAAAAAAATTAATTAACCCATTTTAATAATGCACGTTGAAAAGGAGGTGCATAATTTGTGGTGTATATAGCGAACCCGTAAAAAAATTAGCTGCGGAACAATAACTACTCTCTTGTCTTAATCGATTGGGTTAATAAAAATAAGATCACGGGTAGAAACGACACCGCATGATTGTTATAAATTATTGGCTTCGGAATAATTTGAGATTAACTTCGGAGTTCCTTCCCTTGAATCTACATTTGAAAGTTTATTTCGATGCCAATTAGAAGTGAAATATTACTAAAGCTAAACATTGAGGCTAATTGGCATTAAAAAGAAAAAGACAATTCAAGGTCATATGAGAGTGGCAAATATCCACGACCAAACATAGAGGGAAATTAGACTCAAACCAAGATGGTGTATAAGAATGTAATCATCTTCTTAATTATATGAAAAAACAGACCTTAAAAAGTTGAAGGTTATTTGACAACTCTTAATTAGGATCATATCTCATATGTTAGCTACTAGCTAGGCACCTATTCGAACTGCCAATCTCCTGAACATGTTTAGCGTATTCAACAATAGTAGCCAAGGAAAACTTGCATATAGTGCAGCGGTCACAACAGCGAGAAAGAATATCCAAATTGCAGAGTGGGATACAATCGAATACAGACCGCACATGAAAGCAAGGCTGGTTGTGACGAGGGACGATTGTAGTAGAACAATGCTCCCCCGTGCCAGGCTTCCCCTGCTCAGCATGGAAGGGAAAACTACAGCATATCCGTACCTAAGAAGGACGCCGATACCTGTGAATAAGGCTAAAACATCCGATGCCACAAACAATTGTACGGCAACTTCCTTCATAAGCATTGCTTGTCCATTGTTTTGGTTGTAGCCTCCTGGAATGGTAAATAGTGCTGCGAAAGTTATTGTTACCAATAGAGCTGCCACCACGGCTATACTGTTCAACAACTGGTTCAATTCCTCCTCTCTCATCGAATCCACACCATCAATAATTACAACGAAGATGTTATTTACCCTAGCGGTCCAGCGTTCCAGGAATGACCGTCTTTGTTCCAGACGTTCCAAGGCTTTGTAGATTGCCCGCTATCATTTCGAAAACATAAAATTGTGGGCATAAAGATGCATATATATATATATATATATATATATATATATATATATATATATATATATATATATATATCTTCTATGTACATATACTAAAACCGATGCAAGCATTCTATGTGGCATATTGTGGTTGATTATATGGAAAAAAAATTTAATATATTGTCATAGTTTATAGAAAGTTATATAAGTCACAATCTATTTATATATATTTTAGTTTATTGACAATAATATAGATAAAAAAATATTTCATAGTCATACTTACCAAAAATATTAAGCAATAGATAAATATGTAGCATTTTGATAAGTGCTATTTTATTTATATCTAGATTATTTTTTGGTGAAAAGAAATATTTGTATCAAAGTTAATTATTTAATAATTGGTATTTTATTTATATCTATATCATTTTTTGAGGCCAAAATAATTATATTATTTTTTGAGGCCAAAATAAGTAAGGAAGATAGTGTATGTACGTAGAATGGAAAGACAGCTTGTGATTTTTGTATGGCCGCAGTTTTGGAAAAGAAAGGCGACTACACACCTTCAGAAATGTGTTACTGAGGGACTTGTGAAAGAAACTCTCAAAAGGACTCATGTGGCTTAGTATTGGGGTGAGAAGGCGATTAATGAGGTGGGATGTCGTCTCAAAGGCATAGACCTAATAAGATAGATGCAAGGAGACATGTTTGAGAAGGGTGTGTTTGGTGTCGACGACAATGCAGCAATGACGAGTTTTGACTCTATCATTTTGTTGCTTTAAATATGATCAAGTCATACAATGAGAGATTCCCAGCATCGATTGAAAAATGGGTGCCAAAGGCTTAAATTCACTTCCCCCAACCATTTGGATAGAGGAAATTATAGTCTTAAAAAATTTGGCAACAAAGGTAACAAAGGTTTGCACCATTTGAGAGATCATTTTTTTGTCATAAATGGGAAAATCAAAATGAACTTAGAGAGATAACAACGCTTATCATTCATTGAAATGAAATTGGTTGAACTCCAATCATCCATGAATAAAAGTTCCAAAAGTTTAAAAGGATATGCTAGGACTAAAATAAAAGAGTTATCAGCTCAAACATAGCATACCGAGAGTAAGTTTTTTCCGATAGTGGGTGAATGAAGGAGATGGTCAAGGGAAAACAATGGTTAAACGAGTAAAGAGGGGCGGAGCCGTAGTTGTGAATGGGGATTTATAAGTCGTCACCCCCTAGAAGATTTGGTTAGTGCCTTCATACGGGTAAGTGTTGAGGCAAAGATTAGCTAAATCCATCTCACCAAAAAAGAGATTAGCTAAATCCGTTGTGTAATGGTGTATAGGTTTTTCCACGCGATAAAATTTTCATGGGTAAGCTTTTATGTGATGGCATATGAGGCTATAGAGAAAGAGAAGAAGGAGAAAGGAGAATCAAGTGGTCGGGGAATCATTTCTGTGACAACGATGCCTAGTTAGAGCAACCCCAACGGCCATTGTAAAAACTCTCTAAAATAGACATCAAAATGTCAAAATCTTTTAAAAAAATTCACTTCAACTCTAACAGCTTCTCTATTTTATAGATTTTTGCATTTATTATATATGCACTATAATCAATATAGAAATTTACAATATATAGATAATTGATGGTTAAAAAATGATAGAAGAGATGATTCATGTAGAATAGGGGTACCAAAGTGAAGGGTAAGCATTAAATTTATATATAGAAAGGATTAGGGCTGGGCAAAATTTGGATCGGACCGTAATCGGACCAGGACCAGACCGGAATTTACGGTCTTTGGATCGGACCGGGATATTACGGTCTGGTCCACGGTCCAAGATATTTTAATTTCCGAGTTCCGGTCCAAACCCGGGACCAGACCGGAATTTTCGGTCCGGACCGGAATTGGACCGGAACCCATATTTAAAAAAAAAACACTAAACTAAACTAAAGGAGAGGATAGAGCGATTCCTATCATAAGCGTGATTTCATCACTTTGCCCATTCGCCGCCGGCCCTAGGTCTCAATCTCCCAGTTCACCACCACCTACTCCGGCTACTCGCCCCTCGGCCCTCGCTCAACCCTCCCTCGCCAGAATCCACACGCAACAAGGCCGAGTCTAGTCCCCGGCCTCGGCTCTCTCCATCACCTCCGTCGGTGGCGCCCCCTCTCGCTCCTTCGAACCCTCAGGCAACGGCTGCTCCGACCATAGGCGCCTCTGGAGCTCCACCACTGCCAGCTCTCACTCTCGCCGTCGAGCCCACTCCGGCCACTCCTGCAGGCGGCGACCTACCACCCCCAGCCATAGGCGTTCTTCTTCCCTCTTCTATTCTTCTTCTTCCCTGTTTTATTTTTATTATTTTCATATCAATTTCAGTTAAAGAGAAATTATAAACATTCAAGACTAAGATTTGAGATGTTTTTCAGATCTAGATTAGAGAAATTTAGGGCTGGAAAATTTTTAATTTGTACTATAATATTTTTTTAGATCTAGGTTTTATTGGATTAGGGTAGGCTTTGTGTTTGACTCCGGTCCAAACGGTCTTTACGGTCCCCGGAGCGGAAAACCCAAGACCATATTTCCCAGTCCCGGTCCGATCCGCGGTCCATGTTTCCGAAAATTCCGGTCCACCGGATCGGACCGGGACTGGAATGTTCGGTCCGGTCCGATCCGGTCCAGACCGGAAGCCCAACCCTAGAAAGGATTGAAACATTAAATTATAAAGATTACTTATCTTCCTCTAAATTTAAAGATTTTTTTAATTTCTTCTCTCCTTTCATTTCTCTATTTTACAAATAGGTTTGCAAAAGCTGTTGGGGTGAAAAAATGCATTTTTTCTCTAAAACTTCCACTTTTTTTTATTTTAGAGATGTTGTTGGGCTTGCTATTAGTAGTTATGAAAGCAAATAAGAGGTATATAAGGTTTTGGGAAATGTGTTTTGATGAGATGCTGGTTCATTAGGGTGTGTTTCGCGCCCCACCCCATCCACTTTTATTTAAGGGGTGGGTTGGGTTGATTTGCCCTCCACCCTCCCTCACAAGGTGGGGAAATTCCCCCCACCTCCTTCCACCTCCTCCACCCTTTAAAAAAAAAGTTGAAGAAAACACACCCTTATTGCTATGATACCATTGTAGATAATGATTGGTATTCTAGCACTTTGTGACAGTGGAAAACAGTGCCCAACTCAATTCATTTTAATTGATTGTGAACTATACAATAAATAGTAGAACAAGAAAGTATTCTCCAAGGCAAGACAATTGTAAGCAGTTGGGTTATGAACTTATATAATGGGTCTTACATTATAATGTGTTAATGTGCCTTGAATCATTGTTGACCGGCGAAATATCGAGTAGTCAGGGGGCAGAGCCCCCTGCGGTGGTCTCCACATATAAACGGGTCTATCTTCTGTCTGTTTTGGGCTTTCAGTTCATTGTCTGTTTAGGATTTCATAAGTCTCCACATATACTCATGAAATGCTGACCCCTTATAACCCAAATATGTTTTTCTTCCTCTAATACAAATTTGGTTCTCTGCCCGTGGACGTAGGTAACACATTGTTGCTGAACCACGTAAATCTTTGTGTCTTTCTTCCCCATTATCATTCTCATTACAACAAACTGGTATTAGAGCTTGGTTGTTGATTTTGGCTAAGAATGATGTTTGGTTCTGTGTTGAAGATCGACAAGTTTACTGGAACAAATTCTTTTAGTTTGTGGCAGATCAAAATGCGGGCTTTGCTTAAGCAGCAAAGTTTATGGGCACCGTTAACCGCCGACAAGAAGGGGGCAGGTACAACCACCGTTGAGTACGACCTTCTAGAGGAGAAGGCTCATTCGATGGTTATGTTGTGTCTCGCAGACGATGTCATAATAGAAGTTGTTGATCAGAAAACCGCAGGCGGCTTGTGGCTGAAGTTGGAGAGTTTGTACATGACAAAGTTTATGACGAACAAGTTGCTTCTAAAACAACGGTTGTTCAGACTGCGTATGCAGGAAGGTACACAACTCAGAGATCATCTTGATCAACTTAACACGCTATTACTCGAATTGTGTAATATCGATGTTAAGGTGGAGTAGGAAGATGCTCCCCTAATTCTGCTCGTATCCTTACCCCCCCCCCCCCCCACACACACACACATACGAGAACTTCGTTCAATCATTCGTTGTTGGTAAGTAGACCTGAGCATGGGCCGGGTCGGGCGGGCTTGAGCCGGGCCTCTGACATTTTAGCGGCCGATTGTACCGGGTCGGGCTTGGGCTAAGCCCGATTTTTGGGCCAACTACCTCGCCCAAGCCCGCCCTTATAAGCGAGCCGGGCCGCCCACCGGACCTAGCGAGCTGATTTTTATTTTATGTGTTTTTCTATATATATATATATATAATTTTTTTATTTTATTTTATGGGTTTTCTATACATATCATCTAATATGTATTGTATAATATACACATACACGGTACGTTTTGACAAAAACAATGTATAATTTGGATAAAAACAGTGTAACTTAATGCTATAATACATACTATTTTGACAAAAAAAATTACACTGTCATATATATATATATATATATATATATATATATATAATATGTACTATGTAATATATATAGTTAGGATTAAATAGTTTATATTATGCTAAAAAATATCATTATATATATAATTACAGAGAATAGGTAACTTGTGCACACCCCTTAGGGTGTACTTTGTGCACAGATTTGGACCCTTGATCTCAATGAAATAGACGGATGAGATAGTGACACGTGTTCCATAAATTAAAAAAAAAAACATAATCTAAATCTCAACCTGTAGAGCGTATAATACATTGTTGGGGGGGGGGGGAGATAAAAACCCTAAGGCTGCGTTTGCATTACCAACATTATAAAGACATTATGTCTTATGGAAGTTTATTTTTGGAAATGTCTTAAATGATCAATAAATGCTTTATTTTTCCATCTCCCCCAAATTCCCTTCCCTCTTCACCTAGGCACCGTCTCTACGAGTGCTCTCCGGTGAAATCGTTATTGCCCCGAGCCCCCGAGCACCAATCGCCATTTCCACCTTCTCCTCTCTCTTACCTTCCTTTATTTGCGGATTATATCTAGATTCGCCCACTGCCAAATGCTCAAATCCGCCATTGCTCACCATCGAATCCACAACTAGAACCCGGATCTATAATGATTTCAACATCTAATCGAACAAACAGTTGCAAAAAACGCAGATCTAGCAACCCAAAATTTCATATTTATCATCATCTCTCATTTGCCCCCTCTCTTTCACCCAAATATGCCACCACAGTCACCTAAAGCAAAATCCACCAAGACACAAAATCAAACAGAAACCCAATTTCGCACAATCAACAACAAAATTAGAGGCATGTTGATCAAGAACAATAAATGATGGCTTTATTTTGGGTGCGTTGGGGATGATAAGAAAGCTAGGGAGTTTGGGGGCCAATGTCTGGGAATGTCTCGGTGGCGAGTTGGAAGTTGTAGTTGGGTTGTGCGCTGCAGAGATGAATTGAATAAGGAGGTGAAGGTAGCAGGGAGGGGAGGTTGAGGGTAGAGATCAGATAGGAGATGGAAGACTTAGGCGATAGGTAGCGTAGAAGATGGCGGTGGCATCGACGCTGAGAATGGAAACAACAACGATGTTAGGCATGATGGAAGGGAGTCGACGTTTGAAATTGTATTATCTATTTTGGAAAGGCAAACACTCTTCATAAACAGTCTCATTTATAAAACATAAAACATGCTTGATAAATCATAAGTGTGTAATCCAAACGAAGCCTAAATCCTCAATGCTTCTTCATCGTGTGGATCCAAGGAGAGCAAACGGCGACTGGAGGAATCAGGCAATTCGTGCACAATCGCCGGCAGGCTGGCGAAAGCGATATCGACGACACTGGCGGAATCGAATCCAGATGAAAAGGTTGTCGACGGCTTTGGGCTATCAGCAGCGGCGAAGGGCAGTGTTCTTCGCCTGGATCTTCGACGGCTTTGGCCTATCAGCAGCGGCAAAGGGCAATCGAATCCAGATGAGAAGGTTGTTTTGATGCTTGTGTGGTTGATTGCAGCTTTGTTTTGTGTGCTTGTGGTTTATTAGAGGGTTTGGTTTTGTGTGGTTGTGAATTTTAGATGAAATCTGTTGTGATTGCAATTGAAATTCAAGTTAATAGTAATCGAATTTTATCTATCTGATGTATTTTTTTTATTAGAGATGTAGTTTTTGTTCGATGTTGCATCTATTTAGGGTTGATTAGAGCATCTTCCCTCGTAGGCTAGAATAGCTAAGGGAAATGGCCTACCAAAAGAGAATATTCTATAGAATATTCTCTTTTGGACTATTAAATGGTTTTGTTGTTCCCACCGCAGGCCAAATTTAGCAGGCAAATTTTCTATAAATACTCATGTTATTTAGAACTTTCACAATCATTTCCGTCACTCGAATCTATCGTTATCCTTTCGATTTGAATCAACAATGAATTCTTCTCAAATATCATCGTCTCACTCTTCAAATGAAACTATTGAGATTTCTAATTCAATCTTTGATTCATTTGAACAGGATCAAAATGTCTTACATCGTATGTATGCTAATAACAACCTACTCATTTTGATGAAGATGTAATAATATAAAATGAATATGTTTTTCTAAAGATATTAATTATTTATGCAAATATAATCCAAACATATTAAATATTATAGTCATATCAAAGAACTCATCAATATATTTACAAACTATAACTTTTAGTTTTGATAAAAATTATAATTAGATAGTTTATATACAATTAATTGTGTGATTTATAAATTTATATTAATAATGAAAAATTAAAAATAAATTAAAAAAATAGTGGAATTCACATTTGGCCTTTTAAAATGTCAAGCCAAATTTGGCCTTCATTATAGAAATAGGCCAAAAAAAAATTGGCCAAAATGGGTTTTGGCCTATGATGGGAGGAAAAAAAAGCTAAAACCTATTTTATAGCCTAGGGTGGGAGATGCCCTTAGAGATGTAGTTTTTGTTTGATTATAGGCTTGTCCAATTGAATGTTGAGATATTTCTAGCGAATTGTCTAATGATAGAGGTTTCATTGAATGAACATGATAGATCATCATCATTTTCAGTTAGATTTTTGTTTTTGAAACAATTACGGATGAGTCGATTTTGTTGTTGCTGATCTTCTAGTAATCCATTGTTGCAATTTTTTTTATGTATCTGCTTATTTTGTTATGGATTTTCAATGATACAGTTGTGTACTTCGTGGTTGTGTGCCAAAAAAGCTCCTAGTATATGCTTCCAAGTATTCTCACGAATTTGAGGAGAGTCAACCACTGGCGCAGCCCTACCCCGATGGTCTTCTTCTTCATCAATGTGGACCCAGGTGAGGCGGAGGCGCGAGCCCAGGCGAGGCAGAGGAAGCCCCTGGTAGTGGAATCAGCAGCCATCTTTCTCCAAACCGCCATCTTCTGCTCCGATATCACCACCGCCATCTTCTGGTAGTCGAATCGAGCCGGGAGATGCGGTGTTGGTGGTGGTGGAGGAAGCCCCTGGTAGTCGAATCGAGCCTGGAGATGCGGTGTTGGTGGTGGCGGAGGAAGTCCCTGGTAGTCGAATCGAGCCTGGAGATGCGGTGTTGGTGGTGGCGGAATGCGGCGGAGGCCGGTGAAGAGGGAGGAGAGTGTGGCGGGGGAGGGTGGAGAGGCCGCAGCCTAGGGAAGGCGGTTAGACGGCAATCTTCAATGCTTCCCTTACCGTTTGAAGGGTTATTCGGTGAGATACCGAATATTATTCGGTGATATTGAACAATTATTCGTAGGAATATGAGTTTTTTTTTAAGGAATTTGTGGTTTATATAATATGAAACATTATTCGGTGATTTTTGATGAATTATTCGGTGAAATATCAAACAGTATTCGGTGAAATATGAAACATTATTCATATAAATTGTAAATTTTGTTTAGGGATTTCAGGTTTATTTTATTTGAAATAGATGGAAAAAACATTATTCGGTAGAATGCGACAAATTATTCAGTAGAATTGATAAAATTTGATCTGAGCTGGATAGAAAAAGATAGCATAACATTATTCAGTAGAATGTGAAACATTATTCGGTAGAATTGGCCAATTTTTCAAAACAGCGAATTCACATCCGGAAAAAAAAAAAAAAAACGTGTCAGTCTTTTGAAGTTGGGTTCCACCATTTTTTCATTAAAAAAAACAAAACTCTCTAAAAAAAATGCAAGATGGAGTGGGGGTGGATTACACGCACAAAAGAAAGAAGGTGGTTTTTTTTTGGGCAAGTGGGTCCCACTACATTAAAAAAGAAAAATACAAAAATTCCTTTTAATC
Organism: Persicaria maculosa; assembly: GCA_963922045.1. NCBI lineage: Eukaryota > Viridiplantae > Streptophyta > Magnoliopsida > Caryophyllales > Polygonaceae > Persicaria > Persicaria maculosa. Next base: position 69,820,378 of record OY998253.1, on the reverse strand, counting down.
CCTGCCTTCCATTTCCTATCCATCAATGGCCAGGATTTGTGCACTAGATACACCCTAAGAGGTGTGCACAAGGGAACCACTCCCTATAATTACATGTATAATATTATAATATTAATATATATCGGGCCGGGCCTGTCGGCCTGCTTGGGCCTCATACTTGGTCTAATCCCGCCCGATGGGCCAACCGGGCCGGGCCTATCGGCCCGCTTGAGCCGATTGTTCTACCCAAGCCTGTCTTTTTCCCTGGGCGGGCCGGACGGGTTAGTCCATGCCTGCTCAGGTCTATTGGTAAGGATTCCATCACACTGGAAGAGGTTAGATCATCGCTTAACAACAGAGAGTTGCGTTTGAAGGCAACCGCGTCGGTTATAGACAATAAAGCTTCCGGGCTTGTGGCAAACAAAGGCAAATCTGATGGTAGAAATGGCAATAAGAAGAAGCATCGGCAAGATCACAAATCAGGCCCTAAACCAAACGATGTCTGTAACTACTGCAAGGAGAAAGATCATTGGAAAAATGAGTGATCGAAGAATAAGAAGCAAGAGGAGGAGAAATTCGGGTCTGCAGCAGTAGTTGATCGTGGAAATACTTCTAAGGAAGATATTGTTCTGTTAGCTGATGATCACACACATCAGGCTGATGTATGGTATCTTGACTCAAGGGCGTCCTATCACATATGTCCTAAAAGAGAGTTGTTTGCAACATATAGTCGTTCTGATGGAGGCAATGTATCCCTAGGGAATGCTGATCTCTGCAAGGTTGTTGGGATTGGCTCAGTCAGGCTTCAAACAGAGTATGGTAAATTTTGCACATTGGAGGATGTCAAGCACGTTCCATCCATGACGAAGAATTTGACATCCCTAACAGTGTTAGATGGTGGAAAGTTGTGTGTGTTCAAGGGAACTTTGTACACTCTACAAGGTTCCTCAGTTATAGGTCTTGCAGCGGCTGTTTTTGCTGGGGTTTAGGAAGCCGATCTGATCAGGCTTTGGCATATGAGGTTGACTCATATGAGTGAACGGGGGATGCAAATTCTCTCAAAAACAGATAAAAGGCATGCTGGATTACATCCATTCGAACTGTTGGGGTCCTTCAGGTGTTCAGTCCTTAGGTGGTCACGAGTATTTTTTGTCTTGTATTGATTATTACTCTATGATGACTTGGGTATTCATGATGAGACACAAAAGTGAGGCATTCAGTAAGTTCAAGGAGAGGAAGACTCTAGTAGAGAATCGGATCGGAAAGAAGATCAAGAGGCGGTGAACTGATAATGGTCTGGAATTCTGTTCATTTGAGTTTGATGGGTTCTGCAGAGATCAAGGCATTGCTTGGCATCATACAGCCAGATATCCACATCAGAAAGGTGTAGTAGATCAAGTAAATTAGACACTTCTGGCGAAAGCAAGGTGTATGCTTTCCAATTCAGGTCTTGATAGGTGATTTTGAGCAGAAGTAGTTTCAACGGCTTGCTATCTCGTCAATTGGAGCCCACACACAGGTATCGACTGCAAAACACCTAATGAGGTGTGGACTGGAAAGGCTGCTGATTACTCGAATATGAGGGTGTTTTGGGTGCACTATTCATTATCATGTTGATGAGGGTAAGCTAGAGCCAAGAGCTAAGAAGGGAGTCTCCATGGGCTATGGTACAGGTGTAAAATGGTACATGATCTGGTATGACAATAAGATTATAATTAGTAGAAGTGTAGTCTTTGATGAGAGTTCTTTGCTGAATTCTAGGAATACATGTCTAAAGTTCCCTATGCCAACGCAGTTGGGAGTCTGATGTATGTTATGGTCTGCACTCGACCAGATCTAGCATTTCCTGTTAGTGTGTTAAGCCGCTTTGTGCTTCAGCCTGGAAAGGAACACTAGCAAGCTGTGAAAAGGATCTTCAGGTACCTCAGAGGCACTACGGATGTTGGTTTGTGCTATGGGAATGATACAGAGTGTTTGGTTGCTGTGTTTTCAGACTCTGATTATGCTGGCGATGTGGATAATAAGAGATCAATGACTGACTATGTTTTTACTCTTGGAAGTTCTGTGGTGAGTTGGAAAGCAACTCTACAACATACAATCACTTTGTCTACCACAGAGACAGAGTACATGGCATTGACAAAAGTTGCTAAGGAGGGAATTTGGCTTAAGAGCTTGGTCAAAGATCTGGGCCTACATCAGGATCAGGCTTTAGTGTATTGTGAGAGCTTGAGTGCAATATGCTTTACCAAGGATCAAGTCCATCATGAGAAGACGAAGCACATTGATATCAGGTACCATTTTCTAAAGAATAAAAAGAGAATCAGGGTGAAGAAAGTGGGAACATAATCCCACTGATATGTTCACCAAGCCAGTTCCAACACTATTTGAACACTATTTGAACTTGCTTAACATAACAAGCTGTTGAGTTGCCATGCAGGGCAGTTTGGGTCCTTCTTCAAGGACCAATTCGAGGCAGAGGAATGTCTGGGCACTTGTCATGGGTGCAACTGTTTTTGAGAGGATTCAAGTAAAGGTGGAGATTTGTTAATGTGCCTTGAATCATTGTTGATCGATGACACATCGGGGTCCGGGGGGCGAAGCCCCCCAGAGGTGGTCTCCACATATAAACGGATATGTCGTCTATCTGTTTTGGGCTTTTAGTCCTTTGTCTGTTTAGGGTTTTATGAGTCTACACATATACTCATGAAACGCCTTGTTGGTAACGCATTGTTGCCGAAACATGTAAATCTCTGTGTCTTTCTTCGCTATTATCATTCTCGTTAAAATAGAATGGACTATATGTAGTACTACCCCCATCCCCCCTCTTGATGCAAACATTGAACCCAAGTTTGGATCACATCAAAGCAAAACGAGAAGTAGGCAAAGCCTTGGTTACAGCATCGAAGATCTAATCCTTTGAAGAGGTGAAGGCCACTTGTATGAATTGAATCCGAAATCATATTAATACCATTATCAATACTAATAAATATTAAATCCTTTAGAGTAGTTTGAAGAGGTTTTTTTTTATCATAAAAAACGTATATGAATAGTAAATGACATGTTTTTGTTAACAGATGGGGTAATTTTTAGCTTTCTTTAAAACATGTCAAAAAGAAAAGCAATATGTTTTAATTAAAAGATGCATTATATAACAAGGTTATAAATCATGTGAACTAATCCAAGAAATAATACCTGCTCTTCGTTGCCTTTTTGTATCAGTTGTTTGCATAGATCCAGAGGCATTTGATGGTGCTTGTTTCTAATCCTCCAGTTTGTACCCTTTGTTTGCAGTAGAGCAATAACCTTACGTTTATCAGTATCCAAAATGGCGGTGTGCAATGGAGTATTTCCGTCCTTATCGCACTCATTTACTAGTTTTGCCCAAATTGGAATTCTACTTGAATTCCGCAACAAACCAAAGCTAGGCATTTTTGCAAGGTGAATCACTGTCCTGTTATTGATAAGATCTCGAAGCTCTATAGATTGAGGGCATAAATCAAGTATTGTGCTAACACAAAGGCCAAATCCATTAGCAGCTGCTCTAAGCAATGGAGTAAAACCTTCATTGTCATAGATGAATGCCGCTGCTTTGTCTTTCTCAAGCAGCTCCCTTATTATGGTATACCTCTCGGCTTCTGCTGCAAGATGTAATGGAGTCTTTCCGCTATTATCCACTTTAGTCACGAGGTCAGGTTGTGTCCTAACCAAGCTAGACACAGATAAAAGTCCTGCATATATAAAATGTTGGTAAACAGAGAAGGCATAGAATCATTCATATATGTATATGTGTATATATGTGTGTGTGGTGCAACGGTGAAAATAATGAATATTATGTCATATTGATATGAATATTATATTATATGAATATATGAATATTATGTTGTGTGAATATGAATATGATGTAAATATGGGTATATAAATATGATATTATTTATATTCACATAACATAAAATTAATAACATCATATTTGTATTGATACACCATAATATTCACATATGAATATCCACATAACTCAATATTCATATAAATATCATACAATATTCATTTGTTTTACACTGTTTCATCGTATTCTTTGTTTCACTAGAATTCGTGCCCGTGTGTGTAGGGGTGGGTGGGGGTAGTTGTTCTAGACTCCTAATGAAAAGTTAATCTAGTGTAACTTTAAGAGGAAATATATACTGAAGAAATTCATTCAACTTATTTAATTGCATTTCAACTCTTTGTGTACTAAATTCAGTCAACTATTACATTTGCACATATTTATGGGATATGAGGTACACGAATCACAACTAGAGCATCTTAACATGAGCTTCCGTGATTTCTTCAATGTAGATGTGCTATTTTAAGCAGTTATGAATCATATAGCACCACAATATATTGTTGAAAGCCCTACCAAAGTAGGTTGTAAATATTGCTAACCTCCTTTTACAATTGGTAAAAATTTCAACCAATCTCATGGGAATTCCTCTATTTCATCACAAAGAATATGATTTAGTAAGGTACATGCAAATGCATCTCTGGATGCTACGAAATTGAGAGAAAACTCGCCATGGTAGTTAGCCTGTTACTATACTCAATCAGCTAGCTCTAGCTAGAAATACAAAGAATTTGATAACAATTCTTTTTTTTTTTTTTGGTAGGAAAGCGATAGTCTAAGAGGAAACCAACGTAGAGATATGTTGAGAATTCGATATGAGTTCTTTTTTATAGTAAAACAACAGTCTGGGAGGAAACCAACGTAGAGGTGGGTTGAGATTGCTGACCCAGTGAAAAGAATGATATATTTATACTCCCTCCGTCACAAAACTTAAGTCGTTTTATATTTTGCACAAGTTTTAATAAAACACTCCCCCTCAATCAACATCATCATTCCGCTAACTTTTTCATAAATTTTATTGTTTATTAATAAACACTACATTTTTTAACCAATCAAAATCTTTTAAAAAGTCAACAACACACAAATCGATAGAAATCATTACTATCCCATACCTAGAAAACCTAAAACGACATTTATTTTGATATAAGAATAAAGACCTAAAACGGAGGGAGTATTGTTTTAATTTCATGGTTTTGTTTATCTTAAATTATGGATTATATTTTAGGATATAACTTAATTATAAAAAAAATTGATATATTAAAAGACCCTTAAGTCTAAGAGGGCAACTTATGGAGAAAGCGTGTAGGTATTTCAAATGCAGTGTAAATCCACTGTCCCAACTACCCTATCCCTCCTCGCATACTTTCCTTCCTTTTACCCTTAATTTTTTTTTAAAAAAAATATTTTTGTTTTATTTTTTAAAATTTGGGTGGTGAAGATGGACATGTATAGGGATTTTGCCACAGGTGATCCCAATCATTTCAAATGGGGCTCATCCCCGGAAAGATGGTGTATGCACATAATCGAGTGGACATAAATCATCATGCTAAGAGCTTTGAACGGACATGGAATAAAAAGCATGGTTGATTTAAACCTTGCTCTTGTTGCCGAGATGGGATGGAGAATGTTATTTAGTTGAAGAGAACACGTCATCGGGCACCGTTTTATGTGTCGAAGATGAGATGACATAGCGACACGGCAGAAAACGACTGTGACACGGTGGATCAGTGTCGGACATTGTCAACGTGTCAGAGAACGAGCAGATGGTCTAAATCAATTATATTCATGGTCACGCCTACCTACGGGTCCGACCCGTGGCCACGCCTACATGCACTCTTGCAGCGCATGTTTTGTTAATCAATTATATTTTATTATATATCATAAGAGTGAGTACTCTAATTTACACTCTTTTTAATATTTTATTACTTATTTGTCTAATACAAAGTATATAATAAAATAAAAATCTTTATTTTATTTTTATTTGGAAATATAAAAGTATATAAATCATAATAAAATATCACAATGCTCAAAAAAAAATATCACAGATCTATTATATTTCTCGGTGATAGTCAAATGTTATTAGATGAAATTTTATCCCATAAGATGTAAAAGATTAAACTAACAGTTTCTTATTTAAATTATTTTTTTATTATTTTTGGTGAAAAAGATGCTTCATTAACTAACTAACTAAAAATATGTTAAGTAAATAATGTAGTTAGTTTTAAGAATATTACTCCGTATATATAGAATAGTTTAACAATCGATCTAGAAATGATGACACTTTGTTAATAATTGAGGTGGGTAAATAGGACAGCAAATGGAAAAATGTGTAGGGTCAAGGGTCATTGATTGATGTGATTAAGACGTTGGATCATTAATTAATACCAGATCTAAAAGAGGTGAGGACAGATTATAGCACGACACCCCACAAATTTGACTAGATTCCGGTACATAAGACTTTATAGGCCTCTATTTTAGGATGGATGGATGGTTGTGCAATACAGTATATACTCATGAATCATGATGCTTAATTATATACGGAGTACCTCACAAAGCATGGACGCATAAATAGATAAATAGATAGATTTACCTCCATTCCGTGCAGCAGTATGAAGAGGATTTTGGCCATCTGGTCCGCTAATACTGAATAAATACCCTTCAGAATTTACTATTTCTTTTAAAACATCGTCGCAACGTTTTTCAGCTGCAAGATAGAGCAGGCTTTCATCTTCCTCGTTAACAAAAGAAGCCAAATCAGGTTCCAACCGTAGTAGGCGTAATACAATGCCGGAATGTCCATTTCTAAGAGCTTTGTGAGCAGGTGTGTCTCCATTTCCCGACTTCATTCTCCATGGCCTCAAATCATGTACCAGCTGATTTGCTTCCCCATTTTCTGCCCTAGCTTGAAGATTCTCACTTCGAAATTTGTTCACAGAAATGCATATAGAAATAATGTTGTTCACAACTTGAAGCTTCCCGTACTCTGCAGCCAAATGGAGCGGAGTCTCCCCTTTTGAATTCTGTTCCATCAGAAGTAATTGACGAGTATTCTCGTTATTGGACTGCTCAGCTTTTCTTATAATGTTCATCCGGCCATCTCTGGCTGCTATATGAAAGATGCTATCTCCATTCGGACCTCGATACTCTAAGCAAGTATCCCAATCATAATGATCCAACAGATCATCCACATTCCTAATTTTCCTATGGAATAACCTTTTGATAGGCACCGTGATCTCCTCCTCCCTCCATCTAAATGCCAAACATTTCTGTAAAGAATTGAATAGCTAATTACTCATGTATACTTTGAAATAAATCCATTAATAAGATATATAGTATATATTTGTCGATCTACCCACCAATTTGAGAGGCACTTCGTCCTTCGATTTGCATAAATCCATAGCACTAAATCCTTTTTTGTTCTTCAGCCTCCAGTTGATTCCACTAACTTCCAGAAGAGCATTAGCACAGTGTAGATCAGAGTTTATCAATGAAAGATGCAAGAGCGTGTTGCCATCATTGTCAACCTCGTTGATGAGCTCCTTCATTCTCGTCTTCTTTAAGCATCCTGCTAGAAAACAAGCTTCCATCTTGGCAACATGGAGAGCTGTCTTACCGTGATCTTTATCACGAATATCTACCGTCTGTGGAGACAAGTTCAAGATGGTCTGGATGATCGGCAAGAAACCCATCATAGCTGCTCTATGAAGCGGAGTTAGACCATCGTTGTCATGCAAGTAGGCAAGAGAGCTATCAGCCTTTAGCAATGCCTCCACAATCGGCTTACTGTTTTCTTCTACTGCATAGTGAAGAAGCGTCTTCCCTTTGTTATCTTGCGCGTGCAAGAGCTGCTTCCTTCTTTCTATCAAAATTGACAAAATTTCCTCTGCAACACATTCAACCGAAATTTTGAATTCCTAAACAGTATTGTATACAAACAAATGAAGGGATGATGTGTTTGTGGACATACATACCATTCAACCTGCTAGCGGGGTGAAAAGCCGTCTGGCCAAACGGCCCTGAAAAGCTCACAGAACATTGACCATTGCGGTCAGCGTCTAAAATTGTCCGTAGAAACTTGGGGCAAAAACTGTCAGCAGCAAGATAAGTCGGGCTCTCACCCACATTGTTGTCAAGGGAAACCAATGACTCCATGTCCCTTTGCAATAGCAACAGGGCAATATCGTCATGGCCGAATCTGAGAGCCTTATGAAGAGGTGTGTCTCCCATATTGTCCCTCCCCCTCCAGCAAGGTTTCTTGTTATCACCAAATGGCAACCCATCCGCATCGTGGGCGGCAAGGAGCGTCTGGACAGTCTCAGTGTCGCCAAATTGAGCTGCAAGGTGCAGGGGCGTCTCTCCCTTGGAGTTGTGCTTACAGAGAAGCTCGTAGCGAAAAGACGGTGAAACCCGGTCCACAACATCGGATATGAATGCTTGGTTGCCGCACCGAGCAGCTACATGGAGGACGTTGCTTTGATCACCGGGGGTAAGGCGTCGGAAAGCCTCATCGTCGACGTCCATAAACGACGGGATACCGACGCCTTGCAGCCGTGCTGCTGCTTCGTACAGCTTGTCATCCAGGTGAGCCATCTCTGATTCGATTGGGTCAGAAAGGTATGCGCTATAATCAAGTTAACGGGATTCGATCAAAGCTAGCTAGCAAGCCTAGCAATCGATCTAGATCTATCAATCATCAATTTGAAAAAAGTAAATTACAAGTTACAGTTCTAGTAAAGAACGTACGTGATGCAGCTTTAGTGCATATAAATTCACAGAGTTTGAACAGGTGGGGGCACCGTGGGGTTGCCGTCGTTTATTCTTAGCGACAGAGTGGGGCTTAGAGAGAGACAGATGAAGCAGCCTTTGTGACTAAAGTCAATTGTGAGCTGTCTTCGTATCAATCACCGGTATGATTTTAAAATTTTTTTTTTTTTAAAAGGTAGTAATCTACTATGATTTGTCTACAACCCTTCCGAGTTGATTTTTTTTAGGGACCAGAATCTCTTGCACCCGGCGGATATCCATCTCATCCGAACCAATAAAGAAGATAAAAATTCGATATAATTCGGATATTAAATAGGGTATAATTCGGATATTAAATAGGCGATAGGTCGGGTCGAATTTGGGTGAAGTGCGAAGGTATTTCCCACCCATCACCCGACTTGAACGTTGTAATGTCTTTTAGCTTGAAGTTTTGGTTAGTGAAGATTATGTTTGCTCTTCTTGAAGACTTGATTGTTGTATGGATGTTTAGACGTATTGGATAAAATTTGGCTCTATTTTCTAGTCGTTTCTCATCGAAGTGTTGACGTATGTTTTTTCTATAATTTTTAATGTTGAATTTGATGAGGTGGTGTTCACCCGAATCATCACTCAATCCACCCGATTTTGGCATTGGGTGATGGGTAGACGGGGCGGGTGAAACATTAAGTGGGTGATGAGTCGGTTCGGGTGGAGGGTTCTTGGGGGTGGGTGAGGTGACGAAAGTGGATCTTTCACTCACCACCCGACTCATTACCATCCCTAATTTTTTTTTATAAACGTCTGTTTGGCAAATGAGAGGTTTTTTGGGAGATATATTTTTTTTTGCAATTGAAGATTTTTTATAAAAAAAAATTATGGATATGTGGAAGGTGGAGATTTTTTTTGGCAAATAATTAATCTTGTAAAAAAACTAACGGGAGACCAAATCTAAGTTGCGACGCCACCAGATTGGAGCATGGAGGCAGCGATGGGAGAGAGGGGAACGAGGAGTCGCGGTGTCGCTTGAGAAGCGCGATCGTTGAAGTGATGAGAGTGAGACAACAGATAGAGACGAGAAGAGAGTGAGAAAGAGAGCAGAGATGAGAGAGCTAAGAGGGTAAGCGAGAAGAAGAGAAGGGGAGAGAGAGAGAGAGAGAGAGAGAGAGAGAGAGAGAGAGAGAGAGACGAGATGGCGGAGAGAACACATGGAGAGTGGAGGCCGGCAGCAGGAGACATTGAGCAAGGGAAACTAGGCGAAGGTAAGTAATTGGGTGAAAATCAAACCTAAGGCAAAAAATGTAATTACAGCTTAAATCGACAAAACGAGCAAGCTCGAGCTCGTGATGAACTTGGCTTCAAGCTCTACTCGGCTTGATTTTAAATTCGAACAATCTCGAGCTACTCGGCTTGAATATCAGCCATGTGATCCGTTCATACTTTGCGTTGTTCAAATATACTTTACAAGATTTGTTCTCTCTTGTAACTAACCAAAACTACAACATTTGTGTAAAACCTCGTCCCACATCGGATATCATAAGGATGTTGGGAGTGATTTATAAGTAATTCAAGCCCTACCTATGTTACAAGAGCTCTTCCTTTTCAGGCTCCAAGTGAGGACAACTGACCTGAGAGGGCTAGGTGGCATGGGTTGGCGCCTCATAAAACCCCGGGTCTTAGAGATGGTATCAGAGCCGACTCTAGGCTCGGAGGTACTCCGACAGTATGTTCGGGTACGCTCCTCTCGAAAGGCAGTCCCTTGGGCCTGATGGGGTCGTCAGTGCTTTAAGTGGGGGAGATTGTAACACCCCGTCCCACATCGGATATCATAAGGATGTTGGGAGTGATTTATAAGTGATTCAAGTCTTACCTATGTTACAAGACTGATGGGGTCGTCAGTGCTTTAAGTGGGGGAGATTGTAACACCCCGTCCCACATCGGATATCATAAGGATGTTATGAGTGATTTATAAGTGATTCAAGCCTTACCTATGTTACAAGAGCTCTTTGTTTTCAGGCTCCAAGTAAAGACAGCGGACCTGAGAGGGCTAGTTGGCATGGTCTGGTGCCTCTTAAGACCCCGGGTCTTACTGTAACACCCCGTCCCACATCGGATATCATAAGGATGTTGGGAGTGATTTATAAGTGATTCAAGCCCTACCTATGTTACAAGAGCTCTTCCTTTTCAGGCTCCACGTGAGGAGAACGGACCTGAGAGGGCTAGGTGGCATGGGCTGGTGCCTCTTAAGACCCCGGGTCTTACAGATGGTATCAGAGCCGACTCTGGGTTCGGAGGTACTCCTATAGTATGTTCGGGTACGCTCCTCCCGAAACGCAATCCCTTGGGCCTGACGGGTCGGCAGTGCTTTAAGTGGGGGAGATTGTAATACCCCGTCCCACATCGGATATCATAAGGATGTTGGGAGTGATTTATAAGTGATTCAAGCTCTACCTATGTTACAAGAGCTCTTCGTTTTCATGCTCCAAGTAAGGGCAGCAGACCTGAGAAGGCTAGGTTGTAACACCCCCTTTTATCACCCAAGGGAATGCCACAGCGCCAGTGGTTACGCGGACTTTAATGTCTTTGTAACCACCTTAGGCTTATAGGGACATGCAACCATGCTCCCATAAACAAGATGATAATATTAAATACATAAATAAAATACAATTAAATTGCGGAAGACTTTAAATGAAACAAATACTAAGTATACTATAACATCGTTACAATTTGTCTTGATAACAAATACAAGATAATATTTAAACTCTTGAATTAAAACAACGGTAAAATACTAAAACATTTGAAGACGATTCCGACTCACATGTTCAACCGTGAAACGCAGGAGCTGGAGGTAGGGGAAGGGTTCAAGGGCCGGTTCGGTTCAGCATTTACTTTTTCTCTTGGTCCGGTTCGGTTTAAGTGAACCCAAAGGAAAAAAATGCTTTAAACCTATGACTATGTATATATCCGAATTTTTTTGTTTTATTTAAAAATCCTTGTCATTCAATTAAAAATTATCAAATATTTAATTAAATAGTAAATTTTATTATATATACAATATTTTCCTAAAACCTCATATTACTTATATTTTACGGAAATTAAAATAAGTTACACCAATAAACCCCTCTTTATTTGAAGAAAAATATGCACCCTTGTTTTTAAAATAATATGATTTAAAATAAATAACTTACTTATTAAATTTCACTTAAACGAATAAAAATGAACCGGGTCAAAATAGTTACGAACTTTATATACATTTAATTTTCAAAAATCATTATTCAACTCAATATAAAAGATTTTTTTTTTAATATATAAATATATATTTTCTTAAAACGAAATCCCCAAAAATATTTTGGGGTATTTCATTCCTCCCCACTTAAAATAAGTTTCGTCCCGAAACTTAAAGAAAAGAAAGAAAAGAGCTGGAATAGGGATGAGAGGGTATATAACGGAGTTTTCAAAAGCGGATTGAGATACCTAACTTAGTTCTGATTTTTCTCTGAACGACGTGAAGCAATGAGTTGCATACAGGATCAACTCATTGCCTTCCGAACTCCTCAATGGTAAGATTTTTAAATTTTAATTATTTTGCATTAGGTTAGCATGATTTTATCGCGGTTAGACCACTACTGCCTTGCATCAACCATGGCTATCTAGTCTACCTTTGGCTTTCGTCTCTGCCCCATCTGGCTACCTTTTCCAGGTTACCAAATGGCCCGGGTGGCGTCGATGGCAACCATTGTGGCAGCTAGTATGCCCCGATGGTATACAAGGAGTGGTAGATTTCGTCTTCTATTCCTTTGCGTCTTCCGGTTCTTCGGTGAGCTTTCTTCTTTGTCCTCGGACCATGCTGTTCGTAGATTAACAAGAGTTGTATGCGCGAGTATCTTTCTTAATTTATCATTTGTTTATTCAAATTTCACATTGAGAGTTCGGTTGCTCGACAATAGAGCTATATGCAAGATATATCTATGTCGTGACTCGGAATGCACACAACTACTAATTACGGTTTAGTCTTTTGATCTTCTCACACACTCTGCACTTGCGTACTTTAGTTGGTTGAATTGTTTCTCACACACCACCCACACACACACTTTCTTAAAATTTTGGGGCACCTCCCCACTTAAGACCTGTCGCACAAATATTAAATGAATCCACGATTTTGGGGTCAAAATAATTTTACCCGATGGTTTCACATGTCCCCATACCTCAATTATTATGAAATAACTAACACTTTATTCATGATAGCATCCAATCCAAAACAAACACTGTCTGTGGAACCACTTGATAACACTAAAACAACGAGAGTACGACAGATAGGAAAGTGACTAAGGTTAAAAAGAACGATACGAATGACAAGGGAAAGATGCAACTAAAAGAAGCGACGCAAAACCCTTCCGCCTGGGTTGTCAGATGCTGACCTCTTTCTAGACTGAGGAGCTCTTGATGTTGCGTAGTGTTCGTGAAGATTTACTACCCCACGATGAAGATCTAGCTTAGCTTCGTAAAGGAGTGTCTGCTCTCTTCTCTCCTTTGCCAACCTTTCTTGCAGGTCTGCCTGTTGAGCTTCCATTATCTGGATCCTATTCCGCCTTTCCGCTATTTCCTGATCCAAGTAATCGCGCACTGCTCCCCTTGCCTGAAGCTGCACCTGGCGGAGAAATTCTGTGTCAACTACTGAATGTCCTTCCACAAGAGGGTTCGCTCCGTGCCCGGCTTCGTTCTCATCCTCTTCTTGTGGCTCTTCCTCCTCCTGGGGATCTGCTTCGTTGACATCTGGGAGGACTTCCTTGTCTCCTTGGGGTTCTTCTTCCGAATGTTCCTCAACTGACCTTGGAGAAGCGTCCTCGACTTCCTGAGGGTCCTCCTCTGAATCTTCCTCAGCTGCAATCGAAGGAGGGTCCTCGACTTCCTGGGGGTCTTCCTCCGAGTCTTCATCCACCATAATAGGTGCCAGGTATGGGACGCCGAGTTCATCCACCGTAAGTGCATTCTGTGTGGGGTTCCTAGGTAAGTTAGAGTGGCGAGGGGCGGCCATCTGCCACGAGGAAAAGAGGAGGGTTAAACCAAGCACCCGAGAGTCTAATTGGACGTCGGAATCAAACCATATTTTATAAAGACCTTTGCACAACCGTATTGTAAGTTTTGAGAACAACAAAGTTTCAAAATTACTTGAAGTTTGAAAGGAAGATTAAAACATAGAGACTGGGATTTTTTTTTTTATTGTTATCTTATCTCGGACAAAATTCAAATTCAACATTGAAAGTTTAGTTTGGACATAGAAATAATTTTGAAGAAATGAAAACCATTGGAGAAGAAACTCTGACACGAAAAAAAATTATTTTAGAAAATAATTTTGACATAAAACCAATTATAGAAAAACCTTTAGCTCTGATACCACCTTCTGTAACACCCCCTTTTATCACCCAAGGGAATGCCACAGCGCCAGTGGTTACGCGGACTTTAATGTCTTTGTAACCACCTTAGGCTTATAGGGACATGCAACCATGCTCCCATAAACAAGATGATAATATTAAATACATAAATAAAATACAATTAAATTGCGGAAGACTTTAAATGAAACAAATACTAAGTATACTACAACATCGTTACAATTTGTCTTGATAACAAATACAAGATAATATTTAAACTCTTGAATTAAAACAACGGTAAAATACTAAAACATTTGAAGACGATTCCGACTCACATTTCCGACCTTCGACCTTGTAGTGCTTTATCTAAACCTGTGGAAACCAGCCATCCAAACAAAGGACGGTTAGTTCGCGAGAACTAGCAAGTGACGGCACGAAAGCAGAGACAACTTTGGATTCAAGTGACCATGAAACTGTAAGAATTAAATCCAAATGAGATTTGAATATTTGAAGTGAATTGGCTTATTTGTGACCCGACCCTCCTATGACACGGATAATCCAAAAGGATTGAGTAACAAAAGATGTATTAGGAATCATATTCCGATTAAGGATGGAATATGACATAGCTTGAAACGATTCATGATTACTACCCATTACATTATTAATACGTTTTTATTATAATGTCTAAACTAAGTATTGGTTCAAAAGGTACTCGATGTGGCCCAAAATCGACCCAGAGGGCAGGACTCTTCCGGAGAGTTTTAAACCGCGGGCTGAGACAGTCGATTAAGGGTTGATCTTGTGTCCCCCAATACCTAGTTCACACCATGTTTGCTACTTGTACATTATTCTTCACTCACTTACTCACATGATATGCATTTTACGTCTTTTATCTTTTTATCGACTATTACCGGTCCCACTCTGTCTATAGTGGATAGCGACCTACAACCATTGGTTGTGTAACACCTCGCATGGAAGTGTAGTTTCATGAAACCTTAAGACCGAGGAGTAACGGCCCCGACCTACACTTTACAACATCACTTTCACTTTACTTCACACATTGTTTTACCATTTCACATTGCTTTTCGTTGGATTGATTGATTATACAATTCTTCACATTACTTTACAATTTTAACTGTATGATTCACATTGTTTTTCATTGGTTTGGATTCGATTTAGTTTCACTCGCAACAACCGATCCTCACATTATTACTAATTATTTACAATATTGATCACAACGAAATAAACATAATGGATACATACAAGAAACATATCCCTTTCTTAACCAATTAGCATGAAAGAACAAAATAATCATGCTTTAATAAAAAGGTGGGTATCTATGTCATTATTATATAGAGACGTCAAATAATAACATTACCCATTTATACTTGCCAAATTCAAACTGACGGTAAACAAATCACACAAGACGGATGAATTGTAATTTATTTTAATTAATTTGGCAAGCATTCCAACGGAAAGAAAACAACAAGACACGAAGGCACAAGTGAGCAGAAAGGCTCGGAAGGTCACTTGCCTCGATTTGGAGTTGCAAGCGTTAACGGTTGGTCGGACTCTAATTCCTTCGTATGGGCGTATGGGTAGCCTAGTCTCTGCGAATTAACGATATTGGAAGCAATTTATGCCCACATAAAAATACGGGTTAGAATCTAGAATTTTAGAAAACTGGGAAAGGGCATATTTTGACAAAACCAAAACTTAGGAAGGTTTTCTGTAATTACCCTCCTTCAACCTTCAACCCGATACGTCTTCAAGCACAGGAGCTTTCCGGCGAGGCTTCCGACGCACTTCGGCAAGCTCCTGGCGGCGGTACGGCTCACGGCGGCGCACGAGGCTGGCGGCTACGGCTTCCTGGCGGCTGAGCGCTCCTCTGGGTGGCGGCTGGTGGCTCCGGCAGCGGCGGACGAGGGCTACCGAGTGGCTCCGACGAGGAGACTCGAAATTGGGGGTTTTGGATTCGGGATGATTTTCTGAAAACTTTGTGAAGGGAAACGTTGCTAGAGGCGTTTAGAATGCCATGGAATAGGTTGAGAGCTCGGAGATGGAGAGGAGTGGTGATGGTGTACTTCGAAAGTGATCCCGAAAGGGGTATTTATAGGAA
The DNA here is from genome assembly GCA_963922045.1 of Persicaria maculosa. Lineage (NCBI taxonomy): Eukaryota > Viridiplantae > Streptophyta > Magnoliopsida > Caryophyllales > Polygonaceae > Persicaria > Persicaria maculosa. The sequence continues at coordinate 69,804,294 of OY998253.1, read as the reverse complement.
AAGGATTTGGGGACGGATTTGATTAAAATAAATCCATAAATTGCTTAGATAATCACTCTTAACACTATCCCGATCCTCAATTTGGTGAGATTCGGCCTGAATGGAGCGGATTGGGGTGATTTTCGAATTTGAGGATAAGCTCGTTCGGTTGCGGTTGGACCCCGAATCTCCAAATTGGTTGCGGAAATATCATCCTCATTGATTCCAGAACATTCTAGAAACAAAAACGGTAAGATTCGGGCGAGATTTGAGGGAGTGAAATTTCACCCATGTTCAACCGTGAAACGCAGGAGCTGGAGGTAGGGGAAGGGTTCAAGGGCCGGTTCGGTTCAGCATTTACTTTTTCTCTTGGTCCGGTTCGGTTTAAGTGAACCCAAAGGAAAAAAATGCTTTAAACCTATGACTATGTATATATCCGAATTTTTTTGTTTTATTTAAAAATCCTTGTCATTCAATTAAAAATTATCAAATATTTAATTAAATAGTAAATTTTATTATATATACAATATTTTCCTAAAACCTCATATTACTTATATTTTACGGAAATTAAAATAAGTTACACCAATAAACCCCTCTTTATTTGAAGAAAAATATGCACCCTTGTTTTTAAAATAATATGATTTAAAATAAATAACTTACTTATTAAATTTCACTTAAACGAATAAAAATGAACCGGGTCAAAATAGTTACGAACTTTATATACATTTAATTTTCAAAAATCATTATTCAACTCAATATAAAAGATTTTTTTTTTAATATATAAATATATATTTTCTTAAAACGAAATCCCCAAAAATATTTTGGGGTATTTCATTCCTCCCCACTTAAAATAAGTTTCGTCCCGAAACTTAAAGAAAAGAAAGAAAAGAGCTGGAATAGGGATGAGAGGGTATATAACGGAGTTTTCAAAAGCGGATTGAGATACCTAACTTAGTTCTGATTTTTCTCTGAACGACGTGAAGCAATGAGTTGCATACAGGATCAACTCATTGCCTTCCGAACTCCTCAATGGTAAGATTTTTAAATTTTAATTATTTTGCATTAGGTTAGCATGATTTTATCGCGGTTAGACCACTACTGCCTTGCATCAACCATGGCTATCTAGTCTACCTTTGGCTTTCGTCTCTGCCCCATCTGGCTACCTTTTCCAGGTTACCAAATGGCCCGGGTGGCGTCGATGGCAACCATTGTGGCAGCTAGTATGCCCCGATGGTATACAAGGAGTGGTAGATTTCGTCTTCTATTCCTTTGCGTCTTCCGGTTCTTCGGTGAGCTTTCTTCTTTGTCCTCGGACCATGCTGTTCGTAGATTAACAAGAGTTGTATGCGCGAGTATCTTTCTTAATTTATCATTTGTTTATTCAAATTTCACATTGAGAGTTCGGTTGCTCGACAATAGAGCTATATGCAAGATATATCTATGTCGTGACTCGGAATGCACACAACTACTAATTACGGTTTAGTCTTTTGATCTTCTCACACACTCTGCACTTGCGTACTTTAGTTGGTTGAATTGTTTCTCACACACCACCCACACACACACTTTCTTAAAATTTTGGGGCACCTCCCCACTTAAGACCTGTCGCACAAATATTAAATGAATCCACGATTTTGGGGTCAAAATAATTTTACCCGATGGTTTCACATGTCCCCATACCTCAATTATTATGAAATAACTAACACTTTATTCATGATAGCATCCAATCCAAAACAAACACTGTCTGTGGAACCACTTGATAACACTAAAACAACGAGAGTACGACAGATAGGAAAGTGACTAAGGTTAAAAAGAACGATACGAATGACAAGGGAAAGATGCAACTAAAAGAAGCGACGCAAAACCCTTCCGCCTGGGTTGTCAGATGCTGACCTCTTTCTAGACTGAGGAGCTCTTGATGTTGCGTAGTGTTCGTGAAGATTTACTACCCCACGATGAAGATCTAGCTTAGCTTCGTAAAGGAGTGTCTGCTCTCTTCTCTCCTTTGCCAACCTTTCTTGCAGGTCTGCCTGTTGAGCTTCCATTATCTGGATCCTATTCCGCCTTTCCGCTATTTCCTGATCCAAGTAATCGCGCACTGCTCCCCTTGCCTGAAGCTGCACCTGGCGGAGAAATTCTGTGTCAACTACTGAATGTCCTTCCACAAGAGGGTTCGCTCCGTGCCCGGCTTCGTTCTCATCCTCTTCTTGTGGCTCTTCCTCCTCCTGGGGATCTGCTTCGTTGACATCTGGGAGGACTTCCTTGTCTCCTTGGGGTTCTTCTTCCGAATGTTCCTCAACTGACCTTGGAGAAGCGTCCTCGACTTCCTGAGGGTCCTCCTCTGAATCTTCCTCAGCTGCAATCGAAGGAGGGTCCTCGACTTCCTGGGGGTCTTCCTCCGAGTCTTCATCCACCATAATAGGTGCCAGGTATGGGACGCCGAGTTCATCCACCGTAAGTGCATTCTGTGTGGGGTTCCTAGGTAAGTTAGAGTGGCGAGGGGCGGCCATCTGCCACGAGGAAAAGAGGAGGGTTAAACCAAGCACCCGAGAGTCTAATTGGACGTCGGAATCAAACCATATTTTATAAAGACCTTTGCACAACCGTATTGTAAGTTTTGAGAACAACAAAGTTTCAAAATTACTTGAAGTTTGAAAGGAAGATTAAAACATAGAGACTGGGATTTTTTTTTTTATTGTTATCTTATCTCGGACAAAATTCAAATTCAACATTGAAAGTTTAGTTTGGACATAGAAATAATTTTGAAGAAATGAAAACCATTGGAGAAGAAACTCTGACACGAAAAAAAATTATTTTAGAAAATAATTTTGACATAAAACCAATTATAGAAAAACCTTTAGCTCTGATACCACCTTCTGTAACACCCCCTTTTATCACCCAAGGGAATGCCACAGCGCCAGTGGTTACGCGGACTTTAATGTCTTTGTAACCACCTTAGGCTTATAGGGACATGCAACCATGCTCCCATAAACAAGATGATAATATTAAATACATAAATAAAATACAATTAAATTGCGGAAGACTTTAAATGAAACAAATACTAAGTATACTACAACATCGTTACAATTTGTCTTGATAACAAATACAAGATAATATTTAAACTCTTGAATTAAAACAACGGTAAAATACTAAAACATTTGAAGACGATTCCGACTCACATTTCCGACCTTCGACCTTGTAGTGCTTTATCTAAACCTGTGGAAACCAGCCATCCAAACAAAGGACGGTTAGTTCGCGAGAACTAGCAAGTGACGGCACGAAAGCAGAGACAACTTTGGATTCAAGTGACCATGAAACTGTAAGAATTAAATCCAAATGAGATTTGAATATTTGAAGTGAATTGGCTTATTTGTGACCCGACCCTCCTATGACACGGATAATCCAAAAGGATTGAGTAACAAAAGATGTATTAGGAATCATATTCCGATTAAGGATGGAATATGACATAGCTTGAAACGATTCATGATTACTACCCATTACATTATTAATACGTTTTTATTATAATGTCTAAACTAAGTATTGGTTCAAAAGGTACTCGATGTGGCCCAAAATCGACCCAGAGGGCAGGACTCTTCCGGAGAGTTTTAAACCGCGGGCTGAGACAGTCGATTAAGGGTTGATCTTGTGTCCCCCAATACCTAGTTCACACCATGTTTGCTACTTGTACATTATTCTTCACTCACTTACTCACATGATATGCATTTTACGTCTTTTATCTTTTTATCGACTATTACCGGTCCCACTCTGTCTATAGTGGATAGCGACCTACAACCATTGGTTGTGTAACACCTCGCATGGAAGTGTAGTTTCATGAAACCTTAAGACCGAGGAGTAACGGCCCCGACCTACACTTTACAACATCACTTTCACTTTACTTCACACATTGTTTTACCATTTCACATTGCTTTTCGTTGGATTGATTGATTATACAATTCTTCACATTACTTTACAATTTTAACTGTATGATTCACATTGTTTTTCATTGGTTTGGATTCGATTTAGTTTCACTCGCAACAACCGATCCTCACATTATTACTAATTATTTACAATATTGATCACAACGAAATAAACATAATGGATACATACAAGAAACATATCCCTTTCTTAACCAATTAGCATGAAAGAACAAAATAATCATGCTTTAATAAAAAGGTGGGTATCTATGTCATTATTATATAGAGACGTCAAATAATAACATTACCCATTTATACTTGCCAAATTCAAACTGACGGTAAACAAATCACACAAGACGGATGAATTGTAATTTATTTTAATTAATTTGGCAAGCATTCCAACGGAAAGAAAACAACAAGACACGAAGGCACAAGTGAGCAGAAAGGCTCGGAAGGTCACTTGCCTCGATTTGGAGTTGCAAGCGTTAACGGTTGGTCGGACTCTAATTCCTTCGTATGGGCGTATGGGTAGCCTAGTCTCTGCGAATTAACGATATTGGAAGCAATTTATGGCCACATAAAAATACGGGTTAGAATCTAGAATTTTAGAAAACTGGGAAAGGGCATATTTTGACAAAACCAAAACTTAGGAAGGTTTTCTGTAATTACCCTCCTTCAACCTTCAACCCGATACGTCTTCAAGCACAGGAGCTTTCCGGCGAGGCTTCCGACGCACTTCGGCAAGCTCCTGGCGGCGGTACGGCTCACGGCGGCGCACGAGGCTGGCGGCTACGGCTTCCTGGCGGCTGAGCGCTCCTCTGGGTGGCGGCTGGTGGCTCCGGCAGCGGCGGACGAGGGCTACCGAGTGGCTCCGACGAGGAGACTCGAAATTGGGGGTTTTGGATTCGGGATGATTTTCTGAAAACTTTGTGAAGGGAAACGTTTCTAGAGGCGTTTAGAATGCCATGGAATAGGTTGAGAGCTCGGAGATGGAGAGGAGTGGTGATGGTGTACTTCGAAAGTGATCCCGAAAGGGGTATTTATAGGAAAAGGATTTGGGGACGGATTTGATTAAAATAAATCCATAAATTGCTTAGATAATCACTCTTAACACTATCCCGATCCTCAATTTGGTGAGATTCGGCCTGAATGGAGCGGATTGGGGTGATTTTCGAATTTGAGGATAAGCTCGTTCGGTTGCGGTTGGACCCCGAATCTCCAAATTGGTTGCGGAAATATCATCCTCATTGATTCCAGAACATTCTAGAAACAAAAACGGTAAGATTCGGGCGAGATTTGAGGGAGTGAAATTTCACCCATGTTCAACCGTGAAACGCAGGAGCTGGAGGTAGGGGAAGGGTTCAAGGGCCGGTTCGGTTCAGCATTTACTTTTTCTCTTGGTCCGGTTCGGTTTAAGTGAACCCAAAGGAAAAAAATGCTTTAAACCTATGACTATGTATATATCCGAATTTTTTTGTTTTATTTAAAAATCCCTGTCATTCAAGTAAAAATTATCAAATATTTAATTAAATAGTAAATTTTATTATATATACAATATTTTCCTAAAACCTCATATTACTTATATTTTACGGAAATTAAAATAAGTTACACCAATAAACCCCTCTTTATTTGAAGAAAAATATGCACCCTTGTTTTTAAAATAATATGATTTAAAATAAATAACTTACTTATTAAATTTCACTTAAACGAATAAAAATGAACCGGGTCAAAATAGTTACGAACTTTATATACATTTAATTTTCAAAAATCATTATTCAACTCAATATAAAAGATTTTTTTTTTTAATATATAAATATATATTTTCTTAAAACGAAATCCCCAAAAATATTTTGGGGTATTTCATAGGTGGCATAGGATGGCACCTCTTAAGACCCCGGGTCTTACTGTAACACCCCGTCACACATCAAATATCATAAGGACGCTGGGAGCGATTTATAAGTGATTCAAGCCCTACCTATGTTACAAGAGCTCTTTCTTTTTAGGCTCCAAGTGAGGACAACGGACCTGAGAGGGCCAGGTGGCATGGGATGGCGCTTCTTAAGACCTCGGGTCTTACAGATGGTATAAGAGCCGACTCTGGGCTCGGAGGTACTCCTACAGTATGTTCGGGTACGCTCCTCCCGGAAGGCATTCCCTTGGACCTAACGAGGTCGCGAGTGCTTTAAGTGGGGGAGATTGTAACACCCCATCCCACATCGGATATCATAAGGATGTTGGGAGTGATTTATAAGTGATTCAAGCCCTACCTATGTTACAAGAGCTCTTCCTTTTCAGGCTCCAAGTAAGGACAGCGGACCTGAGAGGGCTAGTTGGCATGGGCTGGTGCCTCTTAAGATCCCGGGTCTTACTGTAACACCCCGTCCCACATCGGATATCATAAGGATGTTGGGAGTGATTTATAAGTGATTCAAGCCCTACCTATGTTACAAGAGCTCTTCCTTTTCAGGCTCCACGTGAGGACAATGGACTTGAGAGGGCTAAGTGGCATGGGCTGGTGCCTCTTAAGACCCCGGGTCTTACAGATGGTATTAGAGCCGACTCTGGGCTCGGAGGTACTCCTACAGTATGTTCGCGTACGCCCGAAAGGCGGTCCCTTGGGCCTGACGGGGTCGGCAGTGCTTTAAGTGGGGGAGATTATAACACCCTGTCCCACATCGGATATCATAAGGATGTTGGGAGTGATTTATAAGTGATTCAGGCCCTACCTATGTTACAAGAGATCTTCCTTTTCAGGCTCCAAGTGAGAACAACGGACCTGAGAGGGCTATGTGGCATGAGCTGGCGCCTCTTAAGACCCCGGGTCTTACAATTTGAACATCAAGAGCAAAACCCCTTAAGGGGCCAAATGAAGATCATCGCATTGAATGTAAGGGGTTTAAACCATCCCCAAAAACAAAATGGTGTGTGTAAGGTTGTCCGAAAACATGATGCTAAGGTATGTGCTTTCTTTGAGACTAAACTTGATGAATGTTACTTTGATGAGAATAACCTTGTTAGGACTAAATGGTCGGGTTGGAATTTTGTGTCAAATTTTAATTTAAACCCTAGAGGCCGCATCCTAGTCCTATGGAACCCCATCTTCGCTACCCTTGATGTATTAAGTGTTGGAATCGAAGATGGATTACATACCGTGGTCCATAGACGAAGCATTTGGGATAAATTGTCTAACCTTATATGCATCCATTGCCTCCCTTGGATGGCCATTGGAGATTTTAATTGTGTCATGAGATATGACGAAAGAATGAATGCGGCGCCAGTGTCCATGTACGAATGTGGTGACATGCTTGAAGTTTGCAACACCCTCGACCTTGTTGATGCCCCTTACACGAGCACAAACAAATTCACATGGTCAAACGGTAACAAATGGAGCAAGATTGACCGGGTATTACTAAACCATGATTGGATTAATAGCAATATCTTTTGTCATGTGCATTACCCCGACTTGTGGGACCTCTCGGACCACAAGTCAGTAATTGTTACCATGTGCAGGAAGGAGACCAAAAGGGGTGGCATGTTCAAATTTCTAAACATGTGGAGTGACCACCCTAGATTCAAGGACTTGGTGGAGGAGAATTGGTACAGGCATAGACATTTTTCCTGCCAACTTCGACTTTGCAAACTCTTAAAGAACCTAAAGGGGCCGCTTAAATTACTCAATGCAAAGGAATTTAGCCACATCACCCTAAGAGCCAAGCAAGCAAAAGAGACACTTTCTGAAGCCATGGAGGAAGCAAGATTGAACTCGAGAGGTGAGGCTGCATTGGAGGCTCTTAAGAATGCAAAAAAGACGACGGATAGACTCAATAAAGCGGAACTCTCCTATCTAAGGCAACAAGCAAAAGCTAAGCACCTTATCCTTAGTGATCATTGTAATACTTACTTCCATTCTCTCATGAAGTATAATGGTCACAAAAATCATATAGTCTCTATCATAAGAGAGGATGACACCGTGACTACTTCTATCTTGGAGGTTGCAAATGAATTTGTAAGCTACTACCGGAATTTGATCGGATGTGCAGGGGCTGATGTGGTGATCGACTCCTCATGGTTTGCTAGGGGAGCCTCGATCCGTGAGAAAGATGTAGAGATGCTCATAGAGCCAGTGACAAATGAGGAAATCAAAACAGCCCTATGGACAATCGGAGATGACAAGGCGCCCGACCCGGATGGCTACACTTCGAAGTTCTTCAAGAGTAAATGGAACACCACCGGGAGCTAATTGTGTGCAGCCATTAAGGAGTTCTTTAGAAATGGAGTGCTCCTAAAACAACTTAATCACAATGTGGTGAGCCTAATTCCGAAGATAAATGGGCCAAAGCAAGTAAGCAAGTTTCAGCATATCTCTTTTTGTAATGTATTTTACAAAGTTATGCCCAAGCGGCTTTTGTCCCCGAGAGACTAATTTCGGACAACATTTTTCTTGTCCAATAGCTCCTTAAAAGATATAATGTTAAGGGAGAGACAAGGAGATGTTTTCTCAATGTGGATTTGGTCAAGGCCTACGATTCCATCTCATGGAAATTTCTTGATTTTTCTTTGAGGGAAGTTGGTCTCCCTAGCGAATTCGTGGAATGGATCATGACTTGTGTCTCCACTACATCTTACTCTATCAATGAAATGCATGGGCTTTTTGATGGGAGAAGGGGTCTTCGTCAAGGTGACCCCCTTTCACCCTTATTATTTGTCATTGCTATGGAGTTTTTCTCTAGGCTAGTGAAGAAGGAGACTAGCAAAGACGGCTTCAACTTTCACCAAAAAATTCAAGGCTCTAAAGCTTGCACACCTCATATTCGCCGACGACATTGTTATGTTCTCTAGAGGGGATGAGGGATCAATGAAAATTCACATGGAATGCCTTCAAAAGTTCGAGTGTGCCTCGGGTCTCAAAGTGAACAAGGAAAAATCCGCGGTATTCCTAGCCTCGATTCCCATGCATGAGGCTGCGATTATAAAAGGGGTGATCGGTTTCAAAGATGGAGAGCTCCCCTTTAGGTACTTGGGGATTCCAATCAGCCCCCATGGCCTAAGGGTAACCCATTACACTCCTCTTTTGGAAAAAGTTGGTGAGAAACTAACATTTTGGGCTTGAAAAACTCTATCTTATGCAGGATGAAGGAAACTTATAGCCTCGGTTCTTCAAGGAATGGAAGGCTTTTCGGTCTCGGTTCTACCAGTGCCGGAAACCATTCTCTAAGCTCTCATTAGCACATGTCGTTCCTTCCTTTGGAGGACTCCTAGGGTGAGATGGAGCAAGGTATGCCTTCCGAAAAATGAAGAAGGTTTGGGGCTGCTAGACGTCCGAACTTGGAACCATGCTTACTTGAGCAAGCACCTATGGCGCATCCATAGCAGAAAAGAGAGCTTATGGATTCGATGGGTACATCATAGCTCATAAGTACTTGGCTATTTGCAACATTGAGGATTGGGAAGCTCATAGAAGAGACTCTCCTCTCATCAAATCTATCATTGAGGCTAGGAATAGAATTATTACTCTAAACTCTAACCTTGATGAAAAATTCGATGATTGGTGTATTAAGGACATATTTAAGGTCAAAAGAGCTTATGAAGAACTTAGAGAAAAGGGAGAAAAGGTTCGAAAAGGAGGTGTGGGCAAAGGGCAACACGCCCAAACATTGCTTCATTCTTTGGCTCGCTACCTTGGGTAAGTTACCTACCTTGGATTGGCTCTATTATTTGGATATAAACCACTATTGCAGATTTTGTGAGATTGAGGTGTTAGAAACACACAAACACCTCTTCTTTGAATGTCTGTATGCTACGTGTTTTGGGGTAAAATTTCGTGTTTGATTAAAAGTTATCGTGTGAGCTCCTGAAATTATTTTTTGTAGAAGCTTTCACGTAATACATTATATATCGAACACGAATACAAGTTGGTCGACAAATAATTATGATCAAGCGAAATATATGTGGAGTATGCTACATGTCAAATACAGTTATCCAACAAGCTCATGAACTGAAGTTATACATTCAATACAGTAATTGAGTTTGTAAGATACAGTGGCGGTTCATCCGATCCTCGCTAGATCGTATAGCCCGTGGCTTTGTCAGTCACTCGGTTCGAAATGCGACAAATACTCCAACTTCCTCGAGCTCTCATAGGTGATTGTTTAGCTGAAAAATTAACCAATTTCAATCATTACATGAGAGATCAGACATGCGTAGAAAAAAAAGGATCTAATATAGATATACTATATTCCTTTCAAGTGCAACTAAATGAATGCCTGGAATTTATATGATGGGCTCAGATCAACATTCATGGGCTGAAAAGTGTTCAGCCCATCAACTTGTTATGCTGGAAAAGGAATAAAGTAAAGAAAAGAAGTAGAAAAGTACTCAAAAAAAAGAAGCCTTTATACATCACACGTGAGTTCTAGAAGGAAAATATTGCAGTGAGGTAAATAAAAATCTGTCCTTATCTGCTAAAAAAAAGATCGACAGTTAAAAAAAAAAGGGATAGAAGATCAGCTAGAGCAAGGAAAAAAAATATATCTTAAAAGGAAGTAAGATATATCTTCAGTTCCTCTTTTCCCCTATAAAAGGTGGTCAAGGCTAGGGTTAGAAAGAAAAAAAAGGAGAACACAGACGGCAGAGAAAGAAGCTGCAGAAAAACACACAGCAAACACACACAGAAAACAGCACACGCAGCAAGAAGACAGCAAGAAGAAAAGAGGCAAAAAGGTAGCCTTCTCTCTGTGTGGGGTTCATATGGACTCCGAAGCCCCGCCCTTGCAAAGCACCCTTGTTTTCGCTTGTGGCCTGGGTTTCGGAGTCGCCAAATCGCCCTAAATACAACCGAAACGCCGCTGAAATTCACTCTCGAGACCCCGCCCTTGCAAAGCACCCTTGTTTTCGCTTGTGGTCTGGGTCTCGGAGTCGTCAAACTGTCACAAAAGGAGTCGGAATGCTGTCAAAATTCACTCTCGAAACCCCGCCCTTGCAAAGCACTCTTGTTTTCGCTTGTGGCCTGGGTTTCGGAGTCGTCAAAATACCTTAAACAAGGTCGAAGTGCTGCTGAAATGGATTCCCGAAACCCCGCCCTTGCAAAGCACTCTTGTTTTCGCTTGTGGCTTGGGTTTCGGAATCAGTCAACTGCCCTAAAAGAGGGCGAAGCTCTGCCTAAATTAACCTAAGGAAAATTGTTGGAATCAAGTCATGGCAACCTAAGGACGCTATCGAAAGCCTCAACAGCCCTATCCCAAACAGATAAAATAAAAAAGAAAAGAAAAGACTGCAGTCATCCAACCCCCATGGTTGTAAAGATCTAAACCAAACCAACCCAAATCACATATTCATACACAAATCGCAAGCAATTGCAAATAAGGCTAAGGAAAAAGATTCACGGCAGCCAGAATGGATTTGAGATTGCAAAAGAAAGCAAACAAATTTTCAAACCAAATTCTCAAGTCAGAAGAGTCTTAACATCTGGATTTTGAAGTCACAATTGGCTTAAAAGCATGGCGAAACTCTGCTGGAATTTCTACTAAGCCTCAAAGGGCTTAATACCAAATTAAATACAAAAGTCCTAAATCGCCAATGGCGCAAAGATTGGCTTAAGCTGTTCTGTCACGATGGCATCACACACATATTTTGATTGCTACAAAATTGCAGTCATTGCTACAAAATTGCAGTCATTGCAGGAAGTTAAAAGACAAAAAAACAAAAGGGAAACGTTGCTCAAATTGTCCTAAATAAACCCGTTGATTCACACATCAGTAGAAGAAAATTCAAAGAGAACAGATTTTCTTCACAAATCGAATCAGTCCGAACTAACTAGGTTCCTGCGAAAAGAAATAATCAAGCAGGCTCTTTCTCTACTATTTCAAACAAAAGCGCAAGGCATATGCAGTCTGTCTTCCTATCCTCGGCTATTCTAAACTAAATTACAAATTTCAAACAAAAGAAAGCAAACGACAGAACAAAAAAATAATAATCAAATCTTCAGTCAAAAAAAGAAGTTGATTGAGAATCTGGATTTGGAAGACAAATTAGCTAAGAAACCAGGCCCATTATTAAGTTTGACGTTTTTTTTTTGGGAAAAAATTAAGCACACCTTAGCAGTGGCCGCTTTTGAAGACTTCGATTGTGGGGTTGGATGAGCTGGGTCGCGCACCTCTTCCTGTCAACGCTCAAAGTCGGGATTGCTTGATCTTTTCCTCCTACTCCCGCTGTCAATCGACCCCAATTCCGAAAACCCTAAAATCACAATTTGGGGAAAAATTAGTCAGAGTGTTAAAATCAAACACTGAATTGAAAGGGGATTCTCATGAGGATCTGAAATCTAAGCCAGGGATCATCCTAAAATCGGATTCAACCTGAAATTTGGGTTGAAATTCGCATTTAAAAAAAAAACAAACAAACTTGAAGACGTATCTGGGTGCTTCAATTCGTAGCAGCAAAGCGGGATTTGCACAGCTCATACGCCGCCTTCGCTCCGCCGTCGCGCCACCTTCACTCTGCCCTCGCGCCGCCTTTGCTCCGCCCGTCTCCGTCCTCTGAGGGTTTGGTGGACCTGCGGTGGCGTTTCTTCCCTGAACTGCTAGGAAGAAGAAGATACAGATAATAATAAAAGAAAAAAAGACGTATCTCATCTGAAGGCAAAGAAAAAAGAATGAATTAGATGGGGCCATAAAAAACGTGGGCTGGACTGATAACTTTCGTAAAAAAATAAATACTCCGGATGGGTTTACAATTGTTTTAAAAGCAAATCATCACATTTGGAACAAAACAAAACAAAAAAAAAACCAATCGGTTTGGTTTTGACCTCATTGTGATTATTTACGAAATTGACCCACGAAATATAAAAAGTATAATTGACACAAATTGAAATTGGGTTTAATAAAAATCATAATGTTAAACTCGTAAAATTTCATCGCCAGTTTTATTCTAGCGGGTCAATCTCAAAATTAACTTCTAAACGAGGAAAAAGAAAACGGAGTCAAAACCCTAAATAAAGTTTCCTCAAATTCAAACGGTTCCAAAGAGAACTACGTAAAGACTTGACGCCTCATATCGGCTACGTAGGTAACCCGATATTAAATCCTAAAAATATATCGGGTACAGTCGTCAACCTCTAAATTCACTTCTAAATGAATACGACGTCAAGGTCCAACCAAATTAAATCATTTGTTCTCAAAAGAATTACGTGAAGACTTGATGCTCTTTTATGAGTTACGTAGGAAGTCCAATATTAAAATTCAATATATATTGGATTCAGTCGCCCATCTCAAATCAAATTAAACTTGTCCTTAAAAGAACTACGGGTGATTTGATCCCGTTCCAAACGGGTACGTAGGACACCCGATATAAAGCTCAAGCTCGTCGGGCTCAACCACCGAAACCCAAATATCAAATCAATATAAACACTCTGAACTACGTAAGGCTTGATTCTCTTCCAAGAGATAAGTAGGCAACCCGTTAAAATTCGGGTGCAACCCCAATCACCAAAACCACTTAAGTCTTGGTGTCAATACGACTTCGAATCAAGAGGATAACCAAAAGGGGTCGAACTCAAATTCTAAAAAATTAAATAAAATATGTTTTACAATTATTCGCGCATTTTTGTTCAACACTACGAAAATCTGGAGGAAAACGAGAGAGAAATTTGATATCCCAGAGGAAGTTAATGGTTTGGATAGGGGTCTTCGATGGCTCCGAAGGCAAAAGAGAAGGACCAGATGCATCACCAAGGCAAAAACTTATGCTTTCTCGACTGATATATATTATATATGGCAAGCGATAAATGCAAAGGTTTATGACGACAATCTCATCCCAGTGGACGTTGTTGCAAGATTCATCGCCACCCATGTTTATCGGCTACTACATACATCATATGGCCTCTATGATGTTGAAAACATGTTTGCTTAGGGTCTTTCTGGTCTAAAATTCTCCCTTGAGTGTTATGATTATAGGGTTGTGTCCTAAGGCTTGCGAGCCTTTTGGAGCATGCGTGCTCCTGGGAGCAACCCTTTTTGAGACTATTTTAGGTTTCATGTGTCCTCTCGGGGCTGCGTCCCCAAAGAACATGAACCTTTTGGTGTTTTTCATGGCATTGTGGTTGGGCCTGCGAACCCAATACATGCCCTTGTTTGTTTTGTTGAAAGTTTGGTATGTGTCCGGAAGACCTACGTGTTGGAAGGAACAAACTCATCAAGACTTGTTTTAGACTACTTTTCCTTGGAATGCTTAGGATACGTCATTGCATTCAAGGATTGTAGTTAGATGTAAGGCCATTGGGTATCCCTCATTTTTTTATTCGAATTTACATGCAAACACCCCAACTCGGACTTAGTGCTGGGGGTTTCTATAAAACTACGACATTTAACCCAAAACAGCGTTATTTGTTGTTGTATATTTTTTTCTTTCAAAAATAACAAAAAAAAAGGTGTTATTTTAGACCAATTTGGCATTTTTTAGTTCATAGCGACATAATTTCAATTTTTTGTGTAAAGACAGACCTCCCTTCCGCGAATTTCTACATCTGTCACTACCACATACAGTTGCATTACCAAAGTGGATTTTCAAATAATAAACTAAGGGCTTGTTTAAATGGAATGGAAACAAATTTTGTATAAGAAAATATATTTAGATAAGAGAATAATGTTATTTTTGTGTAAAAAATAAGTTGGGAGGGGTAATGATTAGAGGAGTACAGGGGATATGGTTAATTACCCCTACTCAAATTAGTAATAATTGAAAAAAAGAGGAACAAAACCAATTTTGTATGAAAAGTTGAGATGAGAGGGTAATGATTAAATTTTTCAACAATGTATCTGTTGAACAAAAATGCGCGATATAATTGTACAACACATTTTATTTAATTTGTAATATTTGAGTTCGACCCCTTTTGGTTATCCTCTTGATTCGAAGTTATATCGATACCAAGATTTAAGTGGTTTTGGTGATTTGGGCTACACTCGAATTTTAGCGGGTTGCCTACGTATCTCTTGGAAGAGAATCAAGCCTCACGGAGTTCAGAGTGTTTGATTTTGTGTGTTTTAGCATATTTAAGATTTTCATGCATCATTGGATCGTATTAGGATCCACCTTCTCGGAAGGGTAGCCCTAACATAAATCACACTATCATATGCATGAGATTTTCTCATGTATCACCCGAATAAATTGAGCACACCTTCTCGGAAGGGTTTCCCAACTCAACGGCTATCACTTACACGGAAAATCATGTGTATTTAATTTGACGTTAATTTTAACCTCATTTTCATTTTTAAAGTGAATTTAGAGGTTAGCGACTGTACCCGACATATTTTGAGATTTAATATCGGGTTACCTACGTAGCCGTTTTTTCCGGCGTCAAGTCTTTACGTAGTTCTACCCAACCGACTTTAATTTGGGAAAATTCGGTTTAAGCTTCTGACTCCGTTTTTGTTATTTAGGAGCCAATTTGAGACTCGATCTACTAGAATAAAATAACACTGAAATTTTACGAGTTTAACTTTATGATTTTTGTTAAACCCAATTTCTAATTTGTGTCAATTATAATTTGTATACTTTAGTGGGTGAGTTGTGCGATTAAACACATATATTTCCTTTTGGGACATGTTCACACCGTATACAACATATATCATATATGTTATATTGGTGATTGCTCCTTGTTTTATTTCAGCCGTAGCCCAAATGCAGAATGCAGCCCACTCCTTTTATTTTTGAGCCCAGCTTGTTAATAAACCAAACCAAGGTCAGCTTGCTTCCTTTTTTCGACAGAGATGTATCTTCTTTTTTTTTGTTCATCTTCTTCCTGGCAACAAAAAGGAGCTCCAATGGCTGTCGGAAGCATGCTGGAGTCACTGGCTTTGGGCGTTTGAAGGCTGAAACAGAGAGGTGGCGGAACCAAGGTGGAGTCGGCTGAACTCGGGCAAAGCGAGGGCGGAGCTGATCGAGCTAGGGTAAAACGAGAGCAGTGCGGGTCAAGCCTCGACAACCCAGAACGAGTCATTGTTGGGGTGAGGACGTCGAAAATTTGTGTGAAGAAAAGGTGCAACAGGTTTGTCTTCCACCTTTCCCCTTTCAATTTGTCCTCAATTTGATACAATGTGGGTAATTTGATTTTGAGATAATTGGGGCTGAATTCAATTTTTTTATTTGGGGATTACTACTTCACCCGAATAACAAGGGTTTGATGAGCGAATTCTTTTGAAATAGGACTCCAAGACCAACTAGATCAGAAGGGGAAGATGCGGATGAGTTCCGACATCAAAAGCCGTCAGAGGTTCTCGAGGGCTTGCGAGCTCGGGTGCGGTGCTCTAACTGTTAATGGACACGAGCAAAGACACCACAAGGAAGCGGAGGGTAGCTATGGCTCGAGCAAGTCAGGTTGGTTTCAATTTTTGTTGATTCCTCCCAACCCCTGATTTTGAGACGTGAGGGTTGTTGGCTTGTTTTTTTTTTTATCTTGCCTGAGATTGTATTAGATAATTCCTTGTTTACAGGCCTCGATTGCATTTTGAGATACACTTTACTTAGGGTTGAATTTGGTATGAAATCGGAACCCAAATGTCTCGTTTTTTCCTCTCTTGAAATTACAGTTTGATGTTGCTCCTTTCAAATTAACATATTTAGGGACCTGCCGGTCTTGAGAAAGGAAAATTGATTGCCTTTATTAGACTTTGGTTCAATCAGTATGCAAATGAATCTAATAACAGTTTGCACACAACTTTGTTTGCTGAACTGATTCACCCTCAACTGAGATTTGATGCTTAACTTCCATTTTATATGGATTTTGTATTTGCCTTAACCTGTCCCAAGGTGAATCAAGGTGAGGTGACAGTAGGTTTCACTTTACTGTCTTCTTGAAATTCTGATGGGGATAACGAGTTTAAATTTAATCTCAGCTTTGCAATTGCTTGTGCCTAGCCTAAGTGTCATTTTATGCAGCTTTAGTTTGCATAGGCTGAATATAGGTCATGATTATATCATGCTTTCATTTTCTCCAATTTGTTCAAGCTACAGATCGGTAGGGAGGATACTTTGCTTGACATTTAGTGTGCTTTATGCAGAATTTGACATTAATTAGGAGTCTAATTGTAGAGTCATCTAGTTAGAATATCAAATCATGTATATTTGTTTTAAACATTGATGCAAGCTAAAAATTGGGCAGGGCTTCGCCTCTCTAAATCGATCCACACCGGGATCGAATGTAGTGGCGAAAGAATATCCTTTCGAGCCAACTACGAGAGTATATGCTCTCAACCTATGACGTGATGGTCTCTAGGCGAAAGAAAATACTTTCAAGCCTACGACGAGCCCAAACACTAGGTGAGAGCATGTGAACCCAAGCCCGGGTTAGTCTTCTCTATTATCATGTTTACTTGTACCTGCAAGAAATGAGAAAAACTAAAAGAGTTGGCCATAGGGTCTACCTACTGCACAAAACCTTCACTAAAGTGATTGCAGAAACTGATTTCTTTCTCTCTTTGTTAAATCAGCCTTTTTCTCTCTTGCTTTTTACTCTCTCAACACTTGCTCTGTAACCACCCCCGCAGTCCTTTCAGGACCTCTATTTATAGGGTCTAAATGGGAGCAGTTACTTCTTGCAGTTATCTAGCAATTAACCCCACCTTTTTATTTCTTTCTTTATTTTTTCCTTGGATGAAAAGGCTGAGAACTCCCACGTTCAATAGGAGTAAGGGTGGTTACAACTCACCCATAACCTCCATATTTAACAGTTTCTTTCTTTCTCTTCCAAATTGATTGATGGACCCCACATGTAATTGGGTCATTTTGGGCTGATATGTTAATGGGCCTTTGTTTTCTTTTACTCTTTAATTTCACTTCAGCCCATTATGAACTTTAATGTAGAACACATCAACGCTACAATCCCAAATATGAATTTATGAAATCCATAAAATTTGACCCAAACAGTATCTTAAACCATAATTGGACTACATTCGTTTCCTTTTCCTTTATTTTTTCAAAATTTCAACTAAACAAGCCCTTATATTCCGTACATGACAAGTAAGAAATAGGTAAAGATCGAGAAAATTCACTACCGAATCCTCAACATAGATGAGAAGTTTGAAGCTCTCGACTCACACGAAAAATAAATGAAGAAAGCCAACCAAACTAACGTTTTAGCTTACTTTGTATTCCATTAGAACAACAATTTTAATGGCATCTTTGGTGGTACAAAAGATCTTTTCTATAATTTTTTTTTGGATTAGTTAAGAATTCGAGCTCAGACAAGCCTGAAACTCGATAGGCCGACGAATCGGCAGACGAACTAGCCGTCAAAATACAACAAACTAAAACACACAAATAAGTACAGATGAAAGAAAAACCCAAACAACCCGAAGAAGTCATCCGTCAGCAGAGGGGTCGAGGGAGATCTAGGGCGAGCCACGAATTTCGGGAACACGGGAGAGTCGACGACTCACACGGCGTCTCGACGCCGAGAAGGCGGAGAACAGTAACCCATCATCTGAAAGGGCGAACATGGGGAAGTGCGGATCACCGACGTTGCCCCCACCTAGATGAGGGATCTTCGAAGACCACGACTTGACCTACCAGACTTGTCTGGTGCGGCGAATTCTTTCCATTTAAAAAAAAAGGGGCATCTTAATTTGGTGATAAAAAAGATCTTTTATTTAAATGTGATTCAAGAAAACGTACAATTTTTTTTTATACAAGATAAGAATTTTTTGATAGCGACATGCACTACTGACCCTTGAATTTGCTAAATAAAGAGCGGTCATTCGGAGTTCAAATCGAAGATCTTTGGGTACTACCCGCAAGTCCTACCCAAAGGTCCCTGATTTGAACCCCGGATGACCGCCACCCAATAAAAAACGTATATATTTAGTGGCATCTTTGGCAATACAAAAGATCTTTTATTTAAATGTAATTCAAGAAAACATGCATATATTTAGTGGCATCTTTGGCTATTCAAAAGATCTTTACATATAAATGTGTGTGTGTATATATATACACACACACGAAGAACAAATGTGTATCCTCAACAACTTGATAATTTTTTCAAGCAAATCCTAAAATATCTTTATATTTGTCCCTCTGTAAATGTACAATATTGCAAGACTAGTCTATACTGATGAAGGAGAAACAAGAACCTATATAACTTGTGAATTTCAAGAGTTGATCACACATTCATGTTCAATTAAACGTAAGAAGATCGATGATATATATCTGACCTCTTCTTACAAGTAATTGAATGTGAATGTTTGTCATCAACACTTTCAAATTTACAAGCTGTCTCAGAAATAATCTAATATATCCTCATTTTTTTCCTTTGTGATCTTCTCCTAAGTGCTACCTTCGTGACCATCACCACATTGATGTAGGAGTTGCAGAAATGACCGGCGTTGTCTGTATACACTATACACATACAGAGAAATTTACTAAGTGAGTGACTCCATGTAAGCAAAGGCAACTACTCTACATAAATTAAAAAAAAAAAAAGAAAAAAAAACATTTCCACCAAACTTTTTAAAGTTTTCCCGCCAAAAATTTCAAAACATCTCAATTAATATTTTTTTTATATTCACCATTAATATTACATTATGAATAAAACATCTCACCCTCAAAAAAAAAATAGTAAAAATAAAATTATTATGGAAATTTTAGATATAACATTTAATATCTCGATGATGGATATATCAAACGCAAAACAAAAAAGAAGAGCTAAAAGGATGATGGAAATAATAGATTTTAAGCATATACTACTCATTTATACAATTTATAAATTACAAGGCCAAGTAATAAAAATGCAACATGTGACATGTGATGAGGTGAGGATATAAGCTAGCTGAATAATGTGGGCAAAAAAAAAAGGCCAGTTTGATTAAAATAAAAATTGATGCATTGTTAATTAAGAAGCTCGCATTAGACATCATATACATTTGGGAGCCACAAATTTAGTTTAATCCATTTTTTTTATCTACATATTATGAATAAGTTAGGTTTTGATGTTGGTACCTTTAAAAGAGGAGAGAGATAACTTCGAGTGCCTAATTTCATCTGAAATGCAATGAATAACGTCCTACTGGATCTTCCATCAAACCAAACCTAGTAAAACGTTCGAAAATATAAGTATTTACCTATAAATTAGATAAAATCAATAATTACATATTAACCAAATGATAGTTACATCAAAATAATAATAATCATTTTAATATAAAATCCAGAACGTACAATAAGCATAAAATATTAAATCTAAAAGGCATTATCAAGTGCTTAAAAAAACCTATATGTTAGGTTAAACCAATATATCAAATTAAAATTATCGATGATTCAATGAAACTTAAACTCAATTATTAAATGATAAATGGTAACATAAAGTAGCAATAATGCAGTAGAGCTATATACCTTTCTAAGCCGCAATACAAACTTCTCATGATGCTTTAATGTTGTTCTTGGTTGATCTATTGATTGGGACCTTAAGCCGTGCAACAAAGAGATGATTGATATATGATGTTTTAAGTTCAGTCTCTATCACCCTAACCAATGTGGCGTCACATAAACTCCAATTTTCGTTATTTCAACCTCGCCTCTCCAAAATATATATGTAGTTTAAGTTTAGTATCGTAAGAGATTGAGATCCAATTAATACCCTGAACCAAGTCAAAGCAAATTGTCGCAATACTCGATCTGGAAAGTGCCACTCCCACCACATAACATATCAGAGGGACTCTAGCAAGTCAAGTCACTACTAGCTACGCACAATGGTGAGACTTCCACTTCGTTAGGCTTCTCATACAACCGTCATTGGACCTGTTGCTCAATGAAATCAGATAGAGGACAAAAATTAATATTCCTATTACCATGTCTCTAATATGTTTAGAGTAAGTAATAGTACATCATCTAAATTAAGATTTGAAGTTACCTCATATGTTTTTTGTGAATCTAACTACTATGCAGGGCGGTCCAAATTAGTTATATGGGAATTCGGGAGATGTGAAGAGGACGACTTTGTTGCTAATAAGCGTTTATCTTGATCTACTTCTTCCGCTTCTTCTTCATCTTTCGAAAAGGAGGATGACTATTATCGACAATTGATCTTCCTTTTATGGCCATTGGAATCCCATCTCCATGCCCCTTTTGTTCAAGGAAATAACGGTATTAGCATTGTGTTGTCTAGAACTTGTATGCTTTATTGATCTTAATTTCTTGTTTATTAAAACAAATTAATGGATGAAGACCACTCACAATCTCAAATCTATGTTGGAAAAGTATTAAGATGGCATGTTTCTTATGTGTTGAGAAAAAGCATAGGATTTCTTAATATTGCAAAGAGAATTTAGCCAATGGGGAAAATTGTGAACATGTAATTGTCAACAAATTAATAAGAAAAAGAAGAAATAGTTCTTGACCATGAAAATATAGGAAAGAATCTACTAACTTAAAATTTGATACTTGGAGTTGGTTACATAGTTTAATTAACAAGATGAACTTTCAAAATAATAGATATCTAATCTTATTATTCATTGTAGTTAGCTACGCTTCGTCGATATTTAAAATTAACATTAGTTAAATATGGCAATCTAAATAAAAGCGCCGCCAACTATTTTGGCAGCGCTTATTTAAAATATGACAATTAGAGGACTGATGAGCCTTACCTAAACATTATCATTAGTTAAATATGGCAATCTAATCTCTTATAATTAATATTTAAGGTTCTTTGTTAAGATTTCAAACAATCGTAATTCATAAGGTCCTATAACTATTATGGTAGTTTATTATGTTATCTATAACACTAAATTAGGAATATAGTTACATATAATCTGACATCCAACATGGTGGTGCTTATTTAAAATTTGACATTTAAAGTTGGTAACATATTTTCACCACAAAACATGATGACACTTAAAGAACACTGATATTATTTCATTATTTATTTTTTATGGCTCTCACTTAATATGCATTCAAGCTATTTGGTGATCTCGATCTTTGCCCTATTGTCCCTTTATGTGATTCTCGATGTTCTAAATGATCCACTGATGTGAAACAAGGTGATTGGGTTGGGTTGAGACTCTCCTTACCTAGATATTGAATCTTACAAATAATCATTTTTAAGGTCTATGAGGGGAGCACCTTTCCTTTTTCAATCTTATCCGAATAACCCTTATAAACTTGACACAAACAAATTTTATTATCTATCTTTTCATATTATAGCTCCACCAAAAGTTATAATCTAATTACACATGCATATCTTATTTTTAAATGAACAAAATTATACATATACATCAAAGTTGAAGCATAATGTCTTATGTAGCGTCCTGTGTTTGATTTTGAAAATTTTCTCCCTCCCCAAACAATTATTTAAATAATATATATGTTGTCATAAATTTTGAAAGTCATAACAGGCAACAATCAATCTATACATAGATATTTTAGTTAATAAAAGTATATAATTTATCTGTAGACTAGGGAAAAAAAGATCAATTATATATATTGATAATTTCTGTCCAAGTAAAATGTAAAATTTTGATATTTTGGTAGTATTAAATTTATTAATTAGTGTAAGAGTTTTTCTTACAAGTCTATTTGAACAATTTTACAACTAATATATTATTCAAATAAATAAAAAATTAATTGCATAATTTTTTTAAAAAAAACTTAATTAAAAGCAATAAACGCTAAGGGTCTTTGTTAACAATAAAAAAGCTACGGGTGGTTTTGTTACAAAAATAGTAATGGTAAAAAAATTCAAAAACTATATATTAAGTTAGAATATTCCTATGCACATTACGAGTATATATACCTCATCAAATGGAGAGAACACATTTGGTGTTGACTTTTTGAAATGCAATGAATAGCGTCCTGTGTCCAAATCGGTATGTTGCACCTTCATCATAGACCAATATATACCTAATAGAAGTATCAGACCAACAAGTAGTTTTTATTAGTTATGAACCATTTGATAACTTATATATACTAGTATTGAGAGGGCAAAGGTGCAAAAAACAATTATCTTAAATAAAAATAAGCGTCACCAACAATTCATCACTTTGATTTCTTAAACAATTATAACATAAACAAAAACTGAAACAAAAGCATTAAAAAAAAAAGATGATCAATACTAGGGCTGGCAAATGGTATGAAATTTACCATATCAACCACGTACCAACCACAAACCGACTATGTTGGTAACCACACTTGTGGTAACCAACATGATGGTAACCATCTTGGTGGTAACCAACATGGTGGTAACCATCTTGGTGGTAACCACGTGAAGATGGTACGGTAATGGTAATAAAATCTGAATACCATGGTTACCATGGTTATCAAGTGTAAAGGCTCGGATTTTTAAAATATTAATTTTTGGAAAAAGAAAATCAAAATGAATTTAAAATAAACTCCGGCCCAATTTTTCGATTTAAATATCAATTCCGTCTTTCATTTCGGGTATTTGAACGACCAATCAGCGGAAATTTAAATTCCCGACTCGAGACCTCAATTCCGTCATATTCCGAATTCTTATCCATCCAACTCACCCTATTCTAGTTTGGGAAAAATCTTATCCTCACCTTCCCTCCCTCTCTACTTGGTTTTACTTATTTTGGAAAACAAACAACACATTACTCTTCACAAAAAAAAATCATACCTCTTTTGTTGCAATTTGACCATTGAAAAATCAGATTCCTTCTTTCAACCTCACATACCCACTTGCTACCCTTCTCTCCTCTCTCTCGGCATTCACTGTCAAATGAGCCACACCCGGCTGCCTTGAGCTCCCACCACACCTCCACCACTTACGACAGGTACAGGGGACTTCCCCGGGGATTCCAACGATCCCTTCGATTTTGGGTATGAAATCCCCCTTTGATAACATTAGAGTAGGTTTTGAAACCTTCAACCTGTACTCGGGGCGCAAGGTCCTAACGAGGGGTTTCATCCCTCGAAACGTAACTCGGGAATCATAATCCCGGGCCGTTACATCAAGTATATATATTAATTTTTTTATTTAATGTTTTTTTGTCATTACCTTTAAGTTTTAAGTTTTTAATTTATATTTTGTGTTTTGATTTTGACCCAAATTGGTCATTTCTACATTTTCTAATAGAAATAGTAGAAATATTTTGAATGTTTGAAGACTTTCAACTTGTTTTGTTTGAATTTGCAGGAACATTTTGAATGTTTGAACAATTGAACTTGGTTTGTTTCAAGACTTTGAACTTTGTTGGTTTGAATTGGTTTGTACTTTAGGTTGTGAACTTGATTTATTTGAAGTTTTAATAGGTGGTAATCATATTGTTTTTTGTAACCATATTTTTTCGTTCGATAACTTTGATGACTAACGGAAAGTAGCCAAGGGGTTTTAAAAAAATACAAACAAAATTACAACTTGGTAACCATGGTAATGTACCGATGGTAACCACAAGTTGTGGTTACCACATATGCGGTAACCACGACTTGTGGTTGGTACGTGGTATGAAAATTTACATACCACCAGTTTGTGGTTGGTACGTGGTAATCGCCATTTTTTGGTGGTTACCGTACCATGCCAACCCTAATCAATACTAATGGCAAATAAGAACATTAAATCTAAAAAACTAGATGTTCAATTTAATGAAACAAAAGGAATATAAAAATAATATAAAAGAAAAAAAAACAAGTGATCGGGAATGTATTACCTCTTTCGATTCGATGTTTTGTAGAAAATATTGATGAAACCCATCAAGATGAATGAAGAATGAAAACTTTGAAGGATTCCCATACAAATAATAGAGAATGAATGAAATGATGTTTGAATGTCTGCTATCTCTGTTGGAAATGATGTTTGAATAGAGAAATGATGTTTGAATATTGTATCTAGTATTTTATATACACATTTACATTAAAAAAAATTGTCTTAAAATCATTTAATGTGTTGAACGTTACACTTTTTCCAATTAATTTCTAATCAAATACATTGTATTTTTTTTGGTCGGAAATCAAATACATTGTATAATACAATGTGTTTAGTCAATTTATGAAAATTCATATGTATTTATAATCAAATACATTGTATAATGTGCAAGAACTTTCTAGTTTGATATAGAAATACATGTATTCCATGTACCAACCAATATGTCTAGATGGGGGGAACTCTTGCATTGTACAAGTCATAGAGCAATTTCATTTTTTTTTCAAACACCAAGGAACTCAATATATTAAATAAAATCTAAAGCAAAAGCATTGTAAAAGAAAAAAAGTGAGAAAGAGATTGGTTTAATTATATCTCTAATGATACATGCATACAGAAAGAGATTGGCTTATCTCTCTAACAAAAAAGTATATATATCTTGAAGAAGTAAATGTGAGAGAAATCTTATTTTAATTATATTTGCCTAATTTGTTGCCTGAATTATAAAAATTTGAATAGTCTATAAATTATAATATATACAATATACATGCATATAAGTTATTTAATAACTTTTATATTTGACAATGTCATCTAATTAACAATATGGGACACCTTCAATGTATGTTCTACTCTATTCCTATGTTGTGTGTTTCACTCTAATCAAGTTAAGACACTTTCAATTTCAATTAGACCTGTCAAACGGGTCATTCGGGTCGGGTCACTTCGGGTTTCGGGTAAAACGGGTTCTGGGGTTTTCGGGTTGACTCAAAGCCGGGTTTAACCCGGTTTCGGGTCATTTCGGGTCGATTTTGGGTTTGTCAATTTTTTCTTTTTTGGATTAAAAAAATCATAATTTGATAATTTTGTGATAAATTTTAATTATATATAAAAAAAATTTAATCATATATAATTATAAATCAACCGGGTCAATCGGGTAAATCGGGTCAAAATTACCGGGTCAATCGGGTCACCGGGTCGAAACCCAGATTACCCGGAAAATTTTGGGTTTTCCGGGTTCGGGGCGGAAAAAAAAAATTCGGGTCAAAATTTCCGGGTTCGGGTCGGAAATTTTTCGGGTCGTTCGGGTAGGGTCACCGGGTCAGGTTGTGTTTTGACAGGTCTACTTTCAATGTATGTTCCATTTTAATCAATATATATTAAACAACACAAAAATTATATATAAAAAAAAATATGACAAAAAAAATATCCAAACCTTATACTACTTATTATTTTAGAAGCAATGTCTTCACAAAATATTGTGCCACGTGTCCTTCTATGAAGCCAAATTTTCAGCCTTTTACCCCCACCCACGTTCTCTCCATATATTCAACTGCTCTCAATATCAATTCCTGGATAAAATTGATTTTCACCAAACCCTAACCCAGTCCTTCGTCTCCCTCACATCAGCTTCATTGCCGCTCCACAATCGACATCGCAGTCTCGCTCACATCCGTTCATCTCCCTCGCTCGGATTCGAGGTCGGGGCACCCAGATCCGGAGAAGGTGGAGGTCCCTCGCCGCGCCGCACCCCCGCGGCTTCCCTCGCATCTCCTCTCCGCCGAACCGTCGCTCTACCAGATCCACGACCTCCCTCGCATCTCCTCTCGCCAAACGGTTGCTCTACTGTCAACCGTAACCGTCGGACCGTCGCTCTACCAGATCCATGGCCTCCCTCGCGTGGATCCAATTTGAATTCTTCGCTCGGATTTGCCGCCTGGCCGTCGCTCTACTAGAACTCCACTCGCCTATTCTCGCCTCGCCGTTGGAATCTTGGACGAGCGGAATCAGTCGGCGCCGGGAGGAGGGCAATTGGTATGCACCCTTAACGCCCTCTTTTTTTTTTTGTCATTGATCTAGGTTTTAGAAATAACTAGAAAATTCATCAAAAGAGGTATTCACCTTATTCCATTTTCAGTTTTCAGTTTTGTCAAAATTTACTTCTTTCAATTTCATGAATTATGACTCAATTTGTTGGTTAGATTGAATGTGGTATTTGAGTTCAATCCGAGGTTGATAATTTTGGCTCAATTCAAACTCAATTAGGGGTTAGGGCCTTAGGGGTTTCAATTTTAGGAAGTTACATGTATTTGATTACATATAAAGTTTAGACGAATAAAAGCTCCTGACATTTATGGTTTTGAAGTACCATTTAGTCATGCACTCTACCTGTTTGATGAAATGTCATAGAGAGAATCATGAGAAAAAAAGATTAGTGGTTCCCGAAATCAATTTGTCTGAATTTATGGTTTTGAAATAACATTTTGAAATGCAATTTTGAGGAATCAAACTTACAGACAAGATTGAGTTAAGGCTTCTTGACTCGAGATAGACGCATTCTACAAAACGATTGATGCTCATAGTATAATGTATTTTTGGTGATTATGAACGGTGAAAACTCTAATGTTACTAACAGGTTAATTGTATATGACTAAAAACAAGCTGTGGATATTGTAAACACAATATTCATAGAGCGAATTTATATAGGTTGAAACTTGAAATGAATTAGAATGATATATACCATGGAGACTATTTGGATGGTTGTTGATGGGCAAGGAGTAGTCAGCACCATCAAGAGTGAACTTCCCCTCCTTAATCCTGTTTGCAACGCGACCGACTATGCAGCCAAAAAACGAACCAGCTCCTTAATCCTATTTGCAACGCCGTCAGAAACCTAGGGCTCCCGCCGGCAGAGCTTGGCACTCCGCCGCCCATCATCATCTCCCCTGGCCGCGAAACCCGAAGATTGAGATTGAACAAAAAAAGAGGAGAAATTGAGAGAGGAATTGGGATTGGATTTCGGGATTAGTGCTTATTAATGTTGAGTTGTGTTGGTTGATTGTTGTTCTTATAACCGTACTTATTTCATGGCGTAGCTGTTAGATCTGTTTAACACATGTCATTGCTGTTGTTATGGCCATATTTTTTTTCATGCCCGTGTTGTGAAATGTGCTGAGTAAAAGTCTTTAGTTTGTTGTGAAGGACGGAATTGTTATGGATCATGTGTATTTGTAATTCAATGTAGCTTGCATCTTAATTAACATAGTTTCATATAGTTTGGGAGTTTGATATAGTTTGGGTCGAGTTGTTATTTTTCATGGTATGAAATATAGTTTGGGAGTTTGATATAATTCACCATGACAACCAAAGATTTCGAAGAACAACAAGGTGAGAAGTATATTGGTTGAAAATTGACGTTCGATTGAAAATATACCGAAAAAACTCGAACATGGTTCGGGAAAAGTACTAGTTATGATTGAAACAAGACACACGAAATAAAAATATTTAATTTAATTTATTTTGAATTTGTTTTTTTCAACTTATAATTTTTTTAGTTTAAATTAAAAGAGATATCTTTTCATCTTTCAATTAAACGTACTTTATTGAAAAATTGTTGAGTGTGTATCAAAATATACTCCTTATTTTGTTTGAAATGAAACATACTAAATTAAAAATTTAGTTTTATTTATTATGAAATTATAGCTTTCACAGTTTCAAACATCCAAATATTATAGCAATCGGTATTAAAACTAAAGCATATCAATGACAACTATTTGGTGGAGTATTTGTTATTTTAAAAATCTAACGGTCTTACAAAATGAGGTCAGTACAACAAACAATAATAAAAAAATTCATCAAACAACATATTCTCATCAGAAACATGGTAAAGCATGATGAGGAAGTCCCAAACATAACACCAACTCTCAATCATCCTAACAATTCATCGGGCTATGGAAAATTGGAAATAGAAAACAAAAAGGAATAAAATGGAAAAAACATAAAAGATCAAGTTTCAAACTAAACTTTTAATTTACTGATAATTTTGAGACAACATAAATTCTACAATCGGTTTTGCGGGGGCGTGTCAATTTTGTGATTTAAATAATCATTTTTAGTAGAAAAAATTAAGAAAAATAAAAATTATCCTAAAATGAGAGAATTTTTTTGTATGTATACATGAAAAAGAATGCTTTTATTTGAATATATTGGAGAAAATTTTATTTTTTTAAAATTTTATTTAGGTATTTTTTCTAGAAGTATACTAAGAGAAACAAAAATTTGGAAAAAGTGAGGCTAAAGAGACTTGAACATATGACCTCAAGGTAATAAATATCGCTTCTTAGCAACTAAACTACGTTATTTTTGCAATTCTTTGATCTTTTTAATTAGTTTTATCGATAAAAATTAGTAATAATTAAAAAAAATGTATACGTTTTTTCGGGTTTTTCTTTAAAACTAGAGGGGTTGCAGCGACCCCAAACCCCTCTAATATATCCCTCCACTGATGACTAAAGCATAGAATAGTGCCAAATTATGAAGATAGAAGATAAAATTCAAATAAGGAAAGTTTTCAAATGAGAATTAAAATATTTGTATCTTGTTGATAAAAGATGGCTTTATTTTATGAAACTTTTAAAGTGGATTAGGCTCAATTTCCTAAATCAATTAGTTGTTTGTCCACTAATCAACCCAAATTCATTAAGGGGCATTTTGCGAAATGGCCACGAAAATCGTCCTATTTTGTGAAATAGCCGCGTTTTGGGACAATTTAGCGAAATAGCCGCTCTTCCTACGCGCTCAACGCGCCTCCTACGCGCTCTCTCTCTTACGCGCCTCTATCTTCCTTCTCTCCTTCTGGTTTCCAGATCTGAAGGCGGAGCCGGAGGCGGCCAGATCTGCACCGGCAGAATCGAAGAGGAGAAAGATCCGGCCGTCGACCGAGCAGTGGGAAGGCGGAGGGGGATCCGGAGGCGGAGGCGGAGGCCGAGCGAGCGAGTGAGGGAGGGAGGCAGTGGTGAGCGAGCGAGCGAGGGAGGCGGCGGTGAGTGAGCGACGGAGCGAGGGAGGGAGCGAGCGGCGCCGGAGCGAAGGAGGCCGGAGCGAGCCGGCGGTGCGCGCGGATTTGATTTCCTCTTCGCAGAATCGTGAGGAAGGAGATGAAGTTTTAATTAAATTACAAAAATCACCCTACAAATTATAGAAATTACAAAAACTATCTATATTTTATTAAGTGATCCATAATCTATATTTTTATTTTTATTTTTG
The DNA here is from genome assembly GCA_963922045.1 of Persicaria maculosa. Classification (NCBI taxonomy): domain Eukaryota; kingdom Viridiplantae; phylum Streptophyta; class Magnoliopsida; order Caryophyllales; family Polygonaceae; genus Persicaria; species Persicaria maculosa. The sequence continues at coordinate 69,774,507 of OY998253.1, read as the reverse complement.
CACACCAAAATGTTATATTTACACAACATACGATTATATTTACACAATTTAGTGAGAAAGTATGAAATTATATTGAGATAAAATAAGATCATGTTGAGAATAAATTCACAAGTCTCGATTGTCGTGTGCAACTCTTAAAACAGAGTTGTGCAACTCTTAAAATAGAGTCGTGCAACTCTTACAACAGAGTCGTGCAACTCTTAAATCAGAGTCGTGCAACTCTTAAAACAAGAGTCGTGCAACTCTTACAACAGAGTCGTGCAACTCTTAAAACAAGAGTCGTGCAACTCTTACAACAGAGTCGTGCAACTCTTAAAACATAGTCGTGCAACTCTTACAACAGAGTCGTGCAACTCTTACAACAGAGTCGTGCAACTCTTAAAACAGAGTATCTAACAACGGATTTGTCGATATTAACCCCACTAAAATCGACAGAAACGCCACCCTGCATCATCTTAAGCTTATCCAAGCACTCAGTCAACTCTTAAAACAAGAGTCGTGCAACTCTTACAACAGAGGCGTGCAACTCTTACAACAGAGGCGTGCAACTCTTACATCGTATGTTGTGTAAAATTTTCGTTTCAGAACTTTTTGTTTTGCAAAAATAACTTTACGTTGTGCACATATATGGACTGATCGAGTCGCAATCGATGAGCGACGAGATTCACATTCAGATCGCAGTCTCTCTCCCATTCAGATCGCAGTCCGGAAAACAGATCGTGAGCGATACATGAGTTTTTTTTTAATTTTTAATTTAATTTAATTTTATTTTATTTAACATTTTGTCGTGCAAATATAATAGTACGTTGTGAAAATTTAACCGTAAGTTGTGCAAATATGACATTTTGTTGTGCAAAATATAATATTTTTTTCCACTTTTTTTTCATTTCATAACTTTTTGTTGTGCAAAAATAACTTTACGTTGCACAAATATAACAATTTGCTGTGCAAAATATAACTTTATTTTGTGCAAATGTAAAAATAAAAATATAGTAGATCTGAATCACATAATAAAATATAGATATTTTTTTGTAATTCCCATATTTATGGGGTAAGTTTTATAATTTAACAAATTTTCTTCTCCCTCCCCGATTCCAGCGCTCGCCAGATCTAGAATGGATCTCGGAGTCGCCGCTCGCACCGCCTCCGGCTTCGCTCGCAAGCTCCGGCCTCCTTCATTCCGGCCTCTCTCGCTCGCCATAGATCTGGCCACCTACCCATAGATCTGGCCGGATCTGGCCGCTCGCTCCCTCGCGCTCGCTCGCTTTGGCCTCTCCTCCGGCCTCGCTCCGGCCACTCGACTCGACTCGCTCGCTCGCTCTCTGCCTCCGCCACCGCCACCGGCCGCTCGCTCGACCTCCGAGTTCGCTCCTCCTCCGTCCATGGCGCACGGCTCCTCCTCCGGATTCTCAAATCCAGACCCGTGGCTATTTTGCAAACCCATGGCTATTTTGCTAAATTGTCTAAACCCGTGGCTATTTTGCAAATACGTCCAAAAAAAATGTCTGTTTTGCAAATTCTTTCATTCATTAAAGGGTCATCATTTATAAGTCTTAACTACCACTGTTCATATCAGTTTCTCCCATTTTCCTCTCTCTCTCTCTCTCGCAGTGAAGAAAAGGTTTGTCTCCCATTGTTTTCGATCACTTCATTGCTATCACTTCTCGAATGTAAGCATGGCAGAAGCGAGCAATACAAAAAAAAAGTTAAGTATACAAGCTTACAAAATGCTAGTTTGATGTGAGTAGTTCTTTTGATTTTTTTTCTTTGTATTTTCTGTCTGTTGTGTTTATATATGGCTCGTTGGTTATGTGTTTATTCATTTTTAATATATGCATATGTTTGTAGAGGATGGAGTATTGGATCCCTGTTCAAGATAGGTTTCGTGCTAGAAGTAATCTGTATTGTTATCCTGAAGTTTGGATACCATACTAGCCTATTAACATATATTTAACACAAACATTTCATTAGCTCCAGCTACCCAATCAGCTTCAGCTACCCATCAACTGCCCTTTTACCAAACATAGCCATCCCTCCCCTTTCCTTAGTTACTTTAACAAGTTCACAACCACTCAAGCCCTTATGAATCATCCCTTAATCAATGTTGTGGACTCAACTACCTCCAAAACTTCCCCCCACTTCTCTAACAACCTCCTTTCCATCTCCACTATCATGGCTCCTATCAAAAGATCGTATAGCCTAATCCAAAACTCCGCCTTATCAAACTTTTTTTGTGATGGCTGCTCGTAACCCGATTCCTTGAGCACCAACAGGGACTTATCGAACGTCCACAGTCCTCCCTTGAGCACCCTTAACTTCTCTGCCTTATCAACAAATTGAAATGAGAACCGGTTGTTCACCCATTCCCGAAACATGCACACAACCCTTTTGGACTCTCTAAACCGCCCTCATCGTACTATGCAGGCTAGGTTTGGGCATTGAAATCTATCGACATAAACAATGTCCTGGTGGATGTTAAATGTCGTGGTTTAAAATCCCCAAATAATACCCAAGCCCAATAACTAACTAACAAGCAGTATAGAATAAGCAAGGGGTCGATTCCACGGAGAGCACGTACAACTTCTTAAATGTGTTTGCAAAGAAAAGTAACCAAGTGACAAAAGCAATGTTAACAAAAAAGCAATAAGTAAACTAAACTAGCAATGATTAAAGAGTAATAAGTATGATGATGATAATATAGTTTCACTCATATTCGCAACAATGGTAATCCTATGATCATTGAGTTTTTATGCATAAATAATTATGCAATTAGTCTAGGGTCGGTTTAAGCGCATAAATAGATGGATTGAACTCTTCCAATAACACCATCTAAATCCCTAACTCTTGCACGAGTAACATTAAGTCCCTAACACGAAGCAAATAAACATATTATCCCTCCCGTCTTGTCGACTTCATATCGGGGCATCAAGTCTAAGCATCGCTTCCACTAAAAGAGAACCTTTACCTGTCGATTCTCTTACAGTATCAAGAGTTCATACCCGTCGCTACATGACATGCTGGCTACTAATGCTACAAACTCGCTTGCACCGCCGACGCCGGCTAATCCTACACAAAGACAGCGAGATGCACCTATAGCTCTCATAGCCCTGACCTCACCGGAGAGAAAGATCGATGCTCTAGCACCACGTACCAAGGGGCGGTTTTTGACAACATCGAGTCTATGCCCTAGTGTTTTTGGTTTATTTTGTCCTTAAAATATAATTAATGAATAAGAAAGTGGGGTAAGAAATTGTAAATGATATAGCAGATGTTCATCAAACAAGAGTTCGACAATCAGATAAGTGGAAGCGAAAGAAACTCAAGCAAAGAACACAACAATTTTACGAGGTTCGGTCAAAATGACCTACATCCTCGGGGCCACCAGATCGGACCCTAAATCCACTAACTCAAATGTTCAAGGGCTTACAGAGTAACACAAATACAGAAAAGCAAGAATAACATGCAACAACAAGAAAGCACAAAACACTAAAGAAGAAACAAGAGCAAGACGAAGAAGATCTTCGTCGAAGGTAGATCTGCAGAGGAACAACAGAACGGCCACCAAAACAAGCGCCGGAGAAGACCACCGAAGCTAAGAAGAAGCGACGCTCCCTAACGGGATACAACGACGCTAGGATTTCCTGGCTCTCTCTCTCTCTCTCTCTCTCTCTCTCTCTCTCTCTCTCTCTCTCTCTCTCTCTCTTTGGACTTACCCAAACGGAGAGCTTCAACCGTGACAAGCAAGCAGGAGGTAATGAGCTTATATAGGCGAGCTCACGAGGGAACCCTAGCACCAATACGCTGCGTTCCACAAGAGTTGAAGACCGAGCTCAACTATCTCAAAGGAGAAGTGGGCCGGTTGAGCTCAACAGGTTTGGGGGTCCAACTCGGTTTGGCTGCTATAAAGCTAACACCCAAAATCGAGCCTAGCCTGACCCAATTTCACCCTTCAATTATAGCCCATATAATATACACACATTACACATATTACATGTTACATAAGATGTACAAAACCTAAGTTCTTAATGAAATAAACTCTACAATATGCCCATGTATTTCTTTAAGCCGCATATCCTGGATCTGCAACGAGTTAGAGCTTCATAGCCAACTGGATTTAGGGGTAACCGATCCTTCTCAGGCCCAACCTACCTTGGAACACCAGACTAAGTGAGATCCTCCATGTAGAGGAAATTCCTGCAGGACACGAACTTATCAGATGTAACAATCTTAGTCCCATAATCTACAGGATTCTTATCACCACTTATTTTAACAACTTTAATAATATTCTTATCAACTTTTCTCTTATGAAATGATATCTCACATCTACATGCTTTGTTCTTTCATGATGCACAGGGTCACGACAAAGATATAAAACAGATTGAGAATCAATATTAATAGTTGAAGTCCAAGGTTTTCCAGAAATCTCCCTGTACATGCCCTATAGCCATATTGCTTCCTTTGCAGCTTCAGTAGCTCTTATATATTCTGCCTCAGTTGATGAGAGAGCAACTATAGGCTGCAACTGTGACTTCCAAGAAACACAGTTTCCTGCCCCTGTAAACATGTAAGAAGCAGCAGACTTCCTATTGTCTTTGTTGCTCGCAAAATATGCATCCACATAGCCTTGAAGGCTTACAGCTGAGTACATGCCATAAACCAAACCAACATTTTTTGTGCCACACAAATATCTTAACAAAAATTCCATGGCAATCCAATGCTTCTCACTAGGGTTAGACATAAACCTGCTTAAAACACTGATTGCAAAAGCTAAATCAGGCCTAGAGCAGATCATAGCATACATAACTGAACCCACAGCAGCATCATAAGGAACCTTTTTCATGTAAGCAGCTTCATTTTTAGAAAGAGGATCAACAGTTTTAGTCAGACCAAGATGAGCACGAAGAGGCATAGAAGATGTCTTAGCACATATCACATTAAACCTTTCTAAAACTTTATGAATATAATCAGATTGAGATAGCATGATCTGATTTTTCCTTCTATTTCTAATAATGTCAATTCCAAAAATTCTTTTAGTTGCACCAAGGTCCTTCATATCAAAGTTGGATTTAAGACCCTTTTTAAGTTCTTTAATCTTGGTCATATTTTTGCACACCAGCAACATATCATCAACATATAGCAAGGCGAGATCTACAGAAACCCTAAAGCATGCGAGACACACAAGGTTTCACACAATCTAAGAACAGGATCTGATGCGTCATGCAGGGGGGAGTGGCACCATGCGATACAACCTATATAGGCCCACCCGCTTCCTGCATCAATTTCCTCTCTCTGAGATCTATGAAGATTCAGAAAGGTTGGAAAGAGGACACTCAAGCTCTAGCATCAAAACACAAACTCTGATACCAATTTGATATAGAAGATGTTCAACAAATAAGAGTTTGACAATCAGATAAGCGGAAGCGAAAGAAACTCAAGCAAAGAACACAACGATTTTACGAGGTTCGGTCAAAATGACCTACGTCCTCGGGGCCTCCAGATCGGACCCTAAATCCAATAACTCAAATGTTCAAGGGCTTACAGAGTAACACAAATACAGAAAAGCAAGAATAAAATGCAACAAGAAGAAACCACAAAACACTAAAGAAGAAACAAGAGCAAGACGAAGAAGATCTTCGTCGAAGGTAGATCTGCAGAGGAACAGCGGATCGGCCACCAAAACAAGCGCCGGAGACGACCACCAAAACAAGCGCCGAAGACGACCACCGGAGCCAGGAGGAAGCGACGCTCCCGAACAGGATACGACGACACTAGGGTTTCCTGGCGCTCGCTCTCTCTCTCTCTCTCTTTCTTTGGAGTTACCTAGACGGAGAGCTTCAACCGTGACAAGCAAGCAGGAGGTAATGAGCTTATATAGGCGAGCTCACGAGGAAACCCTAGCACCAATACGCTGCGTTCCACAAGAGTTGAAGACCGAGCTCAACTATCTCAAAGGAGAAGTGGGCCGGTTGAACTCAACAGATTTGGGGGCCCAACTCGGTTTGGCAGCTATAAAGCTAAGCCAGTTAAATAAATACGGAGTAATAATTATCACAGGCTTAGAGGGCCCTATAAACCAAATCGGTGACCTAACCCACCAAACTCAGCAGCCACCGTCATCCGTGTATTTATCTCAAACTCATCCTCCCCCAAATTATCTGTGCTCAGATCTCATCCGACCCTAGGGTTTTCATCTTCCCTCTTCGCCCTTTCTATTCGGATCAGGTACCTTTCATCGCATTTATTCCCCTTCAAATTTATCCAATCCTTATTCAATTTCAGCTAATTCCCTGGTCTATCTACATCTGCTGAAGATCGTTGCTTTTGGGGCTTTCTTTTCAGGAAGATCTGCTCTGAGTGTCTTTCCATTTTCAGATCTTTTAATTTATAATTTGTTTTTGAGTGGAAATTTGGCTTTGCGTGCAAATTACTCATAAGTTACACCTGGAAATCTCATAGCTTGCTCTTTGTTTGATTTCTTTTGATCGATTGATGAGGTGTTTGTTTCGCCCAAAGGCCGAGCGCTTCCTCCTTTAGAGAGGGGTGGCGTGGTATTTCACGAGAGAGGTTTTTGATTTTCGTGGCGCATTCGTTTGCGTTGGGCTAAATTCACAGATTTTTCTGGGGTCGCCTCCGCCGCTTTCCTGTTTTTGTTCTGCAGCATAAGCGAGGGGTTTTCCTACATATTTTTATCTGTCCCTTTCTTTTTTTGATATTTGTTGTATGGATTTTGGTGAATCTAGTTGATTAGTACTTCTTTAATATGTCTGTAGAAATGCATATGTTTGTTGATCTGATCTTACCTGATGATTGACTTAATAATTTCCAAGGAGTCAAAGTAGAAACACCAGATTAGATGGGAGCTAGTATAGATGCTATGCATTCAATGATGAGTAATGTTAAGCATGTTGTTTTCTGGATGCGCTTATATGTGTGCTTGTTGAGAGTATGATGTGTTTATATATTCAATCCAATATTATGAGTAATAATAGGGTGTGGCTAATTTTTAAGATATCAAATTGCAGGTCTGAGCATCTTCTAAACAAGAAGCTAAACGCTATCTCGGTTACTAGTTTTTACTCCTATCAGCCAAGTTTCATGTCTGAGATTGACACTCAAATCCCCACTGCTTTTGGTGAGCCCTTTTTCAGTTGGTCTTGCCAACTAAGAAATCTGTTATTTGGCAAAAAAATTTACTGTTTTGGTGCTCTCTTCTTTTCTAACCATGAAGTAATGCTTGAATTTGAGTGAGGGTTTTGTGCATTAACATTGCATGGGAAATGAATAAACTAGATTTTGGTTAAATGTCATTTCCTCTTGCACAATGAGGAAATGTTTGGTATAATCTGTACTCAGTACTTTCAGCAGCTACTATAGGGAGGCGTTGTGGATGCCAGTTGGTGTTACATTAGTTTATATTGAGTAGATCAAGATGTGCTATACAGCTATTGTTGTCTCCGCCTGCCTAGCAAAGCTCAAATATGCTGATGTTTCTTGATTCATTGCCCCAGAGTATTTTGTATTATCTGATTAATTGGTGTATGTTTCAAATTAGATCCATTTGCTGACGCAAATGCTGAGGATTCTGGTCCTGGAACAAAGGAATACATCCACATCCGTGTGCAGCAGCGTAATGGTAGAAAAAGTCTGACTACTGTGCAAGGTTTGAAGAAAGAATTCAGCTACAATAAAATTCTCAAGGATCTCAAGAAGGAATTCTGCTGCAATGGAACAGTTGTTCAGGACCCTGAGCTAGGACAGGTGTGCCTCAATAATTCCAGTGTTTTCTACCTTCTTCCTTCTTTTCAATCAGCTTGATGATCTTTCTGATTTATTTATTTTTATTAATTCATAGGTCATTCAGCTGCAAGGTGATCAGAGAAAAAACGTCTCCACCTTCCTTGTTCAGGTAAGTCCTCAATATTATAGTGAAGCTTTTTTAATACACTGATTGCATCTTCAAATTTGAAACTTGAAACAAACAATACATTGTCCAATACTCTGAAGAATTTTGCATATCTTGTGTGGTTCTTTCTTCGTTGCAAACAGGCTGGAATTGTGAAGAAGGACAATATCAAGATTCATGGATTCTGAGCCAATCTCTCTATAGAGCTCACAGGGCTTGACGGGTTCAGTGTCAGTAAAGCTTGGTGTTTCAAAATATACTTATTGATATATATGAAGCTATGCTCTGCCAATAAGTCCCATATGTTGGTCTAGTATCAACAATTGACTTAGGGTGATCTTTGGATATCCCCCCGGTACTATAAGTTATGTGGATAACACAAGTGTGAAACGATAAAAACCATATGTGCAATGATGATGATGATGATTTCAATGTCGTCTTATCAAGCAAACTTGCTCAACCTATGTTGCGCTGTGTGCTAACACTGCAGGTTTGGAAATGCTCAAAGCTGCAAGGCCAAAAAATAAAGAAATGTGAAATGTTGGATGTGAATGGAATGTTATGTCAAATGGTTTTACGTTTTATTATGATTATTATTAAAATGGTTTAGATTGATTTTGTTTGAGATTAACCACTGATATTTGCATAATTCACGCCTGCAAGAAGCTCAGCAGAAGGATCAGTTTCATGCCAATTTTCCATGCTGAGCTCGCTTTGGTTTGCTTATGTAAAGCTCCTCCTTGATCAAGATTTCATACAGGGCAAACAATCAAAATCCCAATGATGCACCATAAATCAATAGGTTGAGATTATATGTTACTATGATAGATTTTCGGGAGCTGTCTTTAATATTTTGCGTGGTGCTATCAAAGGTTATGAATTCATATAAACACCAATCCACATCTCATTTCGGTTGTGTGACTGTTTCTGTAATTAACTACATTTTCATATAATGTAGTTTTAGAATGATACACCAAATGCACTTACCCCCGTTTGTTTGAACGAGACCTCTGTCCGCTGCTCCTTGGGCACACTTGGGTCTCCATGCTGTGACCCATTCTTCTCAGCGATCAAGTACTTCAACCCCTCGATATCCTGCAGAAAGATCATCTTCTTATCGTCATTCAGCGGAGTGCTGCTGAACGAGTAGGCCCTCTCAAAACCTGTGGCAGCTTTGCCTATCCGGAAGGTAACAAACTAATCCTCGAAGGGAATGTCATCCCAGTTGAAGAGCGTGATGCGGGCAGTCCAGCCACTCTTGAAGTCGCCAAGAAGTTGCCGATTGGCGGTGTCCCCACCATTATCTGGCCATGGGAGAGGGTTTTCGATGGGGTGGTGCTTCATCTTGGGCCACACGAGTGCCTTCTTGGTGCAGTTTTTGAAAGGCACGAGGAGGGCTTCTGGTGGAAGCAGCGGATGCGGGGTACTTGCAGTTGCTGCTGCATTTTTTGTAGTAAATATTGTGACTTGTCCTCTTGAGCAAAATGGAAATAAGGGTCTGTTTTCTTACCTTCATTGGAAGGGATGGAGAACAAAGATTGAGTGGTACATTTGGTTGGTAGTAAATGACAAATATAAGCGTGTTCTGTTCGCACAGAGTTCGATTCCTCTTGTCCTCCTTTTAACCATTTCGGAATGGCTCACTAGAAAGGACTTGTGGCCGCTCTTTATTTACCAATTCAAGAAAGGGATGGAGAGGATGGGGTGGAGTGTGCCTGCGCCGTTTGGCAGGAGATAGAGCGAGTGGGGATGGGCGGGATTCGGGGGTGGAAGAGGGTGGAGGTGGGTGATTTTTCCCATCTTGGGGGTAAGGTGGACGGGGTGGAGAGGTATGAGATCCTGAAATTGCCGTCCCCTCTCCCCTCTCCCCTGTAGACAGGGGGAGCCTCCCCGGGAAAATACAAAAAAAAAACTAATTAATTTCTTTTATATATATATGGTAATCTTAAGGCAAAAGTCACACAACAACCCAATGGGTATAATGTTTGTTTGAGACAATGAAATCAGGGATTCGATTCACCAATCCACCCTCATAATTCAATGTTTGAGACAATGAAATCAGGGCTTCTAAAAATGGAATGTTTTTTATAACCAATAAATGAAATGAGAATAAAAGAAAAAGAAACGATAAATAAAAAGAATAGTTGCATCATTGGATAGACATACGTTGCTATAAATTCAATTGGATGTTCAAGCACCCATTGGCCTCAAACTGATGTCCTTGTGTATTGCGTTCAAAGCTTCGGTTTTGTGCTTATGGACAAGTATCATCTATCTTGAAATTGTGATCTTCTAGCTTGCATTGAAAACGACAACTTTATTTTTGCAATTCAAGTAATTTAATTGTGATCCTTTGTAGCAATTCTTACCAGCCGTGAATTGAATGACCAGAATGAGAAAACCCCGAATCACCTATTTATCAAGTGCAACCACACCCTAAAACTATGGAAAATAGATCCGTAAATTAAACAAATCGTTCAAGATATGGATATAACCAACAAGAACATCAATGAAAATATAACAAATTTTTTTTGAAAACTAAACCACAAATAGAAAACAACATTAGTCATTACTTGGTGGTGCAAAGGACAAACAAAAATAGAAAGATCTTTGACGACAATAACTCCACATCGATTCAAAATATGAAAACATTTACAAAGTAAACAATAAGAAATTTGGGAGAAGATAAGCATGGATGACAAACATCAGACTATCATTAAAGGCTCAACTAAGACTAGAAAGAAAAGAAACTTGAGATGGAATAAACCATCGATAGCAACCCATAAAATAAACGTTGATGACAATTGTAGAGATACTGACACTTCAACGACAAGGTATATCATCCGTGACTATCAAGGAGAACTGATAGCTACTGGAGGGGCACAGATTGGTCAGAACAGTGCTTTGGTTTCAGAAGTGTTAGGATTTAAGATGGGTCTTCTTAAGACAAGAGATACAGGACTTCTACATGTACAGATCAAGGGTGACAACCTTACCATCTTCAATGTGTTAAAGGGTTCCTGGTCTTGTCCCTGTGAGATTGAGATCCTGATTATCGATATTCTTCTCATCCTTCAACAGTTCGAGGTGGAAAAGATATACCATGTCTACAGGGAAGTCAACAGGTGCGCCGATTGTGTTGTCGGACTCTTCTAGACAACTGCTACACCAATGCCCCTTTAGGATTCATAAGGATGTCATTGGTTTGTGGTCTAGCAGAGCTAGTCACTTCCAAAATTTTCACTCGTATAAGAAAACAAAGTAATTTAATTACTTTATAGTATAAGCTAGTTGGAACATGCAAATCCAAACCAAAAGAAAAGAAAGAAAAGAAGAGGGGAACACACTAAAATGGATTAGAAATACTAGGGGTGGGCACAAATCCCGCAAATCCCGATCCCGTCCCGGTTCCGTCCCGATCCCGGTGGGATTTAGGACAAAATAGCGAATCCCGTCCCGATTCCGTCCCGCAAAAATTATGCGGGACGAAACACGGGACGATCCCGGTGGGATCCCGCAAATCCCGTCCCGTCCCGCATATAATAATAATAATAATAATAATAATAATTTTTATAATAATAATATTATAATATTATAGAATAATAATAATTTCGGGATTCGAACCGGGGACGTATGTGTATACCCACAAGTTAACTAGCCCACCAAACTCAGCACAGCAGCCACCGTTCCATCCGTGTACGTTGATTCTCAAAGTCCATCCTCCCCCAAATTATCTGTGCACAGAACTCATCCGACCCTAGGGTTTTCATCTTCCCCCTTCGCCGTTCCTATCAGGTACCTTTCATCACATTCATTCCCCTTCAAATTTATCCATTCCTTATTCGATTTCAGCTAATTCCCTGATCTATCTACATCTGCTGAAGAATCGCTTTTGGGGCTTTCTCTTCAGTAAGATCTGATCAGAGTGTCTTTCCATTTTCAAATCTTTTAATTGGTAATTTATTTTTGAGTGGAAATTTGGCGTGCTAATTACTCATACGTTACACTTCGTAATCTTCTAGCTTGCTCTTTGTTTGATTTCTTTTGATCGATTGATGAGGTATTTGTTTCGCCCAAAGGCCGAGCGCTTCCTCCTTTAGAGAGGGGTGGCGTGGTATTCCACGAGAGAGGTTTTTGATTTTCGTGGCGCATTCGTTTGCGTTGGGCTCAAATTCACAGATTTTTTCTGGGGTCGCCTCCGCCGCTTTCCTGCTTTTGTTCCGCAGTCTAAGCGAGGGGCTTTCCTACATATTTTATCTATCCCTTTCTTTTTTGATATTTGTTGTATGGATTTTGCTGATTCTAGTTGATTAGTACTTCTTTTAGGGTTTTTGGTTTGGATTTCAATTTCATTTGAGGAACAAGAAGTTCGAATTTTTCCGCCTTGAAACCTGTTATGATGAATTTGTCTCAGCACACTGAATCTAGTGCTTAATTGCATCGCACATCCTACTTTTCAACTTTGTTATCACAATGGGGAAAATTAGAAGATTGAAGTTTTTCAGCTGATACATGATGGTGTCATCAGTCTATTTGATTTCTGCTACTGATTACATTGCAACTATTTTTTAGTGCAATGTTTGCACTTGCAGCGACTACCAATTGGTTGATTCGGCATGGCTGGTGCAGGTGAAACGATATGAATGCATTCAAGGCTTTCAAGGCACAGGTTCCAATTGCTTGGAGCCCAAACCTCTACATAACGCTGGTGAGAGGTATACCGGGAACTAGGAGGCTCCATAGACGTACTCTTGAGGCATTGCGTCTTCGCAAGTGCAACCGAACTGTCATGAGATGGAACACCCCTACTGTTAGAGGAATGATACAGCAGGTTTCGCTCATTTATCATATTTGTGCTTGCTATTATTTTCATTCTTGATTGGGGCTTTTGGTGATTATGTCGCCTATATAATTTGGTTCCCTGTCGCTTATAGGTTAAGAGGTTAGTGGTCGTTGAGACCGAGGAGATGTTCAATGCTCGCAAACAGAATCTGGCCAATCATCGAGCAATACGCCCCCCTCTGGTTGTAAGCCATTGTCCTGCTCCTAAAAGTGAATCATCTTGAATTTTGATATTCAATAGGAGATGGGTTCCCTTCTTTTTCATGGTTTATTGCTCTAAGACAATGTAGCTCTAAGATTTACAATGGAAGTTGTCTCATGCTAGTGTGAAATCTGATGGGCGTCCACATCGTTGCTTGCTTTGCCTTTTCATTTAGCGGACGTTAAGTTAGTTTGTGAAAAATGGCAATTTCTTATCTGCTTGTTATTTTATCTGCATAAGAAGGGGTTATCATAAAGTTGATATTATTGGACATTGAATTGTTTTATGGTCCCTCAGGTCTTACAGGCTAGTGACATGCCCCATGGGATTGAATGGGTATCGAAGAAGTTTTGCTTGTCTTGGATATTATGGATTATGAATCATGATTTGAGTCCCTCATACATACTGCAATGGTTAGGGTACTTCTATCTGTGAGATTCTGTCTGTCTATAAATTACAGTGCAAACAAACCAAATCCATTTGTCTCCAGTTTCTCAATGTTGTCACATTTGATCCCAAAGCCTATCATAGATTGCGAATCCTACAAAAAGCGACTCATTTTGTTCTATTGCTTGGTGTCCGAATTCTAGTTACTTTGTTAAACATCAAAACATGATATTTTTATCCTGGACATTCTCATGTCTCAAGCAGTTACATGATCTGGATAACGCAAGTCTGAAACGATAAACCATATATGCAATGAAAACGATGATGATGATTTCAGTAACGGCTTGTAATGCAAACTCGGTTCACCTATGTTGCACTGTGTGCTAACTTGATTTTATTTTAGATTAACTATTTCTATTTGCACATCACAAACAATCAAAATCCCAATGTTAAACAATAAATGCATAGGTTTAGATTATGTTACTATGACCCCTTTTTTTTTTAGATTTGCTTATCTATAGACTATAGCATGCTCATTGTGGAAGTGTAAGATCAGTTTTCTGCAAGCTGTCTTTGATATTTTGTGTGGTGCTTTCAAAGGGTATGAATTCATATAAGCACCAATTGACATCTATACTTTGCGGTTATGTGACTATGTTTCTGTATTTAACTACATTTACATATAGTATAGTTTTAGAATGATACACCAAATACATTTAAAATCAATGCAAGTAATTAGATAGGGGCTTCCCATATCCGGCTCATCAGCCCCAATGAAGCCGATCAGTAACCAGCACAAGCCCGACCAACCATGCGACCACAAGTGGCACGAACCCAGCTCGGGATGTGTGTCCTGCACCCCTCTTAGGGAAGGCCCTTGGGAGCGCGCACTCCTCTCCGTTAAAGATAAACTTCGTAGGGTAGCCATCACCTTCTGCAATTTTCAGCTTCACGTCGTGTCTCTTCTTGAAAGAGATGACTGTCTGCTGCTTCCCGGGCACCCTTGGGTCTCCATTCCGCGACCCATTCCTCTCAGCGATCAAGTACTTCAACCCCTCGAGCCCCTGCAGGAAGACTGTCTTCTTGTCGTCATCCAGCTGGGTGCTGTTGAACGAGTAGGCCCTCTCGAAGCCTTTGGCAGCTTTGCCTATCTGGAAGGCAGCGAACCAATTCTCAAAGGGAATGTCCTCCCAGTTGAAGAGCGTGATACGGACAGTCCAGCCACTCTTGAAGTCACCGAGGACGTGCCAATTGACGCTGACTCCACAGTTATCCGGGCATGGGAGAGGGTTGTAGACGGGGTGGTGCTTCATCTTGGCCCACGCGAGTGCCTTCTTGGTGCGGTTTTCGAAGGGCACGAGGAGGGCTTCCGGTGGAAGCAGCATTGCAGGGTACTTGGTGCTGCATTTTGGGTAGTCATCGGGGAGATTATCGCATCCGCAGGCACAGGTGTCGCAGGGCACCGCTGATTCGTTGTAGAAGCTGGAGAAGGACACACAACACCTGGCCTGATGCGGCTTCGGCTTGCTTATGTTGCACACTACCTGATCAGATTGAGCAAGTAACATGTAGTTAACAGAGATCCGAACCATGGAGTTCAACTTCACGGGATTGTACCTACCTGCCAGCTAGCCACAGCCAAAGACACGGACTTGAGGCCATTGGGATCAGGGAACTGGGTCGGAGAAACCTTGATCGGAGGCCCACAGCGGTAATGAGGGTTGACAAGCCCGGAGATCCTCCAATTCTGAGGCGGAAAGAGCGCTGTTCGTTTCTGATCCGGTGGCAGCTTGAATACTTGCAGCTGGAAGATCGTTCGTGCCTCACTCTCGTTCATCAGCTTCGACAATATGGTCCCATTCCGGCAGCAGAATGGGAGCTTCCCGATCTTGTCGTCGTTCTTCTTCTCCCTCGGAAGGTCGACTATGATGGGGGTCTTTTTACAGCTTACAACCTACCACAACCATTATCACATATACATTTTCGGATCATTGGAAAAACCGATTTTAACAGTATAATGATAGGGATAGGTACTTGGGTGAAGTCCATATCGCCATAGTACTGGCCGGCAGGGCCATAGATGCAGGTAGAAGGGTCCTTGATGTCGGTGGATGCGCCACGCATGTTGTAGATGAACTCGCCCCTCATCCAGTCCCAGGTGAGGTTCCAGTGATCGAGCCGCCCGAGTAGGTTGTTGTTGTCGATGGTGACCTGCGCCTGGTAGTTGTTTCCAAAGGCTTGGAGCACGTCGTAGGCTATGGTCAGGTCTCCGTACCGCCGGTCGTATATCTTCGCCGGCTTGATCTTGAACTTCTTGTCCTTCCTGCAGCACATCTGCATATTCGTCTCTGCATAACACATTTAACAATTTCTATTTTATATCCAAGCAACTCATCTATAAAGACAATGAAGACCATAACTTTGCATAACGGGATTATACTCGATTCGTTTGGTAAATAAAAAGCCGAGTTTTTTTTTAGCCAAGTTCGAGCCAAGCTTGAGTTACTCGGTCATAGAGCAATTTTACTTACTCAGAATATATTAACTTAAAGAGAAATATTTGAACTCGATCAAGATGAGCTACCTCAATGCTTAAAAATGTGTCATACCCGACTCGTTTAGTAAATAAAAGAATTCAAACTAGGGCTATTTTATGTGAGCCGAGTAGCTCGAGCTCAACTCGATAAAAGCTGGGATCGAACTCGTTCATTTCTTAAACGAGCCGACTATGAGCACATTTTGAAGCTTGGTACAAAGCTTGACTTGCTCAATTTAAGCTCGAACAGCTCGGTGCAAAGCTCGGTTTGCACGATTTAAGTTACTATGTTTTGATCAAGTTAAGTTGCTTAATGCTCGAAAAAAGCTCGGCTCGAGCTCGTTCATTTCCTAAACGAGCTGAGTATGAGCACATTTTTAAGGTCGAGTCCAAATTTAGGCTCTGCTCAAGCTCGACTCGTTTCTAAGCGAGCTGAATATGAACAAGCAATGCTCAACTCATTCAACTCGAACGAGCCGATTCATAAGCCAGCTCGAGCTATTCGATTCATATAACAATCCTAACCAAAACGGACGCCTAAGAAGAAAACAAAATCTTACTATGCTTGGTAGGAGCGGGGCACTTGAAGCCTTCATTTTCAAGCTTGATGGTCTTGGGCATGGGGACTCCACCATTCTTGAGGCCAAACTGCGTGCCCTTGATGGTGACCTGAGCCGACATCTGGGTCAAGTCCCCCGCGGTGTCGATGGCGGTCTGGAGATCGGACCCTCCGATGATGGTCCCGTTCTGCACGTGGGCAGGGAAGTCGGAGGCATCCACCAGGTTGGCACCGTCCAAGGAGACGATGATCTCGTTGTAGCGAAACCCGACGAAGACCTGCCACGCCTTGAGCACGGTGTTGCCCATGTTGAGCAGCTGCAGCTGCGACTTGAACGCCCAAGACTGGCCCGTCACGTTGCGGGTCATCGGGTAAGTCTTCTCCCGCCCCATGAAGTTGTACGCCACGAAGATCCCGGTGCAAGTCTTCATCGCCTTCGGGACAGTCACCTCTTTGGAGGCGGCGTCGTCGCCTCCTCCTGCACCTCCTCCGAGTGTCCCGAATATCGAGGCTTTTTTGGCCTTGCCGCCCTTCTTCCCGGGCTTTATCGGGTCACCGAACTCGTCGAACTTTTGAGCGGCGTGGGACGAGGAGGCTAGCAGGAGGAGGCAGATGTAGAATTGCCATGGTATCTTCATGGGGTTTCGGAGCGGGTTCATGGACGGGCTCGGTCGCGTTTTCGACAATGACGACGTCGTTGTGGGTGGTGGGGATGGAGGGGAACGCCCGGAGAGGGTTGTGGAGGGTGTGGGTGGCGATGGGTGGGGATGGGGCTCTCGAACGAGGAGGAGGAAACCCAAAAAACCAAGAATGAAGAGGTGGGGGGATAAATGGGTGGGGTTTATTTTGCTTGTTTTTGGTATTTTTTTGAAAATTTTATTTTGGGCAGGAATTTTGGAAAATGGATGATTTGGAGACAATTTTGTGGAGCTTTTGATGGAGCTGTGATTCCACCTTTGTATTCGGAGCCCTTCATTTAGTTTGTTAGTTGGTATCTAATTGTAAGCCAAACTAGAAAATCTAGTGTCAATTTTTTTTACACACTTCTAAACATAGAAAAAGGTGAAGAGCTTTTGTTAGATCATGTTCATATTTACAAAAAAAAAATCCAAAAACAAATCCATTTTGTCCCTTTTTTTTTAATTATATCTATTGACTGAGGTATAAGGCATTGCTTTTTTCGTGTGGCGTACAAGAGTTTAGTCTATTTTGCCTTGTACCTCTTATGTTCATATTAATTTCGCAGCGTGCCATTTGTTCGTTAATACTAACATATATCTACTTGCCTTTGTTAGTTTTTTTTTTAAAAAAAAAAACTCGACACCGAGGAAGAAAGGAAAAGGCGACATAGACGTCCACAGAGGAATTCAATCGACGATGGTGTTGGGGGCTGACTGGAGATAGAAGCTGCACCGGAGGCCGTCGGAGAAGAGTTCACCGACAATTGTGACATCTAGGTATGCCTATGACATTTCTTGGAAAAGAGTTAGGTTGTAATGTGAATTACTTAGTTTGTTAAAAATTCAACATACATTCTCTACATAATTTATTTCTCATTTGAAACAGGGGTTCTGATGGGGTAAAAAAAAGGCAAATTGTGAAAAATAACATGAATTTTAAGGTAGTTGCGCTTAATGGCATGAACTTTTAAAATTTTAAAAATAATCACCTACTTTGGTTCTGGTTGCAATAAGTGGCACATCTATTGTTTTTTATTTGAAATATCGCCTCTTATTAACATTCTTTATAGGAAAAAAATCATCCAATTTTCAATTTTAAAATAAGATACCCATATTTCATTTTTAAAAATAATCCATTTTCATTTTTAATTTTTAAAAATATAATTTATTTGATAAAACACTACTTTTCCCCTTGTTTCTTAAAAGAATACACTCATTATTTACACACGGTTAAAAAAAGAACTAATTTTATTTTCTCCATAAACTCAGGGTTTTTTTTTTCAAAAATTAAATAATAAGTAATGTCTTTCAAATGAAAAATGAGTGTCTTAAAAAGATACCAATTAATATCACAATTATATTTTTTTTTAAAATGACGTTTTTTGAAAAATTGAAATTGAGTTT
Source organism: Persicaria maculosa (assembly GCA_963922045.1). Classification (NCBI taxonomy): domain Eukaryota; kingdom Viridiplantae; phylum Streptophyta; class Magnoliopsida; order Caryophyllales; family Polygonaceae; genus Persicaria; species Persicaria maculosa. Next base: position 69,755,994 of record OY998253.1, on the reverse strand, counting down.
ATAAACATGAAAAAAAAATTTAGAAGAAAATTGTGAGTGGGCTTAAAAAAACAATGAAAAATGTGATTTTTTGTAAACAAAATGTTAATAAGGGGTGCACTTTTAAAATAAAATGGTTGTGCTACCTAATACAACCATACTTTAAAGTTGGTGTTTATTATAGAATTTTTAAAAGTTGGTGCCACCTAATCCAACCACCCCTAAAGTTTGTGCTATTTTTTGCAATTTGCCAAAAAAAAAAAGGAGAAGCAAATACACATTTGGGGATTTGCAATTCTAGTGAATTAATTTGACTATTTGAGTGCTAGGGTTTGGATTGGAATCTCGATCAAGAGTCAAATTCCTACTCTAAATTCCGATTTGTTCTCTAAGTTAAATTGTTTTGAGTTTCGATCAAGTTACCATAGAAAATGCCAATTCCAATTCCAATCTATTCTCTAAAGGTTGCAATCCCAATTTCAATTCTGATCAAGTTACAGTTCAAGTTCCAATCTATTCTCTAAAAGTTGCAATTCAATCAAGTTACAATGGCAACATTACTGAGGGTTTAGGGTTATGGACTGATTTTGTTACACTTTCATGACAACAATAACATTACTTTCTATTTGTTACACTCTTTATATTAATGTTCATTACAACAATAAAATTATGGACTGGTAATATTATTGATTTTTATTATGTTCATTACATAAGCTTTTGTGGCATATATATGAATAATAGCAGCAAATTTTATGACATAAACCCATAGCTAACCTCTCTGATGAACTCATCTTCGTCGCATGTTTTCAAGGCATCACCCATGGATGGTGGGAACTCAATAGAGGTGAGGGCACAACAAGACATCCGAGTTGAACGGATACCAAAAAGATGAAAACAAATTAAGGAGAGCAAACAAGGATGAGCAACTACAATCTATGGTGAAGTGATGTCCTCGGCCCCAATCCCATGGATGGCGAAAACTCAATAGAAGATCGAATGGCTAATTAGGAGTGTTTGTTTTTTGGAACATTGACCATGTGAAACAAGCTTTTGGTGTTAGTTTTTTTTAGAATCTCTGGGTGTAGAATGGCTATGCTTTGACCATTTCGCACATGTTTGAATTAGCTTAACCATATGACATCCTCTAAAGTGTAGCATTCGCAACTCGTGTGCAAATATTTTATACACGGTCTGGAATTGTCTCTCCAAAGGTCTCGAGATGATTTACCTTTGCCACTATCTTTGAGTAGAATTGATCCACAATTTCTTTAGGTTTCATCTTGAGTTCCTTAATCTCATTTTGGATTTTATAGATCGATCCGAGTGCTCTTAAGGTTGTTAGAATGCCCTCATTCAGATCCTTGAGTGCATCCCACATCTCCTTGACAGTCTTCAAGTAAGCAATTTTTGTGATGTTATCCCGGGACAAGAAACTCGATCATAAGCAGTTGAATTGCCTTTGTGTTCTTCTCTTAAATTTTTAGATCCTTCACGGAAAGCTCTCTTTAACTTATCTTGCTAGCACCTTCTTTGGTTTCTTCGAAATAGGAGTGTCTTCTTCTTGAATAATGTACTAGCAACAAATATCTCCATTATCCAAATTTTCACTTGTCGACTCCACCACTCGTATTGACCAACCTGAGCAACGGAGGTTTGTTGCTCGATACAACCAGCGCAGAAGTTTGTTCCCTGATGTTCATCTTCGACCTGTCACAAGTTCCAACACAACAATCTAGAGTAACGAGGCTCTGATGCCAATTTTAGGACCTTGGTAGAGGTTCATATATTAGTGCTACTAAAATAATTAGACAAAAAGGCACAAATTGACAAGTGATTTATGGTAGAATAGAAACCCTTTATCTACATTCAGGTAGTTTGGGATGAAAGTCACCGCCTCCCTTTGTCATAGGGAGGATTTCGAATAGGTCTAGTTTTCCTATTGGACGTAATACCTAAGACTTACTAATACAAACCAACATACTAATGTACTGACCATAAACCTAAAACAAGAACACGAAGCAAACCTATTAACCAAACTATGCAATTTTCTCCTGTATGCCAATGCCTATACCCATTAGATAGCCCAATATAAATATCCTAATACTAGACTGTTAAAAACATAAAGAAGAAAACTATAGATTATCAACCCTTAGATAAAATATATAGAGTATATTTTATTTAGGGGGAATTTCATATGCTCTACATTTGCTCACCCATATCTTCAAGATCTTTTCTCTTTCCACTTTCATAGATCATCATATCTTCAGCACTCATGCCGACTTCTTCTTGATCAAGGAGTGCACCAAATGGATCTCTAATCCACGCTGGACGGTGAGTTTGGGGCACATTCCTAGGGGAGCCAACTCTGTGGCCGATGGATTTGCTAAGTTAGCTTTCAGTTTGTCTGAGCAATTTATATATGTAGACTCTGCCCCCCCCCCCCCCCCCTTCTATTCAAGCCCTTGTGTTGGCTGATGGAAGTGGAAGTACGAACACTTTAGCTTTTTATTTCAATAAAATCTGGGCTTAGCCCTCTTTCTGACCAAAAAAAAAATATCTTCAGAAGATTTGAGCTTTCCTTCATTTCACCAGGCCGGGAATCTTGACAACTTGCCTTTTCAACTCCGAAATGCTTATATTATATTTTCTTACACATATGCTTGACACAAATTAAGTACAAGTATAGATTTGAGGACATGAAGAACACGAGGTCCTCCAACACTATTGGAGATGCTCTGATGCAAATAAGTGATAGGGCTAAAAGGCATATGTTTTCGGACTTGGACTCCAAGAAGAAACTAACTACTACAATAACAATGTTCAGTTTAATTCTACTCAGAGTAAGGTATAAGATGTCATGTATAGGGTTATAGATAATAGGGGTATTAGTATATAATATACCCTTAGTTGTAATTGTTGATCATCCAATGATTAATCAAACAAATCTCTCTTACTCTCTCTTACCTTTCTCTTTCCCTAAACCTTTTCCCTAACCCTAAACTCTTCCTTCCCTAATCTCTACCTTTCCTTTCACTTGAATCATATCCAGGACATGACATAAGAGCTGAGTTACACATATCTTTATTTCGACTATATCATAAATGAATGAAATAATAAGATCCCTGATTACCCTTCGCTATTATAAGTGACCCAATCACTAATAACATAAGTGACCCAATCACTATTATAAAAAAAAAAAAAAACACCTCAAAAAATGAAATGGAAAGCGATAAGACTCCTGGCCACAATAAGCATAAATGAATGAAAGCACACGAAATAATAAGATCCCTGATTACCCTTCGCGGTCTACACTTAACCTCATTTCAAATAATTTGTGTATTATAAATGCAATTTCCCTGAATGAAAGCGAAATGGACAATTTTAAGCTCGAGTACAAATTTAGGCTTGTCTCAAACTTGACTCATTTTTAAATGAGCTGAATATAAACAATCAATACTCAGCTCATTTAGCTAAAATAATATCCTGCAATTGGATAACTTGGATCACTATACATCTAATGTGAATGTTCAAATTATACCGTACTATGTTCGTAGCGAGAGCATGGAAACATCAAATGAAACAACAAGGTTTGCCAAAAGTTAGGTTACATATTGAATGGCCTCACATAGGAGTGGTAATCAGGCGAGTTGAGTCAGATTCGAATTGGGTTATTCAGTTTTGGGTCATATCATATTTAGGTTGATATTGTGTGTGAAGATGTGTTTCAAGTGTGCCACTATATCCGCAACCTAATTAATCTCCCTAAAAACATGGACGCAAGAAACCATAAGGAACTCCTGAAGCAGCTTCCGAGCATCGGTCATGATAATCTCAATCTCCCAATGACAATTCTTGTTTCTACTTGTTCTATATGTGACCGTGATACGTGTGTTTGGATTTTTAAATTTGAACCTATTCCTCTTGTAACTCTTGAGACTATACAGAGCAGGGAAACTGAACAACATCAACAAATCTATTGTTCTCTCTTGCTTTTAATTTTTATTTTTGTTTATACCTCAATCTAATGGTTAAGTGTTCAAATTAAATGTATATATTTGAACAAGGTATTCAAAAATGGACATCACTTTTTGATATTTTACTCTATTAGTTAAATATGAAATATATACTTTATTGAAAAATGGTAAAACTTTTTACACACGAGGAGGTAATGTGCTTATATTTGAACACTTTATAGGCAAATGTATACATTTTAAACATTCAAAAATGACTATTAGACTACAATTTGGATCAAAATGTACATTGCACCATACCTTTAGAGTTAGTCTAAGTGACATTCAACTACGAACGGCGTGTGAAACGAATGAAGATGAAACATTGATCCTCGAAACGTTTGGTCAAAAATTAAAATCTCATACCAACAAATGCCACGAGTTTAAATTCATCAATAACGTATGTTCATGGCGTGTATATATATAATTTTTTTTATTTAAAAACCTTTTTCTAGTATTTTATTTTCTGTAATATACAACAACAAACAACAAAATTGGAATAAATTCCCTCCACCCCCGAATTTGTACCATCTGTGTTAATTTACCTTCCCTCCACCCACCCCAAAAATATGGTGTGTTCTTATCTCAGGTTATGTTTGCTTGGCCTGCAATTACAACACAAAAGAACAGTTAGAATAAATTCCCCTTACAGCCAAGGGCCGCTGTAAGTTACAGTGCAGATGGATCATTGAATTTTCAAGGTAAAATCGAGCCCTCAGAAGTTGACATTGAAACACACCTTTTTCAAATACTTCTTGTGAAGTTTCATTGCGGCGATGCAAGCTTTCTTGGCGTCTAAGCTTCCACTCGTGTCATTCAAGATCTGGAGACAGCACATACGCAGATAGTGAGGTAAAAATGGGCAGAAAAAGATGAACACAGCTGAAATGGTTCTCAAGTCTAAGTCGATCATATACTCTTTCTACAACCCATAGATTTGAGTGAGTGAGTCAGTATTAGGATTAAGCGCGTAAACTAGTCTAAAGATCCTTGCTCTTTCAGGTGTATAAACTCTTTGGGAAGCTGTTATCCATGGTGTTATAATAAGAAACAATGATGTTATTGCCCCAAATTTTAAGAGGATCAGAATGTAGCTGCAGGTGATTGAAAATGGATTGGGGTGCAACCAGTAACTTCTGACTAAGAAAAGAGAATGTACCTTTACGACATCATCAATACCACGAGCTTGTGTAAGGAGCTGTGGACCCTTCTCCTTCAGAACACCGGCAACAAGGAAGACGGAGATAGGAAGGAGACCCTCTTTATCACCGTTTTTCAGATTCTCTCTTTCGAATTTTCCATACTGACGCCTTGATTTTCTTCTGGTGGATTCCGCTGTTTTTTCACTGGGTGCATCAGGCTCTTCGTAAATCAAGAAGAGGCCAGGGTCGTACTCTAACGCCCACATCATCTGTCAAGATTTCCAATATGGTTAGAGAAAGACCTCTGAAATTAGAGCATAACTTAACAATGTGAGAGCATTAGATAGGAAGACCAAATAAAAATGAGTATCGTGACGATACTAAGCTCAAAATAACCGTGATCGTATGACTCCCCATTTCACATGCTCTGAGGCCATATTGTTCCTCTCTTGTAGTCTCAAACCTAAATCTAAACAATCCTGTTAGGAGCAATACCACCTCTGTGGTCTTCCTCCTCATCTAATGTTGTAGATCCTACAAGCACCAAAGCTAGAACACATCTTCCTTCTAAAACATGAGCTGAAGACATGAAGTCTAAGCTAATGCAGCCAGACTTGGTAGCTGGCAGTGTTCAAGAAAGCAAAAATGGTGTTTCAGTAAAGAAAACTGATCAAGGTGGGTCATCTCGATTCTTGAGCTTGACCTATTAGCCTAGCCCATACTGATGAACATGACATGAATGTAAATACCAAATACCAGTCTCTGCCTGACTGGAACTTATATATTACCTCCAAAAATCGTATGTAAGCGAAGCATCTCAAACCCATGAAACAAATGGAGCAGGATTCATACCTCCCAAAGGTACAGAGAATCAACAAATGAGAATTCTCGGCGAAATAAAACCATAAGCATCCGAATTGCAAACAAGTAATCACCACCACCAAGCGTTTCTGCTCTCCAAGAAGAAAAAGCATTTGTTAGTTTATAAACAAGGAAATTCCACTGAAATGGATATTTAAATTATTATAGATGAAATACTATCTATATAGTGTAATAACCGGTGCCGTGATAGTCACAACTCAATTCTGGCTAACATTTTCAACCGGTCGATTTACATTATAAGGCTCCTCTCTAGCAAGAGCATTGTATAATATTCACCATCTAATGTTGGATTTCGAGCTTTACAAACTCAGCTTAAGGGGGAGTGTGGGATAAATTGGTTTTACTTTTATGTCACAAGTTAGTTGGTTGTTGCATGTGTTGCTTTAATTTAAATTCTCTAGCTTTAGGTTTATATTTCCTAGGGTGTTTTTCTAGTAGTTATTATGTCTTTTGTAGCTTTATTTTCCAGACTTTATAGCTTCTCTTGTAAGCTTTAAGGTCATCTTTGTCTTTAAATAGTTGTTTTCTCCTTGAATAATAAGACAAGCCAATATGAAGAACATCTCAAACTTCTCTTTGTTCTTCCTCAAGATCCTCCCAAGATTAGTTGTTTCCGCTGCTATGATTTCAGTTTAGAAATCTAACATCTAAGCTATAAGGAGAGAAACAAAAAAAAAAAAACTAATATTACAAGAAAAAAAACCATTCTGCTTACTGAATTTACCTAAATGGTTATGAAGTTTTGGGTCAATAGTTTGAGTAACAGAGGCTAGATTCGAAAGCTGAGCCTCTACTCCAACCATGCCTCCATTGCATTTGAAGTTTCCTCGCTTCAAAATTTAAAATGACAAAGCATTAGAAAGATAAACAGATAAATGGGGTATCATAGATAGGAAAGCATGAAATTGGAGCAGACACATTCAGAATGTAATACAGTAGATATCATACCAATTTGCGCATTAAGCGTTCAAAGCACCAAAAAGCATCAGCTTCATTTTCGAGGAGAATTATCATGGGGGAGCAAATATCACTCATTCCTGCAATTTTTGGTATACAGGATGTCAGGACCACAATCATGTGATCCACCATGGCTAGAGCCAAAGTGTTGAACTAAGCTATTGATTTGAAACACAGTGAAAACACTAAAATGATTTGCCAAATGATTAAATGTGCTATCTGGGTCAGACAAGTCTTTTTCCAGGTCTTCCGGGTCTGGTAGCATTTAGATTTGAGTCCTTTATGAGTAAAAGTAGTTATGGCCTTACAGGTTACGTGTAAAGGGCACTTGCTCATCTTGACAGCTACTGAGTCATTGACAGCTCTACACATGGATCGTTTTGGTTCAGGACCTTGAGTTTATTTCATCAGAGAGTTTCTGGTTGAAAATCTTTCCATCAAAAATTCAAAACCTAAAATCCTCGTCTGGATAAAGTCAGATTTACAGATTGGTTTCTGAGTTGGGTCACGCTTTGATATCTACAATAAGTTAATCGTTCACTAATCGATTAAGGAAGCTAGATTCTTCATTCAGTGAAGAAGCTGAATTCTTCATATAGGTCTAAAGGATTTCTTCTAGTAATTATCCTCGATGAGCAGAAGAGTTTACCAAAAACAAACAGAAAGTACAGACCTTGACAATAGCCCACATCTTCATCTATCCAAGCATAAAGAGCTAAGATGTCCCAAAGTTTTGCCAAGTGTTCTTGCTCCTCATAGAACATCAAAGTCCTGTCAGTGCGACGCACATCAAGTCCTACCATTAATATTTATACAAGTCAATAGGCGCCCAAAAAGTGATTTTGGAGAAAACAACACACTGCACATGCTTCTAAGATCTAATAGAACATTAGAACATAGTTAAATGGACTTGTTCTTAAAATGCTAATGCAAAATCTTTGGGGGAAGAGGCTAGTATATAAATGAAAAGGAATATTTATTTAATGTCGTATTAATAATATAGATGCTAGCTAGCTACATACAATATAGAACAAGGATTATTAGCATGTCACTGACCTATTTGATGTAGTGTAAGCTTCCACCGTATTATTTTCTTATCTGTTTCTTTCTCCATTCCCGGTAAAGGTTCGGAAAACAAACCAGAAGCATCTGGCTCCAAAGCATTTATCCCAAGCTCTTGGAGTACCAAGGGATCATTAGTAGGATCACCATTTTCTGTGATGATTGGTGCTGTTACAAATCTTCCACTTCCAATAAGGGGAAACATCTGATGACAAACCTCTTTCCATACAGCATATTGAACCCTGCAAGTTTTGCACTACATGAATAACTGGGTATAGCAAAAAAAGGATCATCAAGATGAAAAATTTCCTTTTCCTATAAATATTACAGAGTATGAAATTATTCTCTTCAACAAGTGGCGTTAAAATAAGTACAGATTGCAGTGGAAAAGAACTGTCTGCAGTCATCCATGTATGATGGTGAATTTAGATTTTAGAGTACCAGAAATAAGGGTCGACTATGCAAACAAATGTTAAGTAATGAGGTAGTGAAAAGATGTCAACCAGCATATGATGCTGAATAACAGCCAAATTTTGGATTAATAGAAGCCGAGGATGGTTTAATATTTTGCAACAAAACTTCTGGGGGGGAAGCAAAAATCCATTTTTTGATGTGCACTGCAGGGATAAATAGTTCCATTGCAAACTCTTCAACTTGAAGAAAAGTGCTTTTCTTAATGCATCAGTTGCTCAAGCCAAAGAGTTCTACAAGATAGAGAATCATGAATCTATATTAGCTATCTCTAGAGGTTCAATGAACACCACAAAAATGCATACACGCATAGACTTAATAATCATCAGGAAACTTTAAACTTGGCTGAGTAAAATAAGCAACCTTCTGGTTTCCCTTATTTCTGCCCGCTCCTCATATGTACTATGGGGTTCATAACATCCAAGAAGAAATTCCCAAACTTCACCTCTGATTGCTGGATGAATCCCCTGACAAGTCCAAGTCCAACATATGTAGATTAGATACACGACTCCAAACCATCTTTTCAAGGAAGATGAAACCCAATTGCTATTTCAATTGACAATTGAGCCAATCATATTAGAGAAGCTAAAGAATAGAACACATTTCTTGGCTAGAGAATGATGAGATCAGCCAAGAGAGAAAACAAAGAGAGATCCACTCTACAGCTCATGATCTTGATGCAACAGTTGATTATTTCAACGAAATGAAGCGGTGGAGACAAAAATAACTTCATCTGTTCAATGGAGAATTTTAAGATAACCTGAGAGTTTGAATATCTCAATCTTTCAAGAAAGATAGAACTTACCCCACGATGAATCCTACCAAGGGTCTTGCCGATATCAAGATATCCTTCTGGAGAAAATGCTGACTTCCACTTTCTTACACTTAATGTTTTACCAGCCTACCAAGCACATAAAGAGAAAAAAAACATCAAACAGAGATAAGTAATGAATGATATAATGTTGCAGTTAAACAGACAATCCATCCATGGATTGCATATAATCTGTCTATTTCCAAATGAATCAGAACAAAAAAAATCCATAAACCTTCAATTTCTAACAGCATTCATGGAAAACAAAATCCCAATAAAAACAATAATTGAAATAAGTCAACATAGCATCATGAGCATTTCAATCCCAATCAAGAAACACGACAGGGGGTGAAAGAAGAGATTCAGCTACACATAAGCAAAATTAAAATAGACCCACATACCCTGATCTTGAACTTGCTTTTAAGAACATCATCAGTATATTCAGGCCTGACCTCATAATATGAGTCTGCAGTTTCACCTGAACCATGCCACATCATCATGGTGGTACCAATAGAAATCCACCAAACACCCCTAAAAAAATTATCCCAAAACTACCCCAAATCAGAAGAAATTGATCAAATTTGTGTTCCTAGCAGCACCAAAAACTGGAATCCTCTTCAACTCCAAGCACAAGAAGTCCTCAAAACTTTCAGAAAATAAAGGGAAGGAAATGGGAAACATCAAGGGGGGCAATATCAAGTGGTGAAGGAAAGACCAAGTCCGAGACGCGGATTCAATGAATGGAAAAGACAATAGAAAAAGAATTTTAAAATGGGGAATTTTGTGTATGTTGAATATTATTCAACGATGTTGTTTTCCGTCATTTTCTGGATATCTGCTTTCTTATTCATGGCTGCTCTGATCTCTCATTCTGACTCTCCCACTTCTGTATTTTCCCTACTTTCAATTCGCTGTTGATCTTTCTAATTTATTTATTTTATCAGCATTAAATTATCTATTGTGTTCCAATTGAACTATTAAATTGATAAATTCAGAGAGAGAGAGAGAGAAAGAGAGGGCTGAGTAATAACGAAGACGACACAGTAGTGCTTGTAACTTGCCATTTTCGCGGGAAGAAAAGGAGTGAGAGAGAGAGAGTTTACTGCAAAACGAATTTGTATGGATCGATTTTTTTCCCCTGCGCTTCAAATTACTGTTCCTCTCTTCATTACTTGTGCAAATCGGAAGTGCAATGAAGACAAACACCGAGCAGTACTTACCATAATTCAAAGCAAAATGCTCCATTCATTTTCGGACAATGCAGATCAGCAGAGCAACGACGAAGAGCATTTGGGATTCAAAGCTGCTGGAAAAGAAGAAACCCTAACTTACTAGGGCATTCCATTGCAACATTGCAGTGGAAGAAGCCATAAATAAGCTGCTAATCCAAGGTGAAGCCCGCCAATTGAGATACTTTAAAGCCATAGCTTGCGTAGGCGCGGATTAACGGCGGCAGGCCGTCCAATCAATTTCGGAGGCGTTGTACAAATATGAAAATGAGGCCTTCAATATTACAATTACTCGTAAAAATGAATATATTTTATATAAATATAAATTTTTATTTCACATTTAATAATTCTATTAATATTATTTTGTAAAGAACTGTTCAAATTTTATTAAAACACTAAATTAGTTTTCACAACTTTATTTTTTATTTTAAACTAAAAATATCATTTGTTGAAATTTTTACAATCAAAATTTCAGATTTATGGTACAGGATATAAATATGATAAATATTAATAGTATCATCTTACAACTTTACAATATGAATCACCATATTCTACTATGGTTTACGTGAAACACCAAGAATTGTTAAATAACAAAAATACATATAATTAAGTAAATATGTTGAATATAATGAAATTATTTATCCTTGACAAATTAAGAAGATTAGGGAAACTAATTTTTATGAATTTGCTACAATTATTTACATTACAATCTTAGATCTTCTAAATATGTGTAAAATATGTCTTTAAGAATTTAAGCAATTTTTTCTTATAACATTGAAATTACTTTATTGGAATGAAATCAATAACTTGCAAACTATTTGATTTTATTTAATGAATAAAAATTATTATTAAAGTATTTAAAATAAATAAACAAAGAAAAATATAAGAAAAAAAGGGAAAAACACAAAAAAAGGGGGAAACAAAAAAAATCTGTCAGTAAAAAAAACAAACCGTCAGTATTGGTCCCTATTGGAGGGGGGCCAAATTGAAATAAATAAGAAAGAAGAAGATATCACTACCGAAAAAGAACGGAAGAGGGAAAAAAAAACAAAAGGGAGAGAGGGCGAATCGAACCCAGGGACATTTAATTAAGAAGCTTTCAAGCGCTTGGACATTACCACTAGACCACATGCCAGTGCTTGTTTAATTTGCCCATATAATTAATTATAATATTAAATAGATTCTAAATATTTAGAGGCCCCGAAAATTTGGAGGCCCTGAGCGATCGCCCTTCTTGCCCTTGCTCAGGGCCGGCCCTGAACGGCGGCGTAGTGGAAGGACTGAAGGAGGATGAAAGAGGGATAGAAAGGGGCCAAAGGGCGGTAGAGCGAACGGTAGCGTTGTGGAAGGAGGAGGAAAAGTGGTCAGGGATGGCGATGGTGAAGATGGAGGCGGGCATAGGGGGGTTCCATGGACATGGTCAACGGTTGACCAGTTCGAGAGTCGGTCGATGCTTCGGTATGGACAGATCAATGGTTGACCAGTTCGAGATCCGATACCAAACGCTGCCTTTTAATTAAAACTAGTTCTAATCATTCAAAAGTTATTTTAAACTAAACACGCTCTCTAAACACGCTCTCTGCCGGTGACTACGTCCGGCAACAATGAATCCGGACCCTCCGGTCACTCCTAGTGGCCCTATTGAGGACCCCCCAGATGCAAAAAAGACCTGGAAAGATTTGGTGGTGGGGGATTCTGGTGCGTGTAGGCCAGTACTGCAGCCAGAATTTCTCGCCGGTAAGATTGAAATAACCTACTCCAATGGGGGATGTGGGGACCCTATCGTCTCCACCAACCCAGAAGTGATACAAGCCCTCTCCTCACTGGAGCTCTTCCCTAATTGTGAAGACGCTTGGAGGCTTCGTCCCGTTTCACATCATGGATAAGAAGATCCGCGAACTGTGGAGGCCTACAGGGAAGATCTTGCTGGCAGATTTACCCAATGGCTATTATGTGGTGCGGTTTGAGACGGAACACGATTATATCTGTGCTTTAACCGGCGGGCCTTGGACAATATTTGGGCACTATCTCATCATCAAGGCGTGGACACCCTCCTTCAATCCAGAAACCGACGAGATCACAACCACGCCCGCGTGGGTCAGAATAACAAGGCTTCCGATCATGTTCTACGAAGAAAACGTGCTGATGAATATAGCAGAAGGGTTTGGAAGGCCAATTAAGGCTGACACTAAAACCCTCTTCTCTAACCGGTGCAGGTTTGCCAGAGTCTGTGTTGAATTGGATCTAACGAAGCCGTTGAAGGGCACCATCACCATCAATGATCAAAGACTGTACCTGGAATATGAAGGTCTCCACATGATATGCTTTAAGTGTGGTCGCTATGGTCACATCGCTTCAACGTGCCCATTAAAAGAGGACCATGGCAACCCAGAAGGGAAGGGGAAGGAGGGCGCCCCGAGTGGAACTCCTCAAGGGAGTAATGACATGGTAGGTGCGACCACGAGTGCTCGGGTGGTGGAGTCCGGGGGTTCTTACGGGCCTTGGATGGAAGTCCCACGACGTCGATCTAGTAACAGAGCTAACAAGAAAGGCGATGGGGCTTCGACGTCGACAGAAGGACCTAAGATCTGGAAAAGAGCAGGGGATGGAAAGAACCTTAACCCAGGAAAGAAACCTGTTACCGGCGGCAATGCAAACCATGGTCCCGGCGCCAGTACCGGCAGAGTTGCAGAGGGCAGCAACGTCCATAACCATAAAAGTAATGGTAAAAATTCTAGGGGAGAGGATGCAATTATAGGGGGCGCCTCGGACAAAGGAAAAGGTGTTAACACTGGAGGAATTGATGAAGGGATCGGTAACAGCCCTAAAGGCGGCGCTTCGACATACCCCCATGAAGCAATCCCGAAAGATCTAGCGTTTAAAGTCGGCGCTTCAAAAGAGGGAAGCAAGAATACCGAGAAAGGGCAGAAACAGAGTACGAGGAAGAAGGGTGATAAGAAAAGCGATGAGTTGGGCCAGGCCCCAGCAAATGGACCCAAAAAGCGGGCCCGAAAAGAAGAGGCCCCTCTTACCTTTGTGCCAAAAATTTATAACACCTTTAGTATTTTAGATGGGGCTTCGGATGGGGATAGCCCAATTGGGCCGGTCCACGCCGTTGAGCCCAGTCATTGTGGGAACAAGCCAACTAACAATGGTATTTCTATTATTTTGGTGCAGGAGAGTGCGAGCAGCCCTGATCTCCAGAATAGGAGCGGTGACGAAGATACTCCTATGATGGAGGAGGTGGACAAACCGCTAGTGATTACCGATCTAACTCGGGAGGATGGACAATCTGATAAGATGGAATTGGCCTCCAACGGAATCGACCCGGCTGCGAGTGGCCAGATGGGAAGCACAGCGCCAGGGGGTGTGATAGAGATCTAGGGTCTCGTTGGTTCTCCTTACCCTTGTTTCCAATGAATGTCCTCCTATGGAACTGTTGCGGAGCCGGCAGGGCTGGCTTTCGTAGATCGATTCGCTATATGGTCAGACTTCACAAGATCGAGATCCTGGCAATTTTTGTACCAAAAATTTCAGGGGCCCGGGCTTCCGAGGTGTGTGACAGACTTGATTTCACGGACAGGTTTATGGTGGAAGCTACCGGCTTTCGTGGCGGGGTTTGGCTCCTTTGGAATAACGATACCACTCAGATCAGAGTGGTCACATCCCATGAGCGCTTCATTCTCGCCGAAGTGATGTCAGGCCACAAAAAGTTCTATCTGCTTGTGGTCTATGCACATCCTGATGTGAGAGATAGAAGGAGGTTTTGGGAGGACATTGACAGAGTTACTAGCAATATCACGGATCCTCTCCTTGTTGGGGGCGATTTCAACAGCACTTTACATAGCTGGGAGCGCGATGGAGAGGGCGGGCAACTGTCTCCGGATACTGAGTCATTCTCAGGATGGATTGATAAGGCCGAGTTGATCGATTTGGGTTTCACTGGGCCTACCTTCACTTGGTGTCGTGGGCTGACTGAACAGACGTATGTGGCGAAGAGGCTTGACAGGGTTCTTGCCAATGCCCCTGCCAGGTTGGACTGGCCTGAGGCCTCTGTGCGCCACCTGCAGAAATTTGGGTCGGACCACACTCCTCTGCTCTTAGCTATCGATCCGATGATTAGACTTAACAGGAAGCGTCGCCCTTTTCGGTTCCAGGCTGCGTGGATGTCCCATCCAGGTTTTCAAGGGATCGTCAACGATTCTTGGAACATGAGGTGTGATACTCCTGTGGCTCTTAATCACCTTAGGGACTGCCTCCTCAAGTGGAACAAAGATGTGTTTGGGAATATTTTCGAAAGAAAGAACAAGCTGACGACGGAGCTCAGGAGGGTTCAGAGTGATCTCGAGGCTAGGGTGACTACTGATCTTATTGCTCAGGAGGCGCTTATCCAGAACCAGCTCAGCGAGACGCTTGAACAAGAGGAAACGTTATGGTTCCAGAAATCGAGAGAGCTTTGGTTGAAGGTAGGGGATCGTAACACTTCCTTCTTCCACTTTTCCACTGTCGTCAGAAGGAAACGCAACAGGATCGATATGCTCAAAGGGGAGAATGGGGCGGATGTGGTTGATGGTAAGGCTATTGAGGACTTGGTTACTGATTTCTTCAGGAATCTCTACACCATACCCCCCGAAGAAGACATGCCGATGGAGCTTGAGGATGGGGAGTTCCCCACCATACCGGGGAACGACTGGGATAGCATATCCGGACCTGTCTCTGATGACGAAATCTACACGGCAATGAAGGATATGGGTGCCTTTAAAGCGCCCGGTATCGATGGGTTCCAGCCAGTCTTCTTCCAGAAGTGTTGGGCCACTGTGGGCGAATCTGTCAAGTGTTTTGTCAAGGAGTTCTTCTCGTCAGCTGCTATGCCGCTGGGCACCAATGACACCCTCATTGTCTTGCTTGCCAAAGTGGCTAAGCCTGAAGCTATATCCCAGTACCGGCCCATTAGCCTGTGCAATGTCTTATACAAAACGATCACCAAAGTTATGGTCAATCGGATCAGACCCTTGTTACCAAATCTGATCGGGCCTATGCAAGGGAGTTTCTTGCCCGGAAGGCTCATCACGGATAACATCGTCATTATGCAGGAGGTGGTGCACTCTATGAGGAAGAAAAGGGGTAGGAAATGATGGATGATCCTCAAAATCGACCTCGAGAAGGCTTACGACAGGCTCCGATGGGACTTCATCACGGACACGTGTAGAAAGGCTGGTTTTCCGGATTGCTGGGTGCAGTGGGTGTCGGAATGTGTGTGCACTGTTCGGACGAGGGTCCTGATAAATGGTGAGCTCACGGATAGCTTTGTGCCGAGCCGTGGCATTCGTCAGGGAGACCCAATTTCTCCTTACCTGTTCATATTGTGCATCGAAAGACTCAGTCACCTGATCCAGGGGGCGGTGGATAGAGGTGATTGGAAGCCCATAAAGATTTCTAGAACAGGTCCGAT
Organism: Persicaria maculosa; assembly: GCA_963922045.1. Lineage (NCBI taxonomy): Eukaryota > Viridiplantae > Streptophyta > Magnoliopsida > Caryophyllales > Polygonaceae > Persicaria > Persicaria maculosa. Next base: position 69,739,999 of record OY998253.1, on the reverse strand, counting down.
GATTTCGCACGTGATGTTTGCTGATGAACTGATCCTCATGGCTGAGGCTTCAGTGAGTCAAATAAAAATCATTAACGAAACTTTGGACATGTTCTGCTTGGCGTCTGGGCAGAAGGTGAATGTGGCGAAATCTAAACTCTTTGTTTCGCCTAATACTGATAGCCAGACTATTGATGGGATTCGTAACGAGTGCGGATTCGAGGTGACCACGGATCTTGGTAGCTATCTGGGGATGCCGGTTTTACATAAGAGGATCGGAGGAGAAACTTTCTCCTATATCATCGACAAGGTGAAAAGCAAATTGGCTGGCTGGAAGGGTAAGAGGCTGAGCTTCGCGGGTCGTGTCACCCTCACCAAGACTGTCCTAAGCTCTGTCCCGGTCTATTCCATGGCAACGGTGGCAATTCCGAAGACGACTTGTGACAAGATCGATAGGCTCTGCAAGAGCTTCATTTGGGGCGACAGCGAGGATCATAGGAGGATGCATATGGTCTCGTGGGACGAGATCTGCAAACCCAGAAGTGTTGGGGGGCTCGGATTGCGGTCAATGAGTGACCTCAATCTCACCATTCTGGGTAAGCTTGCCTGGCGGTTTCTTTCTAGTAAGAGCACTGACTTGTGGAGTGTTATAATGCAGGCTAAGTATACCCACAATCAGAGCAACTCGGGCGTGGCTTCATCGGCGGTTTGGGCAGGTCTGGTCAAAGGCTTGAACACTGTGGTTATCCCCGGCGTTCGTTGGACACTTGGGGATGGCAGGACTATCCGATTTTGGATGGACAAGTGGCTGGAGAACGAGAATCTCCGGGACAGGTTGCCAGAAAATGTGGGGGATGCGATAGAAACTCGGAGCGTTAGAGATTACTGGGTGGACGGAACCGGGTGGAATTGGGAAGCGCTCTCCCCCCTACTGTCTGCTGGGACGATGCTAAAGCTTGCGGCGGTCGCCGTGACGGAAGACGATTCAATCCAAGACACTCTTTGTTGGAGCGGCTCGAGGGATGGACAATTCTCTATTAGTAATGCTTATGATCGCCTCATCAGGGCTACTGCTTTATGTTGTGTGGACTCGCAGGTGTATATGAGAATTTGGAAGCTTGGGGTACCCGAAAGGGTGCGATGTTTCGTGTGGAGGCTGTTGAAGGGCGCAGTTCTCACGAATGTTGAAAGGGCGCAGTTCTCACGAATGTTGAAAGGGTGCGGAGACACCTTGCTGCTAACGAGGACTGCTCGAATTGCCAAGGCCACCCGGAGACACTAATCCACCTGTTCAGAGACTGCAGGAGCAGCAGAGGTATGTGGGTTTCGTGTAGTGGGAGAAGTATTGATTTCTTTTCGATCCCCTTTGCAGATTGGATAAGAAGCAACTTGATGAGCAACAGCGTGAGGAAGAGGGAGACGGACTGGGCAAGCTGGTTCGCGACAGCCCTATGGTGGACATGGAGATGGAGGAATGACAGAGTGTTCAATAATAAGGTGATGCGGCTTGACAATGCGAAGTTCGTTGATGACAGAGTGAAGGAGTACTTGGAAGCGGGAAGCGCTCCGGGGGCTGGGCCTAGCAGCGCTGAGAAGGCCATGGTGTTGGTGAGCTGGAGTAAGCCGGATAGCGGTTGGGTGAAGTTCAATACAGATGGGGCAGTCAATAGGGATGGGATCGCCACGGCTGGAGGTGTGCTTCGTGATGAGAACGGACGCTGGATTGTGGGGTTTGGCCACAACATTGGGCTGTGCACAGTCCCAATGGCCGAAATTTGGGGTATCCTGAATGCCTTTCGTATTGCCTGGGATGCTGGACATCGGAAAGTGCTTATCGAGACTGACTCCATGCTCGCGGTGTCTCTGATCAATGGAAGAATAGCACAAGGCCATCCTCTTTACAGCCTGACACGGCAGTGTCAAGGCTTTATTAGCCGGGACTGGGACATCCGGCTCCACCACGTCTTTAGGGAAGCGAACGCCGTCGCTGACTCCCTCGCCGCGCTCGCTTTCTCCCTGCACATAGGTTTGCAGCTTTTTTCTGAGCCGCCTGTTGGCGTTTCTTCTCTTGTTGAGGAAGACTTAAGGGGAAGGACTACTCCCCGCCTCATCGTTTTGTAGCCTGTTTCATTTCGTTCTGTTCGTTCTGTTTGTATCGTTTCCTTTCTTTTTTATCTAGGGCTCTGCCCTTGTTTCCCCACCAAAAAAAAATTAAAACTAGTTCTGGTTCGGGTTTTTTTTATAATATTTTCGATCGAGTTTGACGTATTAAACAAAATATTTAACACGTTAATTTTCTACTAACATATTGTCCATCCTTCTTGTTATATGTTCTACTAAATTTTCTTTTCTTCAAATGATCGATATTTCAAATTTGACAAAGAATGGTAAATCAATCGCTTTCACACTTTTCCTAACATCCATCCTAATTGAATGCAAAGAAAACAAACCTTATAGTTTTATAAGTATTAGGGGTGAATAGGGTTCTAATTTCTAGCCAAAATTCCAATCAAATCTTGACATGGCATCCCGAGATATAAATAATGGATATTTTTCGTAATTAAACAAAATAATGGAGGCAGTGTTTAGAATTATGTGCAAAGTATCATCTCCTTCCTCCCTTGATGGTTGGGTGGGTGAACTGTGAAGCGCAACCATGGTCTTCATCCTCCCATCGACCTCGATCTCCTTGGCCAGAGAAGGCCCAAGCAGTGGCTTGTTTCGAGAGCCACTTCGCAATCGACAACGCCAAACCTAGTTAGAATTTGTCTTCTCCGAGCACCCATGGACTAATCCGAGGAGAAATCCCCAAATTCACACAACATCGCTTAGTGCAACGCTAAATTGACAGAGGGAAAATGTATATTTTAGCAATTTGCACATCAATTTAGTAGTTTCCATGCCTAATTCGGACAACATCGTCCTAAATTCAAGATAGGGTTCTCGAGCCCAAAAAACCCTAAAATTCACAATCCATGATATCCTCGCAAAAGAACAAAAAATTGAGCCACATCTGCCACCCTCCCGAAACCCTTGCTCGCCCTTAAAATCGATTTCAAACTCCTCCTCACCCTCAAAATAATTGTCATAAGTCAGCCTTTCGAAACCCTTGGTCGGCAGTAACCAAAAAGAGAAAGAGAGATTACCCGTACAATTAAGAGAGAGTGCCGCCTCCCGCCGTCGTCGACTACGCCGCCGCCCACCAATCGTCCTCCTTCCGAAAACCTTGTGAGGAAGAAGATAATTGGGAGGCGGTTGGAAAGAACGTGCAGGAGAAAGGGCAAAAGATTTTGGTTTTTAATTTTGCTCAGAGTGGGGAGAAGCAAAAACAACCATCTTACAAACGACAATCATTACAACAACAATTGTAGCCACTCGTTTAAAACCTTTGCCACAAGCAAAAACTACAGTTCAAACTGTCTGAAGAAGATAAAAGGATGGAACTGGAGCAAAGGACAACCTCCTATCAAGGCCCAAAGGAATACATATATAAACAGTTGGCCAGGTATGCTCTATCCCTGCTTGATCCATCTCCAATTCAGTAATAACAACAAGGAATACTCCTGTAAAACCCAACCCCAACTTTTCTCAAAGAAATATATTGATCTGGCATTTAACAACAATAACCATCTCTATGATCCTGATAGCTTTCTTCAAAATGTTACCAATGAGCTACCTAGCATAGCTCTTAAAGGTGAATCATGATAAATATAGGCTATTGGAATATTAGAGGTTCCAGGAAGCCTCTCTTTTGGCAAGAACTAAACCATATTAGACATAACAATAATCTTGACATTCTTACTATTGCTGAAACTAAAGCCACTGAACAACCTCTTGATAACCAACTCCGTATCGCTGGCTTCCATATATCCATCTTCATAAGTTCTACAGGGGAAAAAGGTGGCTTGTGGATCCTCTTAAAAAACACCAAAGCCAACCAAAACACTTCCATCCTTGAACAAAATACCAGATTCTGCATGTTAAAAACTTCCATAGACTCCCTCAACATAGCTATTCTTTTTGTATATGCCCCTTCCATTGAACAAGAGAAAACTAACTTCTGGAACAAAATAATAGAAGTTGCTAATAAACATTCCTTACCAATTCTAATCATGGGTGACTTGAATGACATTGAGAATGATACGGAAAAGGTGGGAGGTAATACCCCATCCCTTACCAGATTTCGTAGACTCAGACATATTAAATAAGAACTCAATCTGCATACTCTCCCTTTTATAGGACCCCCCCTTCACCTGGAGGAAACACAGTGACGACAGAGATAACACCTATGAGCGGTTAGATAGAGTTCTTGCACATCAAGACATCATTACCAGATTTATGGCTCTAAGAGTCCAACACCATCCTTTCTCTTTGTCTGACCACTGCCCAATTACACTCCAAATTGGCAACAAAAATGGCCAGAAAGGTGCACCCTTTCAGTTTGAAATGGCTTGGTCTACTAATCCTCTCTATGAAAAAATGGTTAAGCAAGTCTGGGAGAATAAATTCACAGGCTCTCATGCTTACAAACTCATGAAAAAACTGAAGCTTCTTAAGAATAATACAAAGCATTGGTGTAAAACACAATCCAACAACATTTTAAAACAACTATCTGATGTGGATAAAAAAATTCTAACCCTCCAAGCTAAGCTTCCTTGGGGAAGACTCTCTAGTTGGGACAACAGAAAACTCATGAATTTAGAAAAGAAAAAGTTGGCTCTCCTTGATTATAACTACAGTTTTTGGAAGCAACGTGCTAAGACCAAGCACCTTCAATTAGGTGATAAGAACACTAACTACTACCAAACAATAGTAAAAGTTAAGAGCTTTAGAAACTACACTTCCTCTTTTACCTCTAAGGACGGTGAGAGCCTTACTAATCCAATAGACATAGCTAACCAAATCACAAAAGAAATGGATGAAAGATTTATTAAACCGTTTTGCTCAAACATAACTCCTGGACAGTTGCCTCATGCTCTCCCACAAGTCACTGAAGAGGAGAATAATGTTCTGCTCTCGATCCCTTCAAGCCTTTAAATAAAAAATATTGTGAATAACATGGCTTCTGATAAAACTCCAGGCCCGGATGGCTATCCACCAGAATTTTTCAGTAAATACCGGCACATAGTTGGAAAATCTGTCTGTAGAACTGTCAAAGCCTTCTTTCACTCGGGAACTTTACTTTCTGAGATCAATCAAACCTTTATAGCCCTCATACCCAAAATGGATAATCCATCAACCATAAACCATTACAGACCAATCAGTTTGTGCAACACAATCTATAAGATAATCTCCAAACTAATAGCAAATAGAAGGAAGAACATCCTGCCTAGGCTAATTAATCCTTTTCAAGGGGCCTTTGTGGAAGGTCAATCTATACAAGATAACACCCTAATTGCCCATGAAATCTTTCATAACTTCCACAAACAAAAAGGAGCAAAAGGGTGGATGACACTCAAACTCGATATGGAGAAAGCATACGATAAAATCAATTGAGATTATATTAAATCCACTCTCACCAAATTTGGATTTGATAATCGTTGGATCAGATGGGTTATGAACTGCTTAACTACTACAACCTTTTCGGTTTTGGTTAACAATCGACCTGGCCCTCAATTTAAACCAGAAAGAGGAATCAAGCAAGGGGATCCTCTAGCTCCGTATATATTTATTCTTGTAATGGAAAACCTTGCAGCAGAACTGCAGGAAGAGGCAAGATTAGATGATGCTCTAGTCGGAATCAAGATCACTAAAAATGGTACGTCTATCCCTTTCTTGACCTTTGGTGACGATACTATAATTTTTGCTCTGGCCTCCCATCAAAGCATCCATACTATTAGAAATATGCTCAATAACTTCTCTAATTTATCTGGTCTTACGATAAACTATAGTAAGAGCTCGCTTCAAGTTTCTGAAAACGTCAGCCCCTCACTAGCTAACTTCCTAGCTAATGAAATGCATATCCCGGTCTCTAGAACTCTGGAACAATACTTAGGGATCCCTCTTCTCCGGGGAAGAATCAAGAGCGCTATGTTCCAAGATGCTATTCAGAACCTCAAAAAGCAACTATCCAAATGGAAGGCCTCGTCCTTGACCCAGGCTGGGCGTGTAACCCTCATCACCGCTAACCTCAGCTCAAAAACAAATTACCTAATGCAAAACTTCCTGCTCCCGAAAGGTGTCCTCCATCAGATTGACCAAATCAACAAAAACTTCTTTTGGAACAAACTAGAATCGGAAAGATATAATCCGCTAATAAGTTGGGAAAAAATATGTAAACCTAAAGACCAAGGTGGCTTAGGTATAAGACTTGCTGAAGACCTCAATATTAGTCTTCAAATGAAGCTCTTGTGGAAACTTTACACTAGTAATGACAACACTTGGGTTAAAGTTATTAAAGAGAAATACCTTAAAGAACAAAATATTATAGAGGCAACTCCTACAAACCCCTCCTGCAATTCGGTCGGTTGTTGCAACTTCGTGGAAAATTTAGTCAAGGATTACATTGGATAGTCGGGTGGTGAAACCATAAATGCTTGGAAAGATTCTTGGATCATAGGTTGTAATCACCAAAGTTATCAACAATCGCATGACCCGAATCTGAAGGTCAAGCATTTGATTAACCAAAACAAGCAATGGAACCTTCGAACCCTTCAACACCTCTTTCCAAATCACATTATTGAATAAATCATTAAAATCAAAATCCCCTCTTGGGAGGCTAGTGACAGGCTAATCTGGAGGCTAAATGCGGATGGTCAATTTACGACCAAATCGGTCAAGCAGATCATAAACACTCCTAATCAGGATGAACAAAGGGGAAAATGGATCTGGAAATTAAACCTCCCTCCTCGTATTAATAACCTCATTTGGAAAATAGCGCAAGATGGATTAGCGACAAAAGAAAGGTGAAACCGTTATTTCAATAGAGTTCCCTCTCAATGTTGCCTTTGCAATGACAAAGAGGAAGATAGCGATCATCTGTTTCATCACTGCTCTATGACCAAGAGAATTATAGCGGCCTACGACCAACTAACAGACAAATCTGTAAACTATAATAGTGATCATATCACTTCTATTAAGGAACTTTTACAAACAAAACCACATACACCAAACTTTGAGGACCTCTGCTTCATTTGGCAAGCAATTTGGGAAACTAGGAACAATGTAATTTTTAAGAACAAAAAGGTTGAATCAATTTCACAAATTGCTACTAGATCTTTTGTGCATGTGAGAGACTGGCTGAATGCCAATCCTAATAAAAGCTCAAAACAAGAAAGACGGCGGATTGTTATCAGATGGAAAAAACCGCTTAGGGCCACCTACAAGATTAATGTAGATGGCTCAACCAAACCTACTGGCAGATGCCAAGTAGGTGGGATTCTCAGGGACTGTGATGGAAGTGTGATGGATATTTTTCAGCAGCAGGTCGATAGTGGTTCTGCTATCCAAACCGAAGCAGCTGCATTTTGTGAAGGTACAAAAATGGCTTTGAGAAAAGGTCTACGCAGAGTCATAATTGAAGGTGATTGTCTGGAAGTAATCAAGGATATAAATGGCGACACAAGATCTAGATGAGAAATATGGTGGCAGATCGAGTTAATCAAGAAGATGCAAGTGGAATTTGAGCACATAGAGTTCAAGCATTACTTCCGTGGAACTAATATATGGGGCAGCAGATTATATAGCTAGATCTAATGTCACTTGTAATATGGATAACCTCTCTTATAACAGGGATTTCTGTAACATCATCCGAAAGGATGATCAGGGTGGCGTTCTGTCTTAAGAACCACCCCCTTTTTGCCTACTAAAAAAATATATTTTACAAAGACTCTGCTTCTGGTTTTATAAGTATAAGGGGTGGATTGGAAGTGGTCAACATACAATTTGAATGAGGGTAAAGTGGTAAACTACTTTGATAAATCTCGAATAACCTCTTGAATAGTTAGAACTAGTTCAGTACCGATTTATATTTTTAAATGAAGTAATTTGGCCAGGTCTTTGGGTCAATTAATAAAGTGAAAATTTAAGGTAATATACATTTTTCAAGTTTTTTTTGGGTAACTATACCCTTTAATTTTTCTTTCGGAATTTTCTCCTGGTGCCCCTGAGGTAAGGCTAAATTCGCGGGGTGTACAAAAGTTTCGCATAATTCGTGAAATGCCCCTGAGGTTTGTGATTTTTTCGCGTGGTGCCCCTCAGTCGCGCGAGAGAGAATCAGAGAAGAAGGGCGAAGAGCAAAGAGCAAAGAGGCAGGTCCCAAGAGAGGGAGAGAGCGAGGCAAGGGTCCAATACACGACGCAGACCAGATTGACGCCGGTGGAACTCAATTGGTGCCGAAGGTGGAGGTAAGTATTTCTCAGTTTAATCTAGGGTTTGGGGATTTAGGGGTTAGGTGTGATGATTTAAATTCTTGAAATTCAATGGATTTTAATATCGATTGTACCCGTTTTTTGTTGAATCAATAATAAATAGAGTTTCGATTCTCGTCCCAATTTCTATCTAAAGAATACCATTATGTAATTGTCACTACATCTAAGGATTGGTGGATCCAACGATAAACATGAAAGAGGCCATGAATGCCATAAATGACATGTTTTCTGATCTTTCCTCTCCTTCACATAAAGGAAAAATGTAAAGATATCTCCTCCATTTGGCATAGAAGTTGGGATGAAATACACTGGATACCTGAAAGTTGTTAACATATGTAATAAACAAAGATGAAAGTTACCATTCGTGCAAAAAAAAATAATGAAAACACAGTTTACACTACAAAAAAAAAACAATTTAGCATCGGCAATTTCCTGTGGCAAAAAGCCAATCTGGGGTGGCAAAAGCTATTTAGCCACAGGAGTAGCCACGACGGCAAACAAGGGATGGCCAAGTCTGGGGTGGCAAAATGATAGTAGCTACGGAATTCTGCCGTGGCTACCGATTTAGCGACGGCTAAGTGACGGTGAAGCAACCCCTTGTAAACGACACCACATATTTGCTACGGCAAGCTACCGTAGCTAAGATGAGGATGAAAAATATAAAAAAAACCTGTTTTTTAGCCCGGATTCTTCAAACCCGGGCTAAAAAGTCCAATATTTAGAAAAAAAAATAATACAAACTACAAAATTTGTATATATAATAAAATTTCATTAATTATACAAAATATACATATATAATCAAATATAAAAAACTACATAATTTATATACAATAAATATACATAATATATTATAAAATTTACATATACAATAAAATGTCCAAAACTACATAATTTACAATATTCATTGATGAAACAATAATCTGCATAATAAAAGAAAAAATGTCATGAGTAAACAGTGACATGAAAAATATACAGATTACAGAGGTGCAAAATTGTGACATATCAAAATGTAGAGATAATAGAAGAAAGAAAATATTAGAGAGAGAGAACTAGAAGCATGCTTCATTTTTAATATGGGAACTGAATCTAAATAATCACCAACTACCGATCAAACACTTAACACTTTAAAGTATTTTATTTTTCAAAATTCCAAAGCAGGGTCTACTTTAAGTTACATTGGGTTGATAAGTAAAATTCCAAAGTGGACATCATACCTTTGATTTTTAATCAGCAACATTACAAACTAAAGTCAAATTTATCAAGCTTCCCATAACCTCAGTACTACTTTTCCGCATTCTAAAGTCAAATTCCATGATTGACAAAGATCTGAGATGTAAAAGGGGAGAACATTTGCAGCTTAAAATTTATGCTAAAATCTCAACAGCTTATGTTTAGGAGAGTTTTCAAACTTACCTGGGTTGGTGCTTTTGCGTTTTGGATCCCCAAGGTCCATTCCTGTAATAAGGCAAAAGAGAGCTTGTTAACACAGATTTGAGATGTAAAAGCGTTTGCAACTTAAAATTTATGCAAAAATCTCAACAGCTTATGTTTAGCAGAGTTTTCAAACTTACCTGGGTTGGTGCTTTTGCGTTTTGGATCCCCAAGGTCCATTCCTGTAATAAGGCAAAAGAGAGCTTGTTAACACAGATTTGAGATGTAAAAGCATTTGCAACTTAAAATTTATGCAAAAATCTCAACAGCTTATGTTTAGCAGAGTTTTCAAACTTACCTGGGTTGGTGCTTTTGCGTTTTGGATCCCCAAGGTCCATTCCTGTAATAAGGCAAAAGAGAGCCTGTTAACACAGAAGTGAAAGACCTATACTCTTTGGTTTCACGAAAGTAAAACCAAGCCTGCTTCACGGATGAAATCTACCAAACCATAGAAAATGATCACCATTCAACATTACAAGAACATGCAAAATTGGATTCCAAAGGCATATGAAACACCTTAGATCCCCCAAACATAAAAAATTTATTCATTAGTGTCCAATTTTATAATTATTCAGCTATTTTCTAACAAACCAGCAAACCACAGAAAGATGAAATAATACAGAAGTTTCGATATGCATACCAAGTTACTAAAAAATCAACATGGAAGAAAGGAATACCAATAGTTGCAAATCTTATACTATAATTGGTATGATGTACATGGAAAATTAAAAGGTCAAGTGACTATCAGCATTCAACATGCTCAGCTTGGAGAAGAAAGAGTGATATTGAGCTCTATGAGAAGATATGAGGCCGAAGTTGAAGGGAGATTGAATTACCAACCATGAATGCTATAGTAACAGACAAGAGACACAACATGATATATTGCAAGATATGGCTGAGATTCCCCAAATATCTGAAGCTGGAATTCATATATGAAATTGAGACATGTATCCAAACTAAATAACCCAAACGGATCAGAATTTCCAACTTACATACCCAACGGACAGGACTACTCTACCATAAAGTTGTAGCATCTAAGTGAAAATTACATCTAAGTGAAAGAGAATAAGAGAGAGATAATATGCCAATACGTCAAGTCTATCAGTCAGAACTTCCACATCTGCATGAAAAAAGGATGTAAAAAAAAACTCCAATTCATAACCAAGAGGTAAGAACATTTATTGATGTAATTGCATGCAAGTTTATATGATTAAGGGCATAGTAATCATATTTTTTCCAAGTAGGATTACCTTCGCTTGGAGTATACAGGTGATAGCAGAGCATATAAGCATAGAGAAGTGCGAGTATAGGCATTAGTATAGCAGATAACAGGTCAACAAATAAATTCCCTCAATATTTTGACTAAAAACACCCTCTGGATCAAAGAAACATTCAGTAAGCACAAAATTGTCTACTTTATATCATAAAGTTCAATTTAAATTCATTGTCAGAAAATTCATGAGAGGGGAATTAAATTAGATACTGATATTCATTACACTAACGCGGTGGCTGCTTCGAACTAGGTCTTGTAGTAGATAGTGGGAAGGCGGACAGTAACGAGCCAGGTACCCTGCTGCAAATTTACCATGTACTTCAATTACTAGCACCTTAATGGCCACAATCACATATTCAAGTACCCTGCAAAGTTTAATGCAAAAGTGGCAAGGTTTCAAACTGATTGAAGAAATGTAAATAAACATTAGTGCCCTTCAACTACAAAACCAATAAAACATACCCAAAGATCACCTAGATATCCATTTCATGAATCTGCACAAGTTACATGTGAAACTTGTATAAAAAAAATGGAACTATAACTTTGCAATCTTTCTTTCTATGCATTGATTAATTGCATGGAACAAAGAAAAGGGAAAAATTGAATAAATCTATTTGTACAATTGAATAAATCAGAGGATCCAACTTTTTCCCCCAAAAAATACTACTAGTGCAAACGGGAAAATCATTTACATAGGAATCTGAAGCTTGCCGGTGGAATTACAAAGGCAGTAAAAGCCCTAGACATCTCTTATCTAATTCAAACTGCCATCCTCAAATCTCATACTAAAACACAATGCTAACAATTGAAAATAAAAGACCAACATGTATCATCCATCTAGAGAGAAATCAAATTCAACAAACAAAAAAAAAAATACATGGTTACAATGAAAAAAAAAGGCATAATAATTGACAAATCAGATCCAAACAAGGATTTTTAGGGTTTCAAATGTGGTTTACCTGGGGGAGGGGAGAGGGAATGGAAACTTGTCTTGCGCGTGCGGATTAGGACTAGATCTAGGGCTTGTCCATCTTCTCGGACCCTCGACGATAGCGTTATCTTCTTCGACTCATGGATTCTGGGAGGATGTAGGTGGCTTGCTGGCTTGGCTCCGACGAGTTCGACGGTGATGGCGCCCTCCTTCACTGATTAAGAGAGGTTCGAGAGGGGTGTGAGAGAAAGGGGGAGAAGAGCATGAGCAGAGAGAGCAGGCGACACAGGGAGAAAGAAAATACTGTTGGGGGTAGGAGAGGAGAAAGAGAACGACGGAGATGAATGGAATGGAAACGAGAACGAGAACGAGCTCCCCACCGGCGGCTTGAGGGTGTGGCTCCGACGAGCGTGATGGAGAAGAGGCGCCTAGGGTGAGTTCTCGATCTCTAGATCTGAGGAGTGGAGGGGCGGCGATGCAAATGGGTTCAAATGGGTAGCCACTAGCCAAGCCTGGTAGGTAAAGACACTCCGTTCTTTTTTCTTTTTCTTTTTTTTTCTTTTTTTGCAATACTAAGTTTTTTTTTTTGGCCACGGCATCACTCTACCGTGGCAAGGTACTATTCTAGACTGAGCCAATCGCCACGGCAAATCCATGCCGTTGCTACCAGGGGTGACAAAATAGACACAATAGCTACGAAAATCCTTGCCGAAGCTACCATCGGTGGCAAAAAGGTACCAATTGCCACGGAAAGTTCCTGCCGAAGCTACGTAGGGTGGCAAAATTCTTTATTTTTTGTAGTGTTAGTATGTATACGACATGTGAATTGCATTTGACAATAATTAAAAACTAAGCATACTTGAGTTATAGAAACAACTCTAATCTTTTGCCTCAATATCCTTTTGCCATGTATCTAGTCACGAAAACAGACATAACTTAGAAGATTCAGTTTGCAGAATATACAAGGCACCAGTGTACAAAAAGATAGGTACATTCCAAATATTCTTATCATTGAGGTTTTGCATATACAGTCATATCATTCTCTTATACAAGTGCAAATAACAAGTAGACATCAGCAATGTAAAAAGGAACATAACAAATTTCAATGATAGTAAGTAAATGATAGGTTCAACCCCCAGAATATGCATATTACAACCAAATCACAACTATCCATTTTAAATATTGTAATGTAATCAAAGGCCAAAGCCTAGAACAGCTACCATGAGTCCATGAAGATACAAAGCTGATCAGATTAAATGACTGCTATGTTGAAGAAAATAAATTAATCTTACGATTCATTTTGAACACATTAAAAAAACGTGTGGACAATGGAGGTCAAAAGAGAACAGAGTGTCAAGATTAGAGAAATAATATCTGGAATGAGAGCTCCTTTTACGATTGTTTTGGGGGGGGGGGGGTGCTTACATTTTTAGAAATGGTTCTGGTGATATTTTAGGCTGAAATAAAAGATGATTTTGGCTTAAATTTAGCTAGTATTGTGGTAGTTATGTTGCTGTCCCTGAATGTGAAATTGAGGGTTTTTTTTTTGTGCCTGAAACTAATAGTTGCAACAGGTGTTTGTGCTAAAATTGTGCTGGAGGTGGTGATGGGCTGCAGGTTTTGTCCTAATTGATATTGGTGCTCAAGGTTTTTCCTAATCGAGGCATTTTTTTGTGCCTGAAACTAGTAGTTCCTATCTGCTATATATAAAACTTTGCCACGAGTTGAAGATCAATATGTAGAACATCTGCCTTAGCATGTACTTCCAATCAAGGCTTACACAGTAGTCATGGTTAGCTAAGGCTTGCGTTGTTTTTTGCACACCAATATAAATCTCATTCTCATCTAATAGTTTGGGCAAGGGCCATTTACTTGTTTAAATTCAATTGCACAAAACTAACATTTCCATTCATATTCACGCCTAACCACTCTTAGAGTCCTAGTACTAAAAAAAAAAATATTAGAAATCTCTATGTTTAGCTTTTCATACCATGTCTTGCAATGGCCACACGAGGTATATTTATGCAACTAATCCATAGTTTGATGCTTAGCCTATTAGCTCAAATGGTAGAGTGTTGTGCTCACGCACAAAGATGTGGGTTCAAATCCTGCATAGGCTATCTATGGTTATGTGTAGTTATTGAACAAATATTTTTATGACTTCACAAATGATTCATATTTTTCGAACCCACTCCTTTTTTTACATATTTGAAATTTCTCTTTTTCCAGTGATGAATCCATATGATTTAAAATTGTTATGTACTTTCAAGATAAAGAATTCATAAATATTTTAGTTTGCATTTCACTTTAATTAGCCTACATGGGAGTCGAACCCACATCTCTGTGTATGAACACATTGCTCTGCCGGCTGAGCTAATAGGCTTTTTTTTATAAAATGATGTGAGCAGGTATGCTGAAATCATTTGGAGCTTGTCTGAAATCCTAGGACAATGGCATGCTAATTGTGACTAAAAAAATCACTTGGTAGAAATAGAGTAGCAAGTCACACTCAGTAGAAATGGATTGGAGCATACCATGCATGTATTGAAAAATCTAGAAGCAAGCTAGACAATTGTTGAATCAAACTCAATTTCAACGGCAATGACAACTTCTTTTTTCTGTCCTAATGCAGCCCCAACAGCCCAAGTTCGCATTTTTACAGTAGCTCCAACTTGCAATATTACAGTAGCAATATCTAGCCTTATTTGAGCTATCATAACATCACCATATTGTTGTTTTCCGGGAACAATAACAACTTCAATTTGCTCTCTCACAGCAGCCCCAACAACATCTTTTTGTGTCATTCAACAGCCTCAACATCTTTTTTATCATTTCAAACTACCATATCCACACAATCCATTCCTTGGAAAATATGCAATCTTGCTCACTGGACTTGTTAGGGTAGAGAGGTGATGATTTACCCTTACCTTTTCCATCAAAGTCCCCATTCCCTTTCTCAACCTTCATCCTCTGGATCCCCTTTACACAATTTACAGTACCAAAAATAAGGTATGTAGCCGGATTTCCTATTCATTTAAAACAGGAAAGTGAGGGTTGAAAATTCAAGGCGATTGCAAAATTGCAATGTGATTGAGAAAGTTTCCAATCTGATTGAAGGCAACAATCTAATTTTGCCGATTATGAAGCATCGATAATCAACAAATAGAACAAAGGGAATCAAAAGAAGACGATGCAGAGTATCAATCGATAATTTGTGAGAAAGAGGCAAGGAGAGAGGGTACCTGGCTCCGGTGTTGGTGGCGTTGTCCCTGCTCTTCCTTGAAGATACCAGTCGCCGACGTCGGCCTTCTCCCTCCTAGTAGCGAATGGTGCCTCAAACCTCAGTCTCGCCCTCTCCCCGTGAACGAAGAATCGAAGATGTTTTTTTCCCCTCTTTCCCCCTTTTGTAAAAACTTAAGGGAGTGTTAACGTTTTTTCATTTAAAGCTAACCGACTAACCGAGGGGCATTTCGCGAAAAAATCACAAACCTCAGGGGCATTTCGCGAATTATATGAAACTTTTGTACACCCCGTGAATTTAGCCTTACCTCAGGGGCACCAAGCGAAATTTCCGTTTTTCTTTTTAGTAGCTGTACTTTTTTAGGGTGGAGTTTACCTATATGCCCTTTAAGTAGAATTTTTATCTTTTTAAAAATTAAAATAAAAGTAAATAGATATAGATAAGATTGTTTACTATACAGATAAGATTTGTTTATATTTTGAAAAGGGAAATTAAGAACAAACGCCATTTTCTATTGATTTAGCCTTGAAATTCGATTGTTCTGTTAACTATTCATCTTCAATAATCTAAGATTTCCCTACTTTTAGTACGTGGTTCATTTAGGCATACTGCATATCAATCACCACCATTTTCTATTGATTTACACTGATATTTTTCCTACTTTGCTAATTATTGTAACCCTAAATTAGTGTAACCTAGACGCTACAATAATTGTAACCGATATTATTATCCCGTAACCAATTTATTGTAACCGTATTACAATACCGATATTATTATCCCGTAACTAATTTATTGTAACCGTATTACAATAATTGTAACTGATATTATTATCCCATAACTAATTTATTGTAACCATACTACAATAATTATAACCGATATTATTATCCCATAACTATTTTATTGTAATTGTACTTTTAATCAATATTGTCACATTATTGTAACTAATTCAGTTTATGTGTTTTGATTCTTGTAATTAATTACGTGTATCTAATTTCCAACGTAACTAACCTCATTGTTAAGGTTGTAATAGGTTACAATAAATACACACGGTAGATTGTAACTAAATAATTGTAACCTAAATACGCACGATAGATTGTAACAAGTAATTGTTCCTGTAATTGTAATCAATATTGTAACTAATTTGTTGGAGCTTGTAGACAATTCGATTCTTGTAATTAATTAATTGTATCTAGTTTGTATCGTCACTAACCTCATTGTTAGAGTTTTTATAGCTCTCAATAAATACATACCATAGATTTTAATAGTAATAGGTTCCAAATACACAAAATAATTTGTTGATGATGATTGTAATCAATGGCGACAAGATTTATATCTACAAGTAATGTCTGCCCAGCAAAATAGTACTCCGTAGTATATCAATGGTTGTAATTGATGTCCGCCCAGCATAATAGTACTACGTAATATATCAATGGCTATATAGGTGCTAGGACTTGTATCAATTATGGCGTATACGTACTAACGTACTAGAACTTCTATCGATTACGGATATATACGTACTAGGTCTTCAATCTTGAAGCACCAAATAAATTGATTCTTGAGAAAAACGTATTGAGCTAGCGATTAGACCTACTTGTAATCAATTTGGGAAGAAGGAGTCAGTTAGGCGTGATTTAAGGAAGTTATCTCTAGGGACAGATCAGTCATAAAAAAACCAAAAAGGTACAATTACCAAAAAAAAAACTTCCATTGGTATAATTACTCATTAAAAAATTAAAAAGGGTATATTAACCCAATTATCCCATTAATTAATATCCCAAGGATTGAACATTGCTAGTAAATGTCAATTATATTATGTCAATTATATTTTCATAATACCAAGTTTGCCCCTATTTTAATCAACCCCATCCCCATCTCTTCTTCTTTGTATTTTGCGTGTTTGGCACCGGGATGGGGTAGGTAGATGGGGATGGATTTTTTGGGGGTGGAAGAGATAGGGATGGAATTTCGGGGTGGACGGGGTGGAGATTTAAAGTCAGTTTAATCCCGTTCGTGTTTGGTTGTGTGTTAAATTATTTGTGGATGAAGGCACCCAAAAAGATACATTTTCCCCCCACTAATTGTCTCCTCTTTCATTTCTCTTGCTCCCTGTTCAATTTAGAGATGAAGATTTCAAGCTGATCGCCGACCCCTTTTGCTCCCGAGCTCCCATGGCAGTTGTTCTTTCTCCTTCCATGGCTCCTCATCTCTTCGCCCTCGCCCTTTCTCTTATTCGCCTTCAACCTCTCGCTCCTCCAACGGGCCCGGGGTAGGTCGCCGACAAAGGTACTGGGAGCTCAGATCCTGGGAGTCACCAACACTACCATCTTTTCCTTAATATATATACCTTTTTTTTATGAGTGTATCAGTCGTCGGCGAATTCGCTCTTAGGAAGCATGTTCAATCAGCGGCGGTGGTGGGCGGCGGCGTCGGTGGTGGACGGCGGCGTCGATGGTCGGCCGATAAGGGCATCAGAGGAGGAGGACTTAGGGGAGGGTTAGTGGTGACGGTAGGGGGAGAAAGAGGGAGGAATGTTGAAGATGATGGGGGCAAATTTGGGACATTTCCATCCCCATCCCCTCAATCCTCCTTTTTCTAGATTCCATTCCCACCCCGTTTTTTGGTGTTTCAATCCCACCTCCATCCCCTTCCATCTACCTCCATCCCGTTGCCAAACTTGCGGCCACGATTCCCAAAGCCCACCCCCACCTCTTCCATCCCCTCCCACCCCTAGCCAAACACGGCCTTATTCATTCCGTTCGGAACTTCCTTGCGGCTTCATATGGAGAAAGCAACATCAACATCTTCTTCTTCGACGCTTCCCCGCCGCGCGACTTCGACCTATGTGGATCTGGGAGATCGATCCTCTTCCTCTCTCTCAGTACACTGTGATTCAGGGCGATTGATTTCACAAGGAGAGTTCGGATCCTTCCCCTTGCTTCGTCGCCATATCGGAAACAATCGACGATGCCGAACACGCCCTGATAAACTCGGAAACCGTAACCATTGCTGAATTGGATCTATTTTAGTTCGTAATTTCTGAATTGGATCTATTTTAGTTCGCAATTTCTGAATTGGATCTATTTTAGTTGATTAATTTTAGAAATATTATGTGCAAAGTTGGGTTTGTTCCTTGTTCAGATCAATCTTGTATCGTACAATTAACAGGTAATTGAATTAAAATACTGTAAAGAGATTGGTGGGGGTTGATTCTCTAATAATCGTGGTACATGCAATGTTTCAATCGATATCTTTCATAATACTATAGATTAATCAATTTGAATTGGGGCATTTGGGGGGGGGGGGGGGGGGCATGTAGGCCGGTGTAGATATGACTTGTCTACAACAGTAACAAATTCTCACATCCATGACACAATAGGAAATGAAGTGGATTTTAGGTTTCGAAATTGATTATTTTTATAGTGATAACAGTGTCTAAGACCCTGTTTTTACATTGGTTACAGTGTCTATGATCATGTTTTTATAGTGGTTACATTGTCTATGACCCTGTTTTTATAGTGGTTACAGTGTCGGTGACCTTGTTTTTATAGTGGTTACAATGTCTATGATCTTGTTTTTATTTTGGGTACAGCGTTTATGACCCACTTACTCATTCATATATTAAAGGAGAACTGTCACCACATGTATTTTGGCTTCTCATTAACCCCTATAGGTTTTGTGCTTCTCTTGTCCTAGGGTTTTTCTTTGGTTACAATGTCTATAATCCTATTTTTATAGTGGTGACAATGTCAATGACCTTTTTTTTATAGTGGTGACAGTATCTATAACCTTGTTTTTATTTTGGTTATAGCGTCTATAGGGCTTTTATTTGATTACGGTGCCTACGCCCTTTTTTTTTATAGTGGTGACAGTATATATGACCTTGTTTTAATAGTGGTGACAATGTCTATGACTCTCTTACCCATTCATATATTGAAGGAGAACTGTCCATCTAATGTCTTTTGGCTTCTCATTAGCCCTTTTAGGGTTTTTGCTTACCTTGTCCTAGGGTTTTCCATTCGATGACAGCAATCATCTCTTAACGACGTATTGTACTTAACATTTTAGGGTTTAGGGCCTAAAGACTTAACCCTAAACCCTAAAACAAGGTTATAGATACTGTACATTACATGTTTTTTTTACTTCTCATTAGCCCCTTTAGGGTTTGTGCTTCTCTAATCATAAGGTTTTCCTTTTGGTTATAAGTGTCTATGACCTTATTTTAATAGTGGTTACAATGTTTTTGTTTTCCCTTTTTTATAGTGATTACAGGATCTATAACCTTGTTTTAACAGTGGTTACAACGTTTATGTCCATCTTACCCATTCATATATTAGAGGAGAGCTGTCACCACATGAATATAGGCTTCTCATTAGCCCCTATAGGGTTTGTACTTCCCTTTTCCCAGGGTTTTCCTTTGATTACAGTGCCTATGACCCTTTTTTCATAGTGGTGACAGTGTCTATAAAGATGTTTTTATATTGATTACAACGTCTATAGGGTTTTCATTTTGAATACAATGTCTATGACCCTGTTTTTATAGTGGTGACAGTGTCTATGACCCTGTTTTTATAGTGGTTACAGTGTCTATGACACTCTTACCCATTCATATATTGGAGGAGAACTGTCACCACATGTTTTTATGGTGGTGACAATATCTATGACTTTATTTTTATAGTGGTGACAACAATAATTACATTTTATTTTTTTTATTGTGGTGACACTACTTTAAAAAAAAATTTAGAAAACTAGAAATTAGAAATTACAGAAAAACTATCATCACATATATTTTGGCTTCTCATTAGCCCCTATAAGGTTAGTGTTTCCCTTTGTCCTAGGGTTTTTCTTTGATTACAGTGTCTATGACCTTGTTTTTATAGTGATGACTGATGACAGTGTCTAGGACCCTGTTTTTATTTTGATTACAGCGTCTATGACCCCCTTACCCATTCGTTTATTAGATGAGAACTGTCACCAGATGAATATCGGTTTCTCATTAGCCCCTATAGGGTTTGTGCTTCCCTTTTCCTAGGGTTTTCCTTTGATTACAGTGTCTATGACCCTTTTTTCATAGCGGTGACAGTGTCTATAAAGATGTTTTATATTGGTTACAACATCTATAGGGTTTTTTTTTTTATTACAGTGTCTATGACCCTATTTTTATAGTGGTGACAGTGTCTATGACCTTATTTTTATTTTGCTTACAACGTCTATGACCCTCTTACCCATTCATATATTAGAGGAGAAATGTCAGTCTGTCACCACATTTATTTTGGCTTCTCATTAGCCCATATAGGGTTTGTGCTTCCCTTGTCTTAGGGTTTTTTCCTTTGGTTACAGTATTTTACGACCTTTTTTCATAGTAGTGACAGTGTCTATGACCATGTTTTTATAGTGGTGACAGTGTTCATGACATTGTTTTCATTTTGGTTACAACGTCTATAAGGTTTTCCTTTGATTAAAGTGTCTATGACCTTTTTTTATAGTGGTGATAGTGTATAAAAATCCACAAGCATAAAAGTCACTAACCCCATTTCAGCTATACACCTTACATAATTACCCAAATCAATTCCAATTTTTGAAAGCCTTCCACCTAGTTTAGTACCCAAATTAATCCCTTTTGGGAGGAGTAGCTATACTGGTTATGCATCATACGAGCATATGTTTGATTCACTTTCTAAATAATTCATTCTAGTTTGATGTCTTCATTTACTTCTTTTGTAGCTAAACTCTTCGATTCCATGTCACCACCAACCTTCAGCATTCAATTCCAAAGATCAAAATAGAGATATTTAACAAGCAATTGAATCTCTTTGGCACAGTGATGGCAACCACAGTGCCAACATCAGCAATTGAATCCCTGAGATTCATTATCAGGATCTGTAACAACCATAATGCCAACCTAGGAAGCACGGAAACGTCGTTTGATATTTTATGGACGTTTCCGAAACAGGGAAACGTTTCGGAAACGCGGAAGCGACGGGGAAACGACGGGTGTAGATAAAACTTCGATAAACTCAAAACCTTTGTATATTCAAGATCCATTTTAATCTATCGTTTCATAATTTTATTTTCCTAGATTAGTACATGTGAATTTGAAATCTATAAATCAATTGCATTAAATGAACTTAATTCCTAATCTGCCTAAATATGAGTAGAACAAATTCGAAATCCTAGTTTAGACCAAGTTTCGTAAACAACCATTTTAAAAAGGTAAATGAAATGACAATTAAGGGTCAGTTTGGTAACACGGAGCTGATGGGGTAGCTGAACCTGATAGGGCGACCATTATGCTAAGTACTTTGGGAATTTTTGCTATTTATATGTTAAACCTTTACAGAGCTAGGGTTGCATATAGGTGTAAGGGATTGTCATGTCCGTAAGAAATATCAATCCATATAAACCAAAGATGGAATAACTAATTGAATTGGAATAATTAGAAATTAAGTCAAGGATCATGAACATCAACCATTGTTGAAAACTTGCAAGTGAAGTACTTTATTCCTATTGGTATCAACTTCGCAATCATTACTCTCTTTGCATTATTTTACCTTACTCAATCTTGCTATTTTATTACTTCTATTTAGCATAAGAACACATACAAACGGTATCTCTCTGTGGATGGACTCCGAACTTACCTACTATACGAAGTAGTGAGTTTGGATTATTATTTTTGAGAAGGACCAACGACTTTACCCTCCTTCAAATTTTAGCATCGTTGTCGGGGAAATTTACTATAGTTTTTGTGTGTTTTTATTGTTAACTTTGGTGTGGAATACTTTACATGGTCCATACCCGTGCTACAAATTCATCTCCTTTACCTTTTGATCAGAGATTGAAAATCACTTCCTAGGTTGAGAAGAAGACTCAATATATTTCAACCAATTCAAGAAGAAGAAAAGATGAACCTCAACAATGCTTCTCCTGGAGGGGGAATTCCTCAAAACCCCATCAATAACAACAACAACAACAACAACAACAACAACAACAACAACAACAACAACAACAACAACAACAACAACAACAACAACAACAACAACAACAACGACGACGACGACTATGAGGATGTTGAAGCTCCTCATAGAAGGAGAGTTTTCATACGCTAGTAAGGTGTTTGGTAACCCAACTGATAGAGTAGTTGATACAAACTAGCTGATCAAATAGGAGAAAATGAATAGAATTCTGAAAAGCTTGCGGTTAGTAGTTGTTGAAAATCCAATTTCAAAAGCTACTTAAATTAAAATCTTATATTTAACTTATTTAAAACTATAAATTATTAAAACTAAAAGTTCCGAAAAGCTAAGTACATTGCCAAACGGACCCTAAATTGTTGAGTTAGTCCATTATATTCAAATTTGGTTGATTTTAAGAACATGGGGAGTAGAGGTGGCAAGATCCATTTTAATATGTTGTTTTATAATTTTACTAGTTCAGTACCCGCACAATGTGCGGTTTTTTGATTTAAATAAATTTGATATTAAAACCTGTTTATTCAATTAATTAATTTCTTCCATACTTCCGATTTCTCAAATCATAATGAATTTATAATTTTAGTATAAAAACTAATTTCTCATTACTCCTTGCTAGTATATATTAGTGGAAACAACATATGAAAAACTAATTTCTCAAATCTGAATGAATTTATAATTATCGACAAATGAAACAACATATGAAAAGCTAGTATATATTGGAGGAAACAGCAAAATATCATACCTTGTAAACAATTGGCACGTTATTTCGAAAAGCTTACCATGAAAATCGTAAATAATGTCGGAAATAACCTGCAATAACAACACCAAAAAGAAAGAGAGAAGACATCAACGTTGTGAAATCTATTATATTATATATAATAAAGGATGCGTAAGATAAAATTTTATTATAACTCTATTTAATCAATATATCTATATATGCATAAGATAAAATTTGACCCAATTTGATTAAATATGAATATATTTTTAAAACATATAACAAATTTATAAGTCAATTACATGAAATGAGCTTAATTCCTAATCTAGCTCAACATGACTATAACAAATATGAAATATGTATTGAGACCAAGTTTCATAAACAACCATTTAAAACGGTAAATGAAAGGACAACTGAATTCTCGATCTAAATGGTAAAGAAGTGGTTGCATCCTTGAACGCTGATTGCTTGAGCGCTTGTGTTAGTGCGTAGTTCGGTAGTTCCGTCTGAGTGTAATCGCAACGAAGCTCGTAACAGATTTCAGTTTATAATCGCAACCTACTGATGCTATAATTTCCATATTATTTGAGTTTGATGATAAAACTTCGATATGATTTGAGTTTGTGAAAAGAGTCGTGGATGTGGAATTTCTTTCCAGATGCCAGTTTGTGAGGTTTGGACATGTTTGTTAGTTGTTAATAAACTCAAAACCTTTGTATATTTAAGATCCATTTTAATCTATCGTTTCATAATTTTATTTTCCTAGATTAGTACATGTGAATTTTAAATCTATAAGTCGATTGCATTAAATGAACTTAATTCCTAATCTGCCTAAATTTGAGTAGAACTAATTCGAAATCCTAGTTTAGACCAAGTTTCGTAAACAACCATTTTAAAAAGGTAAATGAAATGACAATTAAGGGTCAGTTTTGTAACACGGAGCTGATGAGGTAGCTGAACCTGATAGGGCGACCATTCTGCTAAGTACTTTGGGAATTTTCGCTATTTATATGTTAAACCTTTGCAGAGCTAGGATTGCATATAGGTGTAAGGGATCTTCATGTCCGTAAGAAATGTCAATCCATATAAACCAAAGATGGAATAGCTAATTGAATTGGAATAATTAGAAATTAAGTCAAGGATCATGAACATCAACCATTGTTGAAAACTTGCAGGTGAAGTACTTTATTCCTATTGGTATCAACTTCGCAATCATTACTCTCTTTGCATTATTTTACCTTACTCAATCTTGCTATTTTATTACTTCTATTTAGCATAAGAACACATACAAACGGTATCTCTCTGTGGATGGACTCCGAACTTACCTACTATACGAAGTAGTGAGTTTGGATTATTATTTTTGAGAAGGACCAACGACTTTACCCTCCTTCAAATTTTAGCATTGTTGTCGGGGAAATTTACTATAGTTTTTGTGTGTTTTTATTGTTAACTTTGGTGTGGAATACTTTACATGGTCCACACCCGTGCTACAAATTCATCTCCTCTACCTTTTGATCAGAGATTGAAAATCACTTCCTAAGTTGAGAAGAAGACTCAATATATTTCAACCAATTCAAGAAGAAGAAAAGATGAACCTCAACAATGCTTCTCCTGGAGGGGGAATTCCTCAAAACCCCATCAATAACAACAACAACAACAACAACAACGACTATGAGGATGTTGAAGCTCCTCATAGAAGGAGAGTTTTCATACGCTAGTAAGGTGTTTGGTAACCCAACTGATAGAGTAGTTGATACAAACTAGCTGATCAAATAGGAGAAAATGAATAGAATTCTGAAAAGATTGCGGTTAGTAGTTGTTGAAAATCCAATTTCAAAAGCTAATTAAATTAAAATCTTATATTTAACTTATTTAAAACTATAAATTATTAAAACTAAAAGTTCCGAAAAGCTACGTACATTGCCAAACGGACCCTAAATTGTTGAGTTAGTCCATTATATTCAAATTTGGTTGATTTTAAGAACATGGGGAGTAGAGGTGGCAAGATCCATTTTAATATGTTGTTTTATAATTTTACTAGTTTAGTACCCGCACAGTGTGCGGTTTTTTAATTTAAATAAATTTGATATTAAAACCCGTTTATTCAATTAATTAATTTCTTCCATACTTCCGATTTCTCAAATCATAATGAATTTATACTTTTAGTATAAAAACTAATTTCTCCTTACTCCTTGCTAGTATATATTAGTGGAAACAACATATGAAAAACTAATTTCTCAAATCTGAATGAATTTATAATTATCGACAAATGAAACAACATATGAAAAGCTAGTACATATTGGAGGAAACAACAAAATATCATACCTTGTAAACAATCGGCACGTTATTTCGAAAAGCTTACCATGAAAATCGTAAATAAAGTCGGAAATAACCTACAATAACAACACCAAAAAGAAGAGAGAAGACATCAACGTTGTAAAATCTATTATATTATATATAATAAAGGATGCGTAAGATAAAATTTTATTATAACTCTATTTAATCAATATATCTATATATGCATAAGATAAAATTTGACCCAATTTGATTAGATATGAATATATTTTTAAAACATATAACAAATTTATCAGTCAATTACATGAAATGAGCTTAACTCCTAATCTAGCTCAACATGACTATAACAAATATGAAATATGTATTCAGACCAAGTTTCATAAACAACCATTTAAAATGGTAAATGAAAGGACAACTGAATTCTCGATCTAAATGGTAAAGAAGTGGTTGCATCCTTGAACGCTGATTAATTGCTTGAGCGCTTGTGCTAGTGCGTAGTTCGGTAGTTCCGTCTAAGTGTAATCGCAACGAAGCTCGTAACAGATTTCAGTTTGTAATCGCAACCTACTGATGCTATAATTTCCATATTATTTGAGTTTGATGATAAAACTTCGATATGATTTGAGTTTGTGAAAAGAGTCGTGGATGTGGAATTTCTTTCCAGATGCCAGTTTGTGAGGTTTGGACATGTTTGTTAGTGGTTAATAAACTCAAAACCTTTGTATATTTAAGATCCATTTTAATCTATCGTTTCATAATTTTATTTTCCTAGATTAGTACATGTGAATTTTAAACTATAAGTCGATTGCATTAAATGAACTTAATTCCTAATCTGCCTAAATATGAGTAGAATAAATTCGAAATCCTAGTTTAGACCAAGTTTCGTAAACAACCATTTTAAAAAGGTAAATGAAATGACAATTAAGGGTCAGTTTTGTAAAACGGAGCTGATGAGGTAGGTGAACCTGATAGGGCAACCATTCTGCTAAGTACTTTGGGAATTTTTGCTATTTATATGTTAAACCTTTGCAGAGCTAGGATTGCATATAGGTGTAAGGGATTGTCATATCCGTAAGAAATGTCAATCCATATAAACCAAAGATGGAATAACTAATTGAATTGGAATAATTAGAAATTAAGTCAAGGATCATGAACATCAACCATTGTTGAAAACTTGCAGGTGAAGTACTTTATTCCTATTGGTATCAACTTTGCAATCATTACTCTCTTTACTCTCTTAGCATTATTTTACCCTACTCAATCTTGCTATTTTATTACTTCTATTTAGCATAAGAACACATACAAACGGTATCTCTCTGTGGATGGACTCCGAACTTACCTACTATACGAAGTAGTGAGTTTGGATTATTATTTTTTGACAAGGACCAACGACTTTACCCTCCTTCAAATTTTAGGATCGTTGTCGGGGAAATTTACTATAGTTTTTGTGTGTTTTTATTGTTAACTTTGGTGTGGAATACTTTACATGGTCCACACCCGTGCTACTAATTCATCTCCTTTACCTTTTGATCCAGAGATTGAAAATCACTTTCTAGGTTGAGAAGAAGACTCAATTTATTTCAACCAATTCAAGATGAAGAAGAGCTGAACCCCAACAATGCTTCTCCTGGAGGGGGAATTCCTCAAAACCCCGTCAATAACAACAACAACAACAACAACAACAACAACGACGACTATGAGGATGTTGAAGCTCCTCAAAGAAGGAGAGTTTTCATACGCTAGTAAGGTGTTTGGTAACCCAACTGATAGAGTATCTGATACAAAATAGCTCATTAAATAGGAGAAAATGAATAGAATTCTGAAAAGTTTCCGGTTAGTAGTTGTTGAAAATCCAATTTCAAAAGCTAATTAAATTAAAATCTTATATTTAACTTATTTAAAACTATAAATTATTAAAACTAAAAGCTCCGAAAAGCTACGTACATTGCCAAACGGACCCTAAATTGTTGAGTTAGTCCATTATATTCAAATTTGGTTGATTTTAAGAACATGGGGAGTAGAGGTGGCAAGATCCATTTTAATATGTTGTTTTATAATTTTACTAGTTCAGTACCCGCACAGTGTGCGGTTTTTTAATTTAAATAAATTTGATATTAAAACCCGTTTATTCAATTAATCAATTTCTTCCATACTTCCGATTTCTCAAATCATAATGAATTTATACTTTTAGTATAGAAACTAATTTCTCCTTACTTCTTGCTAGTATATATTAGTGGAAACAACATATGAAAAACTAATTTCTAAAATCTGAATGAATTTATAATTATCGACAAATGAAACAACATATGAAAAGCTAGTATATATTGGAGGAAACAACAAAATATCATACCTTGTAAATAATCGGTACGTTATTTCGAAAAGCTTACCATGAAAATCGTAAATAAAGTCGGAAATAACCTGCAATAACAACACCAAAAAGAAGAGAGAAGACATTAACGTTGTGAAATCTATTATATTATATATAATAAAGGATGCATAAGATAAAATTTTATTATAACTCTATTTAATCAATATATCTATATATGCATAAGATAAAATTTGACCCAATTTGATTAGATATGAATATATTTTTAAAACATATAACAAATTTATAAGTCAATTACATGAAATGAGCTTAATTCCTAATATAGCTCAACATGACTATAACAAATATGAAATATGTATTGAGACCAAGTTTCATAAACAACCATTTAAAACGGTAAATGAAAGGACAACTCAATTCTCGATCGAAATGGTAAAGAAGTGGTTGCATCCTTGAACGCCGATTGCTTGAGCGCTTGTGTTAGTGCGTAGTTCGGTAGTTCCATCTAAGCGTAATCGCAACGAAGCTCGTAACAGATTTCAGTTTGTAATCGCAACCTACTGATGCTATAATTTCCATATTTTTGTTCATTCATATCTCAACACGCCTCCGCTATCTAGTTGACACTTGGATAAGTGCATCTCATTCTCTTTTTAGCTAGAATACTGCTCTGATACCATATTAAAGTAGTGCACCTCATTCTCTTTTAAGCTAGAATACTGCTCTGATACCATATTAAAATCCGACTCAGACCAATAACTGGGGGTCGTGTGCATGTGCACAACAACACATAAGCACAGGGAGGTTCCATCTTAAAACCAATTGGCAATAGGAGGAATAGCTCACCAACTTATATAATAGACTTGATTTGTTCAAACTTTCGATGTGGGATGATTTTTGTCCATTCACATCTCAACACGCCACTTGGCACTTGATTTGTTCAAACTTTCGATGTGGGACAATTTTTGTCCATTCACATCTCATTGTGCATTCACATCTCAACACGTCCCCGCAAGTGCAACTAGGATTGTCTCATCTAGTTGACACTTGGACTTGTACTTATACTTGATTTGTTCAAACTTTCGATTTGAGACGATTTTTGTCCATTCACATCTCAACACAATATGCGGTGGATCTATGATGTTTCTGCTAGGTATAATCTCTGATCTTGTTTTCTTACTCTCCATAGTTTTGTTTGAAATCCGGATTAGCTTCAATCGTGACTACATCTCTTGCAGCGATCGCTAGATCTGCATTTTCTAATACTCTGTTTTCATATATGTTTCTGTACTCCTTGCACAACAAATCATTGTTAACAAGTTTCCATTAAATTAGCCATTTGAACAAATAAATGAATGACATTATCCAAAATCTGCACATAAATAGCACAACAGTGCTAAACAGAATTTCAATATATACCAAATAAATCATCAAACATTTTGTTGAACTATCTATAAGCCGGTTCAAAACTTCAGTATCTGATGAGAGCTAGTAGTTCACCTGGTAGTTCATTTGGTACAAATCTCGCATCAACAACAGCACGTGTAACACCAACTAGAAACAAAATAAACAATTCAACTTGTGATAATGTGTTAAAGTGAAATTGATCAAAATAGGATGATTAATACAATTGAACAT
This sequence comes from Persicaria maculosa, assembly GCA_963922045.1. Taxonomy (NCBI): domain Eukaryota; kingdom Viridiplantae; phylum Streptophyta; class Magnoliopsida; order Caryophyllales; family Polygonaceae; genus Persicaria; species Persicaria maculosa. The sequence goes on along the minus strand of OY998253.1, from coordinate 69,710,836 downwards.
CTATTATAATTATGAGCCCATAGGGACGACAATGTACCAGCTGCACCAAGTTTTTCTGCAAGCTTTTCTATCATTTTGAAGTTTTCTGCACTTTTTAAAGCACGCCCTCCTGTGACCACGACATGTGCATTCCCAAGATCTGGGCGTTCTGGTTCTTGAGGGCTCGGACTTACAAATCTTGATTTACTAGCAATTTCTACAACATGTGAACGTGGAAAACACATCAAGGAGTAGAAGTAAGCTATAAAAAATGAATTCAAAGCAAATCCAATTGCTCATTGAATTAAAGTATCTTTGAGCAACAGAAAACAAAAACCTAGCTAAAAGCTTTTTCTCTCTTTTGGGGTAGAAAAGGCGATACTCTCCAAGAGTTTGCACAAAAGCTTTTCTCTTATTGCTTTTCAAAATGAAAATCCATACATTTATCGCTATATCACCCGGAACACCAGAAGAGATGATTTATTAATATAATAATAGCATCCTTTTAACCAAAGCACCCCATGCCCCAAAAGAAAAAGAAAAGCAAAAAATAAATAAGAATTCCTAGATGTGAAAATGTGTACACGTGGGATAGAAAGAATAGACAAACCTCCACTAAAGTTTGAGAGATCAACCTGAGCAATCCGAGCTGCGTCAAATCTTGACTCAGATGTCACAGGAAAGAAAGTCGACCTAATGGTCAGCATGCATGGCAGCATGGGAACTCACCACTGCAATGAAACGTACTAAGAGCGTTTCCGGCATAAATTGGCTTGATATAAACATAAAAAAATTCCTATTGCATCAAAACAGTTCATACTGTCATAAAAAGGAATGGAAAATTCAAACAAATAGATGAACTGATAAACTACTCAAGCTTTTCATATCTAAAATTACAGTCCTGACAAAGTAGGAAAAAATTATAAACATAATGCCTATGATCAAATAGCACCAAAAAAAAGAAGGAGAAAACATAGAAGTTATATTTCAGAAGTTTACAAGAAAGTTTGAGAGATCATGTGTTATCAACTAACCTCATTGCAGCTCTGTCTAAGATCTTTCCGGTCAAGGATCTCGGCCCTGCGAAGTTCTTTCTGGGGATTGAAATCAACAAAGATAAGTCTGGCTTCTACTTATCACAAACTCGTCATATTGATGACATCCTATAGACCACTAGTATGCATTAGCCCAAGCCTATATCCACCCCAATGGCTACTGATTTTGATCTCCTTCAATCTTCACCACCTGTTGCCGATCCACACATGTATCGAAGTGTTGTTGGCAGTCTTCAGTACCTTGGTTTTACACGCCCAGATGTTGCATTTGCTATGAATCGTGTCTCTCAGTTTATGCACGATCCTCGCCTTATTCATTGGTCGTAGGCCGTCAAGAGGATCTTGCGTTATTTAAATCATACCAAGGCCTTGCAATTTCATCTATCATCGGCCCCTTCTAATGAGATTTCCACCTTCTCTGATGCTGATTGGGGGAGCGATCGAACGGATCGATGATCTGTTAGTGTCTACTGTATCTTCCATGGCTCCAATCTTATTTTTAGGTTATCAAAGAAATAGGGCACTGTGGCTCGGACATCAACTAAGGCTGAATATCGAGCTCTCGCACTTGCTACGTGTGAAATTTTATGGATACAATCAGTTCTGGGTTCGATCCAAATACACCTTACGAAGGCTCCCACCTTGTGGTGTGACAATCTGGGAGCAACGTATCTCGCTATCAATCCGGTTCTCCACCATCGCATTAAGCACCTTTCGATGGACTACCATTTTGTTCACGAATGTGTGGCCAACAAGTATCTCTGTGTTGCCTTCATCTCCTCCAAAGATCAGCTTGCACATCTCCTCACCAATCCGATTTCCTCTGCTCCTTTTCAATCTATTCGATCTCAACTCTGCCTTACAGCCTTGAGATCGTCGGGGAGTACTAGCCATATGGATACAGATATCCAAGAGGATCAGCCCAACACACATGAGCACCTCCAGCCTAAGCAAAGAGAGCAAGGAAAGCCCAACTCATACAATACAATTGGTTCCCAGCTGAGCACAAAGTGACAAAAACGTTCCTCTCTCCTTTCAAGAGATCAACTTTGTATATATATAGATACCCTTGTAATTCTGTGAATCAATGAAGAACAGTTTCTAAGCCTTTTCTACAATCAATCATTCTCATATTCTAGAACTCTCTCTCTCTCTCTCTCTCTCTCTCTCTCTCTCTCTCTCTCTCTCTCACACACAAACACACACACACAAACACACACACTCCGGCTAGTTCGAGCGAAAAGGGACTAAAAGCAACATAGAAAATCGAAAACGAGAGTCGAATGAAGGCTAGGGTGTGTTGGGAAAAATCGGGGTTTCCCTCTTTGTGTGATTAAGATGAGCAAAACTCACTTTATAAAAGTGGACGTTGTATTATATAGTGGAACACTCACAATTACAACTCTCACTATATAAATTTTGTAGCTCACTTTTACACTCACTCTTACTAGGATTACTAGGATTGTTGATCACTCTACACTTGCTCTCACTTGGATTGGCATTGCTTGGATTGGATGATCCAAAACAAGGCACCCATTGGCTATTTATAGCCTCACTACACCGACATTCACATGTTACAAGAATTCTAGAAATTTCTAGTTACCTAGCTTACTTGATATTACATGAATGTTCTAGGCAATTGCTCCATCAATTTATCTTGAATTTTCTAGATTGTGGGCTGATTTTATAGCCCAAATTAGATATCCTTCTTAGCCCATTAAGGAGGGAGCCCAACAGGGTGCTCACCGAGCGGAATCGGTCGCGACGGTTCACCGGAGGTGCTTCGGAGCTCGTCGGAGGCTCGGGTGGCTCGTAGGCGGCTGGGGCTCCCTTCTGGTAGGGTTCGGCTGTGCGGTTTGAGTCCGTGGTGGTCGGTCCTGCCGTGCGGTGTAGCTCTTGTCCTTGCGGTTGAGTCGGCCTTGCCTCCTTGGTGGTCCGATTAATCTTGATGGGGAAGGTTTGGGGTTTGGTGGTGCTCTCTATGGGGTTTGTGAATGGGAGCTTTGAAGAGAGAAGAAACGTGTGTTGAATCGAAACAAGGGTGTGATTGTTGGAGCTTGATGAAACGGAAGAAGTTTTGGGTTAGTTTTGGGGGGCGGGTGTGTTATGTAGAATGCAGAGGGAGAGTTTCAAAGGGGAAAAATGGGATTTGTTGTTTTTACCAAATGAAAGGAAAACGGTTGGTTGGTGTAGGTGCTGCTGTCGTACGTACACAGGAGGGAGTTTGGCCTTGCTGATTGAGCCAGAGAGAAGAGGCAACTAGGCAAGGGTGGGGTTGTACTTGAAATGAAATTAGGGAGATTGATGGGCTTTTGAATTGAGCGTGGGTGATGTTGGGTTCCAATGCCAAAGGGGGGGAAGGAAACATGGGAGTATGGGTGTTATTTGAGCCGAACAAGCCAAGCTTGACATGTTCAAGCTTGGTTCATTTAGTAATCGAGCTCGAGTCGAACCGAGCCCAATTTCTAAACGAGCTTTTTTTTGTTTAAGTTTGGCTTGTTTTAGTAAATGAATGTGCTCGAGGCGTGCTTTTTTTGAGTTTTAAGGAGTTTTACTTGGTCATACATAACATATTAATTTAAAAGAAATTTTAGAAATTCCGTAAAATTAGAGTTATTCGAGCCTAAATCGAACGAACCGAGCTTTCAATTAAAACTACTTAAATTAATATGTTATGGAATTTCAAGTTATTCAAGTCGAGCTCGAGCTATTCAACTCATATACATGCGAGGGGGCACAACATGGAAAGGGTATCAAATTGAATCAGAAGGAGGGGATTGTGTGGGTCGGATTCAAAAGGGCTCTAAACCTTAATCAAATTTTTCCCCCAAAAAAATAAACTTCAAAACCCACTCTTTCAACCTTATTCTCAATTCTTCCCAAAATAAATGTTAAATTTTAAATAATCATAAATTTTAAATGATAAATAATATTGTAAAATAATGTATGAACCATAATATAAGGAACCAGAAATATTTCATAAAATACGCAAACCTATGAGTACGTTTATTCGTTTTTAAAATAAAATTTATGCCGGAATTTTTGAAAAGGAAATAAAATGAAATCATTTTGATCAAAAACGGAGATTTTTAAAATTTTCGAAATCATAGAAATTAAACCGTAATTAAATCATAATTTTATACATAAGGGCTACTGGCAAGATATCAAAACGACTATTGATAAGATGAATTTCATTAAATTGCAAAGTCAGTCCTTCTCATTGGTGCCAAGTCCACAATTGATGGCCTAGAAAATTGAAGCAATTTCAATCGATTTTAGAAGATTTGTGGAAGTTTTCAATTTATCTAATTAATAAGATAAGATTCACCATTTAAATTGATTCTGGTTTAGATATATATTATTGAAATTTGGGGATTTAGGGTTTTTGAAAATGAGATTGAAATTGAATAAATTGGGTTGAATTGTGTATTGTTGGTTGATTGTTGTTGGTAACAATATATTGTGGGTGTCCAAATAATCGTTTTTTGTTCAATGATTATAGATTTTCACTTTCGATATGGTTAAAAAAAATTCCGTCAGAGTCTCGTCGTATCGGTGTGGAAGAGTCGCCGGTGTCTCCTCGGCCAAATGTATCGAGCTCATGGGTTCTCCTCGACCAAATTTGTCGAGCTCCTTAATAGAGCTCGTTGTAGGAGCTGGTTCTTAAATATGGAGTGTATAAGCTCGGTTGAAACGGCAGAGCAAATGTGCGCACAGAGGCTGAGCTCAAACTAGGTGTTTGAGTCACCCTTGACGTTGCATTCAATAAAAAAATACGTACAACTATATCCCGCTAGATCCACCGAAAACTCATTAAAAAAACGTCCATTTCGATCGATTCAATTTGGTTTGATTGGGTCGATTAATTTGGAGTTTGTTGTGATCAGTTAATTGATATCTACAAATAGTCAAATAGCAACAATTCACCCATTCACTAGCAAACCCTCATAACAATCGGACTAGGCCGAGTGTAGCAATTGAACTCGACTCAATCAGTCGAGCTTATACATTTGCCTCAACACATTTGTTTGAGCTCATTGTCGATAAACTGTGCAATCGAAATCAAACTATTCTTGTAAAAAACTTATCGAAAACCCCTAAAATTAACCGAAAGATGGAATAAGCATATTAATTCGTCCATTAACGCATTTCAGCAAGTTTAATTTGTTTCCAAGCTTGAATGATTTCGATAATAATTGTATGAATGAGTCATTCAATAATCATCCAAAGCGATCGAAATATCAAAGCGAGTATCGATCAATTCATTCCTTGATAAATTTTACCGATTTTAGCATGTTTTCGAGCACAATGTACAATTTGTTCGATAGATTGAGTATTTGGATGAACGGAATTAGGTTTTTTCCATTCACTCTTCGATTCATAGATGAGAGATTTTTTTGTCTTAATTGCAATTTGTTTGGAAAAAATGAAAAGGACTTGTGCGGAATTTAGTTGAAATTTAGTTGAAATTTAGTTGAAATTTGCAAAATGGCCACGAAATGGGACCTAATTTGCAAAATAGCCACGTTTTGGGATAAATTAGTGAAATGGCCGCAATATAAACCCCCTTCCCTTTGATTCACGCGACTTTCTCTCTCCTCCGCCCTCTTCCTCTCCGCACGCTCTCTTTCAATCTCTCTCCTCTCTTTCAATCTCTCTCCCATGGCAAACGAGCGATTGCTCAGATCCGGCCTGGAGCGAGGCCTCGAGAGCGAGGCCGGAGCGAAGGACGGTGTGTCTGTGCGAGGACGAGTGTGGACGAGCGACGGGAGCGAGCAGGTCGACCTGCAATCTCTCGCTACGTTCGTCTTTGCAGCCATGCGATCCTCATCTGCCTTGCTACGGCGTTCCCCGGCGTCGCCGACCATTTGAGGCACCCTGAGGCACTCTCGCCGCTCCGGGAGGGCCCCGATCAAGACGGCGACGACTATTCCAGGGCTGCTGGCGGCGGCAGTTGGTCCAATTGGAAGAAGCGGAGCCCCTCCATAGATTGCTTCCCTCCTAGCTCCTTCCGGCTTCCTTATCAATCGATATTTGCTTCCGACTGTTTGTGTTCGATCTCTGCTTGCAGGATCACCGTCGATCAATTTTTAAGAGCCGATGTTTCGTTCCGACTATTTTGCTTCTGCTGAATTTGCTTCTTGTTTGTGTGTCTGCACAGAGGATCAATCGTCACTTGTATATCTGATAAAGACGTTTGATTCTGTGGTTGATGTCTTGCCACTTGAAACAGGTTCTAATTTCTTTCTTTAATTGCAACTTATTAAGAATGAGAAATGAAACTAGATTGTTCAATTTAGGTAATTCTAAGACATGACCATGGAGAGATGAAGTTCTTTGAAGGGAACAATTAGGAACTTATAATTGTGGGATGTACTTTCTTGCTACATTATAAATTAAGAGATGAGATTTAGTATTGATGGATGGAGTATACAGTGTGTGAAATTGAGTGTGCGAAATTAAGTATATGTGAAATTAAGAGATGAATATTGAGGGGAATAATTAGGAACTTACAATTGTGGGATGTACTTTCTTGCTACATTATAAATTAAGAGATGAGATTTAGTATTGATGGATGGAGTATATAGTGTGTGAAATTGAGTGTGTGAAATTAAGTATATGTGAAATTAAGAGATGAATATTGAGGGGAAAGGGAAACCAAATCAGTCCGGTATAGATCAATTTAGGACACTGATGGATAAATGTTGATTTCTTTTGCATTTAACCATTTCTGAACACAAAATGAATGTTGCTGTAAATTCTAAGGAATCCCAATGATTTGTAGCTAAATTGATTTTTATATATGTGCATTAATGTTTGGATTTGTAGAAGATCAATCCCATAGGTTTGAATACAGTCATCCCTGAGATATTGTTGATGGACATGTAAACTTTAAATAAGGGTTTTATTTTTGCACATGAAGCATACTTTAAATAAGGGTTTCTTTTTTCATTAGATATACGATGGAAAGACCGCGATTTACTGATCATCTTGAAGCCATCAAGTTTATATGCAAGGATTTCTGGTCTGAGATCTTTAAGAAGCAGATTGACAACTTGAAGACAAACCATAGAGTAGGTTAAATATTATATATATGTTGACAGTTTTTTTTTTTTTTCTAAAAGGAAGCTGTTTTTCTGGAACACCACACCCAGCATTGATCAGATATTGATAAGCTTGTAATTTCATCTGTCAGGGAACCTTTGTGCTGCAAGATCACCACTTTCGTTGGTTTTCACATATAGCTGCTGGTCCATCTAATGATAATGCCGAACCATCTTCAGATGCTTCAGAGTCTCCAACAGGCAACAAGGCAGCACAAGCAGCAAGTATGTGTAACACCCCCTTCTGTAAACGAGGGAATGTTGTAGCGCCAGTGATTACTCGGACTTTAATGTCTTCGTAACCACCTTAGGCTTATAGGGACATGCAACTATGCTCCCATAAACAAAATGATAAGATGCATTAAAATAAATACAGCGGAAGACTTTTATCAAAAGGAGATTATATTTTTTTAAATAATATTTACAATCGTTTAATTGGTACAGCGGAAGACTTTTAAATACACCGGATAAATAATTAACCAAATTGAACACATTTGGAATTACCCTTTTTTCAAAACATTTAAAATGACCCTTGATGTTCTCCAACGCCTTTGGAACTTCTTCACTACGATCTCTATACCTGCAACTTAGGTCTGATGCATCATATACAAACGAGAGGCACCAGCCGCCACAGTACATAGGGCGGTTAGTTCAATTAAGAACAAGCAAGTGACGGCACGAAATAAAAGACCACTTTACACTAAAGATTCATTGACCATAAAACGGTATGAACTAAATAGTCCAAAGGAGATTAACACAGACTATTTAAATATGAATTACAGAATACAAAATAGACACTCGGCGCAACTTGAGAATTTATAAGTTAGGAAGAATAATGGACGTGAGTAATAAATCACTCTAGGAAATTATATTCCGAAATGAGACTGGAATATAATTAAACGCTGAAATTATGACTAACTTATTTACGATCACCGTCTTATAAATAATTGTATAACTTTAAACTTACAACTAGCATTTAACCAATGAACTACAACATTAAGATCTATATCTTTAATCTGTACTGAACGAGTCCGCTCAGATTTTATTTTAATATTAAGTATACCGAACGAATCCGCTCGGATTTTATTTTAGCATCAGGTGTACCGAACGGGTCCGCTCGGATTTTATTATCGATCAAACTCACTGAACGGGTCCGCTCAGTTGATCATTTCCAAGTCCGGAAACGTAGTTTCATGAAACTGGGTAGGAAGCGCTCATCTTCCTGATTTATAATAATATATATTTTTTTTTATAACTTGGAAGCGCTCATCTTCCATATTTAATTTATATTATCGTTTTTATACTTTACTTGGAAGCCCTCATCTTCCTTAACTTTGATTTATAATATTCACATTCTATAATACAATAAACTACAATTCTAAAATTCATAAATTAAGTGCACATATTTATATATTTTATAAGGACTAGGTTCAAAAGATAACCTAAGTCCACACCGAACTAATATGCAAACTAGTCCGGAACCGAATGGAATAAACGACAAATATGGATATGAAAACAGATATATCACATAATTATTAAACTTAGCATGAAGAGAAAATAATAAATCATGCTTTCATGGAATATGGGCACATAATGTCATTTATCTAACTTAAATAATCTATAAAAATAACATTACCCATTTAACATGCCAAAATAGATTATCAACTTAATAAATCACACAAACGGATGGATTGTAATTTATTTAACGCAATTTGGCATGATTCAAGTGTAGAAAACAACTTGACACGAAAGCACGCAAATGAGCCTAGAAAGCTCGGAATATCACTTGCCTCTTTCACCTTGTTGGATTTCGATACCAACTATGGACTTCAAAGACTTGGATTAAGGAGTTGAATAAATTGACAAATGAATCAATTTGATTTCTTTGAAACCTCGTCTCGAGATGGGAGTGTCGGTATTTGAAAATACCGCTGCGAATAAGGGAAATTACGCGATTTAGAACACCATCTAAAACTGCGGGATAGTTTTATAATTTTAAAACACAAAAACAGGGGCATATTCTATAAAACTGAAAGGTTGGGAGATTAGGCGTAATTGTACCATCTTCAACAACCCGATAGGCCATTCCCTCAGATTCATCAGTGAGTTTCGGCAATCTTCACGCATCTCGTTCTCCTTGCACAGAACTCCGTTTGATGCGTATGACCTATCAAACTGACGAGTGCAACCTCTACTTAAGCGTGGTTTTGTTGGATCTGTCGTAGGGAGAACGAAGGCGCCGAGATAACGCCTGAACAGTTACTGCGAAATGCACAGGAACCCGAAACAAATATTTGGGGGTTTTGAATTCGGGATGTTTTGAGAAAACTTTTGTGAAGGGGTTTGTTGCTAGAGGTGTTTAGAGCCTAAAACAGTAGGTTAGGAGCTTGGATTTCGGCTAACAGTAGGTTAGGAGCTTGGATTTCGGCTAGAGGGGTTTGTGGAGGGGTTTGTTGCTAGAGGTTAGGAGCCTAAAATAGTAGGTTTGTTGCTAGAGGTGTTTAGACTTTAGAGCCTAAAACAGTAGATTACGATGTGAACAAAACCGATAATTGAAGGTGTCATTGAATTGTAATTGATGAGAGGATTGAATGCCCATAATCAATTTGGCTGGAAGGTCTTATCCTCCACGTCAATTTGACGAATTACAAATCCTAGGGTTTGTGAATTTGGACGGAATTGAGACTCAATTCCTCCTTTAAAACACGAACTGATTGTACATTGATTAATAGAATTGAATTTAGGATAAGTTTCGTGTTTATAACGTTTTGAATTAAAATTGAATATGACAAACCTCCATGGGAAGAGTGTACGCAAGAGAGAAGAGGGAGGAGGAAGAAGGGTTCACCCGAACCGGGTTTTTATTATTCGGTTTGGTCCGGTTCAACCCTATAAAATGCTTTGGTTTTATATATGTTTACATTTATGTAAGATAGTATAAAAATCCAAAAATACAGTATAAGAAGATAGATCATTTATATACCCTTTTTTAATAAATCACAATATGTCCTTTTATTTAAATAATTAGTTGAAAGTAAATTTTATAAAATAATATTTACTTGGAATAACCTCCAAACTTTATAGTAAATATCATTAGAATAAAAATTCCACTCTAACCGTTTAATCATAAGTCATCTTTATTTTGTGAAAAATGACATCACATTGACTATTGAAATACTTTAAGTAAGACACTTTTCAAATAAAATAATGAATTCAAATCAACATTTACATTTATAAAATTAGTTATTTTAGAAGCAATACTAATAATAATAATAATGATAATACTAAGGGTCTATTTTAGTTAAAATCAGTTTCACGGTTAGAATAACATTGTCAAACCAAATTTTATGTTCTAGATAATAAGAACTGAATAATAAGATATATATTTTTTAAAAAAATCTTACAACTTCTTTTGTATCAAAAAATTTAACCTTATTTTTATTTAAATTAAAACGGAAATACCCAAAAATATTTTGGGGTATTTCAGTATGCATCTTTACTTCCCCTGTGGAATTATAAGAGGAGCACTTACAAACTTGGGAATTTCTTGTGTTGTTTCGGCTGATATTTTGAGTCTACCTGCCTGTGAGTACCTACCAATTTATTCTTTTTCTTCAAGATGGTTTCCTGCAGAAAAAGTTTGCTCCTAGTTATGTAGGCAGTTTGAGGTTTGACTGTAGTAATAGATTGTTGCTTAGTAGGGCCATCATTGGACCATTATTATAATAGTTTTATGCTAAAAGGTATCACTCAAGGAAGTTGGTCTCTTTGACAGTTAATTTGGTTTGAATGTGCACATTCACTGTCAAATCGTTTAGTGAATCCTTTGCCTATCTATGATTTCAGCATGCAGGAGGCTTTATACTGGTCTCCTGTTCATTTGTCTTGTTTGTATGATTCATAATCTGTTACTGTTGTATTTATTCCCCCGACAGGTTCATTTGTGATCCGAATTAAAGGCCTAACTGGAGTTATCCTGCCTTGCACCCGGAAAAATCATATGTTGCAACTTTCCAGCACTGTCGTCCTGTGAATGAAGAGATTTCTTTTCATGTCGGAGTTCATATCAAAGTGGCTATCATACCAAACAACTCGTGTAAGACAGTGTATTTCTAGCTAGCATCTACTCGTGTATGAACATGGAATTGAGTTATCACCCACCTGGGTTCATTTGATATTAGCAATGCCTCTTGGTTGATACGGGCAAATTACCTCATTGTATTCCTCGTCCCATTGCCCTTGTTTGTTGTCCATGGTTTCGTTTGCTCAGTGTATTGTCACTGTTAATATGGGAAATACACATTGGTGGGCAAAGGTCCCTGTGCAGTAGGGATGGAAACGGTGGGGAGTCCCAACTCCGCTTATCAAAATCGTCCCTATCCTGTTTGGGTATTGAAAATCCTTATTCAAACTAAAATTGCACAATTAAATTATAAATTGCACAATAAAAAAAAACAATACCATGTTGAGAAACAACATGGTATTGCTTCTCAACATGGTATTTCTCAACATGTTGATTGTAACTAATATCAGTGTAAGCACTAATTTTCACCACTAGTTGTGCAAAAATAAAGTATTGATGAGCAAAAATAAGAGCATGTTGTGCAATAATTTATTGAGAAAGTATGAAATTATATTGAGAGAAAATAAGATCATGTTGAGAACAAATTCACAAGTCTCGATTGTTGTGCAAAAATAACCTATTGTTGAGCAAAAATAAGATGACGTTGAGCAAAATTTCACCAATCCCCCATGTTGTGCAATTATTGTCTATTGATGAGCAAAAATAAGATCATGTTGTGCAAAAATAAGAGCACGTTGAGCAATAATTTATTGAGAAAGTATGAAATAATGTTGAGATAAAATAAGATCATGTTGAGCAACATACGGTTATATTTGCACGACAAAATGTAAAATAAAATTAAAAAAAACCTAAACTCAGGTCATATTTGCACAACTTACAAATACAATTGCATAACATACTCTTATATTTGCACGACAAAATGTTAAAGAAATAAAAAAAAATATAGATTATGGATCGCTTACAGTTTATTGAGAAAGTATGAAATTATATTGAGATAAAATAAAATTATGTTGAGAATAAATTCACGAGTCTCGATTGTCGTGCAACTCTTAAAACAGAGTCGTGCAACTCTTAAAACAGAGACGTGCAATTCTTACAACAGATTCTTGCAACTCTTAAAACAAGACTCGTACAACTCTTAAAACAGAGTCGTGCAACTCTTAAAACAGAGTCGTGCAACTCTTACAACAGAGGCGTGCAACTCTTACTAGAGAGTCGTGCAACTCTTAAAACAAGAGTCGTGCAACTCTTACAACAGAGTCGTGCAACTCTTAAAACAGGGTCGTGCACCTCTTACAACAGGGTCGTGCAACTCTTACAACAGAGTCGTGCAAATATAATCTATTGTTGAGCAAAAATAAGAGCATGTTGAGCAAATTTCCACCAATCCTCCATGTTGTGCAATTATAGTCTATGGATGAGCAAAAATAATACCATGGTGTGCAATAATCTATTGAGCAACTGTAAAATAATATTGAGAAAAAATAATATCATTTTGAACAAAATTTCACAAGTCTTAATTGTTGTGCAAATATAATCTATTGTTGAGCAAAAATAAGATCATGTTGAGCAAATTTCAACCAATCTCGGGGTATAAAATGACTTGTTATACTAGTCAATTTTGTATGCCTTTCATAACAAGTTTATGTTGTGCGTCAACATTTTTTTTCGTGTCAGCACACAGCATGTCAGCGTTTTCGTGTCAGCACTTTCTATTAGGCGTCATCATTTTTTTTATAACTCTGTCAGCACTAAAATTGCAAACACAGCTCACACAACCTTTAATTTTATGAAAAGATCCTGACACAACCCTTAATTACAGTTGCAAAACTGCACCTAAAAGTTGCACAACGGCACCTTAAAGTTACACGACTGCACCTTAAGGTGCAGTTGGTAGTGTATTTTCAAGCTCGAGTACATCTAGGGGTAATATACAATCAAACGAGCTCGAGTACCTTGTGTTCAAGCTCGGCTTTGTAAAGAAATTTGGGAATTTATAACTTAATTGTTGTGCAACTTTAAAATACAGTTGTGCAATTTTAAAACACAGTTGTGCGATTTTCAAATACAGTTGTGCAATTGTAAAATTATTATTCTTGCACCATCATTTTATTATTCATATCTATCATTTTATTTTTTGTATTTTTTCATTATCTTATTTATGCACTTTATGATTTTATTCTTACAATTTATAATCTTATTCTTGAACAAGAACAAAAAAAACAACCATAAATAGCCTATGCGGGATTTGAACCCGCATCTTTGTGCATGACACATCGCTCTACCATTTTGAGCTAATAGGCTTTAAATCACATCACTTTTGTTGGGCAAGAAAAAAAAGACATTTAACATAGCTTTACCTTTGATTAAAGCAAAGGGACATACATCATGGCGGCTTCCTCGTTGCACCAGGACTGTTATGGAAGGGTTCAGAGAATGTACAGATTCGAGTGTATCTGAAATCCTCATTGCATCATTCCTTGATGTATGTAAGCAAGAGACTAAATTGACTGCTAGGGTTTCATCTTCTCTTCTTTCCACAAGGTTGTGAATGAGCTTGTAGCCTCTCAAGAGCCCCTGGAACTAAAAAACAATGTTCGGGGACCCCTTCGAGAAGCTCACAAGCCGAGCCTCGGTCTCAACCAACTCCTCCAAGCTCCTTGCCAATCCGGTGATGCGAAGGGATATTGTGTTTATGCTGGTTTCCTTTTCTGATAGAGAATGTATAAGAGAAGGCCACTGGAATCCGTAGGCCAACTCGAAATCTACAACGTGCAGTCTCCAGCTGCTTCTTCCTTTTAGCTCCATCTCGAAAGCTTCGAGTATGGTCTGGTTGGCTGTGAAGTGGGAGAAATGGTAGCAAGAAGAGACCTTGTAGAGATGGGTGAATCCCAAGAACTCTTCAGATGGAGTGGGATCCATCATGATCATATAGTAATTTAGGTGAAGATGATGGCAGGGGCGAACATCAGAAGAAGAAGGATAAACGAGGACAACTTTTCGTATTGAAGGGATCTCGCTGCAATGGAGAATTTTGGCCAAGTAGAATAAGAAAAAACGCTATGAAGCAAGATGTAGACGCTGTTACAATGCACTAGACAGGAGAAAATTGTTCGATGAAGGGATGAAGATTACCGTTATTGGTGGTGTCTTGAACAGTACTGGTGGCAGGTGTGCGAGCACTTTGATTGAAAAATGTGATCCCAAGATTGTGGCAATCTCCATCAAGTCCACCTTAAGATATATAATCAAAAGCAAGTTGATTACAAAAGCTGGTGAGGGAAGTTGTACTAGGTATGATTGCGTTAGGAGTCTTACATTCTCGGAAGCAGGGGAGTGAAGAGGAATTTATGAGATTGTCATATCCCTCGCTACACGAACATGAATATGAAGAGGGGTTTGATGATGATCTGTTGCATGTGCCACCGCCACAAAAGTTCCAGTTGCAAGCTGCCAACAAAATCAAGATTTAGAAGAAGATCAAGGTTGATGAATTTGAAGGATGATGCCATGAATTATTCAATGCTACTGCAATCTTACGGTCAAAGAATGATGATCCATTGGTTGCAGTTATAGGTGCTGGTGATGGAAGTTGGGGAAGCGCTCGGTGAACAGGAATAGTTTATGGTGCCTACACAAGATAAAAATAGAGCTTCAATTGGTACAGCGCTCATCCATGAATACCAAACTTCAAAACATTCAACATGATTTACTAATTTTACTTGCCCTGGCTATAAAATTATTCGGTGTACGAGAAAGTTTCATTGCCAACTCCTTTGGATGGAGTAAGTAGCAACAATAACTAAGATGACAACTATGGAGATTTAGAGGTGAAGTGCAAGTAATTTACTCCTATAGAAAAACAAAATTATCAACACATCTTCTATTTCAACACATAATTACTTGTGTTGATCATCCTTTGACCATAGCAAGTCTATGAATTTCCATCACACCAGTAGACTTTTGGAAACAAATATCCAAGTCAATGCCGTGAAATTCTCAGCATGTGTGAAATATATTCAAAGATTCTACATATAATCTTCCACAGTGAGATGTCCGATTTCAGAAGAACTCAGAACCAGGCATTTTCCTTGATATATATGTTAAATCCGACAGTATGATTTTGTCACCATAGTCTATGAACAGCACCAGGATCATCAATTTCATCAAGTGCAGGACTATTTAAGAAAGCATTGCAGCAGATGTTTCAATCCAAAGGCATTAGATGAATGAAATCAAAGAAATCCGTGACAAAGTAATCGAATATCAAATACAGATCATTACACATAAAATCCCCAAGAAGCAAGCAATGTCTACCCTGCCTTGGCCAATAGAATTTCTCAATTGGAAGCCAAAAGCTCAATGATTCAATGAAGCAGAGAATTCGACATATTCAGTCAACAGTCGGCACTAGGCAAGTGTACAACACAACTGCAGCAGCTATACATCCCTCAAGAGTACCGATTTCAAAGTTCAGAGCGACAAAGAAAGAGAGGAGAGTTTAAGAGAAGAATACCTAGTCGGGAACAAGTTGTGCAAGAGGAGAACAGGTTGTGCAGAAAGAGAAGAAGAGGAGGAGAAGGCCGAGCAAGTTGAGGAGCCGAACAGGAGAAGCGAGTCGCTGGCCGGGGGAGAATCACCGATGGAGCTCGAGAGGAGAGAAGGAAGTGTCGGAAGGAGAGAGGCGGATCCATGGACAGAGCTCGGGAGGAAATTTGGAAAGGAGGTCTGGGAACGAACCTAATCCAGATCTCGGCGCTCGCTCGACCTCGCTCCGGCGGTCGCTCAACCAGATCCGGCCTCTCGCTCCAGATCTCGGACGGCCACATCCAACGCTCGCTCCGGCCTCCGCCGCTCGTTCGCTCCGCCGCTCGCTCGCCACTAGACGGCGGCTCTGGCGCCGGATCGAGAGCTCCATCGGCCATCGCCTTCAATGGAGAGCGGAGAGAGATTGAAGAGACGATGGGATTGGGGCCAACGATCAGAAAAAAAAAATTAAAAAAAAATAAGAATTAGTATATATAGTGGACATCTTGCTAAATTGTCCAAAAACGTGATCATTTTGCAAATTCGTCCAAAAAAAGTGACTATTTTGCAAATTATTTCTTTATAAAATAATCCTTTAAAATTTCGGGTCTAGTAAATAGTAATACGATGACTTCCTACAATCTGATCTCTGTAGGATGAATCCAACTAACTTGTTTGGAACAGAACAGTTATAAAGTGAAATGTTGAAGCTACCTAGCTGTGGATATTCAACTAATCAAGCAAAGCATAACCTCTCTTCCAAAGCCAACTTAAATTTTTTTTAAAAAAGTGAGATTCTTCGTCAGACAAAAGCTCAAAAAATACCCAACAATCCCAGCTACTTATACTTTGCACCAGATGCTAAGAAACCCAAATGCAAAAACACACCAAAAGCTGAAGCTTCTCTGCCACATCTTGTAAAGTTGGCCTTGCAATTTTGCCCTACAAAAGCCCCTCCCCGTAGTTCCTCTCTCCAACAACCTCTCCTATCTCTCAAGACATGGCTTCGATACGCACTCTTCGGTTATTGGGCGTTCTCCTCCTCGCGCATACCGCGGCTGCCACACAGTTCACCGTGGGAGGTTCATCCGGGTGGGCTGTTCCTTCTGGTAGCAATGCGGTCTACAACCAATGGGCAGAGCGAATGCGGTTCCAAATCGGCGACTCCTTGTGTAAGTCCATGTCATTTAGTCAGTGTTCTAAATATCGGATATATTGACAATATTTGAAATACGATTGCATATTGCTCAAAGTTATCCGTCAATGCTTAAAAAAATATTCAATGTCGATATTTTGCGATAAATCGCCGAAATATTGGCAATATTTGGCAATAAACCACTAATGTATTGGCGATATCGGGTAATATATAATGCTGATTTTTGGTATATTTTGTAATTTCACCATGATTTTCTCAAGTTTATTTGAATATTTTAATGTATAAATTCTCTTTCCTTTTATAGATAAATGTAATAATTTTGAATCAAAATTATTGAATCTATCAAAGTCCGACTCGAATCGATGACTGGAGGCCGTGTACGCGGATACACGTGCACTAGTAGCCTAGCAGACAAGGCGAGCGATGTTTCATTTTAAAATCAATTGACAATAATAATATAAGTAATCAGCTTATATATTAAAGCTTGTTATACTCCACTTTCGAATCTCGAATATATCATAATATATGTCTGATATATCATTTTTTCC
Organism: Persicaria maculosa; assembly: GCA_963922045.1. Lineage (NCBI taxonomy): Eukaryota > Viridiplantae > Streptophyta > Magnoliopsida > Caryophyllales > Polygonaceae > Persicaria > Persicaria maculosa. Next base: position 69,693,383 of record OY998253.1, on the reverse strand, counting down.
CCTCAACTATACCACCGTACCCCTCCTAGTGGCCTAAGACACACGAGTATTGTACTAGTTCATTTTTCTGCAACTTAATTTGTATGGGTATTCTTGCAGTGTTCGTCTACCCATCGAACGGCGACTCAGTGCTACGAGTGACGAAAGACGACTACACGAACTGCAACACAGCATCGCCGTTGGAGAAGCACACGGACGGCCACACGGTGTTCACGTTTACCGACTCGGGGCCGTACTACTTCATAAGCGGAAACAAGGATAGCTGCCAAAAGAACGAGAAGCTGTTGGTGGTTGTGTTAGCTGACAGGAGCAAGAAGGCTGCTCCCGCCCCAGCTCCTTCGACTCCGACTACTCCTCCGCCTGCACCGTCTACCACGACACCTTCCCCTTCCCCCACCACCACCACCACCGATCAAACGCCGCCTTCTCCTCCTCCTGAGGCTCCTTCCACCCCGGCTCCTACCACCCACAACGACGCTTCTTCGATTGCAAGGAGCGTTTTCGGTTCAGTTGGAGCGCTTGCAGGCTCGGCTGCCCTTCTTGTTGCCCTTTAAGCTATGCCCTTTGGCTGTGGAATTGTTTGATGGTGTACTTTAAAGAGAATATATTTGGGATTGCTTCTTTTGGTTTTATTTTTGTTTGTTTGTTAACTGCAGGGTTGGGAAGAGACATTAATTTGTTTCATGGGATCTGTTGATTGTTTGTTTGTACTTACTGTAAAAGATTTGCATTAACATATTGGAAATAAAGTCCTTTATACAACTAGAGATGATAATTCGGTGAGTTGGATTGGGTTCTAAACTTCTAATAATATCCATTTGGATCTTTACAGTGTCGGATATATTATGTGATCGGGTCAGGTCTGAACAAAATAAATTTGGATTTATTATCTTATTTGTTATTCTATTATTTAGTTCAAATCTCTTTGAAAACATGGAATCGCTTGTGAGTGAGAGGGTCAACCCCTTAAATTGGTCACACATTACCCGATCCAATATAATTTATACTATTGGTGTGTTTTAAAATGAGAAAATTATATATAGATGAGTCAAGTCCTGTTCGGATCGGGCATAAGTCGGGTTAATTTGTTTGTGTACGTTTGGATCAATTCAAACAATTGAAGCATGAAGTTTGAGAGGTGTTGCTGGCGTGCTTTTGGTTGAGGCTAAACGGTTGGCGAGGAACTTTAGTAGTTGGATTTGGAGTCATGTTCTTGGCTCATTTTCGTTCGACTTCTCCTATTGTTTTCAATATTGAAGATGATTTGCCTTTTACTTTATTTGATACTCCCGTATTATATTTGGTGACTTATGATTAGCGAATGAATAGTTTTCTCATAAAAAGAAAAGGTTATTGTATTTTATTTTTAATGACGAGGAACACAATTTCGATGGTAAACCCCGAGTACGTCATTAAAAATAAAATAAGATATAAGATCTCTTGATTGGTGCGGAGACTGAGTGCGATTCTAGACCATTGATGTTTTTTTAATTCATTAATTCTAGACCATCGAGGTTGGGTTGGGTCTATCGGAAACACTCTCTCGACTTGTTCGGGAAAAGAGTGCGTACATTCTGACCCCCTAGATCATGCTTTATCATGGGATATACTGGATTGTTGTTGTTATAAAGGCATGTAAATTAGTGAATATTCTAGGAAAGACAAACAAGTGAAAAAAGGAATGAATCTTGCTTGTTTAGAGAGATTAAAAAGGAAATCCTAACGTAGTTTAGTATTCGTATACATATATCAGATATAGGTATAGATATTATTAGATATCAATATTAAGGATATGCGTATCAATTAGTTTGATATCTAATATCCGATATCCCATTTGGTATGTTAGGATATCACAATATGTGTATCAAGGACAGTCCCATCTAGGGTTGGAATTGGTACATTACCAATTCATTTTTCCGTTTACCATGTACCAACCAATTTAAATTGGTAATCGTAAAACCCCTACCATTACCAACCCCTTTGGTACATGTTGGTAATGGTAATTTACCAACTTTTGAGTGTTGAGAAAAAACACGCAAATATAATAAAACTTAATTAATACGTACTCCGTATAAATTATTCCAATGCTTAGGTTTTCGTCAGAACCGACTATATTTGAGGACGAATGCAACATAAAACTTTAAAGTTATTACAAAGTGTTTAAACACTAAAGCAAAAGCAACATAGTAGTAGGAAGGTATTATTCCGACTAACGCTATCGGTTTTCGTCTTAATCGAGGTCGAGTTAGTATTCCTCCCTTGATTAAAAATATTTTCTGAAGAAAAAAAAGTTAAAAAAAAAACAAAGGCTAAAAACTTAAAATAATTACAAAATAAATTAAAAAAATAAAAATAAAACTAGATATAATTGATTTGGTAGGAATTGGTTGGTATTACCGTACCAACCAATTTGAAATTGTTTGGTAATGGTAATACCAACTTTTTCATTCTCATTACAGTTACCGTACCAAGTTTTGGAACTTGGTTCGGTATACCGAACCAGTTATATTGATAACCAATATAATTGGTTTCCAATTATGTTGGTTCGGTTGATACATGTTGGTTTGGTTTTCATGACAATTTTTACCCACCCCTACTCCCATCTGTCTCCTACCAAAGAAATACCACCCGGGAAGAAGCCGAAGAACTCAATTTATTCCTCCTCCACCGTCTTAACCTCCAAAAAGTCAAATCAAACCCCCCAGTGACCACTGCCTCCACCTCCACACCTTCTTGCTCTCCAAGAAACCCGAGATTTTTGTGGTTGATTCCCCCTCCCCCTAATTGACGAAATCCTCTTCTAAAAGGCTATTTAAATTCTCTATTGGAATGATATTTATTCCTCTTATCTAGGTATAGGAATCGTGGCGCTAGTGACGACAAACCCTAGTTCAGATGGTGGCGTGGATGGAAGAGAAGGCGAAGCAGATGGAGGAGAAGGTGAAGCAGATGAAGAGCATAAAAAAAAAACTGATATCCCCAATTTTTTGATGAAGATGACGACAACCATAATGACAATGGGTAATAATGACGGTGATGGGCTGAGGCAGGAGGTGTGGTAAAGATTAAGTGATGAGAGTGGTGCTGGTGGTGGTTGGTCGGTTGATCGATGGTTGCCGAGTGAGAATGGAGGAGATCAATGATGGTGGTGGCCTGGTGTGGTATTTGGTTGGGGGTGGTGGTATGGTGTTGATATTGGGGTGGAGGTGGTGGTAAAGGTTTGAGGGTGAGTTTTTAGAGAGATACAAGTGTACAACATTAGAAAAAACTTTTGGATTCAAACTAGTAAATTAAAGTATCCAACATAAGTATTTAAAAGATTTAAAGAACAATTTGCAAGACCTCGACGACAATATTAGGTGGACAATGGATGTGGCAAACCTGAACAACACAAGAGCTTGCTTCCAGAGGTGGAGCTAGAGGGGGTCCTGAAGGGGTCATATGACCCTCCCCTTATCCGATAAATTACCTAGATGTATTCTCCTCATCAAGTGCGAGACCAACTACATACCATGAAACATAACCCCGAAGTTTTTAAGTTAAGGTAGATCAATTACTTGTCTTAGAAAATATATTTATGAATGAGGCCACTAGAATGGTTACGAGTTGCGACATAGACCCCCTTCGCGACCAATCACTTTTGTTACAAAGCTTTCACAATAATTTCCATGAAAGACTCGAAGCCCTTGGACACCAACGAATTCCGACTCTTCCAAGCATACCATAACATATTACATATTGATATTGGCAAAGAGCGAGGTCTATTGATCTTGTTCTCTAATATGGACTTTATTTAATCATTTAAAATGTTAGGGGTCTATTTGATACATTGTGGAAACATGAGGGACCATTGGCTAATTACTTAATTTAGTCTCGAAAAAACACGAGCCAACTCCGCCAGATCCATCCCCAAATCATCCCACCGCTCGCAGCACCATTGACGCCACCACATCATCCCGCCATTGCAGCCGTCCACCACCTAAGCTCCGCCCGCACTTTTCCACCGCGAAAATTGAACTCCAACCCTGCAGTCTCTATTTTCTCTAGTGTTATGCTTCTCTCAGCAGAAAACTAGAAGGACTTCTCTATCTTGTTTGGGAAGTCGCATCCAGAAGCATAGTAGATCTGCTCGATACGACCATCATCTAGTCGGTTCCTTGCTGCTGTTCTTCATTTCCATATCCAATCGAAGAATTTTTAGTCCTTTTGCAGCAGGGATCTGTCAACCCCCAGTCAACTTTGATTCTTCATTCCGATTCGAGAATCTCGGTACAGGTGACCGTTGTAAATTTCTGATGGTTTAGGATTTCCGAATGATTTGATCTGGATTCTCATGCTAGGAACTAGTTTTTCCTCCAAATTTCTTTGCGATTTATAGGTTTCGGAACTAGGTAGGGTCTTTTTCTCCGCCGTCAAACCCAGCTCTCAATTTTGCTTGCAGATTCACATTTTATATGCATAGTACATGAAGGAGGTTGCTAGAGAAGGAACGAGAAGCCGTAAAAGTGATAAAATGTCGAAGTCCTCAACTGGAAACAGACCTCCACTCGTGCTCAATATTGAAAATTTCAAGGTAAACTGAGTTGGAAATTTGTGTCTATTGGTATACGAAGCATGCATTTTCTAAAAATAAACCCCAGTGATAATAATTATAGGTAATTATATTTTTTCCTTGTGCAATTGCCCATTGTTGTTGGCTTGTCTAATAGGAATTGTTTCAGATATTAACTCATCTTAGTCACTTAAGAAAAAGAAAAGGTGATTAATGGATGAATATCAGTATATCTATTGAGCCAGAAATGCTTTTTCTGTCAACAAGGGTTAACTTAAGCCATAATGACAATCTATGCAGGGGGACTTTTCATTTGATGCATTATTTGGGAACCTGGTTAATGAGCTTCTACCTTCTTTTCAAGAAGAAGATACAGAGACATTTGATAGTCATGGTGCTACTGATGTAGCTTCTCAAGGACTTTCAATACCTTTATTTCCTGAAGTTGATCCACTGTTGGCACTATTCCAGGATTCTTCTAAGGATTTAATTGATCTCCGACAACAGGTATACAGTTTGAATTCCTAGACTGCCTCTTAACATAATATGTTAGGTGTAAGATGACAATGTGTACCTCTTTTTCTTCTCCTTCTCACCAATCTTCACTCTCTTGCCTTTCTGCCACTTTCGAGAGTGAAGATTGATACCAGACTCAATGATCTCAAAATGGAGGTTTCGACACAAGATTCTAAGCATAGGAAGACTCTCGCGGAGGTTGGTTTCTTTTTCTAAACATTTTTTAATGGTAGATAAGTAGTGAATCTTAGCAGTTTATTAAATTAGCAATCAGCCTGTCTTTAAATTGATAACATGCGACTGGTATATTTGGTGTAATTTTCCGCTACTGTTTTCTCACGATCATCTGTGAACTTAGTGGATCATATACTAAATTCAATCTTCGTATGGAAAGTAGTATAAATGAAAATTCGTGGTTAGATATGATCCTACTTTCTCATCTGGGCAGTGTACCCTCCTTGCACATGATTTAGCAATAAACAAGGGGAAATTTTGTGTTGCTTAGCGATTCCCATGAAAAAAAGACCCAATTCTAAGCATATCTTGCATATATTTGTACAAATTTTGTGGTCATGACAGTTGTATGCAAAGAGAAGTTGAAAGTGAGATTACGAAGAACTTGAGATTTCAATTTCTCCCTTACACTTTGTTTTTTCAGTTAGAAAAGGGTGTAGATGGTTTATTTGATAGCTTTGCCAGACTGGATTCACGTATTTCAAGTGTTGGACAAACTGCAGCAAAGATTGGAGATCATCTGCAGGTAATATGTTTTTCTTCCTTTAATTACCAAAATTTTGTCTCACACATGTATACGTGTAAAAATGAATTTAGTACTTGAACTTCAGATCTTTCCAGAATTTATAACTCACCCTGGTTGGTGCTAGGTAGTTGACCATTGAAAACTGCATCATAGTCTGACTGAATATTATTTCATCCTCAGAGTGCTGACTCCCAACGAGAAACTGCTACCCAAACGATAGATCTGATAAAGGTATTCTTCACTTAAACATGGGTAATCTTTTGCTTCTTAATGGCCTAAGATTATCTGACCATTTTGAAATTGGACAGTACTTGATGGAGTTCAATGGAAGTCCTGGAGACCTAATGGAACTTTCACCCCTGTTTTCTGATGATGGGCGTGTTGCTGAGGCTGCTTCAATTGCACAAAAATTGCGTAAGTTATTATGTCTGGTGCACAAAGCTTTCTGGGGTCATGCGATATTTTCTTTTTTAGTTTGTTAAATCATACTCTTTCAGTTTATTTTTAAGCTTGTTGAATCTTCTATTTCAGTATTTGATTTCTATTATTAATATTTTCTTCTTTACCCCAATATGTTAAATGAAGTGTTCACACACCCTTATCCATTTTATTATCTAGATCAACATATTGTAAGTTAATCAATGAAGTCAACAACTGGGAAATTATGAACTAATCATGGAAAAATGCTATGCATGATAATGCTTAATGTTTGGTAGCTTCTGAAATTTGTTATGGGCTTCTCGAGAAAAGAAGAAAATAGGGCTGATGGGAAAAGGGAAATTAGGTTCCTTTTCCCACTATTTTCTTCAGAGTCCCTCAACTATATGCTCTATTCATGAGGTTTCACCATATTTTGCCTACATAAACTCAATTTCTTTGCTTTTACTCATATGTAGCCGTTTTATTGTAGTCATTGACTTTTTAGTCATTAATGTTTTAAAGCTTATGAATTTTCTCTGCCAGTGAGTACTTGTATTTGGGCCCCTTATTTTGTCAATATGGCTTGTTACAGGAATGTTTGCGGAGGAAGATGTTGGAAAACAAGGCATAGGAGCTCCTTCAGATACAGGAAATGCTACTGCCAGCAGAGGATTAGAAGTGGCAGTTGCTAATCTTCAGGACTACTGCAATGGTGAGTGAGATTTAATACAATCAATGAATAGCTTTGTATCAGAAGTACTTTTCACTTTTCATAACAAAAAGTACTTTTCACTTCAGCTTAATAATACTGAGTTAGATGAGCCCAGTAGGATGTATTGTTTTATTGTAATTGCTATGAACCAGTTGTTAGGAGTCTGTAATAACCTGCCACATCCCTTGCCCTGATGTCATCTATAACATATAGTCCCTCCAAACAAAACAACAACAACAACAACCCAGTATATCCCGCAAAAGCAGGGTTTGGGGGGTCAGGATGTACGCACTCCTTCCCCGAGCAAGTCGAGAGAGTGTTTCCGATAGACCCAGAACAACAAGAAAGCATTACTCATAGAGGGAAAACAATATCAAAAACGAAGCAGGAAGAAGACAGGAAAATAGCAAGGACAATAGAGCAAAACATCAGGACCCGAAACTCTATATAGTCCCTCCAAACAAAAATAAAAAATTGATCAGAATATTTAAAATTTTATCCTTGCTACATGCATGTTGGCAAAATTGAGTGAATATAAGTGGTCATCCTTTGTTAAGAATCATAATCCATTTCTAAACAACAAAGTTGATTGAACTTCATCTAGGCATTATAATAACCCTTGACACTACCATGTTCATATTTTATTTTGAGAGATTAAGTGTAGCTTTGTAATATTTCTGGTTCTTTGTTTCAGAATTGGAGAATAGATTGTTGTCTAGGTTTGATGCTGCCTCACAAAAAAGGGAACTTTCCACAATGTCAGAATGTGCGAAAATATTATCTCAGGTAAACTTGTTTGAGATATATGCTTTTCTAAACAGATAGTTGGTGTTTTGGCAAGCCCTGATCCCTGACTCTCTGTTGCTTCCTCTTTCATAATATATTATTCATAGGTTTAAGGAAATAAAGTTAAGGTATAATGTTGCATATATGTTTATGTTATCTGTATAATGCCTTCTATGTTTTTTTGGGATATTTTCAAGGTGCTCATTTTTGCTATTATGAGTCTCAAAATTTGTGTACATTAAGGAAAAAGGTAAAACTCATTATTGTTTCTTGCAGTTTGTACTTGGATAATACTTTTACCTTTTTGAAAACGTAATATCTTTTTAACGATTAAAATAAATCGTTGATGCCAAATTTCAACTCATTTGGAAGTTCAAATTTTCCATTTTGCACATATCACTGAGTTCCCATTTTCCATTTTGCCGCATAGCCTGTTGCATTTACTTGTTTCTGTGCTGCAAGGCAGTTTAACAGGGGAAGCAGTGCCATGCAACATTATGTGGCAACACGTCCAATGTTTATCGATGTGGAGATAATGAATGCAGACACCAGATTGGTTCTTGGTGATCAGGGATCACAAGCTAGTCCCAGTGATGTTGCACGTGGACTTTCTACTCTTTATAAAGAAATTACAGGTCAGAATCAGTTTTCTATTCTTGGTCCAAAAGGATGTTATGATTCTCTCAAGTTTGAATGTGTATACTGATTATATGGACAAGTGTTTGATTTGCACATGGAAATAAGCGACAAAGCATATTTCATAACTTGTGAAGCATATTTCATAACTTGTGCCTCTTGTGCTGCAGTAGTTGTGGCAATCTTATCTCTCAAGAAGCAACAAAGTACATTTGGTCTCAACAGGCTGACTGATAAATTTGAAAACATGGTGCCAATCTTATGTCTGTATGTGTGCTTTATATTTCAGATACTGTGAAGAAAGAATCTTCTACAATAATGGCTGTATTCCCTTCTCCAAATGAGGTTATGTCGATTCTTGTCCAGGTAATGATGTGGAAGTCAACCCTTTTACTGGCTTCTTTCCAGTTTACGCTAGTACATACAAAAAAGGAGTTGCATGCTAACTCTCTATTTTGGTGCAGAGGGTTCTAGAGCAGCGAGTTACAGCACTTCTTGATAAAATTTTACAGAAGCCATCTCTTTCGAATCCTCCCCCAATGGAAGAAGGCGGACTTCTGTTGGTCAGTTTGCAACTTACTTATCCATTTTCTGGCATCTATTTTACTTTCCTGTAGTTTGTAATTTTCCTTCATCATGTCTATAGTACCTCAGAATGCTGGCAGTGGCTTATGAGAAGACTCAGGAACTTGCTAAAGACCTCCATAAAGTGGGTTGTGGTGACTTGGATGTTGAGGGTAATTGTTGTATTTTATTCATTTATTTCTTTTCTTGGTGAAGAATTTTGTTAATCACTTGTAGTCTTTATTGTTTCTATTCTTTTTTTTGCTTCCTACTTCTCTTTCTCTTCAGTTACCAGAAATAAGATTATAAGTTAAATCACCAAGAAGATATGTTACGAGAACATGATGGAGCTGTAGGGGAAACTGACTCACATGTTCTATTACCATAAACAGGATATTTGATACTTGATTGAAATCCTGGTATTGAATTGGAATGATCAGTTTTTTTATTTTTTATTTTATTTTATAAAGTTAAAGAATCGAGGGGGATGGGTGATTGGGTATGGAACCTGTTTGTTGGAGGTATGAGGTATCGGGTTGAAATTCTTGGTATTGACTATTGAGTTGGAATGAGCAATAGTTTCTCTCTCCCACTCCAACCTCCCATTTTCACTCTGTTCTATAAGTGGATATAGTGGTGGTGGTGGTTGTTCACTTGTTGGTAGATGTTTAGTGATGCAGTTTTCATTTTAACATCGATGCTCACAGGGTATCTAATTTGGCTGTTCAGATACTTGACTGCTGTTTCGTTGTTGCCTTTTTATTATGATGATTTTCTATTCAGTTTAAACATGTGTTCTTAACATAAATTTGTGGCAAATGCTTGTTTATTGTGGTACGTTGAGGTTGCGCGTGGAATTTGTATCATATGGATTGTGGAAAGATAAAAGATTATTTGAACTGATTGAAGTGTACATGAGGAATATGTTTACATCTCCATACAATACAAGTCCTATTATTGTGTGCAGCAAGGATATATCTTCTAGACTTATGCATGAGAATTTATGGTAGAAATTTAAAAAACATTAGACATCTGTTTATGTTATAACCCTTCTGGTAAGCATTGTCCTTGAATGACTTAAATACTTTCCTTAGAACTTCCTCTTTCGACTATGGTGGATCATTGATGTCCTTATTTTGCTGTTTCTCAAATAGAACAACAACTTTTAAGTGATTGCAAATGTAAGCAATATATGGACATCTCTTGGTGGCATATGCTTTTAGCCAAATATTGAAATATAACATTAATGTCATTCTTGATGTCTCAGGCCTAACAGAATCTCTGTTTTCTACCCACAAGGAGGAGTATCCCGAACATGAACAGGCATCACTTAAACAATTATACAAAGCTAAGGTTTGTAGTGGTTACTTCTTTCTATTAGTGAAATTACTTTTAAGCAATTTAACTCGACAATCAACTGACTATTCAACGTTAAAAAAATAAAATCAACTGACCATATAGTTGGAAGAATTGCGTGCTGAAGGCCAGTCTGAGATATCCGGAACTGGGAGTATTGGGCGATCCAAAGGAGCTTCCATTGCTTCTTCTCATCAGCAAATATCTGTCACTGTCGTCACTGAGTTTGTGCGGTGGAACGAAGAAGCAATATCTAGATGCACTTTGTTTTCTTCTCAGGTGATATTTGGTTCTACATTTAGCTCTTTTAGCTTTTCCAAGTCCTAAACTCTTAGTTATTGAAATAATGCTGGCAAATTACAGATGATTTTCCTTATCCACCAGAATAGTAATGTTGCTTTTTTTTTTTCACTGTCTGGGGTTTGTGTATGGGGAGGGGTGGGGGGTGAGATGTTCTGGCTTGCTGGACATTACAGATCGTGAGACCATGAACTGGATTGGGGGTTCCATTTTGAATTAACAATCTTGAATGCGTATTTTTGGTTCTTATTTTACGAAACTTCAGAGATTTAGTGCCACCTAAGTAGTTGCTCACTTGCTCGCAAGGAATTCCAGATAGTGAGACTGAACTGGCTGGAGGTTTCCATTTTGAATTGACTATCTTGAATGCATATTTTTGGTTCTTATTTTAAGAAACTTCGGAGATTTTGTTACAAAAGTAATTGCTCGCAAGGAATGACCTACGGGTATGATTTGGTTTTATTTTATTTTTAAAATCCAAATGTACGCATGTATAATTAATAGATTAAAATAACATATTAATGGGCTATGCCCGGTGGAAGTAAAGTTCATTAAACCCTCACTTTGGCCAAGCCGTGTGGCACAAAATAGCTACCTCTAATTAGCAATAAGCGGATCTCAACCTAAATGTGAGGAATGTAGGATAAGCTATATACAAGGGTATCTTCATCACCTTATACACATGTATCACCATACATGCAATATCCCCTTATGGTAGGATTAAAATTCTAAAAAACATTCAAATTCCTTGCTTTCCATAGCATGTAAATGGAAGTAGCAAAACCTAGCCTCTTTGTGTATAAACTTGTTTGTTTCTTTTGACAGCCTGCTATTCTTGCATCCAATGTAAAAGCTGTTTTTACTTGCCTCCTTGATCAAGTAAGCCAATAAATCCTTCTGTGCTCCTGATTTCTTTCATTTGAATATTATGAGGGATTTTTTGTTTTTAATAAATATCTATTTTGCCTATCTGCAGGTTAGCCAGTACATAACCGAGGGTTTAGAGCGTGCTAGGGATGGCCTAACAGAAGCTGCTGCATTGAGGGAAAGATTTGTGTTGGGCACTAGTGTTAGCAGAAGAGTGGCTGCTGCTGCTGCTTCTGCTGTAATTACTTTTCAACCCTCCTCTTACTCAGTGTTGTCTTATGTCCTGTCATTCTCAAATCTCAATCAAGATTCATTGGTCTTATGTAGGCAGAAGCTGCTGCTGCAGCAGGTGAAAGCAGTTTCAGGTCCTTCATGGTTGCTGTTCAACGTTGTGCTAGTAGTGTGGCCATTGTACAACAAGTATGATTTTATGATGCTGTTGATTGTATCATTGAATCAACGTGTCTTCGAGGTCTTTGACTCTTAACTTTTTTTTTTCAGTATTTTGCAAACAGTATATCTCGGCTTTTACTGCCTGTTGATGGTGCACATGCTTCATCTTGTGAAGAAATGGCTACAGCAATGTCTAGTGCAGAGTCTGCTGCTTATAAAGGACTCCAACAGTGCATTGACACGGTTATGGCCGAGGTTTGTAGCAGACTGACCTTGTGATTGTAAACTGGAGCTAGTCTTACTATTTTCATTTTGTATATCCCATCAGCCATAGATTATTTTTGCTAGCTGTTCCCACTATAGTAATTTGGTATTGTTCTTCCTCGTCCCTATTACATTGTGGAGTTCCCCTTTCTGGTATTTGTTAAGTATTTACATGATTGAGTTGGATTTGATCTATAGAAGAAAATCTTGCACACAGGTGGAGAGATTATTGTCAGCTGAGCAAAAGCAAACTGATTACCGGTCACCAGATGATGGACTCGTTCCTGACCATAGACCAACAAATGCCTGCACTAGGTACGTGTTTCTTGTCTTTGTGAAGCACATTATCACTTTCTTGTATTCCTTGGAGGACCAGGCATACATGTGGCATGCAGCAATTTGTGTATTTGTATTTTCACCTTGTCATCATAGATAGTGTTTTTTGCGCATTGAAGTTATTTAATAATGTATTTCCAATATTTCGGCAAGCAAGCACAGTATTTTTGTTTCTTACTTTTTTAATAAAGTTATCTTCTTATATGGACAGGCATTTTGATTATTAATTAGGTGATTGTGTGATTTAAGATAATTGTTAGCTGTGTCATGTGCTTAATATGTATGACTTTATTTATTGGACAGAGTTGTGGCATACCTTTCCCGTGTGCTCGAGTCCGCATTCACGGCTTTAGAAGGTCTAAATAAGCAGGCCTTCCTGTCAGAACTGGTATGGGAACTCATCTTTGTGAATGCTCATTTTAGTTGGTGGATTTCTGATATACTTTCACGAGTTTGGTCTTATGGATAAACTTTACCTGTGTCATGTGTGTAACGCTGAATAGCTTCATCTTGCCCATTAGCGACCCTGCAATCTTTGCTTGAAAACGAATGACCCAAAGATCATAAAATGTGTGAATTTTTTAGAAAGTAAATCTTGATGGGTCCATGGGGTCAGATATTGATGTCCTTTTCAATCCAACTTCTCCTGCTATGCTTCATCTTTCCTATATCAAGTACCCCCCACTGCTGAACTAATTAGAATGCTTCAGATCCATTTTCATATGATTTCTCGGTCGAAAAGACAAATAGGTATATTAAAGGACCCTTGAGACATATTGGTATATTAAAAGACTCAAGGACAAATAGTTATATTAAAAGTGCTCTTGTGGACAAATTGATATATTAAAAAACTCTTAAGGGACAAATAACCCTTTTTGCCTCATTGGGCTTCATGTCGTTTGGTTTTTCTTTATAAAAACATTTTCATATATTTTTAAATAATTAAATCTTTATTTAAATCTCGTTTATTTGACTATATAATATACAAAAATATTAAAATTTGGATATAATTTCTATTAAATTATAAAACTATTTATTTTTTGTCATATATTTGTAGCTAATAACGTGGTATCAAATGTTATTACATAAAAAAATTATTAGTATTTTGTATAAATTACAAAAGAAAACATATTTGTCCTTAAGGGGTCATTTAATATACTTATTTGTCTTTTTGGTAAAAAAATAAATAGTTTTATAATTTGTCTTTTTGTCAAAAAAACACTTATTTGTTTTTTTTTTGTAATTTATACAAAATACTAATAAATGTTTTATGTAATAATATTTCATACCATATTATTAGTTACAAACATATGACAAAAAATAAGTATTTTTATAATTTGATAGAAATATATCCATTTTTTTTAATGATGATCAAATGAACGAGAGTTAAATAAAGAATTAATTATTTAAAAATATATGAAAATGTTTTTATTAAAAAAAACGAACCACATGAAGCCCGATGAGGCAAAAAGGGCTATTTGTCCCTAAGGGTTTTTTTTATATATACTAGTTTGTTCACAAGAGCACTTTTAATATACCTATTTCGGCATATGATTTCTCCAACTGTTTATTAATTCATTTCCACATGAAGCCATGTTGATGGTGTTGTTGTAGGAATCATGCATTTTAGGGTATGTTTGGCAAAAGCAAGTAGCTCTTCGGAGCTTTTGGTTTTGATATTCTATAGTCTTAAATGAAATAAATATAAGATTTTAGTTTAATTAGCTTTTGAAAGCTTTTGAAATCTAAGCTTTTCAATAGCTATTCATCCAAGCTTTTCGGAGCTTTTGGTTTTTTATTCACAAGTTTTTAACAGCTACCCTAACAGCTAGGTTTACCAAACACTGTACTAACTTATTAACATATATTTAACTCAAATAATCCAACAGCTTCAGCTACCCAACAGCTTCAGCTCCTCCAACAACTACCATTTTGCCAAACACACCCTTAATTAACTAATCTAACACATCAAATTAATTTCATTCAGTGAATTGGAATAATGTTTGTGGGCACATGGTTTTTCTCATGAACGATATAGATAGTTCCTCCGTCTCTCCATAAACAAGGAAAATTAGGTGTTGCTTGGTGCTGGGTCTTTTATTTTATTTATATAGACCAAAATAACATGTACATGGACTATGCCTGTTGGAAGGAAAGTTGCTTCTTAACCCTCACCAAGGTCAAGCTGTGTGACAAAAAATGGGGTGACCATCCTACCTTGTTGTCGAGATCATCATACAATTGCATAGCTATTTAACCAGCTTAAATTGTTGTTTTAGGGAAACCGTTTGCACAAGTTGCTTCTTAACCACTGGCAGAAGTTCACTTTTAATCCCAGGTAAAACCTTGAATTTCATTTTCTACTTACTTTTCTTGCTTCTTTATTTCCTTACACGAATCCTCTGGAGCTCCTGAAGGTTGTTTATGTTTCTTGGTTCCCCTTATTATTGTTATTGTTTCTTGGTTCCTCTTATTGTTGTTGTTGTTGTTGTTTGAAACACTACCTTTGGGTTAGTTGTCTTGAACAATTATATTATCAATCAAGACAGGATAAAGTGATAAACTATGAAAGAGGCGTGCTTATGATTATAATAGCGATTCGAATTTCATCATCCTTTTTTTTTTTATAATCACCAAAAATAATGTGGTTGCAGTGGAGGACTGCGGTTGAAGCGTGACATTACTGAGTATGCGGAATTTGTCCGCACCTTCAATGCTCCTTCTGTTGATGAGAAGTTTGAAGTACTGGGAATGTGAGTTCCACGCACTGTTCTTTTCAGATTTTGTAATTTTTGTATTTTCGCAGTAATAACTCAATCGAAGTAATGCTCTTTTTCCCCTCAGCATGGCAAACGTCTTCATTGTTGCTCCTGAAAGTCTCTCCACTTTGTTCGAGGGGACCCCAAGTATCAGGAAAGATGCACAAAGGTACTAAAGTTGTTTAATCACTATTTCTGCATAATGGATTAATAGTTCATATTAGCATTTTTTTTGTCCAGGATTGAACCTATGTTGATTACAAATTCCCATAGGGGAAAAAGTTTATCCTCCCCCGTGAAGCTGCCTTGTCTTGTTGATTATACTCCGTTTACACAGTGTTTCTAACTTGTGTTCGTTGACGATGCAGATTCATTCAGCTTCGGGATGACTTCAAGTCAGCAAAACTTGCTTCTAAACTTAGCTCATTGTTTACTTAATCCCAGACCTCCCCTCCCAAGTACAAAACCATTTCAGCAAGACTATCCGAGGCAAGCATGACAATGGTAGAGAAGCTGCAACAGAAAATTGCGCTCGAAAAATGCTACTGCACCCTTGGGTTTTGACTTGTCACCCTTGAGGGGCTTATGTGTAGGAGCTTTTCCTTTTGGTTTATGTGCCTGTTTTTAATTTTTATAATGTGCATATTCCTGGGTGTGTGGAATAGAGATATGTATCTATCTGTTCAAATCCATTTTCTTTTTCTTTGTTGGTATTTGTTCTGTTCAATCGTTTGGCATCACCCCTCTTTGTAGGCCTTAAGCTATGTTCATTGTGTTACTATTTAAGATACTAAAAATACTATTTTTGTATTCATCTATATCTGCCACATCAGCATCACTCTCTTACTTTTTGCACTTCACAACTCATTGTCCCCTCTATAGCAAACATTGTTCCAAAAAAAGGTCTAGGCATCTGCCTAGACCTCGTCCAGATCCTTGAAGGTCCCCCACCTTTGAGTTTAACCGTCTAGTCTCTTGAAGCCTTGAAGGTCACCCACAAGGTCTTGACGGCCTTATGAGTTTGGCGAGTTAGTGAAAAAAATCATTTTGAGGTTTTAACTCCTAAAACCACACTCCTGTAATCCTCTAATTCGCTCTCTCTCTCTCTCTCTCTCTCTCTCTCTCTCTCTCTCTCTCTCTCTCTCTCTCTCTCTCTCTCTCTTAGTTCTCAGCCTTTATACTCTCTCTTACTCTTGATCTCTCACTCCCATAGTCCTCTAATTCGCGACCTAACTCCCGTTGCTAACGCTTAGATTATTAATTAAAGTTTATTTGTTTATATATGTTATGAATTAAACTTTATTATTTTATATACGTATTGAATATGGCATAGAATTAAAAATACATCTCAAAATAATAAATTTGCCTAGACCTCCCACAATCTGCCTAGACCCTTGACCCTATCTAGTTGTCGAGCATCCGCCAAACGTTTTTTGAAACATTGATAACAAATATTTTCAACATGTTTATAATATTATATTATTATTTACTTCCTAAAATTTAATTATAAAATTTCTGTCATTTATAAAATGAATAAGTAAAAGTATATGTGATCCACTTTTGAGATTCTCTATCTGAAAATGTATTATAATAAGCAATCAAACACCGAATGCCCAAGATCCAATTTATCGAGGAAAATTACAATGTAATTATATCCAAAGAAATCATTTTTTTTCAAAATATGTTGAAACATATTCAAAATTGGTCTCTACGTGTAGAGAAAAATGAATTTAGTATTAATTATCGAAAATGACATTATTTGAATGAAATTAAAATGTGTCAAATTAAATCCCAACCGTTGATTCGCTTCGATCTCAACCGTGGATTCGATTCGATCTCAACCGTTATTTTCCACCGCTAGTAAGATTGTGACACGTGTACCCCCTTTTGTAGATGCAATGAATGAAATGAAGGTTGAGGAAATTAGCATCGATGCAAATTTAGCATCCTCCAAGCGAGTCCGGATACTCTACAACACCCAGTGCACTCTACGGCGCACCACGAAATTATTTCAGGTATAATTTTACTTTCAAATTAAAAAAAAAAATTTACATTCCACATACTTATATTTATATGTTTATAAACTTTTATTATAAATTAATTCATTCTAAAAATTTTATAAAATTAAACGATCAATTATATTAGAAAATAAATTATATATTTTTTAAAAATATGAATTTTCCCCAAAAAAAAGTTTATAAACATATAAATATAAGTACATGGAATGTAAATATATTTTTAATTTTTTTTATATAAAATTATACCCGAAATATATTTGTGGTGCACCATAAGATGCACCGAGTGTTGTAGAGGATCCAGACTCCCTTCAAGCATCCAAACCGCTTCCGCTCTCATGCTTTTTTATTAATTTTTTTTTACAAATGAGCATAAGGTGCATCGAGTGGTGCACCGAGTGTTATAGAGGATCCAGACTCTCTTCAAGCATCCAAAGTCCAAACACCCGAATTGATAATTTTTTATTAATTTTTTTTTACAAATGAGCATCTTGAATAATCGTATATATTAAAAGTGCTATAATTAAAAAATTTCTATGGAAGATTAAGCAAAATGGGCTCCCAACGGCTTTGCGACTAGCTCAAAATGGTATAGCAGTACCCACTACATGTACATTGTGTAACCATGGTCAGGAGGACAACATCCATCTTTTCCTGGAATGCCCCTATAATAACTTCCAAGCACGATTTCCTCAAAATTTAACTCGGGCAATTGACACGCTTATATCCCAAAACAGAGATATGGACCAAATCATGCACTTTGTTAGCACCAATCTTTCTAAGGAAAACAAGCAAAATCTAGCTTTCAGGTGGTGGACCATATGGCATACGAGAAATCAAGCTATCTTCATAAATGTTCCAATTCCGTCCGCGGAAAGTATTAAAAAAACTCATCTTAGGAAACGTAGAAAATTGGAAGAGAGCTGACAAACTAAATCCACCCAAAAAGAATACAAACATGCCACAAGAACAAAAACAGTTGAGATCCCGGGGAAAAATGAACTTATGGAAAAAACCACCAATTGGTTGGCTTAAATTAAACTTTGATGGCTCATCCATCTCGACCACAAAAAGCTCGACAGGTTTCATATATCGCGACTGTGTTGGGAACCCTGTCTGCATAGGAGGAAAAATGATGGGAGGCCCTACGCCACTAATGGCAGAAGCAATTGCGCTAAGACAAGGGATCGAAAAGGCAAAGGAACTCAACTTAAACAACTTAATAATTGAAGGCGACTCTAAGATAATTACGGATGCCTTACGAACATATAGCAAATGTTCCTGGGAAATTGAGCTTGTATTGGCAGACATTCAAACCCTTCTTATGGACTTAGACAGTGTACGAATTTGTCACATTCCCCGCATTGGTAACCGAGTGGCAAATAAGGTTGCACATCTTAGCTACTCTACCAGGGGAACTAATTTCTATACCGATTCAGTTCTCCTTGACCTCATCCGGCAGGATGCTTTCGAGTAGAGGGTCCCGTGCCCTATCCGATTTTTTTTTTTTTTGATAAGGAAAAAATTCGAGTGGTGGTTAGCCAACCCGAGAGCATCCCGAAGGATGAGATCACGAGGATCTGAAAGAAATACAAATACAGAATACAACAAAAGAAACACATAAAGCAAACCCGGAAAAACCCCAAACCCTAAGCAAACAAGCGGATACAACAACGAGATGAAGGAAATCCGGCGCGGTGAAGTGGATAGCGAGCGCATGTGACAACACCTGCTGACACCATGTCTCGCCGCCGGAAATACGAAAAGCAGAACTCCTCGTAAGACAAAGACGACTCCTGGGGACACGACGTTCCCCCAGCTAGATGAGGGATCTTCGGAGACCACAAACACCACCAACACGATCACTTCGATCAACCAGGGCCGCAGAACTGCTCCTCAACCGAAACTAATCACGAACCAACAAACGGATACCCAAACAACACGAGAAAATGAAGTGCGACCGCAAGTAGAACGAAGAGCGAGATAAGATTCCGGAATTTATTTAGCAACTTTCGAATATATAAAGTTTTTTTATATATATATAAATATATATATAATATATATATATATATATATATATATATATATATATATATATAAATTAATATGATTTATTTATTTATATTCCCGGGCTTGCTTTGGGCCCAAGGATTTGCCTTGGTGCCCTATCCGAATTTTTACCTAATCAAAAAATAAAAATAAAAATAAAAGTGCTAGGCGTAACGGTTTTCCTAAGGCATCGGCTATTCGGCTCTCATGCTCTTTCCTTCCCGGCACTGGGTTGAGCTCTTGCAAATCGGATCCCCTCATCCCCGTGTGAAACCCTCGTCCGAGCGGCTCGCCGGCGACAGACGCTATGCTCCGCTTCCGCCCCGTTTCCCGCATAATAAACCGCAATTTCCGTCCGATCCCTGACGTTATCCCCTCCCTGAAACCCTCCTCCCCGTTTCACACCCTCAAATCGTTCTCTACCGCCCCCGCCCCGTTTCCTTCGCCGATGAGGAGATTGTTTCCTCGATTTCTCAAGTTCGGATCATATGCTGCCTTGGCTGGCTTTGTTGCCACCACCTATGTTACCTGTGGTCCGACCCTAACTCTACTATTTTACTAATCCACTATGCGGTGTGGTGTTGTTCATGAATCAATCAATGACTGGTTTCTGTTTCTTTTACCTTTATCCTCTTCCTTGTTTGTTTTGTTGCAGCCTACAATGTATATGAATTGGGTGACAAGACTGTACGCCTCAGAGAATTTACCGACCGCCAACTCCTCAGGGAAGTGACCAAACTCCCGGTGACTTTCTTTTTCCGAAAATTGTAAAATCAGAAATCAATTGAATTCAATTTTAGTGCTCCTAATTTGTTAATCCATTGTTTCTTTTACAGGGTTATGGAACTCCCGATGGCTATCACTACGATGGCTATCACTTCCTTCCATTGGAAGGGGGAGCCAAATCCGATCTTCGCGTTGTCGTCCCTCTGGTGTGTGTTGCTATATTTTGTTTGGTTTCTTCCATGGCATTCGTTATTTTGTTTGGTAGTGTTTTTGCAATCTTCATTAATCCTAGTCTACCTCTACCCTACCTGTGCAGAAATTTGATAGTCCCTTTATCTCCAGGGTAATGACAGGTTTGTGTGATGTTTTCAAAACTTCAAACTGTATAATCCTTAACAACAACATTCTCATCTTCACCTTCTAATATTTCTTTTCCATGCCTCTCGTCTTCCACCTTCTAATATTTCTTTTCCATGCCTCTCGTCTTCCTAATTTTTGCAGTAGTTGGGGAGACTCTCATTTCCTACCTGACCATTAGAGCTCTTATTGAAGAAGTCGTAAAGGTGACTTGTATGAACCTTGCAGTTTCTCTTGTGATTTTCATGTATAGTTGTAAGTTGTTGATGCGTATTCCATGTTGTTAGAAATCGGGGTTGCACTCATCAAAGGTCAGATTAGGGTCGAAGTGGTCTTTTAGTCCGGTTTAAACACGAAGGATCTAGATCGATCCAAAATAGAGAAACCGAAAGGTAAGATAACATGGACACACACGATATGTTTACGAGGTTCGGGCTAATCCCTACGTCCCCGGCTCTAGATGTCATCCAATATGCTCTAAGGCCAAAACGAGAAAGATACAAGGATCCTAAGAGGGCAACTAAGCAACATCGAAGAAACTGAGAAGCATAAACATATGTAATGAGTACAAATCAGATGCAAGGAAGGGAAGGAACGAAAACCCCCTTAAACTGAGAAGACGGACACAGCAGGGCTGCGATCTCAGCTTGGCGCGTTGGCGTCGAAGACCTCCTTGCTGGCTTCTCTTCATCGTCTCTTCAATGTCGCTGCAGGAAGGCTGTCGGAGCATGCTTTCTTCTTCCTCGGATCTCCTGCTCTCTCTTTCTCTGGTCGAGTTTGGCTCACATGGAGATTGCTCAACGAGCCTCTCTCACCGATGAACCCAAACTCGAGCCTCTCTCTATCTTCTTCTCTCGGCTTTAGCTTCTTCGAACGGAACCCAAAACCCTAGCCTTGAACTCTCCTGATTTCAGCCATGGGAGAGGAGCTCCCATGCTCCCTTTTTTTTTTTGGAGCGGCGCTACAGTGCCCAACTCTTCTTCTTTAGGGTTTGCTGATGGAGACCTTATAAAAGGTCGGAATGAAGCAACGGTCGGAAATTGGAACATTTGGCAAGACATGGGCTTGGGCCTAAAGGCCCACTTCCTAGTAAACTAGAATTACAATTCTCAACAATTGCCCTCTTAAATCTAGTTTACAAGGAAAAAGATAAAGAAGAAAAGCCTATAGCATATTGAACAACTCCGTCATCACAGTACCTGCACTTCCTACATGAACATGGTTAGATATATCAACCAAATATAGGAGCTTAAAATCTAGCAGGAACCACTCATGGCACATCTAGCAAAATAAATGCAAACATATGGAGAATGCATCGATAGACCTCGAGTCCAGAGCTAGAAAACCAAGACAGCAGGGTCACAATGACCCAGGACAGAGAGACTTTTGAGGGGATGGAACCCTCTAATCTCTAAGACAGATTGGGCTAAGCAAGTAGTGCCCTCTTAGAGGGTAACTTCAAGCAAGCAATGCCCTCTGAAGGGAAACAAACCAAGCAAGAAATCAGTTAACATGAAACTGAATTTTCTGGTAAGTGTTAACCCTTGGACAGGTCAAAGCATCTCAATCTCGTATAGCTTGACCAAGGACAGGACTAGCATCTCAATCTCGTATAGCTAGTCATATGTCACTGCTCATGAAATCCTAGACATGCATGTAGGAAAGAACTCAAAGACTCAACTGATTTAGTAAAGCATGTAACCACAAAAGTGAACAAGCACCAAAGACCATGCAAACTAAATAGTCTATGAATTAGAAGCAGCAAACATCAACCACCAGAGCATGTTATCCAAGTATAAGCAGGTAAAACATGTATGTAAACCATGCATTTTAACTCAGATTGGAAACATGACAACAGAAATCAGCAACACAACAATATCCAAGTATAGGCAAGTAAAACATGCGCACACAAGCAAGACATGCATATTATGCATCTGGACTCGGACTAAGTGTTGCTGATTTTTGGACACAAGGCAACTTATTTCAGCTGGCTTTGGACACAAGACAGCAAGAGGGGAACAAACAATAAGCAAGGGAAACAAACAACATGCAATGATCTTATAAGAGCATGAATTTTTGCAAGACATGATCAAAAGATACATATAAGCAGTTGTTAAAAGCTATCCATCACCAACTATAGAGCAAGCTCTACCAAATTTTAGTGCTAGCAAACTTCTACCTAAATCATGCAAGTTTTTTGAAAAATAAACTCAACCAGAAAAGTCATATGTATAGATAGCAATTCACATGCACATGTTTCACAAACATGACAAGTTTATAGCAAGCAATACATATGCAAATACTTCTCAACACAAGGCAAGTTTGTTTTAAAAACTGGAAAAGCATGAAAAATTAGGGTAGAAATACTAACTTTCCCCACCAAATTTGGTGAGTTCACAAGCTGGTTGGCCCTTTTCCCACCAGATTTTGTGACTTTGCAAGCTGTTTTACACATCCCCTTTCTTCTTCCAACTTTGGTGATGAAGATCCTCCACCTTCAACTAGCTTGGGTATGCTCCAATGAGACAACCACCACCTTATAGCTATTGGGCAGGGAGGTGACTCTTGTCACACATCTTCCTTTCAGATGAGAGTTACCTGTCAACACACACAATAGCACACAAGCTCAGTGCCTCAAGCAATTCTCTTAGGAAAATTTCAAAGTATAGGAAGAACTCTCACTATGAACTTGCAATAGATTTTTAACTCATGAAAGAGAAATTAATCTATAAGAGAACATAGAGAAGCTGTTGTGTCATAGGTGCTACTGAATGGAGCATATGAGGCACACAAGGCAAACAATCAGGCTCATACACAGTAGGCACATACACAGGTATAAATCCTGGAGTCAAGAATTCTACAACTAAGCAATTAGTTGATGCAAAACATAGATATCTCAAAGATAATCAAGTAAGCATGCATGAACTCATAGACAAGAAGGAAATATACATCACCAGGTAAATCCTAATATCATGATTTCTAAACCTAAACCTAGTTCAGGTAAGAGCATATGATCACAAAGATGTCATGCCACTTTTACATAGAAATCAATAAATGAAGGATTCACATGTCATCATAAAACCAGCAGATTTTGCACTCAAAAGGTATGACAACAGCAAGGTTTAACCTAACAAAAGTGCAAGCCATCAGAATCATGGTTTATGCAGAAACACAAGATCAAGCAAAGTTGATCTTTATCAAGTAAATCAAGCATAGTTATATAATTCAAGAACACCAAAGGTGTCTTAAGAATTTATAACATGCTCAGAATTACTTATAAAGGCAACTGTACTAGTTTTAGCAAAGGAAAAACACAAACTGTATCACTAAGGCTTAACTAGAGAACACAAAACTCATAGAGAGACATATGCAAGAGACCAATCAAACTGAAAAATAGGAGATAAAAGGTGTAAGAAAGACTCCCTTTGGTCTTGTTTTAACAAATCTTCGATGAAGCAAGCATCTCCAAGGATACCATCATCATGGTTTCCTAGTCATCTTGACATTTGATGCTACTTCCATCTTGAAGGAATGTCACCTGGTTGATTCCTGATTTGAACACCATCCAGTTTCAGTTCTTCTAAGGTCTTGACATCTCCCTTTTCAGATTTCATTGCACAAGAAATAAAGAGTTAGTTCTCATGAAGTAAGCCAAGTAAAGATCATAAGGTTTTCCTATAAACTGGAGCAGACAAGCAACCAAGGAAATTCCACACATTCAGAACTTCATTTCATCTCAAATTATGCAAAAATGAGAAGAAAAACATATCTGAGCAAATGCCTATAAAACACATGTAACTACAATTGAAGAGCATGAAAACTTTTGCAGAAATACATCATGAATGAGTATAAGAGTGCAACAACGCAGAATAGCTCAAAATGACAGGTAGTTATGCAATGAATGAACCAGATTTAAGGCAAATAGGAATTTCATAACATATATCCATGCATGTGACAGAAACTGAACCTAATATCTCAAGATAAAAGGTTAAGAAAAAACACATTATCAACGAGAGACCAAGGCAAGCAAGAGAGCTATCCAAATCCATGTCACATGAAACAAGAAAAGAAGCTACAAGCAGCTGCACAACAAGCCTAAAGAAGGGTTTACAAGTTTGGTCAGATGAACCATAGAATTAGCAAGAAAGCAAGCATCAATATTACCGTGATCAAGAGTAATAAACAACTTATGAATTCTAGCAACAATTCTAATGGCAAAAACTTTAGGAACCAAACTTAACCAAATGAATAGGCAAGAGTCTCAAGTCATGATAATGTCAAAGCCACAATGGATAATAATGGAGAAGGCATAGGATAAATGAGAGAAGAGACATAAAAAATCAGCACTTAGAAACTTCAAGGAAACTTCATATATATTCCATATCAAGAGGAAATCGTCAAGCAAGTCTAGACACTTTAAGAAGCTGAAAAATTTCATGATAAACACATAAATAAATCAGCAATCGAGTATCACATGCTAGGAAGACTCTTAACATAGTCAAGAACTTCAATATAGATTTCATATGAATGGAATAACATGAAAAGCAGGGCATCCAATAGCAAAGATGAACACAGATTCAGTGAGGATGCATTAGAAGTCTCAAAGTTTCAGTTTAGCGCAGATATGAGAGGATAGAGCACATAGAAGCATATAGACATCAACTTAGAAACTTTAAGAGAACTCATAATTTCCACTCAAACAGAAATTGAGAGACACCTTGATAATACTTATAAATGCTGAAAATTAAGAGATATACTCATGAATAAATCAACAAATAAGTATTACAAGCCAAGAAGATTCCTAAGCACACAAGGAACTTCATCTCAGATTTCTTATAGAAGAGGAGAAATATGATAAACCATAGAACACTTATATGGAGCTGAATTTAAAGCACAAAACATGGAAGCAAAATTCAGCAAGTGTTCAAAGTCTCAAGCAAGTTTCTGGACAGCAACATTGACAGAAAAAATTTCTGGACAGCAACATAACAGTCCACATATCCTTCTCAAAGACCACATAACCAAGTCTAAAATTCAAGAAACTCATATATAGCATATAGAGGTTCATCAAGAACATTTTAGACATGAAAATTCAGCAAGAATTCACAAATAAGACCCTTAAACAGGAGCACAACAATTCAGAATCTATAGCCCCAGAAAACAGCCTCCAAACAGTCCATATAAAGCCCAGATTTCAGCAATAATACATACGAAAAATGCATCAATTCGAATCCAAGCAAAAACAAAACATGGACAGCAGTTTAGAGCGATGAAAATGCACAGCGGAAGGCAAAGATCGAACATATGCTCTGATACCAATTGTTAGAAATCGGGGTTGCACTCATCAAAGGTCAGATTAGGGTCGAAGTGGTCTTTTAGTCCGGTTTAAACACGAAGGATCTAGATCGATCCAAAATAGAGAAACCGAAAGGTAAGATAACATGGACACACACGATATGTTTACGAGGTTCGGGCTAATCCCTACGTCCCCGGCTCTAGATGTCATCCAATATGCTCTAAGGCCAAAACGAGAAAGATACAAGGATCCTAAGAGGGCAACTAAGCAACATCGAAGAAACTGAGAAGCATAAACATATGTAATGAGTACAAATCAGATGCAAGGAAGGGAAGGAACGAAAACCCCCTTAAACTGAGAAGACGGACACAGCAGGGCTGCGATCTCAGCTTGGCGCGTTGGCGTCGAAGACCTCCTTGCTGGCTTCTCTTCATCGTCTCTTCAATGTCGCTGCAGGAAGGCTGTCGGAGCATGCTTTCTTCTTCCTCGGATCTCCTGCTCTCTCTTTCTCTGGTCGAGTTTGGCTCACATGGAGATTGCTCAACGAGCCTCTCTCACCGATGAACCCAAACTCGAGCCTCTCTCTATCTTCTTCTCTCGGCTTTAGCTTCTTCGAACGGAACCCAAAACCCTAGCCTTGAACTCTCCTGATTTCAGCCATGGGAGAGGAGCTCCCATGCTCCCTTTTTTTTTTTGGAGCGGCGCTACAGTGCCCAACTCTTCTTCTTTAGGGTTTGCTGATGGAGACCTTATAAAAGGTCGGAATGAAGCAACGGTCGGAAATTGGAACATTTGGCAAGACATGGGCTTGGGCCTAAAGGCCCACTTCCTAGTAAACTAGAATTACAATTCTCAACACATGTTACAGGACCACCTTTCACCTCAGCCCGACAAGTTACTCCCTGACAAACACAATTGTGATTCATTCACACTTGTTTTGGATTTGAAAGAGACACTAGTTCATTCCGATTGGTGGGTAAGTTGTCTTTTCATCCTTCAAAATTGGTTTGGTTCGAGTGAGCTTTGCACTTCTAAACTTGTATTTTCATCGTTGATAGTGATACAACTATCCTCAATTGGCATGTTCTATTTCCAAGATTAAATCCATTAGGGATTTCATATCTTATTTCCTTTCCTCCTGTCCATTTCATCCATGGCTTATATGCTAGACGTCTTGAATTGTTACATGTCCTACGATAGAAATGTAAATGAATGAATACCTATCTATGGGTCATTTTTTCCCTTGTATGATGTCTCTGCGTGCGAATGATCTAATTTTTTCCTATACTCTCTTGGAAAACTGCACAGGATGAATATAAACTAGGGAAACAAACATTCAAAAGGCCAGGGTTGGATGCTTTCCTAGACCGAATACATGAAAGTGGTTATGAAGTCGTGCTTTATACCGAGGACCTTGTTGTTGTAAGTGTTTCAACTTGCGTAGCCCATTTCTCTCATTCATGGAATTTGTAGTGTGTTGTTGTGTAATGGTGTATTACATCTTGTTTTGTTCAGAAGGTTGCTCCTCTTCTTTATGACTTGAAGAACGGAGCTCAGATTTCTCCACTAACGATGAGAGCCAATACATATCAAAATGATGAATACTATAGGGTAAGCAACTTTCAACATTCACTCTTTAGGAGTTGTCTTCTTTCTCTTGTCACATGGTCATTGTCTCATGAAAAATTGGATGCGGTTAAGTTAGGAATGTGGTGTGCACACCTTTGAATGCTTGGATCTGTGATTGATGCATTATGATTGAAACTAGGCTTGCAAGGACTAAGCTAAATTGATAGCAGTGTGGTGTTTGATTGAAGATATGGGTTTGGCATTTTCTTCGGTTTTGTTTTAAAGAAACAAATGGATCATAACAGTAAGCTTTGTTTTCAGGACCTTTCGAAGTTAAATAGAGACCCCTCAAAAGTGTTGTATGTGAGCGGGCATGCACTTGAAAATTGTCTTCAACCTGAGAACTGTGTTGCTATTAAGCCTTGGAAAAAAGAAGCGGATGATACAACTCTCACCGATCTCCTTCCATTTCTAGAATGTAAGCTTTTCATTGGTACAACTCTTGTTGTTGAGTCATCACGCACCCTTGTGTTTCTACCCTAGTTTGATGATGAAAATTGCAAATTGTTTGGTTACTTGAAACAGATGTTGCATACGAAAGACCCAGTGACATTAGATCAGTGCTGGCATCATTGAAGGGCGATTTCAACAATTTCAAGAAACAGAAACAGACATAGTTTTACAATAGGTAGGAATGGAAAGTTGGCGATGTTTACTCCGAAAATAGTAAGTTTTATTCAAGTACTCAAAAACCCTTTGGTCAAGGACTCAAGGGTATTGTGAACATGCTTTGATTTTAGTCGATCTTTTGGAGTTTGGTTGTCTTAAATGCTCCAGGTATTGATTTCTTGAGTTGGCTCTGTTTAGAGATTTAGTAGTCCCTCTTTAGATACATCTCTTTGCTTCTCTTTTCGCTACCTTTGTCGTTGGTTGTGAAACCTTCAAGTATCCATATTATTGCATCCAATGTAAAAGCTGTTTTTACTTGCCTCCTTGATCAAGTCATTAACTCCTTGTGTGCTCCTGGTTTCATTCATTTGAATATTATGAGTTTTTTGTTTTGTTTTGTTTTTTAATATATAAATATCTATTTTGCCTATCTGCAGGTCAGCCAATACATAACTGAGGGGTTAGAGAGTGCTAGGGAGTAGGGATGGTCTAACAGAAGCTGCTGCATTGAGGGAAATATTTGTGTTAGCAGAAGAATGGAAAAAACGTTGTTATGACTTCTGCACAGGAGAAGGAATAAAAAAAGAAACAAAAACATTTTTTTGGCACAAAAACTGTCTTTAGCTCATGTTATTTATTATTTGTCTTTTTCTACATTCTTTTGTTAAATATTAACTTTTTTTAATTAAATTTTAAATTAACTTCATACTTATTTTCTTAAAAGCTACGTCGAAAAAGTTAAACAACACCAAAAATCCTAGTGTATTTCATTAAGAGTAGTGTCTGAGAGACCGGTTGTACGAGAGTAGAAACAAACCAAATAACCAAGATCTTGTAAATATATAGACATTAATTGCAAGGGAGAATGAAGGAAGGATGGGTAAATGATACGCCTTTAGACACTTCGTACCTTCCTAGGAAGGATCAAGTCCGACGTATCTATATTTGGGTTGGTCTGGTAAGACTTTGTGTGATTTGGTATGTGGTAGGGTGTTTGGATTTGATTTGGTTTAGACTTGGTATCTGATTTGAGTTTGGTTATGTATTTGAGTATATATATGTTTATGTTTCAACTCAATAGAGTATTGAGTTTAATTTGAGTTTGGATTTGATTTGGGGTTGCGACTGAATTCAATGAATATTGACTTTATATTGAGCTTCCTACGTATCTGTTTGAGACGAAATCAAGTCTTCGCACGTAGTTCCGCTCGTGCTTTCGTATTTGAAATTGCCTTCATTTATAGGCGATCAAAATAATTTGATATCTTGGAATGCTCCTGTTATTGTTGACGAGTGACTTGTTTTTGTGGGCGTGTTCGCTTTCTTCAATCATCATTTGAACTCAATGTATAGTGTATATATAGTATTGATCGATTGATTTTTCGATTATAGCGGATCATCTTGACCATTCCGGAAGTGAAACCAAAATTGCTAGGCACCACCATTGTATTTCTCCATCATCTAGGACGTCTCTTTGCAAGCTTCAATGCATTAGCTTGCTAGAAACAACTCTTTGGTATTGCCTGAAAGCCTGCAGACAATCATGGAAAATAGGTGATCTATCGGGTCCTCTGACTGCCATCACAGTGCTCCAATGATGCCACTATTTGTTTCGACACACTCCTTGCAGTGCATTCTCTTGGCCTCAACCCGCCATCCACTCCGATACACATTGAGTTGCCCGCCCCAGAGTCTGCAACTTGACTGTTTTAAGAAATGTTTATGAAAGCATGATTTCATGTGTTTCCATGCTCCCTTTTGATGGACGTATGAGGATGATTTTTTGAGATCTGGTGAAATTTGTTGGCCTTCGGTGATACACTGGATGACATAGGCTTGGAAAATTTAGTCGTGGACACGTCGAGATCATTGCTGGGTGATCGAGGGACGCGTAAAGACGCCTTGTTGTGTGCATATCATCACAAGCTCGTCTTGACCAATCTTGCGTTGTATGCAAAGGTTGTTTTGGCTTCTCGGTGGTGGATGCTGAGGCGACTTCAATTGCACAAAAGATGCTCTTTCGGTTTCTTTTTAAGCTTGGAATAGCCATTTCCATCGATCACCAGCAACCTTGCAACTTCCATATTATTGCTTAGTGGCAATTGGAAGATTACTTAATAACCGTTAATTAATTACCAAGGCGTACTAGGTGATGCATCTCGTTTCGGGTCAATTCGGCATACACAAGGGTTCGCTTCGGTTACAAATTCGGCTTCGAAGAGGCAGAATACAAGAGCTAAAGTAAGATCGGGCCACAAACTCGACGTCGTAATCTTGATCCAAAAACCCACATGCAAAAGGATCAGGATTAGCCATGCATCAGCTACCCCACACTGTCAAGAATTTAAGATTAGGCGATTCCCTCTCCATAACTCATGAGAGGTCTTGTCTAGTTTCTTATGATTCAAAATATAATTAGCGGACAAAATAGTTTCACCCACACATTATGTAAACCAAAACTAGCAAAAAAGCATAACATTTATCATTTCTCGAAATTGACTAAATCCAAGAATTGAGTTGTCCTTTCATTTACCGTTTTAAATAGTTGTTTATGAAACTTGATCTCAAGACATATTTCATATTTGTTATAGTCATGTTGAGCTAGATTAGGAATTAAGCTCATTTCATGTAATTGACTTATAAATTTGTTATATGTTTTAAAAATATATCCATATCTAATCAAATTGGGTCAACTTTTATATTATGCATATATAGATATATTGATTAAATAGAGTTATAATACAATTTTATCTTATACATATATAGATTTATTGATTAAATAGAGTTAGGATAAAATTTTATCTTATGCATATATTGATTATTTCAAAATTTTATGATTGGTTCATACGACTACGATTAGGAGAAGTCGTAATATGTCTCGGACGACTTCTCCTTTATTATATATAGTATAATAGATTTCACAACGTTGTTGATGTCTTCTCTTTTTTTTTGGGTGTAGTTATTGCAGGTTATTTCCGACTTTGTTTACGATTTTCATGTTAAGCTTTTCGAAATAATGTGCTGATTGTTTACAAGGTATGATATTTTGTTGTTTCCTCTAATATATACTACCTTTGATCATATGTTGTTTCATTTGTCGATAATTATAAATTCATTCAGATATGAGAAATTAGTTTTTCATACGTTGTTTCCACTAATATATACTAGCAAGGGCCAAGGAGTAAGGACTAAGGAGAAATTAGTTTTTATACTAAAAGTATAAATTCATTATGATTTGAGAAATCGAAAGTATGGAAGAAATTAATTAATTGAATAAATAGGTTTTAATATCAAATTTATTTAAATTAAAAAGCCGCAACTAGTAGAATTATAAAACAACATAATAAAATGGATCTTGAATATACAAAGGTTTTGATCGGATTAGTTAAACACTAACATAACTGGAATGAAAATCCCATTATGTTCACAAAATTCTTTAAAAGAATTAGGGACATATTCACCGTCTAAGTCATTTTATTTTCAGGTTCATTTGATTTTCTAGTTCCATTTTATAAATACAAAACATGTTTTCTATTTCATTCTTAGACCTAAGCAAATACACTTAGTATTTTCAGAGTGATTATCAACAAATGTGATTTAATTAGTAGCACTTGCCACCTCTACTTCTCATGTCCTTTTTTTTTAACCGAAAAGATTTTGACAAGTGATAGTCACCTGTCAAGAGCATCCCTGAGGATGATATCCCAGAAATCAGGATTGTCGTAGGAATCCGAGAAAGCAAGATTAAGATGAGAGAGATAGTCTGCTGCCTGGTTTGCTTCCCGGAATATATGATGAGCTTGGAATGAGCTAAAGCATCTCGCGGAGAATAGAGCGTCATGAGATGATCATTTCGATTTCTCCAGGGGGTCCAACAACCTTTGAGGCTGTTAATGATCGAGAGGTTATCCCCTTCAACTATGATATTTGTGATATGGCTTTCAAGTGCGGCGGTGATCCCTTTCCATAATCCGAAGCCTTCAGAACCAATTACTGAGTTAAAAGGAGATGGCCCGGAACCCATTAGGGTAGGCCTTCCGGAGCTGTCTCTAATTATGTATCCAAAGGTACGTTGCTTTTCCTGACTCTGAGAAGCCACCGTCGAAGTTTAGTTTGTGTATTCCTGCTGGGGGGTTTTGCCAGGTTGCTTTTGCCCTACTTCTCATGTTCTTGAAATCAACCAAATATGAATATAATGGACTAACTCTAACAATTTAATTGTCATTTCATTTACCTTTTTAAAATGGTTGTTTATGAAACTTGGTCTAAACTAGAATTTTGTATTTGTTCTACTCATATTTAGTCAGATTAGGAATTAAGTTCATTTAATGCAATCGACTTATAGATTTCACATTCACATTCACATGTACTAATCTAGCAAAATAAAATTATGAAACGATAGATTAAAATGGATCTTGATTATACAAAGGTTTTGAGTTTATTAACCACTAACAAACATGTCCAAACCTCACAAACTGGTATCTGGAAAGAAATTCCACATCCACGACTCTTTTCACAAACTCAAATCATATCGAAGTTTTATCAACAAACTCAAATAATATGGAAATTATATCATCAGTAGATTGGAAATATAGATTTCCCAATCAGATATTTTGATAGAGAGATATAAAACAAAATTTTGTAGTTTCTTCAGACCGGTGAAATTTCTAGAAAGTAAGAACTAACAAACTGAAATCTGCTACGAAATTCATTGCGATTACACTTACACGGAACTACCGAACTACGCACTAATACAAGCGCTCAAGCAATCAGCGTTCAAGAATCAAAGGTGAAGCAACTAAGCATGCAACCACTTCTTTACCATTTCGATCGAGATCAATTCGATGGCGGTTACAAAGATTCTAATTCCGAAATGAAACAAAAACAGAAAGTACTCCATTATTCATCAAATCAATACGATTGAGTACCAGAAGCCCTAAGATTCACAGTTAACAATCCATTACTGAAACATATATGAAAATAGAGTATTAGGAAACGCAGATGTAGCGGTCGCTGCAACAGATGTAGTCACGACCGAAGCTAATCCGGATTTCAGACAAAATGATGGAGACTAAGAAAACAAGATCGAAGATTATACCTAGCAGAAACATCATAGATCCACCGCAGATTTTGTTGAGATGTGAATGGATAAAAATTATCCCACATCGAAAGTTTGAACAAATCAAACCTAATATATAAGCGGGTGAGCTACTCCTCCTATTGCCAATTGGTTTTAGGATGGAACCTCATGTGCCTAAAAGAATTAGGGAACTGACGATGAGGAAGGAGATGAAACATATTTATAATATTAAATTGGGCTAATTGGGCCTAATTAAAATTCAATGATCCATCAGTAAGTTTGGAAGCAAAATTGTATCGAGGAAAAGCTTCTCGAGCGAAACTGAGACTGAGCGGGAAATGTACTGTAAAGCTTCTTCACATTGCTTCGAACTTGCATGATTAGCGAAACTGAGACTGAGCGGGAAATGTAATGTATCGAGGAAAAGCTTCTTCACCTTGCTTCGAACTGACATGATTAGCGAAAATGTAATGTAAAGCTTCTTCACCTTGCTTCGAACTGACATGATTAGCGAAACTAAGACTGAGCGGGAAATGTAATGTATCGACGAAAAGCTTCTTCACCTTTCTTCGAACTGACATGATTAGCGAAACTGAGACTGAGCGGGAAATGTACTGTAAAGCTTCTTCACCTTGCTTCGAACTTACATGATTAGCGAAACTGAGACTGAGCGGGAAATGTAATGTATCGAGGAAAAGCTTCTTCACCTTGCTTCGAACTGACATGATTAGCGAAAATGTAATGTAAAGCTTCTTCACCTTGCTTCGAACTGACATGATTAGCGAAACTAAGACTGAGCGGGAAATGTAATGTATCGACGAAAAGCTTCTTCACCTTTCTTCGAACTGACATGATTAGCGAAACTGAGACTGAGCGGGAAATGTAATGTATCGGGGAAAAGCTTCTTCACCTTGCTTCGAACTGACATGATTAGCGAAACTGACACTGAGCGGGAAATGTAAGCGATGAAACTTCAGATGCAATGGAGGCATGGTTGGAGTAGAGGCTCATCTTTCAAATCTAACATCTGTTACTCAAACTATTGACCCAAAACATCATGTAAATCGACCAGTTGAAAATGTTATAGAAATTGTATCGAGGAAAAGCTTCTTCACCTTGCATCGAACTGACATGATTAGTGAGATTGAGACTGAGCGGGAAATGTAAGCGAGGAAACTTCAGATGCAATGGAGGCCAGCATGGTTGGAGTAGAGGCTCAGCTTTCAAATCTAGCATCTGTTACTCAAACTATTGACCCAAAACATCATGTAAATCGACCAGTTGAAAATGTTATAGAAAACGTATCGAGGAAAAGCTTCTTTACCTTGCTTCGAACCGACATGATTAGCGAGACTGAGACTGAGCGGGAAATGTGAGTAATTGACGATGAGTAAGGCCACTGTTTATAATACTCAATTGGGCCTAATTGGGCCGATTTAAATTCAATCATCAATCTTTTTTGAACCGGAAAATTCAATGATCAATCTCATTTTTATCAAATCCTTTTTTACCTTACAAGTTTGAATTTAAAAATATGATAAGGGCTTTAGACAAGATGAATAAAGGGATATTGTCAAAGATAAATTCACCTAAATTACCAAAAAGGCCCAAAATTCTCTTTTCCCGAAGCGAAACCTAAATCTGTCGAACGAATTGTTTTGATCGAAAACAACCTAAAATCGATGAAATGAATCAAAATATCAATTGATCGACACACGAATTGGTATATCGCTCGCTTTACATCATTATCGAATGGTGATTTTTGGTCTTCGTTCGAAAAAACCGTCGAAGGAAGGAACTCAGCAGGTAGGAACGAGGTACATTATGGAGCTCGACGGATATAGACGAGGTTTATAAGTAACCTTGGTTCATCAAAACGAGGGTATGATGGAGACTTGTCTAGTTTTTGCGAGGTATATAATGACTCGTTTTGAAGATCTTGTCTAAAGCTTCATTGACTTAAGTCGAGCTAAATAAATTACCTCGGCTTCTATGAGTGAGGTTAATGAGGGAGCTCAGTGGATATTGGCGAGGTTATGAAATAGCCTCATTGGCTTAAGTCGAGCTTCATAAATTTCATCGACTTCTGTTGCTGAGGGTTTGTGATTTAGAAATTAGTATTGCATAAATTCATTAAATTATGTAGAGGTATATGTGATGGGTCTTGTTATAATGCAAACTCATATGCTTATAAGAATGAGATAGACTAAATGACTAAATTAGTTTAGAAAATATTATTTTCCCCACTTCTGGTTGTAACTCTCAATGACTAAATCAATATAATAACTTTATCTAAAGAGCAAATTAGTTGTTCTTAAGCAGACATGAAACAGATTAATGCATATTTTAATGTTTTATCTTCCAGTAATTGTTCCAAGAAAAGAAAATTCACAGTCTTTTGTAGCCGCGTCGAAGCTCATTTGTCCCAATGCATCACCTTTAAAGCACTTATGATTTCGAACACCCAAAATGGAAAAAACAACTAGGAATTACATCCATGACGTTGCATTCACGATGGTTTCATGAACAACTAGTATTGATATATGGCAGCTCGACAAGTAATATTGAAATCTTAAATTACCTCTATTGATGTTACATTCGCGACGAATACATCTATTCATGTTAAATTGATGGTTGTTTTATGAACAAATAATATTGAAATCGAAAATTAGTCAATGAAAGTCGTTATCCCATTGGTTCTACCCCTACGCATACTTCACAACGTCTTAGGTTCGATTTCGAATAACCCATGGATTTTTTACTTCAATTTTTTTTAGGATATAGAAGACACTTGAAAAAGTCTACCGAGCTTATGAAAAAGCCTTGACTTGATTCGGTAAGGAAATGTTGTGATGAGCTCGGAAAAATTTGAAGAACTTAACACGTCACCTCGTGATAATGTTGAATTTACCACAACGACACCTACAAATGCCCGGGATGGTTTTGGAGGGAAAAATAAATGGATTGGGAGGGAAAATTGGTACAACTCGTATATGACAATTGGAAATTGATCACTTTCTTTCACGATGTGATACTATTTTCTTTCTTTTTTATCCACTTTTCCAGTGATGAAGATCTTTTGACAGTTCTATATTGAGCAGTTCATAATAATCAAGCACAGGGGCGGAGCTGGGGTGCTACCCCCTGAAATAAAAAATATATATATATATATATATATATACACACACACACACACACACATACATATATTATGTTTTCAGTGTTTTGTTTCTAATACTAAACTATATGCCTTGAGTTAGGATCGTCTGCTCCCTAGTATGCAACCCTAGGTGTAACACATAATTATTATAGGTATTTTTAATAATTAAAAAAAATATTTACATTGTAAATATCAAATAACATATATATCTATATTTTTTTTAATATAAATGAAATTTTAAAAAATATTAAAAGAATCATTATTTTAGAAACATAATTATAATATTTATTACAAATATCATTTTGTAAGAAAAAAATTATGCAAATATATATTATTGGACATGCACAATATAAATATAATTTTTAAATGTTTTTTATTATTTAAAAATACTCTAAAGAATTTTGGGTTAAGGTAGTAGAGGATCCTAATTCGAATACCTTGTAGATTAAAACAAGGGTGAATGGGTAGCTTGGGTGGTAAAGGTAAGGAGGCGTGCTTAGTTGGTTTAATAGAGGTTACGTGTTCGAAACTCATTCCTTTCTATTTTATTTCCCCATTTACAACTCTATTTT
The DNA here is from genome assembly GCA_963922045.1 of Persicaria maculosa. Lineage (NCBI taxonomy): Eukaryota > Viridiplantae > Streptophyta > Magnoliopsida > Caryophyllales > Polygonaceae > Persicaria > Persicaria maculosa. The sequence continues at coordinate 69,656,669 of OY998253.1, read as the reverse complement.
TTCCCCTGCCCACCCTCTACTGTCTTCTTCTGTTCGAATTATTTTTTTCAAGCGTAGGAGCCAGGAGAAAAGGGGAACCACGAGCGACCAGACCCTCCTCTCATCGTCCAGCTCTTCGCTCTCCACCACTGTCGCCTGGTTCGGTTGGTTGCCTTCACGATTTGGACCGTTCGACATCGCCATACACTCGCCCGATTTGGACTGTCCGATTCATGAGTGTGTACCTAACTAGTGGGAGTAGATGGATTTATATGGCTTTCCTTTCTTTTTGAGGAATCAACCATTGAATTGTTTCTTATAGCTTCTGACTGGATATTGTTTTGTTTTGCTTGATTTTGTATCTACTTAATTTGCACAGAAACTATGTGTTTAGTGTTTTTTGTACGGGCTTTGTGTTGGATCTTGAGTGCCAATAGTATATGGAAAGAAGGCGTACATGATACATATTGCTGCTTACTGTCACTTGATGATTTTGAATGTCTTCGTTTGAGGAATTGTACTAGTCTTATATTCAACCATAGAATTCATAGATTGAAATACTTATTTTGCTTGATTCTTACCACTATGATAGAATTTTTTTGGCCTATTAGCTCAATTGGTAGAGCGATGTGCGTAATGCACAAACATGTGGGTTTGAATCCTACAGAGGTTACATAATAGACAAGAACACAACAATCCCAAATTGTTTTAATTTTGTTTTTTTTTTACTTTTGAAATTGTTAATCATGCACATTATAATTTTAGTCATGCACTTTATGATCTTATTTTTGCACTTTGTCAAACTAAAACTGCACATTTAATACTAAAAATCCACATTCAAACCAAAATTTTATTTATGCACTTTATAATCTTAATTGTGCACTTCATAATCTTATATTTCAATTATAAAAATTATAAATTTTTATATTTTAGGAGGGAAGTCATGAGTGTGAGTCAATGTCTTCTGACCGAGCCTTTTTTAGTGCCGTATGTTGGTCTAGGAGGAAATTAGTAGGGTAAGATGAAAAAAAAAAATTAATGTGGATTGGAGGTTTTGTTAGTTCCATTGCTATTTTTCTTTTGTTGTATCTGTATAACCTTCTGTTTTCACTATAACTACATACTCCCTCCGTTGCAAAATACAAGACATTTTACTATTTGGCACGCTTTTTAATGAGCTAAAAACTCCACGAAATATTAATTTTTTATTAAATTTTTTTACATAGTCTTATACATATTGTTAATATGTATAAGACTATGTAAAAAAATTTAATAAAAAATTAATATTTCATAGAGTTTTTAACTCATTAAAAAGCGTACTAAATAGTACAGGGCCTTATATTTTGCAACGGAGGTATTATTTTAGAAGACCAAGTGATTTGAGAGTTCTTTGAAGTGGTGTGCAACATTGCACCTATAGTTATATTTTGTACGGGCTCTGTTTTTTGTACGGACTCTGTGTTGCACAGAAGGTTATATTTTGTACGGGCTCTGTGCTGGATTTCATAATTATATTTTAGAAGACCAAGTGATTTAAAATAAACATTGCACAACATAAAGTTATATTTGCACAACATAATGTTATATGTGCACAACATCAAGTTATATTTGCACAACATTTTAATCTTATTTATGCACTTTAATTTGAAATTGTTATACGTAAAAAACATATAGACGATAAATCCGTTTAAAATAAACATTGCACTTCATATTATTATTCATACACATCGTCATTTTATTTATGCACTTTATAATCTTAATTTTGCACTTCATACTTTTATTCTTGCACTTTATATTATTATTCATACATTCCGTATTATTACTCATAAACTTCATCGTATTGTTCGGTGCACTTTATCATCTTATTTGTACACTTTATAATGGTAACTGTGCACTTTATGATTTTATAGTTGCACATTACAATTTTATTTTTGCACTTTATGATCTGAAATTTGCACATTCTAAATTTATTTTTGCACCTGATACTCTTATTCATGAAGAGAAACATAGTACTTGTAAGAGATAAACATAGATAGTCTATGCGGGATTTGAACCCGCATCTTTGTGCGTAGACACATTGCTCTACCATTTTGAACTAATAGGGTTTAGTGCAAAAACTTAACACAACAATCAATATTGACCCTCATAAACAATTACACTAGTAAATAGTTTCATCTCTGCCGAAACATGACACTAGTAAATTCTTCACGGAATCAAATACCAGAAATAATTAGTAAGCGAATGAAAATGGAGAGAGATGTGTATGAAAGGAGAAGAACTAATCAAATAATCTGTACTCATATGATCCAAATTAATGATTTTTCCGATCATTCACACAAACACAACAAGATCAACTCATTATACAGACAATTACCAAGCTACAACCATCAGCTCTTGGAAAATGAGTTAAGAGAGATCACTTTTACCACAGTTAGCAGGGGCCATCTCTTCAGACAAGCTTCTTACATCCATCTATAGAGAGCCAGGAAAAGTGGATGAGAATCATTCATATTTATAGAAGAACTCAAGCAATCCAGGATACAAGCATGTAGTGTGTACTGTGTAGTCTGCAATGTACACCTGTTTTTGGACTTGGAAACTGGATGAGAGTATAGAAAGCATGAGATTATGATATCAACAGAGAGAGAGAGAGTGAACAAACTAATTTTGTTACACAAATGCTAAAGCACCAGAAACACCATTTATTTTAACCAAATACAACAACAATTCAACTTTCAAGAACAATAGCAACTAGCAAGTATCCAAATAGTAGAAATTGCCATATATGACACATGTTCTCTTGGATGCAAGTTGTGGTCGAAGACTCGGAGTACATGTGTAAACAAGGGAAACTAACTAGACTAGCATTAGTTATGAGAAGTCAAAGTAAGATGCAACATCACACAACCAAACAAACACACTGAGCTCCACATTGCAAAATTTCCACCTCCCTGATTACATCCAAACAAACACACCCCATAGTAAGAACACCTACATTAAAATTTGTAGTGATACCGCATTTCAATCCAACAACACACACAAGTGCTTTCATTCAACAACAAAAAAACGTAGGCAAATACCAAAATCAAGCTCCAAAGAGAGACTAACAATTCTCTCTCGAAAAAAAAAACTATTCCACGCGAACCCGTCCTCTTCCTCATCAATCCAAAACTACAATTACTAATCTATGATAAGAGAGAGAGCAAAGGAATTGAAGCACTCACCAATCACCGATGGCAAACGCACACAAATTCAAGACTTAATCTGGGATTTCTGGCGACAATCACACATAGATCGGATCCGAATCTGGCGATGTTTATCCCAATGAACCTCTATCGGCCTAGCAACTCCACCAAGGAGAAGCCGAATAGGTTTTCGGAGTCGGAATTAGAGCCTGATTCTCCATGGGCCAAATCGATATCATTGTACAGGAGGAGAAGAAGAAGAAGAATCAAGCCTAATATATAAGCTGGGAGTGTGTTGAGATGTGAATGGACAAAAATCGTCCCACATCGAAAGTTTGAACAAATCAAGCCTAATATATAAGCTTGGCGGGGCATGTTGAGATATGAATGGACAAAAATCGTCCCACATAGAAAGTTTGAACAAATCAAGCCTAATATATAAGCTGGTGAACAATCAAACACTAGCCCGCACACGACCCCCGATTATTGGTTCGAGTCGGACTTTAATAGATTTTATCAGGTAGCATCACAAATAATCAAACACTAGCCGACTACGCCCTGACATGGTGTGAATGACGATGAGGAATGACGAACTTTCTGTACCAGTCCTCCAGTAGCAGCACAAACAATCAGACACTAGCCGACAGAAACTACGCCCTGACATGGTGTGAAGTACGATGAGGAATGACGAACTTTCTGTACCAATCCTCCAGAAGTCTCCCGTCCCACAGGAGAGTGTAAGTGTCCATCAGGAGTTGCCTCAGACACCTGTAACAATGAAGGATTCTTCTCCATCATCTCGATCGTCCTTCATATCGTCGTTTCCGTCTTTGTTCTTCTTCTTTCCTTTCTTCATCGCAACCTTTCTGTACCACTCTTCCACTTCTTTCCTTTCTTCATCGTAACCTTTTTGTACCACTATTCCAATAGCCTCCTATCCCACATGATACTGAAAGCATCCTTCATGATTTTCTTCAGGCGGATGAATCTCCCAGACATGGTGGAGCGAAAAGAAGAAGTTGACGATGAGAATTGAGAAATGACGATGAGAGCGGAAAAGTGTGATATTTATAATACGGAGTAATTTAAAATCGGTCTAAAGGAAGTGTAAGTGTTTGGATAACTGAGTCCTTGACGGATCTCAGAGGCCTACTCCTGTATATATATCAATGGGTGAAAACCCCGAGGGTACAATCGTAACTGTACATGATATGGACATATATAAATAATATAATGCTAACATCCACCCTCATTTGCAGCTAGAGGTGAGCGAATAGCAAGACTGGATCGAAAAGAAGTAAAAAGAGGAGTAGATAAGCCTTTTGTGAAAATGTCCGCATACTGATGTGCGGAAGGGACATGAAGAACTCGAACCTGGCCATGGGCGACCTTCTCTCTGACGAAATGGATGTCAATCTCGATATGCTTCGTCCGCTGGTGTTGAACCGAGTTCGAGGACAGATAAACGGCGGAGACATTGTCGCAGTAGACCAGTGTAGCCGATCGAAGGGGAACCCGGAGCTCGCAGAGAAGGTTGCGCAGCCAGCAGGTCTCAGCCACGGCGTTGGCAACTCCACGATACTCAGCCTCGACACTCGAGCGGGCGATGGTGGCCTGACGCTTGGAGGACCACGATACCAGATTGTCGCCCAGGTACACCGCAAAACTAGATGTGGAGCGGGGAGTTTCAGGACAACCCGCCCAATCAGCGTCAGAATAGACAGTGAGGGAATTAAACCTGATACGAGCAAGATGTAAACCCATGTCAGAGGTGCCCTTGATGTACCGGATTATCCTCTTGAGCGCCTGAAGATGGTGCTCGCGGGGATCATGCATGAATAAGCAGATCTGCTGGACGGCGAAGGCAATGTCTGGTCTGGTGAATGTCAGATACTGGAGAGCACCGGCCAGACTACAGTAGGCTGTAGGATCCTCAACTTTAGAACTAGAGGCAGCGTCGAGCTTGGAGGGGCGGTGGCACTCATGTTGGGGAAACAGAGACATCCAAACACTCTAATGTGATCGTAGGAAGGGTAGCGCTTAATCAGTCCAACAAAGAGGGGAACAATATGACAGATTGTGCATCTCATGACAAAGGGCCTAGCACCCTTTCAAAGGAATCCAGATGATATTGGGCTCTTGGAACATCAGGGGTCTTAACAGCACCCCCAAACAAAAAGCTGTGAGGTCCTTCCTAAGAGAGAGATGCATTTCTCTTTTAGGAATAGTGGAAACAAAATTAGACCAGAGAAAGTTGGATGAGATTATGGGAAAGGGATTCGATCAGTGGCATTATAGACACGATTTTGAGTACAGCAATGCTGGAAGGATTGTGCTCATCTAGGACCCTTCTAGGGTAGAATTTCAGCATAGAAAGACAACTGATCAGATGATAAACGGACAGGTGAAATGCAAGATATCTGGGAAGGTTTTCGAATTTGCTCAGGTATATGGTTTACACACAATAATCAGAAGGAGAGAGCTTTGGAATGACCTGAAATCAGAAGCTAGTGCAAGACAAGGTCCATGGTTGATTCAAGGGGATTTTAATGCAATAATGAGATCATGTGAAAGGAAGAATGGGTCAACAGTAACTGCCTATGAAATATCAGACCTCTGGAATTGCTGTATGGAAATGGGTTTAAAGGATGCTATGATGGCAGGGCAAGAACACACTTGGTTTCAAGGTAAAAAATCCACAAAGATAGATAGAGTTATGGTAAATGAGGACTGGGATGAATCTCAATACTATTGTAAGGCTACCTATCTTGTACCAAATGCTTTCTTTGATCACTGTCAAGTGGTTGTGGAAGTCCTAGAGCAACAGAAAATGAAAAGCAACTCCTTCAAATACTTTAATATGTGGGGGCAGGCTGAAAATTTCAGTGATACAATCACAAATAACTGGGAATTTCAAGGAAGAGGGGCTGAGCAATACATCTTATGCAAGAAGCTGAAAAAGCCTTTAAAAGAGTTGAGCAAAAGATATTTCTCAGATATAACAAGTAGGGCAAAAAGAGCTGAAGAAGAATATGAAAGAAACTTTATAGCCTTGAGAGAGGATCCACAATCAGATGAGCTACTGCAGGCTATGGAGACATCCAAAAAGAACACAAGGAGACTAAAAGAGGCAGAATACAAATTCAACTCACAGCTTGCCAAGGCTAAACATAACTTCCAAGGGGATAAATGTATCTCATATTTCCACGGTATGATGAAGAAAAACATGAGGAGGAATCATATCAGTGCACTGATCAAGGATGATGGATTAAAAACAATGTCAGTAGAAGAAGTGGCTTCTCAGTTTGAGGAATTTTACATAGGATTGCTTGGGTCAAACAGAGAAACAGAATGCATAGACCTAAGGTTTGTGAGAGATGGGGGTTTACTGTTGGAAGACGACAGGCATGAGGCACTAATCCAACAAGTCACTTCAGAAGAGGTTAAAAAAGCTCTATGGGATATAGGTGATGACAAATCTCCAGGGCCAGACGGATCCACTTCCAAGTTTTTCAAAGACACATGGGATATTACAGGAGATCAGTTAACCAAGGCAGTCCAGGAATTATTTATTTCGGGCAAACTCCTTAAGTAGATCAACCACACTTGTATAGCTTTAATAGCCAAATCCTCAAATGCTAATAGAGTAGGAGACTTTAGGCCTATCTCATGCTACAATGTCACTTACAAAGTGATCACTAAGATCCTAGCGTCTAGATTAAGGCCTGAACTAGTATCCCTGATCTCCCCTTCTCAGATAGGTTTTATTGAAGGAAGATTAATGAGTGAAAACATCATGCTACTTCAGGAGATTATTAGAAAATATACTAGGAAAAGAATTAGTCCCAGATGCATCTTAAACTTCGATCTCAGGAAAGCCTATGCCACAATATCATGGGAGTTTATTGAACAAATGCTATATGCTTTGAACTTCCCTCATAAATTTTTTTCTTGGATAAATGAATGCATCTACACAACCTCTTTTTCAATCAATATAAATGGTAGCATGCAGGGTTTTTTCAAAGGAAATAGAGGCTTAAGACAAGGGGACCCCATTTCCCCTCTTATTTTTGTTCTATCCGTTGATTACCTTTCAAGAGTCTTAAAATGCAGGACAAGACTACCATCGTTCAGATTTCACCCTAAATGCTCTTCGCTCCAGATTTCTCACCTAGCCTATGCAGACGACATAATTTTGATGTCAAGAGGATACACAAACTCCATGAAAATTCTATTAGATGCTCTTGATCATTTCACTGCAGTGTCAGGCCTAGAGGTAAGTGCACCAAAGTCTTCTTATTTCCTAGCAGGAGTAAAAGATGAAGATAAAGCATATCTGGTAGGTAGGACTGGTTTTGCCCAAGGTGCCTTTCCTTTTAGATATTTGGGAATTCCCATCTCTTCTGGAAGGTTGACAATATCCCAATTCTCCCATTTCCTTGATAAAATGCTTACAAATATAAGTTATTGGAACTCCAAAACTCTCTCCTATGCAGGGAAAGTAGAACTCATCCGAGCAGTTTTGCAAGGAATTCAAGCTTTCTGGTTCTCCATTTTGCCATCTCCTTCGACTCTAATTGATAAGATTAATAGTTTATGTGCAAAGTTTCTTTGGAAATCTCACGGGATCAGATGGAAGGATGTGTGTGTACCAAAATCTGAAGGAGGACTAGGCTTGAAAGATCTTAAGTCTTGGAATACAACTTTCCTCTCTCGATTACTATGGGATATTTGGCAAAAAAAAAAAGACACCTTGTGGATCAGATGGATCCATCACCAATACCTTCAAGAACGTGACATATGGAGCTGGGAAGCACATAAAGCAAATGACTCGCCTCTGATTAAAAAGATTTTAGATATCAAAAATCAGTTACTTACATTTGCAGGTTCAAGAGAGCAAGCTATCCTACTCCTAAGTTCTTGGTGTCAGGGAGGAAAGTACAGAATAGATGCTGCATATGCCCATTTCAGAAGAAAGATGCCTAAACCTCCATGAGTCTCGGTGGTTTGGGACTCTAATATCATCCCTAAACAGGCCTTCATCTTATGGCTAGCTGCAAGAAGGAGGCTGACCACGAAAGACAAAATCAAAACAAGGGAAGTTGACCTTACTTGCAAACTCTGTAATCAAGCTGCTGAAACTCATGAACATATTTTTTTTGCTTGTAATTTCTCTTCACAAATTTGGTCACAGATTAAATCATGGCTAGGCATTTGGAGGGAGATGAACACCTTACAAGGAGCATTAAAGTGGATAAAAAAGGAGGCAAAAGGAAGGAGCTGGATATCAAAGGCAAAAAGAATAGGACTCGGAGCTACAGTTTACCACATTTGGAAAACAAGGAACGAGCAGATTTTTAAGAACATTACCAAGAGGCCGGATGAGATTGCGCACCTCGTAAAGCTTCATGTGTACAAAGCGTTGAGCTACACACACTCCCTTCTTTTCAACTCAGCCATCACCCTTCAAGAGGGTCTGATAAAGGAAGACTTCAATGGCATAACCTAACAAGAGCACGAGGGCAATGCAGGCACAAGTTTATGAAGGAAACCTGTGTTTTAGATGCAATGCAGCATCATCATAGACTCGTGATTTACATGTCTAGGCAACCTTTTGTATCTTGTTGCCTAATATGAAAGGAGTGTGTAAGACTGTTTTTTTTGCTTTAGGGCTATTGGACTATATCAAGGCATGTACAACATGGAAATGGGGTGCTCAGTGTAGTGTGATATAGCCTCCTTGATGACATAGCCGAAGGGGAGGGTATATATTATGCTACACCCGAGGTGTGTGTCCGACTTCTGATGGCCGTGGCTTGAAGAGATAGGAACCACACAAGGACTTAGTCCTAAACACCCCTAATGTCACTTTAGGATGTGAGCCTTACTCACTACAAGGCTAACTTAGGAATCTACTAGTTAGGCCTATGGTCCAAACTCAGCTTGTAAATATTTTCTTCCCGTTTTTAATATATTTACCTTTAAAATAAAAAATAAAAAAGGAAGGGTAGCGCTTGTAGAGTGCCAAGGTAGGGATGGAGTTGCCAATGGCTTTGGATGGAAGGATATTGTGGAGATAGGTGGCGATGTGAAGTGCCTCAACCCAAAAGGAGAGGGGGGGGGGGGGGAGAGGCGTGATGTAGGAGTGTTCGAGTTTTGTCATTGAGGGTGCGGAGGATGTGTTCCGCTTTGCCATTTTGTGGAGAGGTTTGAGGACAAGAGAAGCGGAGGGCTATCCCCTGTTGTTGACAAAAGGAGCGGACGACAGTGTTGTCAAAATCGCCTCCCATGTCGCACTGAATAGCCTTGACAAGCAAATTGAATTGAGTGCGGACAAATGTGTGAAAGTTTACAATATGACTTTGTGTTTTCGATTTGTGGCGTAGGGGAAAACCCCAAACAAAATTGGTGAAATCATCAAGGACAACCAAATAGTAACAAAAACCACTAGCACTCGGAATAGAAGATATCCACAAGTCACAATGTATAATATCAAATGGAGCAAAAGTATGGGAATGGGAGAGACTAAAGGGTAGTCTTTTGCTCTTGGTAATTTGACATGAAGAACAAACGGCGGAGGCCTTATGACAAGAAATAAAACGGTTTGAACGGAGAGTGTCCAGGACATGATCTCCAGGGTGTCCTAGACGAGCATGCCAGACGTCCAAACGGAGGGTGATGTTGGCAGAGGGGGTGTCGAGAGGTGTCTGACTGACTGCGGTGGTTACTGGGTATAGGTCTCCAAAGCTATTGCACCGCATTGCTGGGGTGCCCGTACGTAAATCCGTCACAAGGAAACCAAACGGGTCAAATTGAATCGCCACGTGATTATCGATGGTGAATTGGCGAACGGAGATAAGGTTTTTGACAATGGCAGGGGCAAGGAGCACATTATTGAGTTTCAAAGGGCAGTCAGTGGGTAGGGTAGCAGGGCCCGAACCAACAATTGGAATACGATTTTCGTTCCCGACATAAACCGAAGGCAAAGTGTTAGAATTAAAAAACAGTTTGTAGGTTACCTGGATTGTTCGTCATGTGAGAAGAGGCCCCGGTATCCATATACACATTTCCGTCCGGCTGCTAAAGACCCAAATGGGTCGTGGGTTGCGACAACGACGCCGCTGGTTGTGTTGTAGACAGCGCCTGCGGTGGAGGGTGGGGAACCGGGTAGCAGTAGGGTTGCTACAGGTAGGGTAGCGGGTAGCCGGCCCAAGGCTGAGGCCAGTACGGCGAAGGGCTAGGCCGGGTGTTCTCCCTGTATAACATGTTGGGAGCGACCAGGAAAGGCAACAACGGGGAATTGACTGTGTCGGTCATTGCGAGGGGTTGAGGCAAGAGAGAGGCGGCGGCGGCTAAGAGCGGCGGTGGCAAGGGTGCAGGAGGCAGCGGCGGCGGCGACTGAATAGGGGTGCGACGGCTAGGGTTAGCGGCGGTGGCTGACTAGGTGTGCGACAGCTAGGGTTAGCGGCGGCAGGCGTGTGGGCGACGGCTGGCGAGGCAGCGGCGGCGACAGGGGGGTGTGGCGGCGGCGGCAGGTCGGGCGGCGGCAGCAAGGGTTGCGGCGGCGGCGGTGGATCGATTTTGTGAAACGAAAAACTAGGGTTTCACAAAGATGGCTGATACCATGTAAGTGTTTGGATATAACTGAGTCCTTGACGGATCTCAGAGGCCTACTCCTGTATATATATATATCAATGGGTGAAAATCCTGAGGGTACAATCGTAACTGTACATGATATGGACATATATAAATAATATAATGCTAAAAGGAAGATCCGAGCCCAATATAATCATATGAACACTTGCATTTCAATTATCTATTATGCAATTAATAAAGAAGTGATGTTTTCATATCCTTGCAGAAATTTGTTTGAGATTTTAAAAAAAATATTGTATGAATTTTGCCAAGTTTGTCATCAAATATTCAATTAGAAATAAGTTAGTACTACTAATCAATATATAATATAATAAATAATACTAAAACAGCTGCAAACGAGACACATGGCGATGTCACGTTAAAATGTCACGTGTCAGTCATTCGCTTAACATACCCCATATATATTTTAAATACTCCGTAAATATATTTAAATTCATTTTTATTAATTAAAATATTGAATTTTTTTTAGTAGAAAAATATTAAAATATTGAATTTGTTGACCAAATCATAACAACTTCTCCAAATTCATATTAATTTACCAGTTTGAATTATAACTATTTTTTTTTATTCTAACAGGCGGGCTAAAGCCCCTTATATATTATTCATAGAGATTGAATTCTCGTTCAACTTTACATCATCCAAGCTAGTACTAATATTGCCAGGCAATTCTTAAAATTCAGCAAATAAATTAGGCTCTACAAGAGCATAGTTTGCAAGTGCATCAGCAACCCTGTTCGCCCCTCGATGGATCTTGTGAAGTTGGATCTCCCATCTCGGATCATCTATGAGCCTTCTGCAGTTCTCAATCATATGTATCTCCGGGTGCACACGAATTGTTCTGTTGCAGATAAGATTAACTGCTGCAGCAGAGTCAGTTTCGACGATTACCCGCTCCAGTCCTAGATTGCTTGTAGTTTTGTGAGGATCTCCTGTAGAAATCTAAACCTGGCTCTGATACCAATTGTAAGATTTCTATTCGATTTCGATCATGAAATCAATCAAACCAGGATCTAGATTTCAATTCAATTCAAACCTTAATTCTATACCGAAGACTAACCTTGGTCCATTAGCGTCTTCGTAGCGGAACCGTGAATCGACTTCTCGCCCCTTAGCCTTCTCTTTGATTTGTCTCTGATGGAAGAGACCTCTACTGTTGCCTTTTTTTTTTTTCACTTCATAGGACGTTACACGATTATCAGAGGGAGGAAGCAGAAACCGTACAAAATAAAAGAAAGAAGAATAACCGTCATCTTCTTTTCTTTTATTTTCTTTTCCTTTTCTTTTTTCCCTTTTAATAAATCCCATTATATTAATTTTATGAGAAAGACAAACTATAATATATTATAGGCAAGGGGTGAGGGAGTATATTATAAACCCCCCAGATTTAATTCCTTAACCGAGACCGATCCATCACGGTTTCGACTCTTATATTAAATCCAACAACATAATATGCATGGACCAAATACTCAATTAAACCTAGACACATGAGCCACATCAAATGTTTATAAACATTCTAACATTTGAATTAACCTACTTTAATTCAAATGTTAGAATGTTTATAAACATTTTATTAAAAGGGAAAAAAGAAAAGGAAAAGAAAATAAAAGAAAAGAAGATGACGGTTATTCTTCTTTCTTTTATTTTGTACGGTTTCTTCTTCCTCCCTCTGATAATCGTGTAACGTCCTATGAAGTGAAAAAAAAAAAGGCAACAGTAGAGGTCCCTTCCATCAGAGACAAATCAAAGAGAAGGCTAAGGGGCGAGAAGTCGATTCACGGTTCCGCTACGAAGACGCTAATGGACCAAGGTTAGTCTTCGGTATAGAATTAAGGTTTGAATTGAATTGAAATCTAGATCCTGGTTTGATTGATTTCATGATCGAAATCGAATAGAAATCTTACATCTCTGGCCCTAGATATGGTGAAATCGCGCGCAGGCCAATCCCAGGAGTCTTGGGTCCTCATTTCCGCTACTGTCGCCCCTAGTAGCTCCTCCGGGATAACTTGTGACACCAGTTCAGCCAACGGTTTCTCAAGTAACCAGGAGTGCATCCAAAATAGAGTAGAATTCCCATTGCCAATTGCCATTCGGGTGTTCGGAGTTAGAATCTTAGCCCCGTGGATAATGCTTCTCCATGTGTTCGAGGCACTTCTTCTGCTCTCAAACATGTCAATGTCAACCCTCCCGTGACAGTACTTGCCTCTGATCACCCGACTGCACATAGATTTCGGCTGATTCAGCAGACGCCATCCCAGCTTTGCTAATATTGCTTGATTGCAGTCCCCTATAGCTCGGACCCCCAGGCCCCCTTCATCAGTAGACGACGTAATTACATCCCATTTCAGCAGATTGATTTTTCGTTGCTCGCATTTGATCCCCAAATGAATGATCGAACCGCCTTGTCAATGGAAAGGCAGACGTATAACTAATTAATTTGACATCTATTTCACAACAACAATTTGAATAATGGTAGTGACTAGTGAGTAATTTAGATCTTTTTTTTTTTAAAATTAAAAGTAATTTTCATAAAATATACGTAGTTTGAATGCTACCATGCTACACAACAATAAACATCATACCTAATTAGAATTCCACTGGATCTGGAAACTAGATTGCGCACCTAAAATCCAAGAATTCATATGGAAAATTACCAAGGATAGAATACCGACACTATCTAAATTAGCCTCTCGTGATATAGGACTACCTACAAATTGCCCGGCCGGCCTGTGACATGAACCATGAGGATATATACTGACCATCTACTATTCAATTGTCCAATCACAAAAGCCACTATACAAATCCTATCCCCCCAAATATCTAATATTATAGACAATTCATATAACCAAAATTTAACCATTGGAGATAACCTGCTAAATTTAAAAAATATTCTTGGTTGCCAACGCTTTTCTACTCTTGCAGTGGCTTGGTGGACCCTTTGGTTCTTCCGCGATAAAAAAGCTTTTGATAACATCAACCCTAATCCGACAACTATTCGGTCATTTATTTCTGACCACATCTACAATTGGAATTGTGCTAAAGAACAAGAAAGAGACCTAACAAAACTCATGCAATCACAACCCGTTTCCACCCCAAAAAAATCCCACAGAATAAACTGCGAATGGAAGAAACCGCCTGAAGGTTGGTACAAACTCAATTTCGATGGTGCTTTCTCCAAATAAAATTCGGCATCTGAATATGGTTTCCTCATCTGCAATGCGGACGGTTTGGTTCTTTTCTTGGAAGCAGGCTCCTCCCCTTACTCTCCGTCCTAGGGTCGGAATGCTACGGCCTATGGAGAGGTATTCGCAAAGCCATTGAGCTAAACATAACCTCCATTATGATTGAATTGAAGGCGACAACCTAAGCATCATAAACAGTTTGAACACTGGATGCTCCTGTTCTGGGGATGTTGAGATGATCTTATCTGATTGTCTCTTATCTCTTTGTCTTTTCGCGAGTTATAAGATCCTCCATACTTTTCGCGAAGGGAATTGTGCTGCGGACTTTCTCTCTCATTTACATAAACATCACTCTGGCACTTCTCTTCCTTCGGACGCTACTCTTAGCAGTATCATCCTTCGGGATGCTCTTGGTTAGTTGCCTGTCAACAACAATATTCTTTTATGTTAAAAAAAATACATTTTTTACAAACTAAAATATTGAACAGTACACGGCCCTGTTCGTTGGTTATTGAATAATCAGAGCAAATTCTCTGGCCCAACTTCCCGCCCCACAATCCCGTCCCACAAAATTATTTTATCTCTAAATTAACATTAAAAAAATTTAAAAAAATATATTTAGCTGCTACATACTTATTATAACATATTTGAAAAACAAATCTTCAAAAATCAAATTACATTTTTTAAAAAAATATATAGTAAAATAACATCTTTTTAAAACTTTAAAAGATCTTTCTATCTTTTTTGAATTATTATAATAACTATGTTATAATAACTACATAAAAAGGGTCATCTTTTTAAAACTTTAAAAAGGTCATTTTTTTCAACTATGTTATAATAACTACATAAAAGCTAAATATATATCTTTTAATATTAATTTAATGGTAAAAAAAATTGGTGGGACATGGTTGTGGGGCGGAAAGTTGGGACAGAGGATTTGCTCCGTTGAATTATGACGCATCAACTTATTGAATTTTTCCAATTTATTTATAAACAAAAGTATTCGGCCCATAGACAGTATAATCTGACTTTTTCGTTAAGCGTGGCCTCTCCTTAAACCAAGGCATATATGGCAATTTTTTTACGTCTTCGCTATATATACCACAAACCCTACACGTCAATTCCGACGTGCAGGGTTAAAGTGGGTTAATTAATTTTTAAAAAGTGTTAATTAGTGATGGTGGCTTGCACATCAAAAGCAACATGCATTTTTAAAGGTGGATTTGCAGTGCATTTAAAAACACCATTTTTTTTAGAGGGAATGTAAGTAAATGACCCTTGACCCGGTTATCTTTGCTAAACTAACCCCTGTAAAAAAAATTTGCAAAGGGTCACTACATCAGCAGGTAAAAGACTGGTTACAACCGGTGGAGAGAGAGAAAAAGTAACAAGCTGTCTCTTTCACCCACCAAACCCCTTCTTCTCCTCCTTCAATTTGTGAAAGGACTAGGAAGCTCAGTTGGAAGCTCTCGAGAGCCTTCAATGGCGGCAATGGTGAGAGAGGAAGGGAAGGACGAGAGGAGAACGATGAATCAAGAGAGGATTTTCAGATCTGGAAATTAAAGATTGGAGAAATTGAAGACTCGAGGGTTCCCAAATCAAAATGAACTAAGGCACTAAGGCAAATTGCTGCCAAATTTTACCAAGGCAAGGCAGAATTAAAACCTTGCACGCCAAGGATTAGACAGGCCAGCACGCAAAGGCAGACTCCCTTGCACACCAAGCAATAGTTGGCCAGGCGCCGGCGAGGTCGGACGACGGCGAAGTCAGGAAGGGTGGAGGCAGACATCGGCAGGTCCATCACCACCCACAGGCACCCCCTCGACCCCCTCGATGACCTGCATCGGCTACACGGTACATCATGCGCTCTCCAGCAGCTCCATTAGCAGATTGAATCCGAAAAATTGAAGCATAAAGATCGAGTCTTTAGCTGTTAGGATTGAACTAGTGCAATATCCGGGGAGAATCGATGAGCTTGAGCTGTAAATGGGACTACATGGCGATGAGGGGGGGGGGGGGGGTGGAAGATGCGAGGAACAAGGAGGAAAGTCAAATGGGTGGCGAGTTTTAAAAGTTAAAATTGATGATGCTTCGATCGGTGGGGTTGGTAATTCGTTTTGTGGTTTCTGTTTGGAATGTAGAGTTGTAGTATTTGTATTCATTTGATTCTCGGACTTGGGCGGCCAAGTAGGTCTCTTTCTGACATTATTATTTCATCCAATTTTTATGACTTTTTTGTAGTGTCGTCACGATCCAAAAAATATACGAACTGTCTCAATTTTTTTAGTTAATCACTTATTTGTGTTTTACATCTCTAATTTTACTTTAATAGGACATCTAAAACTGTTGGACAACTTGTGACGCTAAGTTGATCTTCAACGTAGATCAAAGGATGGACGTGATACGTGTCAAATAACACATCTTTCCGCCCCTCTCGATCGCTCACCGATGGTCCCGGGATGCCTGCAAACCAGGTTCTCAAGCCTATGCCATGTCATCTACCACCGAAGGTCAACAACTTCCTCTAACGAATGGTCGAAGCGGCCTCGCACGCCCGACAAAAGGGGTATAAAAATAGGTCTCAGATCATGTTTTTGATCATATTTCTATCTGTTTGAAATCACATGTGCACTTTCTTATAGCTAAAGGGTGTTTTTGATCGTAATCTCGTATTTGATGGACACCCCAGCGTTTGTACATGTCACCAGTCTATTTCAACATTCCAACCTCAGCGTTTGTACATGACACATGCACATAATATTTAGAGAAAGTAGTGAAAATTGACTTAATAACTATAATGGATGACAAAAGTGTGAAAATTGACTTAATAACTATAATGGATGACAAAAATGTGAGTTAGGTATAATTCTATATCTTCTGTTGTTGAGTTAGAAACAAAAAAAAAAATAACATGACCTTTAACATGACAGGTAATGCGAATCGATCATCTTCTCCTTAATGAAAGAAAATAACATGACAAGTAGTGCTATTAACATGACAGGTTATACTGTTTAACATAACTGGTCATAACCTTTAACATGACAGGTAATGCGAATCGATCATCTTCTCCTTAATGAAAGAAAATAACATGACAGGTAATGCTATTAACATGACAGGTTATACTGTTTAACATGAATGGTCATAACCTTTAACATGACAGGTAATGCGAATCGATCATCTTCTCCTTAATGGAAGAAAATAACATGACAGGTAATGCTATTAACATGACAGGTTATACTGTTTAACATGACTGGTCATATCCTTTAACATGACAGGTAATGCGAATCGATCATCTTCTCCTTAATGAAAGAAAATAACATGACATGTAATGCTATTAACATGACAGCTTATACCCTTTAACATGACAGGTTATTTGCTGATCTGCAATCTATAAGCTTATTCGGTAAAAGAAAGACATTATCCGAGTTAAAGTAGACAATGATTAAGATGGAAAGCAAGTCTCATTTGAAGAGGGTTTTTAACCTGGAATTCATCTTCCATGTGTGTTGAATTCATCATAAGATGTGTTTTTAACATGACAGGTAATAGGTTTGACACGATCCAATAAGAAACTGAACAACGTAATTGATCGATGAAGAGAGAAACAGGGAAACGAAAGAGGGAAAAAGGAGGCATAAAATGGTTATCCCCGCGATTCAATCTATGTGGCCAAGGGAGGATTCAAGGGCTACGACTTTCATCCAACAGGACAACGTAAGAACTCATCTTCATCTATATGATGAGCAATTTTAGCTTGTCGCTTCACAAAATGAATTTGACATTAGATTGATATTTTAACCGGCCAACTCCCCGGACTTAAACGTTTTTTTGGTGTTGCTGTCATAGAAAAGAGAGGAAAAAGTGTTCGGTTTCGATAGAATACTGTGTAAATTCGTCCACAGGAAAAAAGTGTTCGGTTTCATATGCAGATGAGGTTCATTCAATATTGTAATACAGTATGAATGATCAAAAATTGTTTTTATTACCACAAGTGTTATCGAATATATGATGCATGATCTTTGGCAATTTCGCATTTAACATGTTGTTTTACTAAAAAATGTACATTGTCTATGAATTACAAGTTCGAATTTCCCATAATTACAAAATGTGCGAACCACTTTACCAAAAAAAAAAATGTGCGAACCACATACTCAATTCCTCGCTATGTACCATAAGCGTTTCCAAGTGCATCATAAGTGACACAAAAACGCACCGGTCAGTCGACCAAGATGCACATAGAGCACTGCCATGTCAAAACTATTAACTATCATGTCAAAGGTATTACTTGACAAGTTAAAAGCATTATATGTCATGTACATCGTCTTTGAATGACATGTTCGAATTTCCCATAAGTACAAAATTCGTTAACTACATATTGAATTACAAAAGCCGGATCATAAGCGTCTCCAGGTGCATCATACTTGACACCAAAAGACACCGGTCATTCGACCAACACAGACATGGGTCGTGAAGAACACACAAGGGGAGATGAAGAGCTATTCACGCTGCACTTACCATTTTTTAGAGAGAAATTCATGGAGCGTATTTGCCCATTACACTAGCAAAGTAGCAATATTGACAAAGATTATTCAATGGCACACACACATGATTCATGGGAAAGCCTAATTACACTAGCAACGTAGCAAGATTGGCAAGTAAATATTAACTAGTGTCATGTACAAACGCTGAGGCTGGAATGTTGACATAAACGGGCGACATGTATAAAAGTTGATAGCAAAACGTGAGTTGTTTTTTCTGAAAAAGTGAGTTGATTTTTCTCTCTCTTTCTCTCAGCACTTTCTGAAAAAGTGGGTTGTTTTTTCTCTCTCCTCCTCTCAGCACTCTCTCTCCTCTCATTAATTCCCTCTCTCACATGCTTTTCTTTTTCCCCTTTTCCTTTCCTCTCTCATCTTTCTCTCCCTGTCAGTTTTTTGTCCAGTTGTCTCCCACAATCTCACCTGTTATCGGCTACACTTGTAAGCGGATATCCGCTGTTAGCAAATTTTTTCCGGATGGGATTAGGTGTGCAAGGGTTTCACCCAAGAGGGTCATTTTAGCAAATTTGCCTTTTTTTTACTAAGTGTGACCCCATCTATATAACTAATTCAACTTAACCAATTATTAATTCAAATAAATCTCATAATAATTTAACAAATTTACAAGAATATTAATTTCTCTCAATCTTTTTTTACCCATTTGAATTAAAACTATTTAATATTTAATTAAATTAACCAATTAATTCCTTTCTATTAAAACTTTAAATTTTTTCCCACTTATTTTGAATTACACTTAATATCTTTGTTAGTTACTACATTTTACCCCAAAATTAGTTTTTTTTTACCCCAAAATTAGTTTATAAATAAAAATAAATGAGGTAGAAAAGGTGGGGGACAAGGTAACCTCATGGTTGCAAGGGTAACCTTTTTTTTTTGATAGGGTAAGGATTCGACTGGCAAAAGATTAGCCGACAGCATCCTTGCGGATGAGATCAGAGAGATCTGGGTGAGATTCTAGAACAGTGTCAAGGAACGAGAGGCTAACGTGTGCAACCTTATCAGCCACCTCGTTACCTTCTCAGGGCACATGGGAAAGGGTTGTACTCTGGAATGATGTGGATATCCATTTGATATCACCCATAATAAGTTCTATTTCCCAAGGGCAGGAACCTGAATGGTTTAGATTCCAGATAATTGTCAAGGAGTCGCCTTCGACAATCAGATTGTTTATTCCTAAATTAATTGCTTGGACTAGCCCTTCTCTTAACGCCAGAGCCTCAGCCATGGTAGGGGAAGATTTCCCAAAAAATTTATGACCGATTTTTATAGGGTTGCCATGTCAGTCACGAATGACAAATCCACCGGCACCTAGTCCATCGAGAGACACAACTCCATCGAAATTTAATTTTAGGACCCCAGGAGATGGTTTTCTCCATTTGATCTTTTTTCTACTGATTTTCTTTATTATTGGTTTTTTAACGCGGACCGGATAATTGTCTACCTTAATTTGGATAGCTTTAGTCCAATTGTCCTGGGTTGATTTAACCCTTCTCGCAATTTCTTGCGCGGAGGGGATTTTGCAGTTTCTGAATATTAATTCATTTATGAACAACCAAACAAGCCACCAATTGACCGCTAATTTGACTTTCTCGTTGTTGTTAAGATTTTTCCCAAGAGATGCCAAGATCTCCTTAATATCGTTTGTCGAGTTGATGATGGGGTTAGCAATATTTTCCACTTTCGGGGAATGTAGGGATGAATTTTTTAAGAAGTTACACTTAATAAAGAGGTGTGATTCATTTTCAATTGGTGCATCACAGAATGGGCAACCGTTCGGGATTGGGACTCCTCTGCTGGATAGCCTATCCTTAGTGGGAAGGCCTTTTTGGCTAACTTTCCAAAGGAAGTTCTTAATTTTTGTAAGAGTTTGTAGCTTCTAAATCCAGTAATTAGGGTCATCTGTATCTTCCTCTGAGTTTGAGATAATTTTCATTGCACTAGCCGTTGTAAACCAGCCATTTTTATCTGACCACCAGTATAATCTGTCAGGAATGGGGTTGATGGGGAGAGGTATGTTCATGATTTCTTTTACGGTGTCAGCATCCAGAACTTGCTCTAATTTTTCCTTCCACCATTTACCACCCAAGATGAAATCACTCACCCGGGAATCGGGCAGTATATGATGGTCTGGGTTAATCCTAGCTAATAGTTTGTCCAAGGAGACCCACTTATCATCCCAAAATTTAACAGTTCTACCATCACCTATGGACTAGATGAGACCGGAGGAAAATTTCTCGATTAGTGAACTAGCTTTGCGCCATTGCCAGGACGCATTTTCGGTCTTGTAATTTAATATGTCTGTTTCCTTTAAGTATTTGTATCTTATGATTTTTACCCAATCATTATCAGGTTCTGCTAGGGTTTTTCATAATAGTTTCATTTGGAGTGCTTCATTCATATCTTTTCAAGAAGAAGATACAGAGTCATTTGATAGTCACGGTGCTACTGATATAGCACCATGACTATCAAGAACTTCTATTTTCTTCTCAAGGGCTTTTAATACCTTTGTTCCCTGAAGTTGATCCACTGTTGGCACTATTTCAGGATTCTTCTACGAATTTAATTGGTCTCCGACAATGGGTATACAGTTTGAAGTCCTAGATTGTCTCTTAACATAATATTTTAGGTTGTCAAGGTACAATGTGTACCTCTGCTACTTTCGAGAATGAAGATTGAAACCAGACAAATGGAGGTTTCGACAATGGAGGTTTCGACGCAAGATAACAATGCATTGGGAGAAAGATTGGTGTTGGGCACTAGTGTTAGCCAAAGAATGGAAAAAAACGTTGTTCTGACTTTTGCATAGGAGAAGAAATAAAAAAAGCAAAAAAAAAGTTTTTTTTTAATTAGGAAAGAATTTGGGTGAGGTAGATATCGACCCCTGGCAGAGTGTCAAATGTGTGCAACCTTATGATTCACTCTATTGCCAATCCGGGAAACATGAAAGAACGAAACTTCTTTCATTGTCGATAGTAAAAACGAAACTTCTTTCACAGTTGATAGTAAAATTTTAACATCAGGCAAAATGAGCTCAACGTTTTTTTGGCACAAAAAATTTCTTTGACTTATGTTATTTATAATTTGTCTTTTTCTACATTCTTTTGTTAAATATTAACTTTTTTAAATTAAATTTTAAAAATAACTTCATACGTAGTACTTGTTTTCTTAAAAAAAACACGTTGAAAAAGTTAAACAACACCAACAATCCTAGTGTATTTCATTAAGAGTAGGGTCTGAGAGGCCAAGTTGTACACATTTTTTCTCCGACTACATCGAGAGAGCAGGAACAAACCAAATAATCAAGATCTTGAAGAGGTAAATATATAGACATTGCAAGGGAGAAAGAAGGAAGGATGGGTAAATGATACGCCTCTAGACACTTCGACATAACAAATAGTTAGCCCTCCTCAAGCGGATAACATTCATCCACTGTATCCTATCACACTCCATCTCTTAATTGGTGAGTCCCAAAATAGTAAGGTCTTGTCTAATTACCCCATTCCAGTTCTTCCTTTGTCGTGCTCTTTCTCATCGAACACCCTAGATAGTCAAGCTATCACACCTGCGCATTGGTGCCTCGAGTCTCTCCTTTGCACGTGACCAAACTATCGAAGCATCGACTCTCGCATATTTCCCCCATTACTGAGTGCCCCTATCTTCTCGCAGATAGCTTTGTTTATGATCCTATCAAGTCTAGTATGTTTGCATATTCATCTGATCATTCATATCTCTGCGATTGCTCCTATGCTTTCTTGATCGCCCAACACTCTGCCTAGCTCATATAACAAAACAGATCTCACTACCACTCTATAGAATTTACATAGAAGCTGTAGAAGAACTTTTTTTTGTCACATAAGACTCTCGATACAACTCTTCATTCCTGCCACACCACGTGAATCTGACATTTGATATTTCAGACTATATCTCCATCATTCTACATCACTGTCCTCAAATATTTAAAATTGTCTTTCTGCGATATAATATCCCCATCTAACCACAAGTTATCATTCCTGATGCGGTTTAATATCCCCATCTAACCTCAATCCTGATGGATTCAAATTAAGTGAATTACGCATTTGTATGTATGCTCCACATCGAATTGATTAATTTGACCGAATCATTATCGATCAATTAGGATGTGGCATTGTGGATTACACGGTAACATAACATACATCCTCGGAAGGAATATATAAATCGGTTCTTATCCGTTTTCTTTGAAGTCGGATTTTCTTTGAAGCCGCCTCGCCGAACTCGCCTGCCCTCGCCGAACTCGCCTGCCCCCGCCATCTCCGTCGGCCACCAGCGCTGCTCGCCTGCCCTCTCTCTCCCGCTCCCGCAGTCGCACCTCCTAAGGATCCCTGACCGCCTCTGACCACAAACCGCCGTCGATTAAACTCTTCTCCTTTTGAAGGATGCAAAACGCAGCGCTGTACCGCTGATTTTCCATCAATACGCCGCGCTTCGTCCCCGTCTCCTACGACAAGACAATTGCATCTCTCGCTGTTTTCATTGCTGCAAATTTGGACACAACTATCTCTCCCTCTCACTGAATTCAAGAATTTCAAGTAAGAAATGGACGTCGGAGCGATTATCAGAGCTCTTCGCAATCACTCATCTCTCTCTACCTTTCGTAGGATCTCTTCTTCTCGATTCGTAAGTTTCTCTGTCTCTCCCGCTCTCTTCTCACTAGTTGAACTTATTCCTGGAGCTAATATCCCAATTTTACATTATCCATTTCCATCTGGGTTGTTTTTTTCATTCGGATTCGTGATGCTTGAAATTGCTTGCCCCTGATCGTTTGAAATGAGAGAAATGAGCGTTTCTGGGGGTCGATGGAGTTTTTATATTAGGTTTTGGAGTGATATCTTATGTTCATATTTGGGGCATTAAAGGCTTCCAAACCGGATTGATTGATCCTTTTAGACGATGTAGAAAGATCTGATCAACTCTTCTTTTTTTTTTTTTTTGTGAATTCTGTTAAATGGTTGTTGTGATTAAACCAAAGCCTGTGCTTTTGCCTTTAGGTTGCTCTTGAATTTATGTCCATTGACTGCTGAATTCATTTATTATGCCGATTTCGATTACAGATTAGCACACTGGTTGTAGCTGAGCATGACTGTGGGTCTATTAAGCCATCTTCTTTGAGTGCTGTAGCTGCTGCTAAATTATTCGGCGAAGATAACTCAGTTTCTGTGTTACTTGCTGGCTCTGGTCCATCACTCCAAGAAGCTGCTTCACATGCTGCCTCCTGTCATCCATTAATTTCTGAGGCAAGTCTCTTATGGAAATGCTATTTCAGTCTTTTGAATAGTGTTCCTTGATTGGTTTAATTGTTTAGAGAAGATGAGACATTTAGACGAAGAAAAAAAATCCAGAATTTGCAAACCATTGATTATTTTGTTACCTTTTGTAATGTGATTACTTCTGATGATTAAATTTTATGGACTTGGAGCTTTATCATAATCATTCAATGCAGTCAAAAGTGTGTCCAGTGTGAAGGCACCACATGCCCTCCTTGTCTGAAGACAAAAAATACAGATTGCATAAGATTGTGAATACTAAATCTTGAGATTTCATATGCATTCATGACTGCCTCATATATTTTTATTTGCCCAACTGATGATTAAACTGATCTAATCTTTTTTGTACCTTTTGGTTCCTATGGTTATAAGTAGAGCTGGCAAAATCTGACCCGACCCGAGAAACCCGACCGATCGACCCGAATTGAAATCCGACCGAATCCAAAAATTTAGCGTTATGCATAACCCGAACCCGAAACCGAGCCCGACCGACTTTGACCCGAAACCCGAAGTGACCCGAATACAGACAAACCCGACTCAACCCGGATCCGACCCGAATTCCAACCCGACCCGACGCCCAACCCGACCCGACTCCCAACTGACCCGAGTCCCAACCCGACCTAATTTTAGATAGGGAATCAAGTATGATTTTGATAACAATATATTGCCAAATTTCAATGAAATTAATGATAAATAGAATGAGCTTACCAATGTTATTAAAATTGGGATTCTAAATTGGATCGGTAAAAAGGTGTAAGGATCGGATCATATAATCGAATCGTAGGATCATAAGATCCCACCTTATGGATGAATTTTCTTTTAAATGAAGTTACTATGTTTAATATTAGATAAATATTATGTTAAATCATAAAAAATACCCATAAAGATGTAAAATTTTAAAAATAAACTAAATATAATATAGATAAAGGGTAAATATTAGAAATTTCTTATAATAGACATTTTATAGGATCGTTCTAATCGCAATAAAGGATCGGGATCATTTTTCCATTTTTAGATATTGTAGGATCGAATCGAGAGTTTAACAACATTGAGTTTACGAGCCAATGAGTAGATTATTTATTGAATCATATTTAATTTTACTAAAATGTTTTTTGAAATCCATAAATAACATGAATTACATATTCAATTTAATAAAATTGATTACCCAAAAGCAATGTTCTAACATCTAAATATCGCTTATCGGGGTCGTATTATATTTATACTTCAAATTTTAAAAATAAACATGAAAAATTAATATTTAAATTGTAAAATTACCCATAAACTTGATAAAATAAAAAGTTTAAATTTTGATCCGATATACATAATACGGTATGATATATGGCTATATGGTAAATTGGTAACGGATTCTAAATTATATCTCCGATATATAGGCCGATATATCGGGGACCGACCCGAGTACCGACCCGAAACCCGAACGAGACCGACCCGATTCTGACCGAAAACCCGAATGGGTCCAACCCGATTCTGACCGAAATCCGACCAATCTTAATTTCATTTTGACCGAACCCGACCCGACCCGACCCGACCAAGTCCGACACATAAATTTTGACCGAGTTGACCCGACTCATCAGTGACCCGACCCGAATGCGATCGACCCGAACCCGACCGGATAACCCGAATTGCCAGCTCTAGTTATAAGACATTTCATTGATGATTTCCCCCCTTTCCCTGGTTCTTGCTGGAAAGAAGAAAATGCTTAAAGACTAGTTGGTTCTTTCTTGATCCTACACTACTTTCTGGAGCAGGAAGGTCATGCATCTGCCTTATCTTTGATAAACTAAAAGATGGCTGACTTCTAATACCAAAGAACATTACTTCAGAAAAATAGAGTGGCAAAGCATGAAATATATTTCTGCTGATATCCAAAGACTCAGTTGGTTGCTCATAGAATTTGCACTACGTGATTATGCCTTTGTAAGAATTCTGACTTTACTGATTAGGGAGAAAAAAAGGAAGTAGACAAGTTTATAGTTCATCCAACATCTCAATCTAATTTAGTGTATGTATAGTGTTGATCGATTGATTTTTCGATTATAGCGGATCATCTTGACCATTCCGGAAGTGAAACCAAAGATACTAGGCACCACCAATCCATTGTATTTCTCCATCATCTAGGACGTCTCTTTGCAAGCTTCAATGCATTAGCTTGCTAGAAACAGCTCTTTGGTATTGCCTGAAAGCCTGCAGACAATCATGGAAAATAGGCGATCTATCGGGTCCTCTGACTGCCATCACAGTGCTCCAATGATGCCACTATTTGTTTCGACGCACTCCTTGCAGTGCATTCTATTGGCCTCAACCCGCCATCCACTCCGATACACATTGAGTTGCCCGCCCCAGAGTCCGCAACTTGACTGTTTTAAGAAATGTTTATGAAAGCATGATTTCATGTGTTTCCATGCTCCCTTTTGATGGACGTTTGAGGATGATTTTTTGAGATCTGGTGAAATTTGCTGGCCTTCGGTGACAAATTGAATGACATAGGCTTGGAAAATTTAGTCGTGGACACGTCGAGATCATTGCTGGGTGATCGAGGGACGCGTAAAGACGCCTTGTTGTGTGCATATATCAGCCCAAGCTCATCTTGACCAATCTTGCGTTGTATGCAAAGGTTGTCTTGGCTTCTCGGTGGTGGATGCTGAGGCGACTTCAATTGCACAAAGAATGCGCGAGTTATTATGCGTGGTGCACAGAGCTTTCCTTTTTAGTTTGTTGAATCATAGTTTCTTTTTAAGCTTGGAATAGCCATTGCCATCGACCACCAGCAAGCTTGCAACTTCCATATTATTGCTTAGTGGCAATTGGAAGATTAGTGAACAACCGTTAGTTAATTGCTTAGGCGTCCTAGGTGATGCATCTCGTTTCGGGCCAATTCGGCATACACACGGGTTTGCTTCTGTTACAAATTCGGCTTCAAAGAGACAGAATACAAGGGCTAAAGTAAGGTCGGCCCACAAACTCGACGTCGTAATCTTGATCCGAACCCACATGAAAAGGATCGGAATTAGCCACACATCAGCTACCCCACAATGTCAAGAATTTAAAATTAGGCGGATTCCCTCTCTCCATAACTCATAAGAGGTATTGTTTAGTTTCTTATTATTCAAAATATAATTGGCGGACAAAATAGTTTCACCCTACATATTGTCATGTAAACCAGAACTAGAAAGTATAACATTCTTCATCTCTCGAAATGGACTAAATCCAAAATTCAGTTGTCCTTTCATTTACTATTTATGAAACTTGGTGTCAAGACATATTTCATACTCCCTCCGTCCAATAATACATGAGTTTTTAAAGGTAATTTTTTGTCCAACAATAGATGGGCTTTTACGTTTTTCTAGGTAGGAAGTTGTAATGATTTGTATTGGTTTGTGTGTTGTTGACTTCTTAAAATAATTTGATTTGTTAAAATGTGTAGTGAGTGTTAAAAAATAATACTAATTTATGAAAAAGTTAGTGCAATGATGGTGTTTTTTTTAAAGTAAAGTGTTTTATTAAAACTTGTGTAAAAGCCTAAAAGCCCATGTATTTTAGGTCGGAGGAAGTATTTGTTATAGTACTCATGTTGAGCTAGATTAGGAATTAAGCTCAATTCATGTAATTGACTTATAAATTTGTTAGTCCCTCCGTTCGGCAAAACTTGACGTTTTACTATTCACGCGCGCTTTTTTAGGAGCTAAAAACTATATAAAAATATCTGGTTTTTATAATAATTTTTTTTAACAATTTCGTAGTTATTATTAATAAGTACAAACTTGTTAAAAAAATTTAAATAAATATTTTATATAGTGTTTATTAGACCTGTCAAACGGGTCATTCGGGTCGGGTTCGGGTCGGGTCACTTCGAGTTTCGGGGAAAACGGGTCTCGGGTAAAACGGGTTTCGGGTTTTTCGGGTTGACTCAAACTTGGATTTGACCGGGTTTCAGGTCGATTTCGGGTTTGTCAATTTTTTCTTTTTTAAATTAAAAAAATCATGATTTGATAATTTTGTTATAAATTTTAATTATATATAAAAAAAATTAATTATATATAATTATAAATCAAACGGGGCAATCGGGTCAAATTTTCCCGATTCGGGTCGGAAAATTTTCGGGTCGGGTTGTGTTTTGACAGGCCTGATGTTTATCATTCTAAAAAAGCGTGCGTGAATAGTAAACGACAATCGGTTCATACGACTACGATTAAGGAGAAGCCGCCATGTGTCTCAGGCGACTTCTCCTTTATTATTATTATTATTATTATTATTATTATTATTATTATTATTACTATTATTATTATTATTATTATTATTATTATTATTATTATTATTATTATATATAGTGTGCACAATTAATCCATCCTCTATATATATATATATATATATATATATATATATATATATATATATATATATATTTTGTTGATTGTTTATAAGGTATGATATTTTGTTGTGATTGTGAATACTAAACCTTGAGATTTCATATGCATTCATGACTGCCTCATTTATTTTTATTTGCCCAACTGATGATTAAACTGATCTAATCTTTTTTGTAACTTTTGGTTCCTATGGGTATAAGACATTTCATTGATGATTTCCCCCCTTTCCCTGGTTCTTGCTGGAAAGAAGAAAATGCTTAAAGACTAGTTGGTTCTTTCTTGATCCTACACTACTTTCTGGAGCAGGAAGGTCATGCATCTGCCTTATCTTTGCTAAACTACAAGATTTCTGACTTCTAATAACAAAGAACATTACGTCAGAAAAATAAAATGGCAAAGCATGAAATATATTTCTGCTGATATCCAAACTCCAAAGACTCAATTGGTTGCTCATAGAATCTGCACTACGTGCTTATGCCTTTGTAACAATTCCGACTTTATTGATTAGGGAGGAAAAAAGGTTGCAGATAAGTCTATAGTTCATCCAACATCTCAATCTAATTTAGCATTGCTTTCCTTAAGATATCCTCCAAACTTATATTAGCTTTGCTGCTGTACTTTAATACACCCCCAGGGTGGGATTTTTTTTTCGGTATAAGCATGTTTTTGACTAATAGATATTAAAGTGAACTTTACATGTAAAACATACTAACAGGGCCGGACTTGAGATTTTGAATGCCTGAGGCGAGATTTCAAAACGGGGCCCTTTACTATTTTCAATCCTAACAAAACAAACATCAAAGTATTAAAAAAAAACAAATAGCAGCAACATACACTGTCTTTGATTTTTTTTTTAAAAAAAAAATACAAATAGCAGGCTGTCTTTGATGTTTTAAAAAAAAAAACAAAACAAAAAAAAAGGCAAAAGCAACATACGGATGTTTGTAAAAACAAAACAAAAAAAAATACAAATAGCACATACTGATGTTTATAAAAACAAAACAAAAAAAAGGCAAAAGCAACATACTGATGTTTGTAAAAACAAAACAAAAAAAAGCCAAAAAAATGGGGACATCACACAAAAAAAGCCAAATAAAAAAAAAGCCAAAAAAATGGAAACATCACCAAAAAAAAGCCAAAAAAATGGGAAGTGTGAGATTCGAACCTGTGCGTCATTCCTCTCCCCCCGCGTCTCCATCCGTTGAGCCGAGCTTCTCGTGTTTTTCTAATTGTATTCAATTTCTATATATGTACATACAGATGAACATTGGGCCCTCTAGCGAGAGTGGGCCTGAGGCGACGGCCTGTTGGGCCTCGCCTTAGGTCCGGGCCTGCATACTAACACTAGTCTTTACTATTTGTATATTTTTGCATTTAGAAATCTCTTTGGGGTCTTCTTGTTTTCTATCAACTTTTGGAAATCTACAGTCTGCACTAGTTTGATATTTCTGGGTTGCTAACCTTCCACGGGTGCTTGTAGCTGATTCAGATAAATTTGCGTATTCTTTAGCAGAACCATGGGCTCAACTAATCCATATGGTTCAGCAGAAAGGTTGATACTCACATGTAATTTCTGCTTCTGGTTCATTTGGAAAGAACATAATACCACGCGCTGCTGCACTTCTAGATGTTTCTCCTATCACTGATGTAACTGCAATATCTGGATCTCATCAGTTTGTGCGGTAGGTTGTTTATGTCCTCGGTTCCTTGTTTTTTTTTTTTAAATGCTTGCTTAATGTTTAGTGTACTACATGAGTTGAGCCTGCAATAAGATGGGAATTTATGAGTATCTCAAATTACTCTCTCCCCCCTTCCCCTTGTCACTTGCTGGTCATATTTCTTAAAACAGTGCTTCTGGCACATGATCACTCTGGATTCAGTGATTCACAGATACGTTTATTGTAGATATGAAGTCAAATTGAGGGGGTTAAGAAACCTAAAAGAACTGAAGGAGTTTCAATAGGACATTTTATACGAAGACAAAAGCTGAAATTGGGGAGAGTCAGTATATAAGTACAGTCATACAAAGATTCATTGGTGCTTAAGATAGTAGGAATTTTTAGGGTTGGCGAAGCTTTCTTGTAAACTTCTGAAATATAGCTTCTATGTTTTCTCCTCTTTTTTTGGTGCATTCTGATCATAGGCATTGTGTTTATAATTTTTTTCTACTTTGTCATGACTGTAATTTTAGACATGAAAAGCCTCAGTAGTTTATCAGTTCATCTATTTGTTTTAATTTTCCGTTCTTTATGATGACAGTATGAACTGCTTTGATGCAGTAGGAATTTTTTTATACTTATATCAGGCCAATTTATGCCGGAAACGCTCTTAGTACTGTTCATTACAGTGGTGAGTTCCTGTAGAGATATTTCATTAAGCATCTTAGGTTTTGTATAATATGTACATGTAATATTGTATGGTTGTATATATATGTATATGGGCTGTGATAGAAAGGTGGAATTGGGCTTAGGCTAGGTTCGGGCTTGGGAGTTAGCATTTGGGCTGCCAAACCGAACTGGGTCGCCCAAACCTGTTGAGCCCAACCCAGCCCAACCTTCCTTTGTGGAAGCTGAGCTCGGATGCTAGGATGCCATCTCAGTCAACTTGGATGGTCAGCCCTTGGCTGATTACCAATTGACTAGAGATAGGGAACCCAGAACTAAGAAGCCAAATCCTAAGTATACTGAGTCTAATGTGGTTGAATTTGCTCTTATGGTTTCTGAAGTTATAAATTCTTACACCCCTGATCTTTATGAACAAGCTGTTAAGTGTTCTCATTCTAATCTTTGGCTTGCTGCTATGAAAGATGAAATTGAATCTATGCATGCTAATAAAACCTGGACCTTAGTTAAGAAACCTAAAGATAAAAGGATTATTGATTGTAGATGGGTTTATAGGATCAAATCTGGTTCTACTTCTGATGATTATCTTAGGTATAAGGCCAGGCTTGTGGCCAAAGGCTTTACCCAAAAGAAGGGTGAAGATTATAATGAGATATTTTCCCCTGTTGTTAAGTATAAAACTCTTCGTTTCTTACTTGCCATTGCTGCTGTTTATGATTTTCATATTGAACAAATGGATGTTAAGACAGCTTTCTTGCATGGTGATCTGTATGAAACAATTTATATGAAACAACCTAAGGGATTTGTGGATGAAAAGAATCCTGATTATGTGTGTTTACTTAGAAAATCTATATATGGCCTGAAACAATCTCCCAGGCAATGGAATATTAAATTTCATACATGCATGCTGAAATTGGGTTATTATAGATCTAAGTATGACACTTGCTTGTATATGAAAGGTGTGAGAACTGCTGAACCTATATATGTTCTGTTATATGTTGATGATCTGCTGCTTGTGTGTAAAAATATGACTAAGATTAAAGATCTGAAAAATGGTCTTAAGTCCAACTTTGACATGAAGGATCTTGGTGCAGCTAAAAGAATTCTTGGAATTGACATTGTTAGAGATAGAAAGAAGAATCATATTATTTTGTCTCAATCTGATTATATTCTTAAAGTTTTGGACAGATTTAGTGTTATATGTGCTAAGACATCTCCTATGCCTCTTGGTGCTCATCTTGATCTAACCAAAACTGTTGATCCTCTTTCTAATAATGAAGATGCTTATATGAAGAAAGTTCCTTATGATGCTGCTGTGGGTTCAGTTATGTATGCAACGATCTGTTCTAGACCTGATCTAGCCTTTGCAATCAGTGTCTTAAGCAGGTTTATGTCTAACCCTAGTGAGAAGCATTGGGTTGCTATGAAATTTCTTTTGAGATATTTGTGTGGCACAAAAAATGTTGGCTTAGTTTATGGCAGGCACTCAGCTATGAGCCTTCAAGGCTATGTGGATGCAGATTATGCAAGCAACAAAGACAATAGGAAGTCTACTACTTCTTATATGTTTACATGGGCAGGAAACTGTATCTCTTGGAAGTCACAGTTACAGCCTATTGTTGCTCTCTCATCAACTGAGGCAGAATATATAGCAGCAACTGAAGCTGCAAAGGAAGCAATATGGCTTCAAGGCCTGAACAGGGAGATTTCTGGAAAACCTTGCACTTCAACTATTAATATTGATTCTCAATCTGCTTTATATCTTTGTCGTGACCCTATGTATCATGAAAGAACAAAGCATATAGATGTGAGATATCATTTTATCAGAGAAAAGGTTGATAAAAATATTATAAAAGTTGCTAAAATAAGTGGTGATAAGAACCCTGCAGATTTTGGGACAAAAAATGTTACATCTGACAAATTTGTATTCTGCAGGAATTTCCTCCATGTGGAGGATCCCACTTAGCTGGTGTTACAAGGAAGGATGGGCCTGAGAAGGATCAGTACACCTAAATCCAGTTGGCTATGAAGCTCTAACTCGCTGCAAATCAATGATAAGAGGCTTAAAGAAATACATGGGCATATTGTAGAGATATTTCATTAAGCATCTTAGGTTTTGTATAATATGTACATGTAATATTGTATGGTTGTATATATATGTATATGGGCTGTGATAGAAAGGTGGAATTGGGCTTAGGCTAGGTTCGGGCTTGGGAGTTAGCCTTTGGGCTGCCAAACCGAACTGGGCCGCCCAAACCTGTTGAGCCCAACCCAGCCCAACCTTCCTTTGTGGAAGCTGAGCTCGGATGCTAGGGTTCCTCAAGAGCTCGCCTATATATACCCCTTACCTCCTATCTGCTTGTCACTGTTGAAGCCGCTCCGCCGTTTGGTAAGCTCCAAAGAAAGAGAGAAAGAGAGAGATCCAGGAAACCCTAGCGCCGCCGCATCCCTCTCCGGGAGCGTCGCTTCTTCCTGGTTCCGGTGGTCTTCTCCGGTGTTGATCTCTGGTGGCCGATCTGTTGCTCCTCTACAGATCTACCTTCGACGAAGATCTTCTTCGTCTCACTCTCGTTTCTTCTTCAGTCTTTTGTGGTTTCTTGTGTTTGCATGTTCTTCGTGTTTATCTTTTGTTTGTTGTTTCTCTGTAAGCCTATGAACACCTTGAGTTAGTGGATTTAGGCCTGATCTGGAGGCCCCGAGGACGTAGGTCATTTGACCGAACCTCGTAAAACTGTTGTGTTCTTGCTTTGAGTTTCTCTTCGCTTTCGCTTATCTGTTTCTCCAATCTACGATTATCGAACTTCTGCTATATCAGTTCCCATGCATGCTGACCATCAGGTCGACTTCTTTTCCTGTGACATCTGAGTCAAGATCTGACGCAGCTCGGACTGCTCAGGTTGATCTCTCAAACTTTAGTGGAGGTCTGTCTATTCTTTCTATCCCACGTGTACACATCTTCACATCTAGGAATTCTTATTTATTTTTTGCTTTTCTTTTTCTTTTGGGGCATGGGGTGCTTTGGTTGAAAGGATGCTATTATTATGTTAATATATCATCTCTTCCGGAGCTCCGGGTGATATAGCGACAAATGTATGGATTTTCATTTTGAAAAGCAATAATAGAAAAAGCTTTTGTGAAAACTCTTGGAGAGTATCGCCTTTCCTACCCCAAAAGAGAGAAAAAGCTTTTAGCTAGGTTTTTGTTTTCTGGTGCTCAAGGATACTTTAATTCAATAAGCAATGGGATTTGCTTTGAATTCAATTTTTATAGCTTACTTCTACTTCTTGATGTGTTTTTCATGTTCACACAGTGCAGAAATTGCTAGTAAATCAAGATTTGTAAGTCAGAGCTCTCAAGAATCAGAACGCCTAGATCTTGGGAATTCGTCCCTATGGGCTCATAATTATAATAGATGTTCAATTGTATTAATCATCCTGTTGTGATCAATTTCACTTTAACACATTATCACAAGTTGAATTGTTTATTTTGTTTCTAGTTGGTGCTACACGTGCTGCTGTTGATGCAGGATTTGTACCAAATGAACTACAAGTGAACTACTAGCTCTCATTAGATACTTAAGCTTTGAACCAGCTTATAGATAGTTCAACAAAATGTTTGATGATTTATTTGGTATATGTTCAAATTCTGTTTAGCACTGTTGTCCTATTTATGTGCAGATTTTGGATAATGTCATTCATTTATTTGTTCAACTGGCTATTTTAATGGAAACCTGTTAACAATGATTTATTGTGCAAGGAGTACGTGCAATTTGAACAAATATCATGTAGCCTTTAATACCATCGAGTGATGGATAAATATTGTTCTCGTGGGATTTTGTGTTTCGTTGAAAGAAAGTTTCCAATGTGTCTTTTAGGTCGGGCAAACCGGGAAGATTGTAGCTCCAGAGTTGTATATGGCGTTCGGTGTTTCCGAAGCTATTCAACACTTGGCAGGCATGAGAGATTCCAAAGTCATTGTTGCAGTAAACAAGGGTGCGGATGCACCCATATTCCAGGTAATATGAATTCTCTTGTATCATGCATCATACCATATTTTCAGTTGAATTTCCATTAGCGCACGCGAACCACTTGTGGGTCAAACTTGATCATCTTGTGATGAAAAATCTTAAACCAAATTACAACTTCCTTGTTCAAACAACATAAAAATTGTTTTAAGGGTAGTTAGCTCTTCGGGCCTAAATAGTGTCAAAACACCTTTACTTGTATTCTAAAAATCAAGTCTCTTGTATTCCTTGGTTATGATATCGCTAACTTGTATATTGTAGGTGGCTGACTATGGACTGGTCGGAGATCTTTTCGATGTTATTCCAGAGTTGCTAGAGAAGCTTCCTGACAAGAAATGAAGTGTGAAATGTATAGTATGGTCGTATCTCGTCGTGAGTTGGAAACTGATAGCAATAATGAAATCCATTTATGTGATTCTATCCCGAGTAACGGTTTCCATTGTTGTTCTGGTAGGTAGCTTCACTAGCTCCAACTTAGGCCGTGCGTGTTTGGTTCTATTGAATCGACCTGTAAGCTTAAGTTGTGACTTCAGCTTCGAAAATCTCTGCCTGCTCAGAAAGTCGAGGGGGGTGAGACAGCTAAGATGTGAGGTGGTTCCTCGCGAGTTGACCCAGGTGTTTGCACAGTGTTGGTGAATAGGAGAAACCGAAACTGTTTGGCGTAAAAGTTTGTTCTTATAAACATTATAGGTCCGTATAATTTAGATTGCTAAGAACTATGGTGTATAAGGTTCAGTCGAGCGAGGAGTTAGCAACTTAATGGGGTTTTTGATGCAGCGAGAGAAGGCTTGATGATAAACCGAATGGAGCTCCTGCATCTTCGCCTGAAATGAGAGATAAAGCTTGAATTCTGGAGTATTACCGAAACTATATATCAAATATGGTCTCAAACTCTTACCTAAGATACTGCAGATTGGGCCTATTCTTCAAAGAGATCATCATGTTCAATCTCCCGTTGATTGCACTTTTTACCGAAACTGAGATTAACTCGAGGAACGGAAAATACTTGAGCAAATAAATGTAATGTCCATAGACATTCATAGCCTATATAAGGCTCTTGTATGTGTGAGGATGGGTATCCAAGTAACATGATATTTTCCCTCCAAATTACCTCACCTTATTCTCTCTTTTCTCACCTCCCAATTCTGTATTCTCTTCTACCTCACACTCTCTCTATCTCAGTACTCAAACATCAGCAACAACAGCATCTGTGAAGGCCTTGGGCCATTATAGATTTGGTATCAGAGCTTGTAGAGCCAGCGCACGACGGCAGCTAAGTGTTGTGAGCCTAATTTGCCATGTTTTATACTATCATTTATATCGATTTCTGCACGCATTTCATACATTTGGGTTAGAATAATACAGAATCTGTGTAGTTTACACTTATTTTCAATATATGGAGGTCTACACAAGTTCTGGGTATATTTCGTAGAAATCGGACGCACTTTGAAGCTTAAAGGAAACTCATGGAGAAGCTAAGGATGTTGCAGCTGGGGAAAACGCCATTTTTCACCATTCTTCATTCTGAATCAAGCTTTGATGTCTTCATGAGAGTTGTAGCCCTCGGAAAGAGCTTTCCAACGCATGGTCATATGCATCAATCCGACGAACGATGACTCGGGAAAGTGCGTTTCAAGAACAGAGCAGAAAGCTGAGAAAACTCTACTCGAGATCGACTAGCATCTACTCGATCTCGACGAGCCCTGGTCGAGCAGAGCTGATCGAGGACACTGAGTCAGAGACAACCCGACTCCCGGAACCCTACTCGATCTCGAGTACCTGTAGTCGAGATCGACGACACTTCGGAGCCATGTCCGGAGTCGACGAGTTGTGCCAAGCCGAGAAGCCGAGGACGAAGACACAGACCACCGCCACTCGAGACAGACGAGGGCTACTCGAGACAGACGAGGGCTACTCGAGACAGACGAGGCCTACTCGAGACAGACGAGGGCTACTCGAGATCGACAAGACCCTGGTCGAGATCGAGTAGACTTCCAGAAGACGCGTCACTCGGTTTTGACGAATCCTACTCGGTATAGGGTTGCTTGGGCTGGAAGATTGCTGATTCTATCCGAAACTATCAAGATCCATCATGAAGAGGAGAGTTCTATCCATTGAAGACCTTTAGATATATTTCCTATTTTAGATTTAATTATGTTATGACTTTTATTTATCATTAAGCCTTTTAGATATAGTTTTAGTTTTAGATAAAGATTTCTATCCTTGATTAGCAAGGAATGGAAGCCTATAAATAAAGCCCATGGGGCTGAGTTTTAATCATTCAATTTCAGTCAGAGACAAGTAGTTCCACAGAGACGTTTAGGAGTTCGAAGGTTTTAGGGTTTTGGCATTCAACGAGAGTTGGATTGCCGGGATTGTAAAGTCTTGGAATATAGTTTAATGCAAGTTGTTTTCTGTCAATCAATGATGTCTGAGTTTGCGATGAGGCGTGAGTAGTCCACCCACTTCTAGGGTTGGGGCGAGCCCGACGATAGCCATGCATATTTGAGGTAAAGATCTGACCTTTATCATGTTTTGAGCATTTTCCTACTTGTTGATGTGTTTATTGCCCATCTAATGGAGATCCATGCTAACAACTTGGATTATAAACATAAAATCGGTAGAGACAATTAGGGTTTCTTGAGAAAGTTGTCTAATTGTTGGAAAAGGCGAAAGCTTAGTCCTTTAATGCGAATTATATGATTATCTGTCTGGTTCTACCTTATGCATGGTTGGTTATTGTCGTTGCAAACCCCAATCTTGGAAGTTCTTTCACATTAAGTTTAGTCGAAACCCCAAAGCATTTGTTTTTTACTTTCTTTCGTTTTCGTTTTAAGTTTCTGCCCTCGTCGATCTCGACCAAACCCTGGTCGACCTCGACTACTGATCTTCGACCTAGAGTCGCCGTAGCTTACTGTGTGCAGGAACTCGACCAGACCCAAAGTCGACAAGAAGCCTACTCGATATCGAGTACCACCTGGTCGATATCGACTAGACCTGTGCCGAGCTGCTGCGTTGTTCGACTGTCCGATCTTCTGTCGACTACCCTAGTCGAGATCGAGGACCCTGTTGTCGACTTCTGTGAGATTTCTCCGCTACCTAGGATCCACTGACACGCTTCCTCGTGGATCGATCCTGACTTCCCGCTGCTACATCAGGAGGAGGTCTTGTAAATATTTGCAAGGGATGGAATCTGGTTTGCCGTGATTATTTATATTTAATTTTGCAATCTCGATTTCCTCCTAACAACAAATTGGCGCCGTTGCCGGGGAAGCGATCATTCGCGCCTTGGGTAGTTAGATCTCACGTTTTCTTTGAGTTTTCTTCTACAGGTATATGCAGGACACCCTCGTGTATTTTGAAAGGGAAAGAGAGAGACGGTATGCAAAAGAATTTGAATATTTGAGATGGGTATACATCGTTGATGAGGAGGCATGGCTTGAGGGTGTACGCGCATTTAGGAAGCTCCGGGATTCGTCAAAATCATCGCCAGAAGCCCCAATCCTGCTAGAAGGAGAAACTGAACCTGAGGTCGACCTTGACCAACACCTAGTCGATGTCGACCCATCTCCAATCGATATCGATCTATCTCTAGTCGATACCCAGGTATGTCCTTCCGCTATCTCAATTCCAACTTTGCCCTCTGTCTTTGAAAAACCATTTGAAGAACCTCAAGAAGAAGAAGAGCCAGAAAAGAAGAAGTTGGACGTCGTTGCCCATGTTGTTTCAAAGTCACTTTTGCCTTATAAGGTGAAGGCTATCCCCGACGATTTTGAGCAACCGATGTTCATATTCAAGTATGGGGTCCTCGCAAAGTGGCATGAAGCTCCGCACGATGAGGTGGAAATATCTCTTCCCACTCCACCGTTTTGCTGTGGTGGAGACGCGCAAACAAATCAACCAATGGAGCGGAAGAGATATGATGATGAGGTATGCAAATTTCCTTTATATATTCCTTTATGCATGCAAGCTGGAGCCCAGAAAGATGGATGGGTGGAGCCATGGAGCGTCCACTCGGGGAGGTTCAAACTTCTTCACATGATGCCCCCGGATGACATCCCACGCTTCCCACCACCAGAGGAACCACCAGATCCACCTATACCTCCGGACAAAGATGAGCCAGGCTAAAGCTAAATGGATAAAGTCGGCCTAGCGACTATAAAATCTAGAGCTTGTAAATAGACATTTATTTTTGGGACTTTTGGACATTGTTGCTTTTGTTTGTTTGTTTTTTTTTTTTTTTTGGTTTTGAACTTTTAGTTTTTTCTATTGTGGGTATTTCTCTTCTACATTTTTCAGGTCCATGGTGATAGATGCAGGCTAAAATCGGACTCGGCCCAGCAGGCATTTACACTCGATATTATGAAGCCCTACACACCTGTCTAGTGAGTTTCTTTCTTTACCCTTGTTTTTATACAGTGAGGACACTGTAATGTTTAAGTATGGGGTGGAGGAAGGGCTTAATTTATGCATATTTGCTATATTTGATCATATTTGACATAAATGTGCATTATTTCTTTAAATTGCTACATGGCTATTTTGGAATGCATTATTGATTTATGTGCTTATATGCATATTTTCCAAAATTTGAGAAAAATTACCCCCATTGAAATTTTTGAATAATGTCATGGAAGCTTTATTGAACTCAACGATGCAAAATTGGATTCATTAGAGATATAGCATGAAATTGCCTAGTAAAGGGAAGTCACAATGAAATGCACATTTTATTGAAAACCACGAAAGGAGGTAAAATTTGAAGTTGCTTTTGACATGTTGCATGATAAGAGGATGGAGGACTTTATATTTCCATATAATGCTCATTGTTTATAATCCTAGCCATACCTATGCTTATGCATCACAAAAGCCATAATATGCCTTATTTCATATATTGCTCCACATGATCTAAATATTGCCATTCTTTACCCTATCCAGGGATTATGTTGAGAATGATGTTACATTATGGATATTATCATATGGTGTTTGTGTTGTTGTTATCATTATTTGGAGTTCGGAAGGAAATTGTTTGAATTATATGGAAAATTTAATGAGTGAAAGAAAATCCAATCACCTCAGGAGATAAAGGTAGATTGACCCTGCTCTCTAAGATAATAGTTTGGAGAGATGGGACACATTGTGAGGAGTCCAAAGCACTAAGTATCCGGGGCCATTCATGACACCCATGTTTGCGACTCGCGAGAAGGCAGTGCTGAGGTTAGAGAGGTAAAAGCATTATTGTTGATAAAAGCATTATGAAAGGTGATGAATCTTATGGAGAAGGAATGTGGAAATTCAATTTGGAAATAATCTATTTCCCCGGATCATTAGCACCACATTGCCAAAAATTGCCCACCATTTAGCCTTTTACCAATCTACTCCTTATTTGAGCTTAAATTAAAGTCCTCTTGATTATTAATGCTTTGTCACGAATGAATGTTTTGCATAACCCTCCTTTTGTGAGTAGATGTTGTTCTTATATATTTGCACATGCATGGATCTGTGACACTAGTACCTTTTCGAGGATGGTAATTGATTGCAGGGTTATATGAGAATGAATCTGATATGTTGAGAGTTTGAATTCTTCCCCTGAATGACAAATAAAAATATTGCTTGAGGACAAGCAAGCTTAAGTATGGGGTGTTTGTTGTGAGCCTAATTTGCCATGTTTTATACTATCATTTATATCGATTTCTGCACGCATTTCATACATTTGGGTTAGAATAATACAGAATCTGTGTAGTTTACACTTATTTTCAATATATGGAGGTCTACACAAGTTCTGGGTATATTTCGCAGAAATCGGACGCACTTTGAAGCATAAAGGAAACTCATGGAGAAGCTAAGGATGTTGCAGCTGGGGAAAACGCCATTTTTCACCATTCTTCATTCTGAATCAAGCTTTGATGTCTTCATGAGAGTTGTAGCCCTCGGAAAGAGCTTTCCAACGCATGGTCATATGCATCAATCCGACGAACGAGGACTCGGGAAAGTGCGTTTCAAGAACAGAGCAGAAAGCTGAGAAAACTCTACTCGAGATCGACTAGCATCTACTCGATCTCGACGAGCCCTGGTCGAGCAGACCTGGTCGAGCAGAGCTGATCGAGGACACTGAGTCAGAGACAACCCGACTCCCGGAACCCTACTCGATCTCGAATACCTCTAGTCGAGATCGACGACACTTCGGAGCCATGTCCGGAGTCGACGAGTTGTGCCAAGCCGAGAAGCCGAGGACGAAGACACAGACCACCGCCACTCGAGACAGACGAGGGCTACTCGAGACAGAAGAGGCCTACTCGAGACAGACGAGGGCTACTCGAGATCGACAAGACCCTGGTCGAGATCGAGTAGACTTCCAGAAGACGCGTCACTCGGTTTTGACGAATCCTACTCGGTATAGGGTTGCTTGGGCTGGAAGATTGCTGATTCTATCCGAAACTATCAAGATCCATCATGAAGAGGAGAGTTCTATCCATTGAAGACCTTTAGATATATTTCCTATTTTAGATTTAATTATGTTATGACTTTTATTTATCATTAAGCCTTTTAGATATAGTTTTAGTTTTAGATAAAGATTTCTATCCTTGATTAGCAAGGAATGGAAGCCTATAAATAAAGCCCATGGGGCTGAGTTTTAATCATTCAATTTCAGTCAGAGACAAGTAGTTCCACAGAGACGTTTAGGAGTTCGAAGGTTTTAGGGTTTTGGCATTCAACGAGAGTTGGATTGCCGGGATTGTAAAGTCTTGGAATATAGTTTAATGCAAGTTGTTTTCTGTCAATCAATGATGTCTGAGTTTGCGATGAGGCGTGAGTAGTCCACCCACTTCTAGGGTTGGGGCGAGCCCGACGATAGCCATGCATATTTGAGGTAAAGATCCGACCTTTATCATGTTTTGAGCATTTTCCTACTTGTTGATGTGTTTATTGCCCATCTAATGGAGATCCATGCTAACAACTTGGATTATAAACATAAAATCGGTAGAGACAATTAGGGTTTCTTGAGAAAGTTGTCTAATTGTTGGAAAAGGCGAAAGCTTAGTCCTTTAATGCGAATTATATGATTATCTGTCTGGTTCTACCTTATGCATGCTTGGTTATTGTCGTTGCAAACCCCAATCTTGGAAGTTCTTTCACATTAAGTTTAGTCGAAACCCCAAAGCATTTGTTTTTACTTTCTTTCGTTTTCGTTTTAAGTTTCTGCCCTCGTCGATCTCGACCAAACCCTGGTCGACCTCGACTACTGATCTTCGACCTAGAGTCGTCGTAGCTTACTGTGTGCAGGAACTCGACCAGACCCAAAGTCGACAAGAAGCCTACTCGATATCGAGTACCACCTGGTCGATATCGACTAGACTTGTGCCGAGCTGCTGCGTTGTTCGACTGTCCAATCTTCTGTCGACTACCCTAGTCGAGATCGAGGACCCTGTTGTCGACTTCTGTGAGATTTCTCCGCTACCAAGGATCCGCTGACACGCTTCCTCGTGGATCGATCCTGACTTCCCGCTGCTACATCAGGAGGAGGTCTTGTAATTATTTGCAAGGGACGGAATCTGGTTTGCCGTGATTATTTATATTTAATTTTGCAATCTCGATTTCCTCCTAACAACACTAAGGTTCAGGATCCATGGCGGACGGAACGCGATCAAAGGTGACCGACAACCAGTTTCAAGAATTCCGGGATGATACTCGATCATTCATGGCGTCAACAGCCAAATCATTGGCGGATTTACAGAAGATTCAAGAAGAACAGACAAAGCAATTCGAAGAATTCAAGAAGATCAATGAACAGCGGATGGAACAGCTCGCGGAATTCGTAAGAAATCTGCCAAATCTTGGAGGGAGGAGCGATCGTCAGGATGAGGCAAATCAATCAGGCGTGCAACAATCAAGAGTAGATCGCGATTCACTTAGGGGATCAGGACCAGCACACCACGAGATCCACGGTTCCCGTTGGCATCCGAGCTTCAATGGAGGTCAATCAAGCTCCAGCCAAGGCCATTCGCACTCAGGTCAAGGGCCATTCAATCAGCATCATCAAGGATTTGCCGAAAATAGATTCCAGAGATTACCAAAACTGGATTTTCCAAGTTTTGACGGGAAGAAACCACGTAATTGGATTCGCAAATGCGAAAAGTATTTCGGGATATTTGCAGTACCTGACTCACAGCAAGTTGAGATCGCGGCCATGTAGTTGACAGACAAGGCCGATACATGGCTTCAGGGGTATCTAATGCAAAATCCGAGTGTATCATGGCAGGTTTTTTGTGATGATCTATGTCTGCGATTTGGGGATCGACGAGAAGCCGAGATTGTTGGTGAATTCAACAAACTAGAGCAACACGAAGACCTTGAGGAGTATAACGAGAGATTTGAAGATCTGCGCGCGTGAATGCTGTCATTCAACCCTCAACTCTCCGAATCCTATTTTGTGTCAATCTATATTAGTGGATTAAGGTCAGAAATCCAGTCACTAGTCAAGCTGGGTAGACCGACGTCTATGGCAGAGGTGTTGGAGCAGGCAAGGTTGCACTATAAGGCAGTCCAAGCCTTGTTGCGCGCGTCTAGGCCACAGTGGAAACCACAAGCAACTGGCTCCTTTAATTCGGGATTTAGAGGTTTATGGTCAAGGGAACCGAGCAGCAAAGGACATGCGGGAGAGAAAAGTGAGCCAAGAACTACTGCAGTAAGCTTCAAGAATCCAACTCCAGCTAGTTCAGAAGCAAGCACTGGGCGCTCCCACGAGTTCAAGAAGTGCCTATGCTACAAATGCAGGGACAGATTCTTCCATGGCCACAAATGTAAAACACAATCCTTGTTCAGCTTGATTGCCCAAGAAGTGCAGGACCAAGATCAAGGAATTGATGAGACTGGTCAAGAACTCAGCAATGAGGAAGAGCAGGAGGATACCGAGGTATATGTGCATGCTCTAACTGGTGAATCAGGTAGCACAATCTGTGTGAAGGGCACAGTGCAAGGTAAATCGATCACCATCTTGATTGACAGCGG
Source organism: Persicaria maculosa (assembly GCA_963922045.1). Classification (NCBI taxonomy): domain Eukaryota; kingdom Viridiplantae; phylum Streptophyta; class Magnoliopsida; order Caryophyllales; family Polygonaceae; genus Persicaria; species Persicaria maculosa. The sequence goes on along the minus strand of OY998253.1, from coordinate 69,613,063 downwards.
GGCAACCCACATCTTCTTGGACTCTAGGGTGGCCAAGGAAGCTGGGTTTGAGATTAGCAAAGCAAATGTCATGCAAGTTAATACCATTAGTGGTATGATGTTTAGTAGCAAGATCTGCAAAAATTTTGTATGGGAAATGCAGGGTGCAGATTATGTGCATGATATTAGACTCTTAAAGATGGAAGGTAGTGATATGATACTTGGGACAGATTGGCTAGTGGGATTTAATCCTGTATTATTTGACTTTGTTGAAGTAAAAATCTCATTTCAGAAGCTGGGCAAACAAGTCATTATTAAAGGGTTCAAAGAGGATCACAGTGATGAAGCTGCCTGCGTTAAGATGTTAACAGGGAAGCAGCTCTGGAAGCTTTGCAAAGGATCAGTTGCTGAGATCACACAGGTTGCCCAGGTCTGCAATTTGAGGGTCACAGATATTGAATTACCAGCTGATATCAGTGAGGTTATCTTGGAATTCAGTGATATTTTCCAAGAGCCTAAGACCCTACCTCTAGAAAGAAACCATGAACATGCTATTAGTCTCAAATTGGGTGCAGCTCCAGTTGCTTCTTGCCCATACAAGTACCCTTATTTCCAAAAGACTGAAATTGAAAAACAAGTCTCGGAAATGCTGAGCAATGGTATTATCAGACCCAGCCACAACCCTTTTGCCTCTCCCACACTATTGGTTAAAAAGAAATATGGGTATTGGCGGTTTTGTGTGGATTATAGGCGCTTGAATGAGATCACTCTCAAGGATAAATTCCCAATTTCTCACATTGAGGACCTATTGGATGAATTGAATGGTGCTAGCATCTTCTCAAAACTGGATCTAAGGGCAGGCTACCACCAAGTGAGAATGGTGGAAGAAGATATTGCTAAAACTGCATTTCGAACTCATCATGGGCACTATGAGTTCAGAGTTATGCCTTTTAGCCTAACAAATGCACCAGCAACTTTCCAATGTTTAATGAATGATGTATTTGGGAAATTCTTGAGAAAATCAGTTTTGGTTTTCTTTGATGACATATTGGTTTATAGCATATCTGTGGAGCAACATGTGAGTCATTTGAGAGAAGTAATGGCTACTATGAGAGACCACAGATTGTATGCTAAAAGATCCAAGTGTGAGTTTGCACAAATGGAGGTGGGGTACTTGGGTCATCTTATATCTGGTAAGGGTGTGTCTACTGACCCTAAGAAGATTAAGGCTATGCTCAGCTGGCCAACTCCAAAGACAGTGAAAGCATTGAGAGGTTTTTTGGGTCTTACTGGCTACTACAGAAGGTTTATTAGAGGTTATGGAGGCATGGCTAAACCTCTAACTGATCTCTTAAAGAAAGACAGCTTTGTGTGGAATGCCATTGCAGAGAAAGCCTTTCATGAACTCAAGAAAATTCTCTCATCTGTTTTAGCTATGCCAGACTTTGAATTGCCCTTTACAGTGGAAACAGATGCTTGTGAGTCTGGCATTGGGGCAGTGTTGATGCAGAAAGGTAGGCCTATTGCCTATATCAGTCAGGCTCTCCATGGTCGTCATTTACTCCTTGCAGTTTATGAAAAAAGAGTTGTTGGCTATCTTATTGACCATTGACAAATGGAGACATTATCTCGAGGGTAGAAAGTTTTTGAATAAGATGGATCATCAGCCACTAAGACACCTCTTAGACCAGAAATTAACAACCCATGTTCAGAAAAAGGCAGTGAGAAAATTGTTAGGCCTGCACTATGAAATTGTGTATAAAAAGGGTGTGGAGAATAAAGTTGCTGATGCTTTATCTCGGGTGTTTGAGGACCAGAAATATGAGTGTGCTGCTGTGACAGTGGTCCAACCTACTTGGCTTACAGAAGTATTGGGTAGTTATAAAGATGACAAGGTGGTCCAACATTTGCTTATTTCTGATGTGACAGACAAATCCGGACAATTCACTTTGACTGATGGGTTATTGAGATACAAAGGCAGGTTAGTGATTGGGAGCAGCTTAGGATTGAGGACTAAGTTGCTATCAGCCTTTCATGAGGATGCTTTTGGTGGTCACTCAGGAATTCATGCCACATACCAGAGATTGAAGAGTATCTTTTATTGGCAAGGAATGAAGGCTCACACAACTGAATTTGTTAATGTCTGTGAGGTATGTCAGAGATGCAAAACTGAGAATGTTGCAACTCCTGGCCTCCTACAGCCTCTACCAATCCCAGAAAAACCATGGAGCAACATTAGCATGGACTTTGTAGAGGGCCTGCCTAAACCTCAGGGCAAAGACACTATATTAGTGGTGGTGGATAGACTCACTAAGTACTCTCATTTCATTGCTCTCTCACATCCATTCACAGCTGCCAAAGTACTATCTTTGTTCATGGAAAACATCTTTAAACTACATGGGTTACCTTGTAGTATTGTGTCAGATAGAGACAAGGTGTTTATTAGCCATTTTTGGCAACGATTGTTCAAAATCTTGCACACCAGATTGGACATGAGCTCGGCCTACCACCCCCAATCAGATGGGCAAACTGAGCCGTCAACAGATGCTTGGAATCCTACTTGAGATGCATGACTTATGACTGCCCAAGGAAGTGGTTGCAGTGGCTATTCTTGGCTGAGTGGTGGTACAATACCACTTTCCACTCCACAATTAAAATGACTCCATTCGAGGCCTTGTATGGGTGCCCTCCCTCTCGGCTAGGCCTCCCTACCCTCTCTACAGCTAACTCTCCTTTGAATGAATGGGTGAACAACAGAGAGCACATGATCGGGCAGTTGAAGTATTATTTGCACCAGGCTCAGGCAAGAATGAGAACTTTTGCTGATGCTAAAAGGACAGACAGAGAGCTGAATGTTGATGATTGGGTATTTCTTAAACTCCATCCATACAGACAATCTTCAGCAGCAATCCGTAGGAATTTGAAGCTCAACGCCAAATACTTTGGGCCCTTTAAGGTGTTAGCTCGGATTGGAAAGGTGGCTTATAAGCTACAATTACCTGATTCATCACGCATCCATCCAGTTTTTCATGTGTCCCAACTAAAACTGAAGAAAGATTCTCATGTGGAGGCACTCCCAGCACAAGAAGCAGATGATGAGGGCCAACTCCTTGCTGAACCAGAGGCTGTCCTGGATAGCCGTGTTCAGTATCTAGCCAATGGTGATCCAGTAACAGAATGGCTTATACAATGGAAAAACATGCCAAAGGAAGAATCTACTTGGGAGCCAGCTGCTCATATACTCACTCAATTTCCCACATTTCACCTAGGTACCTAGTGTATGAGCCTTGGGACAAGGCTCTCTATGAGAGGAGCATTGTAATGTACCTAGTGTATGAGCCTTGGGACAAGGCTCTCTATGAGAGGAGCATTGTAATGTCCATAGACATTCATAACCTATATAAGGCTCTTGTATGTGTGAGGATGAGTATCCAAGTAACATGATATTTTTCCTCCAAATTACCTCACCTTATTCTCTCTTTTCTCACCTCCCAATTCTGTATTCTCTTCTACCTCACACTCTCTCTATCTCAGTACTCAAACATCAGCAACAACAACATCTGTGAAGGCCTTGGGCCATTACAATAAACCACAGCCAATACATTGATTCATAAATTCTCTAACGCGGGCCCTGTTTGGCGCACAAGAGATTAATCTAGTTTAAGATTAAAATCTGGATGAAATTTATGATGAAATTTTAGTCTTTTTGGATAGATTAAAAGAGTAAATTTTTTGTTTGACATAAGTCACATAACAAATTATATAGAGTTTTGTAAATCTATTTTTTTGAAACCATGGAAAGTTTTCTCACAACTCTTTTAAAAACTCCACCCCAAATCGCCAGTTTCTTTGGCTATCTTGAACTGACAATACTACCGTACGTGAGTAATATGCTATTGACTATAGGTGTTGAGGAAGTGTTGGAAATAAGATCCCACATCGTGACATCGATGGGAAACACAAAAATTCTCAAAATATATAACCATGACGAAATTAAATAAAATAGCTTAAACTTTTATATTAGAAGAGTGGATCTGAGAAAATTTATAGAGATACTTTTCATCAATGCGAGAGACAACTTAAATTTTTGTCATCCTCCTATATCTTAAAGCTGAGTCTTTTGGAGGATAGTTAGGCTATCCACGTGGCGACCTAATATGTTTTTATTCTTTTTTTCCAATTTTACCCCTCCCTTTCTTAATCAACCTTATTTTGTGTCCCTCTCTTTCTCGGATGGTGATACACATAATTCTACACCACCAATTAAAATTTGACATGTGTATTTAGAGAATTTTTTTTAAAAAAAATTCTACAATTTTCGGTCTTTCAAAAACTGTTTTTATGCAAAAAAAACCTGTTTTTTTAATGAAAAAAAAAACATTTTTTTAAACCGTTTGAAATTTTGAATTGAATGAATCAAATTTCAATTGTTATTTTTACAACCATATATTAGTATAATAAATTTTATTGATTTTTCATATAATATTCAACCATAATATATATGTAGTAGATACTTTTATTTAGCATATATTTCAAATTGTTTACATTTTATAAATGTAAATAAAATTGTAAATATATTATAATTAAGAATTTATATAACTTATATATATTGAAAATAAAAAGGTATTTGATATAAATTTTATTTATTTATAATTAATGAAATTAAATATATCAGCTTTGATAAAGTTGAAAAATATTCGAAAAATAAAATACAGCTAGTGATAAAGTTGAAAAATATACCTATCAAATACTATATTAACGCTTTTACCGCAATTGCACAACTAGATACAGATTACACCCACTGATGTCATCACATTCACTAGCTTTGAGATGATCAACTAGTTTTTAAATAATGAAGAAAAGTATTATTTTATTTTTTATCTAACTAATTAAAATTTGTTTATATGTATTATGACAGGGAACATTGTATAAAATAATTTATAAATCTCATACTTTACGCAAGGGTACCATACTATTCAACCCCGATGTCTGGGTATAAAAAAAAATACAAAACTTCATCTGCGTGTCTATAAGAAAAGTACATATCTCTTCCAAGCCCGGGTTCAAAAATTGGATTTACATGTAACATGCGGATTTAATCTCGTGTTTCTATCGGACCTGCAATTTTTTAACATTTTGGTAAATATTTTAAAATCATGAACATTTTGCTAATTTATTTAATTGTGAATATTTTTAAAAAAAAATCCTTCTTCTATGTGTATATAATGCAAATTAATTCTTCTATGTGTATATAATGCAAATTAATTAATAATACGCCTATATTCTTAACTTAATAAAAAAAATAGAGTAGGCAAATAATAATCATAACGTACGAGAAAATTATTAAAATTATTAGTAAATTATTAAAATAGTTAGCAATATCGTTTTGTCAATTTAAATTATTAGAAAAATTTACATAATACGGCAATAAATAATACGATAACATCCGAAAAATATTATTAGTTTACTTAGATTAATTTAAAATCTCGTGCGTTGCGCACGGGTTATAGGCTAGTTGTCAATTACTTAGAGCACCTGCATTGGGTTCCTTAACCCATAATTTAAGAAACCTAATAATAAAATAATAGAAAAGAGATAAAAAAAAAAACATAAGGAACGATTTAACGGGTTGCTAAGTAAGCAACCCTTAAAAATTGGGAGAGAGAAAAAAAATACAAGGGAGTGGGCCATCCGGGAGAGAGAATGTAAGAGAAAAAGATATAGGTAGGTCCCAATAAAATAAATAAATAAGGTTTTTAAGAGTTGTAGAGATGTGGGTGAAAATTTATATTGGGTTGTTTAAGGAAAGAGAAATATAAAAAGTTGAGTTAAGGAACCCCGCTGGGTTTCAGGGATGCAGATGCTCTTAAGTCCTCATTCCTCAACCACCCAAATAATGGTGTCATTGTGTTCGTCATCCTAGCAAAAATGAGTCTAATTGATGACCGGATATAGGGTATGTATGGGTGGAAATAAACAAGCTACAAAGTGTGAAATTATTAGCTGTTAAAAAAATAAACAGGTTTAAACGGTGTATGGAAACAACAAATAAGCTTTAGTCAGTTAAAAAAAGGGTTTATAAATAAGCTGCAGATTGAAGCTTATTTTGAGGTTTATATTCCATAATTACTATTTTACCCCTTTTCTTTTATATTATTTGGTTTGAAAGTACCACAATACCCCTAATAAAAACCAAATAAACTCCACTTTTTACAAATAAACTGTTTTTCGTCCCATACGGAGTTTATATTTTTTCATAAATTTTTAACTACTTTTACCAACGGTTTATAAATTTTTACCCTGTTTATAATTTTAGTCAGTTTATTAACCCCGTACCATACGAACCCATAGTTATTGGGTGTGTATGGTTGCAACAAATAAATAGGTAAAAAAATAAGTAGAAGTAGAAGTTTTTTTTTAAACAAGTTAAAGAGTGTATGGATGGGGAAAATAGGTAAAAGTAGTTAAAATTTTGAGTTAAAAAAAAAGCTTGCTTTTGAAGGTTATTTTGGGTTTTGAGGGGTTTATTTGGTTTGAAAGTACCACAATACCCCTAATAATAACCAAATAAACTTCACTTTTTACAAATAAACTGTTTTTCACCCCATACGGAGATTATCTTGTTGTTTAAATTTTTAACTACTTTTACCAACAGTTTATAAATTTTACCATGTTTATAATTTTAGTCGGTTTATTAACCCCGTCCCATATGAACCCATTGTCTTATTGACTTACTTGATCCCTCACCAGGATCGACCCCCAAATTAAAGGTCAGAGAGAGCATTATCCAATATAGAAAAAACTTACATCATTATTTAATGCATTAATCATAGATATTTCCAAGAATAATTTCGTAGTTTATTTTTTCATCTCAAAATATTTTGCCCTTTTTATCGTTAGTGAAAAACTTGCATTATTCAATTCTATTAGTTGATCTTAATATCAAAATCAGTTCATCTTCAATTGAAAAACCTTGCTATTGATCTAATAAATTAACTCTGTAAGTGTATTCATGAAAAGTCATTGTCAAGAGGATTATCTAATATTTTTAAAAATATTTAATATTCACATAAAATAATATTTTTTGTATATTGTAAGTGAAAGAAATGTACCTGCATATCTTTGGTGTATCTTTTTTGTGAGATAATTGGCTACAATGATGTTGGGGGATGATCATGCATTCCATTGCTATTGGACTTGAATATTCCATATATACACTTTGACCTCCAACAAGTCAACTTTGTGAAATCAATCTTCTTCAGGCTAAAAATTATTAATAAATACTACAGAGTAGTAACTTGAAGGGTTTGTCAAATCAACCATATACAAAATTAGAAAATTAGTCACAGGAAAACAATACAGTGTATATATTTGTGGAAATAGTCACGGAGTTATATACGAATAAGGTAAAGTCGTAGTTACATATATAAGTGACTTACGCCTCTATAGTTTATCTTATTCATTACGACTAGAAAATTATTTTTAGAGTATTTTATAAATGAAATTACTAAATCAATTTTGAATACAGGGAAGACGTTATACCACAAACAATTACACAAATTAGTCATTAGCAAAAATTGTTTTATCTTCAAAGAGCCACCCATAATACTTTTTTCATGAGTAGTAATTAAGTTATTACTTTATTAATCAAAGTTAACTTTTAATACAGCACCATATCCTAGTATATGTTCCGCTACAAGTGGGATTTGGAAGGTTGAATTGTAAATAAATAGCTAAATAGAGAGCGAGAAGGAAGGAAACAAAGGTACAAAATATATCTTCATACTCTCAAATGTCATTCTTATTGACACGGATAGCACTCGTCCATTGTATCCTATCACAAATCATCTTTTCTGCGAGTCCCAGAATAGTAAGATCTTGTCAAATCATCTCATTTCAGTTCTTCCTCAGTTTCCCTCTTCCTCTTCGCACACCCACGATTGTCAAGTTGTCGCACCTGTGCATCGGTACAATCAGGTCTCTCTTCTACACACGCGTATCCAAACCACCGAAGTCTCAATTCTAGCTCGCATCTTTTCTGATTTGTCTCTAATATAGATTGCCCCTACCTCATCGCAGAAAACTTCATTTCTGACCTTGTCAAGTTTGGTGTGCTCGCAGATCCATTTGATCATTCCCATCTATGTGACCATGACTCTCTATTCTTGGCCCAACACTCTGCCCCATATAGCAAGGCGAGCCTCACTACCACTCTGTAGAATTTACCTTTAAACTTGAGTGGAAATTTTTGGTCACATAGGACTCCCGATGCAGCTCTCCATTTATGTCACCCCACCTTAATTTGATGCTCGATATCCTTGTCTATATCTCCATTGTTTAGCATCATTGATCCCAAATATTTGAAACTATCCTTCTTTGGTATAATATCCTCACCCAATCTCAAGTCCTCACCCCCCCTCACCTTCCCCACGCAAAGTAAACTCTATACTCGGTTTTTGTCCTACTCAATCTGAAACCCTTATTCTCTAGTTTTTTCCGCCAAAGCTTTAGCTGGCTACCCGCTCCTGCTCTTATCTCATCCACTAGAACTATATCATCGACAAAAAACATGCATCAAGGGACCTCGCCCTGGGTAGGTGCCGAAACCACATCCAAGACTTTGGTAAAGACAAGCGACTCAATACCCTTGGTGCAAACCCATCTGCACTGGAAAGTCCTTTGTATCTCCTCTGGGTGTGTAAATGTTGAGAATATGAGTTGTGGGGAATCCCACATTGATTAAAAATTGAATCTAAACCTTGCATATAAGCCGGTGGGCTACCCCACCTAACTCCAATTGGTTTTAAGATGGAACCCCACTCGGTTTGTGTGCTCGGCTTGGTTGGTGCGTGTATTGCGCTTGGGCGTGCGTGCCTCCCCCCCCCCCCCCCCACGTCGTATATGACCCACCGTTTATTTAACATGGTATCAGAACCGAGGTTCGGCTAAGTGTGGTGTAGTTTGGGTTCCTGGTCTAATTGGCTGGCCGGCCATAAGGCTTAAGCCGTCAAGTGCAACTGGCATTAATGTGTGGCCAGGCAGTTGCACTTGAGGGGGGTGTGTTGAGAATATGAGTTGTGCCCCCCCCCCCCCCCACGTCGTATATGACCCACCGTTTATTTAACAGTAAACACTCATCAACGTGCCCTTGTACATATCTTATATGACCCTTCTGTAGGCTCTCAACACCCCTTTTGCATATAAACATTCCTATATGAGGTCTCTCGGTACTCTACAATTACCATAGGCATTTTCCAAATCAATAAAAACCATATGCAAATTCTTCTTTCGTTCTCTGTATTTTTCAACCAACCCTCCTCATTAAATAAATAGCTTCTGCGGTCGACCGCCCCTAACATAAAACCAAATTTGTTCTCCGCCCCCCTAATAAGGTTGAGAAACCTCATCTTAATAATTTTATCTCATAACTTCATTGTATGACCGAGGAGCTTTATACCTCTTAATTAGTTTCCGCGTTGTTGCACGTCACCTTTGTTCTTGTACAATGACATTTTAACTTACTATGTCTCCACTCATCTCGCATCCTCTCGCTATCTTCATAATAATGTTGAAAAGTAGGATGAGCCACTCCAAACCCCTTAATCCAATGCACTTCCAAACTTCCACTGAAATCTCATCGTGATCCACCGCTCTTGTTGTGATGTGTTGGAGCCTTTGTCCCACATCAAAAAACACGAGAACCCGAGCCTTGCATATAAGTCAGTGGGCTACTCCTCCTATTGCCAATTGGTTTTAGGATGGAACCCCGCTGGTCTTGTGTGCTCGACTTGGATGCGCATGGGACAATGGGAAATATCACTAGATGCCCTATACCCCTCATTGAGTAACATATAAAAGTATCTCTTCTATATCTATGTTGGATCTATAACTTCTCCACAAGCACAACAAAGTTAACATCCACTAGTTTTTATAATTTTGTAATTTACCGTGATCTTCGCCCTTCGGTAATGTACCCTAAAAAGAAGAAGCAAAACTGAAAAAAATTCCTTGTGATTCCCTTTGATCATATCATTCCTTCTGATTCCCTTCAATTATGAGTTATGGCGAAAGAGTAGGTAGAGGCATTAAACTCACTAGATGGGCAATCCCGCGCTACGCGCGGGACATTGTTTTTTATACTGATTCATTTTATTAGACCTAGTTTATAATATTTGATATACCAATATTAGTTTTAATAGGTAAGTTAACTAATCAAAGATTTATAATGTTTAATATTACCCAAATTTATTTTTATACTTTATTTAAAAGAATTAATCAATTTATGAAAATTTCAAATATATTTTGTAATCTTCTTAAAAATATAAATTTTATTCTGGCAATTGATGATCACTAAATTAATGTGCATAGAATTATATATTTTTCTTAATTGTAACAACATTAATATAGTCACAATGACATGTCTTTATTTGAAAAATAAAATTTAAATAATGAAAAAGAAAATTAAGATATAATTATAGATTCTATTATCGTGTTGCTTATATGAAAACTTAAATTAATTGAATTGATGACAACTAAATTAATATGCATAAAGTTATATATATATATATACATATATTTACTTCTAACAACATTAATCTAATCACAACGACATGTATTTTTTTTAAATAATGAAAAAGAAAAAGTAACATATAATTATATATTCTATTAGCATGTTCCTTATACATATATTTACTTCTAACAACATTAATCTAATCACAACGACATGTATTTTTTTAAATAGTGAAAAAGAAAAAGTAAAATATAATTATATATTCTATTAGCATGTTCCTTATATTAAAGCTTTGATCAATTGAAACAAAACATACATATGAAAAGGAGAAAAGAAATATAAAAAAGGTAAAATTTATGTCCCTTTAGATGAATGTTTTTAGATGACTACAAAGTTAGGTACTCAATATTTGTAATCATCCAATAATATTAAACATAAATAATACATTTTTTGTGCTCTCTAATCTTTTTATTTAATTGCACTTATATCTATTTTTTTGATTTAATTTATATAAGAAACCGTTAAATAATATTAAACATAAAAAATATGTAAATAATATTTATTTTGTAAATAATGAAAACGAAAGGTAACATATAAGTATAGATTCTATTAGCATATTCCTTACTATATTAAAGCTTAAATCAATTGAAACAAAATCTGCCTACAAAAAGGAGAAAAGAAATATAAGAAGAGTAAAATTTATGTCCCATTAGATGAATGTTATTTAGACGAATACAAAGTTAGGTACTGAGTATTTGTATTCATCCAATAATATTAAACATAAATAATATACATGTTTTTGTGCTCTATGGTCTTTTTATTTAACTGAACTTATATGTATTTTTTTTTAATTTCACTTATATAAGAATCCGTAAAATAATATTAAACATAAAAAAATATATTTTGTGTTTTTAAAAAATATTTTTCTTTAATTGCCCCACTGTTAAATTTTTATTGTAACAGTAAATAAAATGTGTTGAAGGGAGTAGATAAAATGTATGAAAAATAACAAAAGTTAAAATGATTTCGTTAAGGAGATTTGATCACTTGACATAAAGGGTTAGAGCTAATACCTAAAAGCAATAAGATACATCTAATCTTTTTTTTTTATTTAATTGCACTTATATAAGAAACCATTAAATAACATTAAACATAAAAAATACATGCTTTCATGTTCTCTATTATTTTTATCTATTGCACTTATATAAGAAATTGTTAAAAAAAAAATGAGACAAAAGGAGTAGATAAAAGACATGAAAAATGGTGTAATTAGAGGGATTTAAACCCTAGATCTAACAAATAGGAACAACACCACAAACCATTAAGCCACAACAACTTTATGATATTTAATTCTAATTTTAAATATATATTAGATAATTTTTTAAGCATTTAATATTTGCAATTAATTGGGCTTCACCCAACTTTTTATATATATAGTATAGATTATCCGTTGATCATATCATTTCTACTATGCCAATAAAGCTCGATTCCTCGTCCCTTGTTAAATGTATAACATATCCTAACAAGCTCTATGTTGCGGATGCCCTCTTATGTGTAATAAAAAAAAAGGGTGAAAAAGAAATATAATGTCAGTCTAACTTATTTGGTAAACGATAAGTAAATGAGACAAAAAAAAAATTGGGTGATTTTGGTAGATGACCTTTTTTGAATATTCAATTGGGCACTTAGCCCCTAAATCAATTTAATTAGTTTTGCCCTATACCTCTTCCCAATAGAGTGGGTTGGTCAACCGTTTGACCATTGACCGGTCAACGGTTGACCATTGACCGGTCAACGTTGACCAACCCATTTTGATGCCAATTTTTTTTTTTTTAGTGATGCTATATTTTACCGTTTTGATGCCAAAATTTTACTATATTTTATTTTCACTTTGATGCCACTTTTCTAATGAAATGATTGGATAACACTTTTTTAATGTCACTTTTTTTAAACCTTGATGACATTTTTTGTTTACAGTAATGTCACGTTGATCATTGATGCCACTTTTTTTATGTCAATTTTTTGATGATATTTTTTTTACCGTGATGCCATATTTTTGATGATATTTTTTCAAAGTAGTATTTTGATGACATTTTTTTCTTTAATGTGATACAAATTTTTCAAAATGGTATTTTGATGTCATTTTTATAATGTAATTATTTGATGCCATTTTTTTTTAATCAAATCGATTGATGTCACATGTTTTTAATTTAATCAATTGTATATCGATTTATTTTCATCGATTATACTTTCATTCACTGATGATACGTTTGTGATTACATTGATGCAATCACTTGTGGTGACACACTTGTGATGACACGATTGATGCCACCTTTTTTATGTCAATCTTTTGATGATATTTTTTTACCGTGATGCCATATTTTTGATGATATTTTTTCAAAGTAGTATTTTAATGACATTTGTTATTACGCTTCATTAATCATTAAATGTTTTTTTAGTGATGCCATTTTATTTTCACTTTGATGCCACTTTTTTAATGAAATGTTTGGTGACACTTTTTTAATGTCATTTTTTATGCCATTTTTCTAATGTAATTATTTGATGCCACTTTTTTAATGAGATGGTTTCGTGACACTTTTTTATGTCAATTTTTTTGATGATTTTTTTTTACCGTGATGCCATATTTTTTCAAAATAACGTTTTGATGTCATTTTTTCCAATGTAACTATTTGATGCCACTTTTTTAATCAAATCGTTTAATGCCACTTTTTTTTAAATTTTATTCAATTGTATATCGATATATTTTCATCGATTATACTTTCATTCATTGATGACACGTTTGTGATTACACTTCATTTATGCAATCACTTGTGGTGACATGTTCATTAAATTTGTATTCATGGATGACATTTGTTATTACGCTTCATTAATCACAATTGTTTATGGTGACAATTTTTTTAATTGATGACATAAGAGCTTAAAACATGGAATCAAAATATTGTCACCTTATTGCACATATATAAATACAAAGTCTTTGAAACTACAACATTAATATTGGTTGTATACGTAAAAACACCTATTATAACATGTCATCAACTAAAAAATGCATCAATGTAAGTAATATAATGCGGAATCAATAAAATCAATACAAGGTGTCATAACCATCCAAGAATTATATACAACATTTCTAAAGATTCCACCTTCTCAAAAGTGGCATCAAAGTAGTTGCTAACAACATAACTCTTCTTCATTTCCATCTCTTCATTTCCATATTGGTGGGCATCAATCTCCTTGTCGGACTCAAAATAGTTTCACGGAATCTACACAAATAAACAAAACATAAACAACACCATTAATCACCTAACTTGTCAATATAGTACACAATTGACAAAGAATGTTACTGCTGAATTAGATATATACTCCAATTCAAAGTCTAAACTCCAAACAATGAATTTGACAAACACACAAAATCACCATCAAATGCAATATGATCACTAAGATTAATCAACTAATACTATATAGCAGATGCCCATCACCAGAAAAATAACATCCGGAGCCCCCAAAAAAGAAAAGAAAAAACAGTGATATATATGTTTCATAAAAGTACAGACCTTAGTTGGGATACAGAGGAACAAGATGCAGGTGCGGCTGGATCAACTGACAAAAAGGGTGAAGCTCCTTTTTCATTGATTCCTGCATTACTAACTTCTTCTATCCTATGCAGCGCCAGTTCACATGTTTCTCGGACCTCTGGAGCTGGATCAGAAACCAAGCTCTTCTTGAGCAGAGGAACATTACTCTCTAGCCCAATGGCACCAAGCGCCTCAGCAACCTGTGCATAAGGTTCACACATGTCTCAACTAATACCACGGACACCAAAAGTTAACCCAAAAAATATCAAGGTAGGAGTTATCAATAATATTATCACCTCATGGCGAACAATTGGATGCAAAGAGAGATCATTAAGGATGGATTCCAACGCAGGGACAGCATCTGCATCTTGCATTTGACCCAGTGCGAAAGCTGCCTCATGCGCCAACAAATTAGAGGGGTCTCTAGAGGCTGAAACAGAACCAGAAGCAAGAGAGAGGAATAGGTTATATATTCATCTCAGTTGCCCAAACCTAGTAGCAGAATCAACAAGCATATACAAGCAACGGCAATTCGAATCATAGAGTGTTTGTTAAGGATAAAATTAGGTTATCAACTTCTTATATTTGCTTGATTGTAATTTTCTGGTTCCAGATAATTTTTCTAACTGGATTGATCCCATGATCAGCCAAACAAGAGTGTGAAAAACAAACATACCTTGAATTAAAGCCTCGCGAGGCTCTTTGCCTTTGAGGTTACGAAGAGAGAACAGAGCTCTAAAACGCTCGGATATGGGCTGAGTTTGATCCAACAATCTCTCACAGAGAAACTTCACGGTTTCAGGTCCACAAACAAGAATCTTTTCTAGTTATAAACAATGGATGCCTTAAAGCCATGTTTTTGCTACATTACAAGAATCTTTTCTAGTTATAAACAAACTCAATTCATCTAGGCATTTCATCGAACACCTTGGATGCAACTCTTACCTCACCCAATTCAAGGCTATTCAGCGCCTTCAAATTTCTCAATCTTCTCCTAATTTCCCCTAAATTCGAAAACCTAAAGATACACAAAGAGTACAACAGCAAGACGAATACATAAACAAGAAGAAAATGGAAGCAATTTCACAAATCAAATTCAAATTTTGATCAGCAATAAATTAATCTGCATTCTTCCAGGCATCAGAATCAAATCCAAGAGAAAATTGATGGCAGAACTTGAAATTAGTTAGGTTAAAAGCTAATCTCGAACACATCCGCTTCAAAATTACTACTAGTTTCAAATTGAAGCTCGTAGAGGTGATGCAGAAATCAACGAAGAGGCCAAAAAAGGAGAAAGATGGAGGCAATGCTCAAACCACGGGATCCATCGGCCATGGTGATGCAGAAATCAACAAAAAGCAGGAAGCAAAATTGGAATCCGATAAAGAGATTTGGTCGGAGAAGAAGACTTACACCGGCGATAGGGGAGAGAGACGGTGGCGGATGCATGAGGAGGAACACCGGGATTGATCGGGGCGGATGCCGGAGGAGAGGCCGAGAGGAAGAGCGCCGGAGATCAGGAGGAGAAGCGTCTTATTGGCCATGGATGGAGCATTGGAGGAGGAAGAATCGTTCGGGAAGGAGGAACGAGAAAGGGCTGAGATGGAAGGAGGAAGGAATAGGGTCGACGCGGCCAGAAAAAAATTAGAGGGGCCTAACGCGCCTAAAAAATTAATTAAAGAGACTAACTACTTAAGTAAATATGCTTAAAGGTCCATTTGAACAAATTTCCTCAAAAAAATTAAGTATTCAATTTCTCCCAATCTCTTTTCCTGCCAATTTCTCTTTATATATTATATTGTTATTGTTATTGTACTGGAAAATTGTTATTAATTAGCTTACACAAGAGTTGTTAAGTTTTTTTTAAAAAAAAAAACAACAACAAATATTTTCGTTCATTTATAATATATTAACATTATTAGTTCTTGAAGATATTTCTAAAATTCCTTCAGGACATGCCTCTAGTAACCGTGGTTACTTACAAAGAGAATGTATCATTACATATATCTACATATTACATATATAGGACTATAGGAGTATATTTCTACACCGGCCAGCTGATCGACTATCATTATCATACTGACACTTTTCGAATTTTGACATTGCTCAGGAATTAATTGAATTGACCCTATTTTTACAACTACCAGACATATATTAATTTATACTTAATTTGTTCATAAAAAATTAAATATAGTTGTGTAAAAGAAGGGACAAAGGAACCAAGCAAAGTCCCTTTTTCCGCAGCTCATGGGTGTCTTCGTCCTCGTTGCTTCCTTTCCCATTCGACTCTCCTTCAACCTGCAACAAACAATACATTAATCAATTACATAAACATATAGATGATATATGCAGTACTGTAATTATAATTTCTTTTTTTGGTGGAAACTGTAATTATAATTAAACCAATTTGATCGACTTTAATTAATACTAGTACAATTCCCGCGTCATGGCGCGGTTTTTTAAAACTAAAATATTAATAATATATTTAAATATATAATAAAATACTAATAAAAGTTAAGATAAAAAAAACTTTACCATAAATACATCTTATAATTCTGAAATAATTTTTTTATATCTCGTCTAAAGTATAATACATAAATGTAGATATTTTAAATCACCCAGTAATAATAATATCAATATCATTGTAACTTTTTTAGAAATTTTGAAATCTGAATCATGCATTTAAATGTGATGTGTCACAACTAATAATCATATTCAATGTTTTGAATTAAGCTCAATAGTTAGTACATAAATGTGATTTAAGCCTAATGGTTATATTAGATTGAATTCATTGTTTTGAATTAAACCCAATTGTTAGTAAATATGTTAAGAATAAAAGAGAATGGATGATTAAAAAAATTTAATGGAAAAAAAGTGAAAAGGAGAAATAAAAAAAATCAAGGAAAAAAACATAATTGGTCAATATTCCTAAAACTCCTCTATGATTGACACGTAAGCAAAGTCTTCTAAATTAAGGTTATATATAGATATTTCGGATCTGAATTAATTGGGTACCTGGAAAAAGGGTGCAGTGGGGGTGGTATCCATGATCGTCTCCATGGCCTTGGAGTAGTTCATATACATCAAATGGCTGAAATTGTTGGCCTTTGGAGTGTGATCGGGGGAGCTGGCTGTGTCCTCCAACTCCTCATCCACCACCGCGGCTTTGATTTTTCTCCTTTTGTTGAGGTTGTGGTTGTGGTTGTGGTTGTCGTCGCATTCTGAAGAGTTTTGGGAGGAGGAAAAAGGAAAGAGGGAGTCATCCTCGTTGTATAAATCCCAACTGCTCAGATCATCATCAGATGTTGAATATAAGTTATGATCTTTGTTGCTCGTGTTAATGTAGAAGTGGTTTGTGGAGATGATGGACTCCATCGATCTCAAATTAATTGTATGCAAAGAAAACAGATAATATAATTAATTAGAGGAAGAAGATGATGAAATTCAAGGGTTTTTAATTGGGGGTGCAACAAGCAACCTAGCTTATGCATATATACGATGGAAGACCTGTTGTTTAAATACAACTCAACTAGATAAGATGAGGAGCTGG
The DNA here is from genome assembly GCA_963922045.1 of Persicaria maculosa. Taxonomy (NCBI): domain Eukaryota; kingdom Viridiplantae; phylum Streptophyta; class Magnoliopsida; order Caryophyllales; family Polygonaceae; genus Persicaria; species Persicaria maculosa. Next base: position 69,595,431 of record OY998253.1, on the reverse strand, counting down.
TGGGGACCACAAACAACTGATTGCCTAGAATCCTGCTACTGGGCCCACCTCACTCTCTTCGAGAATCTTGCTAATTGCGTTAATCATTTTAATTTTAATTGGGCATATAATAGTAATCAAATCTTCTGCACGCCTTCATGTCCCTTCACTCTCTCCCTTCACAATTTGTAATTAAAAAAAATAAAAATAAAATAAATAAATAAAAATAGATTAAAAAGAAAAAAGAGTTTTTGTGAGGAGGGGACATAATTGGGGACAGAGGATTTGGATCCCATATAATAGTCCCTCCGATCTAAAATACATGTCGTTTTACTTTTTAACACGTATTTTAATGAGCTAAAAACTATATAATATATTGATTTTTATTATTATTATTTTACAATTTAGTACTTGTTACCAACAAATATTAAGTTGTAAAAAAATATTTTAAAAAAAGTTGATATTTTATATAGTTTTTACCTTCTTAAAATACGCGTTGAAAAATCAAACGACAAGTATTTTGGATCGGATGTTGTTAAGAACTTTAATTGGAAAAGATTCTAACTAGCAATATTAAAAAGGCTAGAATAATTTAAATTTAGGGAATCTTTTCCGATTGAGGTTATGATGGGACATAGGGTAGAAAACACATTAAATCATTGATCTTTAATAAAAAGGCGTTCAGATATCCCTTGTGACACTTTTCGTACGTATTACGTTTCGTGTTACGTCTTTTAAATTGATATGAATGATAAATAAAATTTAGAAAAAAAAAACTCTAGATACCCTAAAAGCTAAAGCATTAACAAAAATTGATGTTTAATGTATATTTTATAATGTTTTAATCTCTTATAAAAAGATACCCTAGGACTAGATGCATAAACCATATATAAGTAGCTGATCGAAATATTAAAATATACATACAAAATATATGTTTTATAGGTTAACCACTTAGGATTTATATATAAATTTGAACCTAAGATGTCGTATCATAATTTAATTCATTATTTATATCAATTTAAAAAGTGTAATAGGGAGTGTAACACAAAAAATATAACAGGTGATCCATGCTGATAGAACGAGATATCAAAGTATTTATTTACTTGTCCTTTAAATAATGTGGTTAATGAAGCTCGTTAATTGGAACTCCAATTATCACATAAGTTTAGTGAGGTTTTATCTTAAAATTCATTAACAATAGAAGAAGTAGATTATCAGTTGTTTTAATTTATATATAGGTAGATACTTGATCATTACAATAAAGGAGAGGAGATTTGAAATTGTGACCTATTAGTCACTATGTATATATCATCCTTACCAGCTAAACTAGTAAGACTTGACTAGATCATAAGATCCTAACATTTAGTAAAACTCTACCTAAGACTGGGATCGTTCTGTCATTTTTAGATCATAGGATCACAGTAGAATGAGATCAAAATTAATTAGTATCAAACAAATAAGAAAATGTATCATTACGCTAGTTTTACAATCAGGCGATGGACTTAAAGCCATCGTCGGAATGATAAAATGGTCGCCATATTATTCCTATGGCGGACGTCTGTCGCCTGAAGTACCATTCCTTACAGGCTCCAGGCGACGGTAATATTAAATTTGTTGCTCAGAACTCATTCAACGATGGGTTTTAGCACGTCGCTTAATAATGGAGGTGATCTTGGGAGGCTCTCTTTGGTGTCTCAAGAGACCACTTTTCCTTCGTCGCTAGAAAGTCACACATCAAGCGACCAACTTGTCCGTCACCTAAATATCGTAGAATTTTTATTCTTTTCAGGCTATAGGGTATGTGCGGTTGCTCTAGTGTTCACAAAACTGAAAGTCTAAAACCTTTCCATGTTACTACTTTGTCGTGGCTTAAAATTAAACGTTGGTCTCTTCAGTGTAAATGTATTGAGGGAATATTATGAACTGGACTCACCAGTTCAGATCTCAATCAAAACGGAAGAAAATGAGAAAATTGGAGGATAGAGAACAAGATAGAATTGGGATCTCATTCCCTCAAAAACATCGTCTGTTACAGAGGTAGATCGAGGATACCTCTTATAGGCACTCTTGCTCAACTGCCAAACACACACCCTCACCGTACACGTGTCACTCATCCAACTAGTCCCAGCTCACACCAAACCTCCCACACTCGAGCACACTTAGCTATGCTGGTCCATACCCCCCCCCCCCCCCCCCCCCCCGTCTTCAAGTTGGACTTGGGGGTGCATCCACCAATCCCAACTTGAAAGACGAGGACCTATGCTGAACCTCTCCCAATGGCTTGGTGAGTAAATCAGCAAGTTGTAACGCGGATTGCACATGAGCAGTTTGTAAAATCCCTTCATCAATGCGTTCACAGATGTAATGGCAATCAATGTTGAGGTGTTTGGTGCGTTCGTGATAAACATGATGGGCAGCAATGTGTTAGGCGGCCTTATTTTCACGGAAAAGAGTAACCAGCATTGGAAAAGAAATTGACAGATCACGAATCAACCCAGTGATCCATACAACTTCACCAACAACAGACGACATACACTGGTATTCAGACTCAGCACTTGACTTTGACACAGTCTTTTGTTTCTTGGTCTTCCAAGAGATGAGGGAAGACCCAAAGAACACACAATAACTAGATAGGGACTGAGCATAAAACTGATAGGCTCCCCAATCAGCATCACTGTATGCTACTAGGGAAATGGGACAATCACTCGGATAGAACAGGCCCCAAATAATAGTGTGTTTCAAATATCTGACGACATGTAATGCAGCTTGCATATGAAGGAGCCTATGAGAGCTCAAAAACTGACTAAGATGTTGAATGGGGTAGGAGAGATCAGGTCTAGTCAAATTCAAATACAACAATCTGCCAATCAATCTCCTATATGACTCAGGATCAGGTAACAACTCTCCCTCACCAATAGACAACTTCAACCCTCTAGGCAATGGGAATATTGCAGTCTTGCAATCAACCATGTGAGTATCAGTGATAATGTCGGCAATGTACTTCCTTTGGTTCAAAAGCATGCCCCTTGGTGATCTAGCAACTTCAATGCCCAAGAAATACCTTACCAAACCAAGATCCTTTATAGTAAAAACCTTATGCAACAAGGCCTTACTATGCTGAATAAAAGCTGAATCAGACCCTGTGATCAAAAGATCATCAACATAGACAACTGCTATAGTCTGAAGACCTAACTTATCACGAATAAATAAGGAGTAGTCATGCTTGGATTGAACAAAACCCAAGGAGGATAAGAACTTTGAAAGCTCCAAGTTCCACTGTCGAGAGGCTTGCTTCAACCCATATAGAGACCGTTGTAATTTGCAAACCTTCCCTGGATGTCCAGTGAAAAACCCTCCAGGAGGCTTCATGTAAACATCCTCATCAAAAAAATCCATGCAAAAATGCATTATTAATGTCCAATTGATGCACATTACAACCCTGAGGAGTTGCTAAAGCAAGCATCAGTCTAACAGTAGTGAGCTTGGTAACCGGAGAGAAAGTGAGTTTGTAATCTTTATCTTTTACTTGTGTAAAACCCTTAGCCACAAGCCTGGCTTTAAAACTTTCTACAGAAGCATCAGGTTTAAATTTCACCTTGAAGATCCACTTACACCCTATAACCCTCTTATCCTTGGGCAAATCAGTAACAATCCAAGTGTGATTCTGTTGCAGTGCATCAATCTCATTTTGCATAGCTTCCATCCATCTAGGATCCTGTGAAGCCTCTTTGAAAGAATTAGGCTCCCTAATGTCCATCACTTCATGAAAAGAAGCCACATACTCTTGGGAAAAATCATACAAGTCAAACAATTATCTGATCATGAAAGAAGCTGACTGAGATGGAGATGCAGGCAATGTAGGACAAACAAAATCTGTCAATGAAGCAAGTGTATGTCTTTGTCTTCCAGACCTTCTTAAAGGTGGGACAGGCTCCTAGACAACCTCTAAATTGTCAACAACTTGCTCACCACTGTAACTAGACCCTTCTGCCAGTTCAGGTGCCACATCCAGATTACCAGAAGCCTCACCATGAGATGAATGGAGACTCAATTCAACAATAGGGTTGGAGCTTGCCTGGGTTGAACCACCTCATCATCAACAGGACTCATCCTAGACAAACTAGTCCTAGGCATAGGATTTCTGTTAGAAAACACCTTGGAGAAAGGAAATTCAGTCTCTCTGAAGACCACATCTCTGCTAAAAAACACCTTGTTAGTCTCCAAGTCAAGTAGCTTATAGCCTTTAACATTTCCTAGATATCCCAAGAAAACACATTTGACAGCTTGTTGGCCAAACTTGTCCTTGAGAGCTGTCCTTTTCTTTCCAAAACACAAGCACCCAATGACTCTAAGGTCTTGATAACCAGCAGGTTTCTTATATAGTATCCCAAATGGAACCTTCCAATTCAGAACTGAACTTGGAAGTAAATTGATGATGGGAGTAGCTGCAGTAACATAGTCACTCCAAAAACTAATAGGAAGGCTCGAATGCAACCTTATGGCACGAGCAGTTTCTATCAAATGCTTGTGCTTACGCTCAATCCTTCCATTCTGTTGAGGGACCCCAGGAATACTCTTCTGATGCACAATCCCTAACTCAGCAAACAATCTTTGACATGTTCTCTGAAGGAATTCAGATCCATTATCAATTCTCACAACTTTAACTGTGCATTCAAACTGATTGTGCATCCCATATGCTATAAAGCCTTTTATAGCATTGAAAACTTGGACCTTGGATGACAACAAATAAGTCCAAGTGTATCTGTTGTGGTCATCTAATACAGTCAGAAAATAACGAGCCCCATCATGAGCAGTCACTCTATATGGTCCCCAAACATCAAAGTGAACAATATGAAAAATACTTGGAGCCAATGATTCACTTCTATTAAAAGGAAATCTGTGATGTTTTGCCAAAATACAACTATCACAAAAGAAATCTTTACAATTCAAATGCTTAAACTAATCCAAGTGCATAAGCTTGGACATAGAACTATGGCCTAGTCTTGCATGAACAATCTCTAATTCATGACAATCCTTAGCCTTTATGGAGTTGCTACACGCCTTTATTGAATCAAAAAGACTATCAACTGGCACCTCCAGTATAGCATCAGCATCTTCTGTCTTGATGATGTATAGACCACTGATTATGTGCCCTCGTCCCACAATTTTCTTAGTGCTAAGGTCCCGAAACAAGCATTGATCAGTCGTGAATATGGCTATCAATCCAGTTTCCTCAATAAGTCTACCCACATATAACAAATTGTACTTGAAAGAAGGAACATATAACACATTCTTAATCTCAAGACTCGAACTGAATTTAACAGACCCCACTGTATCAACTGATATGACTGAGTCATCAGGTAATGCAATCTGTATGATTTTAGCAAGCTTGTGTTTATTCTTGAGCACATTTAAATCATATAGCATATGATATGTAGCTCCACTATCTACAATCCATAAATCTTTCCCAGCTATTTTCTTAATCATCAAAGCTTTAGAGGGATTGTAGTTATCTGAAAAATTGGCAACAACAAAGCAATCATCATTCTCAACTTGTATTTGCTTTCCTTTCATCATCTTCATAACATCTCTGCACACAACACTGACAATACCATTATCATACTGATTCTCCTTTCCCATGTCCAAAGGTGAATCATTAGATCCCTGCACATCCACTGAATTAGCAGACGATCTAGAACCTTGCTTTCCCTTTGAACCTTTCTCTTTGTCTGGATAACCATGTAAGTTGTAACAAGAATCCCTTTGGTGTCCTTTGTTTCCACAAAAGTCACACTTTGGGAATCCATGAAGCTTGTAGCAAGTATCTCTGATGTGTCCCTTGTTGCCACAGAAATCACATTTCTTGAAGTCATCACGTTGTTTCTTCTCACTTTCCCTCTTCCAGTTACTAGACTGATTTGTTCCTGCATTCAAAGCAACAACATATTCTCCATGCTTAGACTATAATCCAAAATCCCCACTCGGTGTGCCTCCACATTGCTCAACTTGATTAACAATGTAGAAGGCACGACTCAAGTTTGGCAATGGATATTAATTGCCATAACTTGATTTCTCGCAGACTCATATTCATCATTCAGTCCCATTAGAAACTGCATCAACTTGTTTCTTTCTTCTTTTTGGATCATCTTTCGAAGTACCTGACATGTACATCTCTCCATAACTCCATAGTTGCACTGTGGCACACCTTCAAGGCTAGCTATATCATTCCAAACTCTCTTCAATTTTCCAAAATAATCCTCAACCGAGTCCGATTCTTGAACCATGGAACTCAATTCCTTTTTCAATCGGTAAAGTAGAGGAATGTTTGACTGTCCATACCTTTCAAGAATCTCTCCCCATAGTTCTAGAGAAGAAGTAGCATACATGACGGACTCCGCTATCCTTTGATCCATGGAATTGATGAGCCAGCATCTCACCATGTAATCGGCTCTCATCCACCTCTGACTGTGGGGAGAATCATCCGGAGGCTTCGTCATAGATCCATCTATGAAACCAAGATTCAATTTTGCTCCAAGCGCCATCTTTACATTCCTCATCCAACTTAGGAAATTTGATCCACTGAAGACAACAGTGACCAGCTGTGCGCCTGGATTGTCCGAGCTTGCAAGAGCAAGCAGATCATTCGACGCCACCTGAAATTGTTGATCTCCTCCCTAGTTCCGCAAAACAGAAGCATACGTAAGCGCCATCTCCTTCAATCTCAGAACACAAACAATTTGTAATTTATATTTCCCCTGTTATTTGACCTATGCAAATGCACATTAAAGCACACACTCACACAAGCATTCAAACACACATTCATACATTTGAAATTTGAAATACGACCTACAACACATTTAACCAAACACAACTATCCATATATAATGTCAAATACGACATACAATGTTTCAATTAAAAACCCAACCAAATTCCCAACCATAAGTGTTCACATACTACATCTATAAGCATTTTCAAGTGTTCATAACCTGCATATGGTGTAACCTATCTACAAAAAAATTCCCACCCAAATAATCATATGGTGTAACCAACAATCCTGCATACAATATGTTTTTGCCCAAAAACATGCATACCATATGTTAACAAAAACAAACGTACATATACCATATTAACAACATGCATTGTTCACCAAAAGGTCTAGCTACCACACCACGCATTGACGTACATAAGATGGAGTTCAAGAAGAGATAACTACCTCAGAGGCTGATAGCGAAGTGAGAGATCTGCGCACGAGCTCCTCTAAAGCCTCCATCCACTTTTGAACATCTTAAGCCTTAGTTCCTTTACGTTCGCCAAAGCACTTGGTGATGATCTCGCACAATATATCGCATTCTCCGTCTCTTGAATTCTTTCCTAGAATATCATTTAAAGGCAACGACCTCATATATATCCGTCGCCAGGATTGTTACCAAGCGACGAGCCCATATGTGACCGTCGCTAGGTTGTAAAAATGGCACAGTGTATCCGTTATTCAATTGCTACGGATGGAATTCAAACAGAAGACCACCTCCGCCGGACATCGAAATTGAAATTGAAATTGAAATTAATCTTTTTTTTTAGCAAAGAAATTGAAATTAATCAAGGATATATGAAAGATAAACAAGATAAGGACCTCATAATTATTGGGAAGCATGTTTAATTGACTTCTACGGAATCCAATAATTAAATACTCCGTAAAGAATTGCAAATTGCGAATTTTATTTTAGGATGACATGCCGTCTTTTCAACCTCAAATTAGTTTTAAATATTTTCGGCAAACTATACTACATACTTATAATATGGTCATTAAAAGTACCATATATGATGTTTATATTTTAAAAAAATCATAACTTTATAGAATACGAATATTTTATAGCGTTTTAGAAATGCCATAAAATCTATAACATTTGCAAAACTCCATATATTTCATGACGATTTACAAACACCGTAGAATTAATAATGATGCTTTTAAAACGACATAAAATAAGGGGTAATTTTTCCTCCAAAATTTTGGATCAAAATTTAAAGCAGCAAAAAAAAAAGGCTTTATCTTTCCAATTTCTATCTACATATTGCCTCTTCACAAACGCAAAAGTCCATCAGGAATCCACAAAATAAAATACATGAATCAAACCCTACAAATGAAACCATTATGAAAAATTATATACGTCATAAGGATGATTAAAGTCTCACAGAGCACCAGTTTCAAGTCTTGATGAGGAGTTCAAGTTTAGATTAGAATCAAGGAGTTCAGGTCTTGATTAAAATCGAGGAATTCAAATATATAAATATATATTACCTCCGTTCAAAATTATAAGTCCTTATAGGTGTTAAGTCCTTATAGGTGTTTGCACACATATTAAGGAAACCACAAAAGTGTTACTTTTATGCCCCTCATTAATTATCCACAACCACTAACAAGCAATAACATTTCATAAAACAAATCAAAAAGTTACTTTTCTATTAACCAATGCCTAGAAAACCTAAAAGGACTTGTATTTCTAAACAAAATTTTAAGCCCAAAAAGACTTATATTTTTGAACGGAGGGAGTAATTGTTTATAACTATAACTATATATAAATATAAATATAATTATTTATTTATTCATTTCTCTTCCTTGCAAGCTAAGGACTTTGGTCCTTTCCTAGCTTGCAAGCCAAGGATGTTGGGGGGATATTGTAGTCCATGATGAAGCTGCCGACGATAGGGTAGTGGAGGCTTGCACAGTGGTGGAGGTGGCCACCAGTGAAGGGGAGAGATTCGTGACCACGTTAGAGGTTAATTGATGTTCGGGTTGGACTGTCGAGATTACAGGAAATCGATGGTGGGAGCGGGGTTGATGTGATGATGTGGTGGAGTTCCAGGAAGGTGGCGGTGACAGTGGGTTACGTGCGCGAGGTAGTGTTTTTCACTTAGAAGTTTTGCCACAATTGACGGAGCCAGAAAATTATCGAAGGGGGAGGAGGCGTAATTCTGTACAAATTATTCAATCCTTCTTCAATAGATTTATTCTTTAGTTTAGCACATCAAAATTATGATATTTTAGTTTAAATAACAATGTTTTAGTTCAAAAAAAAAATTATTTTTTAGTTCAAAGCAATGACATTTTTGCTCAAAACGACAACATTTTAGTTCAAAATTGTGTTATTAATTGTACGTTGTATGTTTTTTTTTCTTTAAATGAATAAAACGATGTCGTTTTAGTTTATAATGACGTTATTTTTCCTATAAAAAGACACCATTTGAAACCTAACAATTTAATATGTAATTTGTTGTTCTCTTAGCATACAATAACCGTGTAACACGATATAAAAAAATTAAAACTTATATAATTTCTTATCTAATGGTTGAATTTAGTAATACAAACTCACCACATCAAATGCCAAACAAGTCCTAGCGGCTTTATAATTGGCCGGTATGGCGGTATGTGTGATTTCGGATTTCCCCTAGCACATTGAAATATACAATATATTTTGTGGCTCAAAGCAAGCCATATTAATGATTTATGAACCCCACAATTAATATAGAATATTCCTTGATTTGAAAGCTAAATCAAGAGGAAAATCAATTTGTACATGCCAAATATTGATAAAGAATCTATATAACGTTGATGTTATCAGTTTAATAATGTGTTTGCTCTTTCATTGGTTTGATTGTATTTATTGGTTAAATGCACAATCCAAAAGACAATCTTCGACTTGACAACTTACCTAATACTTTCATCTTTTCCACATGAAAAATAAACACGATTTATGCACAAACGAATAAAACACGAGTTCGGATAATCAGGCAATATGCAAATGTCATTGATTTTCCTTCATTTATTTATTTTGTGAAGAGATTTCATAACATTGTTATCCAATTAACAAACAGCCAATTGCATGTGAACAAGGACAATAGACCAATGAAAGATTTTATCCACCTAACAAAATAGTCTTAGTTGACTATAATTCCTAAATTCCTACTTTTAAAATTGCGGAATTGATATATTTACTTGATAAATAACTGAACTACGACATAATATTTTCACCACTAATTTTTACTATTTTCATTGCTAATCACCGCATAGTATGCGGTGGGTTTAATGACAGTCAACGATCCCACCGCATAGGTATATGGTGGTCCACCGCAATACTTTCATGTGGGTCGAGGAGTATACAGGCCTAAAACCGTCGCCATAATAATCCAAAACTGTCGTCATAACCCACCGCATATGTATATAGTTGGTTTGAACTGTCGCCATAACAACCCAAAACTGTCACCATAACGATCCAAAACCGTCGCCAAAACCCACAACATATATATGTATACGGTGGGTTATGGCGATGGTTTTGGATAACTTCTACAAACGGTTTTTCAATTGCCCAAAAACCCACCGCATGTATACGGTCGCTATAACTCACCACATACCTATGTGGTGGGTTCGTATACGGTCAACGGATCCACCGCATACCTATGCGGTGATAAGCGGTGGAAATATTAAAAATTAGCGGTGAAAATATCCGCCCCGGTTCAATTCCTACCTCCGCCCCTTTCTTTGAATCAAAATTCAATGTTTGTCTTGCTTCTTACTAGTGGGTCGACCCGGTCAGCGCAAACCGGTTTACCTGGATTCACGTACCGGCTGGGTCACGTGTCTGAGATTTACCACCAAAGGTGGGTTCCTCGTCATAAAAAAAAACCCGATAGGAGTGAAAATTTCTTTCACCTAAATTTAACTGATTTTAAATTAATTTAGTAGTTTATCAAATATTTTTTCTTACACAAAAAGTATGCATTATTCGGATAGAACGGAAGATGAAATTGGTTGGGAATACTAGGGTGACATTCGAGTTGAACGAGGCGAGTTTGATATGTTCAAACTTGTTCAAATGGGAGATAAGCCGAGTCGAGTTCGGCCCTAAAAATTATACGAGATTTTTTTGGTGTTCAAACTTGGTCCGAGCCCAACTCTAAACTTGAGCTTGGCTTGATAGACTCGATCAACCCAAACGAATTAGCCTAAGCTCGTTCAAGTTCGTCATATGAGCTGGTTTGAGCTCGGCTCTTGAGAGCTATTTCTTTATGAAACAGATACAAAACTCTTGTGAAAGTACCAATTCGTCTTCAATCAAATGATGTACCAATTCGTCTTCAAGCTTCTTCATTCAAATGAAGATGTTTTAAGTACCAATTTGTCAATGACAGTAGCAATACTTAATTTTAATACAATAAGATGCTTAACACAACAAGACTCACAGAACTAAACTTTTACAAATTAGATTATAATGATTTCATTTCAATTGATAGTGCCAATTCATCTTCATTCAAATGAAAATAATGAAAAGGAAGACACAAAGTCAAGCAAAGCATAAAGCTGAAGAGGAAGCCTCGAAATCATTTGAACGAAGACGAAAACGAAGAGGCTGAAATTTTTTATTATGAGACGAAGATCGACGACCTATGGAAGAGGTTGCTTTGGGCTAGATGTTAGAACAGTCGGAGAGATGAACAAAAATGTCGGCTATTGGGGAGACTCGAAGAGAGAGAGCACAGAGGAGGGAAGAGTAGGAGAGAGAGAATTCAGTAGAAAAGCGCGCGGTTGAGATATATCTTTTAGTCCACCATTATGGTCCATATCGCTTCATTGGACGTATTGAATTATTTTATTATTTCTCTTAATAAATAGAGTAGTTTTATAATTATTTTCAACCAATAGAAGAATGCGGACTACAAAAGGGATCATGGTTGCAGAGACGATTCTCCCCAGTACAAAAGAGGGCAGCTAGGAGCAATTTTGGATATATTTTTTTTGCCCTAGGAGCAATTTTGTCAAAATCAAGATTTTTTGGACTTGCATAGTCAAATTGGGCTACAATTGGAAAGAAAATATAAACTAAATTAAAGTCGATATCTAAGCAACTGGAAAGAAAATAGTAAAACGTACAAATTGGGCTACAATTGGTATATATATTAGGATCGAGCGAACATTGAAGTGAATAAATCTACTTAATGATTCATGTGCATGACTGATTCTACTTTAACTTATTCACCCATGAGCCATGTGCTTATATATCATATATATGCCTCATTGAAAAAAAAAATCAAAATAATATATATATTTTGCTAATCTTGATTCTGCAATCATCTAATCCTTTCTTGGATGAGGATGACATTCTAACAAATGAAGCAATTTGCCTAATAACTGTATATATATAATAAGATTATAAAATTAATTAATTTAAAATTTTCGCCCACTAGCTACTATAGTACGTCTATAAATATCAAGCAAGTTGAAGCTAGTTTTGATTCTATTCAGTACAGACACTGTTATCGTGAGGCAAACCAAGTCGCAGACTTCATAGCTTGTAAAGGTGTCATTTGTAACAATGCTACTATCCCCTACAACAGGGAGCTTTGTACCATCATCCTTAAGGATGATCAAGGAGCCAGGTTACAGCTTCTGTAATCGCTCATATTTCTTGCCCAATATATAAAATAAAAAAAATAAAAAAAGGATGAATCAACATTATTATTATTATTATCTTATTATCTTTAATCAATTAGGATTTGGGAATATGATTTAAAAGTATATAGCTATCTATTATATAAACAATAACCTCATATAGGTATATAGCCTCTTATTGTTTAATTTAGTGACCTTTTTTTTTAAATCATAATGTGATATTCTTAATTACTTCAAAGATGTTTTTCTTCCCATATATACAATAAGCTTTTTTAACAATAAATGTAACAATTTTATAATTTTAGAAATCATTTTTACAAATCAATATATATATATATATATATATAACAATTGAAAAACTGGGAAAAAAATGTCCAAAGATTATTGGGAGGAGATTGAGACCAAAGCATCCGCCAAATAAAATCGATCATACAGTATATCCATAGGATAAGAAGGAACCTAAGGTGGCTATAGCGGGGTTTCATCAGTTGTGGACATTCAAGGATGGGTCATGGCATTAACAACTCATCGATCTGCAATTTTGTGTTGACTTTGATGGCGGAGGGGAAAGGGTTGCATCTTGGCTTGATTGCAACAAAGGAGTTAGAGATGGGCTAAAAAGACTTAAATGGAAGGATACCATCTTATTGTTATTAACTTTCTTGAAATGTTTATAGAGAAAATGGTGATCTCGAACGCCCAATTTCTACTCTAGTCTTTCAACTCATGGCAGTGCTCCCATGTATTTAGAGAAGTCAACCAAACTACTGATAAAGTGGCTCATCTTCGTCACTCAATGATTTTGATGAATATCTCCTTGCATTTAGAGCTCGTTGTTCTCCTCCAAAAGGACACTCTTGGGTGATTGTCTAGTCGAAGCTGACTCAACCCAAATTTTTACTTGTTCAACAAAATATATAGATTAATATTATCCATTTTTTTTAAAAAAAAAAAAAAGATGGACCGTTGGCCCAATTTGAATTGGTAAACTTTTTAGTTGAATTGTTTAAAGTTTTTTTGTTTTAACATTATATAGTTTTAAATGATAAATAATATTAATGTTTAATTGACGTTTGGATAAGGATTTTCTTTTTATATTCACAATTCTTGTTGGAGGACCGGGTGTTTTACATGTCCTCAGGTTGTCAAATACAAACCTTTTTATGCTTAATTTGAGTTAAGTGTTTGTGCAAGAAAACGAACAAACACTTCGGAGATCTTGAAGCAATGATCTCAAGGCCACGTCCCTCAGGGACATATATGAGTATCAACGAAGATGGAAAGTGGAAATATATATCTTAAATACATGTTTGTGGATCATATGAGATATCTCATTTGACAAAATTTTCTCCATATCTAAGGATGATAACCTAAAGTTTTCTTTTTCGTTTTTCACATAGTCAATATATTAGGATATTTATACTTACCTATGTAACCTAAAGTTTTCTTTTTCGTTTTTCACATAGTCAATATATTAGGGTATTTATCCTTACCTATGTAACAGGCCGGTATGGTTTGTACTAGTAAAGTCTTAGGTATTCCGTTCAATAAGATAAATAAGATAAGTAGACTTATTCGAAATCCTCCCCGAGGAAAAAGGAGGTGATGGTTTTCATCCAACACTAAGCTTATAGGTTGAAGGTTTCCAACATAAATTACTTTTAAGACCTATGAGGTAAGTAAAACTCATAGTTGCACATGGTCTAAGAGGCGTTTGATTCCCCACCCGCTTATGGCCAATCCTGATTGGCCGCCCCTCCTAATCACATATGTACCTTGTGGTGGTTTCTTCCATCTATTGTTTGTCTTGATTTATTGCGTTTTTTGTTTACCTTTATATTGGTACTCATCAGTATAGAATTATCTTGTTCAAACTTACGGGCCTTTACCCAGTTGTTTATGTTGTAACGCATCATCTGGTCTATCGCGGTCTCTGAAGGGGGTGCCTCATTTCTAAATTAAAAGTGACCGAGTTTCTAAAATACCATATTGTCCATATGAAATAGATAAGGTTTGCTTTTCCTCTTTGTTAAGATGTTTATCTAACAAGGTAAAAACATGTCTTATATCTCTAAATTCACTAATAAGATTTTGAATATCCGTGCGATCTTAAAGACATATATTTATATCCTCTGGTACATCCTTGAATTGAATTGGTAAATAAAGAGCGGTCAGCCGGGGTTCGAATCGGGGACCTATGGGTACTACCCACAAGTCATTTCCGGTGAGTCATTCCGGAATGGTTCCTCTGGTACATCCACATTTAAGGAAAAGATGTATATCATCCACAATCATGTTCTTCCAGAATACACAAGTCGAAGGTACCAGAGTACCTCTCTGTGAGAGTATCCATAATGGGAAGTCCCAACTGGCCCAATTTTCACATAATTTTTTTTATTTTGGGTGGGACGTTGATTTCCCACATCTAGGAGTTGTTTTCATGATCCAATCTCTCTTCGTGTGTTATGAATTTGTATGCATTATATGTTAAATGTAAACCATCTGTTTTGGTAATAGTTTCTCTCTCCACCACTTGACACCCGGTATGTAATCACTCATTCTTGCCTCTCTACTTGCCTCCGTCGGGCAATTCACATATGCATGTTGGATGAGTGATTTTGATAGCCAGTTGTCTGTCTAAAATTTTATGGCTTTGCCATTTCCCATAGACAATACAAGATCCTTTTTGAAGGTCTCTATTAATTTGCAAAGTTTAGACCATTTCCAAGAAGCACATCTTTTTCTTTTGTATGTACTCTAATAGATTCTTACCCTTAAGGTATTTAAGTTCAATTATTTGGGCCCGTATATTTTGTGGTTTCGCTAAAAAATTTCATTGTAGTTTCATTTGCAAGGCTCCATTCATATACTTTGATTTTCTTATTTCCATCCCTCCATATTTCTTTGTTCTACCTACACTATCCCATCCAATTAGTGGTCGATGTTGAGCATCCTTATTATTCCAGAAAAATTCCTATCAAGTTGGTTTAGCTCACTGTGTATAGACGTTGGTACCACAAAGCTTTGCATTGTGAAAAGCGGTTTTGCATCCAATTTAGATCATCCATTTACTCAACCGCTCTTCACAAATAATATTTTTGAATGTATCATCTTTATTGACACGTATGTTAATAATATTTTCGAATTTTTTGCCTGTTTACTCCGGCTTCACGTCAACACCTGATTCCAACCTGTCGCCCTTTCGGCCTCTCGCCAACAACCTCAAGCTTCTCACCAAATGAGTCTTCCAAAGTTGGCCTCACTTTGCAAACCATTCCTATGGTAGAACCGTCTTTCCCCAATTGTCCCTTTAGCCAGTGTTCCATATCTGAACGCCTCCTTGTATTTCCGACCATTTGACAATGGAGCATACCATAGTAACTCGAGCTTCTACCTCTTCTTTGAAGCCAAAATCGTTCACTGCTACTAAATATTCATTATCTGATTCTTTTGAAATTGAACCCAAAATCTTTTTACAAGCCACAAAGAACCCTAATTAGCAACCTTCTATGCAATTAGAATTTGATGCCTTAATTTTTAACACTATGCCAGATTGCAATTC
The DNA here is from genome assembly GCA_963922045.1 of Persicaria maculosa. Lineage (NCBI taxonomy): Eukaryota > Viridiplantae > Streptophyta > Magnoliopsida > Caryophyllales > Polygonaceae > Persicaria > Persicaria maculosa. Next base: position 69,579,448 of record OY998253.1, on the reverse strand, counting down.
AGGCGACGGATCCAAGAACGTCCGTCGCTTGAATGACCCTCAGGCGACGGACTTGTCGAATGTGGTCGCCTAACTGACGGGGCCTCCCAAATCATCTGAAATCTTATTTGGGCGACCAAAAGGAACAATGTTGGTCGCTTGAACCACTACTAGAAATTTGTTATTTAACATCGGTTAATAGCCGATGTCTTTCAAAAAAAAAATCGATGTCTATGTGGGGGATGTAAAAAGTCAAAAGTTTTTCACATCGGCCAGAACCCGATGTCTTTGTACGTTATAACATCGTTTATATTTTTAAATCCGATGTCTTTGTTATCTTATAACATCGATTATAAAATATAACCGATGTTATAACATACAAAGACATCGGGTTCTGGCCGATGTGAAAAACATTTGACTTTTTACATCCCCCACAAAGACATCGATTTTTTTTTGAAAGACATCGGCTATTACCCGATGTGAAATGACATATTTGTGGTTTTTTTTTTTTATTATCGTAGCCTATACGGGATTTGAACCCGTATCTTTGTGTTTGAACACAATGCTCTACCATTTAAGCTAATAGGCTTTAAATTAGATAGAATGTTTTTACATGTAAGAAGTGCAAGCAAATTCATGACAAGATTTCAGCACTCACTCAAGTCTAAGAATCAATTAGACAATGACTAAAAAGCAAAGCCAAAGAATGGCAGCCAGCCCAGGCTCCAACTTCCACTTCCCTTCAGCATCATACAAGCACACCAGAAGAGTGCAGTTTGTGCATATCGACATCCCTATCAGAAATTAGATGATTCAAGAAAATAGTTGTGTTTTCTATCATTAGATGAGGCATGCAAAAATAACCTTATCTATATAAATCATGTAAAAAAATGAAAAGAACGTCAAAGATACATGCCTGACATATGTTCAGCCATGCCCCGATTGTCAGTTTTAGAACAAAGACAATCTTAATCAATAATATTGTTCTACATGGTAACACAAGTGTTGACAATGTTTTAGAACAAAGACAATCTACATAATAGTTATAGAGCTAAACTCTTTGCCAAGGACACTTACCACAACAGCAAACACAAAAGCAAGAGGAAATGCACATGCAAACATCATGATAATTCCGAATTGCATAGCCAGTTCTAGAAAATCTGCAAAGTAGGTTCATAATTCTAAAATCCTTCTAATTTCCTCGAAATGAACTGCTGCCAAAAAACAGAAAGGAAACACACAACGATTACCATCAAACAGTCCATCTTCGATCCCTCCACCTATACTAGCAGCATAAGTAGGTTTTAGAAACTCTTTCTCCACTCTCAAAGCTATTCGGAGGTTGTCCTTTGATAATCCTTTATCGTGCCTTTTCTTGTTCATGTTTAAGAAGGGCACATCATTCGAATCTTTTTCTTTCCCAAAGGGCATGCCCCATTTTACAATGTGGCTGCAAAGAGGCAGAGATGAGTTAAAGAAAAGTACCTAACATTTGTATATTTCTTAAAGTTGTACTGGAGGTAGGGTGCAAAGTTCTCCATCAGATTCTCGAAAACCTGAAAAACACAGAAGATTACTTCATAAATCTGAAATTACTTTACTGCTTGTAAGAGAGATAAACATCTTGTTCTGTCAATGTATATTAACCTGGGACATAATCAGGCGCCAAATCACTATTTGACAAAGGGTCTCTATGTTGTGGTACATGAGAGCATGATAGAACAGCCCGATAAAGAAGAACATGCAAAAAAGAAGAACATGAGGGTGACCATAAACATGTCAAATATAGATAAAGAAGAACATGCAAAACAAAAAGTCACAAAAAATAATTTTCAACCTTGCATGTGCATTTTCACTTTGCTGCACAATTCTTGAAGCTTTAGCTCAGGAGATTATAAAATCAACCATGTCAACCGAAGAGCAAACATGACAGCAAACATTTTGGCAAAGATGAGTGTGAGATTAGACGAGCCTTTCACTCAATTCCTTAAATGAAAGCTTTATGATCTTTATCAAAATCACATTCAGAATCTTTAAAAATTGCATGTTGATAACCAAAATAATGCCTGAGATTATAGCTAACTTAATTAATAGGAAAGGCAGAACAATCAAAAGTTTGCTACACATGATATGTACCTAGGATCATGGCCAATGAAAGACCTACTTCGGTTTCTTAACAGTTTAACCACCCTAACATAAATAGGCCAAAATTATTGAGCTTATAGTTCCAATGACTACAAGCATTTGTGTGTGTGTGTGTAAAAAAAAGAGAAAACAATGAAGATGAGGGAAACAATGTATCACTTACTTTCTTCCTTAATCGCCTTTTCCTTGCAGCCTCGCGGTTTTGCGCAAGCCTCCTCAGAGTCTAGAAAACATGCACACAGACACGTTGTTAAGACAAACGACTATGTCAAGATAGTTTCAAAAGAAAATTATGGCATCTCATAACCTTCTGATCTTTATTGTCCTTTGATCTGTCACTTGAATCAGAACCTGCATTGACTATAGATCGACCCTTTTCGAGCTGCAAAATCATCACCGAGATATTAATCCAGATTTCAGGTGACAAATGCTATAACAAACCATCAGAGGTGAATTAAATAAAACAATTTAAAGAAACAAAATCACCACAGAGACTGAATTAATTGATCTTCAATCCAAAAATAAGAATCCATTTGATGAGTTTCACAGCAGTAGATTACCATAAGATTTCTATCCTCTGTATCCACATCTGTTGAGATGTCGGTCCTTGGACTACCATCTGCCATGGCTGACTCACCCCAGGTCTCGTTACTATAGACAGAATTAGAAACCACGTTCAGCCATTTACTGTTTTGTGATGGCAACCTATCACAGGCTGACACCTTATTCCGATAGCGGATGAATTTGTATTAATGGAAGCAGCTGCCTATTAGAGAAACAAACAGGCAAAAAAATAGCAGGTGATTGATTGATTCTTGTGCATTACATGAGATTATTCATTGTACTCACTGTTAGACAGTAACCAGTACTCACTGTTAGACAGTAGATATTCATTGTACTGAAATCCAACAAAAAGACCCAAATGATAGGTTTGTTTCCCAAATACAAATAAGATGAAAAGAACCATCAAAACACAAATAATGACCCCAGATAAGTACTTGTAGAGAACAATGTTGCCTATAAAGAAAAAAGAGCATAACCTGTCCATAGTGAATGAGGAAAACCAAAATATACTTTTTGTATGCTTCCACAGCTATAGCATTTAAACTAGTCATCGGTGCACAACCTGCAAAAAAGAAAACATAACAATAATTCACTATAAGAGTAATTCAGTGTGAAATTCTTAACATATATAGAAGTGGTCAGATATTACATACATTACAAAGAAGTTCTCAGGCTTTCTGAAATTGCATAAGACCAATGAGAAGGTCACACCACATTTGTGGAAGTGTTATCAATTACACAATCAATGCAATAAATTCAATACTTAGACTCGCACTGAAATTAAAACAAAACTCACAAACCAAACATTTTCAAATTAAGAAATCACGGGAACATAAAACATAAATAAAGTGTTGAAACAATAAAAAAAAAAAAAACAGACCTAGGATGAGCAAGGCAACAAGAAGAGGCCCAGGAACGGGAAGGGAGAGGCTGCCAACAATCCCAGGCCGCCAATATCTCGACTAGTTTCAGCAGGTCACAGATCCATCCGCTCATGCTCCTTTCAGGGATGGTGGGGGAGTCGGTGCGCCGTTAATCCCTCCCTGACAAGTGCCTCACCTTGATCTTCCAATCCCTCTCCACTGGTGACTAGAGGCGTCGCTCGCTCGTCTACAAGCGCCGACTGAGGATGAAGGAGGAGATCGAGTCATTACCGGCCCTCGCTAAACACCCAATCGGATCTCGACTCCCAAATTGGGACCCTATTTTCCCGATTCAACAACATGGAGAGAGAACCTCCTAATTGATGGGGAGATTACAGATCTGAGGTTTTGACAATCTCACTTTTTTTTTTAAATTGAAAAAAACCTAATTTTAAAATCGAAGAATCAAAAGAAGCTGAAAAGAAGCTGAAAATGAGGATAGGGGAAGCATTATACCAGAGATGAACAGGTCCTTAGATCCAGCCTCCTCGTCGCGCCCGCTCCGATCCTCCTGGAGCCTCCTCGAATCCAGCCTTCTTGGCGCCGTCGTGAGGAGACGAACAGGTCCTTAGATCTGCCAATCTGTGGGGGTGAAGATGCAGAGGGGATGGGGAGGGAGGGAGGGAGGGCGGTGGAGCAGATTTGGAGATGGAGATGGGGTTTTCGCTCCAGCGAGAGAGAAGAGAGTAGAACTAAGAACAGGTGGACGGGAAAGTGAAACCCTTGGCTGAAATGGAGAGATTTGGATATAGTCGGAAAATCTCGTAGGCGGGTGTTTAAATTAATTCATGATTTCATTCCGCGCCTTTTATAAAAAATTTCAATATAAATATTTAACATCGGTCTAAAATATATGGTGATGTCTATTTTATTTTTAACATCGTAAATTTATAAACCGATGTTAAAAAATTATTTAACATGGCAGGTTTTTCCGACCGATGTTAATCACCCGATGTTAAATAACAGAATTCTAGTAGTGAACGTTTATTCAGGCGACGAACATATTCAAGCCACGAACAAAGGAAGAACATTGGTGGCTAGAGCTTAGAGTCCAACAACCTCTGTCAGAATAGGATTCAGGCGACGAACATAGGGCCCAACTACGCTTTTTCATCGCCTGAATTAGGCCAAAAAATAGGCCATTTGGCAAAAAAAAAGTAGGCCAGTGGGGTTCATTTAATACTATTCATTCAGGAGAGGGACCTAGGGCTATATTCGTCGCCTGAGGCATGCCAAAAAAGTAAGCCGGTTGAGTGACATTTAATACTGTTCACTCAGGAGAGGAACTTAGGGCTATGTCCATCGCCTGAGTTACCGCCAAAAAGCAAGCCAGTTGGCACATTTATTTTTTGTTCACTCAGGAGAGGAACTTAGGGCTATCTCCGTCGCCTGAGATATGCCAAAAAAGTAAGGTGGTTGGATGTCATTTAATATTGTTCACTCAAGAGAGGAACATAGGGCTATGTCCGTGGCCTGAATGTTCTTTTTGAATCACGAATTTCAGAGACTCCCCATTTCTCCATTTGTCTCCTCCCTATCCATCTCTTTGCCATTTCACTCCCCTAATCACCTTCTAGGTAGGTCTTTTCCATTTATCAACTTCATTCCTCCATTTTTAAGTAAGGTATGTTCAAATATCTTATGTTTTGTATGAATATGTTTATAAATTAGGTTGGTGATCGAAATTGATGATGAGAATGATGTGATAATGAGAATGTGGTTTCAATTAAGATAGGTTATGGGAAAATGGATTATTTATGTTGATTTTTTTGTGTTGATTACGTATATGTCTATATATTAGGTTTTTTTTATTGAGAATAATGTGATAATAAGAATGTGGTTTTGAAATACATGTTTGTGATTGAAATTGATGATGAGAATGATGTGATAATGAGAATGTGGTTTTGAAGTTGATGAGGAGAGTGTATTTTAGATTGAACATATGGATTGAGAATATGTTCTAGACTGAGAATGAGATTTGGAATTGATGATGAGAATGAGAATGTATTTTCGATTGAGAATTTTGTATAGGTTGAGATTGAAATTGAGAATGCATTTTACAATGTGGATTGAGAATGTGTTTTAGAGATTGAAATTGATATTGACAGGACGATAATGGGCGATTGAAGTTGGATGCAACTCCCTCACGCTCACGCGGACTATCAAATAGGAATCTTTAATTTTATGGAAGCTATGAGAGCGTATGCGATTAGGAGTGGGACTACTCATTTCCTTTGTCTGTGTAGAAAGTGTCACAATAACGAATGGGTAACCGTAGATGAGATGCACTCAGATTTGGCCCATTATGGGATGTGGTCTTGTTATACAGTTTGGGACAAACATGGAGAGAGACCAGCTGATATGAGAAATGACCAGAGACGAAATCAGATGTTGGATGAGAGGGCATTTTCCTCTGATCATGGTCCTATTATGGATATTCTACATGATGCCTTTCCTTATCATGCTGGGTACAATGCACACATGGATGCTGACGAGACTACTGAAGAACCCGCGTTCGAAGATGTCGTCGATGATGATTATATGAAATATCAGAGGCTTCTAGAGGCGGCTCAAACACCATTGTATCCCCGCAGCAAGTGGACTGTTCTAGAGGCATGTCTAGATTCCATGAAGTTGAAGGCAGAGTGTGGATGGGCAGATAGAAGCATGGATCTGAATTGCAAACACTTCTCGAAGTTTTTGCCAGAAGAAAACCAATATCCAATTGATTGGAAGAAGATGAAAAGTGTGATTAGGGACCTTGCATTTCGGTATGAGTTGATCGATGCTTGTGAGTACAATTGTGTACTGTTTTACAAGCAGTACGCACAACTAGAATCATGTCCTAAGTGCAACACTTCGAGATGGGAGACTGACGAGGGCAACAGCGGTCGAAGGGTTCCAAGAAAGGTCCTTCGGTACTTTCCCTTGACCCCAAGACTGAAGAGACTCTTCATGGAGCCGAACAATGATAATGGGTATACTCTTGTTGGTGGCTATTTGGGCAAAATTAGTGTGTAATTTCCTTGTCTTCATTCATGCCTATGTACTTTCGGTAACATTCAAATCAATTTAGGTGTGTTCCACTGTATATCTTTCATTAAATTACTTCACTTGATCAAAACTCTATGTGGACTACTAAAGTACTCATGATTTCTAAAAGTTTGCAATGGGTTAAATGGTTGTGTTTTTGGTGGATTGGTTTGTGTTTCTGTCTACTTTGCTTCTCTCACACATTGTTTATTTGACTCTTAATTTGCTTCTGATTCATATGATTCATATGGCTTGCTTCTGATTCATATGGTTTCCAGGTAAGGTGCGCATAATTAAGAGCAACAAGACTGTGCAAATGATGCAGGCGACGGGGGGGAAGAGGCTCAAGATTGAGTACTCTATGTTCCACAAGGGGCCTGGCACCCGGGAGATGTAACTGCTCATTTTCTTTTTTGTTTTTGTGCTTCTTGAAAATGTTGCTCTCAATTGTGAGTCTGTTTGATGTTTTTGCACTAGAAGGCTGGTTTCAATGTTTCACTGCTTGCAGACTACTTGTTCGATTAAATGCTTGTTCTAAATGAAGTGGTTTTTATCTAGAATGGAAATTTCTGATTTTCGCAGCTGGATATGGACGTATTTGATCGATGTTTTTGAGCTGCTGCACTTGAAATCAAATTGAAAGTTGCAATCTGTGTAGTTTCGGCTTTTGGTGTTCTTGTTGTGTCTTGGATCTAATAGAAAGCTTGCTGTCACGCTCCCATCTTCTTTTTCCATTGCAATCATTCAAGCTTGATCTCACGAGAGAGCTGTGTGATGCTTAGTTCAAATTTTTGCAAATTCATTGCTTTGCTGATTTTTTTTAAGTTACTGATTTTGTATCGTTATATACTTATATTACTAGTTTTGATAGATTCCAAGGCTTTAATGTGGATCATGGTATAAAGTTTTACTGATTATGTATGAATAGTTATATTTGCATGACTTTGTATTCATGATTACATTTGAATTATTATATTTGCAGGACTGTACATATTATATTTTCAGATTCTCCCCTCTTGTCTTTCTATTGCATTGAAATCCATTTTAGCTCCTGAAAATCCATTTATTTCTATTCAAATTTTACTTAATTGGTCAAGTTAATTTAGTTTTGATCCGTTGGGCTAACTGACTTCTTTTGACAGGAAAAATTAAAGGCACTTGTTGCGGCGGAACTAGCACCTAAAGAAGGAGAGGCTGATGACCCTAGCCAATTGGACCCAATCCCCATCGAAAAACAGACAGCTATGATAATGGAATGCTTCGGCGAGAGAAGGGGAACCGAAGTCCGAGGTATATCCTTTATTGAACTAACCTCATAATCTGGGGAAAAAAAATTAAAACTTGCATATATAGATACAACCATTCGATTATTTGGATAATACATAAACTGAAATAAAACAAATTGTGTTATACTTGCATATATACATCATCATTTCAATACAACTTAAAACTTGCAACATATTGTGTTCCTCAAAGCTTGCTACATAGATATAATATACTTAAAACATATTTGTGTACCTCAAAACTGAAAACTTGCATATATAGATATGTTCTACTTATAAACAGATTTGTGTGTGTTATACGTGAGTGTATGACTATATCCTTTTCTTGAAGACATGGGTGCGGCTGGTCAGCGGCCTGCAAAGAAAAGGGGGGGACCGTGGACTGCAAGGGCGGACGAGAGGCAGAAGGAGGTGGAGGAAGCGAAGCTACAAGCTCAGCGGGCAAAGGATGAGGCTGCAGCAGCGAAGGAGGAGGCTGCAGCAGCAAAGGGTGAGGCCGCGGAAGCAAAGAAGGAGGCGGGGCAAGTTAGAGCTGTGAACGAAGCGCTGGAGTCGCGCATGTCAGACTTGGAGAATAAGATTTGTTATTTCCTAGGTGGAGTTGCGTGCTCGCATCCGTCATTCAACTCAGTTGCACAACTGTCTGCACCATCTAACCCTCCTCTTGTGTCTTCTCAGCCCTCCTCCCAGCAGTAGAAGGTATCACACAACCATCCTCTATCCTATAACGCACCTTTTTGGACTTGTCTACTACTTTGGCATATATTGTTCGGATTGCTTGTGTATTTTGTGGCTGTGTAGATTGAATTGCAGGTTGTATTTTGTGTTTGTCTAGATTGAAGGATTGAATTGCAGGTTGTTAATGTCCTTGTAGGGATATTGAATTTGTTTGGATTTGTGTGGATTGAAGGATGGAATTTCGTGTTTGTGTATATAATTTTTCTGTTTGGAATCTCTTTGAGTTGTGTGGATTGTATGTTCGTATATTGAATTACAGGTTTCGTGCAAAAAAAACAAATGCACAGGTTTTCTGCAAATTTTCGGTATAAAAACAGGGGGCAAAAAGCGATTTGCGATTTTTTTTTAAAATCTATACGCAATCAGGCGACGGACATCAGACGAATATAATTAAATACTTGTGGCTTAAACAAACTCAAGCCACGAACTTACTAACAAACAGGTCGCTTGGATGTTTTGCCCTCTTGTGAACCATTTCAGGCGACGGACTTTTTCCTTTCCCGTTGGTGGCTTGAAGCAATTTCTTTTATCCCTCTCCCATTCAGGCGACCATAAACTTAGTATAGGTCCGTCGCCTAAAACATCAAGCGGCGAAAATGCCTTTCAGGCGACGATTTTCGTCCGTCCCCTGAGATGTAATTTGGCATAGTGTAATAGACCTTCAGAATTGGTTCCCATACCTCATGCTGCTAATGTGGTAGGTTGTTGTAAGTGGGTTTTCATGATTAAGAAGAAACCAGATGGATCAGGGTGTTTGGTAGAAAAGGGCTTCAATCAGGATCAAGAGGGTGTCGATTACTTTGACACTTTCAGTCTAGTCATCAAACCCACAACAATCTATCTTTACTGAGTATTGTTGTCACTCGGAATTGGCCTCTTCGACAGGTGGACATCAACAATGCATTCTTAAATGGAGGCTCGGCTGGAACTGTTTATATGGATCAACCGCAAGAATATTTGTCATTTCTGATCGATCATCATATGTTTGCAAGCTTAAAAAAGCTACCATGCCAACCCGCAAGTATATTCTAGAGTGATTTTTTTTAATGTTCTACGCTAAATAAATCAGTCCCTCAGTCCCTCGCATGTGAACACACAATGGAGTCTTAAGCCACCATGCCAACCCACAAGGTTTCTGATTATAACCAATTAAGTTTGTTATTAGAAAATCTGAAATGACCCTTTCTATTTTAGTGGCATCATTAACGCAAGAAGTTGCTCCACATATGAATTAACTGTCCACGTGTCTCCCCAGATCATGCCCTATTTTGCTAACATAAAGGAGATATCTGAACTTCATCCCCAAATTAATATCCCCAATCACTCTCTTGATCGATCACCTTTTCCAATCTAAACAACCATATGGATCACTATTTCACTGAACTCCTTAGCTGCTTAGTCTCGGATCAATCCCCTTACACCCCTACAAATGCTTCTTCTATCCCTACACCAATGGTGGCTACCGAGCCAACAACCGATAATGCGATTCCTCGAGATGACAACAACTTTGCAGCTCCCACCTCTAATGGCGACAATTCGTCCCAACACAATCCCATTCTCCGTTCTCTACGATTTTTCGACGAGTTTGTCAAGATCAAAAAGTATGCTCTATTTAGTCTTTACTGCCATTGGTGTTACCTTAATTAAATGTGCTCATTCATTCATGCTTTGTTGTCTATTTTCCTTTAATTAATTTGGTGTCATGATGAACTATGTATGTATACAGCTCCATGGAGATGTTTCCTTTACCTGATAATGATGTGGAGCTAGGGTTTCCACTGCCTCAAACTACTGAGGTACGAGTTATTCCGAACCCGGCCTTTTATTTCCTTAAGAACCCTAATGAAACTTGTATTTTGTATATAATTATGTTATATACTAACTTTCCTAGATATAGGCAGTGTTCTAAAAAAACGTTTGGCGGTAGGGTAGGGTTAAGGGTCTAGACGAATTTCAAGGTTACTCTTCACAATCTAGGCAGGGTTTAGGTTAGGGTCTAGACAGGTCTTGAAGGGTTTTGTAGAACAGTGGATATATGCATGATCAGTTCAAATTGTTCTTAGAAGTGGAATCAAAACACTCATTTCTCTTATTTTCAGGGTGCAACGGATAGCTATGGATATGGAAGTCGAATGACGGATCTTTTGATCTCTCTTTCGCTAAAAAGCGAATCCAACATTCACAAGCTCAATGAGCTAGTTGAGAAGGCAGTTAAAGAGTTGACACAAATGGTTTTAGAGAATGAACCCCTCTGGGTGTACGATGAACAAAAAAGGACCCAAGTTTTGAATAGTCTCGAGTATGATAGGCGGTTCAGAGAGCTGGAGATGACACTAGATAACATAATCAAGGTTGTCGTCAATGCAGAGATGCCTACGGAACTACCCAATGCCGATGGGAGTAGTTCCTTTGAGACTTTAGCTGGTCATATTGACTTAAAGTCCTCAGATTCCATGCCTATCGTAGCAACACGAGAGACTGTGATTGTTTCGGTTCCTCCTCTTTGCATCGTTGAAATTATGATGGACGCGGTTAGTCTTGAAAAAATGATTGCATTTTATTGATCATGTACTCGGTCTATATGTTGGTTGTAACATAGCACGCCTTGTCTTGTTCAGCGGCTTTGGTCATTTGCATTCGGTGATATGTTATCAAGAGCCATTGTCTTGGAGAGTTTGGCGAGTGGTGATCCAAGCACGCGTGATGGCGCTGTTCAAGTGGTAATATGTTATACCTTGCTTGTGCTCAATTTGATTCATAAGTAACAAATAGCTTATGGAAACTTGATCTTGATTTTGCATAGATGAATGTGGAGTACCATGGACCGTCACCTCTTGTGCCTACGCGACAAAGCTACTTTGCACGACACTGCAGGCAACTGACCTCCAACACTTGGATAGTAGTTGATGTTCCGTTGGATGAAATCATTGCAAACCCGGACACAAACATCAGAAGGAGACCATCTGGCTGCTTAGTTGAAGGTGTTGATCAGAATGGATACTCAAAGGTGACGACAAGCCTAAGTTAAGTACATTGCATCGTCAATCTCTAAAGCTAATCCTATGAACTAATATTTGTGTCTTTAGGTTACTTGGATTGAGCATGTGGAATGTACCAATCAACCTGTTCACCCTTTGTTAAAGCCCTTACATGACTCGGGGTTCCTGTTTGGTGCGAAGCATTGGGTTAATACCTTACTCCGCCAATGCCAACACCTTGAAGTCGTGACACAACGTAGCTTATCTACTCTTCCGAGTGATCCTATTGTAGGTCTAGACGCATTGCTTAGATTGCGTGATCGGATGAGGAGGAGCTTCTATGGCAACCTTAGCGGATCTAGCATTCACGTATGGAAGCCAATTCCGGTGCCTGAAGCACAAGATGATGTGCTGATTCGTACCGGGGAGATTGAGAATCGGGATGGTGTAACACTCACTGTTAGTGTCACCTCTTGGCTTCCTCACACACAAGAAAGAGTCTTCGGTTTCGTTGTAGATGAAAGAAATCGATCTATGGTATGTTTATATATCGTCTCCTTCTACTAGCTTTCTATGGTGATAGTAGTCGAAAACTTGTGTTCAATTGATCGATGTTTACAGTGGGATATGATTGCAAGAGGACATAGAGTGGACGAGACGCTTCATCTTAACAGTGGTCGGAGTCCAGATAGAATTGTTTCCATCATCAAAATGTTGGTAAGTTTTGATGGCTTCGTTACTTTCGTATCGCTATGGAATGATCTTCGAGTAACAAACAAATGTAATGTAGGATGAAGAGGGCAAGAGGGTTCCGACGGCCCTTCTCCAAGAAGGGTGCTACGACCCAATCGAATCATACATCGTCTATGCACCCGTTGCTACCGCGCAGATATTCGGAGTGTTGGATGGACAAGGCTCAGATGATGATGTGAGCATAGTGCCTTCGGGGTTTGTCATACATCGAGGAGGGGAAAACATCGGAGGAAGCGTGGTGACTGCTCTGTTCCAGCTCTTTGATAGGAACTCGAGGTTGGGTTTCGTACCTCCGGACAGCGTCAAAACTGTGTATGGGTTCATCACACACACTCTAAATGCAATTAGAAATTCTCTTTCTCAACCTTCTTGAACTCGTTAGTCGAGTATGTAGGAGAGACGTCGACGAAAATTTCTTGTCACTGGCTTGCTTTTCCATTAAAACTGCAAAATACCCAAACCCTCCTTTTGATTCGAAACTGGGAACAGCAAACTGAAATAACCTAACCAACAAATGACAGAACAAAAAAAGCTATCTTTCGGTTTTGTTCTGTTGAAGATGCTTGTGTGGTTCATCCCAGTTCAAGGTTGAAGATAACTCATTGGAGCAGGAGTCATTTAGCCAAACGACGCTGTATGCAGTCCACTAAAGCAATTTAAGTATCCAGCTTAAAGTGCAGCGTTTTGGTTCAAATACGAAGTCGTTCTGATCCTCTCGGTTCTCCTGCACACAGATAACCATTTTTCATTCCTCGATTGTCAAGTTGATCTGTTGATTAGTGTAGAGTAGTTGGTTACAGTGCTTGAGCACGTGGAGATCTAGGAGCATGTTGTTAGTCGATCTCCCAGTCTATAAATAGGTTGTTGCAGCTTTCATTTGATGTAACTGATTTTTCTCCCAATTTTTCTTCAATTCAATAACAATGGTGGACTGAGTCCGTTTCCACAAAAAACTTTCTTTGAGATCTCAGTTTTCTACATGGTATCGGAGCTGAGGTTCGGCTGGGTGCGGTGCGGTCTGGGATCCTAGTCTAATGGGTTGGCCGGCCATAAGGCTTAAGTCGTCAAGTACAACTGGCGGATATTGCGGGGCTCGGTAGTTGCAATTGAGGGGGTGTGTGGAAAGATGTGAAATAACATCACGCATTGATAAAAAAAATATGAATCCAAACCTTGCATATAAGCCGGTAGGCTACCCACCTAACACCAATTGGTTTTAGGATCGGCTTGTGTGCTCGGCTTTGTTAGCGCGTGTGGGCGTGTGACCTCCACGTCGTATGACCCGCAGTGATTTAACATGTTCTTTGTAGCGTTATTCAGCCATCTATATCTAAAGTTAACGAGTGAAGAACAAAAGATCTTACAATCTTGCAGAGTATGACAACTCTTAGCAAACTCGAGTGATTTCCCCAACCACCATCACATGTAAAAAAAAAAGAATTTTTTTTACAATAATCCATGTCCTACGGACAATCTCAGCTGACCTGTCAATGGAAGCAGAACTTGCAGAACTCACTCACGTCTGTCATGACCGTCACTGGCAAAGGTTAGGTGTTTTCGCATCAGGAACGACATCAGAGAATGCGAAGTCGTATGACTGTCACTGGCAAAGGTTAGGTGTTTTCGCATCAGGAAGGACATCAGAGAATGCGAAGTCGTGAAATGGAGGACCTGCAGGCAATGCAACCGAGGTAAGAATGACTAAAAACAAAGGTTTGCAGCTGGGAAAGGATTGACACTTTGAAAACAGACACAAAGCGAACAAGGTAGAATGCACAAGTTCGTAGATCAAAATAAGACCTAAAACAAGCTCAGCCATCTAGTTATGTAATTATGTTAACTGACCTTCTTGTCCACCTAGGATGTAAAATGGAACATGAGCAACCATCCTCTTGCCACCTTCCATCCAATTAACGGTCCCTGGATCAGGCTTGGGCCTTCTTGCAGGTTGAGAAGGCCCCAAAACAGACAAGCAAATTGCCGGTTCATTCATCAATCCCAAATAATCACGAGCACGTGTCCAGACCCTCTCATCAGACGTACGAGACCGTGCTACCTGAGATGTAAAGAAAATTACAAAAAGGTCAAGATTTTCTTTACTAGACAGCCATCTCAGGACTCGTCACTAAATCATTTTAATCACTCATTGGAAGGCTGAGAAGGATGCAGAAGACATCAGAGGAACAGGAGGATAAGAAGGAACTAATCTGTTACATTCTAAAAGGTAACACGCCTATTCAATCATGGATATATACTAGAGTTCAAGATGGGAAACACAAATCTTATGAAGAGTAATGTGGAATGGAAGGCATGATTTACATCAAAATTCCACAGTACAAGAAAATCTGAATGCTAGAATTTTCCGTTGATAGGAACTTTTTCAATCAGAAGTCAGAACACTCCAAGGCATGTAGCTATATTAATGTACTCAACAGAAGTGCTCAGTTGTAACTTCCAGAGGGTAGATATCACTTCTAAAACTAGCCTTGAAGTGGTAAAACACTTTTCGCATGCAGCAGCAATGATCTATTTTAAATTTGTAACTATTTTTACGTTTCATGTTTCCTCCACCACACCACATCCCTCCATTTATTCTCTTTTATTAGGCTAACAAAATAAGTCAGTAACGTGGGTATAATGTATCTTGTTCTCTCTGTCATTTCTCATCTAAACAGTACTCATAAATAAACTAATAAGTCAAGATTTTCTTTACTGGACAGTAGTAACTCAGTTTCATGTGATGCATTATATTCTCATGTAACACCCACCTTAGACAAGGAGACACGTGCTCTGGGAAGTAATTCACGGTGATAGGTAGCAAGCTTTGCAATAGCTGTCACAACAAAGCATAGAAGCCTTGATTGTGATGATTTTCGAGAGACTGGGCCACTAGCGCTAGGAGAAGATTCCTGATGTAGGCCTAAGCGACTTTATAACAAAATATAGAATCAGAATGAAGTTATCTTAAAATACAGTTACAGGAGGTTTCAAAAGGGCTATGAAACTGACCTAGCTGAAAGGTTTTCATATAAAAGTAATTCCATACTCTCGAAAAGTTCACGAGCCGCATCTTTGTGAGATTCACCGCCTCCTCCATGCTCACCAATTGCCCAACATAATTGTAGAGCCAACTCTGACTATCAAAGTAGAATATAGGGAAAACTCAAAACAGGTTCAATGCATGGGCACATATACAGAAAAGGGCAGCTCACGGACCTTCTCTGGGCCATCATAAGCTTCTCCAAGTCTGTCCATGATAGGCTTCTGCAAATAATTTGATCCAGAAATTTTAGAAGATAGGAAATCTCATCTTTAATTTACAAAGTAATGAAACCATTTAAAACAGCAGGAATGCAAAGGCTGTCAGAAGATACCTTCAGCAGAGCAACAACATTCGGTGATCGTTGAAATGCAGCTAGCATGAACTCTAAAAGCCTCTTCCGAATCTAATTGGCATTCAGCTTTAAAAGAGTTACTTGTCAAGTTGGCAGAGCTCAGAGCTCAAACAATCCAACATAAGCACTAGATCTACAAGCATAGATTATAATATCTAGCTTAATTTGAATTCATCACAAAATAGATGGAGATGTTGTAAATAGTTTCCATGTGAATTAAATGCACGGAAATAACTAAATACTTCAAAGATCTTGTTCCCTAGAAACTGTTAACATGTAGTTTTAGATGAATATACCTCATAGCAGAAAATCTTGTTGGAAAATATTGTTGAATTCCTTGACATAAGTGAAGGAATTAACGCACAGATCAATGCTGCAAAAAATTACAGGTAGAAGCGATCCTTCAGTAGTAGCAAAAAGGTCTATGGAGTAATAAAGAAGAATCAAAATACGCTGGAAACATTCACAATATTGTTCCTTACAATCATTCACATCACGCAATGCTATGGCAAAATAAATATCAAGAAGGTGGGGTGCTATCATAAGTGATTCCTTGAGTCTGGCAGAGTGTGCACCAATTGCAGCAGCCTGTAGTCCTGCTTTGATTCCAGGAGAAGACCAATGTCGGCCCTAAAAATAAATAATAAGTGCCTTTCAGGACATCTCACATTCTCACATTATTAGAGAGAACCATGTTTTTCGAGAACAGAGTAGCACCAACATCATTAACAAAATCTAACACATATGTCAATCAGCAAACAAAGACAGAAAACCACAGCACTATTGACATCAGAAATATTATGCACACACAATGTGACCCTTCCACCATTGTGTATAAGGGTCAGCATCAATCTGAAGTGAAAGTCTACTAACAAGGCCCTTTACATCCAGAAAATGCGAGCCTCCCACCATTGTGTCTTATAATGCAGAGAAAAACATTGCAAAACATATAGCAGTCAGCACCTGATGCAATGAAGAACTTTCTATTGTTCTCTTGGTTAGCTCCATATTCTCTATTAAGATGAAGCAAAGTTGGTGATGGCAATCAAAGCAATGCTTTAAAGCCTCACCAAGAATCAAATTTATCCATCAAGTGTGAGTAGAGTGCTACCAATTATGGTGCATTTTAACTTTTTTTAACGGGCTTAAAGCAAAGCAGGATGTTAATTAAATGAAAGGAAAGATTCATACTTACAAATATGCTAAATACAACAATTTATATATTCACTTCCCACACTTTAATTATTTTAAAAAAAAAACACAGCTTATTTTGTCATGACTTGATTAGTAGTGTTAATAGTCTACTAGGAAGTAGGAAGCCATCTATTACTATCACCGCTAATCCTCACTTGTATGAAATTCTTCATAGGCTTAGGGTATTTAGCTCTACAAAAATAAACACAAACTTAAACTTCCCTTATAGGCATGGATTTTATTACATGGCATTTCCATCCGCTAGCACATATGGGGTCTTGTTATAACAGAAGCCAACCAAAACATAGTACAAGATGTATGCTAGTTTTTCTGAGAAAATACATACATTTTTGTAGACCTAATGATAAATAACCCATGACCCCTTCATGTCACTCTGTTGATAAATGATTGGCTCTCTATTTGTCACACTTTGTTCACAAAAATATCCATTGAAAGCTTGACATGCTACGCAATTTTCAAGAACAAACTTTCCTAGGCCAAAATAGGTTGCTGAAAAGTACAGTTGGGGTAACTGAACTAGGTAATCATATGTCGCCATATGGTGACACTTAAATATTTCTTTATAGAAGGTAATACTGCACAACTCCCTAGTATAGTGGCAATATTTCCATTATATTGACATTTTATACTGATAGTTTACCATAGATCAAGGGATATTAAACTAACATTTGAAAAGAAAACGAACGTTCAAGAGAAAGAAGCACTGTTGATCCCAATCTGCAAAACTTGTTCCCCACCCCTCACAATTCACAAATATGGCATGTAACAACAATACATCAAACCTAGAGCTCAGACCCTCCCAAAGAAGGTCAAGTCCCAACAATAATGCAGCCAATGATGTGTAGCAAGATCCATAAAACACCTAGTAAAGAAGGACATAAAATCCATCATACCGCAATGCCATCATTCTCGTCTTTTAGAAGGTCAAGAAAGGAAGGATCGGCCACATCAAGTGCACTGCTATCCTCAGATTCAGAATCACCTCCTCCATCTGCTATAGTTGAACCGGTGTAAGCTTCATCCATAAGTGCAAGAAGCATCTACATCCAAGCATGACGCAAATTCCTGGTAAATTAAGGTACAAAAAGAAGAAAATGTGCAAGAATTATGGTTACAAAATTAACCTCAGGAGCTGTACTCTTCTGAATTGAAGCTATGCTGCCACCAATCAGTGATCCAGAACTCTGTTCCACTCTCTCTAGAGCCACTACCAGTACTAGCAGAAAAAAGGGAACCAATAAGTGATGGATAAAAGGGTGTGTGTGGTCAATAAGAAAACTACTATCGATTCAAGCAACCCCTCCATATGTGCTAGTTATTTTTATTTTTATCTATTATTTTAAAAAAAAATAGCCGGTCCTGTATGTATAGATGGGCGGTCTTGGACAAGATAATTAACAGGCTAGGCAAGGCTAACCTATCCCATTTTCTGGAGCAACGGGCCTGGCCCTAGTCCAAGCCTAGCCCTGATCATGTCTTGAGTATGGTTAGATTTAGATGTCATGCATGCAAATGGTTAATGACCAAATGAAACACTAGCCAAGTGAAAAACTTCAGCAATGATAACTGTGGAATTTGAAAACATTGATATTTCATCCCATATACCGACTAGCTAATGTGGTAATATTGACATACAAAACATTATGCAATAAGAATGTAACATTTTGAAGGTTAAAATAGTCAGGCAAGAAGCACTAGAATTTCAATAACTAGTCCTAAACAATTTGGCAGGCACTACAAAGTAGCCACGTACTCTTTCAGATTACACTGAATAGGAAAGGTGCAAGTGCATCCCAAGGGAGCTCTAAACAAAGAGAATATGTAATTGTTTTTTTGAAAACTCACTCGGCAAGTCCACTATAGAATGGAATAATGGAAGAAATGATCCTGGAGAAACCAAGGCGGGAAATATCTTTAGAAATGTTTTCTCCAGTCTGCACGTGAAATCCAATCATAAACTCAGTATCAGCATCTTCGTCAAGGTAGCATAGCAAACAGCATCAGAAATCAAAACAGTACTCATTGAAGAGTCCAATTAAACATTTAGATCTGGTAATTTGTTTGAATTCATTCAAAAATATGATATGTTGACTCTTTCTCAATCTAAGGATATCACATAGTGCCACTGAAAGGAATTTAAAATTTACTCTCAGTACTTTCATATCTTCAGAATATAAGATAGAACTGCCTTTACATTTTGGATCTGATTCATCTAATATTCTGAAATCACTCACACCCATTACAGACGCAACAGAATTTATTTATTATTAACTGATAAGAAAAGCCAAGAGAAGGATTCAAATCCTTGTTAGTAATATGGATACTTGAACGTTAGATTCACTTAATACGAACAGAAAAAAAAATAAAAGATCAAAAAAGGAAGATAGATAGAGACTGAAACATATATATTATGGTATGCATGATGCATCTATAAAAACACTACATAGTGCCACTGCATGCTTTGACCAGCCAAGTTAGCAGCGGAAATTTTTTTTATTGCTAGAAATATGCGGAATCTATATTATTTAATACTCCCTCCGTATCGCAAAACTTGTAGTTTTAGCTTTATGCACACTTATTAATAATACCTATATTTCCTTTACTTTTATAGGATAAAGTACCTAAAAGCACTAATTATTACCTATAAAAAGAGCAATCATTACCTATAAAGATAATAACTATAGCTAAAACAACAAGTTTTTTGATACAAGTTTACTACGCTAAAACTACAAGTTTTGCGATACGGAGGGAGTACAACTAAAGCAAAGGAAGTAGAAGCCATTTTGGATTATTCTGCACCACATGGCAATCCACTTAACAAAAGTTTTGATGTGTCATCTTATTAATTTTTTGTATTTTCTAAAATTTGTTAAAAACTTCACTAAACAAAGAATCTCTTTTAATGAGACTTTATCTTATTGTCGATCCCAAATGATTTATTAACCCTAACAACATAAAGATTTTATAATCTGCATAATTTGATTTGTAAATAATATATACTCGATATATTTTCTACATTGACCAATTGTACACTCGTACCTAACCTAACAATATGCACATTGTTGTACATTCAAACTAAATTTTTAAATAATGTAATAATCGTGAAGAGAAGATGGTTAATTTTAGTAAATATATTAAGTAAATAAATTTGGATATGCTAAAATTTGTAACTTTGTTTTTCAAATTAAGGTCAAGCAATTAATGTTGATAAAGCCAATTTTTTACAAAACACATGGATTAGTCAACTATTTGGTGGTCAAGTAGAAGATTGTAGTTTGAGTTCTTCTTTAGAAAAATATTTTATATATTATCTATTATGTTGGGGGTGTGCTTTGAAAAATAAAAAGTAGCTGCTAAATATGAAGAAACATGTACACACCCTTACTCATAAACATATTAAAGAAGAAACATGTACCTTAAATTGTAGATGGTGCTTATATCCAACTCAAAATGTTTATTACAATTATCTTATGAATTTTATACGTATATTTAGTTACTAAACAACCCAGTATAATCCCACTTAAAACAGGGTCAGGGGGTCACAAGATGTACACACTCTTACACTAAGCAAATCAAGATGGAGTTTCTGAAAGACCCATAGATGACAGAGTATGACAAAAAATTGGCATGAGCTATGAGGACAAAAAGAGCTGAATTTAGTTAAAATGCTCCAAATATTGATATGGGGCTTATATCCAGCTTAAAGCCACGCTGAAGCCCCAACAGGAATTTTATGCACCATTTTTCAAAAAATTATCATTATATATATATTTATATATATAATTTGTTATGCTTTAATAAATTGTATAATAATAATTTTTTCTTACCAAATGCAAGGAAGTTACACTAGTTTCTGCTAGATTATACTCTACAGTTTAAAGTCTGGTTATATTAGTTCTCTATCAATCATATTTAATAAAGTCTCCCTTCCTTATGATCCATACGACTACATTGTGTTGTCCAAACAGGATTATATCAAACACCAAAAAAAAGGTAAGTGAATAAGCTGTCATGATATAAGATAGGACTTTATATTGCATAACACAAAAATTATTATAATAACGACATAAGTATATTTATAAACAGGAAACATGAAAAGACATACTTTTCTCCATTCCACGCAATTAGCTTCAGTAGCAAAGGAAAGAACTGCACAAGCAAGTTCAAAATCATAGAGATCTGAGAAGTAAATGTTTACCTCCAAAGATAGCAAGAAATATATAACATAACATTGATCAAGTCTATGGTTTTGAACTTGAATAACTTTTTCTTTAAGGAAAAGTGAATTAACTATAAACGCATACAAACTTAGAAATTCTGAAGCTGAATCAAAGCAAAGCCCGCAAACTACCACTTCTACTCAATGTCTTTGACTTATCATTCTTATTCGAGTTGAGAATAGGAAGCTTTGTTTGTCATACCTGAGGAAGTAATGTAGGAAAGGAAGTAGCCAACTTTTTCTTATTTGCAATGAGGAATTTTATTGTTGCTTCTGCAACGACAGGATCTGCAAATTCGCTGCAAAGAATGTAAGAAAAATTCTGCTCAGTATTTAGATCAAACTATTGTCGCCCCTTTGAAGTGAAGCATTTGATATCTTGGTATTTTTACAAAAACTCCTACTCCATTGTAAGAACAGTTGCAAAGCTCAAACTGGAAACCAATTCTGTTCAAAAACTTGTCAAATTTCTGGTCACAATAAAGTGGAGAACTGGAGCTACTTCTCGACTTAATTAATACCCAAGAACCTAGGCTAAAATGAAAAGATTGTCCAAGAGCCTTAAACTTATCAAGTTACTCATTACACCTTTAGTATGTTACAAAATGTCGTCACTCTCATATGGGATGTTTTTCAAATGAATCTATTGAATAAAATTTTAGGTGATGATACTTTTGAAGATTTAAGGGGAAACCGAATATCTTTAAGAGTTCAAGGTATTGACAAAAACAAAATAAAAGATGGTTCACTATCTATCCAAACTTCAAGAAACTATGATGAACATGTATAAGTCTTCAGTGGAGTGGAATGAAATTTATTTTACAGCATATTTAACATTGGGAGCATAACAAACATGAGTAAATCTCATCAGGCCAAAGTGCCTCAAGGCCCTAAACCTAGCAATTAACATTTTTCCCGTAGTATTGTGAAAATATGATATCATAGATTTATGATCTCACTATCCTCCCTATAATCGCTTTCACTCCTTTGTATCACCCATCAAGTGCAACATGACTAGCCTAGATGCACAACAACGACTAAGATCAAACTGTAGAGAGAAAGAGTACAACCAATGAGAACAAAAGAAAATATGGAATTATTTATTAACCCAGCATATTGACATAACATAAAGAGAATATAGTGAAAAGACCAAAGACATGAATTTAAAAAAAAAAAAAAAAAAAACTCTTGACAAACCAATGGGCATTATTACCGGCTCAAGCATGATTTGAAAAAATTTCTCAGGCTAGGATCAGCATCATGAAGAACAAACTCCCCAAAATCAAGGAAAAATTGAAGAATATCCTGCAGAAAAGTGATACCATTTCTCAATATGGTTGCATAGCACTAACAGAATTCAGTGCATCACAATTTGGCTGCAGATGTGGCCAATCTTGACATAGAACTTGACAGTGTTGAACAACAACTGACATTAGAAAAAACCATATTCTTTTCTACAACTGGTTATTAGCACATTACAAGATTCTCTGAAAAATAATACACTGGTTGCTGACAAAACTACTAGACTCAATTAGTGCACTTCCAATAGAGTAACAATTCAGTGGAGGAGATATGTGAGTATGTGTTCCATATACCAGGCTATCCTAATTATATTGGGTCCAACCATTATAACATTCATTCACACCTCTAGAAATTCCTCAATAAAACACGTATCAAACAAATTACAAAAAACAAAAAGGGGGAAAAATATTGGAAGTAAACTGAATCAACCAACAAACCAGTAAGAGAAGGCCGCTGGAGAAACGGGACTGCGAAATCGAAGCTAAAGCACGCTGAAAAAGCTTGTTAATCGCCGAATAAACTCTCGCCACCAAATCCTCAGATTTCTCGGCTTTACATAGCTCGTGGAGCTTTCGCACCTGATCGATCCCCATGAATTCAAGCAATTTATCAAAAAATGAAGCATGTGAAAGCGAATCAAACAGCGAATTGCCTTTGAATAACATAAATTGAGAAGCCAACCGATTCAAGGAGAGAAGCATCGGAAGAAGGATCGGTAGCCAGATTGGAAGAAAGCACTCGAAGATGAAAATCCCAGCTCCTATCGTCCATCATTTTGGGAGGAATCGAGATTGGTCCTGGTAGTGCGTCAGTCACCTCTCGAGCGGTGGTGCACCGAGGTAAGGTTGAAATTGGAGTTCATTTGAGCACTCATTTTCCCATGTAGCTATTTTAATTTTAACTTACAGTAAAAAATAAATAAAATAAAACCCGACACGGTCACACGACCTGACAGATTCCCGAAATTTAACAAAGGGAAGAAGACGAAGATAAGAGTACCTAAAGCCTCTTTAGAGCATCCACTGGTGTTCTTTTAGTTATAGTTTGCTATGATTGAAAGCTATGTTATTTGTAAACTTCACGCATAGGCTGCATAGTGCATTGCTATTTATGGACACAAGATTCATAGCGGGACATATTGGGATTGTTGTTTTCTTATTATATCAAGTTTCAAGTGGCGAGTCAGTGGGTTCTACAACACTGTTAAAGACCCCTTGTATGATCCAATTAACAAAGAAAAATTACATTAAAATTTGTACAACGTTGTAACTTACAGAGAAATAGAGGAGGAAGCAAAGACATCTTCTGGCTTCCTAATTCCCAACATTTTACCCTTAGATTGAGAAACTTGATATAATAAGAAAACTTGATATAATCACGAACTGATCGAGATGAAGAGTGAAGTGAGAGGCTCAAAAAACCCAACTGACAATGAAATTGATTTTTATCTCTTCACATACAGTAGGCAAGATATTGGGATACAACGAGGCACATTGTGTCGTCTATCCGGATATCAAATCGATCTCTTGCAGGAAGACTTGCTCATCCTGCCTTGTCCCCTGGATCCTTTAAGACGAATTCCTCATACAGATCCTTGAGAGCAATCACAAGTGTTGTGATGAGGGGCCCTATGATTGCACCCTGAAAAGAGGACGAAAATCGATCAAACATCACAAGCCAATGAACAACAACATCCCAGTAGATGCGATTAAGCAGGGTTTTGGAGGTCAGGATGTACGCACTCTTTCCCCGAATGAGTCGAGAGAGTGTCTCCGAATGACTCAGAAGAAAAGGAGTCAAGAACACAGGAGGAAAAGGAGCAATAGAGATGCATAAGAGAGGTCAGAAGAAGCATAGACAAACGGACCCAACAGCACATCCCCTAACTCTAAACATCAGCAGCCCGAATGTATCTCCTCCAGTGGTCTCTATCCAATGTCATATCCTCTGAAAGGTTCAGCAGATTGAGGTCCTGTCGGATAACCTCCATCACAAGCCAGTCAAATTATATATTTAAATGTTTAGACCTTACCTCTAGTGCAGAAGAGAACAATGTCATGCCTCCAATGATGCTGAGTCCAGTGAGATAAGCACTGTAGCCAGGGACATCGCGAGCAATCTCCGACCACCCATAATCCATAAGCAACAGATGGGTGACGCAGAAGGTAACAGCCAAAGCATACCTTCCATCCAACACCAGCTGGAGTGCAGCAGGCACAGTTGGGAGCCAAGGAGGAAAAACAGGCAGCAAAGGGCTGATCATGGCAACAACAGTTGACATGTACACAAAGTGAACCGAGTAGAGCCTGCACATGAGCCATGTCAAGCACCCTTGATACAAGGCAATCTTTGCTGTGGCCAGGAGGACACCACAGACCGCTGTGTTGAGCACATGGACCACGCGGTCCCTCTTTGGCTGCGGTATTATGACTGATAATGGCGCTAGTTTGACCAACTGCTCGGTCACCCCTCCACCTGACTCCGTTGTGATGAGGTAGTAGAGGACGCAGAAGAAGATTGTGCACTGTAGGAGGAAGTTCAGCAGGCTTGCCATCGAGTTGCCAATGGAGACGACTACATTGGCAAAGACATCTATGACAATCTTGCTGCCCGAAAAGGCTTCAAGGGACATGTCAATCCCTTGTGCAGCGAAGCATTTCGCCTTCTCAAGGATTTCCTCCTTGCTGATTAGTATCTCCTTCACCATTGAGCTGAGATTTCTCAGCCCAACCGAGTATGTGTTTGGTTGATATGCAGGATCCACTGACGTGTTTGAGATCATAAGGTGTTTGATTGCTTGTAGCAGCTCAGTGAGGTTGTATTTGTGGCCAAGATTGTCAATCTGTCGAGAGAGGGTCGAATAGCACTCATTGGTGTACCAATCCACCATTTCCATGAGCTTGTTCTCGTCGATTCCCATCTTCTCACCATAGTTGCTCTCTTCTATGTAGGATTTGATTGAGATCATCGCGTCCTTCCCTTCTAGGCCAATCTTGTATGATAAGAAGATCACGCCTCCTACAAGTGCAAAGATCATTCCTGTGATCAAACTCATCGCTATGATCGCTTTCAGCCTGCTTAGAATCCAATGAGTGAACCTTTTGCCAATCTTACTAGACTGGCTTCCACTGCCACTGCTGGGCCTCAACCAAAAACTGTCACTCCTCATCGAAGAAACGGTTGAGATGGTGGATTCCGAAAGACTGGAGCTGAACATGAACCCTGATCCAAGAAGGATCAAGGCTCCTAGCCTACCAGCCTGCTCAAAAGCGACAATGAATAGTCCAAACGAAACCAGCCTTCCTAGCAGCTTCACGAACCCGCTTCCTTGTGATGTTGTTGTTGTTGTTGACACACCCTCCTTATTGAAGATGAAAACCTCCCTGGCATCAACAATGGTGCCAACAAGTACCTTGATTATCGCTACTGGTACTGCTAGGACCGTGTCCATTAGTCCTAACCTGAGTGGCTCGGACCAGAACTCGACAAGGGCGTCTTGGATTCCCCTTAAAGGGATAGAGCACAGGACAGCCCATAAAACTGGCCTCAGGTACTCTTCTAGTAGCTTGAACCCACCATAGATGAGAAACACAACCACTACTAATAGTGTTTGGGCTAGAGTGATGTACAAAGCAAGCCTGATTTGTGGGTCACTGGGAACATTGATGGAGTTTCGGTTGGATTCGGTGAGCATGTCAACTGATGGTGAAGTGGTGCTGGTTCTTCTCCGCAAGGACGCTGACTTGAACATGACCTTCCATGGGAGAGCAGTGTTTGATGAGTCTGGATCCTGCTCCATGTTTCGGGATCGGTCATGATCCATTGACAAGGAACGTGCATTTCTTGCTTTGATCTGAAACAAACATATATAAGACCATTTTCTTGGATATGTTGACAACTTTATTAATACCAAACAATGGTGCTCCATCATACCTCAGAGCCAAGAGAGTAGCCATTTTGTTCAGCTTCTGGTGATTCCGACGTGGCTCGAAAGGTCCCAAAAGGGTCGACATTCGGCAGCCTAAACGAGGCAGAGCGAAACAAATCGCGCCATGGCAGGGGGGTCGTGGAGCTGAAACTGTAAGAGGTTGTTGGCTCAGGTTGCTCCATGTACAAGTACTAAAACTCTCTACTCTTCTGACATACTTTGATTTGAATGTGGATGTTCAATTTATATATATATACAATAACATGTCAAGAGGGTATTTCTTTCTGGAGGATCCAAATGCAACAAAACAAAAAAGCAAATGGTGAAAAGGGTGAAAGACACACAAACCAAATTACACAGTAATAACTGCTTATACATGATCTATACTCTCTCTCTCTCTCTCTCTATATATATATATATATATATATAGGTTATGTAAAAGGAGGCATTTATGGCACCATGTTGATTTGCATCATTTATGAAATGGACATACACAAATTGATACATAAAATTTGATATTGGAAGGATATAGTGAGAGTCTTTCAAAGCTTAGTCACTCCAATTGGCTATTCCTAAATGGCATTAGCAAAACTGCACCTTTAACAGGGTTTGGGGAAGTTTCTTAGCAGCTTCCTCAAACCAGTACATATAAATGCCTTTTCAATATTTTTCAAAAGTTTCAAATGTAATTTTCAATTACTATATATATACATATTTAAAACTAGGTTCTATTTAACATCATGTATTTTCTATATACAGATTGTAAGATAAGCTAGTAAAATATAACTATTGTAAAGAATTAATTTGTAGAGGGCATTTCTAAGGGAGAAATGGTGAGTGACCCAATTCCTTGCCTTGGCTGTGGCAATTAGTTTATGTTTGCTTCTTGGTGTCCTGGTTAGGCTAGTGTTATCTAGTGTCACAAAGCATAATAATGCAATTTATAGATTAATAATATCATATATAATACAATAGTTACATAGAATATATAAATAAATATATTTATTTATATGCATAAATTAAAAGAGGAGGAATGAAGCCATCCAGATCCAGTGGTGAAGTAGTGGATGACAGACCTTTTTTATATATTTAAAAAAAAAAAAAACTAGTAGACAAAAATTAGGATATCTCTGTTAGAAAAATATCCCAGATTATTCTTGCAAATGATTATAATCAAACTCTGCATAATCTGATTCAGCATCACTGTCCGGATTCATTTTCCAAAACTTGGAATCAAGCTGGTAATCACGCGACGATATGGAGCAAGATGCGTCAGTGGAGTCTGTGTAGCAAGATGCGTTAGTGAAGTCTGTGCAGCGTATATGTCCATCCTCACAGGAGCTAGCTGTGACGATTCTACTTCCATCTACGGCCATGCAGGTACAAGAGCAAAGGGAAGGGTAGGGTCTGTCTAGATAACAGCAAGACAGAGAGTTCGTACGAGCACTTGTTTCTGTATCCCATACATGTATTTTTGAGTAATATCCGCAGCCAGTAACTATCTTGTATGAATCCATGTGAATGAGTTTTACTGGGCCAGCGTTCTCGTTCAGCTCCGCAACTGGCTCTGGCTTGAGTTGCTCTTGGCTTTTCCTGATATCCCATATCAAGGCCCTGCAACCATTTCGTCATGAATGATCATTACATGCTCCTAGAAAAGAATTGCATCTTAATTAAAGAATGCATTTAATTATCAAGGCTAAACATGAGCTAATTGTGCACTAGGCCTTGTCCACGAGCATAACAAAGTTAGCTCCTCTTTTATATTATCACCAAAATATATTTTTGGACATTAAAAAAGAAACCATACTTGAATACCTAACATTTCACTCCCTGCCAATGGTAGAACGTTCAATCAATGACATACCTGTTATCAGTGCCCGTACAAACAAGAGATTTTGATGGCAACAGATCAAAACAGTACAGTTCAGATCGACAATTAGCAGCTGTGAAAGCTTTCTTCATAGTTCTTAAATCAATTGCCACAACAGAGGTGGCATCACCAACGTAAAGCAAGGAGTCATAGCATCTCATCGACACAGGAGGACCAGATACGGATGTCATTCCAACACAGGATGATGAACGAGCAGCAGAAGATGCAGTAGAATCCCATACTCTAATCTGTAAACATTGACAAGCATTAGATTAATTACATGGACTACAGTACCAACTACCAACAGCTCAAACATTCGAAGGAAAATTGCAACCAAAGTGAAATTAATCACCACCAACTAGAGGAAGATAAATGGGAATCAGTACGTCACCAATCTATAGACTGTAGGCTTTGTGACAGAGGTTCAGGGGATTATGCAAGCAGCAGGATTCCTAGTGTTTCAGAACACATGAACTATAAACAAATGGGATGATTGAACTTGATTTAACAAGAGGACAGCTGGAAACCATTCAATTTTATCCACTAGCTCTATCTATAAAGAACTTTCAGGAGAAGGAAAGAGCAAGACATTTGAGGAGCACATCGTCTAAACACATTCAGTGGTTCTTACACAACTAAGGTGCACAGGCAGAGCCAGAATTTCCTCTCATAATACACAGTAGCCATGAGAAGCACCGGTATTCTGACACTGTTCAGATGACCTTGAATTATCACCGGTTTCATTCTGATTAGAACCAATTCCATAGAATACAATCTTGTCTTGCTAACGTCCCACTCTCTCTTCTACTCCCAGTTGTCCATCATGTAGCTGCCAACAAAGCCATTGACACAGCCATCGCACCCAGCCAACACTCATGGTACGACTAAAGCCATTTTACTCTTCTCCTTGACAATATATTTGAACCAAACATAGGCACAAACAGTATGATTCAACCAAGACCTGGTACAATTGTTCCCCGGGAAGAGAGGGAGAAGAGAAGGAATGTTGAATTACACAGCTCAAGTCCTAGCAACTAGTGGGAAGTACCTAAGATGTATTAATCATCATAAGAGGTACTTCCCAATGGCCAAAGGCAGTGGCACTGGCGAATCTTGAGACAGCAGCCATAGTGCTGGCATGGAAGCTGCATCTGTTTGTGTGATGATCGCATAAGACTATGAGTTGCAACACAACTACAAGCATGTCATCTAATTGTGCATTATAAGCTTACATTATGCAGTTCATAGTGTTAGTTTACACTATGCAATATAATGCAGCATGCTTCTTTGCCAGCATAGTGAGACAGTGCCTTTTTGCCTAATAATAACTGTCATTTCATTAATCCTGCCCCAAATCCAAATAATGTCATGTCTACCAAGACCAAGAGTACCATAAGAGCATGTCACGCACTCACGCCATACAGACCCTTAAATAGAGAGGAATAATGAACAAGGACAGTAACCCAGCCAATCCCACTCCGAACAAAAATGCAACAATGCAAGACCAAAGGCACCCCCGCACCAAACAATAGAAGTCAAGTGAGGAACACAAGAAAAGGCTTCTGTAACTAGAAGATTGACCGAGTTGAGAGCCCTTGCAAGAAAATACAGTAATTTTGGCCCTTCAAATCAGATATGCACAGTTTTTATGTGATGCTGTAAATAAAAAGGAGAAAATACCTTGGAATCATATGCAGCAGTAACAAGAAGAGAGGGTCTATGCCTGAAAGAAATAGCATAGCAAACATGCAATTATTGATCTTAAACATTATAAAGTTCATAAAGGGTGAGGCAATAATGCATTTTCAACCTGGAAATAAGAATATAGCAATCATCAAAAACATCAGTCTGGTAAGTAGGCAAACAACTAGCAAATCATTATGTATATATCTTGTTTGCATTCATCATTGGCCACATACAAAACTAGTTCACAAAGAAGTATGAAATTCCCATTAGTTAGGGGGACAACAACCGTTGAACTATAATGAATTATAAGAATATAAAAATTCAAGAAATAGTTAGGTTATGATGAAAGTCCACTACAACCAAGGAGCTAGACATCATATTTATTGTGAACACATGATCATACCAGGCAACTGAGATCAACTTCACTGGACTTTCATGCCCATATAGTGTAGCCTTCAAAGGTCGCTTGCCACCTTTTCCACTAGAAATGAGGGACCATAGACGCACTGTCCCATCCTCTCCGCCACTAGCAAACACTTTGCTAGTCCCATCACCTAGCAACTTGTCAGAGAGAGTAGAAACAGGACAATGATGACCTTTGAAACTGCGTTGACAAGAATCCTGCAAACAGAGGGAAGACACGAGAACAACAGAAATTTTGGAGATGTTTCTTATTACAAAATGCTATAAGAAGAATGGTTTATAAGCTAAAAATATAAATTCAACAGGGCTCATATTATTCTTCCCTAAAATAAGAAGTGCCCATAAAGTTTCTTAAGTGCTTTCAAAGATTGAGCTTAAATTGCATTGATGGTATGGAAAACAAGATTAAGGTATGCATTACCTTGCCCCATAGCCGGATAGAGTGATCAGAACTTGATGTCAGCAGAACACTTTCACATTTTTGCATGTCACTTTGCAAACTATTGGCCTCGTTGAGGGGATAAAGTCTGTAAACAGATCATCAAGCCTCAAGTTATATGATAATATCAATCCAGCAGCGCATAAGGGTAATTATGGTTCTAATAGTCATGCAGTTAAATCTCAGAGAATAATCATGTCTAAAACATGCCATGTCATATGTCATGACCATCTACCAATTAGTCATTACTTATTGACCAAGAGATAATTCCAGAAATAGATAGTGGTAATTACAAACCATCCCTGATGTAGTTCATGTGATTCTTAAAAAGGGAAAGAAAAAGTGGGGCCTCATCCAAGTGAACAACTTACACAGCATAATCATTACTCCCTCCGTATCGCAATACTTATTGTTTTAGAGTGTTAAAGTTGTATCAAAAAACTTGTTGTTTTAGCTATAATTACTGTCTTTATAGGTAATGATTGCTCTTTTAATAGGTAATAATTAGTCATTTTAGGTATTTTAAGCTATAATAATAAAGTAAAGATAGATTTTATTAATAAGTGTGCATAGAGCTAAAACAACAAGTATTGCGATACGGAGGGAGTAATATTTAGACTGCTGTAGCAACCCGGTGATTAATATATGCGCTATCTTCCATAAAACTTACCTCATACATGTGATCCTGGCCTTATGATCCCTTAAGGTGACAAGGGAATCTTTCCCACTTAAAAAGCTATCAATCTTTAATCTTTGTATTACTGAACCCTGCTTACAAGAACATAAACTGCCGATGAGATAAATTTGAGAAGCAGAGATAATTTATATAAAAAATAAAAATAAAAATTGAGGGGTTGTTTTCTGTGTAATAAAATAGATCATAATATTCAATAATTGTTGAAAGCATAACTTCTATTGGTTCTAAGAGTGGTTTTAGTTCAATATTTTTCAATTTCAAATTCAAGCTATATTTTCTTTGTGCCAAAAAAAAAAACCTACGAGTAAAATACTAGAATATTCATATCATGAAATTAGGCTTACAGAAGTCAAGCCTGTCCTATTTTATCACATGCAGAAGTCGCCAATTCACTTTAAAAACAGAAGTGGTACCTGCGAGAAGATAATATTGTTTCCCTGCAGCAACACATGGCTGAATGGTTTTGCATGCGTAGTAAACTCAGCAACCAAAGGATCTTGAAACTTGAATTGCTGAACTGCTGTATGCCTTGCCAAATATGCTTCCCTTATTGTTGATGATTGAGAAGATCCAATCATAACTTGGTTGGGCCATTGTTTACTACATAAGCAAAGTGCAAAACAAATTCTTCAGTTCCCAAGAGGAAAATTGAATGTAAAAGTTTTCTAAAAGGCACAAAAAAGCGCATTGGGCCTAGGTGTGCCTTTGCAATTTAATCCCGAAAAAAAAACCCACAAATTCGTATTGAAGTGAAATTAAGTCAAAACATATCATAAAATCTAGTTGAATAGGAAAATAGAAATAGTTTGTTAGCAAAGGCAATCGGTTAGTGAGTCAGTCCCTATACTCCTAATCTTCCTCAAGTGGACAAACAGGAGCTGGAAGTATGGAAGAGCCTTCTGCAGATTCAAGTGGAGATGGAGTCTCGCCGTCTTGGATATCTTTTGCTTGCGGTTATCCTCAGAATCACAATGAGAAAGAAAGTCTCATAGGGAGGGGAGAAAGGAAGATGGAGTATTTGTACCAAGACAATCAACCCTACAATTTTGGATCTCACAGACTCATACTCATCATATAAGAACAATTGCAGATCATATAATAAGCTTCCAACAAGGTGTGAATGTTACACCACTTGAACGTGAATGAAGCCTCTCATTCAACTAGACTAGTTTCAGACTGTCAGGTGAAGTGCCAAAAAGCAATCAATCAATAAAATTAGCCCTAATTTTAAAGCAGAAAAATAAATCCTCCGCTCGGTTTAAGCAGAGCTGATTAGAAAATTTCAAGCCAGGAAAACTTTGAAACGCCAGATAAACTTCACCTCAAGAGACGGTGCCAAACAGAGTCGGAGTAAGCGACACTCTTGAAGAACTTGCAGGTCATGGCCATGTTAGAGATGTCCCGGAGGTTCAAGTATTTGGTGCATTGCGCTAGCGAGTCCTCATCAAGCTCCGCGATTGTAGTGCTCGGCGACGACGATGAAGGTGGCTCCGTCATCATCCTGAGGTTTTCGCACATGAAAAAGCCCTAATTGGTCAATCCGAACTCGAATTGGGTCCGAATTTCCCACAGAAAGAAGTGAAACGAAGAAAATTGGGTCTGCTCAATTTTGCGGGGAATCAAAAAGTGGGAGGAGGCTCCATTGAAGGGGAGAATTCGTAGTATGCTCCGGGTCAGGAACGGAAAGTCAAAAAGTTTGGAATTTATGTGATTTTCAAAATAAAAGGGATTTTGTGCTGAATTTTGGGAATTAAATGGGGATTTTGTTTAATTTTAAAAATAATTGTGATTTTGTGTTGAAGTTTCGCAAAAAAAAATATGGGTGCTTTATTGTAATTTTAAAAGTAAATGGTAATTTTGTGCAATATTGAGAAAATAAAAGGGACCCGAATACCCGACCCATTAATCCCCTTAAATACAAATCAAAAGCATTAAAATCCGGGGCGGATATTTTCACCGCTAATTTTTACTATTTTCACCGCTAATTATCGCATAGGTTGACGGTGGCCTTAATCCGGTTTTCCTAAGCCCACCGCATATACATGTGATGTGATGTGGTGGAGGCGCTGACCGTATACGTATAAGGTGCCAACACGTACCCACCGCATCGATAAACGGTGTAACTTACCGCATACGTATGCGGTGGGTTTTGGGCAATTGAAAACCATTTGTATAAGTTATCCAAAACTGTCGTCATAACCCACCGCATGTGTATAAGGTGGGTTTTGGACCGTTATGGCAACGGTTCAAACCCACCGTATATCTATGCGGTGAGTTATGGCGACGGTTTTTGACCATTATAGCGACGGTTGAAATCCATTGTTATGATGACGGTTCAAACTCACCGCATATGTTGGCGGTGGGTAACGTGTCCGGTCCGGTCCGGTCACCACCGGTGGGCATGTAACCGCAAAGTATGGCGGTGGCCACCGTCAACATATGCGGTGACCTCGTTGACTGTCATTAAATCTACCGTCAACCTATGCGGTGATTAGCGGTGAAAATAGTAAAAATTAGTGGTGACGATATAATTCATGCATCTCTGCATTTTATTTGCATAATTTGAGAAAGCTAAAGCATGAGAATATAATCCAAATGCTTGAATCCTTTGAGACTCAATTCACAACAGTTTTGTACGTTATTGTCACAGAGTTTGTGCTTGTAATTCTTCTTTCAGTTTTGTTTTCCTTGATTAAGATACTATCTTATAAAAAGAGTGAGTGTGAGACGGGCTTTATAAAAAAGATCAATGATCACTTGCTTATGTATTCCATGGAATAGTTGCCGGCAATGGAGTGTCAGACGAGTGAGTGTGACCTCCTCTGAAGTCCGATTGTTGTACGCAGTTGCAGCAAAACAATGTGCAAACCACTTTGTTTCTTCCACCCTTTACCTGCATTTTGACCTTTTATGTTTAATGTATGCATCCTTTTGATACTGAGTGTACGAATATTGGGTCAAAATGATATAATTTGGGTATAAAAAGAAACAAACAAATCACAGGCAATCAACTGTGTACGTTTATGCGCCTGAATTTTCATCTGAAAATTACCATGGCGACTCCGTGATCGGGAAGAGTTTCTCGGAGGTTCGTCTCTGGATGGTGTTTAGCTTCATCCGCAGTCTACATCCCAACGTCCGAGATTTAGTTTTGCCTAGTTGTGTCCTGTGTAGAGCTTGTTTTCGCTTGTTTTGTTCTACACCTTTTCCGTTTTATGCTGTATGTTTTAACGGTTTACGTCTGTCAACTTGTGAGCCATCGATGTTCAGGTGATCGATCTGATCTCGAATTCTTACTCAATCAAAAAAAAAAAAAGTTGATAGATTTTTTTTTCCAACCCACCTTAAAGTAAAATAACATCTAAATTCTTGCTATTCAAAGATTAATACAAACATAAGCAAAGTTGAGTGGTTGAATAGGGCATCAATTCTGAGATCATATATATGTTGAAGTTGCAGACATGGAATCATATCACAGCAAGCTGTCAGCTTGAGAAGGCAGTCTCTTGAAGAAGTTGCTCGGTACCGACGGCAGCTTGCTTCGAAACCGGGGGTGTCTCAAGAAATAGAACCCTGCTAAGAGAGCCAAAATCTTGATAGGTGTAATGTAGAATGTGATAGCCATGAAGAGGCAGAAGACAGTAAAGATGCAGGTTGCCCTAGGATCTCTCCAGCTAAGCACCCCTTGCAGCCTCTCCCCCTGAGTCGCGATATCGCCGATCACAGTCTGTATCCTTCCGGCAACACTCCTAAGCCGATCATACCTCATCCGAATCACATCCATCTGCTTCGACGTCGGAAAGCTGTCAAACTCCTCATCCAGTTCATCCGGATGAACGGCTTCCGCCCAAGAAAGCTTGGTATCCATGTGTGGCGGATGCCTTGGCCGATACCGAAAGTTCCACAGACCAATCAGGAACATGTAGAGGAAGATGGTGGGGAGGATCAGCTCCGGGTAGCAGATGAGTATCAAGTAGAGGATGTGAACTAAGATTGTGGTGATTGGGTTCTTCCATTGGCAGACCTCACTTAGCCACCTACTCATCGAGATGGTTCCGGCGAAGAGGGAGACGATCCGGAAGAAGTTAGCCTTGCTCCTCCTCATGCTCCACATGTGGGAATCAAAGTCAAGCATGTACTCAACTATCTCCTTCCTTAGCGGAGGCTCGGCTCTTCCGAGCCTCGATGCGACTATGGTGATCGCCTGGAACCTTAGATTGTCCACCTGGTTGACGGTGAAGGGGTGGATGTAATGCATTTTGGGGAGCAATGGATGTGTGTAGAAGTACATCATATTTGCTAGAGACAAGCAGGTGAATCTGACTGCTAGTTGTAGCTCTCCCATCTTCTTCAACCCGGAGGGTTGAAGAACAAGAAGAGGGTAAGCAATGGTGTAGATCCTGTCGGTTTCGAGGCTCGATAACCGGATTCGAATCTTTCCGATTTTCGCATCCTTGGAGCTAGATCCTCCTCCTAAGTGACAGTTATCGAACACTCCAAGTGTGATGACCGTACATGGATCGTAGACCTCCCAAGTGTATTGCTCATTCCACTTGGGGGTGAAGCTGCCTATGATGGTTCTTGTTCTTACCCACTTCTGACCGTACTTTGCGACGCAGTATGCGTCTGTGGTTCCGCGCCCTTCCGGAGTCTTCTTCATAGGGAGGAGACCTTGAGCACTTAAGATGCCTACTTCTAGGATCCCAATTGGTTGCTTCCATAGCTGCCTAGCAGTTGGCCTTTGATCACTGATGTACATTGTTGATTCATCTAGAACATGGTATCCGCCTTCGAGGCAGACTCTGAGATGAACTCTTGTTGAGAACTTGAGCTCGTGCCTTCTATCCGGCTCCAACACTCCGAACCCAAACCTCTCGAGGTTGAACCAGCGAGAATGGACCGCCTTGTGATCAAGACGCCTCTCGAAGAGGTGCAATGGCAAGACGATCCTTCCCACGATCTCGTCCTTTCCAGAGCCTACCTTGTTTTCCACTGTTATATACAATTGCTCTTCGAAGGGCTCCGCTGCTACAAACATGAGGTCTTCGTTCCACGAAGGATTCGTGGTTTTTACCGGGCAGGTCTTCGTCTTCAGTACCTGCAAACACAGAACCAGAAATTAAAATCCAGATGGACTAGACAGGCATAATTTTATTAACAAAACCCTTACCTGGTTCCCTAGTTGAGCTTTGACAAACACCTGTGGGGACTGGCTCTTATCCTGTGACTCGACGTCTTGGGCTTCGATCACATTAACCCGAAGATACCACAGTTTCGGGGACACATAGACTTTTGAACGGATGTTGTAAACACCCTCTCCGTGCACCGATGCAGCATCGGTATGCCAAGCCTCAGGGAAGGCTTCATCAGCCTGAGTTCCCATCCAAACAGCAAGCATGACCTCCCCTCTTAGCTTGCTTTCACCTCGACGATCCTCAAGGCGGTACCACTGGGGCGCCAGGGGGCTATCCGGAGGCACCCTGGTAGGCACCTCATGGAGATCAAACACCACTCTTCCGAGGTAGTCGTCTCTAACCATGTCCTTGTCCTTGACGAAGACCTCGAGGACTGTGGATTGGAGCTTGTCTTTCGCAAAGGCAAACACTTGTTTCCACTCCGGGTTTGTTTTCTTCTCAAAGTGCCTTGTCTTGCCTACATAGTTCCCTAGCTTCACCTCGACGTAGGGGTCGCAGCTGTTGGTTAAAGGGTTGGTGGGGAGGTCCTTGGCTCGCACTACTCGAACGTAGAGGTAGTGCATCTGCTCGACTAGGTCGTACGTGCTTGCCACCCTGTCTGTCCCGATCCATCCGCTCCCACCGCGAACTCCTCCGTGAGGCCATCGCTCCCCTAGCTTCGGTTTTGTGTCTTTCACTTGGTAGTCCGATGCTTGTTGCATTGCCTCAACTTAAATCGGTTCCTTGCCAAATATACATGTAATAGCAAGGGTTAATATCTTGTTTATAGATGTATGATCAACAAATCTCTTGAGGGGAAGAACTAGTAAGGGCCTGTTTGACACGCCAAAGATTAATCTAGATGAATTTTTTGATGAAATTCTAGCTCGCTTGGTACCAAACAGGCCCTGAGTAATTAAGAATAAAAGCTGAAAAAGAGGTGATGTTGTTTGAAAGGCATGAAGCATGAATAAATTTTAAACATGGTATTAGGAGGAGCTCAACTTACCTCTTGAGTATAGATCAGAAGTTGTTGTTAACAGCATGAGTTAAACTGCTTGTTTGAAAGCGGCGATATCTCTCAATAGTACTCCATAGCACAGAAGATGTTAGTTTTGATGTATAGAAGATGAAAAACAGACTCAATTGAAGCAACAATTTGAGGAAGAAGTGATTCTCTGAATATAAAAGCTAGGGTTACTGTAAAATGAGATGATAGGGGTAGTGGAGGCATCTAATTTGAGTTGGAGCATCTACCATTTAATTCTCCACTAACAACTTCAAAATTGCCTTTTCTCCTATATATGCTTTTGGTAACACTACTTTATTCACAGGAATATATATTTTTAGTCATCAACAAGCAAAAGAGCTTGTGCCTTAAGTCAAAGGAAAGACATTTGGGGGAATAAAATTGCTCTTAATATGATTCCAGCCTGCAAATAATTGTTAGTGAGGAAAGGGTTAATGGTGTGCTTTTTGCTGCTGCTAAAGAAGCTTTTATGAGTCCCTTTGTTCTTCTTCTACTTTATTCTTGATGGAGTGAATAACACATCATTCAAAGTTCAATCTAGTCTAGTGACTTTTTGTACTTCCTGTGGTCACAAAACGACGTCGTTAGTTGCATGTACACTGCACATCTTCACCAACCTCCTCAGTTGGTCACATCCGGCTTAATAAGTAAAGGCCTGTTTGACACATGTTTATTAGAATTTGTTATGACAAATAAGAATTTTTCTATTAATTAATCTATTCATAAAGAATAAAATTTTAATATATCTCTACAATTTCATCAAAAAAATTTATTTAGATTTTCATATTAAGTTGGATTAATTTTTGGTATGCCAAACAGGACCTAAGTGAGAATTCGCTACTAGCTTTTACGGACATCCTATCGTCGATGATGATCCATCACTTGTTTCTTCAATTCTCTTCTCTCGGGAGTCAGTACCTAAAAAGAGCGAGGCTAGAGCCAAGATGTCAAAATGGCTATTGATAAGATAATTTCCCCTAAATTACCACAAGTCCTTTTCATTTTTTCCGATCGAACACATTACAAAAAGGCTCAAAACTCTCTTTTCCCGAATCGAAACCTAAATCTGTCGAACGAATTGTTTTGATTGAAAACAGCCTAAAATCGATGAAATTAATCAAAATATCAATCAATCGACACACGAATTGGTATATCGCTCGCTTTACATGATTATCGAATGGCGATTTTTTATCTTCGTTCGAAAAAACCGTCGAAGGAAGGAGCTCGGCAGATAGTAACGAGGTGCATACATAAGCTCGGCAGGTTTAGATGAGGTGAATAAGTAACCTCGGTGAATAAAAATGAGGTTATGACGGAGCCTTGTCTACTTTTTGTGAGGTATATAATGACCATTTTGAAGATCTTGTCTAGAGCCTCATTGACATACGTCGAGCTGGATAAATAACCTCGGCTTCTGTTGGTGAGGTTAAAGAAGGAGCTCGGCTTCTGTTGTCGAGATTAATGAGGGAGCTCTTATTCTATTGTTGAGGTTATAAAATAGCCTCATTGACACGTATTGCATAAATTCATTAAATTATGTAGAGGTATATGTGATGGGTCTTGTTATAATGCAAACTCATATGCATATAAGAATGAAACAGACTAAATGAATAAATTAGTTTAGAAAATGTTGTTTTCCCCAGTTCTGATTGTAACTCTCAATAACTAAATCAATATCATAACTTTATCTAAAAAGAAAATTAGTTGTTCTTAAGCAAACATGAAACAGATTAATGCATATTTTAATGTTTTATCTTCCAGTAATTGTTCCAAGTGGCGAACATGTTGTTTGTGTTTTTTCGCCATCTTTTGGAGTTGTGACTACTTTGTACCACTATGGAGGTCTTATATAGAATTTATTGGCGGCCAAACCCTAAATTTTCTCTCCCAATCCATTTATTTTTCCCTCTAAAACCATCTCGAGCTTTTGTAGGCGCCGTTGTGGTAAATTCAACCTTATCACGAGGTGACGTGTTAAGCTTATAAAACTTTGCCAAGCTCACAACATCACCTTACCAAATAAAGCCGAGGCTATTTCATAAGCTCGATAGAGTTTGTCGAGCTTCTTCTATATCCTAAGGGGAAAAAAAATTGAAGTAAAAAATTCATGGGTTATTCGAAATCGAACCTAAGATGTTCTGAAATATGTGCAGGGGTAGAACCAATGGGATAGCAACTTTCATTGACTAATATTAGATTTCAATATTATTTGTTCATAAAACAACTGTCAGTTTAACATCTATATCTATATAACATACTCCCTCCGTCCTAAAATACATGGCCTTTTAGCATTTTGCACAAGTTTTAATAAAACACCTTACTTTTAAAAAAACATCATCATTGCACTAACTTTTTCATAAATTTTATTATTTTTTAACACCCACTACACATTTTAACCAATCAAATTATTTTAAAAAGTTAACAACACACAAACCAATACAAATCATTACAACTTTTTACCTAGAAAACCTAAAAGCCCATCTATTGTTGGACAAAAATTTACCTCTAAAAACCCATGTATTGTTGGACGGAGGGAGTATAAAGTAAGCTTAAAATATTTAGATTCACAACAATAAAAATATATCTATTTAGATTAATAATATACCTAAGAAGCCAATTAAAAGCTCCAACCAGACAGCATCGAATTCAGACACTACTACAGGGAAACAAACAAGGTAGCTGATTTTATAGCCAAGTCTAGGAATATTTGTACGTTTTCAAACCTCCCTATCTGTAGGGATCTTTGTAACATCATCCATTAATTTGGATGATCATATGGTCTGTAAGATCCACCTAATTTTTGCCTACTGTAAAAAAAAAAAAAAAAAAAAAACTCCAACCATTAGTACAAGTCGAAAAAAAAATTAAGTTTTTTTTATAAATAATAATAAATCTAAGAGGAAAAATTAGAAAGATTATTTTTTTACATAATGATAAGTCTAGAATTTACCCTAATAAAATATAAATAATAATATAAATAAATAAATAAATCTATATAACTTATAAAAGAGGATTTTGTTTTGCCCAATAAATTAAATGCATTAACGAAATATATCTTTAACAATAAGGAAAACTTTTAGAATAAAAATAATAACAATATATCTATTTAGATTAACCATTTTAAAATTAATATTGTAAATCATAATAATCATATTATTTTTTATTAGAAATCATAATAATCATATAAATTGGCATAAACATCATTTTTTTATATTAAAAAATCAATATATTAAATTGTAAGAATGAACTTATAAAAGAGATTTTTTTGCCCAATAAATTCATTCACTAAATGCTTTCTCATCAGTTAGAAATATCCTTTTTAGATTAACATTACTCATTTATTAATTTAATCATTTTAAAATTAATATTAGAAATCATAATATGTCATATTAATTTGAATAAACATCATCTTTCTTTATTACAATGACAACAAATTAAATTTCAAAATCAATTGAAGCAAGAAAAAGGTTAATTGTATAATGTTTGTGGTGTGAAATATAAATATTAGTATGAAGAACGAAAAACTATACCTTTGATAACAATTTAGCGGTTAAAGTTCATCATAAATAATCTCAATATATTTATACAAAAATATTTTTCCCTAGCGATAAATCATTAATAATTATAACTTAAAAAGATTATTTTATATATAATTTATATAAAAAAAAATTAGAACCGTGCGTAGCATGGGCCAAAACACTAGTGAATAGATGTATTCGTCGTGAATGTAACATCAATAGAGGTAATTTAAGATTTCAATATTACTTGTCGAGCTGACATATATCAATATTTTTTGTTCGATCATGAAACCATCGTGAATGCAATGTGGATGTAATTCCTAGTTGTTTTTCTATTGCTAATACATTAGATTTCCATAGCATAAGAACAGTCACTACCAATGGCTTGTTATTTAGATCAATACAGATAGTTCCAAGTAATTAATTACATTTTTCTTATTTACATATAAGATATTCTGTGTAACTGCAACCTGTATTCAAGAATGAGTTTAAAGCTACATTGGAAATAATTTACATACAATGGAACGAATTCTTCATGCCCAGTGTGGAGATTCTCAACTTATCCTTGAGTTCTTCGCAGATCATTGCTTAATAGTGTGATTTTGTTCTCCGTTCTTCTCTCTCTATTTTTGTAATTATGTTATTTTTTTACTTCATTAATTAGCTTAACATGTCAAATCTAATTTTGAGGTTAGGTGGGAAGTGGTCACTTGAAACAATTACTAGAAAATAAAACATTAAAATATGCATTAATTTGTTTCATGTCTGATTAAGAACAACTAATTTGCTCTTTAGATAAAGTTATGATATTGACTTAGTCATTGAGAGTTACAATCAAAAGTGGAGAAAACAACATTTTCTAAACTAATTTAGTCATTTAGTCTGTCTCATTCTTATAAGCATATGAGTTTAAATTATAACAAGACCCAGCACATATATCTCTACATAATTTAATGAATTTATGCAATACATGTCAATGAGGCTATTTTATAACCTCAACAACAGAATAAGAGCTCCCTCATTAACCTCAACAACAGAAGACGTGCTCCTTATTTAACCTCAACAACAAAAGCCGAGGTTATTTATCCAGCTCGGCGTATGTCAATGAGGCTCCAGACAAGATCTTCAAAAGGGTCATTAATTATATACCTCACAAAAAGTAGACGAGGCTCCGTCATAACCTCATTTTTATTCACCGAGGTTACTTATTCTTCACCTCGTCTAAACCTGCCGAGCTTATGTATGCACCTCGTTCCTATCTGCCGAGCCCCTTCCTTCGACGGTTTTTTCGAACGAAGACCAAAAATCGTCATTCGATAATCATGTAAAGCAAGCGATATACCGATTCGTGTGTCGATCGATTGATAGTTTGATTAATTTCATCGATTTTAGGCTGTTTTCAATCAAAACAATCCGTTCGATAGATTTATGTTTCGATTCAGGAAAAGAGGGTTTTGACCTTTTTTGCAATGTGTTCGGAAAAAATGAAAAGGACATGTGGTAATTTAGGTGAAATTATCTTGTCAATAGCCATTCCGACATCTTGCCTAAAGCCCTTATGAGCTAGGAATATAATATATTCTTGGGTAAACTGCAGAAAACCACCCTTAAAATAGGCCATATTGTCCAAAACCACCTCTTACATACTAAATTGCAGCAAACCACCCGCTAAATAGACTTTGTTAGCAAAAAGCCACCCGAAGTCACCATTTTGTTAACAAACATGTGAAAATACACTTTTACCCTTATTTTTAATAATATTTTAATTATTTTTTTTATACTAATGAATTATGAAAAAGATCCAGAGGGAGACATCAGACCACCGTCTCCTCCGAGAACGTCGTCTCCCACATCAAGATCCATAAAGCCGCGAGTGCCCACCAAAAACCGGTCAGGTGGACAACCCCTCACCCAAACAACTCAACGGAAGTTCAGATCTGGAGGAAGAAGAAGAGTGGAGCCCGGATTTGAAAACCCAAAAAATATCGTACCTTTAAGCAAAGACAAGAACAACCCCCGAATCGAATGGATGCGAATCAGTGAAGTCCAGATCTGATGGGTTGTGGTTGGAATCTTCAAATAACGGTGGAAGGAACCCGGTTAAAACAATGATTTGGCCTAATAGCTTCTCACCGAACAAAGATGAAAAGTGGGGAAAGATATTAACCACTTCAATTAAAGAGCATTACGTAAGATTTCAAAGTTGTGGACTAATGAGTTTAATGAAGTGGGATAGTTGCAATTTATTAGGATATAATATATCTTTTTGTATCTTTCCATATCTTTCTATGTATATCCTACCTAGGGAGATCCTTGATCTCCAAGACTTGTAACCCTATTTATTCTCACATTGTGAATGAATGAATTAAGCTTTTCTCACAAACATTCAATCTCTATATGGTATCAGCCTAATTTCGATCCTCTTCCGCCAAAACCCTAACCTTTCCGACTCACCATGTCTACCGAGTCCTCCTCCTCCAGTTCATCGGTCTCCACCAAAACCGAGAATCTGAACCCCCTTCACGCCGCCGCCGGCCTAACCACCGCCACCATCAGCCTTCCCAACTTCACCATCAAGCTCGAACGGACCAACTACACCGTTTGGCGCCAAACCATCAAATCCGCTCTTGAAGCCTACGAACTCGACTCCTTCCTCATCGCAAACTCTGCCCCTCCCACCCACCTATCACCGTCAACCCCTACTGATGACGACTC
Organism: Persicaria maculosa; assembly: GCA_963922045.1. NCBI lineage: Eukaryota > Viridiplantae > Streptophyta > Magnoliopsida > Caryophyllales > Polygonaceae > Persicaria > Persicaria maculosa. Next base: position 69,535,438 of record OY998253.1, on the reverse strand, counting down.
TCCTCCCGCTCCACAGACTGAAAATCCAGCCTTTGTCGTGTGGAAGCGCAAGGATCGCCTGGTCCTGTTGTGGATCCGGTCGACTCTCTCCGCTCCTCTCCTTGCCCATGTCGCTAGAGCCACCACTGCCTCTGCTGCCTGGGCTACCTTGGAGCGGATGTTTCATGCCCAGACGAAGGCTCGTGAGATGCATCTCAAGCAACAGATGCAGTCCTTCGCCAAAGGCAATCTCTCTATCATGGAGTACTTTGAGAAAAAGCGCTCCTTTGCTGATTCCCTTGCCGAGTGCAACCATGTTGTACCCGATGATGACTTTGTTGCGTGCGTCCTTCATGGTTTGGATGCCTCCTTCAACGCCTTCAGAACCTCCTTTCATATGTAGCCCGGACCCATCACTTCGGAGGATCTCTTCGGTCTTCTTCTTCAAGAGGAGGATCGTCAGAACCAAAGCCTCCAGACTCTGCAAGAGCAGCAGCCCTCTGCCAACACTGCCAGCAAGGGTGGCTCGCGCAACCAGCGTCCCTCGACTCGCAATCGTGAGTCTCCTGCAGCCTCGGATTCGCCATCTTCGGATCGCCCTCGCATACCCTGCCAAATCTGCAAGCGTACCAACCATGAGGCGCTGAACTGCTTTCAGCGACTCAATGTATCCGACTTCCCTGCTACATACCGCCGCCAACCCTCGCAGCAACAGGGACCAGGATCGGGTGCCTTCCGTGACGGTTCTGGCTCCAGCAGATCTGCTCCTCAGCAGCGCAACGCCTACACCGTCCAGGTCCCACCATCCGCCATCATCGATCCTGCTTGGTACGTTGACTCAGGAGCCACCAATCACATCACCAACGACTTTGGCAACATGTCTGTGAGCACTGATTACTCTGGCAATGACGGTCTTCAGGTTGGCAACGGTATGTCCCTTCCCATTGCGAAACTGGGCAAATCTATTTTACCTGCGCAGAATCGAACTCTGCAATTGCATAATGTCTTATTTGTCCCCCAAATCACCAAAAACTTGCTTAGTGTCTCTCAACTTACCCGTGACAATGATGTCTACATGCTATTTTATCGATCTTGTTGTCTTGTGAAGGATTTGCAGGGTCGGACACTCCTAAAAGGAACCGTTGAGAATGGTCTTTATCGTCTTGGTGTTCCTCAGCCGCAGCCACCGCCCTCATCCTCTCCTCCTCGTGTCTTCCTCGGCGAGCGTACCAGTCTACAGACTTGGCATCACCGCCTTGGTCACCCTCATGAGTCCTCCCTTCGTCGTTTAATTTCTAGATTTAAATTGCCTGTTTCTTCAAACAATTTGCATTCTATTTGTGAGTCCTGTCAGTTAGCAAAGAGTCATCGTTTACCATTACAAAACACACATCAGTCTAGTTTATCTCCTTTTGAGCTTGTTTATTCAGACGTTTGGGGTCCAGCCCCCGTTACTTCTATCAATGCCAATCGCTATTTCTTGATATTTGTTGATGATTGCACCAAATTTGTGTGGATATATTTCCTATCTCAAAAATCCCAGGTTCTTCCCACTTTTCAAATGTTTCAAAAGATGGTTGAAACTCAATTCTCAACCAAAATCAAAAATCTGCAATCTGATTGGGGTGGTGAATATCAAAATGTTTCTACCTACTTACAAACACAGGGCATTCTGCATCGAGTTTCCTGCCAGCACACCCAATCTCAGAATGGTGCAGCCGAACGGCGACATCGTACTATCGTTGAAAAAGGCCTAGCTCTTTTCACTCATGCTCATATGCCCACCTGCCACTGGGAGCATGCCTTTCAGACTTCTGTCTACCTCCACAATTGCACCCTCACCCCTATTCTTCAAAACAAATCCCCTTATGAATGTCTGTATGGGAAAGGTCCTGACTATGGGTTTCTCAAGTCATTTGGTTGTCTTTGCTACCCATTCATTCGCCCCTACAACGTCACCAAGCTCGAATTTCGGTCCCTTCCTTGTATCTTTGTCGGCTACAGCTCCAAACACAAAGGCTACATGTGCTTTCATGTCCCCACTCGTCGTCTATATATCGCCCGTCATGTCATCTTTGATGAGTCTGTGTTTCCATATCTATCTCATGAGTCTCCTTCTCAAGTTGTGCCTGCTCTTTCGGCCTCCCGAACCCCTCTCTCTATCCTTCAGCAAGCAGCATCCATTCTTCCTAAGTCTCCTACAGTCAGTCCAATATCTCCTCCCATACCATTTCACCTTGAGGATGAGGTCACACCGCCGGCATCACCAGCGCCATTCTCGGCAACTCCTGGAGCTTCCGACTCGGCACCCCACGGTATGACTTCTCCCTCCTCTACCTCATCATCTCCCTCGGCAGTCTCGGATTCCCCTCCACCGCCGCCCCCACCTCCCCCTCGGCAGAGCACCAGACAGCGCCAACCATCAGTCCGTCTCAAGGACTTTGTTTGTGATAAACCCAAAGCGCTCACCACCACAAAACACCCCCTTCCTCCCTCCACTGACCCTTACCCTGAACCCAAAACCTTTAACCAAGCTTCCAAATTTCCTGAATGGCAAAATGCAATGCAGGTTGAATATGAGGCACTCGTTCATAATGGGACTTGGGACATTGTCCCGCGTCCTCCTAAGACTAACATTGTTGGATGTAAATGGGTATACAGGATAAAACGTCATGCAGATGGATCCATTGAGCGTCACAAAGCTCGTCTTGTGGCCAAAGGCTTCAATCAGGATGAGGGTGTGGACTATTTTGACACTTTCAGCCCTGTCATCAAGCCGACCACCATTCGCATCATCTTGTGTCTCGCTATCACCCACAAATGGCCTCTTCGCCAGGTAGACATCAATAATGCATTTCTGAATGGTGATCTGTCTGAACAGGTCTTTATGGATCAGCCACCTGGCTTTGTTGATAGTACTCGGCCTACACATGTCTGCCGCCTTCAGAAGGCTTTGTATGGTCTCAAACAGGCACCTCGGGCTTGGTTCACCAAACTCAATCTCTTTCTCCTGCAGAATCAGTTCTCAGCTTGCAAGTCTGACTCCTCCCTTTTCATTTGTCGAGCTCGTGGCTTTACCTTGCTGGTCCTTGTCTATGTTGACGATCTTATCATCACCGGATCCTCCTCATCAGCAATCGATCAGTTTGTTCATCGCCTGAATGGGGCATTCTCCCTTCGTGATTTAGGGGCTCTGCACTATTTCCTTGGCATCGAACTACTTCCTCAGGATGGATCTATTTTGTTGACTCAATAGAAATACATTCGGGACTTGCTTCATCGCAGCAACATGACGGACGCCAAACCCATTGCCTCTCCGGCTGAACCAGGTTCTCGCTTAGTCCAAACTGGCGACCCTGTCACTGATCCTCATCTGTATAGGAGCATTGTTGGTGCCCTTCAATACGTCACCATCACTCATCCGGAGATGTCTTATGCTGTCAACAGAGTATGTCAATTTATGCATAACCCCACTGAAATTCATTGGTCTGCCGTCAAGCGCATCCTCCGCTACCTCAAAGGCACCATATCTCACGGTCTCCGTCTCCACTCAGCCTCAGACGCTCGATTGGTTGCCTTCACAGATGTTGGATGGGCTTCAGACATGGATGACTGCCGATCCCAGCACGGCTTCGCCATCTTCTATGGTGGTAATCTGGTCAACTGGTCTTCTCGAAAGCAGAAGGTCGTCGCTCGCTCCAGCACCGAGGCTGAGTACCGCGCCATAGCCTTCACTGCAGCAGAACTCCTTTGGCTTCGTCAGCTTCTGTCCGAGCTCCAGGCGCCAGTTGCAGGCTCCCCGATTGTCCTATGTGACAACCTCAGTGCGACGTACATGTCTGCAAATCCTATTCTGCATCAGCGGTCCAAGCATATTCGCATTGACTATTTCTTTGTTCGTGAACAAGTAGAGGCTGGTGACCTTGTTGTCCGTCACATTCGGTCCTTGGATCAGACAGCCGATATCTTCACCAAGGCGCTCGACAGTGGCCGGTTCATCACACTTCGTGACAAGCTTCATGTGCGCTTTCCGCCATGAGCTTGCAGGGGGGTATTAGGATAGAATATATCTTTTTGTATCTTTCCATATCTTTCTATGTATATCCTACCTAGGGAGATCCTTGATCTCCAAGACTTGTAACCCTATTTATTCTCACATTGTGAATGAATGAATTAAGCTTTTCTCACAAACATTCAATCTCTATACAATTTAATGCCGGTAAACGAATTTGAGTCCGGAGAAAAGGCGAAGGCGAGAAGAGCGAAGCAAGGAGGATGATGAACCTCCAACCTTAAAGGGAGGGTAGAATCCTAACGGAATTAAGGGGCGGGTGGCTTTTTGTTAACAGAGTCTATTTAGCGGGTGGTTTGCTTCAATTTAGTATGTAAGGGGTGATTTTGGGCAATATAGCCCATTTTAAGGGTGGTTTTATGCAGTTTACCCTATATTCTTTATCAAAAAAACATCTCTCCCGGCTCCCGCGATGAAAACCAAAATAGGGTGGTTTTGGATAGTTTCGTAGATCCAAGTACCACTTACTGGTTTATGTTTATGCGTTGGTAAAGAGACCACTCAGAAATGCAAAGCTTCGGATTTGCCTGTTTTGAATTTGGGCTGGACTATCAACTCGGTCTAAGAGCTTCTTAAGGGGCCCAGCCCTTTGTGTGGAATTGGACTAGTTCTAGTAACCGCACTTTGTAGGGGTGGGCACAACTCCCGCAAATCTCGGGCCCGTCCCGGTTCCGTCCCGGGCCCGTCCCGATCCCGATGAGATTTGAAAAAAAAAAATGAATCCCGTCCCAGTCCCGTCCCGCAAAAATTATGCGGGACGGGACGCGGGACAAGGATTTCATATCCCACAAATCCCATCCCGTCCCGCATATATTTATTTATTTATTTTTATATATAAATATACCTATATATACTGTTATTTGTAAATATATATATATATATATATATATATATATATATATATATATATATATATATTATAAATATACAAATATATATTGTTTATATACATATACCTAATACCGTGGTGTATATATATGTATATACTGTATACATTATACATTATACGTAGTATATATATATATACTGTACACTTACAAGCAATTAAGCAGTGTACTTACAAAGTTACAATTTACAGTGTGTATACATGTATATACCATGTACTGGGTTATACAACAACACTACGACAGTGTGTATATATATACACAGTGTATGTATATTTTTTATATTGTGTGTAATTATATATAATGTGTCTAGTGTATATATGTAAGAAAAATTGTAAAATATAAAAATATTATAAATCGATATATGTTACGTCTTTCAAAACCGCAGAATATATAAGAATTTTAGATTTGTTATAATGCCTTTTATTTGAGGGACAGGGCCCGTCCCGTCCCGTCCCGATCCCGTCCCGTCCCGTGAGGGACAAGGCCTGCGCGGGATTGAAAAAAAAATAGTGAATCCCGTCCCGGTCTCGTCCCGCAAAAATTACGCGAGACGGGACGCGGGACGACCTCCATCCCGTCCCGTCCCGTCCCGCGCCCTCCCCTAGCACTTTGTACGACTTTTTTTCATATACGGAGGATATAATAGGGTTAACCATTCCGGAATGGCTCACCGGAAAGGACTTGTGGGTAGTACCTATAGGTCCCCGGTTCGAACCCCGGAATGGCCGCTCTTTATTTACCTATTCAAGGAGGATATAATAGGGTTATATATTTATGAAATAATCTATATCTATATCGATATAACTTTAAGTTAGAAGACTTTGATGATGTGACGATCAGTCCTTGAATTTAGATACTTTGACCAATCACATTTTATATATTCCTTCCCTCTTCCTATTTTATTTTATAAAGAAAGTCCCCTTCCTAATTTTGTCATCGGCTTAGGGTTCCCACCGCCTCTGACTATGACTGCATCTCCTCCACCTCCAGGGTTCCCACCTATTGCCTCTCCTTCGAATACATCTCCTACCGCCTCCGAGCTTTTACCGCCTCTCCTCCGAATCCTTCATGCCTCTCCTTTTGCCCTTGCTTTCGTCCTCCACGTTCTCTCCGGACGATTCAATCTTGCTGCCTCTCCGGACGCTTCAATCTTTCATCCTCCACGTTCTCTTCTACCCTTGCGCGCTGCTCATATCGGAGGCTCTAGGTTTGTTGCCTATCACACCAGAAATCAGTTGTTTTGTTGTCGTTGGGAAAAAGGATTACCTAATAATAAAAAACCGAAAGTTTTCTGTCATTCATCCTCCAGATCCCTCTTCGACTTTTTTTTTAATTATCAGTTCGATTTCATCGAATCCCTAAATTCCGATCAGAAACCCTAAGTTCCTAATATGTTCGATTATTTGTGTATGAAATTTGAGGTTATTCGCAATCCGCTTTGTTGATTTTTGCAAGACGGTGGAGGTTTGGGCGTTATTTATCTGTTTTCGGCTAGGTTTCTTGCTTATTCGGCGCAGTTTCTAGATTACTTTCTTGGTTTGTTTATGTTTGCCCTAGAAATTTTGATTGATTGAACGTAATGATTCATATGTTGGATGCAAATGCAAGAGTCCTTATTCTTAGGCTGTGCTTGGTTGGGAGGAGGAACTGAGAAGATTTGATAGGGAAGGATATGAAATCACGGTAATAAATGAATAAAATCCTCCCAAATTTTTTTCGGTTATACATCCTTCTAAATTCCTTCTATAGAAACTTCTTTCCCTAGTGTTGTTTGCTCTACATTCATCTCGATCTTAGTATTTCTTGTGTGTATGTGTTATAATGCAGTTCTTTGCCGGTTATTTTAACTCTCTTGAAAATTGTATCTCTACCCTGAGATAAATTAGGTAGAAAACATAATCTCTCTGTTTCCATCTCCCTGAATGTCTTTCCACTGAGTTCGTTTTTAGGGTTTGTCTCTGATTTGGCCTTTTGAGTTCGATTTGTGTATAATTATTATCGTGCATTGGGGAAAATTTAACTGCTTTTCTATGAATTTGGTTTTTTTTTTGCAGCTCAAATTGGGGAGATGCATGCGAATGAGCAATAAACTGGCAGGTATGTACAATCGAAAATGTCATGGCTTTCTCATTTATTGTGGAATTGATCGATTGTTGATTCCCACTCTCTTGAGCAATAAACTGACAGGTTGCAACCAGTTTTAGTTGTTCAAGACGAGCTATTTTGGATGAAAGGATGAGATCCTCTGAACAATCTGTAGCAGCACTAACTGACACCGTGTTGCACCAAGTTTTCTAGGTTTTAGAAACTCTTTACTTTAATATTTTAAAATTGGATGATGCACTAAGCTGCCATATCAAGAGTTTGAGGTTCTAAACTGAGGTATTAGCTGCTCTTCTCTTGATTGCTTAGGCAGGGCTTTTGATGAAGACTCCAACAAGAGACCTATTAGAAGAACATTCAAGGACAATCCTTTTGAAAAATATAGAGACCTTGTATGCATGTGGAGGTGCAAATCTCATAATTTGCTTATATGACTTCTCTTTCCTCACTAACAATTTATTTAGAGTTCATAGCTTGGATTTGTGACTGCATTTACCTTTATAATGTTTCTCTCTTTCATTTAACTATACTATTTTTTTTACTTATTAGTTATCCCTTTAACACGCTACAAGGTTGACTTTTTTTTAATGAACTTTTGCAGTAAGTGAATATGATATGAAAAAGCAGGTGATGGATGCAATTCCAAGAATGCTACATTGGATTGAACTCTTCAGAGTTTATGAGGTCACCTTCTCTCTTTCTTTCTTTCTCTTTTCCTTTTTCCCCTTTAACTGCTATGATGCACCCATTAAAACCTTTCTCTGAGGCCCTATTGGTTATGAGTATGCCTTATTTCAAGTTGCTTCTCTGTTTTGCTATTGCATAGCACACACGAGCTTCTTTGTTCTGATTATACCTTATTTCAAGTTGCTTCTCTGTTTTGCTGATGTCGGAAACAGGGAATAGGCACCAAACGAGATCAAGATGATCTGGATTGTGACACAACAATGGTCGGAGGATCCATTCCGAATCCAACTGAAATGGTATGCCAAAATTCTCTCTTACTCTTCCATTGCTTGAAACTCTTTAGAGAATATAACCTCGAATTTAGTACCATTCTTAATGATCCAGACTTGGCCTCTTTCAGAGCACTGCCTGGCTTCAAGGAATTGTAGGAAGAGGTACTGACTACTTTTGGCATTTTAATATTATTTTTCAGCTGCTTACTACTCCATTGGCAACTATTCACTTATAAAAACTTATTTACATCAAAACGGTTGATGACACTTGAGTAAAATAATTTTGAGGAAGATCCTAAGAATACATGTTTATGCCTTTGTGTAACATTCTGAAGCTTTACCATTTATGCCCTTCTTTTCATGAGATTTTAGCTTTAATGCAGGCTAGGTTGGGGGGAGAAGATATAGGATCCAGTTTCAGGAGAGATTTCAAACTCATTGGTGAAGTCCATGCTCCGTTTCATGGACTCAGGAGATTTTTTTTCATAGCATTTTCAGTAGCTGCAGGGATTTCAACCTTCTTTACGGTACCTAGGCTGTTTCGTGCAGTTCAAGGAGGTAATGGTGCACCTGATCTTTTAGAGAGTGAGATTACAGTTTATATCTCTTGATCTTATTTTTGTTTATTATTAAAGATTAAAAATATTCCTTTTCATTACTTTAATTTCATAAAATCTCATTTTTTTCTCAATATCCCACTTGGGATTAAAAATATTTCTTTTCATTACTTTAATTTCATAAAATCTCATAAAATCTCTCTCTACTCTTAGATTAAAAATATTCCTTTCCTCTTACCCCATTTCCTATTTCCCAATATCCCAATTCCCAATTACCCAAAATCTCTTATTTTTCAAAATCTTTTTTTTTCTCGTTCAGATTATCTGATATTTCAGGTTTATTCTAATCCTAATACATAATTTCTGATTTTCTCTTATCCCAATTACCTAAAATCTCATATTTTTTTCCCCTTCAGAATACCTGATATTTCAGGTTATCCTCTTGCCCCTATGCTATTATATATACTTACCACTTCCCTCCATCTCCTAGCACATCAACGACAAATATCAAATTAATTCGTTTATCTTTTATGTGTTAATCCTAATATTGGTCTTATTGTGTTTATTAATTTGTTTAAACAGGCCTATGATAAGATCAACTAGAGCTATATTCATTATTCAAGCAGTTCTAACAAAATTTGGCTTTCACTCTCAATGGATTTCCTGGGTTATGAAATGTATCACAACAACCACCTTCTCTGTTCTTGTAAACAACTCGCCTGGTAGCAAATTCAAACCAGAAAGAGGTATCCGACAGGGGGGTCCCCTTGCTCCTTACATCTTTGTTATAGTGATGGAAGGATTAGCAAGAGAACTCATAGTAGAAGCACAACATGATGATGTCTTAGTAGGTATAAAACTAAAACAACAAGGTACCCCGGTACCTTTGTTGACCTTTGCAGATGATACCCTGATTTTTTCTAAAGCCTCACATATAAGCCTTGATACAATTAAAAACACACTTAACAATTTCTCAAATCTCTCAGGACTAACAATTAACTACCACAAAAGCTCCATTCAATTATAAAAAAGTGCAAATCAAAATCTTGCTACATCCCTAGCAAAACGTATGAATATCCCCATAGCCCAAGGAATGGAAAAATATCTAGGAATACCAATAGTCAATGGAAGAGTTAAAAATTGTGTGTTTGAAGAGGCAACCCAAAACCTGAAAAAATAACTATCCAAATGGAAAGTCTCTACTCTATCCCAAGCAGAAAGAACTACTCTCATTCAAGCGAATTTAAGTTCCAAAACAAACTACTTGATGCAAAACTTATTGTTACCAAAAGGAATATTACAACAAATAGATCAAATTCATAAGGATTTTTTTTTCGAACAAACTGAGATCTGAAAGATATAGCCCCCTTATTAGTTGGGAGAAAATTTGTGCACCAAAATGCCAAGGAGGTCTAGGTATAAAATTAGCAAAAGAAAGGAATATCAGCCTACAACAAAAGCTTCTTTGGAAAATCCACACCCAACCGGACAACATTTGGGTTAAGATTGTGACCGAGAAATATAACTTAAATATGAACAACTTAAATTTGAATATCCATAACACTTCCTGGCAATTTGGAAGATTAATTCAGTTGAATAATCAATTCCATCAAGGTCTGCATTGGATCATTGGGAATGGACAAAAGATTAACGTTTGGGATGATAACTGGATAGAAAATATCTCGCTAAAACCTTTTCAAAACAATCTTGATCCTAAGATGTGTGTTGCTAGTCTATTACTACCTAACAGAAAATGGAACGAACAACTCTTAAACCAAATCTTTCCTACACAACTGGTTAGTCAAATCTTAACAATTGACATTCCGGCCTGGGATGTTGAGGACGTACAAACTAATCTGGAAATATAATAAGGATGGAAACTTTAAGACAAACTTGGCTCGAAACCCAGGTCCTGTGAATATAAATATTAATAATAATCATGAGTGGATTTGGAAACTTGATATCCCTCCCAGGATTCGTAACTTCATTTGGAAAATAGTCGTTGATGCGCTACCTACAAAGTTAAGATTGAATAAATACTTTAATAGGGTCCCTTCTCAATGCTGCTTGTGCAACCAAGAAGATGAGGACACTACACACCTCCTCCTAAACTGCCAATTTACGAAAGTTGTGATTAATGCTTATGAAGCTAAGACAAAGAAAACTCTTCTTGGATATAGAAACTCCAATCTCAGTACACTAGATGTTAAACAAATAAAGAATAACAACCCAAACTTTAATGAGTTATGTTTTATATGACAGAACAATGGGAAATTAGGAATAACATTATTTTCAGAAACTGTAGTAAAAATAATTTGGACAAAAGTAACTTTGCCCATCACGTAATACAAAAAACTATTGATAATATAAAAAAAATTGAAAAGATGGGGAAAATGTAAAACCACCCAATCAAAAAAGGAGGCAAGGAAGAAACATCAAATGGAAAAAGCCACCGATGGACGTTTACAAAATAAATGTTGATGGATCGGTTAATAATAATGGAGATTGCAAAGTAGGAGCTATAGTTAGGGATTGGAATGGAAATGTAATTGAGATTTTCCAACAACAAGTACCGAAGGGATCAGTACTCTTAACTGAATCCCTTGCTTTTTGTTTGGGGTTAAAACTAGCCCACATAAGAGGATGGACACAAGTGATAATTGAAGGAGACAATCTTACGGTAGTCAATGCAATTATTGATCATGCTAAGATTCCATGGGAGATCCTTAGAACTATTGAGAAGATCGAGAGACTTCGCACATCATATCACATCAACAACTTTCTGCCATTGTTTTAGAGAGGCAAATTCAGCAGCTGATTTTATAGCTAGATGTGATTCTATATGTAACTTACATACCTTCCCTTTGAATAGGGAACTGTCTACCATCATCCGAAAGGATGATCAAGGATGATCTTTCTGCGTAAAGACTTCCTAATTATAGCCTGTTGTACAAAAAAAAAAATTTGTTTACACATGCGGAGTACATTCCCTTAGAGTTTGGAGGACTTGGTGTAACTCACCCATAATCCTTATTTTCCTCATTATGTAAGATTAGTCTTACATTATTATTTTTTTATATACATTTTCATCCCTTCATATAACCAAAATATTTTTCCTCTATGATGAGGTTCTGTCAGTCGGAGTCGGGTCTGGCTGGGATCGAGGTAGTGTGTACGGGGCGACTCCATGTACGGGAAGGAGCTTCCTGGAGGTTCGTCTTCACTACCCACAGGGATCCCTGATGTATCGCCGGCCAGCGGTGGTGTTTTAGGATGGTGATTGGCTTTCGTCCGTAGTCTATGTCCCCTGCGTGTTTGATTTAGTTTTCCTTGGCTCATTTTCCGGTAGGGTGTGTTCTCACTCGTTGTATTGCTCCGCTTTTTGTTTTTTGTTAGCTTTCGTTTGTATGTATTGACGGGTTTCCGTCTTCCGACTTGTCGGCCATCGAGATTCAGGTATATCTGATCTCGAATTATTTTTAAAAAAAAAATATAACCAAAATATTTTTTTTCCCAAGAATCATATGGACGAAGTCTAGAGTACCAACATAATCCATTCATATATTTATTTTTATATTTGTTAATGTACTTCACCATTTGTATTTTTTTCGTTATTATTTTTGTTCATCCTTATAATATATATTTTATATTGTTTTCCTCGTGCACGCGCCATGACACGGGTATTGTACTAGTTTTTTTTTTTACAATAGGCAAAAATTAGGCAGATCCTACCTAGGTAAAATACCACCATGATCATCCGACTAGATGATGTTACAGAGATCCCTACAAGTAGGGAGGTTCGAAAACGTACAAATATTCCTAGACTTAGCTATATAATCAGCGACCTTGTTTGCTGTTACGGGCCTGATGAGATAGCTGAAGCTAATAGGGTAGCTGAAGCTGATGGATTAAGTGTGTTAAATATATGTTAAATTAGAGTTTTCATAAGCTAGTAAGGTATTTGGTAACATCATCCAATCGGATGATGTTACGGGTATTGTACTAGTTGTTTATTATTTATGAAATGATTGTAAATTACAATATATGTTTTTATGTTTTTGTTATTTTTATAAAATACTTGTATAAATTTTATTTTATTTTTGAACCGGAAAATTTTTGACATGGATTGGAGACACCCGCTAGCCAAGAGTATTCATACGGATGAATCTGAGGAGTTCGGAGTCGTCTGGGATCAATGAACAAGAAAAAGCCACGTTGAGGTGCGAAAGGCGATCGACAACTCGATTGGCATCTTGTTAGATGTGACGAATATGAACATAAGAAAAAACAACTTAAGGAGATAGACATGTCAGAAATGAACATTTCAATATCTTCAGGGGAACACCATAAACCTTTCAGGTAATTAATAATGGTAAGATGCAATTCTGATGCTGCGTGGAGTCCTTTCCATAGAGCGTAACATTCTGCCCCGATAACAGAGATCATCAAAGGAAAAGAACCCACCCCGGAACAAATTGGGCTGGCCAAGTGGTCTCTAATAAATTTAATAATGAAGTCGTAACTGCTTTTGTTTGTGGTTGATAGAGCCCCATCAAAGTTTAGCTTGTGATGATTAACTGGAGGCTTAGACCATTTGATGGGAGGCTGGGTTTTTTTGGTATGATTTTATTCTCACAAGATGCAATATCTGCGTTTGATGGTTTATTATACTCCCTCCATCTCAAAATTTAGGTTGTTTTAGGTCTTTATTCTTGTATCAAAATAGATGTCATTTTAAGTTTTCTAGATAGGGGATAGTACTCCCTCCGTTTCAAAATAAAAGTCGTTTGACTTTTTTACGCGCATTTTAAGAATGTAAAAACTATATAAAATATTATTCTTTTAATGAATTTTTTTCGACAAATTTATACTTATGACTACTAAGTATGAAATTATTAAAAAAAAATTGATCAAAAAAATAATATTTTATAGTGTTTTTTATCTCCTCATGACGTGCAGAAAAAGACAAACAACTTTTATTTTGAAACAGAGAGAGTAATGATTTGTATCGATTTATGTGTTGTTGACTTTTTTAAAGACTTGGATTGGTTAAAAAATGTAGTGGGTATTAAAAAACAATAAAATTTATGAAAAAGTTAGTAGAATGATGATGTTGATGGAAGGGTGAGTGTTTTATGAAACAGTCTTTCTATCCTATGCCCTAAGAGTATAGGATAAGACCCTAAATTGGAAAAGATTCCCTACAAAAAATATAAGCGACCCTAGGAATCTAATTACTCCATCCGTTTGATATTATTTGTCATTTGTCTTGTAGTGCACGGTTTTTAAGGAGATAAAAATTATATAAAATATATTTTTTAATTAAATTTTTTATATAATTTCATACATATAAGTAGTAAGTATAAGATTGTGAAAAAAATTTAATTAAAAAAATTATATTTTATAGAGTTTTTTGCTTTTTAAAAAGCATATGCCGAAAAGTCAAACGACAAATAATATCAAACGGAGGGAGTAAAAAAAGCTAAAATAATTAAAATTTAAAAATATTTCCAAATTAGTGCTATTATCCTATATCGAACCTAAGATGGAAAAATAGTTTATGAAAAAGTTAATAAATTTTGAGACGGAGTGAGTTTAAGGGGTCCGAATCTTTTGTCTCCGACCTTGACCCCCTCTCTTGTCCCCTCTCACAAAACCCTTGGTTGTGGGTTTAAGGGGTTTTGTCACCGACCTTGTCAATCCCCCTCTCCGACCTTGAGGATAGGTGATTTGGAGCGAGGTTTAAGAGCATCCACAACCAAGGATTTTTATTACCTTAAGGAAATTATAAGGTAATTAAGTCCAGGGTTGTATGCAAAACCTTAAGGTAAAGGAAGAAAATGGGTTACCTTCGTGTGAAGAGGTAGAGAGTGTGTTGAACCAATGCAAAAGCATGGTGCTTTATTTATTGGGAAATTTACAGAAAATCACCCCTTAAATAGATTGGTTTTCATTTAACCACATCTTAAACTTAAAATTACATAAAACCACCCCTTAAATGATAGTCATCAACAAATCACCACCCTTGGTCTATTTTTGTTAAGCCATCCTTAAATATATTGTATTTTAATATTTTTAAACTCAAAATTTATGTATCAATATATTTAAAATTGGAATTGAAGGGGTTAGATTATATTATAGATATCATTTGAAAAAAAAAAACTTAGAAATGTAACTTAAAAATATCTTTCGGATTATGTCTTAAAATAATTTTGTAAATATTATTTAAATTATTTTTTTAATTATAATGTGATTATAAATAATAATCTCCATTTATAAAGTTAAAAATAATATTAAAATTATTTATTTGTAGTTTAAAAATTAACCTTTGAAAAAAAAATTATTTGAAGAACTATAATTATATTTTAGTTAAACAATTAATCTATAAGGTAGTTTTTTCTTAATTCAAAAATATTGTTAGGCAAATGACATGAGAATTCTCCACTTACTATATACTTATATAGAGTTTTTGATATTAAAAAAGAGGTTATTACGAACAATTAGAATGATTAAACGCATATTTTAAGTTGACAAATATTAAGATATAATTTATTTAACGAAAACATAATGAAAATTGGTGATGGAGGGTGATTTGTTAACGGAAACCATTTAAGGGGTGGTTTACTGTAATTTCAAACTTAAGGGATAGTTAAGTGAAAAGATCAATATTTAAGGAGTGGTTTTCTGTAAATTTCCCTTATTTATTTTTATGTTTTTTATTTAATTAATAATATTATGTTTGGTGGAAATCATATTATGGATATAAATAAATGAGAAAAAGAGAATGATGAGGTAAACTTATGGGTGTGGAGTAAAAATATTAAACAAAGAGGTTGATAAAGTAAAAAATTATTTTAAAGAAAAAATAAATAAGGTGTCAAAATATTATAAGGAGAGAGAGAAAAAAAAAAGAGTATAGGTTATGGAGGGTGTAAGAGCCTTTTCGTCATTTGCTTCTTGTAATTTCTTTTCAGTCATTTCTTCTGTTTTTGATTCGGTTGTAGTCCATATCCTGGCTTGTTGGACTCTCGGTTTTTCTAGGCTTTTCTAGAGAATCGAATTTCTTTCCTTATATATAAAAAAAAAATCATCGAAATTCCGTTTATTTATTATGAGTACAAAATAAAATGTTGCAAAAGTATGACAGTGGTACTGTGACTACTGTCTCTTTCAAATCAAGGTACTGTCTCTTTCAACCTCAACTACCTTCAACCGACCATCGTTTGTGTGACGACCTCTTCTGATCGACGGTTTTCTTTCACGATTCTCTTTTCTTCGATCTTTCCCCCAACTACAGCTTTTGGTTTCTGCTACATTTTAATCTTTGGCTTACAGGTATGTGATTGAACGCAGAGGTGTTTTTGATCGATCGATCGACTATGAAGTATGAACCCTAGTGTGTTCTCGTTTTTAGGGTTTCGCGTTCGTTTCCCCTTGTATTTTGTTTCTTAGATGTCAATCTTCGAGTTCTGTTGGACCAGGCTTGTTATGGTGTTGCAAATTAATCTGCTAACACTATATTGCATAAGATTTTGTCAAGAACTGAGATTCTCCTCTTTAATATTGCTCGCCGTTTGATTTGGAACCAACTTAGCAAAATTACAGATCCTCTTTCTTAATTACCATTTCAATTGTTTCAGAAATCAAATCAATGGCTCAAGTAACGTTTATCCTCTCTACTTTGTTCTTCTTTTCTCCTGACAGCCTCTGATTAGTGATTCATATAGCTCTACTGCCTTCAATCTCTGTCTCTTCGCAAAGGCTCCATAGTGCAGTTGGTCCGTACTGGGAAAAGAAAATTTCTCTCACTACTTAGCACTAGCAGTGTGTGAATTGAGTGGACTTGACTGGTAAGTTGTTCTTTTTTCTCGATTTTCAAATTGAATTTGTCATTTTCTTTGAATTCTTTGCATTTTTTGCTTTGGTTGGTTCAGTGCAAGTGCAAATATTTGGTTGTTCTACCGGTGCACATACGACAGTGGCAATTAATATCTTACAATGATATGAATTTGCTAATGTGAATTTATAGAGATGTGTTGTATTGTAGTAGAAGTTTTCTTGTCATGAACTTGAAGGGAGTAGTTCGAATGACTCTGGGATAACATTACAAACGGTTATGGATGGAGAGTGAGGGCTTTACCCCTGCTGATTTTTGGGCGAAAAAACGACAGTGGTGGATTGGTTCTATGGTGCTTGCAGTTTTGTAGGCTATGCATTTTCAAAAACATGGATTTTCCTTCCCCAAAACACCCTATCTTTTCCCTAAAGCCTTGTTAGAGTGAGGATTGTCTCATGATGATGGATGGACTCATGAATGTAACTTGTTTTTTAGGAGAAATCATGCTATCCCCTCCCCAACTCTGCACTCCACTCAGGATCACATGAAGCTATGCAGCTCTATATAAACAGACTAATAAAAACCATAGGCATTGGTTTACTGATGCTCCGTTGAGCATGATGTATGAACAACTTAAAGGGAAAAAAATCCTAGCCAGGTAAATAGTTGATTGAGAAACTGTGCCCAGGTATAGCAGTGAAAGGAATTTGAGAGGATCGAAAGGAGTGATTTTTCAGCTGGAGATCAAGTTCCTAGCTCAGAAAGTGTGGAAAATTGTAGTCAGCGTACATTCACATTATAAAACATGAAATGAAGGAGATTGACGGTTGATGGCTAGTAGAACATTAGATAATAGGTTCAAAAGCTCCTCCTGATTAAAAAGATTATTTTTTTTGGCCTAAAAACGTTTTGGTTCTATTTTTTCTTTGGCCCAAGCATGCCATATGTAGCTGTACATAGGGATGGATTCAGAAATTTTATCAGGGTTGGCATAATATTTTTTTCATAAATAATATTTATATTATTTTTATAATAAATAAAAGAGTTTGAAAAATGTTGAAAGATTAATATCCTAAAATTATAGTAATGTTTTTTGACTCAAAAGAAAACATTGAATGTTGAACAAGTAACTAATTTTTACTCTCTAGCAAGTAGCAACTAAGGTAGACAAATAATAGTTTTTATCATCACTTCACCTATAAATCTGCGCTATAATTTTACTTATAATTTATTGTTAGTAATTTTTTAAAAGTAAATTAAATTTGAAAGTTGAGATCTTAATGTTATTTTTTCAATTACAAAATATTAATGAAATTATAAGAATTTTTTTTTAAATAATGAGAGAAAAAAAAGTCATTTGGGACTACTAGGATTCAAGCACAAGTGGGTCGAACATAATTTTCTAATGGAGTGGACTCAACCACTAATGGGGCTACTAGGATTGTTTAAACTTACACCGAACTCTATATTCTTGTATTTTTTCCAGACCGATGTGGGCAACGGCCCAGTGTTGCCCGCCGGCCGCCCCTGGTTGTGCAGATTTTGATTCATGCTTAATCCACTATTGAAATATACATTTCACAATTTATAGAAATACTGTTCACTTTTCAGAAAGTTGCAGCTTAACTCATGGCCTCTCCATTGATAGATTACTCTGAATTGAATTAAATCCAATCATGAATACATTAAAGGAGAAGTGGATTTGTTAGGATTTACATAGTGTTTTGAAACTGGAACACCTGTTTTCCAGTGGTGCCATATTACAATGACATCTTGTTTACCTTCATACTTGCATCAAGCAGTACGAAACATTTGAGTTTACTTTCTCCAAGCATTATGTTTACATTATCCTAACCTCTCTATGTTTCGTAGGTGCTTTCACATAAATCAGCAATGGAATCCTGGAGCCAAAATAATATTTTCTATGGAGTTCAGGATGCTGAAAATTCTGATTACATTAGTATGCTAGATGACTCTCTCCTCTGCTGCATTCTTTCATATATCCCTACGAAATCTGCCGTTGCAACTTGCATATTGTCTAAGAGATGGAAGACTGTTTGGACTAAAGTTCCCACACTAGACTTCAGTGAAATGCCTTACCTTGGATCATGCTGCGTTCTGGGTTCACAAGAAACATTGTTTCAGAATTTTGTGGACAAAGTCTTATCCTGTAATGATGGGTTAAATATGGAAATTTTACGGCTTCAGTTTTTTTATGGCATCAGTTCAGAGCATGCAAGTTATTGGCTATCTGACATAATGAAGAGGAAGTTTCGGGAGATTGAGCTCACGTGCTACTGTCGTAAAATGGAGCTTCCTGCAACATTTTTCGAGAGGGAGAAACTTGTGGTTTTAAAGTTGACATGTTTTTCACTGTATGTGCCTGATTCTTTGGATTGCCCTAACCTTGAAATCCTACATCTCATTCATTCGTCCTTGGATACCAAGTCTCTGTGGAATCTCACATCAGGATCCCCCGTTCTTGACGAGCTTGTTATTGATAGTTGCAGGGGAATATTTAGGTTAGAGATCTATGCCCCGAATCTGAGGACACTAGAAGTCAAAGACACCCTAACTTGTTATGGGACACATGCTCTTATTATTGACGCACAAGACATAGAAACCCTTTACCTTTCGGATCTTGCAAGCTATTATAACTTCACCAGTTTCACCCCAGAAAAAGCAGTGGTCACTGTTCATCATCGAGGGGTTAGTAATCCCAGCAAGAAATTGGTTATGCTTCTGTATGCCATTTGTGGCTTAAAAAATTTGAAGCTAGGAAGAGAAACCATGGAGGTGAGCATGGCTTGCTTTCTTTGCTGATGAGTTAACCCACCTCCTTTTCTCACCTTTGCTGCTTCACTATTGTTGCTAAGTATACTTATGTCAATCTTTTTGCAGATCCTTCAAGTTATTTTTCAAAGAAGACGGTTTAGGTTTCCAGTGTTCGTTAAGTTGCTCTGCTTAGAAGTGACAGTGGGCGTGTGGTCAGTGATTCTAAAGATGCTTACATATACACCTAGTCTCGTATCTTTGATTATACACAATGTAAGGACTGCAGTTGTTTTTGATCTTTTGAATGTTTTATATCACTTTGCGTACATCCCAATCCTTGTCTAGACTTATAATACAAACTGTCATTGTTTCTTTCTTTTTTTCTAGTTTTCCCCTTGCT
This sequence comes from Persicaria maculosa, assembly GCA_963922045.1. Taxonomy (NCBI): domain Eukaryota; kingdom Viridiplantae; phylum Streptophyta; class Magnoliopsida; order Caryophyllales; family Polygonaceae; genus Persicaria; species Persicaria maculosa. The sequence continues at coordinate 69,515,869 of OY998253.1, read as the reverse complement.
CCCAGAGTGAGTGGCAACCACTTTCTAGGGTGCCGAAGTGTTTAAAGTCTACCTTGCAAGAAATCACAATAGACCACTTAAATCAGAATGAAGGGGAAATGAAGTTGGTGGAGTATCTCCTGAAGAATGCCATGGTTTTGAAGAAGCTGAAATTCTCTAGGGTCGTTTATGATCCATGCGGACTCGCAGGAAGAAGCATTGATGTTATAGAGAAGTTACGGGAGGTTTCTATCAGATCAAGCTCACGTAAAGTTGAATTCGTACAATGTGAACCTCAAACTTAACTTGCTCAAGAGTATCGATAAATCACTCAAAATGTTAGTTCTTTCTAAAGCTGCTATTTCCTGTTCTTTCTTTCTGGACAGTAAATTTTGAAGTTTTCTTTTTCCAAGTTGAAGCTGTTTTTTATCCGCCCTCCTTTAAGGTTTCACTTTGTTTCCAAGTTCTCAGGAATGACCAAAATTAAGCAGCTGGCGAAGGATTTAGCAAAGGAATATGAAAGAGAACGAGAGTGAGCCAATGGCGAAAGGGTGCAATCTCATTTCCCTCATAGTCATAGGTATGCATGAAGATAAGTTTTCTTCTGATATTATCTTCCACAAGGGAACAACAACACATCTTGCCGAAGTGGCCGGAGATCTTGTAGGAGATCCGATGGCAGGGGTTTTATGATCTGAAATCGGGCCTATATGATATGATTTGTAAACTTGATTGCTTTTGCTAAATGCATATGCTATCTTCTGAAGGCTAAGAAACGTTGTTATAAAGGCTACATCTGTTTTCCTGCATTTTTGTCAGCAAAATAGAAAAGTATGGAATGATAATAATAGCGTTTATGAAGTGAAAGAGGTGAAAAAAATGGTATGTTTGGAGATGCTTTGCAACAAAATAAAAAAATTAGGGCAGTGGAAGTGATTTGCACCTTTCCCAAATAGGATAGAGCTCATTGTTTGGAGATGTTTTAAGTCCTTTGGAGCTAGAATTTTCTTCGTTTTTTAAAATTATATTTCCAATTTAATTTTAGAAATATCCATACTTAAAATTTTAGTTTTCTTACAATATATACGTAGTAATATTTTTGGGGAAATTTTCAATATAATACGGAGTAGTGTTTATTTTTCTTCTTTAAAATTTATTTTTTCAATGTAAGAAATATAACATTAACTTTTATTAAATTATGATAAAAACTAATTGTATTAACAAAAATGACAACAAAAATTAATGAGTGATTATTTATAAATGGAATGGAATGGAATGGAATGTAATTAATTAATATAATAAATTTTATTTTTTAAATTGATTGTATAAATTTTTTTAATATATAAATGTTAGTTTTGTATATTGTACATTAGCTTTTCACAATATAGTTTTTCTTAATTATTTTATACGGAGTAATAATTAAACTTTAGAGTAAAATGATATATACAAACTCAAAATCTTAATCCCTCCTTTTTTAATATATGATTTTTACCTTAAGTTCATAAAAAATTATATAAAATATTAGCTTTTTTATAAGTTTTTTTAAATAATTTCATACTTATTACTAATAAATATGAAATTATAAGTATGAAATTATAATTATGAAATTATTTTAATTTTTTTTAAATTTTATATATTTTTTTATCATTCTAATAGTCAAAAGTCATATATTAAAAAAATGTATGGAATGCTATTTTAAAAAATTACACGGGAAATATAAATTTTGAAAAAAAAATCATGAAAAAACAAAATCACCATTCCAATTTTATAGGCTTGCCCTGGATATCCCGCCTAAGATAAAAAAACAAATCTTTGGAAGATTTGCCAGGAGGGCCTCCCTACGGCCTATAGGCTTATTACTAGCTAATAAATATGAAATTATAAGTATGAAATTATTTTAAAATATTTTATATAACATTTATCATTCTAATAGTCAAAAGTCATATGTTAAAAAATGTATGGAATACTATTTTAAAATATCACACGGGAAATATAAATTTTGAAAAAAAATCATGAAAAAACAAAATCATCATTTCAATTTTATAGGCTTGCCCTAGATATCCCGCCTAAGATAAAAAAAAATTCCTTGGAAGATTTGCTAGTAGGGCCTCCTTACGGCCTATAGGCTTATTACTAATAAATATGAAATTATTTTAAAATATTTTATATAATATTTATCATTCTAATAGTCAAAAGTCATATGTTAAAAAATGTATGGAATACTATTTTAAAAAATCACACGGGAAATATAAATTTTGAAAAAAAATCATGAAAAAACAAATAATATTATGATTGGTGGAAATCATATTATGGATAAAAATAAATGAGAAAAAGAGAAGGATGAGGCAAACTGATGGTTATGGAGTACAAATATGAAAACCTTAAAAAAAGAGGTTGATAAAGTGAAAAATTATTTTAAAGAAAAAATAAATGAGGTGTCAAAATATTATAAGTAGAGAGAAAAAAATGGGGGATGATAAATTCAACGCTAATTTTTACTATTTCCACCGCTAATCACCGCATAGGTATGCGGTGGGTTTAATGACAGTCAACGATCCCACAACATACCTATGCGGTGGGTCACCGCAATACTTTGCGGTGGGTCGAGGAGTATACAGGTCCAAAACTGTCGCCATAACGGTCCAAAACCGTCGCCATAACCCACCGTATACCTATACGGTGGGTTTGAACCGTCGCCATAACAGTCAAAATCATCGCCATAATGGTCCAAAACCGTCGTCATAACCCACCGCATACCTATGCGGTGGGTTATGGCGACGGTTTTGGACCACTTCTACAAACCGTTTTCAATATCCCAAAAACTGACCGCATGTATACGGTCGCCATAACCCACCGCATACCTATGAAGTGGGTTTGTATACGGTCAACGGATCCACCGCATGTAATTCACTTTTTCCCAGACCCACCGCATGTATATGCGGTGGGTCTGGGAAAAAGTGAATTAAGACCACCGCATACCTATGCGGTGATTAGCGGTGGAAACAGTAAAAATTAGCGGTGGAAATATCTGCCCCGGAAAAAAATGGAGAAGAGGTAACTTATGGTTGCGGATGGTCTAAGATCCATCGAAATTTCGTTTATTTATTAGGCCAAATTTGGTTAATATCCATATTAGAAGGGATTATTAAGCAAATGTCCACTTTTTAAATAAATTAAGTAAATGTCAATTTTTAACATTTTTACCATTCGTTCCCTCCCCAACCTTCCCTCTTTCTCTCTTTGACCTTTTTAGAGCATCCGCATATCCATGGAACCCAATTAGGTTCCTTAGAGCATATGCATTCGTGAAACCCATCCGGGTTCCTTAACTCCACTTTTTATATCTGTCTCTCCTTAAAAAACTCAATACAATTTTTCACCCACATCCCTAAAACTAGGGGTGTGCATAACCGGGTACCCGACACGAACCGGTTAATCGTGTCGGGTACCCGGAACCGTTAAGCCCAAATTTCCCGAACCGTACCCGAACCGTCTAAACTCGGGTACCCGACACGGTTAGGGTATTCGGTTCCGTGGCGGATACCCGGGTACCCGACACGAACCGTCTTTTTTTTTTTTTTTGATTTGGCTGTCCGTGTTGTTATACTACTGCCTGAGCGACCGCCGCCGCCGGAGTCGGTACAAATCGGAATCCCTAAAATTGAACTCCCAGATGTAGCAACCGCCGCCGGGGCCTAGATCCGGGAGGTTTCCGTCAGAATCGGTGAGAATCAAGCCGACCTGGATGAGTTCCAATGCGTCGACGTTCGATTTCAAAAAACGGTACAGATCCGAAGGGCGGAGGGCGGCGACGTAGCTGGCGGTGGGCTTGGGCTTGTAGACGACGCCGGGGAACTCGGTATCCATCGAAACAAAGGGGAATCGTCGATAACTTGAGCAATCAACTCGAAGCAAGGTCGGGCGGGGCAAAGCTCGATGTAAAGGGAACGAGAAGGTTGCAAGGAGAGAGATGGAAAGGGGAAGGCGAGGGTGGTTCCACGGGAGTGGAGAAGCCGAGAGCTCGAGTCGGTCGTAGGGAGTGAGAGACGGAGATCTGAGCGAAGAGGTTGAAGGAGAAGCAACTGTGAGTCTGTGAGAACGAGAGAGAAGTCGGCTGATACTCCTAGGGTTTCAATTAGCGTGCTTTTAAAAGAAAAGAAAAGTAATTTGGATTTAAGAGGTGTGGAAATGGAAAAAAAAAGGCACATGAGGGGATTCGAACTTGAATCTGCTAAAACATAGCCCATTCCTCCCGCCTTGCTTGAACCAATTGAGCCAACTGAACATTTTGTGATTTATGGGATCTTAGTTATACAAGTACTAATACCACCAGATCTAAAATTTAAAAATAAAAAAAATTAAACGGTCCGTGTCGGGTACCCGACAAGGCGATTTGCTCGACCCGAACACGAACCGTTTAGAGCCGTATTTTCTCGGTTAGTGTCATTATCGTGTCGTGTTTTTTTGGTTTCGGGTTTTTTCGTGTCGTGTTTTCGGTTTCGGGTTTTCCTGCACACCCCTACCTAAAACCCTTAAAAACCCTATTTTATTTTATTTTATTTTATCGGGACCCACCTCTTTTTTTCCTCTCACTCTCTCTCCTCATGTTGCCCATCTTTTTTTTTATCCAGATATCACAAGCTTACACTTAGACTAGTCCTAGACCCCAAGTCTCCGACCCCTCATCGACTTGGGGAGGTAAACCGCGGGATGTGCCTCACCAATGGTCCAACCACCCCCCTTTATACCCTTTGGCTCCAGGAGGCCCACTCCACAAGAGAAACAAATAATGCTCCTCCTGGGAATCGAACCTCTCACCCGAAGCTTCCAGGTCTAGCGTACGGTGACCTTTCAACCAGTGAGCTATGCCCCGGGGGGCCCTTTTTCTTTCTCTTTCTTGGTGTTTAAAGGTCTCTTAGTAGAAAATCTATCAAATCATTCCTAAACCCCTTCCCCATCTTCTTCAATTTTTTATTAATTGGTTCCTCATTTTTGGGGTTAAGACACCCCATTGTGGATGCTCTTAACTCTCTTTTTTATTTTTCTCTCTCCTTAAGAAACCCAACTTAAATTTTTACCCACATTCTTACGACCCATTTTATTATAAACTAAATAGTACTCCATGAAATTAAAAATAGCCCCACCCCATATCACAAATCCCTCTCTTTCTCGTTCCTACCCTCTCACCCATGTCCCTCACTTTCTTTTTTCTTGAGTTTTTAAGAGTTACTTACTAATAAACTCATCACATCATTCCTTAACAAAATATATCGCTCCTCTATTATTTTATTATCAAGTTCCTTATTCTTCTCATTTAAACACCCCAATGTGCGTGCTCGTTTAGACACTGACTAGTCAACATGGTCAATGACTACCTTTGGTGACAATTTGATTATTATTTTTGGTGACATTTGTTTCGGTGACAATTGAATTTTTTGGTGACATTTTTTTCTAGTGACATTTGGGGAATTTTTTTTGGTGTTAAATTCGTTTGATTTTCTTCTTGTGACAGTTGTCAATATCACCATTTCCCGGCGACAAATGATTTTTTTATGCAAATAAATGATTTTTCCTCGTGACCACTGTTGGTGAGAGTTGTTAGTGATGAGGTTGATGAAAATATATTGTCACCACGATATTGTAACCTTAAAAAAAAATTGTCACCATAACATTATATATCACCAAGGCATTGTTATCAACCCATATTTTAAAACGTTGAACCATTAAAGCTAACAAAAATATGTCAACATAATAATAAATGTCATCACTACATTATATATCATCAAATATTGTCACCAAATAAAATTTGAAAAGTTTGACTAGATTCTCTCACCAGAAATTGTCACCAACCTATTTTCACCAACTATATATAAAACAGTGTCACCAAACTAAAATGTGTGTATATATAGTACTAATGTCATCAGTCATCACCTTTGTCACCAAATATTAACTCACTTTTGTCAACAAACCGAAACCCTGGAACGAGGGGGGCATAGACCCTAGAGGGGCTAAAAAAGCTAAGCAAATGAAAATTTTAATGAACATAAGTGCGTGTTTGACAAATTGGGTTTTTTTTAGGAGTTGTGGTTTTTTTAGGAGGTGGAGTTTATTTGGGGTATTATGGAGGTGTGGGAGGTATAGTTTTTTTTTAAAAAAAATAACCTTGTAAAAAAGATGAAAGGTGTTTGGTGGTTGTAAGGTTTATAAAAGGTTATTATAGTGAAAAAGTCCAAAATGCCCTTCATAAATGCTAGGAGGCAAAAGGGCAAAAAAAAGTGGAGAGCAAAACTGACATTTCAAACCTCCACAAAAAAATAAACTCAACCTTAACCTCCGAAAGCTAGGGGGAGGCAGCTTCCATTTTCAACAAAAATAAACTCCACCTTAACCCCCAAAACCCCCACCTAAAACCCTTGCCAAACATGTAGGGGATGGGTTACTTTTTTTTTTAACCTCCTAAACCCCCAAAACCCCCACCTCAAACTACTATCAAACAGGCCCTAAGTCCACGCCATTTCATCACCTGAACACTGATTATCACCAAGATATTGTCGCAAACTCGTATTTATCGTCAATATATTGTCACCAACCCATATTTATCACTAAGATATTGTCGCCAACCCCGTATTTATCACCAAGATATTATCACGAACCAGTATTTATCACCAAGATATTGTCGTCAACCCGTATTTCCAAAACTTATTATTTAGCGAAAAAAAAAAAGTAAGCTAACCAAGGTAATCACTTGACAATATTCACAACACCGCACTTCATATACATCCATATCAATGCATTACATATCCTCCTTCACAATACCCGAATATGATTATCGTCAAAAGGAACCAAGTTCTTGAATGGCATCATGTCAAACAAGACCTTAGCCATCTCCATCCCCCGCTTTACAGTAGCCTGAAACCATTATAGACCATAAATGACACCACCTTCCTCTCAGGCATCCTCTCAAACAACTCGAATGCTCCAGTCGTATCACCCTCTTTTGTGTGCCCATCTAAAATAGTGTTCTAGCTCACAATATCTCTCTTGGGCATTTCATCAAACAGCTTGCGAGCTTCTCTACACTAATCCACCCTTAATCAAACTCGACATCATCGAGTTCCATGAAACAACATCTTTCTCCGCCATTGCATCAAACAACAGCTTAGCACAACTATTCCCCGCAGAACCATCAACGAAACACCGTCGTTTCATCCCCCGAGCCCCTCCCCCCACCGTTTCTCCGACCACCGGAAAGTCGACTGGGGTTGACCTATCATCAATGATGATCTTCTGTTGACTTTGGTTCGTTGGTAGAAAACTGCTTTTGTAGTTGTACGAGAGGTGTGGAGAGGAGGATATGAGGTTGAGGAGCAACATTCGTCATGGCTCTACGATGATCAAGAACTTGTTGATCGGACTGGTCATCTTTTTCGGACAGCTTTGTCTCTGTTAGTGCAAATGTAGGGTCGCCGAAGGAAAAACCGAGTTGAAAACCATCGGTAAAACAGTGTTTAGAAAACCAGAAAGGTTGTGGCGTGGTATATGCAGAACACACTGCCTTAGAAGCGAATTTGCCCCAACAGTAGGTGCAAGTTGGCAACTGGCTTCACCCCCTCAAGGTTGCACATCACACCCTCGTACTCGTGCACTCGAAACAAGGGTTTGGAATCACGAAAGATTTTGCTCAGAACTAAGGTGAAAGAGAGAGATGGTTTTCTGCGAGTGAAAACTGAAGAGGTGACGTCTGGTTTTTAAGGAGGAAGAAGACGCTCCTCAATCAATCGTGCATGCGAAAATATCGAAACGGTTACAAAGACGCTCTGCATTCAAAACGCGACGGAAATCTCGGACCAGTTACAACAAGGAGATAATGACGAGAAATAATTCGGAAAAAACAAAAAAATAAGTCACAGAAATCTCAACAGTTATTTCGTGACTCATCTGGCCCAAATAACTGTTGGTGGTGCACGCGTGTGAGACTCATATTTCATCACTCAAACCATGCGTGGATAAAAAAAAACCATTTTAAAGCATCCCCTCATGTCCCAAGAAATCAATGTGAGACAAAACTTTTCACCTTCTCTCAAATTCAAGCATTTTACTCCAAGAGTCTCTACTACGAAGCCAGACAGAGAGAAGGCAAGGAGCTCGGTCGTCTTCAATGGAGAATGAAGGTGAGAGAGGGAGGACACAGTCTAATCTAGAAGAAGAGGAAGGAAAATAAGGCTTAAAATGAGGTAGTTTGAGAATTATTAAATATTATAGACATTTACTTAATTACTACTCCATTCGTTCCACAATAGATGTCTTTTACTATTCATGCACGTTTTTCTTAAAAAGCTAAAAACTATATAAAATATCAACATTTTATTAAATATTTTTAAATAATATTATACATATTACTCATAAATATAGAATCATTTAAAAATTAATTAAAAAATGGATATTTTATATAGTTTTTAGTTCATTAAAAAACGTGCATGAATAGTCCACAGACATTTATTGTGGGACGGAGGGAGTATCATTTTAATACTACGTATCATTTTAATATGGCCATTTAACTAATTAAATTTTCTAAATGGATATTTGAGTAAAATTTTACCTATTAGAGCATCACCAATGGTGGGGAACCAACCTCCCCAAGCTACTTTTTCATGTGATTTGGGCAACCCGACCATTGTGGAAAACCTCCCCATTTTTCGGGTGCCCCAATATATTGGGAACCTTCCCAAATCCGAAACCAATTAAACGATGACACGTGTCAACGTAATAAATCATTTCTTTTTTTCATTTTCCTTAATAGATTTTAATTAAAGACTAAAAAATATTAATAATTTAATTAAAATATTAAAATTATTTATTAAATATAATTATATAATTACATCAATAATTTTTTTTCAATGGTTTAATTTATTTTAAATTAATAAAATTAATTATCAAATATAATTAAAAATTTTAATTAGTATTTTTTAATTCTCGGATATATTAACAATTTAGTTTAAACATTTTAAATAATTAAAAGTAATTAACAAATATAATTAATAATTAAATTAATAATTTTTTTGAAATGTCAAATTTATTAACAATTTATTTTAAATATTTTAAATTATTAAAAGTAATTAAAAATTAAAAATATAATTATAATATTAACTTATAGTAATATTAAATTAATTTTTTTTTTGAAATTTCAAATTTATTTAAAAATATTTTAAATTATTAAAACTAATTATCAAATTTAATTCAAAATTAAATTAATTTTTTATATTGATAAATCAATTTAATTTTTTAATATTTGAAATTATAGGAAAAATATAATGGGTATGGAAAAAGTGATGGGATAGATTATTAGGGAACCTGACCATGGTGGGAAGGGAGAATTGAATTGGGGAGAGTTGAGAATAAAATTAGTGGAAAATGAGGTGGACGAATAAGGAAGGGGGAGAGAAATTTTGGGGAACCCGACCATTGCTGATACTCTTAAGGAGTAGAGAATCAGACACAAGGCTTGCACGTCCTTAAGGACGTGTAATTTTAACCTTGTGATTTGTGGTGTATCTAGCAACACCCTAAAAAAATTAGGGCAGTGGAAGTGATTTGCACCTTTCCCAAATAGGATAGAGCTCATTGTTTGGAGATGTTTTAAGTCCTTTGGAGCTAGAATTTTCTTCGTTTTTAAAAATTATATTTCCAATTTAATTTTAGAAATATTAATTTTGAACCATACTTAAAATTTTAGTTTTCTTAGAATATACTAGTTCAGTACCCGCAACGTGTGAGGTTTTTTTACAATTTAAATAAATTTAATATGAATATCCGTTCGTATAGCTAATTAATTTATTTCAACACTTACCATTGATTCTCATTAATATATTGAAAGTATTATCAAACTTATACTCCCTCCGTCCAAAAATACGTGGACTTTTACTATTCATGCACGCTTTTTTAGGAGTTAAAAACTATATAAAATATTAACTTTTTTATTAATTTTTTTTAATAATTACAAACTTATTATCAATAAGTTTGTAATTATTAAAAAATAATAATAAAAAAGTTAATATTTTATATAGTTTTTACCTTCTTAAGAAAGCGTGCGTGAATAGTAAAGGCAATGTATTTTTGAACGGAGGTAGTATATAATTATTATCAAAATCTTACAAAATTGGGTAAAATCTTTCCAAAATATATCTTTGTCTAAAAACTTATGAAAACTATTATCTTAAAATTGATTAAGGTGGAGATAAATTTTTTACCAACCTCCTCAGTTGGTCACATCCGTCTTAAGTAAAGGCCTGTTTGACACAAGTTTATTAGAATCTGTTATGACAAGTAAGAATTTTCTCTTTTAATTAATCTATTCATAAAGGCTATAATCTTAATATATCTCTACAATTTCATCAAAAAATTTATTTAGATTTTCATATTAAGTTAGATTAATCTTTGGTACGCCAAATACGACCCAAGCGAGAATTCCCTACTAGCTAATACGGACATCCTATCGTCGATGCGATCCATAACTTGTTTCTTCAATTCTCTTCTCTCGGGAGTCCGTACCTACGTACGTTTCAAATAACTATATATATATATATACTCCCTCCGTTCGGCAAAACTTGACACTTTACTATTCACGCACGCTTTTTTAGGAGCTAAAAACTATATAAAATATCAAGTTTTTTTAATAATTTTTTTAACAATTTCGTAGTTATTATTAATAAGTACAAACTTATTAAAAATTTTTTTTTAAAAATGAATATTTTATATAGTTTTTATCATTATAAAAAAGCGTGCGTGAATAGTAAATGACAAGTTTTGCCGAACGGAGGGAGTAGTACTTTTCCCGTACCTTGTACGGGGTGAGTATTTTTATTAAAATTTACCGTTTTAGTTCTCCCTCATACCATGAATATATTTAATTTCATTTGAATTGTTGTCATGCTATCAATTACATTTAAATAAAAAAGAAGTTACATCTCTCAAATTGGAAAATTTTTCTTGATTGATGACCTAAGAGTCTAAGACACATTTCACCCTTATAACTCAAGAGTTGTGTGTCATCTTTATATTAGTTGATCTCCTTAGTTTCCACTTTAGACTTTTCCTCATTTACAGGACTATAAAAATGAGAGCATAGCCATCTATCAAACACTCATAAGCCAAGGTTTGATTAAACAATCTTAATTATTTAAAAAAAATTTACTACATGTTAAAATACTTAGGAAAATAAAATGCCCACGTTGTATATATATATATTCAAAAGAGAAGAGCAATGAACATTGCATGCGCATAGCCAATAAAGAATATAGTTACACATACTTATCAAACATCAAATGTCTCCCTTTTAGGCCTTTCAGGTTAGCTAGTTGTAACGGCCCAGAATTATAATTTCCGGGTTACGTTTCAAGGGATGAAACCCCTTGTTCGGATCTTGCAATCCAGGTACGGGTCGAGGTTTCAAACTCATTTTAAGATTAGTAGAAAGAGGGATTTCAAACCCTAAAAACCTCGAAGGGCCGTTGGGTACCCTTAACCTGTCCTAAGACTATGTCGCAGAATCCATTTCAAACGAAAGTAAAGCGGAAGCAAAGTAAAGATACAAGTGCCACGGCAAAGCCGGGTCAAAATATGATCAACCATTCAAATTCGAGCCTTAATTAAATTGGTGAAGTTGGAGTCTCAACTCTCTCTTTCCGCCATGTTAGACCCAGCGGTCATGGACTCAAATCAGCATCAATAGTAGTAAGCACAACGGATACCTAAAAAAATTGATATGGGGCGGGATCAGATCGATGCCCACTTAACTCTGCATCCCAGCCCTAAGCACACATATACGCTATACCTAATAAGGATGCTCTAATGCAGTACGAAATTCGAACACACTAGCATGCTCCTAGTTCATAATAATGTGCAGAAATACTGTAAAAGGCCCAAGACAATGCCAAGTGGCATATCCCTCTCCTACCTCCACCCCTTCCGATAGGTGGAGACTGGCCAGCTCGTGAATGCATTCATTCATAATAGGGCGGCACGCATGCCTAACCCGCTCCACAATAAAGCCCGCAGGCATATCATAATACAAGGAAGTCATGACTCGATTGACTCAGGGTACCCGATGAGGATGGGCTACCCTATGACCCTAGCAAAGACTCTAGTTACTTCACAGATAACGGCCGTTCTGTTTACATACGCACAAAGAAATAGAATGCTCAACGATCGATGCAACCTAGCATGGTACTACATGGCATGCTGATCATGAATGCAAGCACCTAGTATATCATGCACCTAAAGCAGGGAATAACTCTATTCAATCTGAGTAAGCTCCGAAGAGACTTACCTGAAGATGCAGAACAGCAATATAACACAAGCAAGGGCCCAATTGCAAGTCCAAAGCAATACACACCTATCATCAAGCCATTGCCATAAGCTACCAGACCGATATTCATACATATGAAACCCAAGTTCCCAACATACTCAAAACCAACTGATAGTGAAACTGTTTTCCAAAACCTTTCCGATATAATCATCATCAACCAAAATCATTTCATTTCCAATCAAAACCCATCGATAAAATCGTACCAACCATATTTTCCAAACTCTTAAATCCCAAATTAAGTCAACTCATATTCAAAACAATTCTCAAATCATGTCTGGCCAAAATCCCTTTATAAACATTAAATCTTTAATCAACTTACAATTTCATACCATTAAAATAATTCCGGCATTTTTATTTTCAAAATCATTATATAAATAAACTCCGACATTAAATCACCCAAAAGATTCTATTTTCACAAATCATATTTATATATCAAAACTCATAATTCATTTCAAATTCCTAAAATCATAATTTAAAACATCACTAAATACATATTCCAATTAATTTATTTTTTAAACCATTTTATAATATATAATAATAATAATACTTTCAGAAATATATTTCCTCCAAAACAGAATATTATAAGTAATAATAATACTAGCTATAACAATAAATACAATCATATAATATAACCATAATGTATAAAATAACATAAAGCCAATAACATAATTTAACCCTTGTTCACAAAAGCCTAACTCACAACCCAAAGAAACAGCCCACAACAAGGAAGAGAAGGCCCAGAAATGAGGATTAGGCCCAAATCCGGATCCAACACTCCCCAACTGGATACCCATACAATTAAAATGACATAACCCGGAACAATGGATTCGGGTTAGGCCCACGACCCGGAAATTAGGCCCAACTCCACACTAGGAACCCCAATCTGATTTCTTGCATAAAACCGAACCGGACCAAGGACAAATCAAAAGAAAAACCGAACCGAACCAAGAAAACAAAACAATAAAACCAACCCAGGGCTACTGTTCATCCGTCCTCTTCCATTTACCCCTGCGTTCGAAATTGAGCAAGAGGAAGAGGGACAGGGGAAGGTCGTCGGCGACACCGCACTCCGACCACCCCAACCCGACACTAGAGGCCAGAAAACGAGCAAGAAAAGGAAGGGGAGGAAGGAGCGCTCACCGAGGTTCCTAGGGCTCGCCGGAGGGGAGCTCGGGGGCCGCGTCCGGGCTCGATTCGCGTTCTCGGAGCTCGTCGGAGTCGCGCCGGGCTTCTTCGGAGGCGGATCTGCGTGTTTCTTGGCCGGTGAAACAGGGAAAGAAGGAGGAGCCGCTCGCGCTCGGGCTGGCGATTGGTGGCCGACGGGAGGTGCTCAGGGAAGGCGCCGGCCGCTCCTGGCGGCTCCGGCCGCTATCGGTGGCTGCTGGTGGCTGTCGTCGACTAAACAGAGGAGGCGGAGACGTTGGTGGTGATGAAACGAGGGGAGTTTGAAATGGAATGGGAGAGAGGGGAGGATAAGAGGTGTTTGGATTCCTCTGCAGAATGGTTCCAATTGAAAGAAGACAAGGAGAGTGAGGGCAGGAGGGTGGTCCTATCCTAACATTAACACAAAACAACAAGAAGTTGCGAGCTGTACAATTTGCAAGGTGGGGGAATTGTTCAACAGGAATTCGAGAGAGAGAGAGAGAGAGAGAGAGAGAGAGAGAGAGAGAGAGAGAGAGAGAGAGAATAAAAGGGAAAGAAAAGAAATTTATGTGATATTTAGAATACCCGTACAAATATCTCGAAACCCGCTCTCTGATCTTATCCGACCCAACTCAAAAGATTCTCAAATTTCAAATCTGAGGTTAATAATGAACTACGAATACTATACTCAATTTTCGCATAAGCACGCGGGATAAAACATATTTTAAATTTTTAATTTATTAATGCCGGAACTTGTTTTAAGGATTTAAATCTCGATTTAGGAAATTAAGGACGAGTTTTTTCTTGAATATCCGAATTTTTATTTTATTTTATCTTACTATTTTTTTCCGACTTAAATCCATTTATATTATTTATTGAAATTTATTATTTAAAAATCCGGGCCTTTACACTAGTAACGTCACCAATAATATATATGTTAAGTTACAAACATGATGTTATGGCAACAAATCACAATAACATTTGAAATACCCAAATGCACCATGTTCGGGTTTTTTTTTTATTGATGGATCGCAAAAGATAACTTACCAAAGTCAAAATCAATCGGGCACCACCTATGAATTCAGAAAAATTTTGATTAGTAGTTGGATTTCAAAAATAGCTAGTCAGTCTCTAACCGATCATTAACCCAAATCGGGCACCACCTATGCCGTCCAGGTTTTCCCCGAACCATGTTCGGGTTTGTTTTCACAATATTTTCGGCCGAGTTTGACGTACCACACAAAATAATCTAACACGCATCAATTTTCCATAACATACCATTTGCTCATTCTCCTCAGTACACCATTGTTCGAAATCTTCAGTTGTCATTATGAAGTCTTTTCTTTAGACAATCAGTACTTTGAATTTGACAATGAATTATCTACATGTGGTAATCCATTTTTTTTTTGTAACTATATTGTATAAATTACTGCATAGTATATAACAAAAATAAAATATTAACTTCCAAATACAATGGAATGAAACAAAAACTAACTATACAACACAAAATATACAATTACTACTGAAAAATAATCAATGTGTTCAGCCCATTTAACAGCAACGCCATGAAAAAAAAGTATGACCATAAGAACACTGATCAAATATAACCACTCTACACAAACTATAAGAAAATATACTGTATTATTTAAGTTGTAAGATGAATTAACTTACAAATACACATGACACTAAACAATTATGGTGTGTAACAGTAAATAATGACTTTTATTCATTCCATTTCACAGCAATGACATGAAAACAAATATGGTCATAAGAACACTAATCAAATATACCCACTCTATACAAACTACAGTCCACAGATGCACAAAATCTAGTAGTTGAGAAATGCATACCATTCCTGAATATCAAGAACACATCATGCTACAAAACAATTTTTAAATCAAGTTAAATCTACATATAAATGAAAAATGCAAAAAATAAATATAAAAAAAAATTAAGGTGTGCTATAGGATGAGTGAGTTTATGCACCTCAAACTGGTGAAGAAAATAGTACATGTCTTCACGAAGTTTGGCTTTCATGGTGCCAACATCCATAGGATCAGCATGTTGAGCAACCTCATGTGGATACATTTCATAATCTTCCACCTATACATATATGGTGATATTTTGGAGAAATGCATATACTAAAAATATTCCCATACGAGGAGGAAAGAAACATCAGTTGGACATCAAATAGCTCCCCTGCATCTCTTATGAATCTATATATAAATTTAGAATTTGAGAATGCACTGTGGTGAAATGTATACATTATAAATAGGAGGAAGCCAATCATATAACATTTCAAGTGTATCAATGATGAGCTCTAAAGACACACAATCTTCATGTTCAAAAGCAAAGGTGTCCTCATCTATAATATTTGACGAATTGTCAAATGTTCCTTAAACCTACGTACACATCAATGCACATAATAAAGACATACACTCTTCATATTACATTTAAATAAACTATTTAATAGTATGCTCCATGAACATGATCTGATCACCTAATTCATGCATTACAAAACCTACTAAATAGTTTAAGCTTACCTCTGTTTACAGATGCAAAAACATCGCTTAAAGGATCTGCTTCAGGAGAAGCTAATTGTTTGTTGCAAAGGGTAGTGCAGGAATCCAAAGTGAACACAACAAAAAACTAATTAAAACCCTCAATTGAAAAAAAAAATGACAGTTCGCGAACCAAGACAAAAGCTAGAAGGGAAGCAAGACAAAAAAAAAATATAAGAGGACATCTATCTCATGAGTGATTTCAGATATTAGTAACAATCACTTAAGAATTGGATGGGCTGATTATTCACCTTTACTTTTAGTTGCACATGATAATTCAGGAATCAAAAAAATAAAATAAAATGCTCAATTCTTTAAATGCTCAAATAAGCAATGGTTTTTGTCTTTTATCTCATGAGTGATTTCGGATGTTAGCAACAATCTCTAAAAATAGTCACAAACCAATAAAACTAATGAACTATATCTAAAATCGATTAAGATCGTGAAAACTCAAAAACGCTAAAAAACTAAATTGATACGGTAAACTCTTACCTTAAAACCTGAAATTGACATGGATGGTAGCTTGAATTACCCTTTCTTGACCCCTAAGACAACTTCATTCATTTCTCCTATTTTCGACTTGGAGTGAAGCAACAACATCAAGGAATCTAGGTTTTAATCGGTGAAATAATTAACAGGAAATAGATTGAATTTGAATCCTCACCCATTCATAAGTGGAGCTGTGGAGGCAATAATAAGCAAATGTGAATGTGTTAAGTTAGGTTGGAAGGGAATTTAAAAAAAAAACATACCAAAAATATGAGAAGATGACAAAGAAGAAGAAGGTCTTTGAGCAACCGTAATCGATGGGAACCGAATGGAGATCACCAATTCACCACTGCTCAAGGATTTCCAAAATTCATCTCAAATCTCAACTTAACCACGATTACTCTATTGTTCTGAAAAGGTAAATATATAGATGATGGCAAAAACCAAATAGTAACACGAAGCAAAACCATACAAAGGGTCTTGCGTAAAAAAATGGAGACTACCCACAACCTATATCGCTAAATATCGACTCACAAAAGTATACGCGCCCCCACTCATGTGTGTTCCCCAAACGGCTCCTTTAAAATTCAACATACATTCAAGGTTGAAATATATGTGATAATTAAAGGAGCCAAGTAATTTAAAGAAGTCCGAGACAAGAAGTCTAGGCCCACCAAAAAAATACCCACATTTCTTCCTGGTCTCTAGGAATAAATGAGAATAAATTTGTGGCCTAAACTACAACCGGGCTTCTCTAAATAAATGGGGAGATCCACCAAAACTCTACTCCTAACCACGACCCAAAACTAAAAGGCCCAAAAAATTACCACGTGAAATCCCAGTGCTTCTCCCACGCACTAAATGCCAAAATTTTTATGACAACTAAATAACAATGGAAATTCCATTGGAAAATCCATTGTTGCAACACGAGAGACTCCTCTGGCCGGTGACGAAATAAGCAGACAAAGCAATGACCGGTCCACCAAAATAAACCAAAACAGCAAGATATAGTTCCAACAGCACCTCTCCCGACAGCAATGACCGGCAGCACTCAACCCGGTTGGTAAGTTTCGTCGTCTATGGATGAGTCCCCGCCCTCATCCAAATCCGACTCGTCATTGAAATGGACATCGTCGTCACTACCGCTACAGGGGTCCTTAATTCCCGACATAACCTTGAAAAGCTCATCCATCGTTAAGGAGAGTTTAAGATCGCCTGAGATACGCGATTTTGTACCCCTAAGACGATACACACCTTTCTGAGTACCACCCCTTGTTTTCCACCTCATTAGACCGTCCGGTGTCTTACACTCGTTAACTTCCAGCTCCCCATCACCATTTATATATATGCCCGCCTTCGCAGCCCAGGATGAGGCAACCATACGAGCACAAGCAAGGGATTTTTCATGATTTGGAGTACCATCAGCACGTAGGAGTTCCTTCTCAGCTGTCCGACTTGCATCTTCACCACTCCCCTCGTTGCTGCAATCACTTTTGGGAGTTTCCTCCCTCACAGTTTGGACGTCTTTAACCCCACTGTCTCACTAGCACCAATGACCACAAACCCAAAATTTGTCCCGTCCGATCCCTCAACACTAGCAGCTGAGCTGGAGTATCCACCGTTTGCTTCTCCCTTACCATGATCCTCATCCTTGGTAGCTGGTTGGATTGGAGCATCCCCATGTTCAGCGAGCTCAGAATGCAAACCATCAGCAACATTAGTGCCCGAATTACCATGTGCAACAGCCCCGCTGTGCATATTCTTATTACATTCCTCAAGAGGTTCTGAGCAGACAGATAAAACAGGGCAGGACGCATCCGAATGTCCAAAACACGAGCATCTCAGGCAAGACCAAGGAAGCCATTCAAAAATAACTTTCAACTTGCACTCAACCCCCTTGTTGTTCACAAGATTCATATACTTCCGGCGAGTCTGTTCCACATTAACCTCCACTAACATCCTAGCATAAGAGACCAATTCACTAGTTGCAGTGAATTCATCCGTGCACAGAGGCTTACCAATTCCACTCCCAATGACGCTCAGCATATAATTAGACCCAAACGTAGGTGGAAGATCAGGAATATGGACCCAAATAGGTACCGACTTGAAGAAGCTCCAGTCCATAGGAGCCCCCAACTCCCACTGTTTCAGTAAAAGAGGCGACGTACCAATCGACCACGGACCATTCTCAAGAACCCGGTTCAAATCCACAATCGATCCAAACTGAATAACCAAAATACCATTAGATTTAATAAATACCTTAGGCTTAGAAATCTTCCACGAATTTAGCATGAAAGCAGCAATTGCTCGACCGGATATCGACGGCCCCGTGACAACACCAATCATGGTCGCTGCCCACGATGCATCTTGTTCCTTTACATCCTCACAACTGTACCGGATGCAGTCCCCATTAACATTCGGGATGAAATCCAAACGCTCTGAGATAGAGCCCCGCCTTGAACCCTTGATTATCTGCGCATATGAAGGAGCCCCCTTTTGATATTCCGACCACCGAGGTTTGGCCGGATTTGGACCCGCAACCCCCTTTCCAGTACCATCATTCATCGCTGAAGTAGATTCCCCTCCCAATTTTGAAGAGAGGGGGGCCGATTGTGAAGAAAACCCTAGATCTGACGGCTTTGGAGGGGGAGGGGGGACGGTATTAGAAGAGGAGGAGGGAGCAGGACCACCCGACTCCGGTCCAACCCCAGCTTGCGCACCGCTCCCTGAGTCCGCATCCCCCAGATCTGTTCCAGTTCCTTTCGAAGGACCCGATTTGAACATCGACGAACAAATCTCTTGTTCAAGCTTCCTCCTACCATCATAATCCAATCCCGAATGATGCTTGCCTTTCTTCCTTGCCATCACTCTGAGTCACGGTTGAAGAAGAGAACGACTGAAAATTGGAATTATTAGGTTAGTCGTGATCGTGCAGTTCGATTTCAGTTTTGGTATCGGCGGCCAGAAGAACGTGGGTGAGAAGGGGAAACTGCTTCTTAACTTTGTTCAAAGAAGAGGACACGTGGCTCATTTTTTTACAAAGAGTCTGCTTCTAAAATAATAAGTATAAGGGGTGGATATATATATATTTGATTAGGTAAAAATTCGATGGTCAGACAGGCCTAACTCATCGAGAGGCCGACCGAAGTCGGCAGACGGCGAACCGTCTAACAGAACAACCTAAAAACAGAAATACAAATAACAAGCGTAATGAACCAAACAGAAATAAACACTACAACAAATGTTCCAAGAAGACCAAACACTCGAACAGCTGAGGAAGCCACCGAAGAACGCAGCCAAGCACCACCAAACAGTAGCACCGCGGGCCAGTAGTACAGCAGGACTCTAACTCCTGTGGGTAGTGCAGACGAACTCCAAGGAAACTCTATCCCGGATACGGAGTCGCCCTGAGCGCACGACCACGACCCCAGCCAGACCCGACTACAGACTCAATGCCCTCCCCAACCAAGCAGAAGATCTCCTAGAAACATCGGAAGCAGAGTCGTAAACTGCTCGAAACAAAACGCCGACAACCTTTCACCTACAAAATGTCGACATGCCCTTGCGGGATTTTCTCAAGCCCTTTCGGGTGGGTGCACAATTTTTTTTTTCCTTCCCACACTCACAACCTTGGGCCCGAAAGGACCCAAACTTGGACCCGAATGGACCCAAACTTGGCCCAAAGGAACCCAAACTTGGGCCCCAAGGACAATTGTAGGCGCTTGAACAACAGGCTACGTCGGGCCAGGGAAGCCCGGACACCACCGTCAGCCCATGGAGCATCATCCCGGAGACAGACTACCCAGGCGGCACAACCACCAGCATGACGGCAACCTCCGGCGACAGGAGGTAGACACGCCGGCGGCAGACCGAGAAACTGGACGAGGCGACGCATGGAGGAGGACGAAACCAACGCACAACGCTAGCGGCGAGACCAGATCGACAGAGGAGGACGAGATCGACTGAGGAAAGGATGAGGCCACAACGCCGGCGAGCCCAGAAACGGCCCATCCGAGGCGGCGACGAACACCCAGGCCCCAAATCGACAACTGAATCACACCCCGAACCCCAAAACGACAATCGAATCGGAGAGAACGAGGCAACGGGAACTCAAAATCAACCAAACGGAAGGTCGATTGAAGCACAAGGAAGGTGGATTGAAGAGGATAGGATTCTCAGTTGGATTCTTCAATTAGGAATTCCATAGTTGGAGTTTACACAATTTGGGGATTTCTCAAAATTCTAGAGAGAGGGCAGAGCCCTTCTCTCTAGAAGGAATCAAATAACCATATATCATGTATGTATATCTGTAAGATGTACAGTGCACGTGCAGCTAGAATATATTATAATTTATCAAAAAAACATCTCTCCCGCGATGAAAACCAAAATAGGGTGGTTTTGGATAATTGGATAGTTTGTAGATCCAAGTACCAACAACAACAACAACCCAGTTCATCCCACATTTAAGCGGGGTTTGAGGAGTCGGGATGTACGCACTCTTTGTCCGAATAGGTCGAGAGAGTGTTTCCGAAAGACCCAGAATAATAGGACAATGGAACAATAGAAGCACACAATAGTAGATAAACAGACAATAGAGAGGCTAAAAAGGGGCACAGAAATCGGACATTAGGACATAACAACAAAGCCTAAGGTACTACACATTAGCAACCCGTATACACCTCCTCCACTGGTCCCTATCTAAAGCCACTTCTTCTGAAAGATTAAGAAGATTAAGGTCATGGCAGATGACCTCCATCTAGCTCTTCTTAGGTCTACCTCTCCCCCTGCGGTAGACGCCCAAATCCAAGTTCTCACATCTCCGAATTGGGGCCGAAGGAGGCCTCCTACGAACAGATCACTCAGAAATGCAGAGCTTCTGCTTTGCCTGCTTTGAATTTGGGCTGGACTTTCAACTCGGTTTAAGAGCTTCTTAAGTGGCCTAGCCCATTGTGTGTTACTCGCAGATTAGAATTATAGTACATATGTTTTGATGTTTTTATAAAATGATTGTATGAAATAATTTTTCTTTTAACCGGAAAAAATTTGACATGGACTAGAGACACTAGCTAGTCAAGAGCATCCATACGGATGAATCGGAGGAGTTCGGAATCGCCGGGGATCGATGAACAAGAAAAAGCGAGGTTGAGATGCGAAAGGCAATCGGTAACTTGATTGACATCCCAGTAGATGTGACGAATCTGAACGTAAGAAAAACAACTTAAGGAGATAAACATGTTAGAAATGAACATTTCAATATCTTCAGGGGACCCCCATAAGCCTTTCAGGCAATTAATAATGGCAAGATGATCATCTTCAATGATATGAGATGGTTAAGATGCAGTGCTGACGCTGCGTGGAGGCCTTTTCATAAAGCGTAACATTTTGCCCTGATAACATAGATCATCAAAGGCAAAGAACCCACCCCGGAACAAACTCGGTTGGCCAAGTGGTCTCTAATAATGAAGTCGTAACTGCTTTTGTTTGTGGTTGATAGAGCCCCATCGAAGTTTAACTTGTGATGATTAATTGGAGGCTTGGACCATTTGATGGGAGGCCGGGTTTTTTTGGTATGATTTTATTATCACAAGATGTAATATCTGCGTCTGATGGTTTATTATACTCACTCCATCTCGATATTTAGGTCGTTTAGGTCTTTATTCTTGTATCAAAATAGATGTCATTTTAGGTTAGTAATGATTTGTATCGATTTGTGTGTTGTTGACTTTTTAAAAGATTTTGATTGATTAAAAAATGCAGTGGGTATTAAAAAACAATAAATTTTATGATAAAGTTAATAGAATGATGATGTTGATTGAAGGGTGCGTGTTTTATGAAATAGTCTTTCTATCCTATACCCTAAGAGCATAGGATAAGACCCTAAATTGGGAAAGATTCTCTAGAAAAAATATAAGCGACCCTAGAAATCTAATTAAAAAAACTAAAATAATTAAAATTTAAAAAATATTTCCAAATTAGTGCTATTATCCTATGTCAGACATAAGATAGAAAAATCGTTTATGAAAAAGTTAATAAATTTTGAGACGAGGTGGGTTGAAGGGGTCTGAATCTTCTGTCCCCGACCTTGTCCCCACTATTTTTAACCTATTTTTTATTTATATTTTCTTTTTCTTTTTAGGTAAGACTTGTGAGAATTATAAGTAAAATCTCCAAAATAGAGTTTGGGAGATAGGAGGGGGACATAAGAGCATGTCCAACAACTTTCCTAAAACAATCTCCAAAATAGAGAATTATATGTAAAGTATTCTGAATTTTTTTGCCACAATTTCAATAGCTTCCCCATTATTGATTTTATCATAAAATGTATAGAGTTTTCCCCAAATATAGAAAATGATCTACATATTCTCTCTTCATTCTCTACTTGTTGGACCATTTCGAGCGCAACGGAGATCTCCTATTTCACTCCCTACAACATAAAAATATTTTGACATATATTTAATCTTAAAAAAATTATTAAAATTATATTTATGTTACTAACATCTATTTTTATATATTCATAAAATTATATTTTTAAAAATCCTGTTTTACAATTTTTTAAAATTAAAAAGGTAATATTTAACAAATTATAATTATAAAAAAAATTTAAAATATGATTTTTCAAAATAAAATATTATGAATATATAAATATAGATGTTATTAATAAAAATATACTTTTTATAATTTTTTTAAGATTAAATATATATTAAAATATTTTTATGACGGAGGGAGTGTAGTATGAAGTGGAGTAGAAGATCTCCATTGTTTGGAGCGGGTTTAGACATCGAAATTCCGTTTATTTATTACGAGTACAAAAAAAATGTTGCAAAAGTATGACAGTGCCAGTGGTACTGTCTCTTTCAACCTCAACTACCTTCAACCGACCATCGTTTGTATGACGACGCCCTCTTCTGATCGGCGGTTTTCTTTCACGATTCTCCTTTCTTCGATCTTTCTCCCAACTTCAGCTTTTGGTTTCTCAGTTTCTGCTACATTTTAATCTTTGGCTTACAGGTATGTGATTGAACGTAGAGGTGTTTCTGATCGATCGATCTATGAACCCTAGGGTGTTCTTTTTAGGGTTTCGCGTTCGTTTTCCCCCTTATATTTTGTTTCTTAGATGTCAATCTTCGAGTTCTGTTGGACCAGACTTGTTATAGTGTTGCAAATGAACCTGCTAACTCTTTATTGCATAAGATTTGGTCAAGAACTGAGATTTCCCTCGTTAATATTGCTCGCCGTTTGATTTGGAACCAAATTAGCGAAATTACAGATCCTTTTTCTTAATTAGCATATCAATTGTTTCAGAAATCAAATCAATGGCTCGAGTAACGTTTATCCTCTCTACCTTGTTCTTCTTTTCTCCTGACAGCCTCTGATTAGTGGTTCATGTAGCTCTACTGCCTTCAATCTTTGTCTCATCGCAAAGGCTCCATAGTGCAGTTGGTCCGTACTGGGAAAAGAAAATTTCTCTCACTACTTAGCACTAGCAGTGTGTGATCTGAGTGGACTTGACTGGTAAGTTGTTCTTTTTTCTCGATTTTCAAATTGAATTTGTCATTTTCTTTGCTTTGGTTGGTTCAGTGCAAGTGCAAATATTTTGTTGTTCTACCGGTGCACATACGACAGTGGCAATTAATATCTTACAATGATATGAATTTGCTAATGTCATTTAAAGAGATGTGTTGTATTGTAGTAGAAGTGTTCTTGTCATGAACTTGAAGAGAGTAGTTTGAATGACTCTGGGATAACATTACGAACGGTTATGAATGGAGAGTGAGGGCTTTACCCCTGCTGATTTTTGGGCGAAAAAACGACAGTGGTGGATTGGTTCTATGGTGCTTGCAGTTTTGTAGGCTATGCATTTTCAAAAACAGGGATTTTCCTTCCCCAAAACACCCTATCTTTTCCCTAAAGCCTTGTTAGAGTGAGGATTGTCTCATGATGATGGATGGTCTCTCCATTGATAGAATACTCTGAATTGAATTAAATCCAATCATGAATACATTACAGGAGAAGTGGATTTGTTAGGATTTACATAGTATTCTGAAACTGGAACACCTGTTTTTCCAGTAGTGCCATACTACAATGACATCTTGTTTACCTTCATACTTGCATCAAGCAGTACGAAACATTTGAGTTTACTTCCTCCAAGCATTATGTTTACATTATTATCCTAACCTCTCTTTGTTTCCTAGGCGCTTTCACATAAATCAGCAATGGAATCCTGGAGCCAAAATAATATTTTCTATGCTGGAGTTCAGGATGCTGAAAATTCTGATTACATTAGTATGCTAGCTGACTCTCTCCTCTGCTGCATTCTTTCATATATCCCTACGAAATCTGCTGTTGCAACTTGCATATTATCTAAGAGATGGAAGACTGTTTGGACTAAAGTTCCCACACTTGACTTCAGTGAAATGCCTTACCTTGGATCACGCTGCGTTCTGGGTTCACAAGAAACATTGTTTCAGAACTTTGTGGACAAAGTCTTATCCTGTAATGATGGGTTAAATATGGAAATTTTTCCGCTTCAGTTTTTTTGTGGCATCAGTTCAGAGCATGCAAGTTATTGGCTCTCTGACATAATGAAGAGGAAGTTTCGGGAGATTGAGCTCACGTGCTACTGTCCTAAAATGGAGCTTCCTGCAGCATTTTTCGAGAGGGAGAAACTTGTGGTTTTAAAGTTGACATGTTTTTCACTCTATGTGCCTGATTCTTTGGATTGCCCTAACCTTAAAATCCTACATCTCGTTCATTCATCCTTGAATCACAAGTCTCTGTGGAATCTCACATCAAGATCCCCTGTTCTTGACGAGCTTGTTATTGATAGTTGCAGGGGAATATCTAGGTTCAAGATCTATGCCCCGACTCTGAGGACACTAGCAGTCAAAGACACCCTAACTGGTTATGGGACACATGCTCTTATTATTGACGCACAAGACATAGAAACCCTTTACCTTTCGGATCTTGCAAGCATTTATATTTTCTCCAGTTACGCCCCAGAAAAAGCGGTGGTCACTGTTCGTTATGAAGGGGTTAGTAATCCCAGCAGGAAATTGGTTAAGCTTCTGTATGAGATTTCTCTCTTAAAAATTTTGAAGCTAGGAAGAGCAGCCATGGAGGTGAGCATGGCTTGGTTTCTTTGCTGATGAGTTAACCCACCTCCTTTTCTCACCTTTGCTGCTTCACTATTGTTGCTAAATATATGCCTGTCAATCTTTTTGCAGATCCTTCAAGTTGTGTTTCAAGGAAGACATCCTGGGTTACCAGTTTTCATTAAGTTGCTCTGCTTAGAAGTGACAGTGGGCAAGTGGTCAGTGATTCTACAGATGCTTGCATATACACCTATTCTCGTATCTTTGATTTTACACAATGTAAGGACTGCAGTTGTTTTTGATCTTTTGAATGTTTTATATCACTTTGTGTACATCCCAATCCTTGTCTAGACTTATCATACAGTCATTTTTTCTTTCTTTTTTCCTAGTTTTCCCCTTGCTCCCAGAGTGAGTGGCAGCCACTTTCTGAGGTGCCGAAGTGTTTACAGTCTACCTTGCAAGAAATCACAATAGACCAGTTAAATCAGGATGAAGGGGAAATGAAGTTGGTGGAGTATCTCCTGAAGAATGCCATGGTTTTGAAGAAGCTGGAATTCTCAAGGGCCTTTTATGATCCATGCCCAGGAGGAAGCACTGATGTTATAGAGAAGTTACGGGAGCTTTCTATCAGATCAGGTTCACGTGAAGTTGAAGTTGTACTATGTGAACCTCAAACTTAACATGCTCAAGAGTATCGATAAATCACTCAAAATGTTAGTTCTTTCTAAAGCTGCTATTTCCTGTTCTTTCTTTCTGGACAGTAAATTTTGAAGTTTTCTTTTTCCAAGTTGAAGCTGTTTTTTATCCGCCCTCATTTAAGGTTTCACTTTGTTTCTAAGTTCTCAGGACTGACCAAAATTAAGCAGAGCCTGCGAAGGAGTTAGCAAAGGAATATGAAAGAGAGCAAGAGTGATCAAATGGCGAAAGGGTGCAATCTCATTTCCCTCATAGGTATGCATGAAGATAAGTTTTCTTCTGATATTATCTTCCGCAAGGGAACAACAACACGTCTTGCCGAAGTGGCCAGAGACCTTGTAGGAGCTCCGATGGCAGGGGTTTCATGATCTGAAATCGGGCCCATATGATATGATTTGTAGTCTTGATTGCTTTTGTTAAATGCATATGCTATCTTATGAAGGCTAAGAAACGTTGTTATAAGGGCTACATCTGTTTTCCTGCATTATTGTCAGCAAAGTAGAAAAGCATGGAATGATAATAGCGTTTATGAAGTGGAAGAGGTGAGAAAAATGGTTTGTTTGGAGATGTATTGCAACAAAATAAAATAAATTAGGGCAGTGGAAGTGATTTGCACCTTTCCCAAATAGGATAGAGCTCATTGCTCAATAGCATCAATAGGATAGAGTTCATTGCTCAATTGCACCTTTCCCAAATAGGATAGAGCTCATTGTTTGGAGATGTTTTAAGTCCTTTTGATCGAGAATTTTCTTCGTTTTTTAAAATTATATTTCCAATTTAATTTTAAAAATATTAATTTTGAACCATACTTCAAATTTTAGGTTTCTTACAATATATTAAGTAGTAATATTTTTGGGAAAATTTTCAATATAATACGGAGTCGTGTTTATTTTTCTTCTTTAAAATTTATTTTTTTCAATATAGAAAAATATAACATTACCTTTTATTGAATTATGATCAAGGGCTCGTTTGGTTCAATGTGGGAATTGAAATTCCCGGGAAGTTATTTCATGGGAATTGAATTCCCAGGAAGTCTAATTCACGGGAATTGTGAAAATATGTTTGGTTAACTTTTTAGTTTAGAGGATTAAATAGGGGAATTGAAAAATTTTTAAATAGAAAATGGGGGAATTGCAACTTAACTAGGAGGGAGTAGTGAGTTAAATTCCTTTGAAATGGAGGAATTGAACTTCCTGGGAATTTACGGAAAAAAATTCAACCAAACACATATATTTTAGCTACTTCCTGGGTTTTTGTACTTCCTGGGTTTTTCAATTGCCAACCAAACGAACTCCAAAACTAATTGTATAAACAAAAATGACAACAAAGCTGAATGAGTGATTATTTATAAATGGAATGGAATGGAATGTAATTAATTAATATAATAAATTAAATTTTTTTAATTGATTGTATAAATTTTTTTAATATATAAATGTTAATTTTGTATATTATACATTAGCTTTTCACAATATAGTTTTTCTTAATTATTTTATACGGACTAATTATTAAACTTTAGAGTCAAATGATATATACAAACTCAAAATCTTATGCCCTCCTTTTTATAATAAAGTATATGATTTTTACCATTCATGCATATTTTTTGAGTTGATAAAAAAAACTATATAAAATATTAGTTTTTTTTAATAAGTACGAAATTATAAGTATGAAATTATTTTAATATTTTATATAGTTTTTATTATTCTAATAATCAAAGTTGTATATTAAAAAATGTATGGAATACTATTTTAAAAAATCACACGTGAAATATAAATTGTGAAAAAAAATCATAAAAAAACCAAATCACCATACAGACATAGAAACAAAAACCAAATGATTAGACAATGGTTTGGCTTTCCACACTTTATTCATTGATAGAAGGATTGGTTCAGAGCTTCATTGGTTGTCTCTCGTCTTATATGTAAACCTCATTTTATCTACTTGTGCTATTTGACAGTTTCTCCGTCTGCTGAATTTTTCAGCCTCTCATTTAATCAAATAATGATTTGTTTGATATTTCAAATTCTTACATCCCAAAAAAAATCGAATAATCAAAACACAAAGAAAAGTTGGATAGAATAGGCGAACAAAGAAACCAAGAAGATATAAGCGAATCGGATTTGAAGGTAAACACGACTAGAGAATGAGAAGAGTATGGCAAGAACACCCTCTAGGCCCTATAGACAAACAAAGAACTCAAGAAGATATATAAGTGAACCGGAGCTGGAGGCAATGAAGACTAGTTCTCTGTGAGTGTCTTTCGTTTGACTGATTGATTTTGGTTTTGCTAGCTTGTAGTTTACAATGTCGGATGACATGTACTTTATTTCTGCATTTTCCTTTCCGTCATTTACTTCTTGTTATTTTCATTCAGTTATTTGCTTCTGTTATTTGATTCTGGTTGTACATGATGGTTGGTCCATCTCTCGACTTGTCCGGACTCTCGGTTTCTCTAAGCTTATCTATTAAAAAAAAAAGATTTGACGCTTATTTTCCTTTCTGTTTGTGATGTGATGTTTTCCTTTTTGTTATTTTTTTGTTCCGAAGGAGATGAGCTCTTTGCACGTTTATTAATTACAGTCTTAATATAAGAAACTAGAATTGGAAATATTTACCAATCACAAGTTGTGTAGGTTTGTTGGGCTACATCTCATGCTAAATGGTTCGAAGTTCGAGTCGATCGAACTGGACTAATATCAAACAAAAAAAAAAGATTTGGAAATATTTTCCGAATAAACTAGTAAATTTTAATTGAAGATGAACTACATTTGCATAGCCAGAAGATGTATATAATACGGAGTATTAAGAATTTGCAGCGATCTTTTAAATAGTCTTATTGATTCAATCAAAGGTAATATGGTCAAGGATTATAACATGGGAAGTGCAGTTGTTGTGATACCCTGATGAGTGACAACCTGTAGTTGTTGTCTTCTACCAAATTAAACAAATCCCTAATTTCAATGAAGTAATCCCAATTGAACACGTTGTTGGATTTGTTGACGTTGGAAGCTCCCTCACTCAATATTCTGCAATATTCTCTCTTTCTTGTTGCACTGATTCAGCAAGCAACACAAATTCCGTGGCGGATCCGCTTTATATTCTCTGATTGACTGATCCTAAAAACCAGTGCCGCTGTGTTTTTTCTGTTCCTTTCAATTTTGTGTCTGTGGGTCACTGGTTTCCTATAAAGGATCATTCATTTTCAATCTCTCTCAGAATCCCTCTTATTTGCTGATTCTGATTCACAATGATGATCACTAGCTTGAGGCAGCCAACAGTTTCTTTCCCCAATTTCAATGCCTTCCGGCCGAAATCTCACATACCCAGTTTGCAATCTCACATTCAGATTTCCCCAAACCATAAAGTTTCAATCTTTAAGCCACTGCACATCTCAGAGGGTAAGGTTTTTAAGCCACTGATCAAATGTGAGGCCTATGAGGCGGATCGGTCGGAGCCGATTGATCTGAGGGCGGAGGAGGAACATGAGGTGGGATCTGTTGAGGCTGCAAAGAGGGTCAAGATTGGGATTTACTTTGCTACTTGGTGGGCTTTGAATGTGGTCTTTAATATATACAATAAGATGGTGTTGAATGCCTTCCCATACCCTTGGCTGACATCCACATTGTCACTTGCAACTGGGTCTTTGATGATGTTGGTTTCTTGGGCGGTTCGGATTGCTGATCCCCCTACCACTGATTTTCAGTTCTGGAAGTCCCTTTTCCCTGTGAGTTTAGATTCTTCATGCTCCTAATCTCTCATTTTAGTTTGAATGTGGTGTTGCTCTTGGTAGGGTTTAAGAAGCATCTAATTGGGATGGCTAAATTACACTGAACAACCCTTTATGAAGTCGATTTTGCATAAAACCACCCGTTATTTATCGATTGAAACATCCTCATTTACCATTAAAGCTCATACTAAAAAAACACTCAAGGTAGGAAAAATTTCATCTTCTTACTATCTGAAGTTTTGAATGTGTAGTTTCATGTAATTTCATGTATTAGTCAATCACATTATCACAACACAAAGTTAGAAATGAATCATAAGATGGAAACTCCTGCTTGAGGTTATGTAGTGGTGATCAATGATCATGCCTGAGGTTTTTCAATCCTGGCAGGTAGCTGTGGCACATACAATTGGACATGTGGCTGCAACAGTGAGTATGTCGAAGGTTGCAGTGTCGTTCACTCATATCATCAAGAGCGGTGAGCCGGCGTTCAGTGTGTTGGTGTCAAGGTTCTTGTTGGGTGAGATGTTCCCAGCTGGTGTTTATTGGTCCCTTGTTCCAATCATAGGCGGTTGCGCTCTTGCTGCACTCACCGAGCTCAACTTCAACATGACCGGTAAGACAGCTTGGATTGTGAAGCATTCCTATTACTTTCACAGTTGCTTCCAGGAGTCTTGAGTTCATTGTTGTCTCTTTTTCAGGATTTATGGGCGCTATGATATCGAATTTGGCGTTTGTATTCCGAAACATTTTCTCAAAGAGGGGAATGAAAGGGAAGTCTGTCAGCGGCATGAACTACTATGCCTGCCTTTCTATGCTCTCTCTGTTGATTCTCCTGCCATTCGCATTCGCTGTGGAGGGTCCCCAAATGTGGGCAGCCGGATGGCAGAATGCTCTTTCGGACATTGGACCGAACTTTGTCTGGTAATCACCTGAGACTTGTAATAATTTTATCGTCTACTCCTCGTGTTTCTATTGTCTAACTCGCGTTCTTGTGGAACTATGTATCGCAGGTGGGTTGCAGCCCAAAGTGTATTCTATCACCTCTACAACCAAGTGTCCTATATGTCACTAGACGAGATCTCTCCCTTGACATTTAGCATCGGCAACACAATGAAACGCATATCAGTGATCGTCTCCTCCATCATCATATTCCAAACCCCAATCCAGCCGATCAACGCACTTGGAGCTGCCATTGCTATATTCGGAACCTTCTTGTACTCACGGGCAAAGCAATGAAGTGTTGATCCGGAGCTGCAGACAAGTTACAAGAATGAACATCTTTTACCTAATACAGGGGCAAAGACGGTGGCAGATGACCGACAAGGGCAGGTCCAGAAGTGAAGCTTTAGATAGAATAGCCATAGTAATTTGATAGATCAAATAATGAAATCTTCTTCTCTCCTTGTGTGTTGTAGTCCTGAGAGGGCATGTCGAATGACTGACAAACTTCAGTCAGTTTTTAGAATATGAGTTGTGAAAATGAGGTTTATTTCGTATCATATTTGGTAGTTTTCGAATTACCCCACAAACTTCAGTCAGTTTCTGATCTTTGCACCCACAGTGAGCATTTTGCATTGCGTTGCTTTGCGAGGTCTGAACGAAAGCCAGTTTCTTTCGGCACCTTCCCTTTGGCGAATTGGCTGTCAATTTTTCAAACACTGTCTAAATAGCACCCACGCAAAAACACACAGACAAATGGTTGTCGCTATGAAGCGTTGTGTGTGATCGTTACGAAGAAATGTGGCATATGTGGAAGTGAAGCTGCTCAACTGCCTTCACCTGATTCAACACCTACAGTTAAACACTACCAGAATTAGAGAAGTTATAATTAAGCATAAATGTAAGGGAGAACTAGCTTAGTTCTGAACTAATTCACTGTAATGGTTGATATTTGTGAAATCCTTCATCTATCCAAAGCCATGTATAGATTTTTTCAGAACCTCTTATTGTTTCTTTGGCTTATCTTGCATGGGTCTTCAGATTTTGACAGTTTCTTGAACTTGAAATCCAACAGTCAAAAGTTTTTATATTCATCTTCTAAGTGAAAATCGCAACAGCATAAGGATAAGGCTCTATCTGGCAGCATGTGTAACACAGAGTTTCTGAGGTTCAAAAAAGGGTTTATTTCTTATTTTGTAATTCCACATCCATACAAGCTTGACTCTCTAAAACAAACAATTTGCTCTATAATGGAACTTTGATCCAGCATGCACTAAACAAGACTTTGATCCCTGGATTGCTAATAAAAATTTCGACAGCAGAATTACGGCACATTAATTTTAGATACCCAGACCCAGAACCGGAAGCATTCGAGCAGCTAAGACGTTGAGACGATAAGGGAAAGCTACCAAACTACATCTTCAAATGCTTTATAGCAGTGTGCACATCTTTGTCCCCTCGGCCACTACAGTTGAGCACGACCCTAGTACCATCCGCAAGGGTTGGACAGAGCTTCTCCAAATAGGCCAATGCGTGAGATGTCTCCAAAGCAGGAATTATGCCTTCAAGTCGGGAAAGCCTCTTGAATGCTGCATTTCATGTCAATATGGAGAAGGAAAGGTCAGATTTCAGCTGAGGATTAAAAGAGTCCTAAATTTTATAGAAACTTCCCCAAAACAAAAGGGGATACAAGATCCATAACAGGGAAAGCGTGAACTTCGAGTTTCAACAAACCTTCCAATGCCTCTTCATCTGTAATACTGTAGTACTCAGCACGCTTGATGTCCTTCAGAAAGCTGTGTTCTGGTCCAACTCCAGGGTAATCCAGCCTATATAAAACAGCAGGATCGTAACACAATTACTTGAGAAATAATCATAGGGGTGTGGAATGCAAATAGCAATAGAAATGACATACCCGGCACTGATTGAATGAGGCTCTACAACCTGGCCATCATCATCCTGCAGCAGATAACTCATGGCTCCATGAAGCACACCAACTTCTCCTTTGGTCAAGGTGGCAGCATGCTTGCCGCTATCTAAGCCAAAACCAGCAGCCTCCACGCCAATCAATCTGACATCCTTATCATCAACAAACTCATGGAAGAGTCCCATGGCATTTGATCCCCCTCCAACACACGCAACCAATACATCTGGCTTTCCACCCCATTTCTCAAGAGCTTGTTTCCGTGTTTCTTTACCAATTACAGCATGGAACTCCCTGACCATCATGGGGTATGGGTGAGGACCAGCAACTGAACCCAAAATGTAATGAGTTGTCTCCACATTGGTCACCCAATCCCTTATTGCTTCAGATGTAGCATCTTTAAGTGTGGCGGTACCGGAATGAACTCCCCTCACCTGTATAGGGAACGGTGAAAGCAACCAAACACATTATAAATTTATGAGATGGACTGTTAAATTACCAAAATGTATCTCACACACAAGTATCCAGGAAAGGAAGGGAACAAATTCACAGGAAATATCCTCTATGAGTCTATGCAATGCTTATGTATGTAAATATCAAGGCAAAAAAGTTCAAGATACTTCCCTAGCAAAATTGATACAAAGCACACACAGGAATAAAATAAACCAATTTCTGGATGATGGATTCGAGAAACAAACCTCGGCTCCAAGAAGCCGCATCCTGAAAACATTTAGTGCTTGTCTTTCCATGTCCTGAGCACCCATATATACTATACACTCCAAGCCAAACCTAGCACAAACTGTAGCAGTTGCAACTCCATGCTGGCCGGCTCCAGTTTCAGCAATAATTCGGGTCTTTCCCAGCCTCTTTGCAAGTAATGCTTGAGCAACAGCATTGTTGATTTTGTGAGCCCCGGTGTGGTTAAGATCCTCCCTTTTGAGATAAATCAGTGGCCCTTCACCATTAGGGCGCTTATAATGCTCTGTAAGCCTCTCTGCAAAGTAAAGGGGATTTTCTCTACCAACATAATCCTTCAAGATCCCATCAAGTTCCTTCTGCATTTGATATAAAAAAAAATCATTAGAAAAGCAACACCCTTTAGTTGATTAATCCACAAAAAGACATAGACGATCTTGTGACATAATCACAAAAGGAATTACTAACTTTACTAAAAAGAAAAACACAGGAAGGATTTCTTTGGACTCAATTCTTAATTTTCTCATTTTCAGCGACTGTATGGGTAATTTAAGGCAAACATTGGAAGCTTGTGAGTTAAGTCTAGAACTGAAGTCATATCACAGCTCTCGAGCAGGACAAAAACTCTAAAACTTGTTTAACTGGGCGTAACATAATGTGAAAAAATAAAAGTAACAACAACAACAACCCAGTTAATCCCGAGTTTAAGCGGGGTCCGAAGGGTCAGGATGTACAACAAGTCGAGACCGACAAGACAAAATGGGAACTTTGATTTCCAACCATGAATTAAAAACCAAACAAATCAGTAAATCACGAAAAATCTGAAATGAATATGACATTTATTATGGCCATATGGTCCATATCTCTGAACCAATAACAGCACCACACAAAATTGGGACCAATAGGCCCACCGTCTAATCCTTTCGTCTATCCATTCATGCTAATGATCGCAAATACAAGTGCAAATTTGATCCCCAATCAGACAAACAAGACGGTAAGATAATCAAATTTCAATTTAGAAAAAATGATCGGCATAATCCCGAAAACTCAAAACTGAATCAGAATAGAACTTCAAAGTCGGCAAAGAAATTAAGGCTAACATCATCTCAACCCTAGTCCCCCCCACCCCCAAAAAATAAACACATTTACGTGGAGAAAATCATCCGATTGTAATTCATAAACCTAACAAGGTATAACAAAAAAAAATGACGATTGACGAAAGAATCGACCTGAAATTCGACGTCCGTGGCGAGAGAATGGAAGGCGGTTTCGAGCTCATCGAGAGCGTGCATAAGAGTCTCAGGCACATACTTTCCCCCAAACTTCCCAAACCTCCCAAACGAATCGGGCCGCTGGAGGAGGACCGGCTCCTGATCTGCCGCATCCGCCTTGAGGCTCTTGGCCCCCAAATCCTCCCGTGTCATCACGCAGGAGACCGAGGGGCACCGAGAGAGGGGTTTCTGTGCGAATCTGATGGATTTGGGAGGCGAATCGGAGAATTGGAAGGCGCTCAGTCGGGATTGAGAGAGCGAGGAATAGGAGGAGGTCTGTGATTTCAGAGCAGAGTTTGTAGAGACGGCCATGGATGGAGGAGGAGAGAACGGGATTTCGATTGTGTTCTTCTGTGTAAGAAAAAGAGGGATTTTTTTGAGAGAGAGTCAGTTTGAGATGCGGACTGTTGCAATTTGCAGCACCACAAGTAGTTATAAAGACAAAAAAAAAATTATGTGGTATTTGCATTTGTAGCCTTTAAATGTTTCAAAATTACAAATTAGGGTTCAATGTACTTACATTATTATCCTAATATCCTGTGACTAAAATAGTAAAAATCTAAAATTAACAAATCCATGTGAGTAGGTGTTTTGTTAAAATATAAATTTAATTATCTTTTTTTTTATAATAAAAATCCATGTGAGTAGGTGTATTTCTTGTTAAATAAAAAATGTCATTTTAATTCACAACAACAACAAAAAATGTTATTTTAATCATTACTAGCTCTGTCTATAAAATACATGTCTTTTTACTTTATACATATTTTTTTAGAGATAAAACTATATAAAATATTAATTTTTTTTAATAAATCAGAGAATATATATTTTCGGACGGAGGGAGTAGTAGTTTGTTAATTACTTATTTGTGATATAGTAGTAATTTTTAAGAAAGTATATAAAATAGTAGTAATTTTTAAGAAAGTATATAATAAACTAAAATGACACTACTGAGTATAAAAAAAAAATTTAATTGATTTTGAGATATATTCCTTAAAAAAAACTCCACAAAGTAAGACATTTTGGGCTATAAATATCTTCTTTCAATAAGTGCCACAAATTTGTTCATGGTGAAAGTGAAGGACGTGGAACTTTTCATTGCATGTAAAATGATTAGGTGTATGTTGCCAGTGACCAATGTAGCAAATAAATCAATTTAATCTAACTATTCGTTGCATATAAGAAGATTAGGTATGTATTGATGATTTTTCCCCCCTAAAGTGCATCAATGGATGAGACATGTATATCCTCTGTAGTCTATTCAATGCATTGTAAAAAGATAGAGATATAAAAAGAAGAAGAAAAAAAAATGAGAGAATGGTTATAGATATACCACTTTTTGCAAAACTTTGCAAAAATAGCACATACTCTTGCAAATTTGCACAAATAACACAAATTTTAAAATTTTGCAAAAAAGTTCCGGTGGCACAACCTGCTGTAAGGGGTTTAGACTCCAAAATAAAAAAGGAAAAGAAAAGAAAAGAAGGAAAAAGTGGCAAAAAAAAAAAGGAAAATGAAACAAAAAATCTGAAACAATAAATGATATCATACTATCTCTCTCATTTTCAATTCTCTCTCCATTTCAACCGACGATTTCGAAAGGGAGGAGGCCAGAGAAGATCCACTGATGTCGGAGTGTGGAGGAGAAGCGAATAATGCCGCCACCGGAATATAAAGGTCTGCCCCCTCTCCGTCAATCCAAAATCATTCTTTCTCTTCTCCGTGTTGTGCGAACGTGGGGTGTCGGGTTTGTGGGTGAAGGAGTTGCAATGGGGTTTAGGGATTGAAGGGCAATGGTGGGTTGAGTGATGGGTTGTGGAGGGGTGACAATGGTGGGTGCGATTGAAGGATGAGGAGGGTGGTTTTCGGGTATGGTTAGGGGAAATCTGCGGTTAGGGTTTAGGAAGGCCGAAGAGGGTGACAATGGTGGAGTTGAAATTGGGATACGGGGATGTTTTGGTGGGTGATTGAAGAAGAACGATTGAGGTTTGAGTCGTGTTTCATTTGGAATTTTTTTTGTTTGAAAGAGAAATTTGGTGACATGGGTTTCAAATTGGATGAGAAAGTATGTCATTCATTCGCATATCTTCGATTTTTGCAAAATCTGCATAACTTATGTGACAAGGGTAAATGGACTCTTGACACGTGACATTTTCAAAGTGACACGTAAATATTGATATTTAAAGGATACTGTTCTAATCATTTCGATATGAAATTAAGCAACGGTTAGAATCTGATATGAATTTGAATAGTCTTACGAATACCACATATTCCCTTTGATGTTATTCTCTTGTTTTTTATTTCAATTTCATTGGTTGCTGGAGAACAATGTCGTTTTCTGTTTTAATTGGGCTTGTTTCTGAATTATAAATAAGTTTTGACATACCCAACTCAGCTGATATTGTTTTCTGAACGCTTTTGTTCACCTTAGTCCGTATGAGTGATGCTAAAAACCTAATCCATGCAGATGAAAGTGTTGGAGGAGGTCGTCGATCAATGGACGTTGGGTTGCTAAAGGGACGGAAAGAGCCGGGGAAGAAAGAAAAAGGGATGTCAGCGCTTCTTTTGACATTGATGCAGAGAAGGAGGATGATGTTGAGAAAGATGGAGTTGAAGACAAACTTTTCGATGAAAAGGAAGGGGATGGGGGCACGAAAAGATGAAGAGGTAAGTTTTTTTTTAGGTGACATGGTGTTTTATGTTGAGTGACACGGGAAATCGGGGATCCACTTTAAAGTTTGAATTTGTTTTTTAGGTCGTTCATGTCGATGTGGTTACAGCGATTGCACCTGAAGCCGGGGAGAATCCCCTACAAGGAAAAAGTGATAAGGTAAGCTCTTGTGGTCCGTCGAAAGGATGGTGTCGAAGATGTTAGCAAGGAAGAGGATGTGGAGGTGTTTGTCAAGGATGGGGGGAAGGGTGGAGAGGACCCGGACATGGATGTTGAGACTGCGATTTAGTTTGGTGACACGGGATAAAAAAAATTCTAGGAATGTCGATTATATAAATTTGTATTAGTTGATGTGACAAGGTTATTGCAACAAAGTGACATGGTTTACTTAGTTGGGTGTGTAGCGAGGATGGGGAGAAGTGGATGACAGGATACGACACGGAGCTTATGAAGGAGTTATGATCTCTGTTGCCATCGGGGCGTAGAGGCAGTTGCTTGCTATTGCCATCTTTCCATGGTAGAATGTTATGAACTTTGTTGGGGCTGTATTTTTTATCAGGGCGTACTTTTCATACCCCTAGGTTGTTATGAACTTTGTTGCACAAAAATTGTAGGATGTTATGATCTCCGTTAGTCAGTAGGTATAGTATTTTATGACATTGGTTGGTCAGTACATGTTAGTCTTTTATGAACATCTTATGCACTTTGGGGTTTTCTTTATGAACATACTTGGATTTGAACTGTTTTGGTGAAAAAATAGACATGTTAAATCCTTCAAGTGACACGACCATACAAACAGGTGACATAGTTCATTTCGAAAACAAATTTAAAGTAAAACTCCAAACTGTGACACGTGAAATCTAACAGGTGACACGGGTATACAAATAGGTGACAGGGGCGAATTCCCTACGAAAATGGTAGACCCTCAAAACTGTAAATCATCATAATCAAACAAATGACAAGTGAGATCTAACATGTGACACGGGCATTCAAACACGTGCCGGGGGTGAATTCCTTACTGAAATGGCAGACACTCAGAACTCAAAGTCATCAGATTCAAGCAAGTGACACATGAAATATAACAGAATAAGGAATCGTGCATCCGCAAAAAGTTGTCAGGGCAAAATACAACCCAATATACCTAAAGTTTGTTATATGGGCATTGACCCAAAATTACTCCCAAGTACTTACCCCGTTTCCAAAAGTATTACGAAGTTCTTAACCACTTACCTATCAAAATGGTCCAACCGATGGCCATAAACTGAAAATGCAAAATAAAACTCAGCTTCTAAGGTAAGTCGTTGGACCACCAGTAGAGGAACACAACTATGAACGATGACACTTCACATGGGGAAACTCACTCGTGTCCTCCTTGACACCATACAACTCCAAATCATCCCAGTCTTCTTCGAGCTTCACTTCAAAACCTTCGTCCTTGTCCGAAACCCCAAAGTCGTTTATGGGGGTTGACCCATCGTCATCCTCCTCCTTGCTGCTAATGGATATCACCTCCGACCCCTGACTCATGTCGCCTATGTCACCTAAAGAGGTATCCGTGTCACTCAATTCAATAATATCCAGACCTTGTACCCTGTCACCTGAACATATACCCGTATCACCTGATTGTTTAACCGTGTCAGTAATGTCCATCGCAGCCAGCTCCTTGATCTTCCCTAAGACAGTGGTCACCTTTTCTCAGCATATAACACATAATCTAGAGACACGAGGTTTTGTTGTGCCTTACCGTCTACCTCATCTATCACAATCTCAGCCAAATCATCCACTTTTTGGGAGGAATGTGGCTCACTCAAGCGTTCTTCCCAGTCAGGTTGCTTTACTTCAAAGCTCTCCTTCTGCAACGGACCAACATATATCACAAGGGGCCACGGATCTTCTCCACACTTCGAGTTCAGAAATTTAAACGCCTCAAAGTCTTCATCATCGACTATTATGATCGGATTACCCCCTTCTTTCGACTTTGGTACATAAGACAACGTCCACTCTTCATATAAAGCACCATCGTCGGCCTTGAGACTGGTTAACTTTTTGAAAGAGTTGAAGTCGATGCCCTCTTGTATCATGACATTCTTGTGTGTGTTCTCATCAGCAAACGCCCATCCGCCTCCCTCAAACACCCAAGAACCATCGAAGATGAGTGTGACACATACCAAGGCGTTTTCACCTGAAAAATGATACCAGAGATGAGAAGAAATGTTATCAATCGATCGGTATCTAACGCCATATCTGAGGAGTATTCGCCAAATACACTTACCCCTTGCATATGGGAAGAAAGGTTTCTAGGAAACCAAGGTGACACGGGGATTCTGATCACTGACATGAGCACCAACTTAAGGCGACAAGTGCTCCGCAACTGGAACTGCAAGCTGTCAGCTTGTCTTCAATGGTGGAACGTTCTCCATCTCTTTCTCCAGGTAAGTTTACGTTGTAGAAGATGTGAGAGAAGAGAGGAAAAAATGAAAGTCTTTTCCCATCTTCCCTTTGTATACAATATAAAATGGTAAAAGTAAATCCAACATCACATCACCCATCCCCTCACAATTTTTGGCGCCAAAACCCATCAACCCTTCCCTACTCACATGTTCCCTCCTCCCTCCAACCTGCAACCTGCCCAAGAGGTCACCTTTTTTTTGTGGCAAAAGTAGACCCATAGTCCATAGACCACTTTTACATTTGTCCAAAAAGTGGTCTATCTATGCAAACCCTTTACAAAAGTGGTTTATCTATGCAAATCGCCCAAAAAAGATTCATTTGTATTAATTTGGTGATTATGTACCGAATCACAATTTGACTTGAGTGGATAGGTACAAATAAATTATCGGGATTAGATGAGATATCGACAGATTTCTATCATTAATATTAAAATATTGTGGGACCGCTAGTTACGGTGTTACTTGAAAAAAGATAAGTCAATAGACCCAAAAATAACCAAACAAATGAACATAATGGTAGTGCAATTCAAGATAATATTTTTTTATCACATATGAAATTCTCTATTACTTTCGATCATAATATAAAATGTAAGGAGGGATAGATCGTTATCTATCTCTCTAGGTGAAGTAGCATCTCTTTGTAACCGCATTTTCCCTGGGGACTAAGAGCAAGAGCATCCCATTCAGGCTTGTTTCTCGTTATCGTGGAATTCATCATCAAGATGGACCGCCCTTACGCGACCAAGGAACTCATACTAATGCTAGGAGTACTTGTGCTATGGCAACTCGAAAGGGAGCGAGCGCGACGGACGAGAAGAGCCATCTACTTCTCTCACATACCCATAAAAGAAGTGTAAATGTTTGGGTGCTCTGTATCGTTCCTGCTACGTAGGTATAAAGTAATTCACAGTGCTGGCAAATTAGAAGTACGAAAGTCATCAAGATAGATATGGAAAAAAGCTTATGTTCGGGTTGAATGAGAATTTATTTTCCAAACACTAAAAAGTTTGGTTTTTATTCAATGTTTATTAATTGGATTAGTGAATGTGTAAAGCTACATGCTTCTAATACATCCTTCTTTTGGAACAATGATCTAGGATACAAATCATACTAAAAAGATGGGAGACATTGGGATAAGGAAAACAAGGGATATGAACATGATATTGCAACTGAATTAGTTTGAAAAATTATAGTAAAACCAAACAACATTTGGATCAAAATCGTGAATGAAAAATACCTTTAAAATAAATTGGGATTATAATATATATAATATTATATATACATATTAATGTTATTTTCCATGAACCTGGACGGTGGAAAATTCGGGGTGAAATCTCGAAAATCCTGATGCCCAAGGAAGAATTGAGGGAAGTCGGGTGATACTAACCGAGTCATCCCCTCCCCCCCCCCCCCCCCCCCCCAACACACATTCACAAACCAGGCGTCAGAAGGGATGGCTACCGAACCCAGGCCAGAGCTTTAGGATGCAAAGGCGCCACCACGGGCTGGGCGCTATCGACCGGTGAGAATCCGAGAAGTAGGGGCATGCACCCTCATCCCCACCGAGCCAAGCCAGCGGATATTAGGCTTGGAGGAGCCATGGGGGGCCGATTTTAGGTGCGTCGTACTGGGGTGGTTGTCGGATGTGATTTTGGTTGGGTTTAGTGATCCTCTTCTTAGTTGGGGCTTCGGTGTCTGAAGTCGGGTCTGGATGAAATTGAGGCAGTGTGTATTGAGGCGACTCCGTGATTCGGATATTTTCTTGGAGGTTTGTATTCACTCTGCTTTACTGATCCAAAAGATGTGGAGACACGTCTTCACATGGACTTCAGATGTACCGCTGACTAGCGGTGCCACTGCTTAGAGGTGCTTGGCTTTGGTTCTTAGTATGTGTTGCCCCCATCGTTTTAGGATTAGGTTTGCTTATTCACCCGGAATTACTGTCTTGTCACCGTTTGTTTTGCATCTTTTTAATTTTCCGTTGTTCGTTTGGTTCGCCGTCTGTTGACTTTGTCGGCCTCTCGACCAGGTGTGTATGACCCTCGAATATTTTCCTAATTTAAAAAAAAAAAGTGTCTGGAAAATTATTGTAGACCGGTGGGGAGTCGAAAGGTTTAATTTTTTTGGTAAACTACATGAAACCACCTTTTAAATACGCTATATTGCCTTAAACCACCCCTTATATATAAAATTGCAGAAAATCACCCATTAAACACAAATTGTTAACAAAAAGCCGCACATTTTCACTATTTCGTTAAGCAAATGTTAAGTAGTTGATAAAATTATGTCAGATTACCATTATACCTCTCTACCTTTATTATAAGTGTTTTTCCTCTAAAAATAATTTGTTTAACAAAACCTTTTATTGTATTTTTTTAAAGAATTTTTTTATAGAATATAATTAATCCATTTAATTTAAATATCAATCTTTATTTTTAGAAAAATGTTTTAATTTTTTAATGATATTTTATTTTATTGATCAAGATTCTTTTATTCAATTTTTTTACAAAAGATATTTTATATAATGAAGTTTTTTTAATGACGCATCTTTTATAGTATTTTTAAAAACAAAGACAGTATATATAATACAATTTAGTCAATTAAACCATCAGCCTTTATTTTTTGGCCAAATGTTTTCATTTTTGGGTGAAATTTTATTTTAGTAACCGAAATGTACTTAATTAATTAATTGTAGAAAAAATATTATAAGATTTTTAATTAAAATACCTCGTTTATTTTTTTAAAAGAATAATTAAAGTGCATATTTTTTTATTTATTATTTAGGATTTAAAAATAAATGAAAAATGTGTTTTTTCTTTTTGAAGGAAAATTTATATTTTCATTAGCTATTAAATTACTAGATAGCTCAAAAAAAATGTAAATAAAATTGTCGAATTTGAAATGTAAACTAAATTAAATTATAGAGGCATTCCTAAATAATAATTCAAATATACTATAATGATACTTTTAAAGTCTAAATAATACATAAAAAAATATTTTATTAAAAAATATTTTTATAAGGGAAAGTCTAGGGGTGAAATTGTAACATCAAGCATTTTAACGCAAAATAGACGGAGTTGAGGTAATGGATGGCTTTTTATTAACAATTTGTGTTTAATGGGTGATTTTCTGCAATTTTGGATATAAAGGGTGGTTTAGAGCAATGTGGTATA
Organism: Persicaria maculosa; assembly: GCA_963922045.1. NCBI lineage: Eukaryota > Viridiplantae > Streptophyta > Magnoliopsida > Caryophyllales > Polygonaceae > Persicaria > Persicaria maculosa. The sequence continues at coordinate 69,472,700 of OY998253.1, read as the reverse complement.
TGTAAAACCACAACACTAATACCCAACCATTGTATCGATATAGATAGTATTATAACATCGAATGTGGATAAAAAGATGATAGAATAACTTTGTTTTATATGGCAAAAAGTCTGGGAATCTAGAAATGAATTGATTTTCAGGCAATCTAGGAATGAATTGATTTTCAGGCAAAAAGCACCGGACAAACCTCAACAAATGGCCATAAGAATAATAATGGATCTCCGGGATTGGCATGGTGCCAACAAATCTAACAAGGAAACCTCACCTCAAAATAAAAAAAGAAGGAATAATACTAAATGGACCAGACCATCTAGAAATATTTACAAAATAAATGTAGATGGTTCTTTTAAGCCCACTGGCATTTGCCAGGTGGGGGGATTATTAGAGACCATAATGGTTCTGTGATTGATATCTTTCAATCTGACATGAATGCAACTTCCGCTATCCAAACAGAAGCAAGTGCTTTATGTGCAGGTGTAAACTTAGCGATAGCTAAAGGTTTAAGAAGAATCATAAATCATAATGGAAGGAGATTGCTTGGAGGTTACCAAGGCGATTAATGATAGCAAGTACGTGAGATGGGAAATTGTAAGAGAAGTGGAACTAATCAGAAGACTTAGCTCTAGCTTTGACAACATCGAATTCAGGCACTGTTACAGGGTAGCAAACAAGGCCGCTGATTATATAGCTAAGTCTAGGAATACTTGTATTATCTCGAACCTCCCTAGGGATCTCTGTAACATCATCCATTTGGATGATAATGGTGGTTTTTTTTTTGGTACTCTCCACTCTCCAGTAGTCCAGTATCCCCTTCCACCGTCCTCTGCCCTGAGAGAAGAACGAGCCAATGCAGAAGCTGCTAATACGACGTCGCTCCATCCCCATCCCCCACACCCTCTCCTCCTCTCTCCACAGCCTCTCTTTCGAATCCGACGACGACCCTCCCTTTTCTCCGGTCGCCGTCAAGTCTTCCAATCCCAAATTCGTTGGTAACAAGAAGAAGAACCAAGCGGATACCAGCATCAGCAGCAATTCTGAACCCGCCCAGATTTCCCTGCAAAGATCGGACCTTCCCTTCGATTTCAGGTACTCCTACACGGAGACCAACTCGGCGGTTCATCCGATCGGATTTCGCGAGCCGCCCCGGTTTTCCCCGTTCGGACCCGGCCGCCTCGACCGGAAATGGACCGGGACGTGTGCGCCGGCGGAGGAGGACGAGCTAGGGGAGAAGACGAGGAAGTGGGCGGAGAGGAGGGATAGGGTTTTGGGGGACCCGCTTTCACAGGAGGAGGTAGCCGAGCTTGTTGAGATGTATAGACACAACGATTGCAATCGGCAGATCAACATTGGTACTCTCACTTTCTCTGAATGTTTGGACTTTTTGTAAATAATCTTTCTAGTTTGATTGTTGAGTTGAGAACAAGGGTAATGGTGTGTAGTGTTCTTTATTGCTCTCTTTCAATCAGTAAACTACTAGCAAATGAATTGCCAGGAGTATTGAAGTTTGCACCTTTAGGACTTAGGAGTGTTCTTGTTATGGGCTTGTAGTTTTGATTTTTGAATGACCTAAGGGTGTGTTTGGTATGCCTCAAGGAATCCAGTTGGAATCAGGAATCAAAGTGAGTCAGTCTCACTCGTCGGGAATTAGGAAGTGACACATGTTGTGTGATTGCCTGGTTGGATGAAGAGTATGGAATGAGGAAACGAATATAGGTTGATCATGTTGCAAAATGGAAGGAACTAACATTCAGATTGTTTGATGCAATGTGTTGAATGCTTGTAGGGAGTTAATACTTAATAGGGTGCTAGATAAATAAGTTGCATGCCAGTCGAACCCAAAATTGAAAAATAAATAAATTGCACCTTCTTGTTCTAGATGAAGAATTTCGGCGGGTTTATTGGTAATAATGTTACTGCAAGACTTGGTTGATATATAGATTTTATTAGACTGCTGATATTAGGCATCCAAGTACACTTGAATCTTCTTCATTTTACCGTTTTCTTCCCTTTGATAGATAGGGAAAATCTTACATATATAACTGTATCCTGTATGTTGCTTGGAGATCAGAAGGAAAATAATGCCCAGTAGATAAGGCTGAGAAAAAAACTCCTAGAAATGTGATAACTTCAGATGAGTGATACTGGTTTATTGTCTGTTTTCTCTAGGTAATCGTGGGGTTACCCACAACATGTTGGATGATATACATAACCATTGGAAGAAGGCTGAAGCCATAAGGCTCAAGTGTTTAGGAGTGCCAACACTTGACATGGAAAACATTGTCTGGCATCTGGAGGTTTAACCCTGAACAACTCGCACTCTTTTGTTAGTTTCTTGTCATGTGTTGTTGCTTATTAGTGCTTCTTTAGGAAAAATCAGGCGGAAAGGTTATCTACCGCCACATCAATGTTCTGATTTTATATCGGGGTAGGAACTATGATCCCAAAGACAGACCTGTTATTCCTCTTATGCTTTGGAAGCCCCTTGCTCCAGTTTATCCGAAGCTTGTGAAGAACGTGGCTGATGGTCTCACTTTTGAAGAAACAAAAGAATTGAGAAATAGGGGATTGAATGCCCCTGCTCTGATGAAACTCAGTAAGTGATCTCGACTTGATGTAAGCTGATAGATACACTTTTTTCTTTTCATGCCAGTGGGAGTTGATTGTAAACTTTGTCTATAGCCAGGAATGGTGTGTATGTAAATGTGGTGCAACGAGTGAGAGATGCTTTTGAAGAGGAAGAGGTGGTTAGACTCGATTGCTCACATGTTGGAACTAGTGACTGCAAAAGGATTGGGGTCAATTTGAGGGTGCTTATTCTTCACCCTTAAAACTTATGAATTGAACACTTAAATTTCCATATGATAGCCAAAATAAACCTATAATACTAGTTTTTTTAGCCCTCCTCTCATGACTCCGTTCCTCATCTTCTTTCAAAATGGTTGCAGGATTTGGTTCCTTGTGTTCCAATCTTGTTCAAGGACGAACAGATCATACTTTGGAGGGGAAAGGGAGATCAGGAGCGGGTCTCCGGCTCATCAAATGAAGGAGTTTGAGTAGGGATTGTGCTTATTCAAACAAAAGGCTCCGGTTGTACATATTTCACTTCAACTTACAAGTTACAATATCTGGCAGTCTTCAACTTGCTGGAAGCAAATCTAGATGAATCCTTGAAAAATCTAACAAGGGTGTGTCTAAAAGTTATAGAGGATGGCCTGCCATTATTTCCCATGCTTCTATATCATTCTAGGCCGAATCTCGTCTTTTGACTGGTGTACAACGTCTCTGAGTTCTGCTAGTGAGTTAGTGTGTCATGTAGGATAGCTTTAGCAAACCACATAAAGTGATGAAATATCTGTGATATGTACTGAAAGTTGAGTTATTTTTATGCTATTACTTTATTTTTTTTTACCAAGTGATTATCAGTGTTATGCTAGTTAGACAGGTTACCTTCTACAATAAAACCAAGAAACTGTAGTCTGTAAATACTAAGCAAGCTGCTGATTAACCATAGCAGAAGGCAGAGTTCTGCGGTTGTAATTCCTCTGGTAATAGCTATTGAACGTATCATTAGTCAAACTGGTCACACAGCACTTTGATATGCAATTAAACCCCCCTGCACTGCACACGACATAGTTAGGAGAGTTGCAAAACAGCTAACACAGCAAGGCTATAGCAGTAATGTGGTTCTTGGTGTTTACTGACATTACTGGGATTGCCATTTAACTTTTGACTAATCAATTCTACATTTCTATGGTTCCATGCATTGGTATATTCTGGAATAGGCATTCATTCTGAACTGGCGAGAGAGGCTATCCAGATCTGACCTGACCTGACCTCATTGGCCCATCTACGTCGTTTCTGTGGCAGCTTCAGAAAGTATGCGACAAACTCACTAACTCGAGCTCCCCATGTCCAAAGCTAGCTTGAGCAGCGAAAAGGGCATCTGAGAGGGCAGAATGAGCCAAATTTCAGCACACCTATGTTGGACCCCGTCGTTTGTATCCAATACGAAGGCCTGTCGTTTAGTGTGACCTTTATGCTGAATGCTCTTTTACATAAGGGTATCATGAACCTCTGACCCCAAAAAAAAAAAAAACAGCACCAGCTAACTAGTGGACTCTTTGGGTTACTTAGAGGGTGTTAGTGTGGAGGCATTGGAGCATATGCACTCTTACAGGCATCTAGTGTTTGATGCTCAGAAGAGGCTCAAGATTGTTCAGGAATCAGGAGTGATTAATGAAGAACCCTAAGCTGCTCAAGGCTCCCAAACAACTGGTCAATATATCGTACAAATTAGAAGGCTCATCGTCACCCCTACCAAAGCTTATTGCCTTCCTCCTGCAGCCAAGCTCTCTAACCATGTTCTGAGGCATTGCAAGGATGTCTCAGACAGGTTTTTAATAGTCAAGTTTATGGATGTAGACTCTAAACAACAATGTCCTTAACTTCTACAATGTCCTTAACTTCTATGCCGCGCCCATTGTGAAGGATATCACAAAAAAATTCCTTTATGCAGAGGACTACTGTTTACTGAATGGTCAATTCTATTTCGAATGAGGTTTTATTTTCTCGGGTAGGATTATTCCTCCCGAATTATTACCTGATAAAAAAAAAAGAGGTTTTATTTTAAGAAGTTACCAAATTGGCTATAAGTTTCTAGCTATAGAACATAGGTAATATTTTTTGGAAAAAAATTTACCAAATTATAATTTTTTTTTACAGAGGTAATTTAAGTATATAATGTCTACCTATAATGACTAAAGTGAAGGTTGTGTAGCCTTATATTTTAAAAGTTACAAAATAAGTGGTTACAAAATAACTTTAATGTAAGTAAATACAAAACAATATTTTTTAAGTATATTGTATGAATATCATAGTAACTTCAATATATTATTATGATTATGATTATGCATTCAACTAAAATCACTTGCGGTTAGAAAAAGGATCTCGTGATTCATATTTCGAGGCCTCTATTTTTTTTAGAAAAAGAGCAAGAATGCCTTCAAAATAAGTTCGAGGAAAAAATGTCACAATCATTAAATTTAGGAAAATTACACCAATCCTTTATGGGTAAATAATAACTCTTTTAGGCCTTTGGTTAACGAAAATCACAAAAATGATCTCATAATAGGGATATTGTAAGAATGTAACATAAATACTTCCTTTGTTGAACAATAGATGTCATATTAGAATATTACACACTTTTTAAGGAGACTAACAAATTTACTATCATACTATTGATGTTGCTAAAACCAACCTCGCAAGAATACGGTGTCAATTGTGGTATTCAAGTGTCATATCACAAGGACTGGTGGAATACCGATTATTAGCATTAAACCAGTTTGACCAAGCCCAAAAGTAACCAACAATTTAAGAGAATTTATAATTGAAAGTGACAAATAACGATAGAATGATGAGAAATATATATATATGAGAGACATTCCAGAGCTAGGGATTCTACGAACGAAGCATCCTCAATAGACCAAGATGTAGTCTCACCCGAATAATTCCCAATTCTATGTGAAGGTAGGATATCTAATGCAATTGCAAATCTCCTTTCGGTCTCAATGCACATGTGCCTGAACTGGATAGCAATCTCCTTTGGGACTCATGCAACCAATTCGGACCCTTTGAGCTCTTAGAATCTAGGTGATAATCATATCAATATCTTCTTTCGGTCTCAATCAATATCAATATAACATAAGATTTCTACGACAACCTATTAATCCTCAAAAAACTTAATTCACTTTCGCACAATTAAACTTTAGGTTTAATCCTATAGTTCCAATGGATCAAATCACCTTTCGATCTCAATTCACTATCTAAATTCCAATTTAAGGTTATCTTCTTTCGGTCTCAATTCAAACCCTAAATCAGGTTTAACCAATTCACATCGATTAGATTGAGTACAATAGGATTAAATCACAATTCAAATGAGAAATCATTCGAGCGATATGAAGAGCAAGTCTATTTTCGCATCGTCGGGATTACCCCTAACCCTAGAACAAGAGGAACTAGCCTAGCATGGAGATTTTCATATTCAATTCAGTTAGACTAAGCATAGAAAGCAGAGACAAACAAAAGATAAGAGGGAAATTACCAATTCCGAATTGAAACGATTCAAATCTTCGCTTAGGGTTCTCACCAAATTCTTCAAAGAGTCAAATTGAACGTGGAAGAGGAGAGAGACCTAAAAGATGTCCTATCCGTCCTTAAATAGTCTTCGTAAAAACATAATAAAATAATAATATTTAACTCCTAAGATAATAGAATAAATCGGAGTCAATATTCCGGGTTCAACATCGTCGTGCACCTTGTGTCCGGAGCTTTGTTCCGCTCACATCATCCTTGCTAGGCATGCTTCCCATGAGAGTTCAAGTTGGCTCGATTAGCTCCCGAAAACACCTAAAAATACAACCACAACGAGAGTAGACCTCTAACCCAACAAATAAATGATAAACAACTAAAAACACATAAAATAAATCATAAATGATGCAAAATCCACTCTAAATACATTACCTAAACAATGCAAAATATGATGACATCAACTATTATTATTATTATTATTTATTATTATTATTATTATTATTATTATTATTTATTATTATTATTATTATTATTATTATTATTATTATTATTATTATTATTATTATTATAAACTTGCTTCTATTAACCAATTACTATTTACAAGAAGTTAGTGGGTAGCCGAGATACTATCTGGACACCCACTCTCTTAGCGATAATAAAACCGAGTCTAGTAAAAATATAAGCGGCAGCACGAGCCCTGGTATCCTGAGATACGGAGAATTTCTGAAAAAAATCAGGCAACAACGGTAAAAATAAACCCAAATTTCAAAAACCTAAAATAAATTCTTTTTTAATACCCGTAGTAATTAAAATTAAAAGTGAGAATTTATATTTTGATGACTTATTTTGATCTCATAAATAAGAGTAAAAAATCCTAAAGTAGTGTAAGAACCCTCATTTCAGAAAGAAATACAAATATGTCCTTGTATTTTACATAAATATCATGAAAAGTTAAAAAGGAAAAATTACCCTTTTTTTCAAGAGAAGTAACACAATTGTAATTTTCATTTTAGAGAAGTAGCCTAGATTTTAAAAAAAAATCACATAGATGATTTCTCATTTAAGTGAAAATTACGTAGACAATCTTATTTAAAGGAAAGGATATAAAACTACTTATGAATAAGTGCAATTATGTACAGTCACACCCTCAATTTTGAAAAATAGTTAAAATAAAATATTTTCTACGAAATGGTTCAACTTTATGGAAGAATTTAAAAAAAAAAGATTAAATACATAAATTTTAGAATATTTTCCAATCAAATTTCCAACACATACGTTCATCACATAGGTAAATAAAAAAATCAATACTACAATTTATCAAATGTACGTATATAAATAAATATTAAAACATTTGAGAATAACGTATATTAACAAGTTAAATGAATATATGCTTGGATTTGATTTTTTGGAAGTTTTGTGTTTTTCCTTCTCAAGTGTGTTTAATTTTGCACGTGATTCTACTTTTTTTTTTTTTTTTTTTATGTTTGAGCAATTTGCTTGAAAGACTTGGGCTAAAATCTTCATCCTTTTATACTTAATAATGACTAAAAAGAGAGCTTTTAGGGTTTCTCCTTCTAGGGTTTGCCTATTTCATCTTTCCCTAATCGGTCCGGCAATGTAAGACCATATTTGGGTATTATTGTTTTTTTAGATGATAAATATGTTTGCAAGTGATGTGAAATGAAGTTATAGAACATTCAAATCTCATTGTATTGATCCGGTGAATGTAACATGACATGCACTTGTGGGAAACACTTGTCAATGTTACTTAACAAGGGCAAAAGTAACCATTATTTTGTTGCAGCTTCTTTATCTATTTATGTACTGAATAACCAAAAATCATGGTTGGAGATAAGACTTATCTTCTCATTGATTGATTGTCCTTTAATCAAATGATCTACATGATTTTCATACTTTCCGTATTTATGCATACCAGCTGAAAAAGTTAACCTTATCATCTCCTCCTCTTTAAGTACTGATGCTTCTCCCAGTTTTTTTTTCATCCAACAATAAAATTGATCTTCTGTTTTTTGACCTATATACTTCAAAATAGGCCAATTGATCATTGTTAGTGTTTCAATTATTTACTCTATGCTTATCAATTACCTTGGTAATTGTTGTTATTTTCTTTTTTTTTCCCCTTCGTTGCAATTTTTTTCATAGAATTTATTCTTTTGACAATTTTTGCTTCTTTGTGTACTTGATTCCTAATCAACTTGTTCTTTGTGATACTTCTCAGAATGAGTTCAACAACTATTTAGGTTGCCTACTCGAGAGACATAGGCATGTATGAACCATCCCAACAATTTGGCATGTGGAAAGATGTTCCACAAGCTACGAGCTCTTTGGATGTGCCATCTTCATTCCTAAAAGGTGAAACAAGTCAGCACCATAAAGTAATAACAATAAGCTATTTCGTTTTTGTAGTTTATTTAGTTGTGTTTTCCCAGTCGATGATCTTCTCTACATCATCCTTAGTAACTTGGAAGCCACCACAATCACAAATTGCAGATTCCAAAAGGATCCTAACCGAGAATGGCAACTTGTCTGCACCAAAACAAGGAAGTAAGCTAACAACTTCACTTTCACGTTTGAACTCATATCTTTACTAAAAATGGATTCAGTACCGCTAGCACGGCTGCAATGGTGGCCACAGTACCTTACGTGGTCGAAAAAACAATAACCTATGAAAACTCAAGGCGGTACAAATAACAAATGGTTTGCAATAAACATCCAAATCATAGAAAACGTAAATCATAAGCAAATAATACGTTGACTAAGTATAATTCCAACTTGTGCTAAATATCTAACTCATAAAAATACAAACCAAATAGTACGAGTCAAAGATACTGAATCTAAAACAACATGTATGACCAAATATTGTTTTCCATTAATATTTTACTACATCCAATTTGTGTAAAGTTTACATGCTCCCTCCCAATCTTGCTCATCACCCCAGATTTTAAGAACTTGTCCAGTTGTCCTTATTTGTATATGCCATCATATACAAACTTCCCACCTCCAAAGCCTATTCGCATATAGCCATTCTCACCCGGTTAGATCCGTAACTATTCTTGCATAGCCAGAAAGATTCGTCACCTTGTCTTTCCATGGCCAACAATTGCAACACAATGTTCTAATTCTTGGCCCTTTGGAGCATCTTGTCCAAGAAATAGCTTCCTTTGTTCATAAATATATAAACAATAAATAAGAAGTGAAGAAACCCAACAAACACTAAATCAAATAAATATAGACCAATTGATCGATCCAACAAACACTAAATAAAGTAAATATAATAAGATAATTATTACCTTCTTGTAATTATTATACTTCTTACCGTTAGCATATAATGCCCACATAAACATGGGAGAACCCCCAAGATTGCAACTCATTCTTCTTTTAATCATTAGCCAACTTCCAAAATTTTGATGTCACTACTACATATTAGAGAATTTACTAATAGTGGAGTTTAATCATTAGCCAAATTATTCTGGATAGGGTTTATATCACTTATAAATCACTCCGAAACAGAGTGTTACTTTTTGTGTTTGTTTTGCGATTTTTTTTTCATAACCTTGAATAATGTGTCTTAATAAAAAAAAAAGTAGTTTGTATTTTTGTTTTTAGGCTAAATTACATAAAACCACCAAATTTTATGTAATTTAGCCTAAAAATAAACTCGGAGAGAATATGAATTACTTTTTTATTAAGACACATTCTTCAAGGTTCTGCGAAAAAACATAAGAAATGACTCCAAATTTTCATCTAGCTTGTAATTATCAGTGGTGCCGTGGTGTTAAGAAATGACATTATAATAAGATACCTCTATAAAAAGTTTGGAGTCCCCGTTAATAACAGATTGGACCGACATGTTGTATAATTCCCTTTTGGAACCATACTTTTTGTAAGCAACTTCTAGGCTATTCAATTGTGCATAAACTTTGCAAAAGTTTGCCGTATATATATAAATTAAAATATAAGAGGTTATATATTATAGTAGTAATTTTAAAACAAAGAATTTAACCTAATTAAAAAAAATTGTATTTGTAATTATCAAAAAAATTGAAAAAGATGGAATACTCACAATCATCCTGTTTTTTATAGGGCTAACAAGGTTGGTGTTCGCACAAATTACGAAGCATGGTTGGATCGACCTCATCATTATTACCTGCGCTAGAAGAAGTCATATATAGCCTTTCCTTTTGAATTTAATTTGTCCGGCAATGCCACCCTACGTCCACGCACCTTCGACCACACCCGTCAGCGGCCCAATACCATTTGTTCCCGCCTTCGCCTCTGATCCCTCATTCGACGGTCCCCGACTATACACACCATATTCAGTGTATGACCACTTTCAGGGGATGGGTGTAGAGGTGTACCCGTGTTTGGGGACACATGTCGTCGTCATAAATCGGGCTCTAGCATCGGAGTTCGTCAATGCGGTAGCGGTCATCATCACCGTCCACGGCAGCTCATACCACCTATCATTTTCAAGTCCGTTGTCCTTAATCAAGTAAGGACAACAACTTAATAAAAGAAATACAATAGCTTAGTAAATTCAAGATTACAACAACTAATGAATTTATGCAAACTCATCTATATAATGTAAGTACAATAGATTACAACAGCTCTAAAACATAATACAGATTATAGCAAATTACAACAGCTGCAAAAAATTCAAATCAAACAAAAATAAGGGAGCAGAAAAACAAAATTTCAGCAATAGAGTACAACAACTAAAAAATACTATAAATTACAGTAACAGTAGGAAAAAAAATTACAACATCATAAAAAAAAAATCAGATTACAACACTTACAAAAAAAAAACAGATGCAAAAAAAACTCAATCAAAGATAAATAAAGCAACAACAAAATAGAATTTCAGCAACAGATTCCTCCTCCCAAACTTGACTGAATCCTCCCCTATCACATATAGCCCAGCCATGGCAAAAATGTCTAAGAAATAAAACAATGTCAAATTAATTGGATCCTAGATACAAAATAAATGTACACAACCTGATTTAGAATCTCAAACCCTAGATTTAAAATTAATGAACATAGATGTGAAATCAACAATTCCTAGATCCAAAAATCACCTCCAATAAAGGAGGCAATGCAAATAGCCACAAATTAGTTCAACATAGCCAAAAGAGAAATAATGGAAGGCTTTAAAAAATGAGAAGATGTGTGTGTGACTGAGATGAGCAGAAGAAGTTTCAGCAACACCAATAGAGGAGGATGTACGAAGAAGACAAGTAGAGAAAAGTAACAACAAAATCCCAAAAAAAAACCTAAATTTCTTTTCTATGCATAATCCCTATAAAAACTCAAAATTAAAATTCATCATTTGAAGGAAAATAAAGAACTACTTGTGGAAAGTTAAAGAACCCTCTGACGAACCTCGAACTAAAAAAGGCCTCCATTTTTAGTGGGACCCGAGAATAAACTCAGTGTGGCCTTCAATATTCCCTACGGACTTACCTGACCCGTACCGAAATAATCGATACGGCCCAACCTGTGCCACAGGAATAATTTTATTAGAGGCTTTGAGAGATTATCCCCTTATCGAGTTTTCCTCAGACGAAGAGGGAATCAATCACTTACTTGTCACCGTTTGCTAGCTTAGGATTCGACAGTCACAAATTCTTGATTCCTGCTTCGGGCTTTCAAAGGGAAAGGATGGGTTCAATATTGCAATCCGCGGATGGATTTTATTCTTGTCCACGGAACAGTTCCTTCTCTTGATAAAGAGTTCTGGGCGTATCCAGCTTTCTCTCCTTTTCTCTCTTTTCTTTCTCTCTTTTCTTTCTCTCAGTTTTACTCTTCTCAGGATATTCGATCCAGGTCCGCTTGTTTTTCCCTTCCCTCGCCGTCCAAAGTCCCTTCTTTGTATGTTTGTTTTCATTTTTATAGGTGACGGGTGATCTTCGAATGATTCGCCACGTGGGGTTTGCTGTTTGACATGTGTCCAACTCGTGGGATGTGGGCATGTCCAACACGTGCCCCTTTCTTCCATCCACGGATGATATGATTTATGTGAGTGATTGTTTTCTGTTGGATGCTTATCCGCGGATGATTTTGATAACTATCAGGGGTGACTTCTGTGATGACTTTTTATTATTTTTGCCTATCGTGGTGACTTATTTTTATACTTATCCAGATGTTTTTTATTGTTGGTTTCGTCACAGCTCCTCGGGCTGGGTTGATTCCCTTCGGGATTGACGTGGGCCGAAATTTTTTTTTAGAAAACATCTGACTCTCTCTGGTCGTCTCAATTTTGTGTTATCCTGTCGATAATGGGCTTTTTGTTTCTTTGTGTTGGCCCATTTAGGGCCCATTAGGCCCATTTCTGTTTGGAAGTTCAACAGTCGGTAAGTTTTCTATAAGTTACCCCGTTCTGTTCTTTTTCACTTCACATTTGTCTTCTTCTGATTTTCCAAAGATTTTTGTTCTTATCTACAACTTGGTTTTCCGGTGGTGGTCTTAGGTTTTCGATAGTTGTTCGGTTGAAGTTTCCGGCGAAGTTCTTCAGAAATTCAAGGTATTTCTTCTTGCTTTGAGTTGTTTTCTAGGTTCTTTTTCTTTTCAATTCCTCGATTTTCCTGATGGGTAGATCAAGAATTAGGGTGGAATTTTGTTTCAGCATTTGTTTTTTCCTTTGGTCGAAATTTTGTTCCGCGTATGTAAATCTTCGTACGATTTTCTTTAGTTTCTTTTGGGAATGGTTAACCTCAGCGGAGAGCACGATGCGTTGGATAATTTTGAAAGAGGAGAAGGGTGGAGAGGTGATGTCGCTTCATCTTCTCATCCGCGTCAACCTCAGGAGACTCTTTCTCCCGAGAGTTCTACTACTAGTTCCAGCAGTACTTCGTCAGAGTCATCCTCTTCCACGTCTGCGTCGACTCCAAATCAGGTTGGTCCTACAGGCAGCCCTATTAAGGTGAGAAGGTGTCGGAAGCGTACTGACCCTGATTACTATTCTTCTCCTTACACAGTTTCTTCTTCTTCGAAGGATTGCGCGGGAGATGAAAATTCTGAAGATGGGGGTGAATCGGGCGTCCGTTATTCCGAGGACACGGGTCTCTCTTCTACTTCTCACCCTGTGGACGCCGATCAAGATGTTGAAACTATTTGGATTCCTTATGAAGCTTCTCCCATTGGTGTGGCGGAAGCCCCGAAAAGAATCCGTTCTAAATAAAACTTGACTGTTTTGGATACTCCGTTGTATGACCTAAAGGATTTGGACACTTGTCTCTTTCTTGGAGATTTTAAGCCTCAACCACCTCCGTCCGCTCGCCCATTAGTTGTAGCTGAAAGGGTTCACCCGTGGCGATCTCCTGTGGAAGAACTTAGGGGGTGTACTACTTTGCTCGGATTGGCCGATCTTGACGCCATTTCTCAAGTTTTTCCATGGCCCGTGGGACTGGAGTTTTGCCTTCCTAAGGAGGGGGGATGTTGTTTGGATGCTTATGAAGATTGCTTGGTTGTTTACGCGGCCAGCTTGTCTCAGGGTTTTCGACTTCCCTTACATCCCTTTTTCTCGGAGTTCTTGAGTGAATACAACTTAAGCCCTGCTCAGATTGTTCCCAATGGTTGGATGTTTTTTACTAGCTTTATCATGAGGTGTAAGGAGATCGGGGTCACTCCTTCTCTGAAGTTGATGTTTAGTATTTTCTCTTTGAAAAAGGGGACCCAGGACTCGAGGTTTTATTAGTGCAACTCCAGCTGTGGTTATATGGAGAGGCTTTCTAGCAAACCTAACTGGAAACATAAGTGGTTCCTGGTCCGCGACAGATCTGGAAACGGTTTCAATTGTCGGACCGTCCCAGGGCGTTTTTGTCCTGTGAAAAACCCGATTGTCTCCAATCTTCTTGAGTTTAAACAATCATTCTCCCATAAACCTAGGTTTCCTTGGCCTGAGATGCTTTCTGCATTTCGTCTTGAGATGGCTGGTTTGAGTCTTCCTCATCTGCGACTAGGTGTCTCTTTTGTTTTCATCATTTCTTTGAGAGTTTTAGCATTTGTGTTCTATATTTGGTTAGTTTTGATAGTTTACTTATCTTTGGGTGTTCTTGTATTCAGATACAATGGATCTGGACTCTCTTTTGAAGCATCATAAGGCGAGATCTGAGAAGAAGAAGAAGAAAAGTTCTGATATCCGTGACCCTTCTGTCCCTCCTTCAGTCCCTGAGACGGCTCCGATCATTGATATGACCATAGCAGGAGAAACTGGAGCTCTTGTAGAGTCTTCTTCATTGGCTCTTGTATCTCGGGAAAAACGTGTTCGCCAATCTGCTCCTGAAACCTCCAAGAAGAAGAGGAAAGTTAACATGATTGTTGAGCCGTCTGCCGCGGATGAAACGGGGCTCTTTATTGAGGGTGAAGCGACTCTTCACGAGTTTCCCATTTCAGGTTTCGGGATGGTTGATCTGAGAGGTCTTGCCTTTCCCATCAAGAAGCGTTGCTTTCCTGAGCAGGGATATATTAAGCGATTGGATGCTGTTAATCTTTCAACTAACTTCGACCGTCTTAACTAGTGGGTAAGTTATTTATATTTTTCGCGTTACCTTTTATATTGTTATCTTTTAGAAAAAATCCAACGCAGTTTGACTCTAGCCTCTCCTTTCTTTATCTTGTTCGATTTGTTTTTGGTTTCAGTTGAGGGTGATTCAACATGACGTCGAAAGACGTTTGGTGTGTGGCGAAGAGAGCCTTGCTAAGAAGGATGAGGAGATTAAAAGACTGTCTCACCAGCTGCGGATCCTTGGGAACACCGTTGGTGACCCAGCTTCGGTTGAGAAGTTTAAAAAGAGATCCGCGGAACTTCATGAAGAATTGCAGGTACAAAAAGAGGCCATGGAGATTTTGAAGAAAGAACGCGACGAAATGAAAACTTCATTGGACGTTGTCAACTCCCGCGTCAAAGAACTTGAGGTTGCGGAAGGGTGTTCGCGGGAGCTTCTTCAAGCAAAGCAGGCCAGTATTGACAAGTTAGAGGAAGATTTTTCAATTCTTCGTGAGGAGCAATCTATTACCAAACAGGAGCTTGACAATATTAAAGCGCGTTTAGACCAAGATGTGGCTCT
Organism: Persicaria maculosa; assembly: GCA_963922045.1. Classification (NCBI taxonomy): domain Eukaryota; kingdom Viridiplantae; phylum Streptophyta; class Magnoliopsida; order Caryophyllales; family Polygonaceae; genus Persicaria; species Persicaria maculosa. The sequence goes on along the minus strand of OY998253.1, from coordinate 69,457,527 downwards.
TCAATGGCTTCAATGTCCAGAGGGTTTAGCTTATTTGTCTTCCGAGTGGGTTAAAACTGAAGTTGGCGCATCCTTTCTATCTTCTGTAACCAAAGCTTGTCTCCAGACTCCAAAAGGCGCTAGTATTTTAAAGGACAAGTGTTTTAGTTACTTTCGGAAAGGGATGGTCGCAGGGATTAACCAAAATGTGGTATGTTCGGCAGCTCAACCTGGAGTACCCTTAGAGAAATTTGAGCCAAGCATGTCCAGTGCCGACTGGGGGCTTTCCAAGGAGGAGATGGCCGCGGAAGAGTCATATTTTGAGGATGAAGATGCTGAGGATGCTGGCGATGAAATTGAAACGATGACCACCACAATTTGATCTTCGATGTTTTCAGCTTTGGTTGATAACTTGGAAATGAAACCTTTCTGGACTTGAGAACCTATGTTGGTTCCTTTTTGGCGCTTCTATGTGATATTTGTTTTTTGTGAGGTTGGGTTTGAGACCTCTTTGGATGAAGTTTCGTATTTCTGTATATTTTTGCCTGTTAATGCTCTGATCCTTCTCCAAGTGTTGAGTAGGTTAGTCCGAATGTACAAAACTTTTTCCACTTGTCCTTAGCTCGTAAGATGAGATTTTTTCTTTTTAAGGCCCCAATCCTTCTGTAATATTCACTGCTTCTCATGTGTTGACGATTAATTACGTTTTCATTCGCGTCATGTCTTCGGGAGGTTTTAATCCTTGGGCCTTTTTTCAAAAGATCGAAAATGAGGATCAACTTTCTCGGCTGGTGAGTTTTTCCCTCGCTTTTCCTTAGAAAATTTAGGCTAGCTTTTCCGAACTATATTTTTGCTTGTGCGCAGGTTTTGCCCCCTCAATTTGAGGCTGAATATGGGCCGCTACCACCCAGATGGGCTTTTCTTTCACCGTATCTGGTTCGCGAGTTCCCAGTGGCTGTGTCTTGGAGTGAGAACGGCCTTTTTCAGATCGACAGCGGATGGGATGAGTTTCTCGCCCTTCATCATCTTGGGATGGGAAGTGCCATGATGTTTTTTCATAGGGGCAATGTTTCTTTCAAAGTTTGCCCGCGTCGCGAGATTGGGAATGATAATGAGGCTAATCTTAGCTCTGTTTCCTCTTCGTGTGGTTCAAACTGAGCCTTTCTAATGATATGTTTTGAGAGATTGTAATTTGTTTATGGATTACACTTCCGCGAGTGATTCGGAGGGGGACCATGACTTTTCTTTCGCTATCTATCATATTTTGCGATTTTTAATAGGCTTAAAGGGGGATCTCTTATTATTCATAATAAAAGGTAACATGCAGAAACCTTTTAAGTGGTTCGATCCTTTTAAACCTAATACACCATACTAGGGATGGTAACGCGGTACATGAAATAGAAACTTAAGGACATCCTGCTTCTCCGTTTTCCTCGCTATCAGGACTGACGACGTCGACTTCAAAGATGGAATCTCCCATGTAGGTGAAAATCAGAGTTGACCCTACATTGACTCGATTTGCCTGTGTGAAGTCGTGCCACCCCTGTGTCAACCAGAAAAGGCCGTCTCCATCTCTTTCTACCTTTACTTCGTGTTCCTGGTTGGAGCGAGACCAGAGCCTGGCTTGAGTGTGAGCATCTTCATCGATTAGGACATACATGAGCGGGAGCCGGAGTGTTTGAAGCTGTTCCTCTCTCATGATTTCCCTATAGAAAGCCCTTGGTGGTAACCCTAGATCCATTTTTTTAGGGTGTTTATCACTTTGGTCATTCTTGTGTGTTTTATACTTGCTGAGTGAGGCTCTTTGTCCTCGTTTTTATCGCCTGTTGTCGAAGGGTAACCTATTTAGTTTTTCTTTTCCGAATCACTCTTAGTTGCTTTAAGGGCCTCTTTTGAGAAGTTTGTCGGGTTTCAGCGAGATGGTCAATAAAATGAATTTTGATTTCAGAAAAGAGAGGATGCGTGCGTTGTGCTACTGTGTTACTTGTTGCGCGTCATGCATGCACCTCTTCTCCATTTATTTGACTGTTTCCTCGTGAGTGATGGGACAAGAGAGAAAAAACTATTGTTTTCCTCTTGCTTTTCTCGAGATGCGAGGATCCATTATAATCCCTCCTTTAGCATTTAGGGCTGACATGGCCTCTGAGCGAGGACCTCAATGGGCTTTCTTCCAGGCAATTGATTATCCTGAGCAGTTTTCGCGTTTAGTAAGATTTTCACGTCTAATTTCCATATCTTCTTCGCGAATTCTTTCTTTGTCTTGACCTTTTTCTATTTTTTAGCTGCTGCCACTCAGATTTGAAGAAGTGTATGAGGACGTTGTTCCTGGTCGGGTCCTACTTTCTTCTCATCAGTTACGTGATTTCCCAGTCTTCATAGAACGTCAGGACTGTGGTCTTCCCTACTTTGGCCGCGGATGGAAAGATTTTGTAGAGTCACACGGTTTTGAGAGGGGGGCTTCTATGATCTTTACTCATATGGGTGAGGTATGTTTTGAAGTCCAGGTGGTGGACTCTCGTGGAGGAGAGCGCGAGATTAATCACAACGATCCTTCTTCTCATGGCTTAGCCTCAAATGGTTTTTAAGCTTGGTCTCTTATAACTGTGTTTAATAAAGCAAAGCTTAGAACTTGTTTATTGACCTTTTTAGTCAGCGGATGTGTTTGGGGTGGTGCTTGATAGTATACGTTTTAGCCTTCAAACTGGTTTACTTTCTGGGTCGTTTTTTGGACGCGAGTTTTTTATTTTCCAAGAGGTAGTAATCGAGATGCTAGCCATAACCCCTGTTAACTGTAAACTTTTGGTTTTTTCTTTGGGGGATTTTCAAGATCGTGCATGTCAGCTACATGGTTCAGTTTTTCGATACAATCTTTTCACGATATGTTATTCACGGGTACCCCAAATTTATCTTCAAACAATAGTGTTTCTTGTCGTCTCGTGCATGGCGCGCCAGTTGTTAGGTTTAGTGAACGACCTTTCAAATCCACTGGGCTTCTGTCTCTGCATGTGCTGTGCGTTAGTATAGTCAGAGTGTTCTGTATAAAGAGAGGGCATGGAGGTGTGTTAAACTTGATTTTCTCCTTTTCAACATGCCTTCTCCTATTCAACCGGCTTGGTCATTTTTTGAGTGTATCAGTTTTCCTGAGCAACTCCGCCGCCTGGTTAGCTTTTTGTTTGTTGAGTTTCTCTTCTTTTAAATTTATCTTTTCTCAATATTCTCTCTTCTTCGTACTTTGCTAGTCTTTTCCGTTATGCTTTGAGGATGAGCTAGGTCCGGATCTCCCTAGGAGCATTCTTTTGTCAACTAGGATCCTTCATGACTTCTCGGTGGAAGTTATACGCGGCGATTATGGGGTCCCTTTTCTGAGAGGCGGTTGGAACGATTTTGCTCAGTCGCACAATATTAATGTTGGTTCTTCCGTGACTTTTATTCATAGAGGAGGAAACCGTTTTGAGGTTCAGGTTTTGGATGCTGTGGGAGATGAGGTGGATGCTGAATGGGCTTCTCCCCAATCAGGGGGTCCGCCTTCAAATAGATTTCGCTTGAGTCAAGGTAGGACTCGTCTAACCCCGGCTAGGTCCAGGTGGGCATGAGTTGGTGTTTGTATGTTTTTTAAGCGGTCGACTGCTTGAATGTGCTGACGTACTTTTGTCATTTGTTGCTTATCTTATGTTTAGTTGTTGGATCACGGCTTGCAACTTTTAAGATAATAAAGGGTTTAGGCGTTCTAAAGACTTATGAAAACTTAATTTCAAAATTTTGAAGTAATTTGATTAGAGACCTGACGCGGAGCCAAGCTCCAGCGTTCTTGGGTCTCATTCAAGAGCTCATCTCCGAGAGTTGCTTCGATCGGAGGCCCGACGCGGAGCCAAGCTCCAGCGTTCTTGGGTCTTATTCAAGAACTCATCTCCGAGAATTGCTTCGATCGGAGGCCCGACGTGGAGCCAAGCTCCAGCTTTCTTGGGTCTTATTCAAGAACTTTTCTCCGAGAATTGCTTTGATCGGAGGCCCGACACGGAGCCAAGCTCCAGCGTTCTTGGGTCTTATTCAAGAACTCATCTCCGAGAATTGCTTCGATCGGAGGCCCGACGCGGAGCCAAGCTCCAGCGTTCTTGGGTCTTATTCAAGAACTCATCTCCGAGAATTGCTTCGATCGCAGGCCCGACGCGGAGCCAAGCTCCAGCGTTCTTGGGTCTTATTCAAGAACTCATCTCCGAGAATTGCTTCGATCGGAGGCCCGACGCGGAGCCAAGCTCCAGCGTTCTTAGGTCTTATTCAAGAACTTTTCTCCGAGAATTGCTTCGATCAGAGGCCCGACGCGGAGCCAAGCTCCAGCGTTCTTGGGTCTTATTCAAGAACTCATCTCCGAGAATTGCTTCGATCGGAGGCCCGACGCGGAGCCAAGCTCCAGCGTTCTTGGGTCTTATTCAAGAACTCATCTCCGAGAATTACTTCGATCGGAGGCCCGACACGGAGCCAAGCTCCAGCGTTCTTGGGTCTTATTCAAGAACTCATCTCCGAGAATTGCTTCGATCGGAGGCCCGACGCAGAGCCAAGCTCCAGCGTTCTTGGGTCTTATTCAAGAACTCATCTCCGAGAATTGCTTCGATCGGAGGCCCGACGCGGAGCCAAGCTCCAGCGTTCTTGGGTCTTATTCAAGAACTCATCTCCGAGAATTGCTTCGATCGGAGGCCCGACGCGGAGCCAAGCTCCAGCGTTCTTGGGTTTTATTCAAGAACTCATCTCCGAGAATGGCTTCGATCGGAGGCCCGACGCGGAGCCAAGCTCCAACGTTCTTGGGTCTTATTCATTAACTCATCTCCGAGAATTGCTTCGATAAGAGGCCCGACGCGGAGCCAAGCTCCAGCGTTCTTGGGTCTTATTCAAGAACTCATCTCCGAGAATTGCTTCGATCGGAGGCCCGAAGCGGAGCCAAGCTCCAACGTTCTTGGGTCTTATTCAAGAACTCATCTCCGAGAATTGCTTCGATCGGAGGCCCGATGCGGAGCCAAGCTCCAGCGTTCTTGGGTCTTATTCAAGAACTTTTCTGAAGGAAAATAATAAAAGCGCCCACTAACCGCTTTATTTAACTTTTGCGGGGGCGACTAAGGTTTCCGTTCTTTACAAGCCTTAGCTACTACACATAATATTTCTTTAGATTATCTGCATTCCAGGTTTTATTCAAAACGGTGCCTTCGGGGGTGCTAAGCTTGTATGCTCCTTCTTGGATCACCTTCACGATTACATACGACCCCTCCCAGTTTGGGTCTAGTTTTCCTCCTGTGGCAGCTTGTCGTAGCACTAAATCTCCTTTCTTGAGGTGTCGCGGATGAATTCGTCTATCTCGGTATCCGGACATGCGCCTCTTGTACTCTTGTTCTTTCAAGGCTGCCGCCATCTTGCGTTCTTCTATGAGATGGAGTTTGAGTTCTAGTGCTTCATCATTGGTTTCTTGGTTGTATGCAAGGATTCGTGCTGAGGGAACTAACCTTTCTACTGGAATGACCGCGTCCATTCCATAAACTAGTATAAATGGGGTTTCTCCGGTTGGGGTTTTTATTGATGTGCGGTAGGACCATAGAACTAATGGTAGAAGTTCAGCCCATCATCCTTTTGCCGTGTTTCCAAGTTTTTTCTGTATTCCATGCAAAAACTGTCAGTTGGTTATTTCCGCCTGCCCATTCGTCTATGGATGGGCCACGGACGAGAACTTGAAGTTTATGCCCAATCCTGCGCAGAAATCTCTGATTGCTTCACTATCAAACTGAGGCCCATGGTCTGTGATTATTGAGTCAGGCACCCCAAATCGGCAGATGATGTTCTTTCACAAAAACCTTCTCACTTTTTCTGCGGTGATCAGTCTCATTGCTTCAGCTTCTACCCATTTCGTGAAATAGTCTACTAGGACAAGTACATACTTCAATTGTCCTGGGGCAGTTGGAAATGGACCAAGGATATCCATTCCCCAAACAGAAAATGGGCAAGCTCCAGATATGCCTTTCATCGGTTCTGTAGGGCGATGCATCAGATTTCCAAACCTCTGGCACGCGTCACATTTCTGGACATAACTCTGGACATCCCGCCTCATAGTAGGCCAGTAGTATCCCAGTCTGGTCGCTTTTGCTACCAAGGCTCTCCACCCTTGGTGATGTACACAAAATCCATCATGTAACTCCTTGATGACAAGACCTCCTTCCTCAATTGGTATGCACAGCAAGTCCGGGAGGCAGTAGCCCCTTTTGTAGAGTTTTCCCTCTCTGATGGTGAAACGAGAGGATTTTGCGATCACCCTCCTGGCCGCGTCTTTTTCTTTTGGTAAAAGGCCCTTACCCAGATAGTCAGCGAGCGGTGTCCTCCAGTCCCCTTCCTCGATTCCCTGGACTTGATAGACTTCTTGGATAAGCCTGCGACTGCTTATTCTTTGGAGGACAATCTCTTTCCCTACTTCTTCGGGCATAACTGCCCCCATTCGAGCCAACGCGTCTGCCTGCTCGTTGTCATTTCTGAAAATTAGTGTCAAACAAAAACTCAAGAATGCTTTTGACAACGCTTGCACTTTTCTCTGATAGTCAGGCATTAGTCCGGTTCTGGCCTCATACTCCTCTGTTATCTGCCGCGCTATCACCTCTGAGTCGGTGTAAATTGATACTTGTCTGGCTCCCTTGATCAAAGCTATCTCTAGGCCCGCGAGCAGGGCCTCATACTCTGCTTCATTCTTCGTGGCTTGAAAATTCAGTTTGTAAGCGTAGTTATACTGTTGCTCATCTGGTGCAGTGAGGGTAACCCCAGCTCCGCATCCATCTTTGTTGGCCGCGCCATCTACCTTGAGTGTCCACTCGCTTTTTTCTGTTTGAGCGCTTAATTCAAAACTCGTTTCACTGATGAAATCGGCTAATGTCTGAGCCAGTACCGCCCGCCGTGGGGTGTATTCAATTTCAAATTTTGTCAACTCAACTGCCCACTTCATCATCCTTCCAGACAAGCACGGGGAGTAGAGAATTTGTCGTAAAGGTAGGTCAGTCATTACTCTGATGACGTGATTCTTGAAGTAGGGTCTCAACCTTCTTGCCGCGAATACTAGACATAAAATCATCTTCTCTACTGGTTCATACCGTGTCTCGGCATCTTGTAGTACACGACTGATGTAGTATATAGGGTACTTCTCTTCTCGCATCAAGACCGCACTGATGGTAATGTTTTTAACTGATAGGTACAGGTGTAGAGCCTCCTATTTCTCGGGTTGCTGTAGAGTGGGGAGTGTTGATAGGAAGACTTTCAACTCCCCGAACGCTTTCTGTAATTTTGGAGTCCACCGTATCGGCCCTCTTTTCTTGAGTAAAGTAAAGAAATGTAATGATTTATCCGCCAGGCATGAGCAAAATCGGCTTAGGTAGTTTACTGCTCCGTTTAAAGACTGTAATTCTTTGATCGTCCGTGGCGGTTGGAGATTCTGGATAGCCACAACCTTTTCAAGGTTTACGTCAATTCCCCGATGGCTGACCATGAAACCAAGGAACTTTCCAGAATCAACCCCGAAGACACATTTTTCCGCGTTCAGGTTCAGTCCTCTTCTACGAAGGGAATCAAATATCTCTTGCAGATCTGCCGCATGATCTTCTGCTTTTTTGCTCTTAACCACAATATCATCCACATATATCGACACATTCCTCCCAATCTGTTTGCGAAAGATTCGATCAACAGTTCTCTGAAACGTAGCTCCTGCATTTCTGAGTCCAAAAGGCATGACGCAGTAGCAAAATATTCTCTGGTTGGTGATGAAAGTAGTCGCTTTTTTATCTAGCGGGTCCAAGCTTATTTGATTGTACCTAGAATAAGCATCAAGAAAACTGAGGACCTTTTTACCCTTGGTTCCGTCGACAAGTTCGTCTATGGATGGTAAGGGGTAACTGTCTTTGGGGCAGGATTTATTAAGATCAGTGAAACCAATGCACATTCTCCATTTTCCATTAGACTTTTTCACTAGAACCACATTTGAGAGCCAATCTGAATCTTCCACTTCTTCTATGAATCCTGCTTTTAACAGTTTATCAGTTTCTTCTTTTGTCGCGGCTGCCTTTTCGGGGGCCATTTTTCTTTTCTTTTACACTATGGGCTTCGTTCTTGGACGGATCCTTAAAGTATGCAAAGCAGTTGTGGACGGGACTCCTAAAAGGTCTCGCGGAGTCCATGCAAAAACATCTCTTAACCTTGCTATGATTTCAAGACCCGATCTCTTTCTTCTGGCTCTAACGCTTGCCCCATATAAATTTTCTCTTCGGGGTTTGGAAAAGGCGTGTAGACAATCCTTTCGTCCGTGGTTGGTATCTTTGTTTCTGTCAATCTTACTTCAAGCTCAGCCTCCGAAAGCTCCGACGGGCCACTGTCTCTCACGATGGATTCACAGTTTTCGCTAATACACATTACCTCTTTCTTCTTCTTGATAGAAGTTAAATAGCAGCTTCTGCTTTCTGGTTGTTGGCCACGAACCTCACCTACTCCTCCTTCTGGTAAAGGAAATTTTTCGACGAAGTGATAGATCGACACTATCATTTGAAATTTATAGAGCGAGACGCGTCCCAACAAGGCATTGTACACGGTTGGTACTTTTACCACTGTGAATACGACACTCTCCATGCGCCTTTTTGGTGCTGTTCCTAAAACCACTGTCAACTCGATCGTTCCTGCCACCTGCACTTCTCCTCCTGAGAACGTAATCAACGTTCTTGAGTAAGGTTTCAATGATGTCGCGGAGATCCCCATCTGAGAGAAAGCTTCCCATGATAAAATATCAACGGACGAACCGGTGTCAATAAAGATTCTTTTGACTGTCTTGGCAGCTATCTGAGCATGGATGACCAAAGGGTCTGAATGCGGCATCCTTACTTCCTCAGCGTCTTTCGGCAAAAAAGATATATCTTCATGTTGCGACAGAGAGATTTTTCTGCTTGCCGCGGACGGGGGTTGCCTTCCCTCTCGCTCGTAGTTCTTCTTCTCTTGTCTACTCGATCCCGCCATGGAGTATCCTCTAGCGAGGGTATTGATGAAACCCTCGGGTTCTGGTACGTGGCCTTCTCCTGGTCTTCAAGCTCCTTCCTGATCAATAGATCTTTGCATAGTGGGTGCATGGTTGTGTCTACCTCCGCGCCCTCTTCGTCCCCTGCCTCTTCCTCGGTTATAAAATGGGAGATCTCTGCGCTGATCTTATTGCCCTTGGTAACGGTTCTGTCGATGGTAGGGGCCATCGGGTCTAGGGTCACGAACTTCCCAATCTGGTCTCTGATTGAGCCGATCTTCTCTCCGCGGTGGATACCTCAGCTCTTGATTCTTATAGAGGTTCTCTCTTGAATGATAAGACCGCGGATGGTCTTCCATTGGATGATACGACCATGGATAGTCTTCCCTTGGACGAGACCCTTGGCCCTTTTTAGAGTTCATGTGTATTTCGTCGCGATGAGGACGAAAAACTCCCACTTCTGACTGGTGTCTAGGCGGCTTAACTTTCTCTTTCTTGAATTTTTCGGTAAGCTTCCCAAAAAAGCCCTGATTGCCTGTGTTTGCTCTTGAGCTGGATGCGGCCGCCTCCTCAGCTTCGATTTGTCTTGCTTCTTCGTAACTGGCTGGCTTCTTCCGAAACAAGTATGTCTTGAAATCTCCTTCTGCCAAATTTCCCATGAGTATGATGATTGCTGATTCATGATTAAAGTTAGGGATCTATACTACCACACTGGTGAATCGAGTAAAAAAGTGTCCTAGTGTTTCCCCGGCTCCTTGCGTGATCAAGTTCAGATCAAGCATGGTCTTCTTCCGCGACCAAGCACTTTCGAAATGGGATGTGAAGATGTGGGACAGCTGGGCGAAACTGGTCACGGAGTTTTTTGGTATGTCAGTGAACCATGTGAGGGCGATTTTTGTCAAGGTTGAGGGGAAAGTTCGGCATAACATAGCATCATTGTATTCATTTATCCCCATCGCGGTTGTAAAATGACAGAGATGATCTTCGGGATCAGTTGTTCCATCAGACTTCATAAGGCCCACATCTCTCCATCTTTTTGGTACTGTCGCGGAACAGATTTCTCTGGTGAACACAGATGGGAGTATCGCCGGCCCTTCTGCTCTTTTATCTGCTGAGTCAGATTTTGTGGAGGTGGAAACGTCCGTGGATCTCTCTCCGCGTCGGTGTTTATTCTCATGCTGCCGCTGATCATCCCGCCATGTTTGGTGCGGCATTGCCTGACCTTGGAAGTCGTAGTTCATGTTGCCTGGGTTGTCATACGTAGTATAATATCTATCAAAATTTCCACGTTGCTCTCCGTGGTGGATATTCCCCTGCTGACGCGAGTTCTGCCCCCAGTGATCATAATAGTACTACTACGTTTGTTCTTGTTGTAGGGGGTTAGGCTGCCCATGATGAACTTCATAATACCAGAAATTCTGAGGTATGTAGTCTCCTTCTGCTCCATGCTGATTGTAATAGTGATGTGGAGGGGTATCGTGGCGCTGATCTCCCGTTTCACCCTCTGGGTCGGGTTGAGGTGTCAACGGAACGTCCATACTTGAGGCCTCTTGATCTTGATGGATCCCCTGGCTCATGTTCTGCGTCGCGTTGTTTTGATTATCACTCATTCTTTCAGCGTTGTAACTATGTCAAGTCAAAAACTCATTTTTATATATATCTATATTTTTATGTTTAGACGCGGACCCACTATCCCTTTCAGGGTCTGGGTCCTTACTTGGTTTTTTAGAATGAAAATTTACAAAGGAACCCCTTAGCGTGAGGGAGTCCCCACGGACGGCGCCAATGACGAACCTCGAACTAAAAAAGGCCTCCATTTTTAGTGGGACCCGGGAATAAACCCAGTGGGACCTTCAATATTCCATACGGACTTACCTGACCCGTACCGAAATAATCGATACGGCCCAACCTGTGCCGCGGGAATAATTTTATTAAAGGCTTTGAGAGATTATCCCCTTATCGAGGTTTCCTCAAACAAAGAGGGAATCAATCACTTACCTATCACCGTTTGCTAGCTTAGGATTCGACAGTCACAAATTCTTGATTCCTGCTTCGGGCTTTCAAAGGGCAAGGATGGGTTCAATATTGCAATCCGCGGATGGATTTGATTCTTGTCCGCGGAACAGTTCCTTCTCCTGATAAAGAGTTCTGGGCGTATCCAGCTTTCTCTCCTTTTCTCTCTTTTCTTTCTCTCTTTTCTTTCTCTCAGTTTTACTCTTCTCAAGATATTCGATCCAGGTCCGCTTCTTTTTCCCTTCCCTCACCGTCCAAAGTCCCTTCTTGTATGTTTGTTTTCGTTTTTATAGGTGACGGATGATCTTCGGATGATTTGTCATGTGGGGTTTGCTGTTTGACATGTGTCCAACTCGTGGGATGTGGGCATGTCCGACACGTGCCCCTTTCTTCCATCTGTGGATGATATGATTTATGTGAGTGATGGTTTTCTGTTGGATGCTTATCCGCGGATGATTTTGATAACTATCTGGGGTGACTTCTGTGATGACTTTTTATTATTTTTGCCTATCATGGTGACTTATTTTTATACTTATTCAGATGTTTTTTATTGTTGTTTTCGTCACCCTCTATGTTTGTTACCAGTGGAGAAACAATCAAAGCCTCTATGTTTGTTAATAGCAACGACCGATTGAAGAAATAAAGAACTACTTGTTGAAAGTTAAAGAACCCTAATAGTAACGACATATGAGAACAGGGATGAGAAAACTAAAGATAGGAGAACGGAATCGGGAGACAACCAAAGACCAAATAAGGAAGCTAGAGAGGGGAGAAGTATGACATAAATCAAGCGAGAGGGATATTACCTCCAATCGAGTCCATTATCCGCTTCAATAAACCCTAGCCCATTCAATCCGGGTTGTACAGAGGGAGAAATCGGGAAAAAGACACGCTAGAGAGGAGAGATCGTGTGGGCTGATGAGAGGAGAGGAGAGGAGAGATCGAGCAAAAGACTCGCCAAAAATCCTTGTTCTCTAGTACAGTGATGAGAATCGGCTATGGATGAGGGCAAGAGAAGGGTCATGCTCGTGCTTCTGATGAATAGAGTATTTTGGGGATAAATTAGAGAAGGGTTTGAAAATTTATTTTGTTAAGTGTTTTTCTTTTTGGGAAATTTTGAGTTTGAGGTCAAATTTTTATTGAGGTTTTAAAAAAAAGGGAATAAGTTAGAGTGAAAATTTTATTGATGTTCCTACATCGGTTATACATCTTGTGGTGTATATAAGACACCATTGATATACACAAAAACTTTATACACCACTCATCTTACATCGGTTTATTTAAAATCCAATGTATATACTTTATACATCGGTTATATATATTTTACGAACACCTATTACACCGGTCATAATAAGTAACCGATGTATAAACGCAAAATGTGTTTTAATACATCTAATGGACATGGAACCGATGTCTATTTAGAGATGTAAAATGACTTTTTTAGCCTAGTGCTTGGAGAAGTGATCTTGTGACACGGGCAAGGTTTAAATCTTGATCTTATAAATCACTCTGAATCGCGTGTTACACTTTCTATGTGTGTTTGTTGTTCCTTTTCTTATTCTTCTTTTCTCCTTCTCAAGCACAAATAACAAATGGTTTGCAATGGTGAACATCCAAATCATAAAATCCAACCCAAACAGCATGAGCCAAAGAAACTGAAATCTAAAACAAGACTAAACATTATTTTTCGTGAATATTTTACTCTGATTCTTATGGCATCTGACTTATCCAAAGTGCACATGGTCCCTCTCGTTTTTTTCTCATCAGGCCAGAGTTCAACAATTTATCCTTCTTTGTATATTCAGCCACATCCAAATTCCTCACCTCCAAAGGCTATTCGCATATAGTCATTCTCACCCTAGTTGGGTCCATGACTATTCTTGCATATCTAGAATGATTCGTCACCTTTTGTCTTTCCATAGCCAACAATTGCGACACAATGGTTCAATTCTTCATCATGTGGAGCATCTGGCCCATGAAACAACTTTCTCTGTGGTTGTACGTTCATAAATAAACAATAAATAAGAAGAGGATAATAAACCCAACTACATGGTACATAACTTCTTTTGAACCCTATTAGTAAATATATTAACACAACAAAGAATAAGAGCCTTCAACTTAACTTGACGGCAATGTGATGTCTTACAAGTAGCCTTGCAACTATAAGGTTTAACTAAATTTTCATCCAGCTTGTAATTATCGGTGGTGGTAAGAAATGGCATGATGACAAGATACCTCTCTAAGAAATATGCACCACCAAGATATCCAATAACATTTCCAAGATCCCCATCAAAATTAATCTTGTAAACGCTAAATGCAAAGAAGTTTTTTAAATATGTTTGGTTCAAGCATAAAAGCTTCCTTCTATCTCAAATGACCATTCCTTACAGCTCCACGATTCCGTGCCAATCGTCTTTTTATGTGCAGAAAGTGTAATTATTACCACCTTACCTTTTTAATTTAATAGTGGAAGATAAGATGATAATACTTTCATGATGATTAGGTGACTGGACAAAACTAACCATAAGAAATTTCAAGTGCACTAGAAATTTAAATAATTTAGAAAGTGAGTTGCAGTTCTACTTCACCTAAAAACAAAATCATTTCCATCGTCATTGGAACTGACTTCTCTATGCTAAGCACAACGTCAATGTGCTAGACATAGAAGGATAACTAGGACTAACAGATTTTCAAGGGATTGCTCCAACAGTATCTTTGTTTTGTGGTCAATATCCATTGTGAACTGGATGTCGAAGTATTTCCTTCGCATGCAGTACAAGATATGCAATTATTATTGATATCAATAACATGATTAACAAATTTGTATTGATGTTTCATGTGCACATAAATTACTTACTACTTCTGAAATGGGGCTCGAACCGGGGACCTTTGAGTACTACTCGCAAGTCCTTTCCAGTTGAACCATTCCGGAATGGTTAGAAGTAGTGGACCGCTGACACCATTGTCAACTCCTTCGATCATCATCCTCCGGATGACATCATTCTCTGTCAGGTTGAGTTCTTCTCAGTAGAAGATCATACACCTCTTCTTCCTCCTTTTAACATTGATTTTCATTTCTTTTTTAACGAAAGTTAACAGATCTAGTTATAAAAGTAACATAAGGGTATTAGGCGAAATTTTATCAAATCTTAGAGCACTAGACGAAATATGTCAAATTTTGGTACACCATGCGAAATACCCCTTACCCTAGGGATAACACGCGAAATTTCCGTTATCTATATCTAGGGATGGCAACGGGGCGGGTTCGGGGCGGGGAGTACCCTCCCCGTCCCCGTCCCCGTTTGAAAAAAGTCCCCCCGTCCCCATCCCCACTCGGGGATTAAAAATGCCCCCCGTCGGGTCCCCGTCCCCATCGGGGAATCCCCGTCCCCGCTTAATTTTCCCTGTTTGTATTCCCCGCAGGTTTCCCCATCAGGTTCCCCATTTAAAACTTATGGTTTTCCCCCATTTAATAGAAAACTATAAGATATTATTAATGTTATGTAAAAAAAATATGATATAAATATTACATATAATATCTCATAAATGTAAATTATAAGGTAATAGTTTAAAAATAAAAGAAAAATTATTAATCTTAGGTAAGATATAAACAAAAATGGGGATTTTATATTTCCCATCGGGGTTCCCCAACGAGGATGGGGCAGGGATCGGGGTGGGGACTACTATCCCCGTCCCCATCCCCCTCCCCGCACGGGGAATCAATTTGACCCCCATCCCCATCCCCATTTAGGGCCTGTTTTCCGTCATTCATTAAAGGGGTGGACCAGTTGGAGATAGGGGGGTGGCGTTCTCCAGTGGCGTTTGGCATGAGGTGGAGGGGGTGGCGGTGGGGAGTGATCTGGGGGTGGATTGGGGTGGCGATGGGAAAATTTTCCTACCTTGGGGGGGTAAGGTAGAGGGGATGGAGGACCTCAAAGATCCCATATTGCCCTCAACATAACCCTAGTCGCCACAATCAGAGAATCGAGAGGAGAGAGGAGAGAGCATCAGGCGAAGAAGAAAAATCCCCGATCGGCCAAGCAAAGCAATCTCCGACGACAAGGTAAGGCTCCGTCCTCTGGCGTTTATGTGGGTTTGTGTTTGTGTGGTTGTTGTGTCGTGTTCTGTTGCTCTTGGGTCTGGGGACAAGGTTTCGACACCTACATAGTACAATCAGTCCAATGTCGTCGTTGGCGATTGTTGTGTGTTTGAACTTGTTTCTGGTGCTGTGAAGGTCGATTTGCTGATTCCAGGATAATGGCATCGATGTTTGCCATTCTTTAGTTGCTTGCCGTTAGTGGTTTGAAATTAGGGTTTATGTTGAAGGTTCCAATTTGGGGCTTTTCAAGGTTTCACATTGGGTCCTTTCGATTGATAGCTTTTTAGTTCCAATTTCACCTTGATCTCAAAGATTCTTCGTATGTTGGTTAATGGGTATGCATTTGAGGTTGATTTTTAGGGATATACATTACTCTTTGCTTATGATGTTAAGGGGTGGTACTACAGGCTGCATTTGTGCTATTACCTGCTGATGCTCTTCGCCTCTGATTGTGTTGCTCTTTGTTTGCCCATGTGCCTTCACTTTCACAACTGTTAAAGTCTACTGATAGGAGCAGAAGACCATCTGTTATAGTTATGGAAGAGTCATTATTCATATGTGATAACGTAGTTGGTGTTTTGTGAGTGTGTGTTGTGATTGGCCCAATATGTTATTGATAACTGCACTGACATACTGTTATATCTACATGTTATCTTCAATGTGTACTCATTGCTTATGATGTTTTGATTTGGCCATTGAGTCGAAGTAATATCTGCATCAGTGACAACTCCATCCTTATGAACTTGCTTCCTTATAGTCTTTCATTTAATAATATGGTTGGCTGAGGTTTACCATTCATTGTGGTTGTTATCAACAAGATGATGAATTATTTATGCAGTCAACTCAATTTATGAACAAGACGATGAATCATTTATGCAGTGAACTCAATTTATCAGCTGAATGATTTGTATATGTTAATATTACGTAGTGGTGGGTTTGTTAGATGCATTTGGGACCTTTCATTTACATCGTTCATTGTTTTGTTTGTTGGGCTCATGAATTGCACCCTCCTTATGCAGTAAGGGGCTGTTTTTTGCAATTCTTCAGCGTCTGGCATGTGTGTATGATATTCAATTGTCGGGGTGTGATGTCTCCAAACCTGCTGATCATTTGTATATGTCCTTTTGCTTTCCTAATTTCTGTTGTGTTAATTTTCCTGTGTATTAGATCACCATGGTGAACTCGAACTCCGACTCTGACTTCAGCTACCAATCGGGAGATCCAGATGCATACTGGTGGATTAGGGGGGACTACCCCTACGGCTATCCGGACAATGTGAGGCCGAACCACTTGCCTTCTTTTAGTGATGTTAATCTTATCCATATAGTCCTTCACCAAAAATTGATATAAGCTATTGACCCTCATTTCTCTTTGTGTGTCAATGTAGTGGGCTCATCACGAGGTGGGAGAGTCGTCCAATGAAAGCATCAGAGATAGGACATGTAGACATTAACATACCAGGCATCAACAAACAGAAACATTCAAGCTAAGAAAACTTAGTACAAATTCATAGGAAAATTATAGGCAGTAGAACAAATTTTCCGCTTTTGATACTCCCTTAATATGAATGTCCGAAATTCGGCATACACAATGAAGCAGGACATTCAATCACAAATATGACAATCACAAATATTGCCTAAAAATGAGACTGCCACTAAAGGTACGTTTGACAGTAGAACAACATCCTATCCAAACAATTCAATCGGATAATTGAAATCAAGCACATCACCTATCAGTATGTGGAAGAAATCGATGAAATTTTATGAGTGGAATTCGGGCTATGGTGGAACTGGACATAAGGTAAATTTCAGAAGCTCATATGTTATCCATACTCGAGATTTTCGACATAGCCAGGAGAAATTGGGGGCCGCAGTAACACATATCAATGAATTTTGAACTATTGGAATTGAAAACTACCGAGAACAAAGGGAAATTGCAGCCACGGTATTAAATTTCAAGAGTCGAAACCCCATGGGAAACCCTATCAACACAGAAGATCTCTTCAAAAGGGTTGGAGGGAGAGAAGGAGAAACTCACATGACAAAGCCGTTGGGGGCTCAAGCGGAAGCCTCCCTTGCGTTGCCGTCGGCTGCGGTGAAGCAGAGGAGCCGGATCTGCTCGGAGGAGTTGAAGGACGTCCACTGCTTCTTCCTCCCTCCTTCAGGCCGTGTGCTGGTCGGGATTTGCAAGGAGAAGGGTAAAGTGCATACATGTTCAATTTTAAAGGCAATAATGGTATTTTGCTTGATTTCCACCTTCAATAACCCCCAATCAACCAAACACCATACGAGATACTTTGTGAAATTCATCTCCATCCTTTCCATCCCGTAAATTATATCTCCACCTCTTCCACCCCTTAAAAATAATCTCCACCTCTTAAAAATTTTCTGACGGAAAACACGCCCTTAAATTCCTCATCCCCGTCCCCGCCCCATTGTCATCCCTATCTATATCTATATATCTATATATCTATATATAAACTCTTAAAACAGAAGAGTTTAGCCTACGTGTCACACCCACCTTATGTAACGGCCCAGAATTATGATTTCCGGGTTACGTTTCAAGGGATAAAACCCCTTGTTCGGATCTTGCAATCCAGGTACGGGTCGAGGTTTCAAATTCAATTTTAAGGTCAATAATAAAGGGGGATTTCAAACCCTAAAAACATCGAAGGGCCGTTGGGTACCCTTGACCTGTCCTAAGGCTATGTCGCGGAATCCATTTCAAACGGAAGTAAGGCGAAAACAGAGTAAAGATACAAGTGTCACGGAAGAACCGGTCAAAACAAAAGCATGAGCGTTTAGTTACCATTTTACTAAATTAGGATATTAGCCAGATTCTTCGATTCGCCAACAGGGAACCCCGTCATATAGACAGCGAGCACTCAATCTGCAGAGAATACCTTTAAAAGAAGAACGGGGAAAGGAGTCAGATCGAGCCACTCATGCGGGACCGGCAGTCCTCGCTGAGGCCACATAGTATGTGCTATACCTAATAAAGATGCTCTAATGCAGTACGAAATTCAAACACACTAGCATGCTCCTAGTTCATAATAATGTGCAGAAATACTGTAAAGGGGCCCAAGACAATGCCAAGTGGCATATCCCTCTCCTACCTCCACCCCTTCTGATAGGTGGAGACTGGCCAGCTCGTGAATGCATTCATTCATAATTGGGGGGCACGCATGCCTAACCCGCTCCACAATAAAGCCCGCAGGCATAATATAAGGAAGTTAATGACTCGATTGACTCAGGGTATCCGATGAGGCTGGGCTACCCTATGACCCTAGCAAAGACTCTAGGACTATCACAAATAACGGCCGTTCTATTTCAAACGCATAAAGTAAACAGATGCTCAATCAATTAGTGCAACCTAAACATGATACTACATGACATGCTTTTATGCATATGCAACACCTAACATAAAATGCAACAACAGGCATGAATGTCCAACCTGAGTAAGCCCCCTAGGGAACTTACCTGAAGATGCAGAACAACAAGATAACACAAGCAAGGGCCCAAATGTAAGTCCAAGGCAATACACACCTATCATCAAATCATTTCCATAAGCTATCGGACTAACGTTTATACACACAGAACCCAAGTTCTCAACATCCTCAAAACCAATCGATGGTAAAGACCGTTTTCCAAAACATTTCCGATATGACCAACATCAACCAAAATCAATTCATTTCCAATCAAAAACCGTCGATAAATCTTACCAACAATGTTTTTCAAACTTTTAAATCCTAAATTAAGTCGACTCATATTCAAAATAATTTCTCAAATCATACTTGACCAAATTCCGACATTTAACAATTAAATCCTTAACAAAATCCCAAAATCATATTATTAACACAATCTCGGCATGTTTACTTTCAAAATCATTATATAAACAAATTATGACATTAAATCACCAAAACGATTCTATTTTCACAACCATATTTATACATCAATAAAACATCTCACAATTCCCAAAATCATATATTTACACAACACAAAATACATATTCTAATAATATTATTTTCCAAATAGCCATACACGAAATTCCAAGAATATATATTTTTTTCTTTTTCAAAATAATAACAATAATAATAATATTAATAACGGCTTGACAATTGAATACTATAAAGTATGTAAAACCGAAATCTTATAAGAAGGAATAATAACAACAATAATTCATCATAATGAAAACAGGCCCAAAACTCCCTTAAAACAAAAATCTGATCCAAAAGCCCAATGCAGATCCGGCCCACTCTCGACCCGCATAACAGACCCAACCCGAATCCATCAAAGGCCCAACTGAAGAAGCCCGGACCCAATATCTCCCAACAGGCCCGGAAAGAGAAAGAAGGAGACCCGGATCCGTGCCCAACCCGACAATATACCCGGATCTGAAGGAAGTGAAGTGGGAGAAGGAATCCGGATCAAGCCCAAATGCAAGCCCAACCCGTGTCTCCCAAAACAGAACCCGTCTTCAACCTAGGAACGAACAGCGAGCTCTGCAATTCGGCGGGGGAAAAGGCGGAAGAAAGGAGAGGAAGCCAGGCTCGCCGGCGACCATGGTTTCCGACCCAAGACTCGCTCAATCCCGACTTTAACGGAATAAATTAAGCTTCCAATCAAAGTTTAAATATCAGAATTTTTGACATAAATCCCTTTTATTTTATTAATTATTAAAATTTATTATTTAAAAATCCGACCCTTTACACCTTAGTTCTCCCATTTCAACCAATTATTTTTTCCTTTTTTTTAATTCTTCCAATTGATTTTCATCTTAAGAAAATCAATCTATCTATATCTATGTAAACTCTTAAAAACATAAGAGTTTAAGCCTACGTGTTACACCCACCTCAATTCTCTCATTTCAACCAATTATTTTTTTCTTTTTTTTTTTTTTTAATTCTTCCAACTGATTTTCATCTTAAAAAAAATCATCTATATCTATATCTATATTCTATATAAACTCTTAAAACAGAAGAGTTTAAGCCTACGTGTCACACCCACCTTAATTCTCTCATTTCAACCAATTATTTTTTCTTTTTCCTTTTTTCTTTTTAATTCTTCCAACTGATTTTCATCTTAAAAAAATCAATATCAATTAATATCAATATCAATATCAATATCAAGAGGGTGGGTCATGTGTACACACCTCTTATAGTGTTTTGTGTTAACAAATCTGGGCCCTTTATTAATAGGAAATGGACGGCTGTGATTATTAGGAGAAAATTTAATATAATAATTATTAACAAAAAACAAAACCCTTAATTAACCGTACACAGCGCGTGCATCACCCCAAAAGCATCATAATTGGATCTTTTTAATAAAACCCTAAAACATGGTATTTCGTCCTCCATCTTCAATTGATGGAATGCACGCCACCGCCGGATATCGACATTGGAGAGGAGAAGCAACCTCGAGATACCGACGACCACTGTTGGAGTCCAGCGATACCACTCAAGAGCGGTGAAATCAATTGTAGACGACGCCGAAGGCGAGACCAAGCGAACAGCGAAGACATTGGAGTGGATAAAGCTAGCGGCGATTGCCCGTTCTTCGTCGGAATACCCAAAACGACCCGGATCTCACTAATGGAACCCTTGCAGGCGGTAGCCGGTGAGTCAACCCATCAATCTGGCTCTTCATCATCAACACTCAACCAAATAAATCCTCGATCGTCTTCGTTGCCCGAACTCAACCAAACCTCCTTCTCCCCATTCAACACTTGTAATGGCTCCTAAATCTTCTTTTTTCAGGATTGCAAGTGTTTAACGTGGTTGGTTTAGGGGTATACGATTTCTTTGGGAATGGATATGGCAGGAGGATTGGATGAATATGGGGAAGGTGGACATAATTGATAGAGATGATGTGGTTTAGTGGTTTTCAATGGGAAATAAGGAATTGTTCATCTATATGGCTTCAATTTTGGTATACATTCACAAATTACTTCAATTTTGCAACTATTCATTAGGTTGATAGAGCTTATTCGATGATTTGTCAGTAATTATTCATGGAAATGGGGAGTTACCGTTTAGATCTGATAATCAAAACTTGTAAAAAGTGTAAGTCAATTTTGCAACTATTCGCTAAGTTGATAGAGATTATTCGATGATTTGCTAGTAATTATTCATGGAGTTATCGTTTAGATCTGATTGTCAAAAGTGGTAAAAAGTGTGAGTGTGAGTCGATTTTGCAACTATTCGCTAAGTTGATAGAGACTATTCGATGATTTGCCAGCAATTATTCATGGGTAATGGGGAGTTACCGTTTAGATCTGATAGTCAAAACTTGTAAAAAGTGTGAGTCAATTTTGCAACTATTCAAAGTTTATTCATAAGTAATTGGGAGTTATCATTTAGATCTGATAGTCAAAACTTGCAAAAATGTGATTATATTTTGCAACTACTTGGTAAATTGATAGTAATTATTCATCAACTTGATAATAATTATTCATGTTTAATAGAGAGTTATCGTTTAGATTTGATATTCAAAATTTGAAAAAAGTGTGAGTCAATTTTACAACTATTCGTTAAATTAATAGTAATTATTCGTTAAATTTGTAGTAATTATTCGTGAGAAAATGGGATTATTCTCTAAGTTTTGTTCAAATAAAAAATTACTGTAATACGAAGTACGTTTATCTTAAAAGTTTTGCTCAAAAAAAAATTAACAAATGGATCCACTCACATATTGTTACGGGTGAGTATAATAGTTTGAAAATTTCTTTAATTGAAAATGTACGGTGTTCAGCACGCGAATGCAAAGACGGTGGGGGAAATTTAAGGTGGGACCCACTCTTTTTTAAAAAGAAAATAAGAAAATTCACAATTAATTTCAGCCTTTTATTTTTTCTCAATCAAGGGCCCAGATTTGTTAACACAAAACACAATAAGGTTTGTTAACATTTGATCCATACTCTCAATATCAATATCAATATCAATATCAATATAAACTCTTAAAATAAAAGATTTTAAGCCTACGTGTCACACCCACCTTAATTCTCTCATTTCAACCAAGTATTTTTTTTCTTTTTCCTTTTTTTTTTAATTCTTCCAACTGATTTTCATCTTAAAAAAAATCAATCTATATCTATATCTATATAAACTCTTAAAACAGAAGAGTTTAAGCGTACGTGTCACGCCCACCTTAATTCTCTCATTTCAACCAATTATTTTTTTCTTTTTTTTCTTTTTTCTTTTTAATTCTCCCAATTGATTTTCATCTTAAAAAAATCAATATCAATTAATATCAATATCAATATCAATATCTATATCTATATAAACTCTTAATTTAGAAGAGTTTAGGATGATGTGTCAAGCTTAGAGGAATTTTAGGAGTCTCGACCAATCATTATTTTTGCCATTTTTCTTTGATTTTCTTTAATTCTAATTTTTTTTCTTCTTTTTCTTTTAATTCTCTTTTTTCTTTAATTTTACTAACTATCTATATCTATCTTCTATATAAACTCTTAATTTAGAAGAGTTTAGGATGATGTGTCAAGCTTAGAGGAATTTTAGGAGTCTCGACCAATCATTATTTTTTGCCATTTTTCTTTGATTTTCTTTAATTCTAATTTTTTTTTCTTCTTTTTCCTTTAATTCTCTTTTTTCTTTAATTTTACGAACTATTGGGCTTAATTCAAAACATTGATTTTAGCCTAAATTATAATTTTAGTAGTTTTTTTTTCTCTAAAAAAAACATCTATATCTATATAAACTCTTAATTTAGAAGAGTTTAGGATGATGTGTCAAGCTTATAGGAATTTTAGGAGTCTCGACCAATCATTATTTTTTGCCATTTTTCTTTGATTTTCTTTAATTCTAATTTTTTTTCTTCTTTTTCCTTTAATTCTCTTTTTTCTTTAATTTTACGAACTATTGGGCTTAATTCAAAACATTGATCTTAGCCTAAATTATAATTTTATTAGTTTTTTTTCTCTAAAAAAAACAATGGGATTAATTCAATACATAAAATTAATAATAAGAAAATATAAAATTAATATTAGTAATCTACATCTATATATATATATACTACTTTAATCGTTTTCTCAACTCATGAGTTTAATTCAAAATATTTAATTATCTGAACTTTTACAATTATGTTATAATATTCATTTAATATATTAGTAAGATTTTATTTATAAAAAATTGCGCCATGGCGCGGGGATCACACTAGTAAACCCTTAAAACAAAAGATTTTAAGCCTACGTGTCACACCCACCTTAATTCTCTCATTTCAACCAAGTATTTTTTTTTTTTTTTTTTAATTCTTCCAACTGATTTTCATCTTAAAAAAAATCAATGGGTTTAATTTAAAATATCAAATTAATATAAATCTATGTCTATTTGCAAATCTTCACATACTATTACAACGAAGCCCATTTTGATTGAGCCTATTATATCTTACTTTTATGAGTTTATTTTTATAAGTTTAATTCAAAATATTAAATTAATATTTTATTTCATTGTATAATACATTAAGTTTATTTTGATTTTATACTATCAGAATGAAGTCCGTCTTGATTGAGCTTATTATATCTTACTTTTTGAGTTTGTTTTTATAAGTTTAATTCAAAATATTTAAATTTTTTTTATATCATTGTATAATATATTAATTTTATTTTGATTTTATTATATCTTACTTTTATAAGCTTATTAATTTATTTTCTTTTAAAATTTTAATTTTTAAAAATCGCGCCATGGCGCGGGAACTATACTAGTTTTTATTTTTTTAGTTCGATTTCTGATAGAAAACGAATTTGAGAAATTAGACCCGCTTGGCCCGCTGAACGGCCCGGTCCGGCAAAGAGGATGGACTTGGACAAGACACTAGGCCCAAATACCGGGTCTGACCTAAGCCCGGCCCGACATAATAACCTGAAAATGCGGTCAAGGCCCCGGACCATGCCCGCCGGGCCCGGGCTCAGGTCTTTGGATGAGAGAGGTTGCCGGTTCGACACTCACGTTTTACACTTTTACTAGCTTAGTACCCCGTGCATTGCACGGATCTTTGTTTAAAAATATATGTTTATATAATTTCATTTATCATTGTTGACATAAATATTATAAGTATTACTAAGTAGCAAACAAATAAGCATTCCCTAACACATTGAATAATGAAAAAATATAAAAATTCTAAATAATAAGAAACTTTAATAATTGGAATCAAATTGAGCTAATTAAAAAATATTATAAGTATTATTAAGTAGTTAAAAAAAATAAAAAAAATAAAAATATAAGCCCTTCTTTCATGTTTTCGACTTTGTTTAAATAGTTTTTTGTAATGGATTTAGTGTAAACAAACTAATTAATTGTTTACACATGCAAATAAATTTAGTGTAAACAAACTGATCAATTGTTAAACACAATTAACTTTTCATCTATTAAAATCCTGCCAACCGAATTGAACTTGTTCAGGATCATTGTAGTTTAGTGATCTTAATATTCTTAATACGTGAACAATAATATTCCATCGGATTCATCTATTGTTTAGTTTTTGTAGTAGTAACTCATCTAGATAATGAAATATACGGAGTATGTTTGAACAAAACCACACCGATTTGTGTACCGATAATCATAATTGACAACCAGGAAAAAAAAACACCAGAGAGAATGAGAATATACGGAGTATGTTTGAACGAATGCAGATAACTAAAACCATATATAAAATAAATGAAATCCGCATTAGCTTGCCCCTATATTTATAAGATGAAACCAAAAGATTAATTAGATAACTTCAAATCAAATCGCATTGGAAGTATTTAGTGTTACGTTGAATGATTTCACGTACATCTTGACTAAGGATTCCATGTAGCAACACAAAGTCGATCGATTTCACATCAATTTTCCGAGTAGTTAAGCACAACTGGACATAATTCCAAGTAGAATCAATGGAATCGTAATTAATCGAATAAACTGAGAAGTAAAGTAAGAGAGGGAAATTGGGGTGGGATTAAAATCAGGTAAATTAGGGTAGAATCAATAAACTGCATCTGCAAATATGATTATGTTAGATTAAGATATAAAAGCAACACAGCATCACAAAAACAAATGAATATAAAAATGTGAACAATTGAATCAAGAAGAGTTAGGGTAGTATTTATAATAGTAGTATACTACGATTTTGGCGATGTGAATTTTTTTTTTAAAATTTCAAAATTCAAAATTGTAACCAAATCAGATTAGTTTATCTAAAGAATTGGAAAAACAAAAAACTAATTTCAAAATTCAAAATTTTAACCAAATCAGAGATCATTGATTTTAGATATCTACTTTGAATTAATAAATAATTGGAAATAAAAATAAAAATTGACTAATCTGATTAATAATAATCTGAAACTTGGAATTGACTAATCTGATTTTTTTAAAATTATTTTAGTGATAAGATTGCAATAGATCCAGTAGAAGATTTTACATTACAAAGTGATAAGATCGGTGATAAAAAAAAATAAAGTGATAAGATCTGCGTACGTTTCTAGATTCTGGATTTGCATATATCCTCATCCAAACAATAAGATTACGTTTTAGTTAGTTAGTTATTTTAGATATGGCATATCAATTAGGTTAATTAGTAATTTAATTTTTAAATCTAATTCTTTTTATTATTAATCTTAAATAAAAAAGCTAACAAATCATACTAGTTAAAAAATCTATAAAAAAAACTAACAAATCCTACTTTAAAGGAGAAGCCGACCCATGTCGTAGGCGACTTCTCCTTTAGTATTATAATATAGATTTCCAAACATTTGAGAATTAAAACCCTATCTCATAGTCTCATATCTGTTCTCTACTTCTCTGTTCGATTTTTTTTTTTCTTCAGACGCAGCCTGCAGCCAGGAGAACGGGGAACCGGCGAACCGCGACGCGACCATCAAAGCCCAGAGGCCTTCCTCTCGTCGTCCAGCTCTCCACCCGCCGCCACCCAGTGCCAAGTGCCAACCTTCTTCGACCTCGGTTAACCTCTTGAGTTTCGATTCAAAGAATCAAAGGTACATTTCCTAATTCCTATTGAAGTACTTGAAAGTTATATGGTTACATTTTCAATTCAGTTTGATTTTCAATTCAGTTTGATTTTCAAATCAGTTTGAAATACTTGAAAGTTATATGGTTAGATTTTCAAATTGAAGTGCAATTTAGATAGTTAGGTTTTGTGAAATTTGAGAACCAATTCAGGGCACCTCTGATTTTTTAATAGAATGTTCAGTTTGGGGCTTCTGAATTGTTTATTATAGGAGAAAAATGGAAAAATTTGCTACTCGAACTAAGAATCCATCGTTTCCAAGATCAAGTTTTGGGTCTTCAGGTCCTTCTGTTGCTCAGTCTCCATCGGCATTTTGAGTTTTCAGCACCCCTGGCGTCATTCCTGGCTCCGCCAATGAACTTGATCTTAATCATCTACTATCAATTGACTAAAGATTCTCTTATTTTTCTCTAATTTGCTTTGAGGTTTTTATGATTAATTTGAACATCGATTCACCTTAAAGTTGATTTTAGTTCTTTTGAGAATCTATGTTCTGTTGGAATTAGGGTTTCAGTGTACTTAAGCTGGCATTTTTTGGGTTCTTGATTTCATTTTACTCCACTATTAGAACTCTTGTAGAGTTGATATTAGTTTTGTGATAGGTAGGTTTGCTTGCTGTCTTTGAAGATTTTGAATTGTAACTTGCGAGGGTACTAATCGAGTGCCCCTCCACTAGATGCAGCTCTCAAGTTTAGGATGCATTGTGGTGTAGGCTATAGATGAGTCCAGCTGTATCACGGAAATCACCCATGGGACGCCATGGATCTAGGCATTCTGTTTCCCCTGTCAGGGGTCGTGGTTCACCATATAAGAGGAGTTCACCGCGGAGAGAAAGATCACCTGCCGGCTCTCCTCGTAGGATTAGTTCATCAGGTAGAGATAGATCTCCTGCTCCTCACAAGAGCTCTCATAAGGGCAGCTCACCAAAAAGGGAGAAACATTCAAGCCGGCCCAAGTCGCCCAAGCAGGAAAAATCAAATCCTCCTGTATCCAGGTCTCCTTCCCCCAGGACCAAGAGACTGAAGAGAGCTCAAGCTGAAAAAGAGGCAGAGAAAGCATCTGATAGAGCACGTGAAAGGGATCATGAGAGGGGTTATGAGAAGTCTAAGCACCGAGAAAGAGATGTTGAAAGAGATGGTCCAAGAGATAAAAGAGAACGTAGACCAGAGAGAGATGTAGCTGAGGAGAAGCCTTCGAGATCAAGACATGGACGTTCAGATTCCCCATCAGATCGTCACCGAAGTCAAAATCATTCACATTCACCCCCTCGTTCTAGTTCCCGAGCCCATGCTGAGGTTTGCTTTGATTTACTGTTTTTCATCCTAGTTTTATTTATTTATTATTTGTGATGGAGCATCGAAATTTTTGTTGTTATATAGTTTTGAATACAATTCCATTCGCATTGCCTCACTACGGAGGTGTGTTGGAAAATAATATTATTGATTATGCCTTGCTTATACATTATACATAGGATATTACCCTGTTCAACTCAAATGTAACTATAGAAAATTACTACTCAGTAATCTGATGTTGGCTTGGATATCATGTTTTGACATTAATGTGGACTCTTGTGGGTCGTATATGGAGGGCTGTGTTAGTGATTAAATGTTGGCAGCTAACCCAGTAATTGAGTTTATCTGCTATGGATCCAGGATCCCAACCATTCTTCTCCGGTTGCTTAGAGTTTAAAATGAATTTTGACTCTTGGCTGTTTTCATCAGTGAATTGGTTACTCTTTATTTGCTGTATAAATGTTCATTGGTCATAAAGTGATGAACTGATCTAGGACTATGTTTTTAGATATTTCAAAGGGGTAGATATATGTGCAACGTGTATTTTACAATAATGGGAAAAGGGTTATTGCTATGTGTATGAAGTCTGAATGGTGGTTGTTGAGCATTGCTTATGCATTTAAGGGCAAAGCAAATGCATCCCTTAAGGACTCTTCACAAGATATAACTGCTTTGTCATCTAGGCATGCCAGAAGGGCTTGCAATGTTTTAATTTATCCTGGATGCATTTAGTGTTTTGCTTAGAAATGTAGTACTATATTTTATAGTTAGCCCTGAATGATTTCCTATGGTACATGGCTTTTCATCCATGGTTATCTCAACTTGCACACATTGCAGGCTTGTCGCCAGTTGCATTGATAATTTTCTGTTTCTTTTTCCTCTTCTTTGGTTTGCTCGTAAAATCACGGTCACCGCTTATTAATTTGTCCCCTGGAGTTAAACGTGCTAGACACTGAATCCTTATTTTATGCTCTCATTCAACTGTGCAGGATACAAACTTCAGAGAAGGTGAAAGAGGGTGAGTTGCTTGTTTCATTTTAAAACATCAAGCTTGAAGTTTTGGTCATGACAGAGAGGAACTTCATTAAGTATCATAAATGGAAAACAACCTTAAGAAACTGTGAAAAATATTAAATATGTTAAAAGGGGTTAAAATTTAGATTGCAAAGTCCCTTTCCTGCACTTAGGTTAGCTTATTTGGACTAGTTTGCAATTTTTATTGACAAAGGTATTGTTGCTATTTGCTCGTTTATCTAAGAACATTGTTCTCAAAAATTTTAATTCTGAGTATTCTTGAATAATGATTCATTGTTATACCATTATTTCCTTGTATTTGATGCATGGGGGTGTTTTGTTCAGTTTTTAACCTCTAGCTGAGAGCTAAAATCAGGCTATTTGTATAAACGATTTTTCTATCATATGCCCCAAGGGCATAGGATAACAACACTAATTTGGAAATGTTTTTTAAATTTTAATTAGTTTAGCTTTTTTTTTAATTACATTCCGAGGGTCGCTTGCTGTTTTGGTAGGGAATCTTTCCCAATTTAGGATCTTATCCTATGCCCTGAGGGCATAGGATAGAAAAACCGTTGTATAAAAACTAGTATTTCCTTGTATTTGAATCATTGTATGAGGATAGATGCACAATTAATGGTATTGTAGTTTGAGGCATATCTTTTGTAGTGGAGTTTTAGAATTTAAGTTTACAAAACTATGATGGCAATTTATTCTTTTGGTCACCTATTTCTATCCATTTCTAATTGAAATATTCTCTATCTAACAGAGATGATGCTACTGATTCATTAGCTAAAATGAAGGCTGCTGAGGAAGCTTTGGAAGCTAAGAAGGTAATGATGGGACGGTATATGTTTCTTCTTCTTTTTATCTTAAAGTATATGTTTTTGTTCATGTACTATCATATATGACCTTTAATCTTTTACTTTTTTTGCGCAGCAAAAGCCATCATTTGAGTATTCTGGGAAGCTTGCTGAAGAAACTAATCGAGTAAGAGGTATGAAAAAGTGAAAATTTATTTGATGGTTTTGGAGAAGAATACCCCTTCCTCATTTCTCTTTTATTTATAAGAAATAAATTTTCTCTAGTCATTTGGTGCCTTTTGTTTATTTTTCGTTCAAGGCTATCATGTAGTTTACTATGTGGAGGTTTTGTTGACTATATTTGACCATTCGAACAACTTAAGCTGATCTATGAAACACCTGTTCACTTGTAACTGAGTGGCTTTGCTATTTAAATGGATTGACCTCTAAACTTGTTTGTATTGGTAGAATGTTATGATTAATGATTCATATCCTACAATTACAAATATGTCCGACATTTTAGATGTTAATCATAACTTAATTAATGTACAGTCCGGTGCAAGTATGCGTTGAGGTTAGCTGTTTCCTTTTTACACAATAGAATTACAGTTGTGATACAGTCCTAAATCCAGCTAAGTTCGCCCAAAATTTGTATACTTGAAATGGTAAAAGTATGGAGTTATGGACAGTTGCAACTCAAGTCAGCGCGTTGTTGACTTCTTGTGTAATTGTTCATTTCACATATGTGAGAGTATGTTTTATTTTTAGTTGGATGACATTTTATTCTCTTGCTTTCTCCATCCATTTATGTCATTTTTCCCCCTATAATCTAATGTCTCTTGTTAGGTATTACTCTACTCTTCAATGAGCCTCCTGATGCTCGAAAGCCAACTGTAAGATGGAGATTGTATGTATTCAAGGCTGGTGAAGCATTAAATGGTATGTTACATAAAATAGCTTGGTCTTTTTTGTGTCCTCATCACATTAAATAGTAAAATTTCTTCCTTGCTTTAGAAGTGATGATATTAGCCTTTTAAGGAACTGAAACCACTGACAAAATCATTTCCTAACAATATTATAGAATTGTTCCTGGAAAACCTGGTCAGTTTCAATATATTGTAGATTATTGCTGATTTGCCCAAGAAGGATGAGTGATTGATCCAGCCTTGAGTAAGTTCAAAAGGATGTAGTTATGCCGCGCTGAAACCTCTAGAGTCAGTCCACCAGAAAGTTCATAACCAATATAGGAAAATTCAAACTAGAATCAATGGAAAACTTATTTCTTTTTTGATGTTTTATTGATAGAGGACAAGTATTCAATCCCTTGGATAAACTCACCAAAGGAATGAAGAAGGGGTTGATTTACACAAGGTTGAACACATATTAGGTAATGATGATCAAAGGTCTTGATAAACTCACAAGACAAGTAAAACAAGGAATCTCTCCTATGAGAAAAAGCTCTCATCTTTAAGGTGTTTTTTACTCTTCAACTGAACTCCCCTAATACATTGAATATAGGCTATTGATAAGAATTGCTAGACTTGAAAATAGGACCTTCCATATGACCATTTATTGAGGAGGGTGGTAGCTAAGGGTCCTCCAGAGTTTAGGTGATTTGTGGCTCCTGAGCTTGTAGAAGGGTGATGAACTTGGGCTGGCCCATAATGGAAAGCAATGTCCCATTAGGTCCAACTGTGTGAGGATGACTTGGCTCATTTGTCAAGCTTGGGATCTGCAGGAATAAACCTTCAACAGGGCTTGTTCTTGTGCTTGATGTGGAGTTGAGCTAGAGCTAACTACGATCACATCAATTGCACTCATGCTGCTTAATAAATCTATAAATAACCAGCCTAACTTTATGAAAAAAGATATCTTTATCCTACCAATTGATGCAATTAATTCTAATTTTCTGATCTTCTATAAAGATCAGCTTCAGAAGTGTTGGTTGTTTCTGTTTGGTATTTCACTTATCTTTTCTATATCCTCAGCCTTTAATGGTGGAATCTGATGATCGGGGCACTTGTATCTGATTTAACTTTTAATTGTACAGAGCCACTATACGTCCATCGCCAAAGCTGTTATCTATTCGGGAGAGAAAGAAGGGTGGCAGATATCCCAACAGATCATCCCTCCTGCAGCAAGCAACATGCTGTCCTTCAATTTAGGTATGTTTTTGGTCTGTGTACCATACTTCATTGCCAATAGTTTTAAAGCTTCAGTAATCGTTCATATGCCTTTTTTCATTTCTGTCCAGACAAGTTGAAAAGGAGAAACCTGATGGTACCATGTCAAAGCAAATTAGGTAATTGTTTGCTAAATTGTTATTATGTTTCATCATCTAAATAAGTTGATTGGTATTAGATTTTGCTTTGGCATAACCGAGGGTATTCATGTGTGCCATCCAGCCCTTATATAATGGACCTTGGGAGCACAAATAAAACCTTCATCAATGTAAGTGCCTTTTCTACCTTACTGGCTACTGCAATATACCAAAGCAAATTTCTTGTACCTCCTATGTTTAAATTGGTATCCCTATTTTCCAGAAACTAGTCTCAGGACACTGTTTAGGCATCACTCTTTTCTGATCTGAACTCTTCTGAGTTCTGAGAAATTCTTTTGTTTAAGAATTTGTGCAGCTCAAATTATTGATCCAAATGAGCATTCATATTCAACTTTGAACACAATGGATACATTGGGTTCTGTTTGGCTGGATTTATAATATCATCCATAGAGAATTTTATATATGGACAATATGTTCCAATAATTTTACTCCCTTCGTCTCAAAATTTAATTCGTTTTAGACTAATTTAGTTGTATCAAAATATATGTCATTTTAGGTTTTCTAGGTAGGGAATAGTAATGATTTGTATTGATTTGTGTGTTGTTGAATTTTTTAAAGATTTTGATTGGTTAAAAAATATAGTGGGTATTAAAAAGCTATAAAATTTATGAAAAAGTTAGTGGAATGATGGTGTTGATCAAGGGATGAGTGTTTTATTAAAACTTGTACAAAATCCTAAAATGACTTAAATTTTGAGACGGATGGAGTATATTTCATGTATAACCAAAACAAAAACAAGTTTTTGTTTTTAGTCACCATTAGAAACTAGTACATTTACATTTTACATCCAACCAAACAGACCCTAATGTACATTTACATTTCCCTACATAGGTGGCATGCTATTTCCATTCCTTTTAATTTGAACGATAGTACCATTTCTCTTCACTCTATCTATGCTTGCAGGATAATCCTATTGAACCTCAACGCTATTATGAACTCTTCGAGAAGGACACCCTTAAGTTTGGCAATAGTAGGTAGGTTTTGCGTGTTCCCTACATATTTGGTGTCAGTGTTCTTGAGGCCTGAGAGAGAATTTTTTATAATTGGCTTGTCATGGAAATAACCTTCTTTTTTGTGTTTTTGCAGCCGAGAGTATGTTCTACTACATGAGAACTCACTGTCCTCGTGAAGTAACGGGTTCTTGTACTCTTTTGAGTGCTGTAGTTGGACATGATCGGGCAAATTGGCTTAGCTTAGTCGCCCTTCAAGTTTATGCTCTGGCTTCACGCCCCCAAGTGGAAACTCATTGCCCTGTTTTGTGACCTGCGGCTATGTTTGGAACCACCATGGATAGATATTCAATCTATTCGCCTTGTTAATATTATTGTAGACTCCCTAGTTTACCGGTTAGACTCAGTATGGCACCATCAACCATAGTAAGCTCTCTCTGATCTTTTTTGCTGGATGGTTGGCTCTTTCAGTATTGTACTGTGTTTTTGCTAAAGGCATGAAACAAGTTTTGGGCCCTGCCTAAACCAGTCTTTTTGTAATGTACTCAGTTGAGTTTGTTAAGAGACTTGAGAGTTGATGGTCGAGGTTTTGAATCGATTTTGATTAAATTTTGAACATGGGATTTTGTCTCCCGGTGAAAATAACTTTGTAAAAGTGACAAAATTGTTATAGGGTGAGGTCGATTAGAATTTTTTGTTTTTTCGCGATGGAGGGTTTTAACTAGACCTGTCAAAGCATAACCCAATTCGAAAAACCCGACTCGTATGCTTGGTAATTTTGCAGGTTTGAACCCGGTGTTTTAGACGCATGATCCGAAATCTACTTGAACCCGAATGACCCGAGACTATTATGGTTGAGATCCGATGACGCGTTGGGTCAAAATCGTTAGTCAACACAATGCCACCATGCAGACACCAGATTGACTCCACTCGGGACAAATTCGATTTGACTCGATCCGGAATGACCGGTAACCATATTGATCCAAAATCTGATTTACCTGGAACCCAAATGACCCGATTGACAAGTCTAGTTTCGACTATTATAGATGGACCGGGTTAGCCAAGTCTTGGGTACCCACCCTACCTCTCTTGAAATATAGCTACATGAGGCTTTAACTTTTAACCTTGGTAAGTGATTACATTACACATGCTCAACTTTTGACAAGTTTAGGTTATAAATTAAGTGACAAATATTATGATTTTAATCAAGTTGGTGTTAGGAAACTAAGAAGTAATAATTAACGTGACCATTGTCCAATTCAAGTCAAAATTCGGTCGATATTGATTGTGAAAGTTAGGCTACCTGGCACCAATTTGATGACTTGTATTTTTCCATGAACAAACCGATTTGAACACGTAAACAATACTTTGATCCCAATTTTACAATATTGACATTGACAACTTTTTTTTTTTTTTGCGCTAATTTTTCTACCCACTAAATTTAACTCTCTTTCATTTCTCATTTTCTTATCCCCTTCTTATGTACAAAACACTTCAAAAAAAAGAAAAAAAACTAGAAATCAATAATGGGTTCTCCAATGGTGAGATTTCTCTCTACTGTCCATGGCAAGTTGAAGAGCTTCGCCGTGATGAACTTGAAGATCTTGTTTACATTGATATTATGTGTCGCACTCGAGAAGAAGAGTGTCGCTTTCATCGCCCTCGCATATGCTCTCGCCTTCATTTCACAATCAAAACACAAAGATATATCAACCATACAATCATGTGATACTCGATGTCTGAGTGAAACACAAGCAAGTTTGGTTCTCCTAATGTCATTTTTTAAGGTTGGTTTGCAAGTGATTGATAAGATCTAAAGCTTGTTAATATCAAACCAAAACCAAAATATATTGTATGATCTATGTAGCTAGTAAGCATACCTGAGATATGATTGTTGATTGTAAATTGGGAGGAAGTCGGACAAAATCATCAAATTTGGTGCCTATAAGAACTGGAATCGCCATCTGTAAAAACAAAACCAAATTAATTTCCCTATTGAATACAACATACTTAATTATGATATATAATTTGTGTTTTAGCGTAATCAGTGAGGTTAAGTGGATCACGTTATTTTTAATTTAATAAATCTTAAATATGATAATGATCCAGGTAGGCCTATGACTATGATGATTAAAGAATCTTAGCTCACATCATATAAGAGCTAATCAAATAATTAAATCAAAGTAGTACAGTAAATTATAAATGTATGAAATTTGGCAATACAATTAACAACAACTTGCTTATTCTTTTTGAATATATATATATATATATATATATATATATATATATATATATATTAAAAAAATTCAATCCAAAAATAAACATACATTCTTGTCTTAATTGTACCCAACTAACAATAATAGTGTATTCCTTCCCGTGCAAGAATATATTAACACATCGAATAAAAAAGAATATATTAACCTAATATTTTAAAATTACATTTATTATCTATTAAAAAACTATTAAAAATATGAGAAAAATAATAAATCTTAATTACAATGTGAAAAATATAAAATAGAAATTAAATTAGATATAAATAATTCATTCTAACTAAAAATAAGATGGATATAAATAAAATAAAATCTATCAAATATTTATCTATTACTTCATATTTTTGGTAAGTATAACGATGGAATAGTTTTGATTTTTATTATTATAAATTAACTAAAATATAAATAGATGGATTGTGGATTATGATAAATTTCCATAAATTGTGATAATATATTATTTTAAAAAATTTTTTGGTGGAAATTGTTTTTTTTTTGGCTATCATTTACTGCATGCATGAGCCAAAAAAATCCAATGATTTCTTGAACTAAATGAAAAATGGTCTTACACTAACAAAAATAAAATAAAATTCATATGGTGCTTAATGACAGTCTTTTATTCTATTATTAATTAAATTCCATTAATTTCTTTAATTTAGAAATATGAATAAGTAAGAAAAAAAAAATCACTCAAATAATTTAAATAAATACACAAAAAATAAAAGGTGGGGAATCAGGAAGCTAGCTGTTATAGTACCTGATTCCACTTCCTTGCTTGTGTATACCATCCGATTACACTGCACAAATTAAAGCAAAAGTTTTCATATTAATTAAATAATCTCCACCTCGATAAAAATTACAAAATTTATTCATTAATTTGGTACAAAATATACACAAACCTGTGAAGAGTAGTACGGCTAGTGAGATCAAACATGAATAAGATTGCAACTGCATCTTTGCAAGCAATTGGAAGATGATCAGCTGAACTCCGATCACCTGAGAATTTAATTATAACTCAATTTTTTTTATAATTTTTATTTTTACAATAAACTTAGATTGATTGAAGATATATTATATATTATAAAAATAAAATCAAATAATTACTTACCTCCCACATCCCAAAAGCTAAAAGCAATGGTTGCCCCTTTCAAATGCAAGGTTTTATCCATCAAATTTAGCCCTTTCATCTGCAAACTCTTCTTTTCCTGTTCATCTCCTATATATTTCACCTTCAATTTAAAAACAAAAATAAATAAATTTCAAAAAAAAAAAAAAAAGTACAGTAATTAAATTAAATTTAAATATATTTTTATGTTGAATTAAAAAAGGAAAGATGCGGAGATTACAGCGAAGGTGGTCTTTCCAATCTGGCAATCGCCCAACAAACTAATTTTCAAAGGAACCAAATTAGGGTCCGAGTCAAACTCGCTGGAGGCCGAGTCAACGCGGGAGACCAGCTGAAGCTCCTGATCGACGTCCGCGGCGGCCTTCCGGCGGGGGAGGCGGCGGTAGCGGTGGCTGTGGTGGTTGGTGCGACGGCGGTGAAGGCAATCGGCGGGAGAGGCAAGATTGGAGGAGCAAAGGAGGAGGCGATGGAAGACGAAGCGGAGGAAACGGCGGAAGGAGGAGAGGCGGGGGAGACGGACGGCGATGATGCGGCGGCAGAGGTGAGACATCTTGGAGGAGGAATCAGTGAGGTTTCCGGAGAGGGAGGAGGTCGGGGAGGGAGGCATCGGATTGATGGACCTTCTCAGCTCTCATGGTAGTATGGAGGAAGAAGGTGAAGCGGAGGTTGGGAAATTGGGTTTCAGAGAGAGAAAGAGAGGGTTTTGAGAGTAACGGAGGGGGTGGTAGGAAGGTAGGACCAGTTGACCATTACGGTCCATCCAACCTTCTTTTACACGATTAATTTATCTCATATACTGTACTCCTAAACAATACTGTAATTCCTTTTTGGACGAAACAGAGTACTGCAACATTTGAAAACGAAACAGAGACATTACGAAAGCTCTAAAGGCAGTCACGTACACAGCGGGGTCACATGTGTGGACGAAAAAGATTATGTAATCAGACAAGAATTCATTAGAGCAAGCACGGATCATCAACCAACCAATAGGCAGTTGAACTTGAACTTGATTGAGGAGGAAGGCAACCAACCGAACAACCGAGAATTAACTAAACAAATCCCAAATCAAGAAATAAAAAAATCCATTATTTGGGATCGAAATCGACAAATCACCATAACCAGATATCTTCGCAACCTCGAACCAAAAAAAAAAGATATCTTCGCAACCGATTTTAAAAAAAAATATTGGCATATAGTAGGATTAAGTCTAACGATATCTATCAAAGGACTTTTTACGAGTAGAATGATTGTAAAGGAAGGTCCTCCTAGCAATGAGCAAAATCAACAAATCTCACAGAGGAATTCAAAGAAAGGATTGCGATAGTTGGTACTAGTAGGGGATGAGGAGAGTGTCAATTTTTGGTAGACATTTGAGTGAGTGATTCATCACTAATCAACATCGTAAAAGTAAACGGAAAAGTTCAACCACGAACCAAAGTGAGTCAATTCATATTCAATAATACAAAACACAAGATGTAGAACAACTGATCAATAGGACAATGAATGATCAACTAGATCATATTGTGATTGAGAAAACTGTACAAACTCCTACCCCAAAAAAATAGTACTCCGTAATGTATTCAAGACAGACTACATTGGGTTCCAAGCCATGACGATTGACATTCCACCAAATATGCAATTAATATGATCAATAAATTCAAATGTCATACATAATAACACAAATGGATCTGGAAGTTAGATAACCATCCGAAGATCTAGAATTTCCAATGAAGAGTACCACTTAAGATGGAAAACCGACAAAAGCAAATTTAAGGAAAGAAGGATTGGAGTTCCGATTCAATGCACTTTCTGCAATCACACATGCAAGGATGCATTCCATATTTTGTTTGACATCAAGGAAGTACAGAAACTTAAGATATGAAATATGATCATTGAAGATGTATCAACGTTTTTAGGGGTGCTTAGATCGAGTTGGCCCTAGGAGATTGAGATGATTGTATCTTTCTCCCAATTGGATGTTCTTTCATTTGACAACATTCGTGTTCAACATGTTTTTAGAGAGGTGAATAGTATAGCCGATCAATCGACCCATTTAGGATAGAAAATGCACTACCTTAAAGTTTGGGGTATTTGTTATAATTTATTGGAAAATCAATAGTTATGGTTTTATTGAAAATTGAAAAAAATCTAACTTTTTTTTTTCAATTAAGTTCTTTAAACTTTAGATCAAAGTTACAAACAATCCTTAATTTTAATTATTCTTATGCTTTATTAAAGTTTCCAAACTTCGGAGAAAATGGCTTCCTTTGTTCCATATAAAAGAAACTTATATTTATTGAACAAACAAAAAAATAAAGAAAAAAGCTTATATTTAATATGTTGTCCTTTTTTAATTGGGGAAAGTAGAAATTCAAGCTAAGCCTTTTTGAAGAATCAATCCTTTCCTAACTACTCAAGTTCATGATTATGCCATATAAATCAAGTAGAATATATAAATGGATCAATTTGCTTAGCAATATATTTATACATATCAATATCATCAATCAATTCAATTCAATATCTAATATAATACTAAAACACTTGCATTTTTTTGACACGTGACGGCCATACACTAAAAGTTGAAAATTTAGAATAAATCCCCAATTACTTCTCAAATTGTTTAAATTTCTTCTCACGTTTAAGGTTTTTTTGAAAACAAATATGAATGAATGTAGCATCTAAACCACACAATTATCCATAGCTAATCAAAAGTATCTCACATTTAAGGGTTTTTTTTTTCAAAAAACTGAATGAATGCAGCATCTAAACCTTCAAAACTCAATGAATGCAGCATATAAACTTAGCCGATCAATTCACTCCAAGCTTCTCCTCATCCCGCGATTTCTGAAGTTCTTTCTTCATCTTTTAAACCTTCAAAACTGAATGAATGCAGCATCTAACCTTAGCCGATCAATTCACTCCAAGCTTTTCCTCATCCTGCGATTTCTGAAGTTCTTTCTTCATCTTTTCATCATTATCCCGCAACCCCTGAATCTGTTTCTTAATATTTCCTCCTTATCCTGAAACTTCTTAATCTCTTTCTCCATCTCCTTCTGCAAATTCAGAATTTGTTACTGCTGTAGGTGAACATTATGAATTCAGTCATAAGAAATTAAAACTTGAGAAGATGAATCACGAAAATAAAGCAAAACAACAAAGCAAAATCGGATCTGCAAAGATAAATCTCCTATATGCAACCATAAATAATAAATAAAAATAACGGTTCAAATAATTTTGTTTAACCAAAATATTACACATTTATCCTCTAAACTTTCTCTTATTTAATATATGCCGAGATTTTGATTAACCAAAATAATACACATTTATTCATAATCGACTTTATATATATTCACGATCGATTATCCTCTAAATTTTTGTTTAAACCATTTGAATTATGAAACACATATCTTTCTTAACTAAAAGATTGTATATCTAGCTAACTAAAACCGTTTTAATTAAAATAATTAAAATTTACAGATCTGCATATATTTTTATATTAATTACAAACCATTCGCTGTAACTTTTTTTTAATTCCATCCGTTATTGCTTCAATTACCCAATTAAGCAATCTTTATCTCTTTTTTTTAACCAAAAGATTACACTTTTATCCTAAATTCAGATCTCCATAGATTTTTTTTAATTTTGTTATAAATTTTCGTTTCTTTTTGTATAAAATCTTAATAAAATAGGAAATCTTTTAATTTGTATTACCTTTATTTGACATTTGATTTTATTAGAGATTTTCTCCAATTCAATCTATAGCCGCACTTTTAAACTTTTCCAATTTTAGTTTCAATCTATTTTTAATTACAAAACTAATTCCATAAAAAACATATTGTCTATCAATGAAAGTTTCAGTTAATTAATTATTAATTTTAATCAACAACTATGTATATTAAAAATAATAAAAATAATCAAATAGAAAATCTGATTCTTTGGATTTTTAGGTAATATTGCAATTTTTTATTATTCATCTTATGAAGGTTTTACCAATTTTCAAAATATTAAATTTTTTGTTAAAAATAATACTATATTTATTATTAATAAAATATTAATTAACTCTTTTTATTAGTTTTTAAAAATAATACTATACTTATTATTAATAATCATAATATTATTTTTTAAAACCAATAAAATATAATATTTTATAGAGTTTTTAGGTTCTTAAAAAACATGACAAAAATAAAACGACCTATATTTTGAGACGAATGAAGCAATTTTTTTACTTTTAAGTTTATTACAAGAATATTTCTTCTCCGACATTTTTATGTGCTCTCCATCCAAAAGTTCTTCAAGCTCCATTCACCTAGAGTTTGTGTAATATGTAGTCGAACTACCAAATTATTTGGTCTTACCTTCCAATTAATTAACACAATAAAAAATAGTAGTAGAGAGCTGCATTTTTATATCTTGCCTCGGGCATTTCAAATCTCAAACCCGACCCTGCGAGGAAGGCGAGACATTGACGTTTTGTCACATATATTATATATTGATATAATATAAGCATTATTTTTTTAATCCAAATTTACATTATTTTGCTATATCGTTTTCATATTATTATAATAGTATAACATATCTAATATATAATGTAAATAAATGATGGTAATATATTCTATAAAATATAATATATTTTAGAAATTTCGTGCGTTACGCACGGGTACTACGCTAGTATAATACTAAAACAGAGACGTGGAAATCATATGTGGCGGGCTCTGGTGTGATTCGTTTACGTGTCGTTCCCTGGTGTAATCTGGTCGAGTTTTTTGCCACATCAATTAATGATGATCCAATATATTTAAGCCATGTTAGACGATAACCCTATCTATTTATACATGTGTCATCCTATGTGTCTATTTTAATTAATGATTAAATTAATTTTTAGTATAAATATTCAACCCCATATCTTAAGTGGTTATAAATCTCATCATTTTACCTTAAGTTATTTTAATTTTTATCTAGAAAAAATCTAAAATAGATTAATTTATATAAAAAAGGTTAGATTAGTTTTATCACTAGCAAAAAAAAAAATGATTAGTTTTATTGAAGTTTCGGAACCCCGTGTTTGTGTAGAGGCCATTTTTCTCTCTGGGCGTACTTTCAACTTTCGGTTGATTGAATAAAATGATACAATAGTCTTCTGAATCAAAAATAAATTAATAAAAGTTTTATTACAAAATATGACTAAATATGTACCAAATAATCTATCGTGAACCAAATTGATTAAATAGTGGTTATAAATCAAATTTTTATACAAATATTGCTCACGTACCAAATAATTTAGTTTATCTTTAAACAATTACATTAAATAATAGAAATAATTTTGTTTATCTTTAACAAACAATTACTAATCCAATCACCTTTCTTAAAAATCTATATTAACTTAATTAGTCAACACTAAACTATTGATATTTTCGATTATATTTTAATCTATCTTATCTTAATCATAATATACATTTATATATTGTTATAAAGATCATTTTAATGAAGATATAGGTACCTTTGCAAATGTATAATAAAGATAGACCAATTTGATATAATTTATTGTTGATCATATCTAGCTCTCCGATTTTGTTCCCACCAATAGCAATTTTAGTAAACTATAATCTATTGTGAATTTAAATGATCACATACAAATATTAGATCCATTATACATATTGCTTTGTTTAGAAATAAAATAATTTTGCTTTATGAAAAAATTAGGAAAAGAATAGTGAAATTACATCATACAAACTTGAAATTAAATGCCCTTAAGTCGGCCATATATATATATATATATATAAAATCATTATATCTTTATTTTTCTATACCAATAATTTAATTTTATAGATGCGTGCAATGTTAAAGTGCGTATATAAAATTATCAACAAATACGTACTAAATTATATACTTAAGTACTGAAAATTGATTAAATATACATAAATTAACACGAAAAGGGATGTCAAGTCAGGGGGAAAATGCAACCGTAGATGAAAAATAAAGGTCAATGTGTCAAACTAAAACAAAAAATATTGATTTAAAATAGCGATGAATATTTTGTCAAAATTTTATTTTAATATGAATATTTAGAAAAAAATATGAAATATCATAAAGAAATAAATTTTATAAAATAATTAAACTTAAAAGATTCAAGTTTACATATACTGATATACCCTAGCTTTTAAGTCAAATTTATTTCAACACTTAATTGTAATAAATATAATAAAATAATATAAAATTTTATGAAAAAACCGGCCGCGAAGATCGCGGGTAATAAGTGAAGAATTGTTTAAGGCTGAAAGATTGATTTTCTCATTGATTGAACTTGATTTAAATAGATACAAGTAGGGGAGAAATTCTATCCTAATTAGATAATGTATAATAAAGATATAAGGAAAGACATATCTAATCAAATATCCTAATATATCTCAATACTCCCCCTCAAGTTGGAGCATGGTGAAGATGAATGCCCAACTTGGACAAAAGAAGATGAAATTGCTGCTCTCCCAGTGCCTTGGTGAAGATGTCGGCCAGCTGATTGGAAGAACGTATGTGAGATAGGGCGATGTTGCCTAACTGAACCTGATCTCGGATAATGTGACAGTCCACTTCAATATGCTTCGTGCGCTCATGAAAGACGGGGTTGGAGGCGATGTGGATTGCTGACTGATTGTCACACCATAGTCGCATAGGAGTCTGATGGGCAAAGCCGAGTGAGCGGAGAAGAGCTTTGAGCCAAATGAGCTCACAAGTGGTGGTTGCCATGGCTCTGTACTCGGCTTCAGCAGAGGATCGAGAGACTGTAGTCTGTTTCTTGGTTTTCCAGGAAATTGGGGATTCACCTATCTTGACAATATAGCCAGTGAGCGATCTACGGGTCAATGGACATGTGGCATAGTCAGACTCACAATATGCAATCAAGCGAAGATCATTGTGTCGAGAGAGAAAGAGTCCCTGATCTGGCCGGCCCTTGAGATAGCGTAGGACATGCACGGCAGCCGTCCAATGAGCCTGGCGGGGTTGCTGCATGAATTGAGCCAGAGTATGAACGGAGTAAGACAGATCAGGTCTGGTGATCATGAGGTAGATGAGACGACCAATAACCCGGCGATACTGATCCGGCTTCGGAAGAAGGGGACTGTTGTCTAGAGCGAGCGTGTGGTTCTGTTCCATAGGAAAGGATGCCGGTTTGGATCCAAGAAGGCCGACCTCACCCAAGATGTCCAGAATATACTTGCGCTGAGACAGAACAATGCCAGCAGAAGTTCGAGAGACCTCTATGCCGAGGAAGTACTTCGGATGACCAAGATCTTTCATGTGAAAGCAAGAGTGAAGATAGGTCTTGAACCGAGTGATAGAGGCAGAGTTGTTTCCCGTAATAATCAAGTCATCAACATAGATGAGCACATGCAGAATCACACCAGACCGAGCATAGGAGAATAGAGAGTAGTCAGCGTAGGACTGAGAAAAACCGGCCTGACGAAGAGCAGAGGCCAGCTTGGCGAACCAGTTCCGAGGTGCCTGCCGAAGGCCATAGAGCGATTTTCGGAGCCTACAGACCTTAGATGAGCCGGTGGCAGAAAATCCAGGGGGGAAGGACATGTATACCTCTTCATGAAGATCACCATGAAGAAAAGCATTGTGAACGTCCATCTGATGGAGCTCCCAGTTCTGAATAGAAGCTACTGCAAGAACAACTTTAACAGACACCAATTTAGCAACCGGAGCGAATGTCTCAGAGAAATCAGTGCCCCCAATCTGTCTGTTTCCAAGAACCACAAGGCGAGCTTTGTGGCGCTCAATACTTCCGTCTGAATTGTACTTCACCCGAAACACCCACTTACAACCGATAGCCTTCTTGTGAGGAGGTAAGTCAGTGACCTCCCAAGTTCCATTGCAATGAAGAGCGTCAATTTCAGAGCGCATAGCATCCCGCCAATGCTGATGACGGAATGCCTCTTGAAAGGAAGATGGTTCTGGAGTGGCGGCAATGGCAGCTAAGAAGCGGCTGTGCTGAGTAGTAACAGAATGTGTATTGACATAATGAGCTAAGGGATAAGGAGTACCTGACGACGTGACGGAAGCTGAT
Organism: Persicaria maculosa; assembly: GCA_963922045.1. NCBI lineage: Eukaryota > Viridiplantae > Streptophyta > Magnoliopsida > Caryophyllales > Polygonaceae > Persicaria > Persicaria maculosa. The sequence goes on along the minus strand of OY998253.1, from coordinate 69,413,547 downwards.
GAGGCCGAAATAGGATCAACCTTTCAAAGAGTATGGCAGACATAATCACGCAGCAGCACCGAAGGGTTATGGGGGCGAGTAGAGCGACGAGGTGGGGGCTGCTGAGGGGCTGCAGGTAGAGTGTCTGGAGGCTGCAGAACCTCGTCATGGGTAGCAGGGGATGGGTGGATGGGTGGCGCAGGGTCAGGTGACTCAAGATGCGCGTATGGGAATATATCCTCATGAAAGGACACATCCCGAGAGACAAAAGTCTGATGGGTAGTGAGATCATAGAGGCGCCAGCCCTTCTGACCAAAGGGATAACCGATGAACAGACATTTACGAATGCGGGGAGAGAATTTGTTTGTGGAGCGAGGGATGACAGATGCATAGCAGAGACATCCGAAAACCCGAAGGTGAGTGTAAGGAGGTGGTTTATTGAAGAGACATTCATAGGGTGTTTTACCTTTCAGAACAGAGGATGGGGTGCGGTTGATGAGATAGCAAGCAGTGAGTGTGCACTCCCCCCAAAACTGAACCGGAAGGTGGGCTTGAAACATGAGAGCGCGAGTCACATTGAGGATATGACGGTGTTTGCGCTCGACACGACCATTCTGCTGAGGTGTGGCGATACAGGAGGACTCAAAGAGAATGCCATGATCGGCAAGGTAGGGACGAAGGGCAAGAAACTCATACCCGTTATCACTGTGAATACACTTTATGGTTTTGTGAAATTGGGTGGTTGTGAAGCTGCAAAATTGCTTTAATAAATGGGAAACCTCTGATTTGTGAGTCATAAGATAGACCCAAGTGGCGCGAGAGAAATCATCAACAATAGTGAGGAAGTAAGAGGCGCCAGATGAAGAGGGAACACGATAAGGACCCCAAATATCGCAGTGAATTAAATCAAAAGATGCCGAAACATTTGACATACTAATAGGAAAGGAAAGGCGAGTTTGTTTTCCTTTGTAGCAGACATCACAAGGTAAAGTATTATTTTGCAGACTATGACTAGAAGGTGTTGAAAATGAAGAAAGCAATGAAAAAGAAGGGTGTCCGAGTCTTCGATGCCAGAGGGAGAGGGATTCGGCCTGGGTAGTGTGGCAAGCGGGGCTGCTGACGCCAAGATGGTTGATCGACGAAGCCCAGCAGAGCCAATAGATCCTATTTCGACATTCACCCGCTCCAATCAGCGTCTTCAAAGTGCGGTCCTGAATCACACAAAGCTTGTCAGTTAATGTGACAACACACCGCAAATCAGCAGTCAAACAACCAAGAGAGATAAGATGACATTGAAGGCCGGGAACATAAAGAGCAGTGATATCAAAAGAATAGCAGAGAGTGATTAAGCCAGCCTGATTGACGGAAATAGTGTCGCCGTCTGGATACTTGACTTGCCATTCATCGACGGTGTGGAGATCCCGGAGCAACCGACGATCACCAGTCATATGAATCGAGGCTCCACTGTCAAGAATCCAAGGGGTAGAGGCAATACCTGCTAGAGTGTCATTCCCGGACTTAGTATTGAACTGCTGAAACATGGAGAGCATGCGGTCCCATTGGTTGTTGGTGAGGGTGATGCCGGCTCGGTCAGAAACCGTGAGATTGTGAGAGCCAGAAGATGACGGAGAAGGCGTGAGAATGGAGTTGACGTTGGCAGCCTTCCCACGACCCCGTCCAGTGCCAAAATCAGAAGCCGCTGCAGAGGGCTTTGGTTTAGGCGGAGGCGTGCCTGTAGCCGGATCAGCGACGCCGCGACCGTTGTTCCACCAGTCCGGGTATCCCACAATCTTGAAGCAGGAGGCGGAGTCATGACCGGTTTTGTTGTAGTGAACACAAAACAGGGAGCTTTTGTCGATTGGGGCAGATGACGGGCGAGACGGACGACGCTGGGCAGCGAAGGCGAGAGCTCCGGAGTCGGCTGCTGAGTGGTTCGCATAGACAGCATCCGCTCTTCTTGAACGGCGAGTGAATGCACTTTGTTGAGGCCGGGTAGAGTATCTTGAGCGACAACGGTGTAACGAAGAGTGCCGTAGCCGAGATCATCAAGTCCCATGAGAAACTGATGAGTCCACTCTTCATCCCGTTCTTTGACATGGTTGCCGCAGGTACAAGCATGAGGAGCCAGGTGAGAATCAAGTTCCTTCCATAGTTTGGTAAGACGGCCGAAGTAGGCCGAGACCGACTGACCATCTTGTCTGCAACGAGCGATTTCAGATCTCAACTGCAGAATTCGAGGGCCGTTGCCGATAGAGAAACGTTGAGAGAGATCGTCCCAGAGCTCCTTGACGGTTGAGAAATAGGTGACTGTAGATCGAAGAGAGGGCTCAATGGACTGAGCAATCCATTCAATCAGCATTGCATTGACAGGCCTCCAATATTAATGATCAGAGGAGGTGGCGGCCGGCTGGGTAATGGATCCGTCGATGAAACCATCTTTGCGTTTTGCAGAGAAGGCGTTTTTCATAGCGACGGTCCATTCTTGATAGTTGTCCCCTTTGAGAATCACCGGGCAGATAGAGAGACCCGGATGATCCGAGGGATGAAGGTAATAGGGAGAGGCGGGAGTAAGGACCGCTGGCGGTTGAGCCATGAGTTCGGCGGTGATGTTGGCGGAAGAAGGTGGCGGCGGCGGCGGATTGAGCCGTCGGTAGGGTTAGGGTTTAGAGGATCGTTGTTAAGCCTGATACCATGAAGAATTGTTTAAGGCTGAAAGATTGATTTTCTCATTGATTGAACTTGATTTAAATAGATACAAGTAGGGGAGAAATTCTATCCTAATTAGATAATGTATAATAAAGATATAAGGAAAGACATATCTAATCAAATATCCTAATATATCTCAATAATAAGACTAGTATTAAAATATTAGTGTGTTCCATACTTCCATCTAACTCAATATTCTAAAATTATATCTATTATTTATTAAAAAAAACAATTAAAAATATGTCAAAAAATAATAAATTTGAATTACAATGTAAAAATAAAACTAATAATGATAAAAGTGTGTAAGAAATATAAAATAAAAACATAACTTCGGTTTGACGTAAGGTAAAATTGCTATTTAGGATCTAATGGTATCAACGACCAAGTACATATCAGTCGCAGTGACCAAACACGTAATGATCGTCGAGACCTTGGTCGCAAAGACATGTGGTCGCTGCGACCATTTTTTATTTTTAAGATTTAAATTCGGTCTCTTAGCTCGCTTCTAGGTAGAAACCGAGCTAAAAGGGGCAAAATTGATTAAAAAAAAGAAGCGAAAGTCCCACGCTCTTCGTCCTCTTCGTCACTCCACCTCATATAACGTCATTCTTTCCATAACAACAGAGTGCTGACGATCTTTGTCCACCACCCTCCATTTGTTCGTCGTCCCCCAGATCTCCTCACATCGTCTTCGTCTTGCGGCCACCGCACCATTGCCCCTCTTTTGCGTTCCTCTCTTTGGCGCGAAATTATGCGCAACTACACCTCTTCTATTTCTCCACCACCTCCTTCACAATGTTTATTCACCTTTAATTTCAGAGTAGGATTGAAAATTTAACCAAATTCCCCACATCAATTTCAATAATTGAAGAAAAGAAAATTCATGAGATTTTAAATCTTTTTATTAGTGAAAATTATGAGATTTTAATTTGAAGACTGAGAAACCAATTAAAAAGAAGAAGATGAATTTGAGATTACGAAATCTGAAATCTAGCTTTTGCTTTTTAGACTTACTCATATAGTCCATTGTATGGAAGTCAATTGCAAGTCAATTCGTACTGAATATTGCAAGTCAATTGTATGGAACGAGATTGGAGAGAAGGTAAGATTTGGGGTCAAGGGTAGTGAAAAGCAAGATCGATTCTAATCGTTTTCGTAAGAACAACACAGACATACAAGATCAAAAGATAGAGGAAGAACACAAGACTTTTACGAGGTTCGGATCCGCGATTCTACATCCCGGGGCCTCAAGAGCCAGCCCTAATCCACTATCAAATAAGGGAGAAAGTACAGATCAGGCAATCCAAGAGTACAAGTATAGATCTAAGCATTAACCAAAACGAAAGACACGAAAACAAGCAAGAAGAAGAAGAACTTCTTCGACAATCTCATATCTGAGGATACAGACTCAGATCCGAGAACTGGAACCCAACATCGAGCTATTGTCGGCTGCCAAGGGAACTCTGAACACCCGGAAGTCGTCGGAGAAGAGCTTCACCGATCGGAGGTGGGAGGAGCTTGAATAGCAAACCCTAACCCTAGCTTCGCCGCTCTCTCTCTCTCTTTCTTCTGGAGAAAAAGGAACAATGAAGAGCTCGCAGCCACCAGATGTGAGCTTCGCCTTATATAGGCAAACCTTAGTGGCAACCAGGATAGATCCATCAAGGCTTCCAAGCAACCGGGCTCAAGGTGATGGGTCGTGTCTCATGACCTGGGCTTCAGGCCCAAGCTTGGCAGCTCTCCCATGTTGGAGATCAAGTCACTCAGCTCAATCCGATCCATCTAGGCTCGAGCTAACACCCAAAGCTTGGTCCATATCCTTAGCCATGTTACACTTGGTTTTCATGTCACATACATAATACAAATATTACATACATATAACAAGGTAAAAACACTTAGGAAAATATACAAGTTTTCAACAATTGCCCCCTATATTTTTCTAAGTCCGCTCCAGGCAGACCATGCCTATGTGTGAATTAGGTAACTGGGTCCGTCCTCATCCGTCATACCTATTGAACCATCAGCCTCCTTCACCTAAGTGAAGGAAATCCCTGCAAAACAAAAATTTGTCTCTAGGTACAATTTTAGTACCAAAGTCAGCAGGGTTAAGATTACCATCAATCTTCATAACATGTATCACATTATCATCAACCTTCTCACATATAAAATGATATATAACATCGATATGTTTAGTTCTCTCATGATACATGGGATCTCTACACAAATATAATGCAGATTGATTGTCGATATGCAACACAGAAGTATAAGTTTTTCCTTCAATCTCTTGCAATATACCCTGCAACCAAATGGCTTCCTTGCAAGCCTCAGTTGTAGCAATATACTCAGCCTCAGTTGAAGAGAGAGTAACTATAGGCTGTTGCTGAGATTTCCAAGATATGGAATTGCCAGCCCAAGTATAGACATAAGAAGTGATAGATTTTCTAGTGTCCTTATTACTAGCAAAGTCAGAATCCACATATCCAAATAACTCATCAGCAGAGGTATGCTTAGAATAACATAATCTCAAATTAGCAGATCCAAGCAAATACCTTAACAAATACTTCATAGCAAGCCAATGTTTTTCACCAGGCTCAGACATGTATCTACTTAAAGCACTGATAGAGAAAGCAAGATCAGGTCTGGTGCATATCATACAATAAATCACAGAACCCACATCAGCATCATATGGAATATTTTTCATATTCTTAGCTTCAGAAACAGATAAAGGAGCATGATTCTTAGATAAATCAAGATGATAACCCAAAGGAATATCATTTGGTTTCACATTCTTAGCATGAAATCTTTCCAATACCTTCAACACATAGTCTGTCTGGTTAAGCCAGAACTTACCTTTCTTTCTGTCTCTCTCTATCTTGATGCCAAGTATCTTCTTGGAAGGGCCAAGATCCTTCATGTCAAAATGCTTTGAGAGCTCCTTCTTAATAGTGACAACATCAGTAGATGATTTAGAAATCAAAAGAATATCATCAACATATAGGAGGACATAAAGCACAGGACTAGACTTGGGTTTCTTAAAATATAAGCAAGTATCATATTTACTTCTTTTAAAACACAACTGTCTTCTCATACAGGTATCAAACTTGACGTTCCATTGCCCGGGAGATTGTTTTAAACCATAAATGGACTTTTTAAGCAAACAGGCAAAATCAGGTTTAGATTTATCAATAAAACCTTTTGGTTGCCTCATATATATGGTTTCATTTAAATCCCCATGCAAGAAGGCTGTCTTCACATCCATCTGTTCAAGTTCATAATCATAAACATCAGACATGACAAGTAATAATCTCAGAGTTTTGGATTTTACCACATGGGCAAAAATCTCATTATAATCCTCACATTCTCTTTGAGTGAAACCCTTGGCTACAAGCCTAGCTTTGTACCTTGGGGGATCACCCTTAGAGTTACCTTCTTTAAGTTTGAATACCCACTTACTGTCAATAAACCTGGCAGTGTCAGGTTTCTTCACAAGGGTCCAGGTCTTGTTGGCCATCATGGACTCAATTTCTTCAGACATTGCTCTCTTCCAGTCATCAGAGTGTGCACATCTAATAGTCTGTTCATAAGTCTCAGGAGTATAGTTGTTCACCACAGTAGAGACAACACAAGCAAACTCAACAATGCTATTGACGAACCTTTTATTTGGCATTTTAGTTATAGGTGACCTATCTCTGGTTAACTGCCAATTTGTTAAGTCATGCCTTTCATGAGATGAAATGCTAGAAGAGCCAACACCATGCTCATCAGACAAAGACACATTAGCAGGATCTAAAGACTTAGAATGGGGGGGGGGGGGGAGGGAACATTAGAACTAGCAGAGATAGAATCATTACCAACTTCATTCTCATCATCAGTAGGTTCATCATGAGCTTCCCCACCCAATTGGTGAGGTTGCACATCATCGGCATGTCAGTACCTTCGGTATCCTCATTAGGATCATTTCCATCCTTATCATCTTCACCATCATGCGCATAGAAGTGGGTTGCAAATGATCCTGTGGGTACCTGCAAAGTTTTCTCAACAGAAGGAGTGAACACATTTTTAAAGTGAAATTCATCCTCAACAAAGACAACATCCCTGCTGACAATAGTTTTATAAGCTCCAGGTTGGATAATAAGAAGTTTATAACCTTTAACACCTTCAGGATATCCTAACAAAACACATTTCTCAAACCTGGGATTGAGTTTACCATCACTCTTGTGAGCATAGGCAACACAACCAAAAGGTCTAAGATAGCTCAAATCTCAGGTTTCTTATTATACCACATTTCATAAGGAGTTTTAAAACCAATGGCAGAGGATGTAGATCTATTTATGAGGTGAGCATCTGTGATAACAACTTCACCCCACAAAGAGTGCATCATGCCTGCAGAGATCAACATGCACCTTGCCTTCTCCAGGAGGGTCCTGTTCATCCTCTCAGTAGTGTCATTTTGCTGAGGGGTGCCAGGAATGGTAAGGTGCCTCTTGATCCCTGCATCTTTACAATAAGAGTTAAATCTAGAATTAAAAAACTCCAAACCATTATCTGTTTTTAAGCATTTAACAGAGATCAGTTTCAACATGAACACTTGTTACCCAATGTTTGAAAACATCAAAGGCCTCATCCTTTGTCTTCAGCAAGTAAACCCAAACCTTCCTGCTATAACGGTCAATCAGGGACATAAAGTACCTTCTGCCCCCAGAAGATTCAACCTGAGCAGGGCCCTAGAGATCAGAATGTACATACTCAAGAGGTTTGTTAGCAATATAAGAAGATTTGTTAAAACTCTTCCTGGTTTGTTTACCCATCAAGCAATTATCACACAGATCAATAGAAGTAGGTTTGGAGTTTAAAATGTCATGCTTATAAATATAATGCAAACTCTTATTTCCTGTATGCCCTAATCTATTATGCCAAGTGATAGATTCAACAATGGACATACAAGCACCAGAGGCAATCAATATAGAGGAAAAATTCATCTCAGGGGTGGCTTGAACCTCATAGAGGCCTTTCCTTTTAATGCACTTAATAAGGACATTGCCATCCCTTGAGACAGTTCTAATCCCATTGCTAATGTGAACATCTCAGCCTAGGGATTCCAGTGTGCTCTCAGACATGAGATTTCTTCTAAGCTATGGAACCCATCTAACATTTTTAATGACCCTAATCACACCATCATGCATTTTCATAGCAACAGAACCAACGCCTTTGATTTTCAAGACAGAATGATCACCAAGCATAACATCACCACCATCAATTAATCTCAAATCGGAAAACCAAGACTTATGATGTGTAGTATGCATAGTACATCCAGAATCTAGAATCCAACAATCAGAGGCATCATTCACAAGTAAAACAAGCACTTTATGGGTATAATAGGGGTGGGTTTCACACACAGCAGACACAACAGGTTGTTTAGCAGCCTTTTCCCCATCTCTTTTCTTCTTATAGCAATCCTTTTCAAAATGGCCAGTTTTAGAACAATAATGACACTTCAAGTTAGACTTATCAATGCCATTAGTCTTATCAACACCATTTTCAGACTTAGGTTGCCCCTGCTTATCCTTTTTCTTGTTATTATTCCTTTTGTTACCCTTACCTTTAGACTTAACCATAAGGACTTCATCCTTGGCCTCAGTCTTAGGCCCAGGTTTAACACCAGCAGCAGTTTTAAAACTTTCAGAGATTCATTCTTTTGGATCAGAGACTCAATGATATCCTTTTTAACCAAAAAGGTATTACCATATTGAACAACATCCTTAAAAGTATCAAACTGACTCGGCAAGGAATTCAACAAAAGCACACATAACTGAGTTTTAACCAATTTATCACCACATCTTACCAAATCTTGTGTTATAGTCAAGAAACGATCAAGATTATCAGCTAGAGTGCAAGCAGTGTTCATCTTAAAGCTGAAAAGCTTGTTAAATAGATTCACACGAGATGGGAGAGACTTTACCAAATACAAACCTTCTAGAGCATCCCATAGTTTTTCAGCAGTGGTGTGCTCTAGTACCTGTCGTGCCGCTTCATCAGAGAGACGAAGCATGATCTCACTGTGAGCCTGAAGATCAGTCTCCATGATTTTTTCTTTGCTATTTCCATCTAGAAACTTGTTCGTTATAACCACATGACACTTCTCTTTGATGAGTATGGCTTTCATCTTCACCTGCCACATAGCAAAGTCAATGGTGCCATTAAAGGGCTTTAAACGAATAAAATTAGACATTTTGCAGAATAACAGCAAGAACACAAAGAAAAACTCAAGCAAAGATTGATATATCACAAACACAAATACGAAAGCGAAATTTTTTCAAGAACAAGCAGTAATTGAAAAAACCAACAAAGAACAGATCCTGTTGCGTCGCGTAGGGGGGAATGGCACTAGGCGATACACCCTATTTAAGCCCACCCGCTTCCTATGCCAGTTCCCGCTCTCTGAGATCTATAAGGACTCAGCTAGGTTGGGAAGAAGACACTCAAGCACTAGCAACAGAACACATGCTCTGATACCACATTGAAAAGCAAGATCGAGTCTAATCGTTTTCGTAAGAACAACACAAACATGCAAGATCAAAAGATAGAGGAAGAACACAAGACTTTTACGAGGTTCGGATCCATGATCCTACATCCCCGGGGCCTCAAGAGTCAGCCCTAATCCACTATCAAATAAGGGAGAAAGTACAGATTAGGCAATCCAAGAGTACAAGTATAGATCTAAGCATAAACCAAAACGAAAGACACGAAAACAAGCAAGAAGAAGAAGAACTTCTTCGACAATCTCATATCTGAGAATACAGACTCAGATCCGAGGACTGTAACCCAACACCGAGCTATTGCCGGCCGCCAAGGGAACTCTGAACACCGGGAAGTCGTCGGATAAGAAGAGCTTCACCGATCGGAGGTGGGAGGAGCTTGAATAGCAAACCCTAACCCTAGCTTCGCCTCTCTCTCTCTCTCTCTCTCTCTCTCTCTCTCTCTCTCTCTCTCTCTCTCTCTCTCTCTCTTATAGAGAAAAAGAAATAGTGAAGAGCTCGCAGACGCCAGATGTGAGCTTCGCCTTATATAGGCAAACCCTAGTGGCAACCGGGAGAGATCCATCAAGGCTTCCAGGCAACCGGGCTCAAGGTGATGGACCGTGTCTCATGACCTGGGCTTCAGGCCCAAGCTTGGCAGCTCTCCCATGTTGGAGATCAAGCCACTCAGCTCAATCCGATCCATCTAGGCTCGAGCTAACCCCCAAAGCTTGGTCCATATCCTTAGCCATGTTACACTTAGTTTTCATGTCACATACATAGTACAAATATTACATACATATAACAAGGTAAAAACACTTAGGAAAATATACAAGTTCTCAACAGATAGGTTTATTATTTGTAATTAAATTTAAGTACAAGGGCTATTTATTTTGTACTAAAAAGAAATTTTACCTTGTTCTAAAAAACGAACCTAAATAAAAATTAATCTAAATATAAATAATTCATTCTACCAAAAAAATAATGTAGATGTAAATAAAATAATAGCCATCAAATAATTAATTTTAATATAAATAATTTTTTCTACCAAAAAATATTTTTTTATATAGGAAACGATTCGAGAGACCAGACAACAAACTGTCTGGTAATTTGAGAGGTCAGCGAATCGACGGACGAACTAACCGTCATGAAATTATACTACAAGTGAAGCCATACAATGTAAAACCAAACAATACTACAAGTGGAGCCAAGATCCAAACCTAAAACCCTCCTATCAAAGCAGCATGCACGAAACCAAGCCAAGCGCCACAGATGTAGCACCGCTTGAAGGCAGTACAACAAGACTCGAACTCTTGTGGACTGTAAAGAGGAAACTCCAAGAGAATGCCTCTCAGAAACGGAGTTGTCACAAACTTTGGACAAACACAACTTGGAAGCAAGGTAAATTAAGACCAAATCACGCAAGAAAGATAATTGAAATTAATCTTCATTAGAGAGGAGAGAAAGCTAATCGAGCTTCTGATTTCAATTTGTTACAACAACCTTTCCCGCTCCTCACACAATGCTTTATACAGATTTGATTATTTGCTCTGATAGCCACATGGAAGTACGAAAATACCTTTTGGGTTGAAGGGTGAACCACCACAGATATGAAGATCACCAAATTTCTTTTTTCATCAAAACATTAGCAAATACAGACTTAATTAGAAGGTTTAAGGAAAACGAAAAGCAACCACGAGAAGGGTGGGACTGAGAGCTAGACGAGTCGTTGTAGGCGAACCCCATCGCCTCACACCCCGCCACCAGGTCCTAACCTTGAAGAGACGTCTCCTCTAGATCTGACGTCGCCTCCACACAAATTGCCGATTGTCAAGCACTTAACTAGTTGAAGGCTAGGATCTCGAGATATTGAAGAGATCAATTAGAATTATGAATATAGACTATGCTTGTTGACAAATTTGCACCACCGGTTTCAAGGATTCCTCCTTGAGATACATCAACCCGATCGACCATTGCAAGAAGAACCATCGGAGGGACTCATATCCAACACCGCTAGGCTTGATATCGTATAAAATATAGTGAAATTTACAAAATTTGTGGGGGTAAGAATCTAGACTTTGTTATTGGAACAAAGGCTTCGGGTTAGAGATTTAGGTAATCGGGGTTTTATACATTAGGAAAGAAATTGGATAATTCAGATAAGCCTGGACAGCCGAGAGACCGAAAAATTCGATAGATAGCTAAACCATATATCATGCACGAACAACAACAACCATACGAATATAACCGAAATTGAAACAAAAAAAAAGACATCATGATGCTCTCCATTTCCATCATTAGTTGCACCTGACGGAGGGAAAACATGTTGTTGATCTGCCAAAGAAAACTCAAACCTATAGCAACTATAGCAATAAGCAAGAGGTCGATCCATAGGGAAAGTTATAATTCTAGTTTGATTCAAGTGTTAATCAACGTAACCAATTTGGGGGGGTTTTGTGTGTGAAAGTTTCGCCTTTTATCAAAGCGAAGTAAAGAAAGCAAAGTAAATGAATTTGTTTTAGACAACTTGGAGAAGCAATTCTACCTACAATTTTTCACTTTATTGGATTGAAGCGATCCTTGTAACTTCTTCCCGGCCTATTAAGTTTCCTATGAATGCCCTTGTCCCGACCTAATATAGTTACTAGTCCAACCAGTCCTAGCAACCCTTATCAATCGAACAATCCCTAAAGATGGATTTAACCCAATTGATAGCTTTAAGTTCAGAGATTAGTCAAGGTATTTGCAGTCCCTAAAGAGGGATTTAACAACACATTCAACTTCCTACTCATTCAATTAGTTCAACCAACCCTAAAGGAACAAGTTTTCCACTTAGGTTAAGGTTCACAACCAGGAATCTACAAAACCTTAGCAATTGAATTGATTCTAACTAGTTGTGCGGGCTAGATAGAATAAAACAATAGACAATCAAGCACAAAGAAGTTGAAGCATTCAAATATAGGAAACAAGGAATGAGAATTAGAAACTCACAATCAATCCAAATAAAGCTTCAAATTGCAGGCAGAATAGATGAGTTTAGTTCCTCATGGAAGACATCGCTCAAATCTCTAAAGTGTCTGATGAACGAAAGAATAGAATAGAAGTGCTGGAAAAATAACTAAATTCGGCCTTATATATGACCCAAGTCGGCCACCAAAAATACTCAACACAAACTAGGGTTTTCGTAATCAAAACGACGCGCATACGTCAAATGCTGCGGCCGCAGCATCGACTTCTTCCAAACCCCGCAGTAATTGATTGGCCGCGGCCGCAGCCAGGGGCCTTTCACGGAAAATATATCCCGGTTTTGCTCTTCTTGTCAAAATGAAAGTTGTAGTTCTCTGAAAGAGCTTTCCAACGCATGGTCATAATAGTCAATCGAACAACCGAGGCCTCTAGAAAGTGCAAAACAAGTTCAGTATGTCTGGCGACAACTTCTGCAGACTTGTTCTTCGTTTAGGTCTGCTTCTTCTTCTCAGGACCTCTTGAGATCTTCATGTAAGCTTCTCCGATCAACTAGACATTCTCATCTAATGCGTTAACACCTCCTGTCTCGTCATTGGATCCACGATTACCTGAAATAATCAATAAAAGTGTGTAGATTCCGACTCCAATAACATAGAGAGCAAATATGCAAATTGTACTTAATCCATCCATGAAATGCATCTTAACTAAGCTAAATGCAACCTATTATGCCTACCTAAATGCATGCTATCAGAACCCAATCCCGCCCCCGGCGGTACTAACCACCCTGCCATCGCCTCCAACTTCTCTCGTGTCCTTAAAGATTGGTGATCTGTTCATTCTCCCCGTAGGTCTGTATTTTACTTCCAAAAATGTCAGTTATGTTAATGTTGAAGTATACTTTGATATGCTTTTTATTCACAAAAAACAACTTTTTTTCATCACTATTTTATTGTATGTATATCCTCCTTTTCCCTCTTTAATGATTTTTCGTAAATCATCTTCTCTTGTTGTTTGTGCGGAGGGTTTTTTATAATGGTGTTGACCCTAAGAGCATCTGCAACCCACATTCTTTTTTTTTTGATTAGGTAAGAATTCGAGTTCAGACAAACCTGGAACTTGATAGGTCGACGAATCGGCAGACGGACGAACCGTCAACATACAACCTACTAAAAACACAAATTAACACAGATGAAAGATAAAACCCAAACAACCCGAAGAAGTCGTCCGCCAGTAGAGGAGTCGAGGGAGATCCAGGCGAGCCACGAATGTCGAGAACACGGGAGAGTGCGGCGACTCACACGGCGTCTCGATGCCGAGAAGGCGGAGAACAACAACCCATATCCTCTTTCAAAATTTCTTATACCAATTTATATCTTTCTCTCTCTTACATCAGCTTTACATACCTCTTTAAATATTTTCACACAACCTATATACTCATCTTTTCAATTAAAAATTTAAAACATATAATCAAAGGTGAGTTGTGGGCTCTTATGGCTGAAAGATGCAGAGCAAAATAAAGGAAATGGTGTGCAGTTGTTGATAGAACCAAGGAAATTGAGTTTCTTCTTCCATTACCCCACCCGAAACCCAAGAAGAGTATGCTGTCAAATTTTCAGCTTTTCTGAAACTTTTTGTAGTTTTTTAATTTTAAGACACTCAGAAAATTGGCGTTGTGGATGCTCTAAGGGCATCCACAATGGTGATACCCTTAACACACCCAAAATTCTTTAATAAAAAATAGAAAAAAGTAATAATATCAAATACAATAGTACATAGAAAAGATTCAAAGAGGGAAAATATAATGGCGGTGAGAAGGAGTTTCTCTACTAAAAAACTCCCCCTGACACGAAGGCTCAAGTCTGATTTTTTAATTTATATTTTTTTTCTCAATTTCAGTTAAGACACTTGTAGGATGAGCATTGTGTGTGCTCTAAGGACATTTTTATCGGGGGTAATACTGTGTAAGATAATATGAATTATAATGTTAAAAAATTAAAACAGTGACTTCATCGATACTAGACCGATGCTGGCGGAGTATCGATACCAGCCCTTGTGTAATTATTACTCTGTCAGGCCAGCTGGAACACATTGCAAATTTTCGGAGCTGCCCATGCAAAACGACATCGCTTTATTGATTACGGATGCAAAACGCAAGATTGAACCGACCTGGTTCACCTTCTTCTTGAGACGTGTCGTTCCGTGGTTGGCGCACAGAGGGAGGGATGCATGGAGGTCAAGTGTCACCTGGTGGATGGTTGCGATTTAATATTTGTTTTATATGTTTAAATTCATTTTTGGGCATTAAATATGTAAAAAAAAATTAATTTTTTTTTACCAAAATACTAGATTCATTTTAATCTACATATATACATTAATTTTGAATATGTTTGCATATACTTTTTAAAAAATATTTTTATCTTCGATTATAAATATGCAAAAAAATGATCCAAAAAATTAAATTATAATTATGGAACATTTTAGAAGAATAAATAATGTAATAGCATAAAATAATTAATTATTAAAAATATTTATTAATACGTGGAAGTTGATTATGATTAATTTAATATTAATATTTTATTAATAATAAATGGATATAATAGAGAATGGAAATAATTGTTGGAGAGGGGTATATTTGTAAATTGAGTGGGTATGAAAAGATGACTTTTGGGATACTAGAGATGTCATTGATAAAGTGGGAAAAATGAGAATGAGATGCTAGGATGATGTGGCGGAAAGAGAAGAATAAAATATTAGTATTCCTAGTATCCATTGATAAACATGGTCTAAGAGCGCCCACATTGGTAGTTTTTAGTGGTAAGAAAACATTATAATATTAGAGAAAGCTTAAAACCCCAATTTTGAGTTGATAAGGTAGAAACTACACTAAAAAACCAATAAATCCAAATTAAAGAGATAGATAGAGAGAATGGATGAGAGAGAGGGGGTGGGAATTGGTGGGACAAAAGGGAAGGTGAGACCTCATGCTATCTATATAATACTTTAAATTAGAAGACTTTGATGATGTGTCATGTTCTCCTTGATTTTAGTTAATTCAAACAATCCTATATTTTTTTATTTTTTTTAATCTATATAATACTTTAAATTAGAAGACTTTGATGATGTGTCATGTTCTCCTTGATTTTAGTTAATTCAAACAATCCTATATTTTTTTACTTTTTAAAAAAAAAAATTTCCTCTCTCCTATATTTAATAATTCTTTTTATTTTTCCCTTTATATTTTTAAATCAATCCTATTCTTTTTTTATTTCATACATATTTGTTAACAATCTATATAATACTTTAAATTAGAAGACTTTGATGATGTGTCATGTTCTCCTTGATTTTAGTTAATTCAAACAATCCTATATTTTTTTACTTTTTTTTAAAATTTTTTTCCTCTCTCCTATATTTAATTATTCTTTTTATTTTTCCCTTTATATTTTTAAATCAATCCTATTCTTTTTTTATTTCATACATATTTGTTAACAATCTATATAATACTTTAAATTAGAAGAGTTTGATTATATGTCATGTTCTCCTTAATTTTAGTTAATTCAAACAATCCTATATTTTTTACTTTTTTATTTTATTTTTTCCTCTCTCCTATATTTAATAATTCTTTTTATTTTCCCCTTTATATTTTTAAATCAATCCTATTCTTTTTTTTATTTCATACATATTTGTTAACAATGGGGCTTAATTCAAAACATTGAATTTAATTTAATATAGCTACTGGGCTTAACTCAAATTTATTTCCTTTAATTATTTGTTTCTTCTTCTTTTTATCTTTTCAAACAAATTACATTTTTCTTTTATTTTTATCACATTTACTATATATATATATTCTTAAAATAAAAGAGTTTTAGCCTATATGATATCCCTACTTTTTTATCTCTTTAAATCAATCTATTTTTTCCTTTAAATTTTCTTCTTCTTCCCTCTAAACCAATCACATTTCTTTTTTTCTTTTTAATATATTTACTAACTATTAGGCTTAATTCAAAACAGTAAATTTAATATAATCTTTTTTTTTTGGTTCATAGGTAGGCACTTAGGCCATTACAATATGGGGGAGGGGGGATTCGAACTCGTGACATATTGGTCACTACATGTCATCCTTACCAGCTAAGCTAGCAAGGCTTGACAAATTTAATATAATCTAATGCTTACTATTAATCTACATGTAAATATTTTTATATTATAAATATCTAATCTATATATACTACTTAATATATATATAAGCCTTTCTGATGATATGACATAACCAATACTTTTTAGATAACTGTTATACCACATCACATTTAAATAAAGTTACAATGATATTATTATTTTTACTAAGTGATTTAAATATCCATATTTATGTATTATACTTTTACATGATATTTTTTAAAAAATAATTTTTTGAGATATTTATAAGATACATTTATGGTAAAGATTTTAATGAATTTTATCTTAACTTTTATTATTATTTTATAATATTATTTTTTATATTGTTAAGATTTTAGTTTAAAACATCACGTCATGGCGCGGGAATTGTACTAGTTATTTATAAGTGTATAAATAACAAATGGGGTTTTTATAGATGTGGGTAAAAAAAATAAGTTGGGTTTTTTAAGGAGAGAGAGTGTGATAAAAGAGGTTAAGAAACTCAAGAAACCCGAACTAATGCGGATGCTCTAAGCAATGTTATAATAGGTCAGTACTATGATAATGATGTTGATCCTTAACACTGTTATAGACTTATAGTGACGCTGCCTCTCAGTATTATTGTAATGAGTTAGCATCTTTATAACGATGCTAACCCTCAACTCTGTTGTAATGATGTTGACACTCAACACTTTATAATGGTGCTAATCCTCAATATTGTTATAATATTGATGACCCTCGACACGATTATAATGGTGTCAACCCTCAGCACAGTAGACACGTGTCGCATTGCCACCTTGTATTCAGACAATGTTCATTTCGTAATTTAAGTTCGTTTCCGGGCCCTGTCCGGCCATTGCACCAAAAAAAAAAAGTAAATATTGATTAAAGTTTGTAGTTAGTGGTAAAAAGCCCTATATTTTATTTTAAATTAACGTTATTTTAAATTCATTGTTAACTATTTAAACAAGCAATATAAATAATTCAGTTTTTCAAATGAGGGTATAAGTTAATAACTCTAATTGGAAAAGATGATAAACCATAGTAAATCAATTTTAAAAAAGTTAAGATAATTAAAACTTGAGAAAATAAAAATCAGGCACTTTACTAGTGGTAACTATTGATTAAAACTTGTAGTTAGTGGTAAAATGCCCTATATTTTATTTTAAATAAATTAACGTTATTTTAAATCCATTGTTAACCATTTAAACAACAATAGTATAAATTAATCAGTTTTGAGGGTGTAGGTTAATAACTCTGATTGGAAAAGATGATGAACCATAGTAATTTTTTCAATTAAAAACTCTTAATCAAAAAAGTTAAAACTCTTAATCAAAAAAGTTAAGATAATTAAAACTTGAGAAAATTTTCTCAATTAAAAACTCTTAAAATAGATCATAACTTAGAATTTATCGTAAATATAATACCTTGGAACCCAAACAAGGTCTTAAATCCAATGTTTAAGGAAAAGAGAGAATGGCATCTAATATACCAAAACCGGTTCAGATTTGCAAAACTAACCCCCCCCCCCCCAAAAAATATTGCAAAAATAGCAAATGGCTTGAAAAAATGGCAAAAATAACCGGTTCACCAAGGGGGTAGAAGGTCATGCCCTCTCAAATCAACAGTAGAAAGTAACGCGCCTTCCCAAAGAGAGAAATCCAGTTGAAGCGGTTTCAGAGCGAGCACTTTGGAGAAGACAACCCGGGGAAGCGAAGGCGCGATATCCGGGAGGAAGCCGGTGACGCCGGAGGAAGACAGTTGAAGCCGTGACGCCGAAGTCGGGAGCACCTGCCGATTTTGAAGAAGAAGAAGGAAGAGCAAGAGAAAAGCGCCGGAGCACCTGGCGATTTTGTAGAAGAAGAAGACCGAATCTGACCACGAAATCAAGTAAGTTGTCAAACCCTCCTCCTGTGGCCAAAAAGCTTATAGATTTTGGCACCATTGATATGGAAGTAGGTTGGGGAGGGATTGGGGTAGTTGTTCATGAAACCCTAAGTTTGTGGGGGTATGACCGATTTTGGGGTGTAGTCGGGGATATGAGGGAACATGAACTTCAAATTGAAGATCTCTGTGGCATAGAAATCAATTGAAAATGGTGATTAATAGGGGAGATTTGGAATTTTATGCCCTGGGTGGGTAGCTAGGCGGAGGTAGAAGCTAGGCTGGTTGGGCGCCTAGGTGGGCTAGGCGGCCGCCTATTGATTTTCGCCCTCTCTATTTGTGTATTGTGTAACTAATTTGTGAATATGTGACTGTGTACACCGGTTGTGAATTTGTGATTGAAAATTTGTGAATCTGTGACTATGCAGCGCCAGCAGCTCACCATCCTCTCTCTATCATTGTGTATTCTCTATTTAATTTGTTAGATTGTTGTTGCTACTGCACTGCTGAGTGTTGTCGGTTGTGTAATGGAAGTGTGTGTGTAATTGGTGTCCTGTTTTTATGCAATTGTGCTCGGGAGCTACACTATTGTTTTTTTCCCTCTAGTAATTGTATTACACTGTTGGTTTTTTTGCCTTTCCTATTTGGAAATTTGTGAGATTGAATTGTCATTGTGATTGTGCAAAATTCATTTAAATATTAAATGGAATTTATTGAATTGTGTTGTTACTTGTTATTGTTTAGGTCATGTCAAGTGGCGGTGATAAACCTTCTTCAAAGAACTCTAACGTTTCAACAACATCTAGTACTTCACAATTGAAGAGAAATAGTGGTGATGTTGGATGGAACTATGTTGTGCTATGTAATCCAATGAATCAAGACAAATGGAAATGTCTCTTATGTGGGAAATGTTTTAGTGGAGGAATTTACCGAGCCAAGCTTCACATTGCCGGCATTCCGAGGAGTGTTGCTAAGTGTTTACAAGCATCCGATGAAGACAAGAAAAGATGCAAAGAAGCACTTGAGAATGTTAAGAAAAAAAAGACGATGCAAAGAAGAGATGATGAAAGTGTTAGAAGCGAAGTTGATGTGCGAAAGGGTGAAGAAATGGAAGATGAAGTCATAGAAGTTGGAGGGTCCAAAAAACCTCCTCGTACGATTGGCTCGATGGATAAATACGTCTCAAATATTAATCTCGACGACAAAAGTAGAAGGCAACAAAACCTCAATGATGCTATTTCCAAAGAGAGAGCACTTCAAGTGCACCAATACTTGGCTAGATGGGTATATGAGTCCGGAATTCCTTTTCATGTGATTGATAATGATAGCTTCAAGAGATTTGTAGAGGCGGTTGGGCAATATGGTCCGGGTTATGTTCCACCAAGCCAATATCAACTTCGAGAACTGCTTTTGAAATGAGAGGTGGAAAAAACAAAGGCATCAATTAAGGTTGAAGAGGAAGAATGGGAGAGAAGTGGGTGTTCTATCATGACCGATGCTTGGAGTGATAGAAATAGAAGAAGCATTATGAATTTTTGTGTGAATGCTCTTGGTTCCACGGTTTTTCTTGGTTCTAAGGAGGCCTCTTCCGATGCACATACCGGTCAATACATATTTGAGTATGTGGATGATTGCATTGAAAATATTGGTGAAGAAAAGGTTGTGCAAGTGGTAACCGATAATGCTTCAAATAATATGGCGGCCGCAAGCTTGTTACTTGAGAATAGACCTCACATCTTTTGGACTCCATGTGCTACTCACTCTTTGAACCTTATGCTTGAAGAATCGGTAAGCTTCCTATGTTCATGAATCCAATTACAAAGGCGAAAAACTTTACCATCTTTATTTACTCTCATCATAAAACTTTGGCATTGATGAGGAAGTGCACACGAAGAGATATAGTTCGTCCCGGGGTTACTAGATTTGCCACCGCTTTCTTAACATTGCAAAGTATTCTTGAGAAGAAAGTGGAGTTAAGGCAAATGTTTTGCTCTAAGGAGTGGGATGAATCAAAGTGGTCGAATAGTAAGAAGGGAAAAGTCGCCGCGGAAATCATGTCACAAGCACATTTTTGGGGTAGTATCAATACGTGTGTGAAGGTATTTACTCCATTGGTGAAGGTGCTTAGGCTTGTTGATAGAGACAAGAAGCCGGCCATGGGCTTTGTGTATGGTGAGCTACAAAAGGCAAAAGAAGAAATCAAAGAAGATTTGAATCAAAGAGAGGAGAAATACAATCCCATACTTGCTATAGTAGATGCAAAAGGAAAAGGGCGCACTGATACTCTGCTTCACTTGACGGCTTATATGTTGAATCCCCACTACTACTACTAGAGTAGCGGTTGTGGGTCTTCATGGTCTAGTGATGAGAGTTCAAAAATTGGAGATGGAGTCCTTAATTGTATGGACCGTATGTTTCCAAATGTGGATGTGCAAGATGAATTGGTGAATGTTGAGCTAGTGAAGTACAAGATGCGAGAAGGAAAATTTGGAAGCATCATGACCCAAAGAGGATGTCAAACAAACAACCAGAGATATGATCCGGGTATGATTATCGCATCCTTAACACTTTATCATTTGTAAGTTCTATAGTTAATTGGGAATTTGTGAATTGATGTTATTCTTTCTTATTGAAACCATAGTTGGATGGTGGTCTAACTACGGTCATGACACACCTAATCTTCAAAAGATTGCAAAGAGGATTCTTTCTTTGACTACAAGTTCATCCGGTTGTGAAAGAAATTGGAGTGTCTTTGAAGGGGTAATAGAATTCTCTTATCTAAATATCTAATTTAGCATTTTGTTTGTGTAATATGTTATGATTTGTGAATGATAATTTAGTAATCATATTATTTATTTTTCTACATAGATTCATACGAAGAAAAGAAATAGACTAGCTACCAATCGGATGAACAAGTTAGTCTATGTTCAATTCAATGCAAGGTTGTTGATAAAGAAAAAGAAGAGGAATGATAAAGTTGATGTGCTTTTAGCGAAAGAGTCTTCTCGTGCACAATCATGGATGATGGATGGAGTTGTTGACAACGAAGAGGTTGAGGATGAGGTCACATTCGTGGAGCCCGAAGAATTGCAACTAAGAAGGAGTGCTCGTCGTTTGGAAGAAATGAGAGAACCCGAAGAAGATGACTTTGTATCCGATGGAACGGAGGATGAGGAAGATGATGCAGAGGAGTTTGATTTAGAGTCGGATAAGGAATGTGATGATGTTGTGTATGTGAACCTAGAAGATTAGATGATGGATGTATTTAACTATTTAAGTATTTTCCTTTGACTTGAAACCTTGAACTTATGGTTTTAGACTTTTAGATGATGTATTTAAGTATTTTAGGTGGTTTAAAGTTGTCAATCGACTCAATGGGACGCGTGCTTTTGTGTTTATTTATCCTAGTGTCAATTAGGGACCCTAAATTTGAGTTTATGGGAAATATTATGGATTATTATTATATTATATGAATTATTAACATGTATGAGATTTTAAAATATAATGAAATAATCAAGTTTTTTCTAAGTCCGCCTAGGCACCGCCTAGGCGCTAGGCGACCATCCACCGCCTAGCGGCCGCCTAGCGCCTTTTAGAACACTGATGATGCTATTAGAATTACATACTTGGGTTGCTTGTTATGACATGAAAAGACACATTGAAAAAGTATTGCCAATATTATATTTCATTCTTGTGTTTGAAAATCCGAAGTTCTATATCATTTTGAAAATAAACGAAAACTCGACATTAAGGATACTATACAAGTGTAACGGCTTTATCAATAACAATATTTGTATTATTTGAAATTATATCATAAAGACTCCTAAGTCCTACCTTAGTATCATATAGAATGATATAGAATGATTTAATAGTGGATCCACCAAATAACACAAATGTTTAAGGTATTTTGTTGAACTTCACACTTTCTTGTTACCCGTTTGTTATTTCTTTCATAACTGATAGGTAAAATAATTTTTTTTAAAATAATATTTATATAAAGTGTAGTACTAGTGTTTGTATATGATAAAAATTTATAAGTATGGATTGACATAAAAAAAACCGAATGGTAGAGATTGATGACCTGGTGTAGTGTCTACCCTTATTCTTATCCCACATTGAAAACTAGAGAAAAGGGGGAAGGGTGCTAAGTCTATAAAAGGAGAAGCATGGAGGTTCTTTTGTCTCACATTGCCATTGCATATTAGTTTATGTAATATTATGAATTATTCTAAGAATAATTTATATAATTTACATAATAATTATAAATTTATTTTATTAAAAATAAATTTTTCAAAAAAATAATAATTTTAAAATAGCGGGTTGACCTGGCGGGTCGAACCGGGTCAGACCCGCCGGATGGGGTAGATCTTATGGTCCGCGTCTTGGGCTATTGTCGTTAGCATTGTCCCCTTGTACTTTCCCTTCAGAAAGCTCCCGTCCACACAGAACACCTACGACATGGGCAAAGGATACAGTTGGCACACATTTAAGGGGACATGGCACGGATGTCAATGTGTATGAGTTACAAAACCTTAGAACTGGGACGTACCTTGCGAAGGTGGGGGACTGCCCTCCTCTAGACCCCGAGGCTGATGAAAGCATACTTGAACTGCTTGTTTGAATCTTATTGGACCTAGGTATGTGTTCCTGGGTTCGTCTGCTCGAGCATGTATAGGTATGACGGCATAATCTTGTATGAGTCCTCGTCCGTGCCGTACAGAGGGTCCCTCGCATTTGACTTAGCCCGTCGTGCCTTCCAGTAACTGCAGCCAACTCCCAGATGAGTTTTTGTTAACGTTTGGATCTGGGCAGGAGTTAGTGCCTTCCGACACCCAGTGAAGCTAAAACGAACCAGATTGAAAGTTTGGCATTCAGACAACAGGTACTGGCAATGTTTGAAAAACCATTTGGCATATAAAGTACTTGGACTGACACATATTTATACAATATCAGAACAGAAATCATACGTTGACACGACGGACGTGCCTAGCTGAGCGGCCGAGGCTTGGCGTTGGTGGTTGTGTCTAACGTTCACGCTGCATGTGTGCGCATGAAACATCGTAGATCCACAGCGCAGACAACCATTAGACTTCAGAACCGCCGTTACTTCCAGCATCTCCGTTCCCTCCTATGAGATCTTTAAGCTTTCTGTACCAGTCCTGGAGCAAACGCTGACCCAAGAGGATCGAAATTGAATCGAAGAACAGCTTTCGAAGTTTTGTTCTCACAGACATTTTTGGGAGTTGAGAGTTGAGAGCGGGAAATGTACGTGAGGAAAAAGCCTTCGAAGCCCCTATTTATAACAGAGAAAACTTGGCCGCCCCAATATACCCTTTAAAGTTTTTATTGGCCCAATATACCCTTTAAAGTTTATATTGGCTCAATATACCCTTTAAACTTGAGAAAATTTTCTCATTTATTAAAAACTCTTAAAATAGAGCACAACTTAGAATTTATCGTAAATATAAGGGAAAACTAATTAAAATACCCCCACCTTTGGGGGTATGGTAAAAATATATCCTCACCTTTCAAATGTAATAAAAATATCCCGACCTTTGAGGGTAGTGGTAATATATTACCACAAGTTTTCTCATGGGTCAAAAATGCTGACAAGACAGCCTACGCGAATTTTTTTTAACAAGGCAGCATGCGTGGAAGCTTTTTTTACAAATTATATAGCACTAACACCGAGTTTTCTTGAACGGTTTCCTTAGGAAAAAAATAAACCGACAACAAAATTAAACCCGAAAAACGAAATTGATTCAACAAAGCAACTAATCCGGTCAAAATTGCCTCAAATCAACACAACATGACTATTCCTAACACCAACCCGACAACAAAACTAAACCAACAACAACAACGAAGAGGAGAAAAAAACTTACTCAGTCAAAACCGTGAACGAATCAAAGAGAAAGAAGATGTGAGAGAGACAGCTTAAGATAAACGACCACGAGGGAGGAAGACTGTCATTGAAGAGGGAACCATGAGCTACCGGGAAGACCTAGAAGACAGTTCAAGAAGCGACCACATAAGAAAATAGGAGGGAGGAAAATGCGTTATGTATGAATCCGGTCCATTTTTTTTATTTTTTTCTAAGAAAATCGTTCAAAAAAACCCTTGTTAAAAAAAAAAAATTCCACATAGGCTGCCTTATGTCATCATTTTTTACTCGTGAAAAAACTCGTGGTAATATATTACCACTACCCTCAAAGGTCGGGATATTTTTATTACATTTAAAAGTTGGGGATATATTTTTACCATACCCCAAAGGTGGGGTATTTTAATTAGTTTTCCCTAAATATAATACCTTAGACCATGTTTATCAGTTACTATTTAAGATACTAAAAATACTAATTTTTTATTCACCTCTCTCCGCCACATCAGCAAAGCATCTCTTCCTTACTTTTTCCACTTTAACAATAGCATCCCTATCATCCCAAAACCCCATCTTTTCTTATCAATTTAATTTACAATTATACCATTCTCTAACAATTATTTCCACCATTTCCTACCAAAAAAATTTACGATTATACCCCTCTCGACTAATTTCATCAATTCGAGATTAACTTATTATATTCATATTTTGTTATACAAATATTATTAAAAAATTGATATTATTTATAAACTAAATATGCAACTATATATAACCCAAAATATAAAAATATTATTAATTAATTGGTTTTTTTGGTATTATTATACGTAATTTTATTTAATAGAAAATTAGTTTTTTTTAAATATGGTCAAATATATTCAATATTGATGTCTATGTATAGAGAAAAATAAATCTAGTTTAGTGGTAAATTTATTTTATTTTATTTTTCACATTTTCATTCTCGAAAATTACATTTTATAAATGTAAATAATTTAACTTCAGAAACAATCATAGCCGTCCATTGTCAAAAGATCCCACCCATCCACTCTCTCCCCTCTCATGAAGCGACACGTGTCCCACCATGTTGCCCATTGCTGTAGCTTGAGGATGCTTAGTATGGATGCTTAATTAGCATCACATAAGCATCCATCTCCCCCTACTCTTCAATATTTTATATTATTTTGGGACTTTAGAACCCAAACAAGGCCTTAAATCCAATGTTTAAGGAAAAAGGTTATCCAGCTGAACTCGGACTCTCGGAGTATTGGGCAGGGTTTTAAGTTTCAAGCCTTTCAAGGTTCATCGCCCTCCATCTCTTCTCCTCTTACATCCAGTTGACACCCCTCTTTCGTCCTCTTCTGGGAGCCACCCATATATCTCTCTGACTAACCCTTCGAATCCGTCCAAACAATCCCCCTTTTGCCCTCCTCCATAAACCCTTCAATTTCCTCATCACCAGCAGCAAAACGGCGCGTTGTATATCCTTCAAGACCCATAAGTTGGGCAAAGCTAGCCACCAAGCCTTGCCAATGGCTCTCTTTGCGCCTCCCGCTGGCGCTTTCAAGTCCTCATCCCCTTTCCCCTTGTGGGTTTCCCGGTACCCCTTTTTCTAATGCTACTTAATTGCATTTCCCTTGTCCACTTGTTCTGTTGTTTATCTGATTTCAGTCTTGGGTGTTGTTCTATTTGAACTTTAAACCTGGTTGTACTTTTAATTTTAGGCTTTGGGCGTTGGAGAATTGTTTATTTGCGTTAATTCTCTCTGTTCTTGCTTGGTTTTCTAGTGTTTTGTGTGAGAGAATTTGGCAATGCGGTTTATGAAGGGAAATAGTATGACTGGTTCTAACCCTAATTGTACCTTTTTGATGGCCTTAATTATGTTAGGAAATGTATCAACTGTTCTGTTTCACTCTTGTCTAAGTTTATTTGAATTCTCTGTTGCAAAAAAAAAAAAAAAACTTTGGTATTTTGCTAGTACTTGTCTAAACTCTGAACTAGGTTGATTGTTGTTAATGTTGTAGGCTTGAGCTCCAGCCTTTTCGGAGCTATTGTGGACCGCCTGTAAGTCGTTACTTGTTTAAAAGATCAATTAAGCTGAAGCGACACAAGTCATCTTTTTCTGGTAAACCATGTGTTGGTGATGGTACATGTAGCGACAAGGAACTGCCACATTCGTATTATAGGTCTAGATACTTTTCATCTTCATCTGCTCAGTACTCTTATAGTTGTGAGAATCTTGGAAGAAGAATGCCATCAGTGGGAAGTTACAGTGGGCGTGGAGTAAGGGAAGTTGGAGGTGACGCTATTAGACAGGTTCAAAATCACAGTAATGTTGATGCTTTACCTTCAGATATGTTGCCGAAGAGTACTAAGAAAAACTGGCTTTCTGCTGGAGAAAGAAGTAAAAGGTCAGTGACGGTTGCCAGTCTCGTAAAAATAGGAAAAGTGACTGATATGGCATCGCTATCACGTATGGAAAATGTACCTGTTGTGCTCCAGGACTTGGAAAATGCTGACATGGACTTCAATTCCGGACTAAGCAATATTACCCTTGAGCTGAGTGGTTCTGATACAGAGGCCATACAAAGATTGTCTAGAAATACGCTCTCTGGTTCAGAAACCGCGGGAGCTCACAATGGTTTTGAATTCAGATATGACCCAGGACTAAATAGTCGTGTTGGTAGGGTTGCTATTAACAGTTTATCTAAGGTTTTAGATATGCCAAGCAGTTCAAACCAATCACCCCGTTTGGAAGAAAATGGTAAACAAGCATCTCATTTGCTTCTTCACCTTCTTTTTTTCATTGGTCACTAGCTCCTGTTATAAAGCTTCTTGAATTTCACATTCCATGACACTAGGTTCCTTGTGTGAAATATTTAGCAAGCTGAGTAATTCATTTAGTCATTAAAACTATGGTTATTTGCTGCAACTACTTAATTCTTATTGCATGCCATTTAATCATAACGATTAAGATAAACTTGCAAGTTTCCAGACTCTTGGTTATATGAAAGCTGATGCTTTTAGCTATGATTAATTATGTGATTTTCTTCACATTATATGTCTTCATTACGATAGGTAGTATAAGGAAAGTCACGCTGAATGGCTCTTTACTAGGAACACAATCATCAGCAGGGGAACAGGAGAAGCTATCTGAAGTTGCCACAAGTTTTGAAGCTATCAAGAAACATGATGAACTTGTTCTTACAACTCGGGAGGGCCAAATTGAGCAGCAACAAAAACTCCGATCTGAGCTTTGTAGGATTTATGAAAAAGTACTTGTTGTTGATAATATCCCGGATGCCAAAAAAGTTGTCAGGATGCTTACAAGCAAATACAGGCATCTTGTCCATGCTTGTGATACAGAGGTGTGTAATTGAACTTGAACTTCATCATTTGATGCTCATATTTTTCTCCCTGACCCAATCTGTTATGTTGGGAAGTCTAAACTCAACAAATCATTGACGTCAATTAATGGTAGTAAAAGTATTTTTAAACACAATAAGGGAACGGATCATGACAAAGCTATTAGGTCTGGATAATTATACGTCTATGCTTATTTGCTGGGTTTGTTGTCCTTTAATAGTGATTAAGATGTTATTCAAATAGCTACCTGATTTCAGTTATCCCCTAAGATGAATTTGAATGTTTACATGGTTTTTGCAGGTCTCTAAGATTGATGTAAAGCAGGAAACACCAGTTGATCATGGAGAGATAACATGCTTCAGTATTTATTGTGGAGAAGAAGTGGACTTTGGAAATGGGAAGTCTTGTGTTTGGGTAGACATTCTTGATGGAGGTGGCAAGGATCTTTTGGTTGAGTTTGCTCCCTTCTTCGAAGACTCGTCCATCAAAAAGGTTGGTGCTGTGATTTGTTTTCTAATTCATTTTGCATTATGGTCGGTGGCTTGGTCTTGATATCTGACACTCCTTTGTCCTAACCTAATGTGTTAATCCTTAAAAGAGAACTAATTTCTAAAGCGTCATCGAGGATTCATATTCAGTATAATAAATAAATGTTTTCAAATTTATTTGTGCTTTTCAGCATAATATTTTGAGTTTACTTTTTTTTAGAACATTCAGTTGACTTTAATAGTGTTCACTTTGGAACTTCTATAGATTTTATTTTGAGAACCATGAGTTAGAGGAAGTACTATATAGAAATAGATCAATTAATTCCTTTGGCTTAAGATTAACTGAAAGGACTTTATAGTTGCATTTTTTAAAGCTTTTTTCATGCCACATTACCACTTTATTGTCAGTTTTTTCTACGTCTTCTTTGGTTCTCTTTATTGTCAGCTGGTGGAATGAACTTATGTTCTTTATTTACAGTATGAAGGTTGAATTGATATGATAGGTTTGTCTGTAGGTATGGCACAACTATAGCTTTGATTGCCATGTTATAGAGAATTACGGGATCAAATTATCTGGTTTTCATGCTGATACAATGCACATGGCACGACTGTGGGATTCATCACGGCGACTGGAAGGTGGGTATTCCCTGGAGGCACTCACAAGTGACCCAAAGATCATTGCCAGAAATAAGTCGCATCCAGATCTTGCTGGTAAAGTGTCTATGAAAGCTTTGTTTGGCCGAAGAAATGCTAAGAAAGACGGATCTCTTGGTAAAATCATTACCATTCCTCCAATTGAAGAACTCCAAAGAGAAGATAGAAAGCCGTGGATGTGTTACTCTTCTTTGGACTCAATTAGCACTTTCAGACTGTATGAAAGCCTAAAGGGCAAGCTATCAAAGATGCCATGGAAAGTGGATGGAACATGTAAAGGGTCCATGTTCAACTTCTATGAAACATATTGGCGTCCATTTGGCAAGATTTTATCACGAATGGAAACTGAGGGCATGTTGGTTGACAGGGATTACCTTGCTAAGGTGGAGAAGGTGGCTATCGCTGAGCAAAAGGCTGCTGCTGATCGATTTCGCAACTGGGCTTCTAAATACTGCCCTGACGCCAAATATATGAATGTGGGAAGTGATACTCAATTGAGGCAGATCTTTTTCGGTGGCATTTCAAACAGGTGCTTTTCTGACCCAATTTTTTTTACTTTTTTGTGCCTTTTATTAATCAGGGCTTATCTTTTGTATCTGATGCAAGGCTCTATGGAGCATAGAATTTCAACCAATTTTATTAATGTATTTGGAAATACCTAGCATTTGTGCGTACAGTCATTTGATTTGGAACATTTAATCCTCTTTATGTGAGTTTTTGGAAGCATATGGCTAAAAGTTCTAAATTTTTCTGTTTTTATCTAACAGGAAGAGCCCTGATGAGTGTCTTCCAGTGGAGAAAAGTTTCAAAATTCCAAACGTTGATAACATCATTGAAGAAGGAAAGAAGAAACCAACAAAGTTTAGGAGTATCACATTGCGTAGGCTTGCTGATACTGTAATAGAAACTGAGATATTCACAGCATCTGGTTGGCCGTCTGCTAGTGGAATTGCTTTAAAGGCACTTGCTGGGAAGGTTTCTGCTGAGTATGATTTTGATGACATTTTTGAATCTGAAACAGATGATAATTCAGAATTGTTAGAAACAGCCAAACCGGATATTAACACATCCACCTATGGAACTGCTTACGCTGCATTTGGGAAAGGTAGAAAAGGAATAGAGGCCTGCCATGCTATTGCAGCGTTATGTGAAGTTTGCTCCATTGACTCGTTGATATCTAATTTCATTCTTCCATTGCAGGTCAGTGAATCAAAATGTCTTCAAATATTTGCATTTCACTTTAGAGCTTTTCTGGTTGTTAATTAAATCAGTGAATAACTACTTTGTTGTCTGATTTCTTTGAAGTGACCAGTCCTCTTAAAAAAAGCCTTCATGCAGTTGTGATTATTGTTGACCTTTTCTAAATTGTGCTGGTATGGAAGCCTTTATGGCACTAGGCAGCTGTTTTCGTGATTATAATGACTTCTTGAAAGATCATTGGTAAATTGCATGATTTCTTGTTTTGTAATGGTTTGTAGTGACTTGTCTGTTTACGCTAATTGTGTTGTAGTTCCTTGAGAGTTACTCATAATGTTTTGGCAATTGGCACAAAGGATTTAGGATTATACCTTATAAGTGGATGCAGGAAAGAATGCCTTGTTGTGTCCTTCATAGTCAAATCTTACAACGGTGTTTGTCTATAATGAAATTGCTCAACCGTGTTAAGATATTTTTCTGTATCTTTACTTAAATTTCTGCCTGTATTCTTCTTGATTTTTCATGTGTTGTGCCTTATCTTTGTGGACTTGAGGTCATGATGCTTTATTCTGAACCTTTATGTGGTTGTCCCTCCCAGGGCAGTCATGTGTCAGGGAAGCATGGTCGCATTCATTGTTCATTAAATATTAATACTGAAACAGGGCGCCTTTCAGCTAGGCGACCGAATTTACAGGTATACTTTGTTTATAATTGACATTACTTGCAGTTAATGGTAGCAAGGAATATTGAGAGTATCGAAGGAATTTTCTGACACATAGGAAATTAAAATTATATTTTGTTGCACATGAGAAATCATGATATCGTTGTTGACCTTTTTCCAGAATCAACCTGCTTTAGAGAAGGATCGATACAAGATCCGTCAAGCATTCATAGCTGCACCAGGAAACTCTCTAGTTGTTGCTGATTATGGCCAGGTATGTTTATGCTTTCACCTTTTCTTATAGTTTAGGAACAACTTGTTTTTTGGCAGGCTAAGTTGACTGACAAATAGGATTTAGACTCAGAAATAGGATTGAGTTTTATGGATTGATGTAATAAATGTTCCACTGTTACAGCTGGAACTTCGGATTCTTGCACACCTTGCTGGGTGTAAAAGCATGATGGAAGCATTCAAAGCTGGTGGAGATTTTCATTCAAGGACAGCGATGAACATGTATCAGTATATTCGTGAAGCTGTTGAAGAAAAGAAAGTGTTTCTAGAGTGGCATCCTCAACCGGGCGAAGAGAAGCCCCCTGTACCTCTGCTGAAGGTACTTTTTTGTCATTTTCTTATTGGATCTTATTGGATTTCAGTTAACTCTACATATTATGATTCAATCAAGCCTAGAGTACTTTGTAGTTTATTGGATTATAATTGGACATCCCAACTGGATAAAACGACCAAAATAAAGAAGAGTATTGAATTGGGAATTTGGGAACTGGGATGTTATCCCACATGATACTAGACCATAAAGGGATGAAAATAAGTCTCTTAATGGATGCTCATAGGCTTAGATTGATGTCAGTAGTGTCATATAAAGCTTCTCCTGGAAATCAAATAGTTTCCAATAGGTAAGAGTACCCGTTGATCTCAAATTTCTTTAGGAAAAAATATCCGGCATCCAAGTAATGTTTGTCAATTATGATGCTTATGTCTTGTTAGGACTCATTTTATGCACAACCAAATAATTCAGATTGTGGCAGGGAATCATGGGTTATGAAGAATCTTTTTCTGTTATAGGTGATATATGATATAAGATTCGGTATAAATAATAAGGGGAAAATATCATACGGCCTATTGGCGCATTTGCCTTGTGCCATAGAGTTCCTCCGTTTGAGACCAGGGAGATTTTCTCCTCTGGTGGCTGCAATAGAACAGTGTTGCTTACTAGTGAGATGGATAGTCTGTCTCTCTGGTTCCATGTGTGTGATTTCCATTTGTGTTGATTAGGCTCCTTTAATTCCAACAATTCTTAATGGAGCCTCTGATTTCAGGATGCCTTCGCTTCTGAAAGAAGGAAAGCAAAGATGCTTAATTTTTCCATTGCTTATGGCAAAACTCCTGTTGGATTGTCACGAGATTGGAAGGTATTTTCTCTATTTATTTGTCATCGGTGTGTGGATGGTCATTTTTACAGCCTTATCTGACATTTCTTTGTTCAGTTATTATCTCATTCCCTTGTTTTCTTTCTCCTTGCATCTGTAGGTTTCTGTGAAGGAAGCGCAGAACACTGTTGATCTATGGTACAAAGAGCGGAAGGAGGTTCTAGCGTGGCAACAAGAAAGGAAAAAGGAAGCTGTAACGAAAAGTTGTGTCCACACGCTCCTAGGAAGGCAACGTCGTTTTCCTTCAGTAGCCACTGCTTCTAATGCACAGCGTGGTCATATTGAGCGTGCTGCTATCAATACTCCAGTGCAGGTTAACATTTCTTCTGTGGGGATGATGTTTCACTAGGACTCTGCTTTAATTCCCTCTCATAGCACCTTATCATCTATCTGAAAAATTTCCAGGGAAGTGCTGCTGATGTCGCAATGTGCGCTATGCTTGAAATTGAAAATAATGCACGCCTAAAGGAGCTCGGTTGGAAGCTTCTTCTGCAGGTTAGACAATTTCGTCGACCAATCCTTCCTAACTAGCATCTTTGTTGAAATAAATTTTTTTTTTTGTGTCATTCCTTACATAATGATTCAGAAAATACCAGGTTGCCACCTTCTATTTGTTGATCTTTGATGACATTACCGATTTCGATCCTTTTTCACCCAGACCTTGCTAACTTTTTGTTCTGGGAAGAGCAGGTACACGATGAAGTAATATTGGAAGGACCAACTGAATCATCAGAAGAGGCCAAGCGCATCGTAGTGGACTGTATGTCCAAGCCTTTCAATGGAACCAACATTCTCGACGTTGAGCTTGTTGTAGACGCCAAGTGTGCTCAGAACTGGTATGCCGCCAAGTAGAAGCAGTCGTTTGAGGTCCAGGAAGTCTTCGGCTTGAAACTCTTCAGGGGCAAATCCTTGTTTTATGAACCTGTTGTCCATCTGAAGCCACAAATAGGCTCTGTAAGAGGTTGGTGTTGCGCGGCTGGGCTGGTGGTGTCGTTCTGGGCGATCAGGTTTTGTTAATACTAATTCAGTAATCAGTAAATTATTGTTTAGGAGAGGAGATGAGCCCCATGAAAGGCACAAGTAATCAGCCATGCCAAGAAGGGAAATTGCATCATGTTTGATGTTGCGAAATCGGATGTTAAGTGTGCAGTGTAAGAATAACTTGTAAATTTAGTGAAGAAGTTTGCTCTTGATATTTTGAATGGTCAACCTTTTTCCAAGGGGTTGACCATATATTTGTTACTATAATTCTGAAGGTCTCTAATCCTTGGAAAAAGAAGGTTATCTCGAAGATGTTGACAAATTTACTGAAAAAGATATTGGGGAATTTGGTGGTGGAGATTCATAATGCTTTTGTTCTCGAGAGATTGATAATGAACAATGTATTGGCAGTGTTTATATGAAGACTCAGTCGGGTGGTAAGAGAGGTTATATGACCTAAAGCTTGACATGGTTAAAGCTTATGGTTGAGTGGTCGTTCCTTGAGCATTGTATTAGATAATTGGGCTTTATGGAGAGATGAGTGGCGATGGTGATGAAATGTGTGACATTGGTGTTCTTTTGAATACATTTTTTTACCGTATGCAAATAATAGAATACTTTGACATCATCCTTGATCATCTATTAGAGGTTGTTACAAAGCTCCCGATTCAAAGGGTGAGTCATCAAATTACAAGTCTCCACAGTTCTAGCTATGTAATAAGTAGTACAGTTTGATTCCCTATAGGTGTTCGAAAGCAATGTTGCTGAACCTTTTCATAATATGACAAATCTTCTCAATCATTTTAGAGATTTTCTAAGGAATATTGGTACTATAATTGATGAAGTTGATGACTTTAAGACTATCTCCTTCAATAACGATGTTCCGAAGGCTCCTGTCTAGGGCTATTCGTAACCCGGTGCAAAAAGCATAAGCTTCTGTTAGTTTGAAGCACATATCCTTGATGGATCCTACATTGAAACATATCAATAACTTGACCAACATTATCCCGGATAATGCCACCAATGCGACATTCACCGGAAGGCTTAACAAAGGTGTCTACATTTATTTTGTAGAAGCCCCTTGGTGGTTTTTGCCACCTTGTTACTTTTCGTTGCTTAGGTTTTTAGTACTTTTATTTGTTTGTGCCTTGTTCCAACTTGCTATATTGGTGATTATTTATTGGGGAACCGTAGATATTGAATCAAAATTTTTTTTGAAGATATAATGTTGTTTCTTAGTTCCCATATAGATTGCCATATGAAACAAATGTCTTCAAAATGTAAATTTTCATTTTTAATTGACGTAAGGTCCTTCAAGAACGAATGAGTAGATCTAGTGTTATTTGTTAATACAGAATCGATTTGTTGTTTGTACATAGTGGGTCACTAATGCTATAGTAATATGACATTTCATAAATAAATGGTGGGTATCTTCATCTTCAGTGTTGCATAGGCAGCATTGGGTCTTATTGAGGAGCATTGCCACTATGTTTTATTCCATCCATGGGATTGAAGCAGGGCGATCCACTATCTCTATACCTATTTATCCATTGATTATGAGAATTATTGCGCAAACCAATTGAAGTAATCTCACATTTTTTTTTATTAGGTAAAAATTCGAGTTCAGGCAAACTTGAAACTCGATGGCCGACTAAGTCGGCAGACGGAGAACTATCAATACAAACCGAACACAATAACACTAGTCATCAGAGAAGAAAGAAAAACCCAACCCACCCATACAAGACGTCTGCCAGCAACGAAGTCGATGGAGAACCTAGACGCGCCACAAGTGCCAAAAACGGGGGAGAGTGCAAAGACTCACGAGTCACGACAGTACCCCAGCCGGAAGGGGCGACTCCTGAGGATGTGTGGATTGCCGACGTTGCCCCCACCTAAATGAAGGATCTTCGAGGACCACGAACACAACCACGATCCGTTCTCGATCAACCAGGACGCCCGATACTGTAACCCAACACAAGGCAAATGAAGCAACACCAGAGCACCGAACCGACACCAAAAGACGGGGCAAATACAGGCCAAGAAAGGGAATAACAATCAACCATCGGAAATGTGAGCGAGCTCCTGAAGCCAAACAGAACATTCGGGGAGCACTATTATTCCATATATATATTTATAATTTTTCAGTCCTTTAACAGAATTTAGTACACGCTCTTTCGAGCGGGATTTGAAACTCATACGGGATTTTTATAAATTATATAAATAAATATATAATTCTATTCCAACCGAAGGTCAAAGCATATAACAATATGAAATATAAGTAGACCTTCATATTTTATTTTAATTTTATACGAGTGCGGGTTGATTTGGGAGACTTGGGCCCAAAGGCAAAATTCGGGTCCACAAACGGGCCAATCGAGCCCAAAGTGGAACCAAACGCCAGAAGGCGATCTTGAGCAACAGGGCATAGCAAACCGAAACGCAAACGGTCGCCGTGGGGAAGGGGTGGAAACCGCACCCTGGAGGTAGAGGTGGCAATCGGGCGGGTCGGGTCGAGTTTGGATTCGGTTAGTCGGGTTTCGGGTCATTCGGGTTTCGGGTAATGTCTAATAATTTGGCCAATCAATTGGGTCGGATTCGGATTTCGGTTGTATCGGGTTTCGGTTATTCGGGTTTCGGTTGTCTCGGGTTTTCATTATTTCAATATTCATTTTAAAAACTTTACAAGATTGTAGCTTAAAGTTCGGGTTATTTCGGGTTTCGGTTATAACGGGTTCGGGTCTTGATGGGTTTCGGGTTAATCGGGTTCGGTTCATTCGGATTTCGGGTCCAAAATGGATGGGTTGTGTCGGTGTTCAGAATAATCGGTTTCGAGTCGACCGGGTCGGGTTTTCGGGTTCGGGTCAGGTTTTGCCAGCTCTACCTGGAGATGCGATGCATACATCGGAGACGGACCACCAGCAAGCCAACGAAAGGTCGCCGACGGACACGCACCGAGCCGGCCGAGGCCAGGAGACCAGCGATTGGATAATCCGGCTCGAAACGAAGATGAACACCGCTGATGGTGGGGGAATCGGAGGCTAGAGAGGGAGATCCGAGAGGGAGGTTTACACGGGAGCATATCTAGAGTGGTTGGGAAACCATTGGTCGGGAGAAGAACCACCCACCCAAGTCGGGAAAGTCCGAGCGGACCCCGAAGAGGAAAGGAGGAACGGTGGTGGAGTAGCCCGACAATAGGGGTTTGCAAGGAACCACCAAATCAGGAGGTTGAAGATGCGGCTTGGCAGAAACATGGGACCCACGCAAGATTTGACACCACGGAATGAAAAACGAGATCAAACCATAAGAGATTTACCAAGAGGATTGAGGAAATTAGAGAGAAAGGAGCGAAGAGAAAACTAAGCCCCAACTCAATTTTAGACTCCGTCGAAAACCAAAAAAGGATTTTCAGAGTTAGGGTTGAATCTGAACACGATCAAGCTATGCCGGACCAACAAGGTAACGAAACTGCAGCAGCGCGAAGACAGCCTAGGCTAGATGGGGACGGCCGAAGCCGGGGAAGAACAGCCAAAGCCGGGGTAGAACGGCCTGAGCCGTAGTTGGGACTCTTCCTCTCTCTAGAAATCTAGAGAGAGGAGAGAGCGTTTTTTATCATCAAAACATTTAAGTAATCTCACAATTAGTTGTTTAAGTAAAAAATGTCTTTTTTCCACTTAAGTTGCAGTAATAATGAAGTGAAGATTTATTCTAAGTTTGATGACAACTCTGTAATTACCCATAGGCCAAAAGTGACAATACTGTCATAGAGATGTCACATTAAAGGTCCTAAACCTTAATCTTATTATTTTAGAGTTTTAGTTTATGACAACTTTTTTTTTTCCCTCGGAATAATTAAAAAGAAAAAAATAAACTTCTAACCTTGGTGGTTTAATTGATCCATATCTCTAACTTTCACTCTCATAAAAGAAAAAAACTAAAAATGCAAAGATGTTTTAAGATGAATTGATCCATATCTCTAACTTTCACTCTCATAAAGGAAAAAACTACAGATTTTTCTATGCAAAGATGTTTTAAGATGAATTCCGTTGTACTTAGTCCATATTTATCAGTTACTATTCAAGATACTAAAATTATTATTGATCACTTTCCGCCACATCAGCATAGCATCCCTTTCTCACTTTTTCCAGTTTAACAATAGCATCCCTAACATGCACAATCCATCCTTTTTTGCAAATTTAATTTACGAATATACCCTTCTATAACAATTATTTTCAACATGTTTATAATATTATTATAATATTATATTAGTATTTAGTTACTAAAATGTAATTATAAAATTTAGATTTAAAATAAAATAGCAAACTCCATTGATTAAAAAAAAGAGGAAATTACACAAAAGCTAATACATAAACTAAATTGCAACGTAAGAAACATAATACGAAATTTGCGAAATCTAATTATTGCCTCCACGTGTGGATCCAAATCTTTGCCAAATGTGTTCCTTCAAGTTTTCCATAAGTCGGTGGTGTGTACCATTATCACGAAGTTCATGCCTCGTTTGTATATACTCTTGCATAATCGCGTGGTGCTCGGTCGAAAACGTCCAAGATCCAATTTACCGAGGAAAATTATAATATAAATATATGGTAATTAATCATTTTTTTTCAAAAATATGTTGAAACATATTCAAGATTGATGTCTACATGTAGAGAAAAATGAATCTAGTATTATGGTAATTTTTAATATATATTTTTTTTACATTTTAAAATAGCGAAAATGATATTATGTGAATGTAATTAAAATATGCGAGATCAAATCTTAGCCGTCGATTCGATTAAATCTCAGCCGCTCATCCCGTCAACCAGTGACACTGCGCCATGTGTCCTTCCATGTATAGCAATATGTGAGCTCAAAGGTGGATATCATCGATGCTAAAATCCAATCCCTCAAGCATCCCTTCAACCTCTCCCCTAATATTTTATTAATACTTTTCCCTATAGCATCTTGAACAGTCCACCGATAAACGTGGCCTTAGGGTTGGACAAAAGTTGAATCGGACCGGAATTGTATCGGGATTGGACCGGAATTTACAATCTTTGGTGGGACCGAAAAGATAACGGTCTGATCCATGGTCCATGAAAATTAAAACTCCGGTTTCCAGTCCAAGCCCAGGATCGAACCGGAAATTCCGGTCCAAGACCGGTTGGACCGGAATGTGTGTGTATATGTGTGTGTATATATATGTATTTTTTTAAAATAAAATTAAACTGACCAAATAAAAAAAATATTATAAATTATTTTTTATTCATGTATTAGTAAGAATAATTTAATTAAGTCTATTTCCATATTTAATAAATAACTTTAAAATATATTATAAATGATTTAAATCCATTTATTTATTTTTAATCCATTTAATTTTCAAACCGTTCCATCCGGTCCGTAGACCGGATAACTCGAAATCGTATATTGCGGTCCTGGTCCGATATACAGACCAAGGTTTTCAAATTTCCGATCCGGTCCAAACCGGTTGCCCAACACTAGTTGTACTTAGACCATGTGCAACCATGAATTTTTGTTACCTTATAGGTCTTAAAAGGTAAACCCATGGTTGCAAGACAAACTTTAAAGCATGTGCAACCATGGGGTTACCTCTTCCTTTTTTAAATTTTTATCCCCTTATTATAATTTGGCACCTAATATATTTTTTTCTCTAAATTATTTTCTACTTTTTCTACCTCTTCTTTAGAGGTTACCCTTGCAACCATGATGTTACCTTGTTCCCCACTTGTGTGTTTAAAAAAATATAAATAACATGTAGTGACCCACTTGTCTGTTTAAAAAAAAAAGAGAAAGTGAAAATAAAACGGAAGAGGTTACCTTAGTAGAAAGAGGTAACCCATTCCAACTCCTTCCCTTAAGGTTTGGCTTGCAACTATGAGTTTACCTTTTAAGACCTATAAGGTAAGTAAAACACATGGTTGCATATGGTCTTCGGGAAGAGGTTGGAAGGGGTTACTTCTCTCTACCAAGATAACCTCTTCCCTTTCTATTTTTTTTTTAAATACACAAGTGCCTCATTACATCTTATTCATGCTTATTTAGTATGTTAATAACTTAAATGTATTAATAATAATATATATATTTTATTATTATTTTAATACATAAATTATACCATTATATTTATTTTATTTTTCTTCATAATTTGAGTATATTTTTGCCCTATATATACCCTATCTTGACCTATTGTATTTTGCACTTCTTTTTCAATATTCTATTTTCATAAACTATGGATCACAGTCATCCAAATACCCCATCCATCCCAAACATCAATTTTGATCTAAATCTTGTCAATAAAAGCTCGTTTGGTTGACATTCCAAAAACCCAGGAAGTAGAAATTCCCAGAAATTGGAAATAATACCAGTGTTTGGTTGATTTTTCTGTTACAGAAAAACTCAAGAAGTTGAATTCCTGAGAATTTAAATTCCCCTATTTTGGAGAAAGTGCACTTACCTAGTCCCCCTAGGTAAGTTCCAATTCCACCATTTTTAATAGGAAAATTCTATTTTGTTATTTCAATTCCTATAATCCAAAACCAAACACAATTTCTCAATTCCTATGATTTTCAATTTACGTGAATTGAATTCATATGAAGTTAACTTCCCGGGAACTATACTTCCCACATTTAACCAAATGCCCCTAAAATCCTCAGTTTCAAATGATGTTACAAATGTTTAACAATCATCTAAGACCCGAATACGATGACCAAAAAAAAAAAATCTAAGACCCGAATACCCAAACTATAATTCAAATATACATCAATTTTCTAGGGAAAAATCCTACAAATATGTATAATCCTCTTTTTTCTCCCAAATCAACAACCTATAATGTAATGTTATTTTTTTTTTTTGTTATTTTTCATCTATATGAAATAAAAAATATTAATATCAAGCATTTATGAATTTTATTTATAAGTAAAAATAAATGAGGTAGAAAAGGTGAAGAACAAGGTAACCCTATGATTGCAAAGGTAACCTCTAAGACCATCCGCAATAGTTGTGTGCAAATGTCTATTTTTTAGACATTTTCTAACTCCATTGGTGGTTTTGAGTGAGTGCGAATGTACACATTTGAGCATGTGATGTGCAAATTAGAGCACACCATCTCTTCTATGTGCAAAAACTTTTACAAAAAACAAGACAAGTCCATTGGTTTATTTTTTTAATGATTTTATTTTCCTTTTTGTTTTAAATAAACTGTACAGTATTTCAATTGTGTAAAAAATGCACAATTCACTAATGGAGCAAATTACTAAAAAGTTTTATATATATATATATATATATATATATATATATATATATATATATATATATATATATATATATATATATATATATATATATATATATATATATATATATATATATATATACACACACATATCTTCTACAAATGTACACATTTTATACAAAATCATTGTGGATGTTTTAAAGTAGAGGTAGAAAAAAGTATAAAATAATTTTTTTAAAAATATATAAGGTGTCAAATTAGGATAAGGAGATCAATCTTAACCTTTATCGACTGGGGATCTATGTATACTACCCACAACTCATTTCCGATGAGTGATTCCAGAATGGTTTTTATCGCGACTTATACCAAACAGTACACATTGTGTAAGTTGTAGAGAATGGTTTTGACTGTATATGGGTGAGCGACAATTTCTGTCAAACCTCGGGAAGGATGAAATTTGGATTAACGAAATCTTATCCTTTTTTGGCGGTGATGATACACGGGGGCCGGTGCCTGTTAACTCCGAATCCGTGAACTTGTCTCCATCTTCATATCTTCATACTCCGTTTAATTTAAAAATTAAAAAAAAAGAAAAAGGAAAAAGAGATAGAAAGAGAAGTTCAAACCTTGTCGGAGGAAGATTGCTTCCCTCGTTTCGTTGCCCGCTCCGCTTGGACCGCTACTGGTAAGTTCCTTTCCATCACCCATCCATCTCCTAATCTTCCTTCTTCTTCTTTTGATTCCATCTCTCTGCCATTTCATTTCATTTGCTTGAAAAAACAGAGTTTGGAATAGGTCCTTTTTTCTTGCTTTGTTTGTTAGGGTTCTCCACTGCTCTTGATTTTTCTTGTTCTACTTGTTAGGGTTTCCCCTTCATCTTCTCTTTACTTGCATTTTGCTACTTTTGAACTGAATCTTCACTTCGCCTTCTGAATTTGTCCATAATTTGAGCTGTGTCGGTGCCAATTTCATGGTTTCGTCAATCGATTCTCACTTGAATTTGAGCTATGTCGCTGTTAATCCGATCTCCAATTTCTCCATTTTTTTTTATTAGCTAAATCACAAATCCCTCTTTAGGTTTGATTTGCATTCGAAATTTTATAGTGTATTATTATAACTTGCAACGGTCTAATGATAAATGGACTAGAAAAACCTAATTTTAGTTGCCTCTGGACACTCAGTATTTGAATGTCATGTATAAATCAGTGATAATTTTTGGGGTTGTTATGAACTTGATCGACAGAGTACCAAATCCTTAGATATTTGATCGGATCCTTGAGTGTAACATGGCCCAAAAGCTTGAAGAGATTAGAGGAGGCGGTGGCTCTGTCAGGGTTGGGACTCAAGGAACAATAAGTTCCTTGATGAACAGGGAGCTCGAATCTTCGGGTTCATCATCCAGTAGAAGTCCTCGGTCAGCACTTGTCTCTAATGGTATTACTCTGAAGCTAAGGAAATCAATGGATGAAGCGCAGAGCAGTGGCACGAGCAGCAGTATGAATCCTAGAAGCCCAGTTCAGCACCGGGTTCCAGTCCCGGGCTCCACCACTCCCAAGCGACAAAAGCAAAAGGTGGCCCTTGAGGAAGCAAGCAGTAGTAGAGATGGAAATGTTGCGAGAAGTCCAGAGTTCCCGT
Organism: Persicaria maculosa; assembly: GCA_963922045.1. NCBI lineage: Eukaryota > Viridiplantae > Streptophyta > Magnoliopsida > Caryophyllales > Polygonaceae > Persicaria > Persicaria maculosa. The sequence continues at coordinate 69,371,808 of OY998253.1, read as the reverse complement.
GGAAATCAAGGATCCACAAAAGAGCACATCAGGTTCCAATGCTTGATTCAGAAAACATAGCCTTGGATAAGACGCCTAAGCGAGAAAAGCCAGCTAGGAAAGTATCTATAGTCGAAGTTGTGGACACAAAATGTGGAGTTCCTGCTGGCTCGCTATCTAACCGACTTAAGAAGCTCGGCTTCTCAAAGCTATCTCAGAGCATTGTCTAAGCTTACCAATCCTCTAGGTATGAACTTCAAGGTTCATTATAACTAGTGGGTGGACCTTAGCTCCTATGTTTAGATTACTAATCACAATTTCGAGGCTTTTGTTGGAAATGTCCAGATTGAGGCTTGTAATAACTGTTTTTCATATTACGAGTGTTTCCCGATCCTTGGCAGCCCGCTTGTGCGCAGAAGTAATAGAGGTCTGTTCAGTATGTAATGTGATTTGTTAATTACCTTGTGGTCTGATCATGTTTACTGTTTAGTTTGGATTGAAGTATAGCAGGTTCAGTTCAGATGGTGTAAAGCAATAAGGCCTTATGGTTTGATCTGTTTTCTGTTAGAATTAGGCTTCGTTTGCATTACCTTTACTTATGCATTATAATGCATTATGGTCTACCAAGTTTAAGGACTTGTTTGGATCTTTTCTTGTAAAACTAAAAAGTGGTATCTCACTTTCTTTTGACCGGCCCTTCAACTTCATCTGCTCATGTCGACTGCCACTTTCCCCCCACCCTTGATTGAGTTGAATCAATGTTGCTTCCTAGCTAGATCTACAACCTCTACTCCACACCCATCATCTCCTCTTTCAATTACATAATTTAAGGTTCAATTTCATGAGTTGCAACTAAACTAATTCCATTCAAAGAAATTAGGGTTATGCTTTTGATGAATAGAATTGGGGCTTTTCACCAAAAATCTAAATAGAGGGAAAGCGACAAAGAAAAGAGAGGTGAAAGGTGGCATCGGATGCCGGCGAGGTCGAGATCGATGCCTGTGAAAGTGCGGCGAAACTGAACGGGGTGAAAGATGGGAGGTGGTGGAAGCGATGACTTCATAGGTCGCCGGATTTCTCCAGACTAGTGTGCATCGACGATGGCGATAATTTTCAAGAAGGGAGGCGGTGCTTATCGGTGATGGTGGATCTGTAGAAACTTCATCCCCAAATAATTAAAGAGGGAGATAGGGGATGATGGAAAAGAGAGCAGAAAAGGGTTTCTCCAAACAAAACAGTACATATAATGCATAATGATTCATTATAACACATAATGAATGGCTATGCAAACGGAGCCTTAGTGATCAGTTTTTTATATTTGTATTGATGCAGGCCTTTGCTGAATCCCATTTGGAATTTGGTTTTAGCATTTGATTATGTAACGTGGCTCCAAACTGTCACAAAGATCCTAGGCGAGCGAGTGAAACTGGTTATTGGTGATCTGGTTTCGGATAGTCATGGGACCAAATGTGCTTCTCCGAGGTGTCTGAACAAGGCGGACTTGCAAAAGGCCTATGATTGCATTATCAGCTGAAGTTACTTGGAAGCCGCTCTAAATCGCTTCCAATTTCCTTGCCACCATGTGATGATGCTTATGGAGTGTCTTCGACTTCTTTCTCAATCCTTGTTGATGGTGCTCCATAGGAGGTCTTAGGCATCTCTATAATAGAGAGTGTATGAGGGTATTTTGGTAAATTGCTTTAATTGTGTATAAATACCCGATTACACCAGCAATTGCAAGAACAAGTTGGTATAATCAGAAATTCTGTTACAACAACCTCTTCTTCCTTCTTTGTTCTTCTGAAGTTCATCAATGGAGGTCTCTTCCTAGGCACTTCGAACAATCGTTCAAGTGTTTTTCATGGTATCAGAGCGCACGGGAGAGAGATCCTTGGCGCATCAGTAATCGAAGAAGAACAGCAAAGCTTGGTAGCAATGGAAGAAGTCAGAGATCCGATTCCTGGAGAAATAGGAAATGGTGTCGGAAGCAACAGTATGAATGATCCGCTAGGTCTGACTAACTCCGATCATCCTGGAGCAAAGCTCGTCGCTAATTCATTCAATGGATCCAAGTTTTTGAGTTGGAGCAGAGGAGTAAAAATGGCATTAGGAGCCAAATTCTAGGTCGCGTTTATGTGTTTTTCATGGTATCAGAGCGCACGGGAGAGAGATCCTTGGCGCATCAGTAATCGAAGAAGAACAGCAAAACTTGGCAGCAATGGAAGAAGTCAGAGATCCGATTCCTGGAGAAACAGGAAATGGTGTCGGAAGCAACATTATGAATGATCCGCTAGGTCTGGCTAACTCCGATCATCCTGGAGCAAAGCTCGTCGCTAATTCATTCAATGGATCCAACTTTCTGAGTTGGAGCAGAGGAGTAAAAATGGCATTAGGAGCCAAATTCAAGGTCGCGTTCATCGATGGAAGTTCTCTGGAAGAAAATGTGACGCCGGAGGATCTTCCAAGGTGGAAGAGATGCGATTATATGGTTCGATGCTGGATATTAAACTCCATGACTGCTGAGATCTCAGAGGGATTCATGTATACAGATTCGGCAAAGGAGCTTTGGGATGAATTGATGGAGAGATATGCTCAGACAAATGGTCCGCTTGGGTATCAGCTAAAGAAAAGTTTGAGCAATCTTGAACAGGGAACAATGTCTGTTGGAGATTACTTTGGGAATTAAAGAAATTGTGGAACGAGATTTTGAGCTGGGAAGGGGTTACAAAATGCACATGTGGTGCAATCGGAAATTGTACTTGTGATATGGTCAAGAAATTGGCAGAAATTGAAAACAAGAATAAGTTGCTTCAATTCCTCATGGGATTGAATGACACATATGATAGTGCCAGGAATCAGATTCTTGCTATGGAGAAAATGCCAACAGTCAAGAAGGCATATTCTCTAGTGTATTAAGTCGAAACTGCAGGTGGAGAGAACAAATCCGCAGGTTCACAGGACATCAATGCTTTCTCTGTGAATAAATCATCTAGCTCCAAGAAACAGCCTAAGAAAGACAATGCAGACAAGCTATGCAGTCACTGTGGGATGCAAGGTCATACAGTGGATGGTTGCTTCAAAATCATAGGGTATCCCGATTGGTTTAAGGATCCCAAAGGAAAGAAGGCCATGAAAACTGCAGCAGCTGTATAAGGGATGTTTGAGTCTCCTCTAGATGTTGATGTTTTTGCAGATCAGGGATTTGAGATTGATTTGGTCATGGCAAACGACATATATCAGCAGGTCTTGAAGGCTATGAAAGAGAAGGCTCATTTAGCATCCACCAACAGTGCAGGTATAATCTCTGCTATGAATTCCTTTAGGAATAGCAAGGATTATGATTTGTCTTAGATAATTGACTCAGGAGCTTCAGATCTTATGACCTTTAATGATAAGTTCTTAAGGTCTAGACGCATGCTTAATAGACCTGTGAGTATTTGTCTGCCTGATGGTACCATTAAGAAGGTCCAAGAAGTAGGGGATATTGAACTGATGCCAGGTCTTAAGTTGCAAGATGTGTTCTATGTTCTTGAATTTAAAGCCAATTTGCTATCAGTAGGGAAACTGATTGACCACACAAGTGTTGATGTGAAGTTCACAAAGTCTAAATGCTTCTTTCAGGCCCCTGATGATGGTCAGAATTTGTTGATAGCTGAGAGAATTCCAGGACAGCTGTACAGGGCTCAATTATAGTTGCTTGGAGGATTTGAAAGCTGGAGCAATGCTGTGAAGAAATTTCAAGATAATGCATTGTTTTGTAATAAAGTCAGTCATGTGCAGCTTTTACATGACAGATTAGGACACATTTCCATTTCCAAATTAAGACATGTGGTTGGGACCACTGTGCCAAATGGTGAAACTTTGTTTTGCGAAACATGTGTGATGGCAAAAATGCATTCATTTCCTTTTGATAACAGTACTGCTATTGCTACAAAGAAATTTGGATTGATCCATGTGGACCTTTGTGGACCATATAGAACTCCTAGCTATAATGGGGCCAAGTATTTTGTCACGCTGGTTGATGATTTCAATCAGTAGAGGAGTATGGGATTTCTTATTACCTGACAAACTGCAAGTTAGCAAGGTGGTATGTGATTTCATTACCATGGTTGAAAGGCAGTTTGAAGCTATTGTCAAAGTCATTAAAAGTGACAATGGTACTGAGTTCTTTGGGTGCAAAGAATTTTTTGTCAAGAAAGGCATTGCTCACCAGTTGGATGGGCCTTTTGTTCCCCAACAGAATGGAAGGGTGGAACGAAAACACAGACATCTCCTTGAGACAGCTAGAGCCATTAGATTGAGAGCTCATTTGCCAATTGGTTTCTGGGGTGATTGTGTGCTGGCAGTTGCACATCTCATCAACCTGATGCCTTCTGCAGTTCTCAAATGGTCAACACCCTTTGAAAGATTGTATGGTCTGCCCCCTAACTATGATACACTAAGAGTGGTTGGTTGTTTATGCTTAGCTCTCATTAAGGGGCATAGCAAGGATAAACTAGCACCTAAAGCAAGGAGATGTGTTTTCTTGGGAAATCCGAGGGGTCAAAAAGCCTACAAGGTCAATGATCTTAAGGAAAAGAAAGTTGTGATCAGTAGGGATGTGGTCTTCTGTGAATCCACTTTTCCCTTTGCTCCTTCTACCATAACCCAGTCCTCACCCTCTCCTTCCTCTGATCATCTTCCCCTTGTTAACCCTGCACATCATCCTGACATTTTACCACAAATAGAATCTACTGATAGGTCCCCACCACCTAACTCAGAGCCTTCTCTACCACCACAAATAGCACCTGATTCTGTGCCATCTATTGGTAGCTCAGAATCCTCTAATCCTACTAATCCCCTTTCCAATTCAAATATTCATCTCCCTTCCACATCATCTTCTTCATCCAGTCCCAATGATCTTCCTTCTATTCGAAGATCACTCAGAAATATTAAACCTCCCAAGTTCCTACAGGATTTTATTTGCCCCACAACCTCTTCCATTTCAAACTCCTTTATGGTCACAAGCCTTGATGATCATGCTTATTATCCAGAAGATTATGTTGTGTCCCTTTATCAAGTGTTGTCTCTCAAGGAACCTCTCACTTACAAGCAAGCAAAATCTGATCCAAGATGGGTTGATGCTATGCAGAAAGAGATTAAGGCTCTTGAAGACAATGATACATGGGTCCTTACTCATCTTCCTCCAGGGAAAACTGCCATTGGATGCCGATGGGTTTACAAGATAAAGTTCAGATCTGATGGGAGTGTGGAAAGGTTCAAAGCTTGTCTTGTCACTGTTCTAAAAATCGCGCCTAGGCGCCGCCTGGGCACCGCCTAGGCGCTAGACGACCCCCTCCGCCTAGAGCTAAATGGCCGCCTAAGCACGCCTAGGCGTCCGCCTTGACCGCCTGGAGACCGCCTAGGCGCTAGGCGGCCCCTCACCGCCTAGGATCCGCCTAGCGCTTTTTAGAACACTTGTTGCTGATGGACGGTTTTTAGTCGCGTAAACCGTATCAAAATAAAACTCAAACCTACAAACTAGTATAGCAAGTAAGTAAGAGGTCGATCCCACAGAGAATCAAGTATTTCTCAGCAAAGTGTATTTAACAATTAGTAGAAAGGGGGGGTTTTGGTTGATTGAAATAAGAAAGAAAACAAAATAAACTATAAACAGATTGATGCAAAACAATTTAGAGAAGATCGATCTACCTACAACTATCCACTTCATTTGGTTGAATTGATATTGTAACTTCATCATGTCCTTTTAGTCTTCCTATGAATGCCCTTGTCCCGACCTAATATAGTTACTAGTCCAATCAGTCCTAGAAACCCTTATCAATCGAACAGTCCCTAAAGAAGGATTTAACCCAATTGATAGCTTTAAGTTCAGAGATTAACCAAGGTATTTGCAGTCCCTAAAGAGGGATTTAACAACACATCCAACTTCCTACCCATCCAATTAGTTCAATCAGCCCTAAAGGGATAAGTTTGCTACTTGGGTTAAGGTTCACAATCAGGAATCTACAACACCCTAGCAATTGAATTGATCTAACTAGTTGGCCAGACAAGATAGAACAAAACAATAAACAATCAAGCATAAAGAAGTTGAAGCATTCAATATAGGAAATAAGGAACAAGATTCAGAAACTCACAATCAATCCAAATAAAGCTTCAAATTGCAAGTAGAACAAAGAGTGTTTACCCGCCCATGGCGAACATCGCTCTCTCTCCAATTGTCTGATAGAACGTAGAATAGAATAGAAGTGAAGTAAAAATAACTAAATTTGGCCTTATAAAACATCCAAAGTCGGCCATGAACCAAAACAAAAGCATCTAGGGTTTTTAGTAATCAAAACGCAGCGTACTGGCGCTGATGGCAAATGCGGCGGCCGTCGCATGGATGCTGCGGCCGCAGCATCAGCATTTCCTCGCTGCGACGGTACTGGCGGCGGCCGCTGCACACCATGCGGTGGCCGCTGCATCGGTCTTTTCCGGAAAATCCGTCTCGAATTTGCTCTTCTTATCAACAGGAAAGTTGTAGTTCTCTGAAAGAGCTTTCCAACGCATGGTCATAATAATCAATCGGACAACCGAGGCCTCCAGAAAGTGCAAAACAAGTTCAGCATGTCTGACGACAACTTCTGCAGACTTGTTATTCGTTTATGTCCGCTTCTTCTTCTCAGGACCTCTTGAGATCTTCATGTATGCTTCTTCGATCAACTAGACATTCTCATCCAATGCGTTATCAACCCATTTATCCTTCTCGGATTCACAGTTACCTGAAATAATCAATAAAAACGTGTAGATTCCGACTCCACCAACATAGAAAGCAAATATGCAAATTCTACTTAAATCATGCATGATATGCATCTTAACTAAGCTAAATGCAACCTATTATGCCTACCTAAATGCGTTCTATCAAATCCCCCCACACTTAAGCTTTTGCTTGTTCTCAAGCAATGAAAAAACAAATATAGAATTAATCATCCCACAAATAAGATCTTCATGCTATTGTTTTAGAAAAGCAACATCAAGGAATAGGAGCCATGAATAAAAGAACAAATATCCTAGCAAATATATAAGCGATCCAATAGTAAAAGCAAATTTAATCCAACCTCACCGGGATGATGTGTTTCACTCAAATTCCCATGTGTTTAGTCTTTAAAGTCCAACTCTCAACTCAATCCAAAATGCTCTATACACCGTGAAAGTCATCACTTGCAAACAACATCATGAGGACTTTTTATAGGGTAGTAATGGGGATTTGGTAGGAAAATAAGACATGAGAAATATTTAGGCTTGTGGTGCTAAAAATCCGGGAAAAAGGAACAACAACCAACCAGAACAACATCAAAACTTCCATACTTCACAAATCATTCTAATAACATAAACTCCAATACACATCAATAAGCACTCTTCGATTTCAATAGCCATACAACTCATGCATTTTTTTCCATTATGATGACTTTTTTTTTTATGCTTACTTTTGCCCCTAGGTGAATTTTATCCTCCCTAGGTCCAAGCTTACTAGACTTTTACTCCTAAGTGAATTTTATCCTCCTTAGGCCCCTAGTAATAAGTCATCTCTATTATGCAAGAAGGGTTACCTTATTTTGGCTATGCTTCTCGCAATGCACAACCATACATACATCATATCCACTCAAAGAAACTCCAACATAAAGATTTTTCACCAATTCTCCTCCTAATTCCCGGATAGGGTTAGGCTAATCATTGGCTATGATATATTTTTGTGGAGCTATCAAAAAGAATAGGCTTTAAGGCTCAGATGGGCTTCAAGCAAAGGATAATGCAAAGGGTAGATAAGGTATAATATGGCTAAAGAAAACATGCCTCAATCATTTGAAATTCACAAGCAACAAACATGTGCAATACGGTATTGAAATAAGAAGCATATGGAGAGTATAATCACACAATAAAAGCAAAAGGGAATAATATGTAAAGTCCCTATAAGGCCAAAACAAACTCACAAGGGTTATATTTTTTTAGATTTCAATTAAACCTCAACTATGAACCATACTTGCTCAATTATATTCTCAAATCATGCTCCAAAAATCATTTTCAAGCAATTCAATCAAATCATGGGATTTATGCATTAAGATCATAAAAATAAATTAGAGGACAAACTAAACCAAGATGGGTATCTTTAATAACACCTAAATGCAATGCATGATATTTTTGTGATTTTTTTTCAAATGTGATATATGAGTAAAAATAAATATGAAAACATAAATAAACATGATAACATAAGTAAACATGATATGCAAATTCTATTTATATGCAATGCAATCCCTCCCCCACACTTAAACCTTTCATTGTCCTCAATGAAACATAAAAGACAAAAAAAAAATAAAAACATAAAGGAAGAGATGAATGTAATACTCACAATGTGGTGGATGGGTCTCTATAGGTCGGATCTGAGGGTTTCGGTGGCCTTTCCTGAAAGCTTAGTCTATCCCAAACCAAAAACAACTATCTAATGCCTAATGAAAAACCTAATTTATTGAAAAGATAACTAGCTAACTAGGAATTGAAATAACTAAAACTTACCTCAGGTTGCCTCCCGAGAAGCGCCTTTCTTTAATGTCATTGGCTTGACTTATTCTCAATCTCAAGATCTTATCTATCAGACATCGTCAATGCCCTCAGTAGCCTATCATATTCCTGTGCACACATCTTACAAAAGACATCATAGCACGATAAATTGAAAGCATAAAATGTGGAACTCAAGAACCCTTTCAATCTATCAAAGAGTCTAGCATGACTCTCTGCAAAAGGAATATGATACCACCAACAAAGTTCTGCTGGTGACTTTTCAAAATAGCAATCAAAAGGATCAACATAATCACCATTACCTTCCAAATTGCAAAAGTTTACCTTTATTACCTCTTGCGCCTCAGCTGATGGCTCTAGACTTGGTTCATCAATGGGAAAGCTCAGAATGGATGTTGCAGATGGATTAGGAGACATATCACATGTAACCTCATGCGTCGACTCATGAGATTCCAAGTCAGGAAGCACTAGACCCTCTCCTCCATCGTCGAAGACACTATCGTTGTCTGCAACCAATTCCTCCTCATTCGGCATGTCATTGTTGTGTTGAAACCACATAGGAGGGAATGAACTAAGTGTAATGACTTCTATAGGATCTTCCATTCTTGCATCCTTTAAAGACTCAAGGGTTGGTGGGGTGGGTTTCTCAAAATCAAGGGAAGAAGACGTCGATGGGGGCTCATTAGTAGCAGTGCGGCGATCGCCGCCCTCTTGCGGCGGTTGCCGCTCCTCAGAATTTTCACCCTCCGTTACGACTTCAACTCCTTCTTCTAAGCCCCTTTCCTTCTCACGTTTTTCACTTAAAATTTGAATGAGTTTGTTCATCTGATTCTCCAAGTTCTTACTGCTCTCAGCTTGCTCTTGCAACACTTGTGTAAGGCTATGGAATTGATCCTCTAGGTATGTGACAGAGTTCTCCATTGACGGAGGAGACGTGATGAGAAATTCTTCTTGTGCAACATGATAATCCATATAACAGAAAAAATCCCACAACCCCGACAATCCTCCTAACCGTTTCAGGCCTCCGTTACTCAGGTTCTCAGCAAGCGCTCGTGTCTCAACAGTCATCCCATCAATTATGCACATAATCATATCCCGGATGCTGAATTGATAACCCCATGAACCAAGGTCGTCAACATACTCATGCAATCTCCTGAAGTATTGGTGAAAGTTCTCACCTTCAAACTGCGCTAATCTCAACATCTTGAAAAAGTTAGTAGCAAGGATGTTGTGAACCGTAAGATAGGTTCACAACAAAGTTAAATATATGCACAAAAATCAATAAATACACAAAACAAAGAAATAAACTTGAATCCCCGGAAACGGCGCCAATTTGATGGACGGTTTTTAGTCGCGTAAACCGTATCAAAATAAAACTCAAACCTACAAACTAGTATAACAAGTAAGTAAGAGGTCGATTCCACAGAGAATCAAGTATTTCTCAGCAAAGTGTATTTAACAATTAGTAGAAAGGGGGGGTTTTGGTTGATTGAAATAAGAAAGAAAACAAAATAAACTATAAACAGATTGATGCAAAACAATTTAGAGAAGATCGATCTACCTACAACTATCCACTTCATTTGGTTGAATTGATATTGTAATGATATGGTCTATTTTAGTCGTATAATTGCATATTAGATTAGGTCATTTTCTTGCATATTTTACATATTTTATAGTTAATTTGTTATTATTTAGTTTTCGGAGTCTACACCCGTGTTTTATTGATTTCAGGCATTTTGGAGCGAATTATACGAGATAGGGCCGAGTTATTCAAATGGAAGATTGGGCCGAGCTACTCAAAGTATACGAGAATGGGCTGATGATGTGAATTCATACGGAAGAGGCGGAAGAAGCCACACGGGCCCATGACTTGGAACTAATTGAAGTGTTGCTTCGTATTATTGATAGACTATTAGATATAATAATATTATATAGATTAGGTTTTGCAATATACTTATATGTCATACGTTCATACTATATATTGAATTCATACGGCAGAAACCGTAAGCCGTGTTCACGTAGACAGAACCGTGGCCGACTAACGTTTTAACCCTAAACCCTTATTATGTTTTGTCTTATTTTTATGGACATCTAAATTCTCCCGTTTCGTCTATGGATTGAAGCTTTGATTTGATAAAGTTGTGAGATTTATATTCTTGTTCTATTCCTATTGATTCGTATTGATTCTTTTGCGAATATTGTTGATTTCTTCTAGTCCGTACAACTAGTTGAGATTATTGCTAGGATTTTGTAGATTCCTCGTAGCGAACCTTAATCCATAGTAGCAATCATGCCTTTTTAGGACTCGTAGGTCTAAACTGGTGTGTAGAGAATCAATTACATGTTGAATGATGACTCGTAGCTTGGTGTTGCATGTATCCTGGTTAATCCTTAATCTTAATGCTACTATTAGGTTGAATCTTCACCGTGTTAGGGTTATCTAATTAGTAAGGGTTACTAGGACTCGTAGGACTAGTAATTTACACAAGATCAGGACAGGAACAATAATAGGATGAAAAGAGAACTTGAAGAAGAATCAAGGATCAACTAGTCAAATTAAAGTGGATGTTTATAGATGAAACTATTTTCTCAATTGTTACCTCTATTAACTTGTTTATAATTTATTTTATCATCTTCAATCACCAAAACCCCTCTTTTGTCTTAATTGGTAAATAGACTTAACTTAGGAATAACTTGATTCTCTGTGGGATCGACTCGTGCTTACCACGCTACATTAGTTAGTAAGTTCGAATTTATTTTGATACGGTTTAGGCGACTAAAAACCGTCTATCATGTAACCTCCTCTTGTCCTTTTAGTCTTCCTATGAATGCCCTTGTCCCGACCTAATATAGTTACTAGTCCAATAAGTCCTAGAAACCCTTATCAATCGAACAGTCCCTAAAGAAGGATTTAACCCAATTGATAGCTTTAAGTTCAGAGATTAACCAAGGTATTTGCAGTCCCTAAAGAGGGATTTAACAACACATTCAACTTCCTACCCATCCAATTAGCTCAATCAGCCCTAAAGGGATAAGTTTGCTACTTGGGTTAAGATTCACAATCAGGAATCTACAAAACCCTAGCAATTAAATTGATCTAACTAGTTGGCCAGACAAGATAGAACAAAACAATAAACAATCAAGCATAAAGAAGTTGAAGCATTCAATATAGGAAATAAGGAACAAGATTCAGAAACTCACAATCAATCCAAATAAAGCTTCAAATTGCAAGTAGAATGAAGAGAGTTTAGCCACCCATGACGAACATCACTCTCTCTCCAATTGTCTGATAGAACGTAGAATAGAATAGAAGTGAAGTAAAAATAACTAAATTTGGCCTTATAAAACATCCAAAGTCGGCCATGAACCAAAACAAAAGCATCTAGGGTTTTTAGTAATCAAAACGCAGCGTACTGGCGCTGACGGAAAATGCGGCGGCCGTCGCATGGATGCTGCGGCCGCAGCATCAGCATTTCCTCGCTGCGACGGTACTGGCGGCGGCCGCTGCACACCATGCGGCGGCCGCTGCATCGGTCTTTCCCGAAAAATCCATCTCGAATTTGCTCTTCTTCTCAACAGGAAAGTTGTAGCTCTCTGAAAGAGCTTTCCAAGCATGGTCATAATAGTCAATCGGACAACCGAGGCCTCCAGAAAGTGCAAAACAAGTTCAGCATGTCTGACGACAACTTCTGCAGACTTGTTCTTCGTTTAGCTTCGCTTCTTCTTCTCAGGACCTCTTGAGATCTTCATGTAAGCTTCTTCGATCAACTAGACATTCTCATCCAATGCGTTATCAACCCATTTATCCTTCTCGGATCCACAGTTACCTGAAATAATCAATAAAAACGTGTAGATTCCGACTCCACCAACATAGAAAGCAAATATGCAAATTCTACTTAAATCATGCATGATATGCATCTTAACTAAGCTAAATGCAATCTATTATGCCTACCTAAATGCATGCTATCAGTTGCTAAGAGGTACAATCAGATCAAGGGTAAGGACTTCAAACACACCTTTTCCCCAGTTGCCAAGTTCACTACTGTACATGTGTTGATTGCTCTTGCCACCTTCAAACGTTGGCCAATCCACCAACTTTACATAAATAATTCTTTCCTTCATGGATTCATTGAAGAGGAAGTGTTTATGAAGGTTCCTGATGGCTTTGATAAAGATGCTACTGATCAAGTTTGCAAGCTAAAACGCTCATTATATGGCCTGAAACAGGCATCCAGGCAATGGAACATCGAACTCTCTAAGTTCCTTTTGAGCAAGGGATTTGTTAAACCCTGCTATGATTTTTCTCTCTTCATCAAGTTGGTTCCTGAAGTTATTGTTGCAGTGCTAGTGTATGTAGATGATCTTCTCATCACAGGGGACAATCAAGCAGAAATTTGTTCTCTTAAAGAAGCATTGCATACACAATTCACCATCAAGGATCTGGGTGAAGTGAGATACTTCCTGGGATTAGAGGTGTCTAGGACTGATCATGGTACATTGCTGAACCAAAGGAAGTATGTCTTAGACATACTACAGGACACCCAGATGGAGGATTACAAGTCGGCTTCCTTTCCTCTTCCTCGTGGTCTCAAACTTACAATCAATGAGGGTTCCTTCCTGGATGAACCTGAGAAATACAGGCGTCTGGTGGGTCGTCTCCTATACCTCAACATGACTCGTCTTGACATATCCTACGCCGTGCAACACCTCAGTCAATTCATGGGAGACCCTCGGCTTCCTCATTGGCAAGCGGCATTGCACCTTGTAAGGTATCTAAAGGGTACATTCAACCTGGGATTATTATACCCAACTGATAATTTCATCCGCCTTCCTTCTGTGATTCGGATTGGGGAAACTGCTTGTTTACTGGAAGATCACTAACGGGTTTCTGCAATTTTCTGGGCAAGGCTCTTGTTTCATGGAAAACAAAAAAACAAACCACCGTCTCCAAATCATCAGCAGAGGCCGAATACCGCAGCATGTCTAAAACTGCAAGCGAATTGGTGTGGCTTGATTCGATATTGGAGGACTTCCGAATCTCGGTTCCCAAACCAATTGTGCTTTAGTGCGACAACAAAGCCGCCATTCACATAGCAGAGAATCCGGTCTTTCATGAACGGACCAAACACCTTCGCCTGGATTGTCACTACATTCAGGAAAAGCTCACTGATGGGTTCCTACTTCCTTCACATATACGCACCAGCTTGCAGCTTGCTGATATCCTGACCAAACCATTAGGAGCTGATCAACACTCCTTATTAGCTTCCAAACTGGGCTTGGTTCACTCATCAAGCTTAGCTTGAGGGGGGAATATAGGGAGTGTATGAGGGTATTTTGGTAAATTGCTTTAATTGTGTATAAATACCCGATTACACCAGCAATTGTAAGAACAAGTTGGTATAATCAGAAATTCTGTTACGACAACCTCTTCTTCCTTCTTTGTTCTTCTGAAATTCATCAATTGAGGTCTCCTCCTAGGCACTTCGAACAATCGTTCAAGTGTTTTTCAATCTCTGTGTCTTATGCAAGGAGACTTGGATTCGGGTAGCCTCGTTAAGAGATGTTTAGAGGAGTTCTTTGAGGATTCCACTCTAGAAGCAAACTCCGCCAAGAGCTCCATACAACTTTGTTGCTGGGCCATTCAGAAGAGGATTGATGCAGTTGTGGCTTCTCTTCAGTCTCAAAGGGTGTCGGTTGCTGTGTTCAGTCATACGATCGTGAAGATTGAGGAACTTTGTTCTTCAGTAATCAGCAACATCAAATGGACGAGTAGATACATTTTCTTCCTTTTTTTTTAATACAAGGCAAGGATTTGAGGGTGGCCAACCGTGGTTGTTCCACCCCCCAAGAGCATCCTGACGGATGAAAACATCGACCTCAACTGGAGCGTGTTCCTCAACGAAAGACGAAGTGAGGCCCAGTTACATTTCCTTCCTTTTGATGGATGTCAAGGGTTTTTGAGGTTTTACTCAGCCTTTGTCTATTAATTTCATCTTATAATATATTAGCATCAATATAATTTAACAAATGACCTCCATATTAATTAACCCCATGTACGTTACACAATCCAATATTTTTTTTTGATTAAGTAAAAATTCAGTTGGAAAACCTAACCGGGCGCATCCTGACGGATGAGATCAAGAAGATCTGGATGTTCTTCTAGTGCCAACCCGTTAACAGAACGGCCAAGGTGTGCAACCTTGTCAACCGTTCTGTTACCCTCACGGGGCACAAAAGAAAATGAGATATCATGAAAAGACCTAAGAAGTCCTTTGACATCACCCAGAATTAATTCAATTTCCCAGGGACAAATACCACTTCCCTTTAGATGATTTATTAGCAGTTGAGAATCTCCTTCAATCACTAGTTTAGCGTAATTGTTGATTGTAGCACATACTACTCCTTCTCTTAAAGCAATTGCCTAAGCCAGAATGGGATTTTGTTTCCCAATGGATTTATACCCCAGATTAACGACCTTTCCATCGGAATTCCTAATTACAAATCCAGAGCTTGCTTCCCCTAAGAAATCTACTGCTCCATCAAAATTGAGTTTCATATATCCATTATTAGGTTTTCTCCATTTGACTTTCTTCATGCTTACCTTCCCCTTTTTCTTCCCCGACACTCCATTATCCAGATTTGCATCTTCCTTTTCCTCCCTTTGAGCACTTTCCCATCCTTCTCTTACAGTTTTAATAAAGAAGTGTACCTCCGAATATGTTGGCGTTTCCATTCCTCTAAAAATCATTTTGTTCCGAAAGTACCAGATGGACCACCATTTTACAACCATTTCTTCCTTTTCTGTGGGTGTTAATACCTCTCCTAGTTTTTCCATTATGACATTGCCCTTTACCGATGTTGTGTTGATATTATTAATGATCCTAGAGCATTTGCTAGTTTGCAGAAGATGGTTTTGCCCGAATGGACATTTGACAAACAGATGGACCTCGTCTTCCCAATTTGCACCACAGAAGCAACAATCATTTGGGATGGCCACTCCCCTCTTTCTCAATCGATCTCTAGCTGGTAGGCCATTCTGGGCAATTTTCCATAGAAAATTCTTAATCTTAGGAACTGTATTTACTTTCCAAATCCAATTAGAAGGGTCATCACTAAATGAGTCTTGGTTCATAAGAAATCTTACTGCACTAGCGATGGTAAACCACCCCTGCTTATCATGGTGCCAGTAAAGTCTGTCAGACATCCTATGGACAGGGAGAGGAAAGCAAAGAACTCTCTCCACCCACTCCCTTCCAAGAGCATTGAATAACCTATCTCTGCACCAGACACCATTTTGTATGAAATTACTTACTTGAGCATCCTCATCTTTAATTGTTATATTATCTATGCATTTGATTAGGGGTTTGTGAAAGACCCAGGTATCCTTCCAGAACTTAACTGATTCTCCATCTCCGATTCCCCAAACAAGGCCTTCCTTGAATTTGTCAATTAATCCAGAAGCATTCCTCCATTGCCAGGAGGCATTGTTAATCTTTCTGTAATTTAGGATATCATTTTGTTTTAAATATTTGTGTCTAATAATACGAACCCATATATTTTCTGGTTCAGCTAATGTTTTCCACAAGAGTTTCATCTGAAGAGCCTCGTTCATTATTCGTGATTTTCTAATATTCAGGCCCCCTTTCCTTTTCGATCTACACACCTTATCCCAGCTAATTAGTGGTTTATGCTGCAGGTCTTTATTCCATAAAAAAGTTCAATTAATCTGATCTAGTTCATTATGAATTGAAGCTGGAATAATAAAACTTTGCATAGCATAAAGAGGTTTCGATGAAAAATTCGAGTTTATCAGAATCGATCTACCCTGTTGCGATAGGGAGTTCGCTTTCCATTTAGAGAGCCGAGTTTTCGTTTTGTTAACTATATCTTCAAATGTGTGTTTATTTACTCTCCCATTGATGATAGGACATCCTAAATATTTTTCCATTGCCCTTGTGTGTGTCATTTGTAGCGAATTTTCTAGCAACTGAATTCTAGTCCCATGAACTCTCCTAGTCGTCTGGAATGAGGATTTATGATAATTAACTATTTGCCCAGATACCCTACAGTAGTCCTCTATTACAGATTTAACATTCTGACTGGCCTCTAGCGTTGCTTTGGCAAAGACGATTGTATCATCAGCAAAGGCTAGGAAAGGGATTTTCGGACCGCGGTGCCCAAAGTTAAACCCAATTTTGCTTTGTGGGGCCATAGAAGCCTGTTGTAGCTGTCTTGTTAGAACTTCCGCACCAAGAAAGAATAAGAACGGAGAGATGGGATTGCCTTGTCGGATACCTCTGGTAGGATAGAAGAGTTCGGTTGGGGTGCTATTTACCAGGACTGCGAAAGACACTGATGTGATGCATTCTTTTACCCAATTAATAAACCGTTCATGAAAGCCAAATCTTCTCAGGACCTCAAGAATAAATTCTCAATTAAGTCTATCTTAAGCTTTCTCCATATCAAGTTTGATCGCCATCCAACCTTCCAGTCTTTTCCGGTTTTTAAACGAATGGAAAATCTCATGCGCAATCAAAACATTATCTTGAATAACTCTATCTGCAACGAAAGCTCCTTGTAATGGGTGAACCAATTTGCCCATTACTCTCTTCAGACGTTCTGTAATGATTTTTGATATGATTTTGTATATCGTCGAGCATAAGCTGATAGGTCTGTAGTTATTTGTTGAGGATGGATTATCCACTTTTGGCAGTAACGTGATAAAAGTATGGTTAATTTGACGGAGAATTCTCCTAGAGTGAAAGAAACTCTTAACCGCTCTGATTACCGCGGGACCCACACTATCCCAGTAAGTTTTATAAAACTCTACCGAAAAACCATCCGGTCCTGGAGATTTATTTATCCCTAGACAGAAAACCGCATTTTTTATTTCATTGTTCTGAATTGGTTTAATAAGCTGTTCATTTTCATCCTTGGTGATTTCAGGCGTAATTAAATCCAAACTATTCATCCAATCAGTATTTATGCAACAGGCCTTTTTAAACCTTTTTTCAAAATCATTATGAATTTCTCTCTTGATATTTTCCTCCCCAAGAATTAAAGTACCTTCCGCGGAAGTAATGTGTCGTATAATCTTCCTATTTCGTCTGCCTGTGGCGACTTTATCGAAGTAACCAGAATTTGTGTTTGCTAGTTTAACATGTTTCGTCTTAGCTCTCTGACTCCAAAACATTTTATGAAATTTTATTAAAGCTTCTTTTTTCAGGATTAATCCTTTCTGCCTACTGGCTGCAATGAGATCAAAAAAATTACACAGCTCGCCTTGAACCGCTATTAGTTTTTCCTCAACCTCATTCAATTGTTGAAATATATTTCCAAAAGTCTTTTTATTCCAGGCCTTAATTTTAGCTTTTAGAATTTTAGTTTTAAACATTAACTGATACATCGCAGATCCTGCACAATTCGCCCTCCATGCCTGTTTGACAATCATTCTTAAGTCCTTCCTTTTGAGCCACATGTTTTCAAATTTGAACGGTGCAGCTTGTAAAGAAATATCTTCCGCGAAGGTCAGTGAGATGGGACAATGATCCGAAGAGAAGAAAGCATGGTGGGTTAAATGTATACTAGGGAATCGAGCCAGAATCCCGTTTTGAACCAAAGCCCTATCTAAGCGTTCATAGATGTTTTCTGGTCCTTCCTTCTTTTTTCTCCAGGTGAACCTGTTTCCGCTAAACGGTATGTCTATTAATTCACAACTATTTTTAATCTCATTTAACCTAATCAATCTGTTTAATGAAGCGTCAGCACCCCCTTTTTTGTCGTCGGTAGTTACAATATCATTGAGATCTCCTATGACTATAGTGGGTACCCTAGATGAGGTTATTAACATTACTATCTCTTCCCAAAACCTTGTTTTATCACATTCTTGAGCAGGGGCATACACAAATAGAATATGACACTCAAAATTCAGATTTGAGTTGCCATAATTTGCACAAATATAATGTTGACTATAGTGCTTCATTGATAAGGTTTCATGTGTCAAGCAATTTGATTTCCACATCACACTTATGCCTCCTGATTTACCCACAGCAGGCACCCAAATTGCTTCATCAAAACCTGCTGATCGCCAACATTTCTCCTCATGGATTTTGTCCGTCTTTGTTTCCATAACCGACATTACTTGAATTCTTTGCGTGTTACAAAAAGTACACAGTTCTGCCCAGAAGTTTGGTTTCCTAATTCCTCTCACATTCCAAGAACTAATTTTCATATTAACCTACAGTAATCCCTTGCCTTGAATAGGTAAATAGATAGATGAGTGGGGAGAACCCCTAAGTACAAAAGATATTAGACCAAACTATGGGTCTTATATAAAACGGGACTCGTATAAACCAACAATCCCTCTATGCACCCATAAAAAGAGACCCAATCGCTCAAACAAAAAACAATACAGACGAGCACCTTTCCCTAACAATATCGTCCATCGCCCCAATGAAGGACTCACACACCCCATAACTCTATACCCTCCTTCTAAACAGCCCCTACCATTACACTTTCTAATCTCGAAGAAGGTAAGTTCGCCACCGTATATCCTCTTGTGACTTGCATTTCCACATAGAGGATATACGAGACTTGCAACCTTCTACGATCTGAATAATATGAGAGTTAGGATTAAATGACTCTTTACAAAAAATTGCATTGTTTCTCGCTAACCATGTGAAATAGACTAACGCTTGAAATGCTAGGATCTTTGCTTGGAATTGTTGCGTCTTCCTCACCCTAGGTGTTGAACGAGAGAACCACCCAAGCCAATCTTCAATAGACCCCTCTCGAGAGCTCATTCCAGCCCACCGCATTACCCCCTGTTGGACCTGTTTGGTCTTACAACACTCAAACCACAAATGGTGCACACTTTCATCAGCCGTTTTGCACAAGGCGGACACCGCTGCTTCAGGGCCACACCAGTGCTTCGTTTTATCCCCGGTGTGCAATCGATTCCTAGCGGCAAGCCAGAGTATAAAAGCCCATTTTCTGCATTGAATACTCCCCCAAATCATTTGTCCCCATTCGACATTCTGCCCTTTCAACCTTAGCAGCTCATACAATCTGCTACAAGAAACGGACTCATTAGAGTCCAGTAGACAATCCAGCCGAGAGGAATCAAGACCAACAGCTTTCATGGAGACCTTCAGATCTTCCTTAGTGTCCACCACACTCTTCCACATCGAAGTATCATCCACCCTTCTCGCTGTCTCCCACACCCTATCAGATGTTAGGTGGTTCAAAGTGCACCAGCGGAGCCAAACACTCGGTTTCTGAAGGTACAGATCTATGAATAATTTACCCTGCACGCTCTTGTTCCAAGCAAGAACCTCTCTGATAGCAAGCCCCCCCTCAGAAAAAGGCTTGGTGACCTCCTCCCAAGCCACAAGATTTTTTCTCCCCTCCAATGTGCCCGACCACAAATATTTTCTGCACATACTTTCCAGCTTTGCAATGACACTCTTAGGCAATACTAATACCTGATTCCAAAAATTGTAGATGCCTCCACAAACCGATTTTAAAAGTTGAAGCCTGCCCGCATAAGATGCTTGCGAGCTGTCCATGATTGGATCACCAGGCCAAGCTTATCAATGAGAGGGCCAAACTGATGAACGATTACCTTTTTTGAGCTCGGCGGAATACCAAGGTACTTCACTGGAAATTCACCTCTGACAAAACCAAGCTGCTGTACAAACCTCTCAGCCATCGTGTCTTGCACCCCAGCTAGGTACACTGTACTTTTATCTATATTCGCTCTCAACCCCGAAAGTGAAAAGAATCTGTCCAAATAGGAATGCATAAGCTGTAGTGACCCAGAATCTGCATGACAGAACAACAGCAAATCGTCTGCGAAAGCTAAATGAACAAGCTGCGAATTCTTGCATTTCGGATGAAATCTGAACCGAGGGTTCTCCGAGGTTTGCTTGAGCATCCTACTCAATATTTCCATATAAAGCACAAATAGGTAAGGGGATAACGGATCCCCTTGCCTCAAACCCCTCTTCCCAGTAATCCCTTGCCCTGTTAGCTATGAAAGCTATATTTCCCAGAACTTGAATAGGTTTACACACTTCTTCAACTAGCCTTGTACACCTACAATTACAGGGTAATTTACATCCAAACGAAGTTTTATATATATGGTAAAAACCCTAGGATGATCATAGTTTCTCAATTCAGACATAGTAATCAACATAACCTTATTAGCCCAGAAGGAAACCGAAACCATTACCCCACATCCCTTGAGCTTATTAAGTTCGTTAGGGCAATATATGATAAGGTTTAAGAAGTTAGGGTGAGTTTGAAACAACCACAAGTCCAACCAACACTGACCAGACCCACGAAACAGAGCCAAACTATACGCCCAATAGCTAAAATAGATATATTTACTTACACATGCATAGCTGCACCTTACCTTACACACTTCACACCTGACTACAGCAAGATTATCCTTAACATAAACTACTTGACCCTTACATACCCTCATACAAGTGCTGCTATTGAAGCTTATTTCATCCCATACAGGGGCACCAAGGTACATTGAAAGCATAAGCGAGCTACTTGACATAACCTTACATAGAGATTGCTTACTACCCTTCCTTACATTCACATACCAACTGTCACAAGCAGACACACATTTATCTAAGCAATGAAGCAAATTCTTCTTACAGGGATAATGCAACCACACATCCCTTCATGCTTTCCACCCCCCAAGAAAACATGAAGAACCGTCCATTGTCGACTCACTCCTCATTCTTGCCCCTCTTGGAACTTCCTCCCATCAGTTTTGAACTAGAAAATTCACTATCCTCAACCCCGAGTTTACGTTTGCCAGACTCAGATTTGACCGACCCTTCAATACCCAGCCGCTCAAACCTCAAAGATGTCGAAGGCGAGCCAGAGGGAGCAACAAGAGGATCAAAGAAGCCGGAAGAAACGCAACCAGGTTAATTTACACAGATTTGGCAAAATAAACTCAGCAGAAGCAGGGATATCTTGAAGCATACGATTGAAATCCGCTTGAGTAAAATCCGCAGGAAAACCACTGAAATCAAGCATGTTTTCATAACTAACCTCCATTTCAAAAAGCTCTTCATCGTCGGCATCGTCGTACTCGGGGTCTTGGAAGACTGCTTCAATCAACTCATGGTTCACATCACCTGGGATTTCCTCAAGAGGGGCATCTTCATTCTCCACATCAAGGGCATCAATTTCCCCTTCAACCTCTTCCATTACAGGCGGAATAGGTTCCACCAAAGCCACATCATCACGCATTTGCTCTCCAATAATATCATTAGCAACTTCATCAACATTCACAACAACGCATTTCCACAGTTCAACCTTAGAGTGGTCGAACGAAGGAGGATGAAAAGGACAAGATTTTTTCGAAGCAACAGTAGTCCACTCACCTCCAACCTTGGAAGGTCCAGCCACTCCATGAGTCGCGACACCTCCATCCGGATTTCCACCCACCACATCCTCAGATGGTATGTTGCAGACCCTACGCTTCGGACAATGCTCAAAGTTATGATCAGCCGATCCACAACAGCCACAACCCTCAGGAAAATCCTCAAACCAGAGAGGAAAAGCCTCAAATTCACCCTTCTCATTGGGCACCATCATCATCTTACTAGGGATTTTCTTCAAATCCGTTTTGATGCAGATCCTAGGATAGCGGAGCCTAGTCCCGTTAGGGTTGAAGGCTGCCACCCTCAAGACCTCACCAACCTAGTTCTTCTCAATGATGGACTTTAGGATGGATTCACTTAGAAATTTTATTGGCAGACCAGGAATTCTCACCCATAAATCCATCTCCGTCACAGATTCGGACCAAGGATCGAAATCCTGCTTCCACGGACGCACCAGCATGAGTTGACCAGCCACATGGAAAGGCCTACCCTCCCACACTTTGTCACGATCCTCTTTCTTGTCAAACTTGAGCTCGAACCAATGGTTAGCCAGTGGAACCAATTGAAAGCCAACACTCAGGAACTTCCAGTCCATCTTGATTCGCTTTCGAACTTCTTTAGCTTCAATGGGATTCCCTACAATCGTTGCAAACAAGGATGTGTCAGCCAAGCACGAGATGTTCCCTTGCACATCCCCCTGGATTTCCATCAGCGACTGTGCATCAAGTTTGGACTTCTTCAGAAACCTGTCAATCTATTGTTGATTCACCCTTGGCAGACCAGCAGAAGAAAGAGAGATTCCCTCTACTGGGCAACCAATGGTGGGGTTTTTTGGACCCTTTCGGGCGGTTTTGGTAGGAGGAACGAGAGACTCGTCCTCCATGGCTTGTTTGCCCTTGTCCGAGGCGGACGAGGCCATAGCAATACAAACAAAAAGAAGAAAGTTAGAGCGATGGAAAAGGAGAGTTAGGGAGAAAATGCAGTAATAAATGAGTGTAAGGAGAAAATTCTCATACCAGATGTGCTTTATAAAGATGCAGGGAAGAGAAAACGAAGGCCAACCATCAATGGCCTTCAAATCACCATATCTCTGCTCCGAAATCAAGCAGCAAAGAACCATCAGAGCAAGCAACCTTCTCATTGGATAGAAATCATGAACAACCCCCCCTCCCCCCCCCCCCCCCCCAAGCTTGGAAGTCGTACTGCTACTCGTAGAGGATTAGGCCAAGGAGGTGGCCGAAATCGTAACACCTCAACCCAAAGATCCTTCCATCCTCTCACAAACTCGGATAGAGCATTTAATCCGAGGATCAGTTCGAATTGTACTATTCGATCGCATCTTATTCCCCGTCGAAGGTTTCCGATCTGAAAACCCAAACTCGCAAGCCAAGAGATAACACGTAATCTTTCAATTGGATCCTCAATCCAATTCTTCTCATCATTAATGCTTGAAGCAATAGAAATTACAGTGAAGATTTGACAGGAGATAAGATCTGAATCGGGGAAGCATGTGGGATTAGGTTTTCCCACAAAGAGATTTTCTTCAATTTGGGGGTTTGGAAAGGGGAAGGAAGAGCGCGCGTGCAGCGCGTTCATTTCGACTCGAGGGGGGTCTCGGCTTCTAAAGACAATCGTTACACAATCCAATATGTTTCAATTCCTTTGTTCTACTTCACTACTTCAGTCTCCATATAAATCGTATAATTAATTTGTTGCTTAGTCCGTCTCAAAATATAGATCGTTTTATTTTTTGATATACTTTTTAATAAATTAAATTTTTTATAAAACATTATTTTTTATATAATGTTTTTTTTAAAAAATATTATTTTAAAAAATTAATAAAAAAATTAATAAAAATTAAATGAACTATATTTTGAGACGGAGGAAGTATAGTACATCAAATATCATTTTTGTTCTACGTAAAAATGTTACTATATATTTATTATTGTGAATTAAATGCCCCTAAAATCTTTTATTTTTGATCGGTAAGTCAAGACTAATGTCAAGTAAATAAGTTCATATATCCTTGAATTGGTAAATAAAGAGCGGCCATTCCGGGGTTCGAATCGGAGACCTATGGGCACTACCTAAAAGTCGAGCCATTCCGGAATGGTTAATAAGTTCATAAATCCGTTTAAAAAAATAGATCGTTTATTATTTATACAACAACAACATTGTGTGGAGATAGCTTGTTGAGAGGTGTGATGAGCCCAAAAAAGTCCCACATCGAAAGTTGAGCATAATAAGCCTTAGTATATAAGTCGGTGAACTACTTCTACTATTATACTATTTGGTTTTAGGATAAACGTTACTCTTGTGTGCTAGACTACTAGTCCTAATGACACTCGTTTCCCCGCTAAAGGATAACCGCACAATTTCTAAAAGATTTAGGATTCTGTTGTCCGATAATAGTTGAAAGAGCTGATGCGGGCTTCACCTAAAATCGTTGGGCGATTTAAAGTCTCTTGAAACCCCTTCTTCGTGAGAGAGGGCCACGACAGATATTTCATTCCGGCCCTCACTATACTACTGATACAACACGGTTATTGAAACTATCGACGATGCTGGCAATGGGGATTTCGGTGACGAAATTGATCATTTTGACCACATCCCTGACTTGCTCCTGCTCCTCGTCTTCAAAATGGATTAATTAGTATGTGATTTCGTTGTATTTATCTTGGCAATAGACAAATATAATCTTGTCAGTAGACTTCCCATTTTAAATATGTTAAAAAAAAAAAAATCAAACCAACTATATTAATTTAAGGTGGAGGAAGTATAGTACAACCAAATGTCATTTTTATTTTAGTTAAAAATGTTAACATATATGTATTATTGTGAATTAAATGCCTCTATAATCTTTTATTTATCGATAATTTAGGGCTAATGTCCATTAAGTATGTTACTATACACATTTTAAAAAATATGTTATTTATTATTAATATACGTTTATTAAGAATGATAAAAGCTATCAAAAAATCAAGAATGGAAAAACTATATAAAGTATCAACTTTTTTTATATTAATTTATGTTTTATAATTTCATACTTATTACTAATCAGTATAAAATTATAAATATGAATAAAAAAGTATATACATGATTTTATAAAGATTTTAGTTCGTTAAAGCATAATTTTTTTGACAAAATGAATGACGCTTTGGTTGACCAACATAGCCCCCGCGCGAACAACGCTTAAGGTTTGAATGTGACTTTCTCTTCCTCATTGAACTACTCTGCTTCTAACTATTTAACTCTAGTGTTGAACTACTTTGATTGACCTATGAACGTGTATAGTTTTGGTAGAAAAGAAATGTTGGGTTTGTGGGTTTTGCTGGAATGGAAACTACTTAATGTGACTTTCGTATGAATCTGAAATGTATGCACTTTTTTGACAAATGTGAATGTATATGGATGTAAAATGTGAATCTGAAATGTATGTGCGAGATCTCCACAGGCATTTGAATGTGTACTGAGAAATAGGTGCTTTGTGTGTGATTTGGTACGTGTCAACATGGGGCAAATAGAGCTTCTAAATAGGATTTTTTTTGGCAACTCCATTCTAGTGACAAACATAAGGTAAACCCGTTTTAAGAACAATGAAAAATAACAAAGATGTCACTCAGGCAACAAACCTATACTATCTTCTTATAATTTTTCGCTTACTATCAGGGCCGGCCCATGAGCATGGGTGACAAGGGCGCGGGCTCAGGGCCCACAATTTGTATGGGCCCATAAATATTTATTTAGGTATATACAAAATGGATATGAAATTCATTAGTTTAAATATGGATATTTAAGTATAAAGTTCATTAGTTTAACTATTTAATTATAAAATTCATTAGTTTAACTATTTAATTATAAATATGGGCACACAATTTAAGTATAAAGTTCATTAGTTTAAATATTTAAGCTCTAAGTCCAAACTAAAACCTATACAAAATGGAAATGAAGAACCCAACAAAAGAACCTCTATTAATTCAGAATTTTGTTAAGTGTTTTTCACTTTTCGAATGCAATGTGTTTTTTTAACATTAAGAAGATGAAATTTTAAACTGATAAAAATGTATCATATTATATTATTATTAGATTTTTCTTTTAAAAAATAATATTTTATTATAATCAATAGAACCCTTATTCTAATTTTACCCCGGGACCACTAACATCATAAAAACGGCACTGCTTACTATTCAAGCAACGAACATTGATGAGCTACACTCATCTATCAACATATATATTCACCGTACTCTCCAGCAACGAATATTGTTGTTTTAACCAATTAAAACCATGAGCACCTAACTTGCCCATATATGTTTTTTTTTTTCGATAAAACTTGCCCATATCTTGCTTTGCCTTTTTTTTTTTGACATTATATATTTGAACTACTTGCACATGCTTCATGCGCGCACTTATGTGCGTGGTGTCCGCTTATGTAATTATTTTCAGGTGTAGTTGTTAGCATGTTTTGGTATAAAAGTATATATTAGTGACATGATTTGATCGATTGAGCGATAATGTTCGTTTCTAACTTAGTGGTAGGAAGCCACTTGATGCCCTTTAATGAAAACAACAAGAACAATCCCATATTACGAGGGTAAAGCTGTATGCACCTTTCTTCGATTATATAAAGAGGGTGTTTCCCAGAACCATTTTTTGTGCTGTTTGGTGTTGTTCCAAATTAAATTTGAATAGGTTGGTTTGGCTCCTCCTCAACTCAAGTGGGTAGATAAACAATGAAATCAGGAGGAAATTGAATTGGTGAACGTACAGCTCAATGACAATGACCCTTGTGGTTGCTCCCAATCTCATCATGTATCTGGGTCTACATGATAATGATTTTGGAGGTCTAATCACATGCTCATGTACCAAATTAAGCTGTTTAATTTATTTCAATCCCTGATTTGGTCCTCATCCTTACCCATCAATATGATTGATCATCCCCTCAGGCTGGGCTTTAGATAGATGTGTTAGTAACCTCACACGTAATCTTGACAAGGAATCTTTAGATAGCACTCTTGTTTCAAATTTTATTTAAAAATATTATATTATCTTAAAAATACTAAATATATGTAAATAAAATTATTATTTTTTTATATTTTTTTGTTCTGGCCAGGGTGCTCGAGCGCCCCTAGCTCCGCCACTTAATATTGTTCACACTTTAACATCACTCTTTTGGTCTCTTCATAGATATCGCAGTACAACTCATAATGTACTATCATTTAATCTAATCTAATTAGAACTAAAGTAAAAGATGATGACCACCACCACCACCAATCAAGGTAAAAAGCTTATATGATCACTGATCACTGATTGAGAGTGTTGAATGGTAGATGCCCTCTTCATTATTCTCCAAATTTTAATTTAACAAATTAAAATCTCAAAGAGAATTAATAAATATGAAAGGGTTCATACCAAACCAAATCCATCCAATTATATAATTCATTCACTGGAATATTGAGAGAGAGTGCACTCACAGTGACCCTATAGCTTTCTTCCTCCCACCCTCCCCCTTGTGAATTGATCTTCTTTCCACAGGCTAGGCTTCCATGGATCCTCCACCAGGAGGCCCACCACCCGGTCCAGGCGGTGGAGGACCCTGCGGTCCATGGTAAGCCCCCCAAACCATATGCATCATCATCCAAACCTACTTGTAGATTATGGATCCATATATTAATTTAATTTAATTTTGTTGTTGTTCTACTTGTGTAGCTTCTGGATCCTCAGCTGCTGTGGACTGTTTGGGGGCTGCTGTCCGCCAGGGCCTGGAGGCGGCCCTCCACCGCCATAGATGCATGCTACTTCGATATATATCGATCGTGTTGATCGATCTGTGTGGATTCCCTGCTCTGAAATTACTATGTTGTGTTCATCTCCTCATCTGTTTATTAATTCGTTTTAGTTTCGGACGTACGCGGTCTTCATCTCGTCATCTGTACGTTTATTCGTATTTCGTTTAGTAGATGGTCTTCATCTGTCAAGTAGTGTTGAGTTGCAACTTCTTTTGAGTACTGTACGTGTAAGGTGTTGTGAAAGCATTTCCAGTTCCTATATACTACTCTTGTCGAAAAACCTTGGCAATGAATTCAAAATGCTCTATTTTCTTTATCGCAGTCTATTATTCGGAATGTCATCCTTATCAGCTAAGCTCGATCACTTTCTCTCTCTACTATCAATCTTATCCATTCATCAAAATTCAATCCAATGGTTCAAAATCAGTCTCGTGAACGCATTGTAAGGGGTGGATGCATTGGCCTTTCAAGAATCCGTTGTCAATTTGTCATCCTTATTAGCTGCGCCTTTTATTTCTGTTTTGTTTTTTCGTTGTCATTTATCATGACGGTTTGTTTGTCTCCCGTTCCGTTACCTCTCAAGGATCAGGTTGTTGCATGATCTCTCAATTTTTTTTTCCTGGAAACCGACGAGAAAGAAAAAACCAGATAGAACATCGGGGTCTTCAAATGGCTGGGAGGGAGTGAATTAAGTGGTTGGAGAATGAATTAAGTGGTCACTACAGCTGGTAAAATCTGACCCGATTCGAAAATCCGATCCGACTCACCCGAACATGAATCCGACCGAAACCCGAAAATCTGGAGTCATTCATAACCCGAACCCGAGACCAAACCCGACCCGACTCTCAATCCGACCCGACCTGACCCGAATTGAAATGGTTATTTAACATCAATATTTTAATACTTGAATGTTAAATGTTTTTTTATTTTAACACAAGTTTATGATTATACTTTAACATATAAAACATCAATTATTTTTGTTAATTGTTATCATATGAATAAGAACCCAAGTAAAATCAATAAATAAGCAGATAAGTCAATGAGTCAAGTAAGTCAACCGTCATACATCAAAACATCGATACATACTACGATTCAGAAATGCTAAAAGTTTATTAATCGTTGCAGATGATATAGCGTGCAACCCAACAACATATCCTTCCAACAACTTTTGATAGAATTAATTATTTATATCTAGATTTGTTAAAAACTAATAATAATAATGAAAAAAAACTAATGGGCCAAAAGCTAAAAGTAAAATGGGCATTGAAAATGATATGGGTCAATGATATAGTCAAACCACAAATAAGTCTATTTGCAACTTGCTAAATGTACAATTAATTTGATTTAATTATAGCACCGATCAATTGGTTTAAATGTTTAAAAAGGACGATGTTGCCGAATATCGAATTTCCGATTATGACTTTTTTGAAAATCGGTCGACAACCGATGAGTCAATAACAATGAGTGTATTCAACCGAGTCAAAATTACATATTCAAGTATTCAACCGAGTCAAAATCATTTATTTTAAGTAAATTACATATTTAAGTATTCAACCGAGTCAAAATCATTTATTTTAAGTAAATTACATATTTAAGTATTCAATCAAGTCAAAATCAACCTAATTATCCAAACGGGTCAAATATGATTCGACCGAAAACTCAAACCAACTATACCGCTATACCCACTTTGATTCGAAACTCAAATGAGACCGACCCGCCTCTTGACCCGAAACTCGAACGAGACCGACCCGCTTTTGACCCGAACCCGAATGGGCATGATCCGGCTTAACCCGAAACCCGACCAATCTAAAATTCATTATGACCGAACCCGACCTGAACCCGACCCGACCAATATCCGACCCGACCAATACCCGACCATAAATTTTACCCGAATTGACCCGACCCGAGCAAGCCTGATCCGAACCTAACCCGAACGACCGACTTGCCAGCTCTAGTGCTCCCCATAAATGCATCGGGGTGCGCATAGTGTATTTGCGCCAAAATCACATTGTATTTGCAACCAAAAATACATCAGTATAATTTTTTTATATAAAAAAAGGAAATGGTAGTAAATACCACTTTTTTTTTTTTTGTAAACTTGGCAAAACTAGCACTTTTTTTGCAAAATAGCACAACTAACCCAAACCCCAAAATTTTGCAAAAAAATCCCGGTTGATTACCTGGGGTAGGAGGTAAAGGGCCAAAAATAAAAAATGAAAAGAAAAGAAAAGAAGGAAAAAGTGGTAAAAAAAAAGGAAAAGAAAAAAAAATCAGAATACTATCTCTCACCCATTTCAGTTTTCTCTCTCCGTTTCAAACGAAAGAAAAGCAAAGGGGAATGAACCGGCGATTTCGAAAGGAGGAGGCCGGAGAAGATCCACCAATGTCGGAGTGTGGAGGAGAAGCGAAGAACGCCGCCACCGGACTATAAAGGTACGCCCCCCTCTCCATCAACCCGAAATCATTCTTTCTCCTCTCCGTTTTGTGTGAACGTGGGGTGTCGGATGTGTGGGTGAAGGAGTTGCAATGGGATTTAGGGATTGAAGGGCAATGGTGGGTTGAGTGATGGGTTGTGGAGGCTAGGGGTGACAATGGTGGGTGCGATTGAAGGACGAGGAGGGTGGTTTTCGGGTATGATTAGGGGAAACTTGCGGTTAATTAGGGTTTAGGGAGGTCGAAGAGGGTGGCAATGGTGGGAGTCAAAATTGGGATATGGGGATGTTTTGGTGGGCGATAGAAGAAGAACGATTGAGGTTTGAGCCTGTTTGATTTGGAATTAGTTTGTTTGAAAGAGAAATTGGGTGATATGGGTACGTTTCAAATTGGATGGGAAAGTACGTCGTTCATTCGCACATCTTCGTTTTCTGCAGAATCTGCATAACCTAGGTGACAAGGGTAAATGAACTCCTGACACGTGACATTTTCAAGGTGACACGTAAATATTGATATTTAAAGGATATTGTCCTAATCATTTCGATCTGAAATTAAGCGATGATTAGAATCTGATATGAATTTGCATAGTCCAACGAATACCACATACTCCCTCCGTCCAAAAATACATGAACTTTTACTATTCATGCACGCTTTTTTAGGAGTTAAAAACTATATAAAATATTAACTTTTTTATTAATTTTTTTTAATAATTACAAACTTATTATCAATAAGTTTGTAATTATTAAAAAAAATTAATAAAAAAGTTTATATTTTATATAGTTTTTACCTTCTTAAAAAAGCGTGCGTGAATAGTAAAGGCAATGTATTTTTGGACGGAGGTAGTATTTCCTTTGATGTCATTCTCTTGTTTTTTATTTCAATTTCATTGGTTGCTGGATAACAATGCCGTTTTTTTGTTTTAATTGGGTTTGTTTCTAAATTATAAATGAGTTTTGACATACCAAGGTCAGCTGATGTTGTTTTCTGAACGCTTTTGTTCACCTTAGTCCGTATGAGTGATGCTAAAAACCTAATCCCTGCAGATGAAGGTGTTGGAGGAGGTCGTCAATGGATTGTGGGTTGCTAAAGGGATGAGAAGAGTCGGGGAAGAAAGAGAAAGGGATGCTAGCGCTTCTTTTGACATTGATGCAGAGAAGGAGGGTGATGTTGGGAAGGATGGAGCTAAAGACAAACTTTTCGATGAAAAGGAAGGGATATGAGGCACGAAAGGATGAGGAGGTAAGTTTTCTGCTAGGCGACATGGTATTTACGGTTAAGTGACACGGGTTAAAAAATCTGAGAATGTCGTATATGAATCTGTTTGTTATTAGTTCATGTGACAAGGATTTTACTGTTGGGTGATAGGGTTTATTTAGTTTGGTGACACGGGATAAAATAAAATCTATGAATGTCGATTATATGAATCTGTATTAGTTGATGTGACAAGGTTATTGCAGTTAAGTGACATGGTTTACTTAGTTGGGTGACATGGGATATCCAAATCTCGGAATGAGAGTTGAAACTTCCTAAGCATTTTTCAGATCTCTGAGGCTGCAAAAGTTGAGGGTGTGCGAGGCAAGAAGACTAGGAAGGCTCTAGGAGGTGATGGAGAAGACATGCCCCCCTCGCAAAGAAACCGCAAGGCCAAAAAGGGAAGGACGATGTCGCCAGCACGGACGCGATTCTAGGAATTGTATCGGTGTTCGACAACGATGGCTTAGCCCGGTGGATGGCAAGGTAGGCCACTTCTGTATTCGTCTCCAATTATTCTACAAACGACATCATTCACCTAACATTGTCATCGTGGGTGTGTAGCGGGGATGGGGAGAAGGGGATGACATGCTATGGCACGGAGCTTAGGAAGGAGTTATGATCTCCGTTTCCATGGTAAACTGTAATAAACCACTGACAACTTTTTATCAGAGTGTACTTTTCATACCCCTAGGTTGTTATGAACTTTGTTGGGGTTGTATTTTATGAACTTTGTTGCTCAAAACTTGTAAAATATTATGATCTCCGTTAGTTAGTAGGTGTAGTATTTTATGACATTGATTGGTCAGTACATGTTAGTCTTTTATGAACATCTTATGCACTTGGGGGTTTTCTTTACGAACGTATTTGGTTTTGAAATGTTTGGGTAGAAAAACAGACACGTTAAATCCTTCAAGTGACATGGCCATACAAACAGGTGACATGGTTCATTTCAAAAACAAATTTAAAGTGAAACCCCAAACCGTGACACGTTAATTCCTTCAGGTGACACGACCATATAAACAGGCGATAGGGGTTATTTTCTTAACAAATTGGAAGACACTAAGAAATGTGAAACGTCAAAATCAAACAAGTGACACGTTAAATCCATCACCTCATCCTCGACTTCCTCCCCCTCCACCGACACCCTCATACTCGTGTCCTCCTTGACACTGTACAACTCCAAATCATCCAAGTCTTCTTTGAGCTTCACTACAAAACCTTCGTCTTCATCCGATACCCTAAAGTCGATCATGGGGGTTGACCCATCCTCCTCCTCCTCCTCACTGGTAATGGATATCACCTTCAGCCCTTGACCCATGTCACCCATGTCACCCGAAGAGCTATTCGTGTCACTCAATTAAATCACATTCAGACCCTGTACCCTATCACCTGAACATATACTCGTGCCACCTGATTGTTTACCCGTGTCAGTAATGTCCATCACATCCAGGTCCTTGCTCTTTCCTATGGCAGAGATCACCTCTCCCCCGACATATAACACAACATCTAAAGACACGGAGTTTTGTTGTGCCTTATTGTATGCCTCGTCTATCACAATCTCAGCCAAATCGTCCACTTTTTGGGAGGAAGGTGGCTCACTCGGGCATTCTTCCCCCACATGTTGCTTTACTTCAAAGCTCTCATTTTGCAATGGACCAACATATATCGCAAGGGACCACATATCTTCTCCATACTTCGAGTTCAGAGATTTAAACGCCTCGAACACCCAAGAACCATCGAAGATGATAGTGACGCATACCAAGACGTTTCCACTTCGATATGATTTTGATGATGATATCAATCAGCATAGTGATGGATTTGGTGACATGATATAATATATTAGGTGACACGTATAAAACCACTTCTCTTGTTCATGGTGACAAGATAAATTAAGTTAAGTGACACGTATAATTCCATAATCTGACATGCATCATTTATAGCATAAACAGTTGTTCATACATAGAAGCTTCACATATGTGCGTAACCCCAAAGTACCAAAAGTGTCACATGTGCATAACCCTAAAGTGTCAAAAGCTTGACATAAATGTGTTAACCCCAAAGTACCAAAAGTTTGACATATGTGCTAACCCCAAAATACCAAAAGTGTGACATATGTGCTAACCGCAAAATACCAAAAGTTTGTCATGTGTGCGTGGTCCAACCCCTAACCCCAAACTGAAAATGCAAGCTCAGCCTTTGTGGTGAGGCGTTGGACTAATGAAATACCTACGAACGACGACGCTTGACCCGGGGAGTTTCTCCGCGGGATGGGTACCGGGATGCCTTAGGTCGTCCGGGCCTTCTCTTCACGGGCGGGGGGAAGCACGCCATCTCCGATAGCTCTATAGGGATTCTCCATTTTGATCTTGGAGGAACCGGATATAGCACATCCGCGTAACAAGCCTTCCATGCGTCAACTTTGTAGAAGTCATTAACGAGAGCGAAGACATTCGTACCTCGATGCTTGGCAGCAGCTATGGCATGGGTGCACAGGAACTGATCAATGTCGAAGCGCTTGCATGTACAGGTACGGGCACTCAATTTCACAACCCACGACGACGGACCCTTGCGGACTATGAACTCGTGCTGGCTGAGCGCCTTCACGTCCAAGCAAATTGCCAGGCTATAGTCCGTCTTAAGCGCACCGTCCACAAAATCACTCACCAACTTACCCGGTTTGGTGCTCGTTTCTCTGCGCTCGTAAAACCACTTTAACACGGTTTCGATGATGCCATCAATCAGCGCAGTCAAGGGTAGGTCGCGGGGCTCATTGAAGACATAGTTGAGACACTCAGAGTTGTTCGTCGTCATTATGTTGTACCGATTCCCCAAGAAGAATGCCCGAGCCCAGTTCTGGAAACCGGTCTTCTTCACATATTGGCCCGCAGGGGCTAACACCGCACAGAAATCAGCGAACAACTGTTGGAACTCCACCCTCGTGTATGCCTCCGCCATCTTGAAGATCATCATCTGCAGCCCCGATACCCCTCTATACTTGCACCGGGCGTTCTGAAATAGATGCCATGCACAGAAGCCTTGCTATGCAAACACATAGTTGTCCCTCATACCTTGGACGATACTCAAATGGCGATCAGAGACAAACATCAAGTCTGGCGTATCCTCGACAATATGTAGCATGTTCTTGAAGAATAAGCTCCATGACTCGTGGTTCTCACTGTCGACGATCGCAAACGCGATCGGGTACACCTTTTGGTCCCCATCTTGGGTTGTGGCACAGAGAAGCGTGCCCCTGAATTTCCCTTTTAGGAAACTCTCGTCCACCGAGATGACCTGTACATCAAAATCAGTAAATGTCAGTTATGTGACATGACATTTCGTATTAAGTGACATGTGACATTGTACAACCGACAGGGGGTTTTACTTTTCTAAGGTGGGGGATCGCCCAGCGCCATACCCTGAAGCTAACAAAGGCGTACTTGAATCGTCGGGATGAGTCCACCTCTACCCTAGTATATGTTCCGGGGTTAGTCTGCTCCACCATGTGCAAGTATGGAATAATATCTCGGTAACCATCTTCGTCGCTCCCATGCTTAACCTCCCTCGCTGCCAAGCATGCCCTTCGGGCCTTCCAGTAGCTACACCTGACGCCGAACTCAGACTTGGTTAGCGATTGCACTTGATGGGGAATGAGGTTCTTTTGAGTGCCGGTGAACCTACGAGTGATAGGTATGATTAGTGTGACACGTATAATGAACTAAGATGACAAGGGGAATATTAAGAGGTGACAGGTAAAACAGTGTTCCCAGGTAAAGTAAAACTTACGTCGACACGAAGTTTCGTCCAATCATACTCGGCGTAGCATGCCGGCTATGGTTGTGCGCCACGTTCAGGTCACACGTATGCTTCTGGATATACTTTCGGATGGTCCACATAGTGGTGCGATTATAAGGCTTTGCCCTACACATCCACGTGCACTTTTTGTCCACACATCCAACCACATACAATGTTTTTGTCGACTTCTTCACACTAAACTCAAAGCAGTTCTCCAACGCATTCCAGCGAAGCTGAGTCTGAAGGTCAGCCTTCGATGCAAATATTTGTCCCTCCGAAAGTTCTATGATGTTGCGTCATGGGTTCTGGGTGTGTGGTGTTATTCTGTACACCATAGCCTCAACGATCTCCATTGTAGGTGGGGGTGCGCTAGACCTCGACACGCAATCTTCAAGTTCCATCATCACCTCATCCTCAACTTTCTTCCCCTCCACCGACACCCTCATTCTTTTATCCCCGACAACGCCGTGCCACTCCAAATCCTCCCACTCTTCTTCGAACTTCACCCCGACATGATCGCCATTGTCGGAGCCCCCAACGTCGAGTTCGGGGGTTGACCCATCCTCATCTTCGCTGCTAATGGCTATCATCTCCAACCCCTATTCCATGTCAGATGAAGAGTTATCCGTGCCACCCAATTTGATCACATCCGGATATTTTCCCATGTCACCTGAACACATACCCATGTCAGCTGATCTGAAGTCCGTGTCACTAATGTCCATCAAAACCAGGTCTTTGGTCTTCACTATGGCCTCGCTCACCTCTCCCTCAACACATAACACGTCATCTATAGAAACAGGGTTTAGTTATGACTTACCTTCGACCTCGCATATCACAACCTCATCCACTTCGTCCACTTTTTCGGAGGCAGGTGTCCCGCTTAAACGTTTTTCCCCGGTGGCTTGCTTTAGTTCAAAGGTCTCCTTACGCAATGGACCAACATATATGGCCATGGGCCATGGATGTTCTCCAGACTTCGAGTTTAGGAACTTAAACGCCTCAAGGTCGTCATCGTCAGTTATCGTGATTGGATGACCCCCTTCTTTCGACTTTAGCATGTAACAAAATGCCCACTCTTCATATAAAGCACCATTGCTGACCTTCACCATGATCAACTTTTTTTAAAGAGGTGAAGTCGATGTTCTCTTGGATCATGACATTCTTGTGCGTCTTCTCCCCCTTAAACACCCATCGGCCTCCCTCGAAAACCCAAGAGCCATCGAAGATGAGAGTAACGCATACCAAGACGTTTCCACCTGAAAGTGAAACGAGGGATGAGGGGAATCGTTCGTTGGTATCTAGTTTTTGTCATAGATTAGTGTTGGTAACGCATACCAACACTTACCAAGGTGACACGAGGATTCTGATCACTGACAGGAGCACAGAATGAAGGCGGCAAGTGATTTGCATCTGGAACTGCAAGCTCTCCGCTTCTCTTCCATGGTGGAACCTTCTCCATCTCTTTCTCCATGTGTTTATGCTTTAGAAAATCTGAGAAATGGAGAAAATGAAAAGCTTCTCCCATCCTCCTCTTTTATACCCTTCACATGGTTAGACATCACATCACTTCCATCCAATCACTCCTTTTTGGCGCCAAAACCCAATTCTACAAAATCTTTTCCCTCCCTCACGTGTACCCTCCCACCTTGCAACTTGCAACCTGCTAGGCAGGTGACTTTTTTGTTTTGCAAAAGTAACCCATGGTCTATCCTTGCCATTTAAAAAAAAAGTGGCATTTTTGCAAAGTAAAAAAAAAGTGTATAGTTATGCAAATAGCCCTATAAAAAAAGTAAATGTTCAGTCAATACGCACCCAAGGTGTGCATTGACCCAAATTTAAATTCAAGCGGTTGGTCTACACACACCTAAAGGTGCATTGGTGCGGGACGAACGTCATTGCCACTTTCGCCATTTGCTAAATAGCAATAAAAATCCAAACTTAAACACAAAATCAATAGATTAGGCAACCAATCACTTGATAAATCAAATAACTACCAGTGTAGCGATGAAGTCCGGTGTTGAACCCACAGGGAGAAGCGATTTCCTATTCAATAACTCTAGACAAGACTCTTAAAGCAAAGCAATAATCTTTTGACAAATAACAAATATGTAAAAGTAACCAGATTGCAAATCACAAAGCAAATTGATATCAAAGTAGAAAGAACATTTCACCTGTAATTCTCTGACAATGGTTGGAACTCATGGTTCTCGGATTGATTTATCAATTATTCATATTCTTTGGTCTACTTAACTAAAGTTGAGAGATCCGCAGAGATTCACTCATCTTATTCAATATCACTAAAGAATAACATTAAGAACTCAAGTAATAAGACCAATTGACACATTGACTCTATTCAATCAAGACTAATAGGCGCATACCGAACTCAATCTCAATCAAATATCCTCAACATAGATCAACTGAAATTATCCACTACAAAGAGAAAGAGACATCACTATCATCAATACCTTTGTTTGCTATCGAGAAAACAACAACGAATTCACAGCTAGAGATGCAATTCCTAACATGTTGATCAGGTATAGAAAGGAACACAAATATAAATTAAGCACAAGATGATAACTAAGAACATGAATAATCAAATAAACTCAAATCCTCACAATCCAAACAACCATGTCTTCGAATCACATACGAAACTATGAGTTTATAGCAACTCATAGGACAATTCTCTCTCTCTCTCTCTCTCTCATTGAGTTCATAGTTTCTCTCTAATGTCGTACGTCTGTTCCTAGAACTGAAACACAACTAAATAAAGCCTCCTAAGGTCGGCAAAAACCCTAGAGGAATTAATAGGAAATAATATAAAATAATAGTCTTCGGATCCAAAACTGCGTATCCGGG
Organism: Persicaria maculosa; assembly: GCA_963922045.1. Lineage (NCBI taxonomy): Eukaryota > Viridiplantae > Streptophyta > Magnoliopsida > Caryophyllales > Polygonaceae > Persicaria > Persicaria maculosa. The sequence goes on along the minus strand of OY998253.1, from coordinate 69,333,746 downwards.
ATCTAGGACAACGGTGGGCGCCGTGCAAGGGGTGGCGGGCGTCGTTCCTGCAGTGCTCGACGTTCCTCATTTTCCTTCAATGAATTCCAATGTTTTGCCTCCTTGCTCCTCCTTAGCTCTTCCTCAGCCTACATATGCTCCAAAACATGCTTCTTAAGCTCTTTTCATAGTCCATCCAAGGTCGGAATGTAATTTTGCAGAATAAACACTAAAAACGCATAGATTCCGAACTCGAATACTAATAAACAGAACTAGACTCAAAACATAGCAAAACCAATACCTAATAGCAATACGAAACACCTATAATGCCTATATGAAATATGCATTATCATGCACATAGACCCCAAAGCCTTTTTTACACGCACCTAAAGTGTGAAATTTAAACGCACCCAGGATGTGTTTACATTAGGTTAAAACGCATCCCGAGCGCGTCCGACCGTCGTCTTCTTCATTCTTTCTTCTCCCTCGCGTCGCTGCATGTTCTCTCTCTCTCTCTCTCTCTCTCTCTCTCTCTCTCTCTCTCCCCCACAAAGATTCAAAAGTGGTGAACGGTGGGCGTGGTGGTGGCCGACATGCTCGTTAGTGGTTCGATATCGTGTGGGCATTCACTCCCACGGGCAGTGGTGGTGCAACACGTCTTCCAGGAACGGTTCGGGAATCTTGATGGAGTAGGAGGGTTGAAAGGTATGAATTGTGTCTTTTAATGAAAGCGATGGTTGATTAACAACCAGGCGAGAAGATTGTCGATACGGGGGAGAAGATGCCTATGTGATAGGAGTTTGGGGCCTATTACTACACTCGCCCCTCGTGCTATAGTAAGAGACTTACATGGTGAATCGAATAGGCAGCCTACCTAAGTCTTTACACAAACCAAACTCTAGAATAACTAAGAGAAACCAATTTGACTAAAGTAAAGCCCAAAGATCAGGAATTCAACCAGTGGTGGATGTCTGTGGGAGCAAACCCAGCCCCTACTGGGTTAATTTTTCTGGGACTAGGTTAAATAAATAAAAAAAGTGCTGGGTGGAAATTTTTCTGGTGGGTAGTAGTACTAGTGGGCTTAATGTATTTAAGGCCCAAAGATCTTTTAATTAAAAAGCTTCGTTTTTTTTTTTAATATTTGAAATCAAATACGCCGCCTCACGACCCTCACCCTCCTTCTAAGTTCCACCATTCCACGCACACATCAGAAAAAACAAAGGCTACGACGGTATTAGGCTACACAACATGTTTTTTTCGGCGTTTATCAAACTTCAACTTCGGTCGTTCAATTTCGATTTTCGAACTCTTTTACTACTTCTTTAATCTAATTTGTGAGGTATGTTTTTTTACTCTCTTCTAATTATTCTTTATTTAATTTCTAATTTACTAAATTAGGGTTTTGAATTATTTGGGAATTTGATTGTAGACATATACTGAGATGAGATTAGTATTTTGTATCATCTATTTTTTCTGCTTGTATATTATTTTACCGAGTGGTCAATTGTAATACAACACCACCCGAATGAATTTATATACTTTATTGTTTTTATATTTTGTTGTTACTTTTGATTCAATAGGGTGTCCGATTATCTGAAACCCGAATGAATTTATATATATATATATATATATATATATATATATATATATATATATTGTTACTATTGACACAGAGGAAGTCATTGACCATTTCGAGTCGACGGGAGATCGTAGAGCACAATTTCGTTGATCATATATATTTTATTTGTTATGAAACTATTTATTATTATGATGTCAAATACTCCGTAACTCTTATAAATTTTTAATTGATAAATCTTGAATTTCTTTTGTATTTTTTTATGAAGTACTTAATAAACTGACTAAAATTATAAACAGGGTAAAATTTATAAACGGTTAGTAAAAGTAGATAAAAATTTATGAAAAAATATAAACTCCGTATGGGACGAAAAAGTGTTTATTTGTAAAAAAAGTGGTGTTTATTTGGTTATCATTAGGGGTATTATGATACTTTCAAACCAAATAAACAAAAAAACACCAAAATAAGCTATCACAACTAGATTTTTTTTAAACACAAATTTTAACCAAAAAGCAAGTTTATATTGCTTCCCATACAATGTTAAAAAAAATTTATCTCATTTTAACAATTTTTTACAAATTTTTACATGTTAAAATGTCATCCATACACACCATATAATAATTGTATTTTGGCTTGTTAATTTTTTTCTCTTTGTCATGACTAAAACATTTCCGCTCACCTAGCTTTGATACACTAGATCCGCCAATGAATTCAACCATTGTGAAGTGTGAGTGAAACTATATTTCTTTCTATTGCTTCAATCAATCACCATTACTCTTGTGACTTCATTGCTTTCATATCTAATACTACGCCACACCTTCATAAAGTCACCATTGTGAAGTGTGAGTGAAACTATACATTGTTTTCTCCACTTCTCTCTTTCATCTCATTGTTGACAAGAACATTCATAAAGTCACACAAACTCTCTGTGTGATCGACCTTTACTCTACCGCTATAGTATCATATTGAGTTGAGATTATCTTTGGTAGGATCAGCGATCGTTTCACGCCTCACCACTAAGCGAGATCGACGGCAACCTAGAAGTCATGATTGGCGACGAAGGAAGTAGATCAATCAAAAAGTAGAACGCATCAGAGGAACATAAGACGAGAGCGGGTATAGAGAAGGAGAAGCGTCTAGGTAAGGAGAATGAAGCGCGTGTGCCTTGTGGTTTTATTTATTTATTTATAATTAGGATCTGTTTCCACCCATCAAATCACTTTTTTTTTGTTTTCACCAGAAGGGCTTGTTCTCACTTGAACCCTTGCTGGATGACAGTTCCTTAGATACGATGAGGTCGTCAATCCTTTAAGTGAGTGAGATTGTAACACCTCGTCATCCTTACCTAATCTCTCTTAATACCTTCCTAGCTCGTGTAAATCAAGGGCATTTGTAACATGATGTTCTATTTCCATGTTCTTCAGTTGTATTGATTTAAGGGCATTTTGCATATGGATACAACTAAAAGTATCGTTAACTAGTGCCAATCTTACAACAGAGGACCAGAGATTGATTGCAGTACGTTGTGTTGCCCATTAATGTTTAAAATGGCGAGGCCGACAAAGGAGTGTTATAGCGCACTTAAGCGAGCTAAGGACCAACACCTATCTTGGCCAATTAAGGTGCCTATGGAGTGGAAGGCACTCCACAGTCGCACCCATAAGCACCAAGTGCACTATATCACATGACTGTTTGGGGTAATATTTTGATTTCTATGTTTTCTGTTGATCACCCGTCTATTGTTCGTAATTGTAACATTTTTTCATCTCTATTTAGTTTTGGAAAACATATTTTTAAAATATTTGAAGATTCCATTTTACGAAAGTTCATTTATCCTCTCCCTTTCTTAATAAATTTGTTCGATGTTCACCTCCTCCATTTTTCCTGCACGTCTAACTCCTCCCTTCTTCACCCACATCTACCACTCTACTTCATCATAAATATCTTTCATCTTACAAATATTTTACTAGCATCTGAAAGTCGACAGTCAAGAGTTATACACTCTCCCTCGTTGTCAATCTATAAGTAAAAGAAATTAGAAACTATATTTCAAAACCAACATTGAACTGATCATACTTAGTAGCTTATTGAATTGAATCATACATTACCAATACATTAACAATAGGAGGAGGTGCAATAGAATGCTAAAATCAGCAATATCGAGCTGCAAAAAGAGTTTAAATATACGAGTTTATGGCAGTGAACGAACTTTCACAATTTTATGAACTCCTAAGGGCAATTTTATCGGCTACAGTAAAGTGCGATACTTGTAATAAAGCGATACTTGGGCAATGCCTAATGCCATGTTTATCAAGAGAAACTAGGGATACTAGGAATACTAATATTTTATTCTTCTCTTTCTGCCACATTATCCTAGCATCCCATTTTCATTTTTCCCACTTTATCAATAGTATCCCTAGTATCCCAAAACCTATCTTTTCATACCAACTCAATTTAAAAATACACCCATCTCCAACAATTATTTCCATTTTCGATTATATTCTTATATTAATTTATTATTATTAAAATATTAATATTAAATTAATATTATTTAATAATTAATTATTTCATTTCTTACATTAGTTATTTGAAATTCTTCCATAATTATAATTCAATTTTTCGGATCATATTTTGCATATTTATAATTAAAGAGAAATATATTTAAAAAAATATAGTCAAACATATTCGAAATTGATGTCTATATGTAGATAAAAATGAATCTAATATTGTGGTAATTTTTATATTTTTTAATACGAAAATGTTGATTTAAATATGTAAAACATCTTCCCACAAGATTTAATCTAGATCGTTCATCATCGGACATGTGGCCATCATGCACCATCCCTCCCTGCAAGCAAATCCCATTGTAACACGTGTCCTCCTTTTTCTTCAAATTCTCCAAGCTCACAATGGCTGTCCGCGGTGTTTTGTGTTTCAATGGGACAACCGGACAACGCAATTTGCAAATTTTCGGAAACTCCAAGTATTGATACTCCACTAGTATCTATCTAGTATCACCCATGCCACTGTTTGAATATTTTACAATTAAATTTCCTAGTATCCCTGCATGAAAACTACCCGATAAAAATGCCCTAACAAGCATCAATACCAACCTCCCTTGCTCAAAAAATCAAAACCCTAGGGCAGAGCGGTGAACGGCGATTTCTTCCTGGATATCTCCGATCATCGCCATATCTCTCCGGTCTAGGGCCGTGAGAGCTAGGTAGTCCTCGCCGACACCGTGCGAGATTCACCGTTGTTTGGGGCGTCTGTGGTTGCAGGTAAGAATCAATTGCGGTTAATAATTCATTGCTATTTCGATGGATGGTAAGGGGAAGAGGATTCACCTTACCGAGGATGAAACTGTCTCGATAGATGGGGATGCGGCAGTGAAGGAAGCGGCGTCGGCCCCGAGTTCTCTGGTTCTATATGGGAAAGTGTTGGCAGAAAAAGCGCCGAATGCACAAGCCCTAAAGGCTACTATGAAAGGAGTCTGGCGTACAAAGAAGGATTTTCTATTTCGTGAGATTAAAGAAAACCTGTTTTGCTTCCAATTCAAAGAGGGTTCTGACAAGGAGAAAGTCCTCAAAGGAGCACCATGGTCTTTTGATAAATCATTGGTGGTGCTAAGAGAGCCAGGTATGGAGCAGCCTTCGAAGATAAGTTTTGACAGATGTCCGTTTTGGGTCAGGGTATATGACCTTCCCATTGCGGCTCATACAAAACAAATGGCAGAGGCTATTGGGAATATGTTAGGCGGGATTTTCGAGTTGGATGAAGGGGAACTAATGATATGCGGAAGGTTCTTGCGAATGAAAGTTTTGATTGATCTGCGAAAGCCACTGCGGAGGGGTGCTATGATCAACCTAGGAGGGAAGAAAATTTGGGTAGATTTTAAATATGAAAGACTACCCAATTTCTGTTACTCATGTGGCATGATAGGGCATGTTGAACTGGAATGTGATAACGAGGAGGCAAAAGCTTATACGGAGGAATATGGAGATTGGCAACGGGCATCCCCGTTCAAGCCCATGGTTGATCGAAGTGCAGCTGAGAGGGAGAAGGAAAGGAAACTTGTGCAGGAACTAAGGGGTGAGGGTCATAGAGAGAAACAATTTGGAGGAGAAGGACGTACAAGGAGGAAGTCCTTGATGGAGGTATTGGAAGAGCTGAATGAAGATAATGAAGGGAGGGATACTAATAGTGCACTTGATAAGGAAACCCAAGAGGAGCTGGCTGGTTTGGGGGAGGCCTTAAGTATTCAAAAGAAGGATGGGGAGGAGAATAATGAACAACATAGGAAGGCAGTGAGGGAGAGGGAGGGAGATGAGGGTGATGAGGGTGAGGAAAATATGAGGCATTTGGAGGGAGTGGGGAGCAGGAATAAAAAATGGAAGAAGCTAGCTAGGACTGTTAGCCCACAGGGGAAAGAGGAAGTTGGGGAGCAGATGGGGGTTGGTAGGAAAAGAAAAGGTGAAAACGAGGGAGATAGAATTTCAGAGATGGAGGTAGATTGTGAGGTTTTAATGGAGGATATGCAGAAAAAAAGGCGCATCGCTTTTGATGATCACTCACTGAATATATCGGCCGGGGATAGTATCCCCCGCCGGGAGCCATGAAATGCATAAGTTACAACTGCCGGGGATTGGGGACGGCCCGAGCAGTTGACAAACTTGCCGATATGGTAAGAAGGGAGGCCCCAAAGGTCTTGTTCTTGATCGAAACAAAGAGCAAGAGGAATCGTATGGAGGAAGTTCGGGTTAGATTAGGCTTTGAGAGCATGTTTGTGGTTGATTGTGAAGGACGCTCGGGAGGGTTGGCTTTGCTGTGGGGGGAGGGTGTTACCATGGATATACAGTCGTATACGAGACACCACATTGATGGTGCGGTGAGGTTGGAAGAAGGAGGCAGTGTATGGCGTTTTTCTGGGTTGTATGGATGGCCTAAGCGTGAGGAAAAGCACCTCACACTCAGTTTGCTGCGGAGATTGAATGAGGACCCTCATCAGGCTTGGCTATGCTTAGGGGATTTCAATTTGATAACATCTTCGGGGGATCAAGAAGGTGGAAATGAGCCCGAGTTTGGGAGGATGGTGGAATTTCGGGAAGCCACGGAGGAGTGTGAGCTAACAGAATTACCTTTTATTGGGAGTCGTTTCACATGGGATAACAACCGAGAAGATGAATTCATCCAAGAAAGGATAGATATGGGTTTCTGTAATTCGAATATGTTCACACTTTTCCCGCACCTAAAGCTCATTCATTTAGAGAAGTGTGGATCAGATCATGTTCCCATCATGGTTGTGCTGGATGGGGTGGTTCCTGCAGAGACTAGAAGGACAAGGCCGTTTCGATTTGAGGCTATGTGGTTGACGAACGAGAATTGCTTGGAGATTATTGAAAATGGATGGATGAATCCGGGGTCGAACCTAGCCGAAGCAGGGATACTGGGGAAGGTGGATAGATGTGCTCGAGACTTGGTGGATTGGGATAAAAGCTGGTTCGGGAATGTCAATTACAAGCTGCGCAAGGTTCGATCTAAGCTGCGCGAGCTGAGCCGAAATGGGATGTCGAAAGAGCTAGTCCGAGAAAGGAGGAGGCTGGAAAATGAGGAGAAGGAACTGATGGATAGAGAGGAGGTTATGTGGCTACAAAGAGCAAGAGCAAATGAGTTTGTATGTGGCGATCGGAATACAAAATATTTCCACCAAAAAGCTTTTGGTAGGCAAAAACGGAATAGAGTGGGCAAGCTGATAGATGAGAATGGAGTGGAAGCTACAAGTTATGAGGGGAAGGTCGAGATAGCAATGAATTATTTCCGCAATTTATTCAAATCTGAAATCAGAGATTCGTCGACAGCGGCTCCTCAAGGAATCGAGCCTCTCGTGTCGGAGGAGGATAACCAAGAGCTGCTACGGCCCTTCACTGCAGACGAGGTAAAGTCGGCCCTTTTCTCCATGCACCCTACAAAAGCTCCGGGCCCGGACGGTATGCCAGCACTCTTCTTCCAGAAGGCATGGCATATTGTTGGGAGTGAAGTCACCAACTTGGTATTGAACATACTGAATGGTGAACCGTTCCCTGCGGGCCTGAATCACACTTTTATAACCCTCATTCCGAAAGTTAATAACCCGTGTAGTATGAAGAATTTGAGACCGATTAGCCTTTGCAATGTATTGTATAAAATTGTTTCGAAGGTGCTGACAAACAGGTTGAAGACAATATTAGGGAAACTGATAGCCGAGAGCCAGAGCGCGTTTGTTCCGGGGAGAATGATCACCGACAATGTTCTGGCGGCTTTTGAGATCTTCCATTACATGAAGACAAGATCTGGAGGGAAAAGAGGCTACATGGCGCTGAAGCTAGATATGGCCAAGGCCTATGATCGTGTCGAATGGCCCTTCTTGGAGCATTGTATGAGAAGATTCGGGTTTGCAGATAGATGGACATCCCTTATCATGACATGCGTGACATCTGTATCCTTCTCGGTACTCATGGAGGGATCACCGTCACCAGTTTTCTCGCCATCCCGCGGTCTTAAACAAGGAGATCCACTGTCTCCTTATCTGTTTTTGTTGTGTGCGGAAGGGCTATCGGGGATGCTACGCGCTAGTGAGGCGCAGGGGAGGATACAGGGCATTAGGATTGCGCCAACTGCGCCTTCTGTCTCGCATCTATTTTTTGCTGATGATTCCGTTCTATTTCTGAGAGCTACCTGTCAACAGACTACTGAGATTGTTAAGATCCTCCATACTTATGGAGCAGCGTCCGGCCAACAGGTGAACTTCTCGAAATCTGAACTGTCTTTTAGTAAGAATGTTGAGGCGAATCGCAGGGCTGAGATTGTAAGCATCCTAGGGATCAGAGAGGTGGATAAGCATGAACGTTACCTTGGGCTTCCAACTATGGTGGGTCGTTCGAAAAAAGTAATCTTTCAGCAGGTTAAGGAGAGGATATGGAAAAAGATGAAGGGGTGGAAGAGCAAATGTCTATCAAGAGCCGGGAAGGAAGTCCTAATTAAGGCGGTGGCGCAAGCCATTCCCACATATACCATGTCCTGCTTTCAGTTGCCAAAGGGCCTTTGTGACGAAATTGAGCAGCTGTTATGCAAATTTTGGTGGGGGGATGCGGATGGCCCTAGGAAGGTGCATTGGATGAGCTGGAAACGGATGTGTCGGGCGAAGAGCAAAGGAGGGCTTGGGTTTCGTGATATTGAGTTGTTTAACGAGGCATTGCTGGCTCGACAGGGATGGCGGTTGATACAGAACCCGGACTCTTTGATTGCGAGACTGCTGAAGGCAAGGTATTACCCCTCAACCTCCTTTCTACAGGCCACAATGGGATATAACCCGAGCTATACTTGGAGGAGCATCCTAAGCGGCCAAGCGGTGTTGAAAAAAGGGATGATTTGGGCGATTGGGAACGGAGCGTCCGTCAATGTTTGGCAGGACAGGTGGATACCGAGGCCAACTAGCTACAAGGTTATAGCCAATTTATATGGGGGGGGGGAGCCGCATCTAAAGGTTAGCGACCTGATTGATTGGGACCTTGTAAAATGGGATGAGGAGAAGATCCGCACTTTGCTACTGCCTTGTGATGCAGAGTTAGTTCTTCAGATACGACTAACACACCCTTTGGGTGCTGATGAGCTGATTTGGTGCCATCGCAAGAATGGTCTGTTCACCGTCAGGTCGGCATATCATATGCTAATTGAGGAGAGGATAGCCAGCGAAGGGGATGAGGGACAAGCTAATGGCGACGCTAGAGCAGCGGTTTGGAAGGGAGTGTGGAAGTTGGACGTCGTACCTAAAGTGCGGTCATTTCTTTGGAGAGCGGCTAAGAATATCCTTCCTTGTAAGAGCAATCTTCGGCGGCGCCGTATTATAACGGAGGATAGGTGCGAAGTGTGTGGAAAGGAGGAAGATGAAGCCCACGTTCTGTTTGAATGTCGACCAGCTAAACAGGTTTGGAAGTTGCTGCCCTTACTAGGCCGGTTCAGGAAGGGACAAGGTACGTTCTTCTCGGCGGTCCAGCAGGTAATTACCACGGGATCTATGGAAGAGAAGCGTTTATGGGCTACTGTCATATGGAAGATATGGCATGCTAGAAACAAAAGAATCTTTGAGGGTATCGATATGGACCCAAAGACGCTTGTCAGGAGTTCGAAGGACGAGCTCATGATGTATAAGAAGCTAACACAACAGCTGAAGGAGACTCCGAGAGAGCAGAGGCAAGCCGGGGGAGGAAAATGGGAGAGGCCGGAGACGGGGTTTGTTAAAGTGAACTGTGACGCCTCCATTTCGGAAGATAGAGGTTCTGGGATTGGCTTCATATGTAGGAATGGGGATGGGGAAATGTGTGTTGCTGGTCACAAGGCCATAGCTTTTACTCGGGAGGCAGAGATAGCTGAAGCGGAAGCGGTCCGGTGGGCTGTTCAGATGGTGGCTGAAAGGGGAATGCAGCGGGTGGTGTTTGAAACGGATTGTTTACCGTTGGTAGTGAAGCTGCGAAAAGGCTATGATGGGAGGGGTGCTTTGGCAAGGCTGATCGATGATATTAGAGAAGCAGCTGGAAGTCTGGGCGAGGTGAGATGGTCCCATGTGCGACGTACAGGCAATGAAGTAGCGCATAGCCTGGCTAGAATCCGTCCTATTAGTTCAGTTTTAATTTTTGATTCTAGATTCTTACCGCAAGACGCTCATGTAGCTTTGTTGAATGATTTTTCAGTAATAATTTAGCCTTGAGGCTTTTTCTCAAAAAAAAAAAAAAAAACCTCCCTTGCTCAACAGTGTTGTGTCAGCTCTTATTTTTTTCTAGGTTGAGAAAACGACGCGGTTTTGCATTGTTTTATCTCCAAAGTGGAAAAAGTAAGAATTTCCAGGATGATTTGGCGGAAAATATCTCTCGATAAAAATAGGTAAAATAAAGGAAAATTCAAAATTTATACCTTAATGTTTTTGGAACATCTCTTTGTTTTGTCCTTTTTTTTTTTTAACGCAGTAAGCCAGTCCACCCTCGCCCTCCACGTTCCAGGCCCTCCTCGTCCCCTCGCTCTCGACCTCCGTCCGGCTATCACCGGCCGCCGCGGCGCCGCCCACCCTCGACATCGTGCCGGCTATCAACACTCCGGCTGGCCGCCTTCGACCTCGACGCCAGTGGCCGCCTTCTTCCGGGATTCACTGATTTAGGGCAAATTTCAATTCAAAGGTAAATTTCCACTTTCCTATGTCAAAGTTTGTGCTAGAATGTTAGATTTTCAAATTGATGTTTAATTTCTGAATAGGGATAGTTGCAGTGAGCCAGTGACCGATTACCATGAAGAAGCGGGAGGGAGATCTGGAGAATTGGACGGCGCCCAACGTTCCCGACGATCTCTGGGCCGAAATCCTCTCAAGGCTCCCCGTTAAATCCTTGCTCCGGTTCCGCTGCGTGTCGAGTTCATGGCGGGCCTTGATCGCCGATCCCAACTTCGTCCGCTTGCATCTCACTAACTTCAGCAACAATCGCCTTCAATCCCACCTCTTCGGCTTACAAAGTCATGCCAGCTTAGTCGAATGCGTTGTCAGATGCAGCCAAACTCTCAGAGCCACTAAGCTTCGGGCGTCTGAAATCGCTGAAATCGATATTGCATTAAGGGATGTTGTCGGCTCAATTGATGGATTGTTCATGTTAAAGCTGAAGTATTGGTGGGTTCTCAGAGCCAAAGGCAGACCGAAATTACTGCTGTGGAACCCCTCTATTAGGAAAACTCGAATCATTCCTCCCGCCCCTGAATTTCCCAAACAAATGAATAGTTTGGAATTTGGTTTAGGGTTTGATCCGGTTATTAAGGATTACAAGCAGGTGACATTAGTCGGGATGAAAGACGGTGGGTTTCATCACATTGAGGTTTACACAGTCGGAACTAATTCGTGGAAGACGATTGAGTTTGAGTTTCAAGGTGAGGGGTTCCAGATCTGGTGCAGTGGTTTCAAATTTCCTGATCCAAATACAAGTTTTTGTCTTGTGGGCGTTCTTTACTCCCTTGCAATAGATCCTGCCGGAGCTGAGGCTGCGAATTCGAAATGGATTGCATTAGATCCCGCCGGAGCTGAGGCTGCGAAATTGAAATTGATTTCATTTGATTTGGTGAGCCAAGTATTTGCTTGCACCAGATTGCCGCCTGACGATGCAGTCTTGCATTCTCAAGTGCTCACATTGACTGATTGTGGGAGTTCACTCGCATTGGTTAAAATGTCGAGTCCTGTAGGATCTATATGGGTGTTGGAAAGCTTAGGAGGCTCTTTGAGTTGGATTCGACGCCACACCTTTGATACATTGTTCCCTGAAAACCAAGGTATAATTTGGAGCTACAGATTTTTATGCCTCCTAAGGAAGGATGGCAATGACCTGATCTTGTTGAATCGGAGTGGTGTGGTATCTCACAACCTTGAAACCCACGAAGAAAAGATTATACGGAAGACAAATGTATATGGTGGCCGGACATGGCCATACATTGAGAGCTTGATACTGTATTAAGTAGATTCGGAGTTGTTTTATTTTCTGTTGCCTGTACTCTGTAGCTGATGACATATGTAGTTTTGAGTATTTCGAATTTGGTATATTTGGGTTAACTTTGTTTCTATAGAATGTACTTCTGAAATTTTCTATCATTTGGTCGATCATATTCTCCTTTGCAGGTTTTGTTTGATTCGACTGAGAAAATTCAGTCAACTAAAGCCATATAAGGCCTGGTGCTTCATGCTGTCCACCATGTCTCTGACCTAAACAAAAAAGATGTTGTCCTGTTTGTCATTGCTTCAGATTCGTCCCTGCCCATGCATTCGTGTAGAAGAATCAGAAGAAGGAAAAAAAAGCGCGTTAGATTATACTTTACATTAACCTCCATTTTCCCTTCAAACATAATTTATAGTTAACATTTATGCATATTTATTTCTGCAGCTCTCCTCAAATCGACCCGCTCAGGGCAGTAAAGCCAGTTCTGTGTTGCTAGAAATACCTCGTATAGTTTACCATGACGACAGTGGCCCTTTGATAAACTATCTTGAACTGATTACTGAATACTGGCGAGTGCCTCTTTTGATACAAATTGATACAGGTACCTTCTCCTGAACCAATTTTACCAGTTAACTATCGATATATGCTTTCTACCTTTCTAAAGCAATACAATGATTAGAATTTCAGCTCAGTTCTTTATTTAACTTGAAATCAACTCACTCACCCTTGAATTCTGCTGTAATTTTCATGAAAGTGACTTATGCAAGTCATGCAACGTTTCTCTTGATAAATCAAGAATGTAGATTTAGATGTACATGCTGATTCAGCGGTAGGTTACAAGCCAGAGAGGCTAAACCTTCTGAATCTGCCCGGGACTGGAGGATCTGCTAGAATGTTACTGGGATTCAGGCCCGTGCCACAAGCAAGTGCAGGTGGGCCGATGGAATAGGGCCTCCAAAATATTTGGCACGGCTCTGCTGGGATTCAATGCCAGCTTATCCTGTCTGTTACCGAAAATGTCTAGATTATGGATTTGTATGTTCCATTGCTTTCTTATACTGCAAATTGATCTTTTTAAACGAACATTTCTTTGATTTATGTTTCTCATTCACTCAACCAGGCCTATTAGAGTTGTGCTTTCATAATATATGTGCTTGCAAGATTATAGCTCACATCTATGCTTTATACCATATAATACCCAGTATTACCTAATTTCTCACACTGAATGTTATTAAATGAATGTTTATTTTTCTATCCTGGCAGGGGGTTTCTCTTGATGATCTTGAGATTTTGAGACTTGTATTTGGTATATTTCCTACTTATTGTGACAGGTAACCCAATAGGTTTTATTTTATTTTGTAATGTTTAATGTCAATGAGGAACTCTTAATTTATTTTCTAATGGTTAATGTCAATAGATTTTATTTGGTATTACACTTTATCCTTTCCCTTTGTACATCCAAAAGAAATAAAATGAAAACTGATTATTGGCATTGGTCATCGGGTACGAACAACGAAGTTTTTAGGATCAGGACACAAACATCCTCTTGAACCTCAAAGATCATAGTATAGGCCCAAACTACTTTACACGAAATCCTTTGATATCAGATTCCTTGGCCTAGAACTTAAGTAAAGCCTTTCTAGGTTTCCTTCTAACTAAAGTGTGTCAAGACTCAAGAAACAGCCTCTTGTTATATGGCTTGATTTCTAATGTCATTTTTTTTGTTTCTTCCTTTGTTTTTTTTTTTAATGTTGTTGGAATCAATGTGACAGTCCACTGCCTGCTGCATTTGACCATATTTTACAGGTTTAAGCTGTAGCCCCTTAAAAATATCATGGATTTTTGGTCAAGTACAAATATTGCTAAATAATACTATGCAGATTGGGGATGCCAGTGGCACACAGCCACTCGTTTAGTTTGGAGGTTTTGGTAGCTTGATCAAGCATTTTGGCAGATTGTCAACTGGTACGTCAATCGCTAGTAAAATTGGTATGATAAAAGTGAAACGATTTTGACATGCCCATCTAATGATGATGTAACAAACAAGATTTCGCTTTGTCAAAGTATAAACAATTTATCTCTGGAATCAGCCATTTACGAAGCCATTAGCGATAATCTTCTTGATGCAGAAAGCTTGTCGTTGCTGAATCCATACATGGTGGGTTTCAAGCCTTGCATCCTCGTATATCTGCTTCAAACTTTCAGTTCATGTGTTTGAACCATGCATTTCTGATTTCTCTATTGCAGCCTAACCTAAGCGCGTTGTGGTTATTCCAAAGAGCAATGTCAGCAAAGCAGCAACTAAATGTTTCTACTGATTTCATCAGCGAGCTTCTTCATGCCAATTTTCGGAGTATGGAGGCACAATGCTGTTCCTTTTTAATAATTTCTGACATTGTTTTCATCATGTTCCAGCTCTTCTGGGATCGTAACTATGTTTTGTACTGGTGTGTTTGCAGAGGCTAGGTGATTGCTGCCTGTTCTCTTGCTTTGCACGCGCCTTTTGTGCTTGCCATTTTCAATTCATGGGACCCTTTTGACCACGTAAATGATGTCCTACTTGTTGATGGAACTTTTTCGCAGGATGCTATTCAATTTGGCCCGCTTGTAAAGACTCTGGGACTAGTTATGCCGAATAAGCCAAAGATAATTCCATCTATATTTAAGCAGGTGAAAGTTTACCATTGAACACTGTGATCTGAAATGCGATCTTTATCTAACATTTGGCTCATACTACAGTAGTTTTGACATGACTTGTGGGCATTATCACTACCTGTCTTTTGACATGTCCCTCATCGTTCTCATATCTTATGGTTGGTAACAAGTATATGTAGGATCACATACCTGGTTCTCATGTAAATTGATGATTGGTGTAGATACTCCACTGATATTTATATGTAGAATAGGTTAATCCTTCATGATTGCATCCTTTTTGACTTTTCGATTGGATGTGCTTGTTATCTTATCGGTCTCTGTTTTGGTTTGTATGATCAGATTTTCATTAATATTCAAAGCAAGTATAAAAACTCGTTCGTTTATGATACAGATCAGGAAGCAATTTGTGGTAAATTCGCAACATCCTATGAAAAGCCCCCACTGTACAGCTTTAGAGGCCTGTGCCCAGAACTGGAGGACGCATTCCTAAAGCCATGACTCAGACAGCTGTGGTCATCTAGTCAAAGCATTCGACACATGGTTTTGGCGCGCGACAACCATGCTTGTCAGCATCTCGACTTTTTGAATACAAGAACTGGCAATGCTTGTCAGCATTCCCAGCCTACCGGGTTGTAAAGTCGCCTTTTTTTCCCTTTTATAAAGGCACTTTATAGCCCGGTCCAGATAAAACCGGGTTGCATGTAAAGTCATTTTTTTTTTAAATTTAAAAAAGGGCCTAATATCACTTGTATTTTCTACATTCGGGATATTAGACTTGTCACTTAGAAATCCTTAAGCTTAATATCACGGGCTTGTCCAAAGGCGTCCGTGATATTAGGGCTGGAACATGAAAAAACCTACCCTTAATATCCCGGGTGCGTACAAATTCGGTCCATGATATTAGAGTATCGTACCTATTAGCTCAATGAGCAGAAGCTCGGACGTGTATTTCTTTAAATCCGTGGTATTGAGGACTCAGAAAACGTTCTGGCTCATCTCTTCTAGATTTTCGCAGTGGTTCAAATTTCTCAATTTCCTAAAGGTCTATATAAATGTCCGTTTCTTCTCATTTCATTGCAACAAAATTTAGCATGTTCTTTACAAGCAGCATTTATATATATATGAAGCTAGCTAGGACAAACTATAAAACATTTAACTATCCACAAGTCACAACCTACACAAGAGCACCACCCTTGACATATTCAGTGAAGGCCAAGGCAACCAGGCCCAACATAGCCAGCCTACCGTTCCACAGCTCGGCATCTGAGTTCATCAACCCCTCTTTTTTCGACTCGACACTCACCCCCTTAAAGAGCGGGATCAACGACGCAAGCGAGAGCACCAAGCTAGTCCCAATGAACCACTGCAATCCACCATCCGAGATTTGGATGAACAAGTCAGATCCTTTGGACACCTCCACCGCCATCGCTGCTGCAAAGCCTATCATGGCTAGACGCCCATTGATCCTCTCCGGTGCTGGCCCGCTGAAAGCGAACACATCACTGAACTTTGTGCTTGCCTGTCCATTTGCATCGATCATTTTTAGGATAGGTGAAGTTCATAGTATAAGCTATAAACAAATTGAAAATCGGAGGACTAGTTCTCTGACTTATATATTAGATTTTTTTTTTTTTTGGGTTTTCTCTTTGTTGGGCTAGATTTTTTTTTTCTCTTGGTTGTAGCAAAGCCCATCTATGAGATGCAGTGGTGATTGTTCAAACTTTTGATATGATACTTATTTTTATCATTTCACATCTCAATACTTTTTCACTCAACAAATTTTGGCAGATCAGACTCACGGTTATGTTGTTACGTACCTTCGACTTAGAGGGCGAGCTTATAGGCATCGGTGAAGGGATGGTAGCTTGTGGCTTCACCTCCGAAGGCCGAGGAACAACATTTTCCTTATCCTGCAAATAATCCATGGAAACATATAAAAACATAAACTAACTTACTATATATATGTGTGTGTTATCAATGATATATTTTCTAGAGGTGAATCTATATACCTCAGAGGTGCAAAACACTTGGAAGACAGGCCTCTTATAATGCACTCGGGGTACGAACCCGTAAACCACATGGTTCGGCACCCTCGAGTATCCGGTCAAACGACCGAGAACCGGGTTAGCCAAGAGAGATTGGGAGGTAATAGTCACAGCCATTGCAAATTTGCAAGTAAATGGAGATAAGATGATGTTGAGTTTAGATCTCTTAGGCTTTCAAACACAAGCTGCTGCTGATGCTTAATGGGAGAGGGTAAGTGGGAGCATTTATAGTGGAATAGGTGAAGTGGTAGAATGGACATTTTGGGTTCCACGTACGTATCAGAAATTCTAATGGGTCGGTTCAGCGTTCATGTGGGTTTACAAGTAAACACACATTGAAAGTGCAAAAGAAAGATATATGGGTGTAACGTTGGACTTGGTATCAACCACTCACATAAATTGGGGTCGATCAATTGTGAGGCCAATATGTTTTCTTAGGTTTTGATTGGTTTACCAAAGTAATTTCTTGTGCTTTTTGGGTGCTTTCTGGGGCCTTCGTTTGTGGAGGAGTCACCATCATGATTCATCACTTAGTTTGGTTTGGAAGTTTGTGGCATGGGCACAGAGTGAACCGTTCAATTCATATTAAACGAAGTGCTTGATCAAACCTTAGGCGGGGTGATCTATTGATGTGGAGCAAAGGGAATAAAAATGTCTCAGATTCGATCCCTATAATATTTATATTGACATGTAGAATGCTCCTCCGTTCACTTTTAATTAACTTTTTACTATTTATGTACATTTTTCAAGGTGATAAAAACTATAAAAAATATTTTTTTTTTTAATAATCTCATACTTATGATTAATAAATATAATATTATTAAAAAAATGAATAAAAAATTGATATTTTATATAGTTTTACCTTTATAAAAAAAATATCTGACTCGAAAAGGTCAATTAAAAACAAATGGAGGGAATATTTAGCAAATGTTTTAAAAGTAACTCCAAAATGAATGAATAACAAGTGAGTTAAATACTCAAAAGTGTAGGGAATCCTAGGCTCTAAAGATACAATCATCCCATGGAGTAAATAGTGTGCCAATAATGAGGAAATGTTAACCTCCCAATGTTTGGAAGAGTTAAAAAGAAGCAATTTAAACAAATTTGAGTTCTTTAAGTAAAATATCAACTACTGTAATTCTCTCGAAACGACGCGTTTGCATAAAAAAATAGAAACAATAACTTATTATCCATTATAATAGATATATTATAATTGACGCATTAACAAATGACAATAACTATGAAAAAAACTATATTAATTCATAAAATATTTATTGAAGTTAACCACAATTATTCAACAATCCACTAGCCGCTGCAACCATCTTCCGCGAAAACCGCTGCCACTGCAACGTTGCCAACGCGTGTGATAGTTTTCGAGTTCTTGACTTCTTTCTCTATAAATTCTTTTGACGGCCAAATTTCCTGAAGCTGTTGTCGGAGAAGATGATCAAGTGGCAAGCTTGAAGGTTAGAGGCGAGATCTCAGTCCGGCGAGGACGGCTTCTTCAATGTATACCCCTAATTGAATCAACCTATATCATGCTGTGAGTAAGAGATCTAGTCAATCTATTGGGTTAATTTGTATATTGTTTCATTAAATAAAATTGACATATATTTCGGGTTTGGATTGATTATGTGAATGGAGATTTTTTTTTTTGGTATTGAGGTTTGAACATTATTCGTTAATAATAAGCCATTATTCATATATGTATGTGGGTAATTAGATGTGGATTTCTTGAAATCCAAACTCTGTTTAAAATTGTTCTTGAATTTATTGAATATTCGGCAAATTCAGAGTCATTATTCGTTGATAAGCAGAAATTATTCATATATATGGGGGCAATTAAATGTAGGTTTCTTGAAATTCAAGCTCATGAATTTATCGACTATTCAGGAAGTTCAGAGTAACTATTCGTTGATAATTAGAGATTATTCATATGTTTAGGGGCAATTAGATGTAGGTTTGTGGAAATTCAAACTCTGTCATCAGTGGCGGATCCTGAGCTTGTTGATTGAGGGGGCGAAAATTTACTATAAAAAAAATATTTTATGTAATGTATCCTGAATTTGCATGATTTATTTCATGGTTTTCAAATATTTCAATATAACCTCATAATTTGAAGTTCTCGAATATAATTATATTATTAAGATATGAAATTAATAAATAATAATTACAATAAAAATATATCGGTTTGGTAAATGATGTAGGAAATATTGTAATTCAGTGCTGAAATTTGAAACGCTTATAACTTTTTGCTCAGATATCGGATTTGAGCTTATAATATATCAAATCGAAGCTATCGACGAGAGGAATATGTATGTTAAATTTCATTTTCGATTGGGGGGGGGGCGACTGCCCCTACTGGCCCTAAAGAGGATCCGCCCCTGTCTGTCATAAAATTATTTATGAATTTATCGACTATTCGACAAGTTCAAAGCCAATATTCGTTGATAATAAGGAATTATTCATCGAAAGTGTGAGTCAATTTTGCAACTATTCGCTAAGTTAATAGTCATTATTCGCTGAATCGAAGACCGGTGAGATGACCCATAAGCTGATAGCAAGCAAGCATTGATGTGAAAAATTTGGAAGCACTATTTTATAAGTTGATCATTATTCATGTGAATTAGAAGAATTATTCGGTAGACTATGTAGTATTTTTAAGGGATTTGGGGTTTATAAAACATTATTCGTTGAAATTCGAATCATTATTCATCGAAGATTAATGGATACATGTACATGTGCATGTTAGTACCCAAGTTGTATTGCTTGTGTAACAGTGGCGTGTTGTAGCCCACTCGCCAAAATTGTGAACGTTGTTGTTGATTGGTATGAGACCACACTTTTTTATTGGGTAAAATACACCTATGGTCCCTGAACTTTGACCAAATGTTTAAACGGGTTCCTAAACTTTATTTTTGTTCATTAAAGTCCCTGGACTTTTATATTTTGTACACATTTGGTCATTCATTTAATAAAATTGTTAAATATGTGTTAAATAATGACATGGAATCAATGTAATTTTGTATTAATGACATGAGTTAGATTACATACATGTAATTGCCCGGTATTTGTTTTACTAAAGTAAATAATTGAATTTTTTTCTTCTCAAAAGTCATCACATATAATCTAGTTTTCTTAAAACAAAACATATTTTAAAATATATTTGTATCAAAAACATTTTCTATTTTCTGATTAAATGTTATAATTTTCCAATATATTTTATTTTAAAGATTTTTTATGACCGAAATTTCCTTATTTGATTAAAAATAGATTTTATTTTGTTAACACAAATAGTGTTTATTTTTTGGCAAAAATGCATAAAACCACCCACTATTCATTGTTGTTTGCAAATAACCACCCCTTATTTAAAAATTATCAAATAACCACCCACTATTCATTGTTGTTTGCAAATAACCACCCCTTATTCAAAAATTGTCAAATAACCACCCATTAAATATAGGTTGTTTGCAACTAACCACCCATACTCCTTTTCTTGTTAAACCTTACTTAATTTAATATGAAAAGACAATTATACCCGAAAATTTGGAAATTTTCCGAGTAATCTGGGTTTCGACCTGGTGACCCGATTGACCCAATAATTTTGACGCGATTTACATTTACCCGATTGACCCGGTTGATTTATAATTATATATGATTAATTTGTTTTTATGGAGATTCCAATTTATTACATTTTCTAATTACAATCACTTGATCTTTCATTTTTAAAGCAATTTTTATATTTATTTATATTGTGTAATACTCCGTCCGATCAATAGTATTTGATTTTTTTAAGAAGATAAAAGTTCTAAAAAATATTAAAAAATTATATTCTTATTACTAATTACATGAAATTATTTATAAAAAAAATTTAAAAATTTGGTATTTTATATATTGTTACATTTTATTAAAAATTACGTGAAATAATAAAAATCAAATGTTTTTAATAAGATGTAATAATATATAAAATATCAATTTTTTAAAAAAAATTATTTAAAATTTTGATATTTATAGATTATTACATTTTATCAAAAATTATGAGAAATAATAAAAATATATATTTTAGATCAGATATAGTATATAATTACAAGCATTAGAATTTATGAACAACGTCTTTAATTGTAGAATTTTAAAATTATCCAAAATTATCAAATCATGATTTTTTTTAATTTAAAAAGGAAAAAATTGACAAACTCAAAATCGACCCAAAATGACCCGAAACTCGGTCAAACCCGGGTTCGAGACAACCTGGATGTACCCGGAACCCGTTTTACTCGGGACCCGAAGTGACCCAACCCGAATGACCCATTTGACAGGTCTAATTGTAATACTTGGAAAATCAAGCAATAAAGAGAAGTATAATTGTCTTTTTACTAAAAATTAAACATTAAAGAATAGGGGTATAATTATCTTTTCATATTAAATTAAGTGAGGTTTAACAAGAAAAGGGGTATGGGTGACTAGTTGCAAAAAACCTATATTTAATGGGTGGTTATTTGACAATTTTTGAATAAGGGGTGGTTATTTGCAAACAACAATGAATAGTGGGTGGTTTTATGCATTTTTGCCTTATTTTTTTATAACAAAAGTAGACTTTATTTTTTTAACAAAACACATATAATTTTTTATTAAATAAGAAAATTTCTATCATTAAAATACTTTAAAATAAAATATCATCGGAAAATTATACCATTTAGTTGGAAAATAGAAAGTGTTTTTATCATAAAAATATATTTTTTAAATAAAGGCCCAATACCTTTGTAACCTATATATATGTTTATCAATGAATGAAAACCCTCAAGGAGGACATTACAATCAATCTCGTGATCTTATGTAACGACCCGAAATTTAAGTACCCGAATTAACCTCCATAAACCTACTTAGAAGGTAAATAAGGTTCGAAGTACTAGATTATCGGGGAACGTTATAGGAGAAGTTTGATCTTCTCCCGTGAGCTTTGGATCTTACGACCGAGTACGAGTTATTATTAGGTTCATTTAAGCAGAAGATTTAGTTGTCAAAAGTTGGGGATTGCGAACCCCGAAAAGATCGTAAGCCCGTTGGAGGCTTTACCTGTCCTAGACTATCGCGAAAATGTTTCGAATAGAAATAAGAGTGGAAATCATAAATACAACAAAACGCCACGGCCGCGCCGGGTCAAAACGATAAAACATATGAGCAAACGAGTACGAATGTCAAGCGCCTCCCTCACTCTAATCGTCCAAAAGGTCTGTCTCGACAACCATCCACATAAGTAAGTCATATCGGGTAAAGGGTACCTGAATCTAAAAACAAGAAATAAATCGGGGTCAATCATCGGAAATATGCACACTCAATGCCATATAAAGAGGCATACCTAGACTACATGAATGTTAAAATGTAACACATAAGCAAGTGTATAGATATATATAAATGCGAAATAAACACACAAGGGCCCGTATCATCATCATAATCATCATCATCATCACCGTCATATCATAATATCTTCTCAAACGTACTCATCCTTCTCAAACATACTCATTCTTTCTCATCATAAGTCTTTCATCATTTCATTCGTGTTCCATCTAGTATAAGTCATTTGTTCAGATTTTGACGGCCGTCCTACCATAGACACATAGCATACATATGAAGTGTTGGATTTACTAAGTTCATCCTACGTCATATTACCGGTTTATATTCCTAAACATGTTACTAGGTCGCGTGATGCATGAAGACTCTCGATAAGACAAAGAGTATCACATAAATCCATCATGAGTAAGTCCAGGGGACTTACCTGGAGTCCGGAGAATAAGCAAGCAATAAAGTGCACAACCAAGGATCCAATCAACAAGAGCCTATTAATTTCATTAAGCTTTCATTAGGTGGTATTCTAATGCATGGTACCCAACCTAATAATCAACATGCATCCACATGAGGTTCACGATTCTATAGATTACACACTTTGGTTAAGTGATCCGGACTTAACCAGTTATAATCTATATCGTATTATCACATAATCGATTTTCTTCTTATCGGATCATAAGCCAAGTTATGGGTATACCTCATTTCTGTATTTTATATGCTCTAAGTTTCGGTTATGCCATCATATATTTAACCATATTCTTAGCATTCCCTTAACCAAGTTTTTTAATCGAGTCATTATAAATACTGGTTACTAAAATTATAATAAATCTTGATCCAACCGTTGGATTGCAGTAATTTTTAAAGGGAAGTTAGATAACATTTCCATGAACATCATATTAAAATTTCAGCCAAATCAGACCGTTGGATTGGAAATAAAGTCCAAATTACAGAGGCACATATATCCATTTTGTTTCTTGACGTTTGCTACAAAACGCAACCAAAAACACATAGAGGCTCCACTTCCTAAGCCCTTTCCAAGCACACAAGATCTATTCCTAGAGAGGAGGAGGAGGATGAGGGATTACCTTTGAAGAATCCCACACAAACGACTCAAGAACACCCTCGGGAGTCCTTCGGAACACCTTTCAAACACCTTGCCATTTTGTCACCAAAAATCCCAAAACATGATTTAGATTATCACTCAAAGTTGAATAAAAGGAGTTATAACACATGTTGGAACTCAGTTTTGGAAGAAAGGAAGGGTTCTTACCAAGAAATCAAGTCAAACTCTCAAGACCCTTCAAATACAGTTTTCTGCAGCTCCAAAGATGGACGATTTTGGCTGGGCAAACGACCTTGGATTTTTGTGTTTGAGATATGTATAGAAAGCTGGATTCAAGAAGGATCCATGGCAACCGAGTTTTCTCAATTTGGATGAGTATGGAGGGAGTTATGCTATTTCTTGTGAAGGCTGTCCAAAATGGACCTAAAATGGAGCAAGGCTCTCCTTCTCTCTCTCTCTCTCTCTCTCTCTCTCTCCTCTCAAGTGACGGTGGGGCTTCTTTGGATGAGCTCCTCATGAGTCTTGGGGTCAGGCTTATAGAGGAGAGGGGTGGTTGGCTTCATGATTCAAAGCATGGGTGTGATGGGAAGGAAGTGATGGGAGTGGTTGAATGTCTACATTCACAAGCAAGCCACAAGTCAAGGGTTTGGTGGCTCAATGTTGGGCAATTTGGGTGGATGACCTCTTTAACATAATGTAAAACCCGAGCTCGCGTAGTGTTAAAATCCGTTACGTTTATAAGATACGAGAAAAGAGGCTTGGGTATATTTTTTCCATCATTGAATCCATGTAAAGCTAGGCATAAAAATTTTCAATTTTCCGGGTTTTTATAATTATAAGGGAGGATAATATTCGGATTATCCTACGGATATTTTATAAATATTAATTAAATTCCGGTCTTTACATCTTACATAGTATCTTAGCCTTTTCTTCCTCACGGAACCTTAAATTGATCCTCCCGTCTCACCGGTCATCCTCTTCCTCCAACCTTCCTCCCTAGTATATCTGTTCGCACCAAGTGCGCCCGTGTTGCCGCCGTCGCTTTCAAGTGTTGCCGCTGCTCACTGCCGGTCACCTTCTCTCCCGTCAGTCACCGTCGCTCCCGAATCCGGACACCCAGCCCCCGGATCTGCCACCTCCGAGCACCTCAACCACGAGCCCCGCACCCTCGCTCTCGCTGTCCTCCATCGCATCTTCTCCGCTGCCCAGATTCGGAATCCCCGACCACCACGAGCCCGGATCCGAGCCTCCCCCATGCCCTCGCCGATTGCCGCGCCGTCGCCCCCGCGCCCTCGCTGCAATTGCCTCCTGATGTCTCCAAAGTAGCCATGTTTTTATGCATATTTTAGTTCCATATTCTTTACATTTTGCATATTTCGGGTTGGGAAAATGTCGAATTTATGTAGTATATGCTTATTTGTCAGAAATGGAGGTCTACATAAGTTTCTGTTTAATATTGCAGAATATGGAAACATTTCGGGAGGAAATCAGGAAGCAGAGACAAAAGCAGCAAGTTACTCAAACATCGATAGAGCCTTAGTCGATATCGGCGAACCATGCACGAACACCCTCTGATCAGACACATGTCGAGGAGCCAAGGAGGGATTATCCGGATCTAGGGATAAACTATCCGGAGTCGAGGAGAGACTGCCCGACCATGCCCGGACAGCTTCCTTGAGATCGAGGACCGGTACCCGAGATCGACAAGCCCGGGAGCCTGTGTCCGACCACATCGAGAAAGACCTGCCTGACCAGCAAAGCCAAACCTAGTCGACGAGCTTCCCTACTCGATCTCGACAAGGAGTCCTCGAGATCGACGAAGCCTGTGAGCCTGTGTCCGAGCATGTCGACAAGAGGCTACCCGATGCACCAAGCCGGCCAAGTCGATGATCCACCCCTACTCGAGATCGAACAGCTCTCGTCGAGATCGATGAGCGCTGTGTCCGAAGCCGCGTTACGCGGTTTGCTGTCCGACGCGGTTTGGCTTTCCTTGGAGCCGAAGGAGTCCGAGATATCCGAGATCTATCAACATCTATCCACACCTATCAACACATGGAAGATTTTGCTCTTTAGATAGAATTTCCCTTTTTTGATTTAATTCCTAAATTACTTTTATTTATCTTTTAAGCCTTTAGATATAGTTTTAGATATAGATAGATATTTCTATCCTTGAATAGCGAGGTTTAGAAGCCTATAAATAAAGCCCATGGGGCTGATTTCTAGTCAATTCAATTTTCAAGAGGAGAAGTAGTAGAGAGAGA
This sequence comes from Persicaria maculosa, assembly GCA_963922045.1. Taxonomy (NCBI): domain Eukaryota; kingdom Viridiplantae; phylum Streptophyta; class Magnoliopsida; order Caryophyllales; family Polygonaceae; genus Persicaria; species Persicaria maculosa. The sequence goes on along the minus strand of OY998253.1, from coordinate 69,308,328 downwards.
GAGTGAGTGGCCAAGAGGAGTTGGTGAAGCGAGAGCGGAATTGGCTTCCTTTGGTTGTAAGCTCTATTTTATTTTATTAATGCAAGTTTATTTCCTTTTATTATTGATGTCTTTAATTATGATGAAGCGCGAGTAGTCCACCCACTTCTAGGGTTGGGGCGAGCCCAACGATAGCCATGCATAATTGAGGTAAAGATCCGACTTTTATCAAGTTTTGAGCACCTACTACTTGTTTATGTGTTTATTACCCATCTAATGGAGATCCATGATAACAACTTGGATTGTAAACATAAAATCAGTAGAGACAATTAGGGTTTCTTGAAAGAGTTGTCTAATTGTTGGAAAAGGCGAAAGCTTAGTCCTTTGATGCGATTTACATGATTATCTGTTTAGTTCTGCCTTATGCATGTTTGGTTATCGTTGTTGCAAACCCCAACCTTGGAAGTCTTTTACATACAGTTTATTCTAAAATCTACCAAAGCTTTGCTCTTTATTTTATTTTATTTTTGTTATTGTTGCCCTACTCGATATTGACCTCCTATAGGTCGATATCTACTTCTGACCTTCGATCCAGAAAGATCGCTGCTCGTTTGTGTCTCTGAACAGGTCGATTTCGAGAAAGAACCAGTCGATATTGACTGACTTAAGTCAATATTGAGTGACCCTGACCAGAAATTGACTGACTTGCTGAAAGCTGCCCAAAATCGACTGAACTAAGTCAATATCGACTGTCTCTAGTCAATATTGAGTAGTTCCCTGGAGTCGAAACCGAGTGAGATTCCACCGCTGCCTAGGATCCGCCGACACGCTTCCTCGAGGATCGATCCTGACTTCCCGCTGCTACATCAGGAGGAGGTCTTGTAATTATTTGCAAGGGACGGAATCTGGTTTGCTTGACTTTATTTATATTTTATTGCAATTCTCGATTTCCTCCTATCAACATTCGTCATATGGGATGTAGCACTAGTGTCCATGTACCAAGAAGAGTCGGGGGATGTCAGTTGTGTAGAGGAGAAGGCGTGATGCATAGCTGGCGGAACATAGCCTGGATCAGGCGATGTCAGACAGGCGTAAGGACCGGCATGTCGAGGGGTAGAGTACCAGTGCATTTTTTTTTTGTGGCCACCTAAGTTAATAAACAATTAACTCAGGGCCAGAAACGAAAAATAGTAAAACACAAGACGTTTTTGCAATAACTTCAAAAGAGATTACAAAACAAATAAAGATCGAAGCTTTCTTCTTCTTCTTCGTTGGAACTGTCCGAGGCGGAGAGGAGGTGTTGTAAGAGGAAATCGAGAATGTAAAACAGTAAGCAAATAAAGTAAAGCAAACCGATCAAATCCCAGCAAATAATGTTCAAGACTCCCTCCAATGTAGTAAGAGAAAGTCAGGTTCGAATCCTCGAGGAAGCTGGTCAGCGGATCCTAGGCAGTGATGGTATCTCATGGACAGAAGTCGACAACAGGTGCTAGATCTCGACTAGGGTTAGTCGACAGAAGATCAAGCTAGTCGAACAGGGCAGAAGCTCTCGGCAAAGGCTACTCGATCTCGACAAGGGGCTACTCGAGATCGAGTACAATCCTCGTCGACTTCGGGTTGGGCTTCGTCGAGTTCCTGCACAATTAAGCTACGACGATCTGGGATCGGGAATCAGTAGTCGAGATCGACCAGGCTTGGTCGAGATCGACGACGGCAGAAAGTAAAAAAACAATGCAAATTCGGTTTGGTGATTTTATGAATTAAAAGAACTTCCAAGATTAGGGTTTGCGACGACGATTACCATGCAAGCGGAATATAAATCACAAAGGGTGGTAACTTTATCGATAAAGGAAAAGGCTTTCACCTAATCCGACAAGTAGGAATATAAATCTCGCGATAAATAACCCTAATTGCATCTATTCATTTTCATAATTAGCATTTATAATCTTTCGAATAGAAATCCTAATTACTACCCAAGTTTCACAACATGAGTTCTTTAATTTCTCAATCAAAGATGAAGCACATAGGGAATAGATTAAGATAACGACAAAATACCTCCTTTTGCAATCGCTAACCCGCCGACATGTCTCTCGTTGGGCTCACCCCAACCCCAGAAGTAGGTGGACTACTCGCGCCTCATTGCAATCGCAGACATTGAATTGAAAGAAATAACTTGCATTAACTAAATTCAAAGCCTTTACAATCCCGGCAATCAACTTTCGTAAACTGCCAAAACCTTAAAACCTTTGAACTCCTAAAATCTCTATGTGTAACTGTGTCTCTGAATTTGAATGACTAGAAATCAGCCCCAAGGGCTTTATTTATAGGCTTCTAAACCTTGCTACTCAAGGATAGAAACATCTATCTATATCTAAAATTATATCTAAAAGGCTTAATGATAAATAAAAGCAATAAAGGAATTAAATCTAAATAGGAAATAATATCTAAAATGTCTCAAGTGGATAAAACTCTCTTCTTCATGATAGAACTTGATAGACGCGGCTGTCCTCGGCTCCACAGACTCCAACTCCGAGTAGGACTTGCATCAACGCGTTACGCGGCTTCGGGAATCTTCGTCGATCTCGAGTAAAGCTTACTCGATCTCGAGTAGGAGTGTTGTCGACTGGGCTTGGCTCGGCGTCTCGGCTAGCAGGTCCTTGGTGTGGCTCGGTCATGGCTCCTGGCGTTCGTCGATCTCGAGGAGAGCTGTTCGATCTCGAGTAGGGGTGGATCATCGACTTGGCCGGCTTGGTGCATCGGGTAGCCTCTTGTCGACATGCTCGGACACAGGCTTACAGGCTTCGTCGATCTCGAGGACTCCTTGTCGAGATCGAGTAGGGAAGCTCATCGACTAGGTTTGGCTTTGCTGGTCGGGCAGGTCTTTCTCGATGTGGTCGGACACAGGCTCCCGGGCTTGTCGATCTCGGGTACCGGTCCTCGATCTCGAGGAAGCTGTCCGGGCATGGTCGGGCAGTCTCTCCTCGACTCCGGATAGTTTATCCCTAGATCCGGATAATCTCTCCTAGGTTCCGGATAATCCCTCCTTGGCTCCTCGACATGTGTCTGATCAGAGGGTGTTCGTGCATGGTTCGCTGATATCGACTAAGGCTCTATCGATGTTTGAGTAACTTGCTGCTTCTGTCTTTGCTTCCTGATTTCCTCCCGAAATGTTTCCATATTCTGCAATATTAAACAGAAACTTATGTAGACCTCCATTTCTGACAAATAAGCATATACTACATAAATTCGACATATTCCCAACCCGAAATATGCAAAATGTAAAGAATATGGAACTAAAATATGCATAAAAACATGGCTAATTTGGAGACATCAAATCACCCCATACTTAGACTTGCTTGTCCTCAAGCAATAACCAAACAATAACCAAGACCTACAACACATCCTTCAAGTCTTCGCCTTTGTCAAAAGCAACATCTCAAGTAGTAGCAATGTAAGACAAGTGAATTTAACGTCATCACACATATATGAGCGATCCATAGGCATAGGCAGTATACATCCAACCTCACAGGGATAATGTGTTTACACTCAACTCTCAAATGTGTTTAGGCTATGAAGATCAACTCTCAACTCAATTCCATATACAATCTCATAAACATTGCAATTTAAACATAAATCCACTTCGCAACCAATTATGTAAATGAAACAAGAATTATCAGGAGGACTTCGCTCAATAGAAGTCTTCAAAGAAGATTCCATTCGGCGGGGTTGTAATGGGGCTTGGTAAGAAATATAAGGTATGGAATTATTTGGCCATGTGGTGCTTAAATAAAATTCGGGAATCAAGACTCCTAAATCTCCAACACAACCAAACCATAACTTTCAATCAACCAAACTCTCCAAATATTTATCTAAATGAAGTATGTAACCTTTCAAACTTTCTCAACCTCTCCAAAGTATGTATCTTGCAAAATAATGAAATAAATAAGGTAAATTTGGCTCATGCACTTTATTCACAAACATATGTACTTTTTCTTCTTCTCTTTTTTTCTTTTTTCGGATTTTTTTTTCGAAAATAAAAACCAAATAACACTAATAGTGCATTTATAATGTGAGCCAAAAATCCTTTTACATAATATGCATAGCAAGATAAAAATTTAAAACCATCCCATATCTCAATAATTTCAACAATCCTTCCTTCTTGAAATGCAACATAAGCTATTCTTTCCACAAATCATCATTCCAACCAACTCTAAGTCTTAATTCCCAAATGGGGGTCAGGCTCAATTTGGCTAAGGAAAATTTTGTGGAGTTCACAATAAAAGTCTCAGGCTAATGTTCTGGCTTCAAGCAGGGATAATGCAGGGTAGGTAAAGAGAGGATAAAATTGGCTTAAAAGGTGCCTCCATCATTTAATTCTCATCAACATAAACACATAAATGCATTGGCTTTGAATAACTATTACAACATTTAGAGATGCATAGGAAGAGTAAATACACTCAAGAAAGCAGAGGGATTTTTAATGTTCTCCCTATAAGGCCAAAATTCTCACTGGGACAATTTTTGTTGGATTTTAACCTTTAGCTTAGGATCATATGTGCTCAATTTCATCACGAGTTCACAATCCACATAAAAACCATTTTGAGGACTTAGGCTAAACCTTCCAAACACGCCATAGGGTTTATATGATCAAGTCAGTCATTATTTATCATCATAGGACATCTAAGTTAGGATATAAAACAATGCAAAATTTTAAACATGCATTTTTTTTTTCATTTTTCGACATTTTCTATTTTTTTTTATTTTTTATTTTTTTATGTAAATCAAAAGACAAGACTAAAGTATGCATAAAACTTTAAACATGCAAAAAGACACAAATAAAATGCAACTAATAACTTTAATACCAAAGTTGTGCCATGTCCTAGAAACTTATTACAAACCATGAAACAAGACTTTAAAAGATACACATAAAGTACTGGCAGCATATAACCACATAAAGTTCCCTGCACAGTCTTTTCTCCCACCCCATACTTAAAACATACAGTGTCCTCACTGTTAAATAAATAAAATCAAAGGGAAGGGAGAAGAGACTCACAGAGCTGTCACTGATGGGGAGCTGGTGGTGGACCATAGTGTGGAAACTGGGAGCCAGCCTGATAGTCAGAAGCTACTCCATGGGAAGAGCTACCAGGCTGCTGCTGTGAAGGGCCGCCATGCTAATAGTTGGGCCCCTGCTGGAAATATTGATGTGGGTATGGCCAGCCCCGCTGGTTCAGCCTGGCAAAGCCTTCCCTCATTTCTGTCCGCATCGCGTCATGGCTCAGTGATAGGTTGGTCATCTACTCTCGGAGGAATGCCAACTCTGTGAGCACTGCTTCAGATGGTCCGCTGGAATGATGCTGCCGCTGGGAGTGATAGGAGTGGTGGGAAGGGAGCTGCTGTGGGGACTGGGAAGGATGATGGGAGTGGTGTGAGTGGTGGGAGGCTTGGACACTGTCTGCCTCGTCGTCGTCATCATCCTCATCCATATCTTCAGTGTAGATTGGCTCATCCCTCAGTGTCGGGTCGGCAGTTGGGTCAATAGTGGGGTGATACGCCACCCCTGTCCATGTAGTGTACCAGTTGCGGAATCTGTAAGGGTTTAGGAATTAAATCAAAAAAGGGAAATTCTATCTAAAGAGCAAAATCTTCCATGTGTTGATAGGTGTGGATAGATGTTGATAGATCTCGGATATCTCGGACTCCTTCGGCCCCAAGAAAAGCCAACCGCGTCGGACAGCAAACCGCGTAACGCCGCTTCGGACATGGTGCTCGTCGATCTCGACCAGGGCTAGTCGATCTCGAGTAGGACTGGCGTCGACTTGGGCTGGCTGGCTCGGGTAGCTCTGCTCGACAAGGCTCGGACTGGTGCTCCTTGGCTCCTCGATCTCGGCTAACTGTACTCGAGATCGAGTAGAGTTGGCTCGGCTTCTCCGTCCTCGGCTTCTCGACTTGGCACAGCTCGTCGACTCCGGACATGGCAATGAGGTGTAGTCGATCTCGACAAGACCTCCTCGAGATCGAGTAGGGTTCCGGGATCGGGTTGTCTCTGACTCAGTGTCCTCGATCAGCTCTGCTCGACCAGGTGTGCTCGGACAGCCTTTGTCGAGATCGAGTAGATGTACTCGAGATCGAGTAGAGTTCTCTCAGCTTTCTGCTCTGTTCTTGAAACGCACTTTCCCGAGTCCTCGTTCGTCGGATTGACGCATATGACCATGCGTTGGAAAGCTCTTTCCGAGGGCTACAACTCTCATGAAGACATCAAAGCTTGATTCAAAACTAAGAATGGTGAAAAATGGCCTTTTCTCCAGCTGCACCATTCTTAGCTTCTCCATGAGTTTCCTTTAAGCTCCAAAGTGCGTCCGATTTCTGCGAAATATGACCAAAACTTGTGTAGACCTCCATATATTGCAAATAAGTGTAAACTACACAGGTTCTGTATTATTCTAACCCAAATGCATGCAATGTATGCAGAAATCGATATAAAAGTAAGTGTAAAACATGACAAATTAGGCTCACAACAACGAACTCCTCAGGTAACCTCTCTTCTATTTCCTTTAAAGGTCCTGCACGTACACTCTATTATCGTCGGCAATGGTGGTCGCCTTGCTACTTCGGGGATTGGCCATGCCAAAATTACAGACCCTAACCCACCCACTACACCTTAACAATGTCCTCATTGCCCCAAAGATTGTCAAAAACCTTATCTTTGTCCGTCGGTTCACTACTGACAATAATGTTTCCCTTACGTTTGATCCCTTTGGTTTCTCTGTGAACGATCTTACTATGGGGTTACTCGCATGAGATGTAACAGCACCGGGGAGCTCTACCCTGTCACACCACCTCCTGCGTTCAATCAGTCGTGCCCGCTCGCCCTCTCGGCATCATCGTCCAGCCTGTGGCATGCACGCCTGGGTCATCCCAGTGCTGCCGTTCTAGATGTCCTCCGTTCACAGCGTCTTGTCACCTCTACTAAATACCTCCGCTCTAGTTTATGCTCTTCCTGTCAGTTAGGCAAACATGCAAGACTGCCGTTCCAATGGTCTTTGACCTCCACCCTTGCTCCCTTTGATATCATTCATAGTGACATTTGGACATCTTTTGTGCCTAGCAAGGAGGGTCACAAATACTACCTCTTGTTTCTTGATGATTACACTCATTAGGTCTTCCCGTTGCATTTCAAGTCCCAAGTGTTTCCTGTCTTTGCCAAATTCCATGCCTACATCAAAACACAGTTTCACACATCCATCAAATGTTTCCAATGTGACAATGGCCGTGAATTTGACAACAAAGACTTTCACTCTTTCTTTTCCACAAATGGGATCTCCTATCGCTTGTCTTGCCCTTATACTTCTCAGCAGAATGGCAAGGCTGAACGAATCATCAGAACCATTACCAACATGATGCGCTCTCTCCTCTTCCACGCATCCATTCCCTTTTCCTATTGGCCTCACGCCTTATCAACCACATGCTATCTCCTCAGCATTCTATCTTCTACTACCTTACACCATCGCTCGCCAACTCAGGCCTTTTATTGCACCTTGCCTAGGTATGATCACCTTCGTACCTTTGGGTGCTTGTGCTTCTCAAATTAGTCCTCCACTGCCTCTCACAAGCTTCACCCGTGCTCCACTCCTTGTGTCTTCCTTGGCTATCCGTCTGATCATCGCGGTTACCTTTCCCTCGATATCAAGACCCATAAGCTCATTGTGTCCCGTCATGTCACATTTGATGAGTCTCACTTCCCCTTTGCTTCTCCTCCCCTCCCCTCTCCTACACCTCCTGTGTCTCAGTTTGAGCCAGAGTCTTCCTTCCCTCACTTTCTTCTTCCCCAGAGCTCTCTCGGTGCTCCTGCCTCTCCCCCTCCCCCACCACCACCACCTTCTACCACCGGACTGCACACCCGCAGTGTCTCCGGTGTCTTCCGACCCCGTCAGATCGTCTCCATGACCACCACACATCGCCCCGCCTCCCCTTCCCCTACATCCTCCCCCTTACCCATCTCGCATATCCTGATGCCGCGGCCGCAGCCAACCAATTTCCCCAAGACGTCTCCCCACCCTCGCCATTAGCGGCGGCCGCAACAACATGTCGCGGCCCTGCTGCGGCCGCAGCCCCCCCCCCCCCCCCGACGCATCACCTTCTGTCCTTCCTGACTCCCAATCCCCCCTGCCTCCAGCCCGACCTCCCTTTCCTCCATCCCAACCTCCCACAAAACAGCCCTCCTCGACCCGAATTGGCAGGCGGCCATGCTCGACGAATACAGGGCCCTTACAAGGAATGGTACTTGGGTTCTGGTCCCTCGCCCTCCTGAGGCGAACGTCATTCGCTGTATGTGGCTCTTCCGGCACAAGTTCCGCTTTGATGGGACGTTGGAGCGCTACAAAGCCCGTCTTGTCGTCAACGGTCGTTCTCAGTAGGCATGTATTGATTGTGATGAGACCTTCAGTCCCGTTGTCAAGCCTGCCACTATCCGGGTGGTGTTGAGCTTAGCTTTGTCGCGACATTGGGCCATTCATCAGCTGGATGTCAAGAACGCCTTTCTGCATGGCCATCTGAATGCGACAGTATACATGTTTCAGCCGTCGGGGTTTGCTGATGCTGATCGTCCCAAGCACGTCTGTCTCCTGAAGCGCTCTCTGTATGGTCTGAAACAGGCTCCGTGGGCATGGTTCCAACACTTTGCCTCTCATCTGCCAATGTTGTCTCCGAGTGCTCTTGGCTCCGCGATCTATTTCTTGAGCTCCGTTGCCTTCTTCAGAAGGCCACTCTGGTCTATACTGACAACGTCTCCACCGTCTATCTGGCTAGCAACCCAGTCCAGCATCAACGCACGAAGCACATTGAGCTCGATCTCCACTTCGTCCGGGACAAGGTTTCCATTGGACATGTCCGCGTTCTACATGTCTCGTCCTACTATCAGTACGCTGATATATTCAGCAAGGGTTTACCTCGACAGTTGTTCATTGATTTTCGGCCCAGTCTCACTGTACGAGACCCTCCAGTTTCGACTGTGGGGGTTTGATAGATTACATAGGTCTTATATTGTATAGTGGGCCTAAAGGCCCAATACCTTTATAACCTATATATATATATATATGTGTTTATCAATTAATGGAAACCCTCAAGGAGTATATTACAATCAATCTCGTGATCCTACAATATACAAAAATAAATTGATTATATATCATTATTTAACACCTATTTAACAAATTTACTAATAGAAGGACCAAATGTGTACAAAATATTAAAGTTAAGGGACTTCAATGAACAAAAATAAAGTTCAGTGACCTATTTAAACATTTAGTCAAAGTTTATGGACCATAGATGGATTTTACCCTTTTTTTATTTGATAAAAAATATAAATAATTAGATTAATCTCTCTTCGTTCTATCACAATAAAAGACCAAGATTTATTAACACTTAGGGTGTGTTTGGGAACTGGATGGATTTTTGGGGATTTGTGGGATTTTAGGGGATGTGGTAGATGGGGATGGATTTTTGGGATGTAAAAGATGAAAACTCAACACCCAAATTTTTGGGTTTTGTGTTTGGTTGTATTTTTATTTTTTGGTGGATGGAGTGATGGACAAAGACCGAATTACCCCCACTTATGCACAGGAAAAGACGAATTTACCCCCAATTCATACCCCTCTTGAAATTAAAATATTTAAGGAAAAGTCTCCTCTTTTCCCTTTGGACTCTCTCTGTGTCGATCCCATTTCCAATCAGCAATGGCTATGACTGCCGGAAACCTCGGGTGCATTATCGTCGCCGTTGACGGCAGCGAGGAGAGTATCCACGCTCTCAATTGGGCCCTTGACAAAATTTCCACCTCCGGACCCCTTCTTCCACTGACTCCGGTACCGCCGCGTCCATCGTTGCCCTCCACGTCCATCCCCCGCCCTCCATCGCCGTCGGGATGAACCCCGGATCCATACCTTTCGGCGGTCCCAGTTGAGTTCGATTCCCAATTTTGACAGTTGGTTGCTCTTGTCCTTGATTGTCGTTTTTATTTTTTGAAATACGGAGTTCCAATTCCAGTTGACCTGTTTAGGTATGGAGATGCCTGCATTTACGGCGGCGATTGAGGCGCACCAGCGGCGCATCACTGAGGATACCTCCGCCATCACCATCGATGTTTTCGTGAAGGTTTGGAAGATGACGGTGGATCTGAGTAGTCGTGGGTTTTATGAAAGACTATAGAGGGTTATGGAGGGAGAGGGGCAAAATGGGGGAAAACGGAATCCCCATCCACCAAACCTTGGTGGAGGAGGGGGGAAACCGCATCCCATTCCATCCAGCAAACCCCCTCTTTCGAACACTGCAAACCCCTTAAACACCACCACCCAAACACGGAGGCGGGATTTCCGAGGCGAAAACCGCATCCACTAAACCTTGTAAACACTATACCCAAACACACCCTTAGTCAACCGGGAAAGTTTTTAGATGTGAATGTGAATGTACGTGATGATGACTAAGAAACCTCTCTGCCATACACGCACAATATATGTAGTAATTGGACAACCGGCCATGTGTAATTTCTCCAGTTTCTGCAACATTTATATATTTCAACAAAACAAAGCAGCACCGCTTCTCTTCCATTTTATAAGCGGCCAACCTTTCTACCGCTTCCACCGTTATTGCTCGATCAATTCATCAATAATCCGTCGTCTCGTCATGGGAGTTCATCCGACGTTTTTCTACCGGTAATTTAATCCCTTTAATTTATTTTAAAATTTTGAATATTATATACTATTATCACACCCATATATAATTCAGAATATCATTTTACTAGCTTTATTTTATGACTAGCTTTTATGAGTCATTATGATTATGATACTCAAGTTGTTATAATATCCATGATATATGTTTTATTAAAAAAAAAATCCATGATATATGTTAGATAAATAAAAGTGTTTATTTTAAGTTGTTATAATGTCCAATTAAATTTAGAAAAGATAATTTTACAATAAGTTTGCAGGTACTAATATTTCCTAACACTTTAAATTATCATTTTTGATATACATCACTTACAAAGTGATTATATATATTAATCAAAGCTTTATGGATGTATTTCTAAGGGAAAATAATTTTTTTTATAGAACTTTATCAAATAAAATACCCTAATTGCATTTGTTTTCTTATGTGATTTTTAGAGTTCCTCAATATACCCCAAACATATTAGAACTTTAAAAGTTTATTAAGGTTATAAAGGGCAAAATGTTAGACTTTGAAAGTTTAAGCCAATATTATTTTTTAATTATAGTTCAAAGGATATACTATACCTATGTGGTTATCGATATATATCTCCTGAATTCCTTATTAAACAATGAAAGTTTTAGATGTGGAGATGGATGACTTAGAAGTGTAAGATGATAAGATTGATTGTAAAGTCCTTCTTAAAGGTTTTATTCTTTAGACAATGATATATATATGTTATAAGATATTGGGTCTTTGGGCCCACTATACAATATGAGATCTATGTAATCTATCAAATCCCCACAGTCGAAAGTGGAGGGTCTCGTACTGTGAGACTGGACCGAAAATCGAGGAACAAATGCCGAGGTAAACCCTTGGTGAAGATATCAGCGTACTGGTAAGAGGACGGGACATGAAGAACACGAACATGTCCAAGAGCAACCTTGTCCCGAACGAAGTGTAGATCGAGCTCAATATGCTTCGTTCGCTGATGCTGGATTGGGTTGTTGGCCAGATAGACGACGGAGACGTTGTCGGTGTAGACCAGGGTGGCCTTCTCAAGAGGGCAGCGGAGCTCAAGAAAGAGATTGCGCAGCCAAGAGCACTCGGAGACAACGTTGGCGACACCTCTGTACTCTTGGAACGAAGCAAATCTAAAACGGCAGTACTGGGATGGCCAAGGCGTGCATGCCACAGACTGGATGACGATGCTGAGAGGGCGACTGGACACGACGGACGGGATGGTGAGGGCGACGACACATGATAGAGCTTCCCGGTGCTATTATATCTCAGACGAGTAACCCCCGTAGTAAGATCCTTCACAGAGAAACCAAACGGATCAAACACAAGAGAAACATTATTGTCAATGGTGAACCGACAGACAGAGATAAGATTTTTGACAAGTTTGGGGACAATGAGGACATTGTTGAGGTGTAAAGGGTTGGTTGAGGTCCATAATGTGGCGTGGCCAATACCCGAAGTAGCAAGGCGACCACCGTTGCCGACGATAATAGAATGTGCAGTACCCTTAAAAGAAAGAGAAGAGAGAGTAACTGAGGAGTTCGTCATATGAGAGGTGGCACCAGTGTCCATGTACCAAGCGGATTCAAGAGGTGTCAGCTGCATAGAAGAGAAGGTGTGACGCACATCAGTCGAAGCGTAGGCCTGATCAGACGAAGACGAGTAGGCCTGGTGACCGGCGGATCGAGGAGTTGGACCCAACAAGCCCGCTCCTTGCTGATTGTGGGGATAAGGGCTCGGTGAGCGATACGACGAGGGCGGGTAGCCATATGGTATCCAAGGAGGGATGAAGCCGGGGACGAGAGACCAGGGGGCGCGAGGAGCATCCGACCAAGGCTGCAGCCGTGACTCCTTCCATGGCCGCGGTCTCTTTGTGCAGACTGATCGTTGTTGCGGCTTCGCTGTGGGGCATAGGTTTCGTCCAGGTCGCATGACGAGACAAGGGCGGTTTTGTCCTTGGCGGCGTCGGTGGTCTGACGGTGAAGGCGAGTCTCCTCCAGGATCAACTGAGACCGGGTCTTCTCGAAGGTGGGGAGAGGTTCCGTCCGGTGGATATGAGTAGCAACAGCATTGTATTCAGAGGGAAGGCCCGAAAGTACCTGGAGGACAAGGCGAGTAGCGCTAGGTTTGGAGTCGACGACGCCCAATTGATCAGACATGGTTTTGATATGCTGACAGTAGGCGAATATCAACGGGAAAGACGCAAGCTTGCAACTTGAGAATTCGTGCTCAAGGTAGACGGAACGGGTGGACTTGTTGTCCTGAAAGAGATTCTGAAGCTTGATCCAGGCACCCAAGGCGTTGTCTTTGGGGTCGAGGATGGTTGTCAATAGATCTTTGGAGATGGTGTTGAAGATCCATTGAAGAACGATGGTGTCGAGTTGAGCAAAGAGATCGTCGTCCTCAGTGGTGGGACAAACGATAGATGAATCGATGTGGTGGAGGACCTTACGAGCCTTAACATGGGTCGTGAAAAGGTGAGACCACATGGTGTAGGAGCTAGATTCATGATCAAGGATGATGAGGATGCAGTTTTTGATGTTGGAGATGGTGAGAGCGGAGTGGAAGGGCGGCTTGGTAGGAGGTGGGTTGGCCATTGGGACAAGAGGGAGAGAGGAGAGTCGAGAGGGGGGAGGTCGGCGGCAGGGGGAGGCCGAGAGTGGGGAGGTCGGTGGCAGGGGGCCGAGAGAGGGAGGCCGAGAGGGGTGAGGTCGGCGTCGGCTAGGGGAGGGCGAGGAGGTGGCCGGCTGCTAGGGGGAGGCTAGGGTTAGAGAAGAGGAAAAATTAGGGTTCCAAGGTCTTAGGCTGTGATATCATATAAGATCATGAGATTGATTGTAAAGTCCTCCTTGAGGGTTTCATTCATTAGACAATGATATATATAGGTTACAAGATATTAGGCCTTTGGGCCCACTATACAATATGAGATCTATGTAATCTATTAAGAAGCTTATCTACACGTTTGTTATCATGTTTTACCAGACTCTCATGGGGCACTTCACGTTTGTTGGGGAATGATGTGAGGAGTTTGGCTACCCGGTTGATTAGACAGTAGCCAGTAGTAGTTTTGTAATAAAGCACACTTAGATGTGCGGAGAGTTCTACCTCTCCTTTATCTACATTACACGTACATGGCGGTTGGTTCCATCGTTATTGCTCAATTGATCAATAATCCATCAACTCCGACGCTATTCTACTCGTAAAATCTCTCTCATTTATTTTAACACTTTAAATATTTTATATTATTATCATACCCATTAGTAATATTATACCTATAGACACTTGAAAATGGCGTCTGACAAATGATTAAGGAAATGAAGAATATACGGAGTAAGCTTTAATTTATTGAATTGATTAATGATTCCGACAACGACTGCTAATGAAGCCTCTTCGCGGACAATGCTAGTTCGATTGGATGTGCTATTTCGGCAAGTCCTTTTGGGGAAAGCCCAACTATTTGACCCGGAACCCCTTTTAATTTAGTGCAATGATCACTGTTTACGCCGCAGCATCTATAAAAAAAAGAAAAGTATTCGTTTGAGAAGAGAATGATCAACATATGTTTAGGGACGTTTCTTAGCTTTTCAGAAGGAATTAAATCTTACAGTTAATTGTGATCTTTACTTTTTACAAACCACGGTCGGATCTATAACCAAGTTTAATCGTGATATATGTAATTTTTTTTGAAATCAAATTCGGTCGAACAACGTAAGGTGAGCCCTGAGAAAGTGATCAAACCAAATACAAGATAAGCAATTGTTAGGCAAAAGTCTAGCTGCGAGATGGTTAATCGTGATATGTAATTTCTACAAACCTCGGATCTATAATCAGTTAAGATAAATTGACTTTATTTGAAGTTAATTATCTAGAGAAGGAAGAACCCTCTACGATCGTCGTTTTCATTTTTTCGAGCTGATCCTTCAAGGTTTTTACAGGTGACTGGTGCCGTTCCCTTCCCTCTTTTTCTGCTTTTCTGGCTTCATTTTCCCTTTTTTCTTTGCGACCATAAGTTTTTCTTTTGGGATTTTAACTGGAGATATAGGCGGTGATCTGGGCTCTGGTTTTCCGAGGGTGGTGTTTTCAGAAGGTACAATGAAAAAAAAAGGGTTTTTTTTTTGTTTGTTATTTGGAGGTTAGCCTCCTTTCAAGGGTGGTTAGGGTGACGGTTCCAAGGGTAGCCGTTTCCCTGGAGCAGCCGTCCTCGGTTGTCGGGGGGTTCCGGGGATAGAGTCCCGGATGGGGGGAGACGAAGGGTCGTTGTCTCTCTTCTCTGAGGTTGATGTCCTTTCGTTATTCGAGCCCATGGTGCATGAGGCGCCAATCAGGACTTCTTTTTTTAGGGTTTTGGCGCTCTTTTTATGAGAACGAGATGAAGATAAAGTCGTATCTCCCCCTCCCCCCAATTAAATTTTCCATTTCACGTACTTTTCAGGATCTTTTAAGAGAGTTGGGCGTGCGAATATCGAAATCATCAAGCGATAGTCAAAACATGAACACTAGATTCGTGGAAGAAGGTAGAACCTCCCCTGACAACATGCCTCCGGCGGGGGACTCGGATGACACAGTGTATTCTGAGCAGCAATTTCGGCATTCCTCGGGTTGCGGTCGTGGAAAAAGTTTATTAGTTTCAGCTAAAAACGCCGCTCCTCACTTGGAGGGGTTGATCAAGCAGCCGCTTCCTAGAGGCGATCCTCATTATTGTTCTTCGTTGGGTTTGGAAAACGTCTCTGGTCGAGAAGACGAGTCCTCTCGGCGGAACAAAGTGCAAAGAAAAGTTTGTGTATTTCCAGGAGATTTTCAAATACCCCCTACAAAGTTCAAGAGATCACGGAATGCAGCTTCTGCAAGAATTATGTTCTGGGTTCTCCTCCGCCGTTGCCTCTTATTTTCAAAGAGAGGGTTTCTCCAGTGTCTGTTGAGAAGTCAGAAATGGGGGAGATATCTATCTTGGAGCCAGATCATCTTGAGATCATTGCTCGGCCTTTTCCTTGGCCAGCGGGAGTTGAGTTGGGACGGGCTCAGAAAGGGGGAGGGTGTTTGAGTGTTTATCCGAACCATTTGGTCATTCATCTCGAGAGTTTAGTTCAAGGGTTTCGCCTTCCTCTTCATCCTTTATATAAGAAGTTTCTAAAAAGGGTACGGTTGTGTCCTGCCCAGCTCTCGTACAATGTTTAGATGTTTCTCGCGGTGTACATGATGCGGTGCGCCACCATTCGCCAAAAGCCTCATTTAGACCATCTTTTTTCATTCCTTTCTCTTAGACAAGGTCAGGATGGTCTTGTCTCAGCCTCTTTGAGTGGGAATTTGGCAGAAAGGTTGTCTCGGCAATGTAAGGGGTGGTTGGATAGGCAATCGGTCCTATTTATCGAACCCTGGTGATTCAAGGTGCAAAGGGGAGTATGACTCTGAATCTGATGATACCCAAATAAATGGCCATCTCATAATTATCTTTTTGTAACGGATCTTGGAGGCCCTCTTATGACGATGCTACCTGATTTCTTCCCTCGAAATCAAGTTAGGGTTTTGGCGTGTCCTGGTTAGCAATTTCTGTATCTGAATTTTGCAAATTGAGGTGTCAAGAGATGAGAAAAAAATGAGAATGGACTTCTCGATCTTATAGATGTCATATAGGTTTCTTAGTTGTACTCTTCTCTTTCTCTAGGAAGTGGTTTATTCTATAAATAAACTTGTGACGAAGTGAAATTTCTTGGATTGCAACATATCGATCGTTGTAGCTGATGAATCGATTCCTCTGAATTCGACATTGTTTCATGCTTGAACAACTTGTATTTTTTATTGTGGAAATAACTGTATATAAACTTGCTTTTGCTTGGATAGCAGCAACTAGTTGTAAATTGGATCAATTACTTTGAATTTGGTATTGTTGAGTACCTTGTTTGATTGATTACTGCAATTGTGCGTTCAAATTACAGCTTATGTCAAAAACTATGGTAGTGAATGTATAAACTTCTCAATAAAGTGATTTTGATGAGGTATAAAGATGACAGTAAATTCGACCGCATTAAAAAGTTTCATTTGATAATGTATAAAGTATAAACAACTCCTTGTAAAGAAAAGTAAAGAGGACATGCATGAGTGTAAATACATCAATTTCATCTTGTTATTAGATGAAACTCATCTTGCCGTTAGATTCAGAAAAAAAAAATCCATTTTACCGTTAGACTCTCCACAAAAAATTGAACCAAATTATAAAAAAAAAGAATAAAAAGAAATTTTTTGTGAGAGGGGCAGAGGAAGACGAAGGGGACATAATAGGAGACAGAGAGGGTTGACCCTGTAACAACTATGTCTTACACTCGAAAGGGGTTGAGTAAACCCACCTGAAAGGGTTTGATTAAATCCCGCATGGGCTTGACTATTTTCTTGTAGAGGAAATCTTAATGGCATTTTGTTCGAGCAGCATGCGGTTCTGCTTTCGATGTTTTTAGGAGTTCTTCTAGTGGATGGGGGCGTGGAGTCTGGAGTCGGGACTGGTTGGGGTCGAGTTGGTGCGTTCAGGGCGACTCCGTATCCGGGATAGAGTTTCCTTGGAGTTCGTCTGCACTACCCACAAGAGATAGAGTCCTGCTGTACCGCTAGCCCGCGATGCCACTGTTTGGTGGTGCTTGGCTTCGTTCTTTGACGTCTTCTTCAGCTTTCTCGGGAGTTGGTCTTCTCGAGTCAACATCTTGTTGTAGAGCTTTTTTCTGCTTGTTTCATTTCGTTTTTTCTGTATTTCTGTATTGTTAGGTTGTACGCTTGACGGTTCGCCGTCTGTCGACTTTTTCGGCCTCTCGATGAGTCAGGCTTGCCTGAACTTCGAATTTTTACCTAATAAAAAAAAATATGTCTTACACTTAAACAAACTTTGGGGGTCTGGAACCCCTTTTTTGTGAAAAAGATCGCGCTGGGTCTTGTGCCCCACGCGCCCCCAATTAAGGAGGTCCTCCTCCTCCGATGATCCTCCGGTTTCAACTCCTTGTGCACCACCACAATCTCAACTCGCTCTGCACCTCCTCCCGGGACCTTCTCGTAGAGAGCGGTTCCGGAGTCGTCTTCCTCGGCTAGATGCCTCACTTACCCCGTCTTCGGTATCCACCGCGGCGTCGCCGACGGCCTTGCTCGTCCCCCGTTTGGCACTCCTTGGTGCTTCTGGTATCGATTCCGTCCTCGGAGCCGCTGCGCCCTTCTCAGAAACCGTCCTTTAGTTGGATCTGGTCTAATCCTTTTTTGTCTACCCCATGGAGGTGCTTGTCGGAGTTGTTTCCGGCCTCCTCCCCTCGGACATGCCTTGCTTTCCACCCTCCCGCTCCACCTCCTCCTCCCTCCTCGGTCTCCGTTCGGATCCTGTCTTGGGTGGTTTGGATTTAGTCCACTCTGCTTCGCCATTGTTGTATCCGGCCTCCTCCTTCAGGGCTCTGCACCTTTCTCTGCCGCAATCATCATCCTCCTTCTCCAAACTCCTCGTTTTGGGTGGTTCTGGAGGGGATTTATCATATTCTTTCCGCAACCCTTGGATTGCCCTTGTTGGAGGCCGTTGATCTTCGACGTCCTTCCGCTTGGTGCTCTCCCGTTGCTCAGTTGCAACGTTCCCAAATTGCTCTCTCCTTGGGCCCAAAGTAATTCTCTTGGGCTGGGGGAGGCTCAAATCCTGGTGCTTTGGGCCCGAAGGCAGCCCGATCAGTTTATATTTTAATAAGTAAACAAATTAATAAGTAAATAACTCCCATTAGGAGTTGACCTAATTACCGAAAGGATTGACCAAATTTACCTACATATATAATTTTCTTTTATAGATAAAATCGTGTCCCAAAAGGGATTTTTGTAATTTCGCTCGATAAGTCTTGATCTAATCCCGATAGGGCTTGCCCAAATTCCACTTGTTTAAATCTTATGGCGTTTTTGCACGAGCAATGTTGGGCTCTACTTTCGGCATTTCTAGATGATCTTCTGTTTGGTTGGGGGTGTGAAGTCTGGAGCTGGGACTGGGGTGGTGCTTTATGGGCGACTCTGTATCCGATATGCTGTTTCCTTGGAGTTTCGTCTGCACTTCCCACAAGAGATAGAGTCCTGCTGTATCGCTGGCCCGCGGTGCGCGCTACTATTTGGTGGTGCTTGACTTCGTTCTTCGTTGTCGTCCGCAACTGCTATGAGTAGTTCTTCTTAGATCGTTTCTTGTTGTAGTGTTTTTTCTGCTTATTTTTAGCGCCGTTTTCTATTCTTATTGTATGCCTTGGCGATTTCCGCATGCCGATTAGTTAGTCTCTCGAGAATTAGACTAGCATGATCTTGAATTCTTAGTTAATCAAAAAAAGAAAAAAGAAAAGAAAAAAGAAGGAGAGTAGGAGATAGAGAGTATTCGGACCCGTATGACGGAGGAGAGGTAAATGGCCCACC
Organism: Persicaria maculosa; assembly: GCA_963922045.1. NCBI lineage: Eukaryota > Viridiplantae > Streptophyta > Magnoliopsida > Caryophyllales > Polygonaceae > Persicaria > Persicaria maculosa. The sequence goes on along the minus strand of OY998253.1, from coordinate 69,289,233 downwards.
CACAAAAACACAATCCAAAAAGCAATCTACGAAGGAGAAGGTGGGAGCCTATCACCATCCACTAGCCATGGCCATACTGGATAACTCCCCTTCCTTGTACTCTCCGTGGATAGATTAGAGAGGGGGGACTTCATCTCCTTACTCCTACTACTACACAGCCATGGTTTCACTCCTGTGCAGCACCGGTGGTGTCATCGCTCAATTAAGAACTCATAGTCCACCTCCATTTTCAACCTCTTCTCAATCACCTAAACTCAATCTCGGCACCCGGTTTATCGGCCTGCCCTCGAGAATCACCGGGTTTGGGTCCTCAATTCGGGCAATTGGCCCCAATTGCGGAGGTAGAGCCAGGTGCTGGTTCAGGTTCGGCAAGAACGGGGTTGATGCTGAAGGCGCTGGCATCTATGGCAGCCAATCTCGTGACGATTTTGACCGGGATGATGTTGAACAGGTCCCTCTCTATCTATACATCTTCCCATTTTTATATCTGATTGCTCAATTTCATTATCTGGCTTCTAATTGAGGGGTTATGTTTGAATCAAATTGTCACATTGCTTTTTCATTTGCAGGGTTATGTAGTTAGAATATGAGATTTGGATGATGGGATATTGTTTCATTTGATTTATTGGAAATTTGTGTAATTTAAATTTTATTGATTTGTATCCGAAAAGTTGATGGTAGGTATAGGCTCATGTATTGGTGAATTCCAAGATATCGATATCATATCATATCTTGATATGAAGTAATATCGATAATAAATTGGGAAATTCCCATTCCGGTATGGCAAACCTGCACTAAAAAGTACATCAATGTAGGATATTGACAAATTGTAAATGCACCTAACAATTTAGGTATGTTAATCAATGAACTGTGTTAGTAATCTATGGATATGACTCTAGAAAACCCAACCACACCAACTATTATTTGTATCAGAAGGGAGATTTTCCGGTGGTGTCTTTTTTTGGTGGTGATTTGCTGTTTCACTACAAGCTACTAGGAGCACAAGGATTCCGATTAGGTGTATTTGAAGTGCCAAGTTAGCCGATAGTGAGTACGATAGAGGGCTATTGAAATGATGAATGGGCATGGATAACACTGGATGGATCAGAATGCGTGTATTAGAATGCGGTTATTTTTTTATGTTTGAGAATATGATTCATGTTGCGGTGGATTTGAACGGTTGAAATGCGAGGAATATGTTCTGAAAGTTAGGCTCAAAGCAACAGTTGCACTCTTTCTTGCAGTACTTCAATTATATGGGGATGCTGGCAGTGGAGGGGACGTACGACAAAATGGAAGCTCTGTTGAGCCAGAACATCCACCCGGTAGACATCCTACTCTTGATGGCTTCATCAGAGGGCGATAAGCCAAAGATTGAAGAACTACTGAGAGCGGGAGCTAGCTACACCGTCAAGGATGCTGATGGCAAGACTGCGCTCGAAAGAGCAAGTGAGGAAACCAGGGAATTCATCCTCAACTTTCAAACTCAAAAGGCCTGAATTGATGTAGACAGACAGATGCCTGCGCTGCACTTGTCTTAGGAGATTTTAAACTGTACTTGTGGAATTCGTTTTGCTCAGTTATCATGTAATTACAAGAAAGCAACAAATTGTTAGTGAAGATGTCAGCCCTTACTGTTTTGACTCTTCTATTTGAATATGTTAATTTGGTGAACTGATGTTGCTTGTTTCAACATTCAATCCTATGATTCAGGTAACCTCTGTTTTTCAGCAATATTAGAGGCACGAGATGAGTGCCTTAAATCGCCGCAGATTCAAGAATCACTTTTGGGATGGTCCGCGAATCCAATGTTTCTTTGTTTGTGTTTCCTCCTTTGCCCAATCAATCTACTTGAACCGCAGGAACAACGATACAGATTCTGACTACTGTGGTTGATTTCCGTCTGTTATCTCTTCCAGCCTTCAGCACTTTCCGTTGCATTTTAGCAGGTGATCTTCTTCCCCCTCTCTATTTGTTCATATCTTCAGTCAGATTCCAGTTTCTGAATCTTTGAAGTGATTTTAGAGGGAGAGAAAAGCTCAAATGTGCAGTTTTCCTCAATTGATTTTGATTTATTTTTTTAATGACTGATTCCTTTGGACTCATCGAGTCTCTTCAAAAGAGATTGCATTCAATGTGCAGTTGCTGGATGTTTGGAAATTCATTCTAGATCTTTGACAACTTAGGTAAATCCAATTGAGATAAAAGGCTTGATAAATTGTTGATTGTTGCCAAAGTCGAAAACCTTGGCTGCATATAATGAGAGTTCCATAATGGTTGAAAAGGAATTTCCGTCGAGCTTGGGAGTGACGATCAATGGATTGATGCACCTCGGCTTGTTTCTTGATCTGACTTACATGAGTCATAAGCAAAGATATGATATACAAGATGCACTAAAACAACAGATACAGTGTGGTGTCAAATAAACTGCCATCAACCTATTGCAATGACACTTTTATTTTTACATATCTGCCCTTACTTATTGGATGCAGATTTAAACATGTCTGCCTGCGTCTCCGTGTTTGTATCTAATTTCTCCACAATGTATATGCTGTTTATTTCTTGATTTGAACCTGCAAAACCATGGTTTCCTGGCTCTTCTGGATCATCAGATCTGTCAGATCAGATCCGTTTTACATTCATCCTAGCTTCAGATTCTCCAGGGATAAATTTGGTGTCCAAGCAGTTCAATGACTCGGGATTTTATTCTTGGAAAAGAGATGTCTCCATTGCTCTATCGGCAAAGAACAAGATCAGATTCATCGACGAATCAATCTCAAAGATGCTTCCAGATTCCCCTGATCTTCGGAAGTGGCAACGTTGTAACAATATGGTGACTTCGTGGCTTCTCAATGCCATGTCACCAGAGCTCGCCGACAGCTTCTTGCTCGCAAATTCTGCAAAAGACATTTGGATAGGTCTGGTTTCTCGGTTTTTCTCAATCTAATGGTGCTTAATGCTACACTGTTGAGAAGGCTTTAGCAAGTATATCTTAGGATCCAGATAGCATTTCTTCGTGTTTTACCAATTTTTTTTCCAAATGGCCAAAAATCTCAAAGTTATTAAGGAATTATTCAAAACAGGCCCAAGGATTTAAAAAATAATAATAAAATAGGTAATGTTTTTTTTTTTTAATTTTCGGTTATAAATGAGCAGAAAATTGTAAAAAAACAAAAATACATATAGGCAGAGTCGTCGTTTGTAACAGCGACTGTCCCTTTTTTAAAAAAAAATACACTTTCGGTTATTGAAAAAAAAAACCTAGAGTTGCTGTTGTAATAGCGACTCTAGGGTTCGGTCAATGCGAGCTTGCAAGATCCCCCTTTGCCTGCAAAGGTTCCCCTATAACATGAGTCGTTGTTAATAACAGTGACTCACCTTATCGGAAAAAACAAAACCTTGTCTGAAAATTGTAAGGATATTAGTAAATCTTTGATCGTTTACTATTATGTTCATTATTCATATGGTTTATATTGGTTGAAGTTTAGAAAATCTAAACAATAGTAGGAAAGTCAGTACTATTGTTCTATTAGAAAAGGAGGAATTGGTGAAATATCCTAAAAAGTTGTCCTAATTGGTGAAACGTCTACATTTTGGGACAAATTGGTGAAACGTCCACATCTTGCCTATATTAATTTTATCATCTTGCCTATAGTCTAACTCATTTTTCTTTTTTTCTTTTTTTTTTTAATTTTAACATCTTGTCGTACAAAAATAAGAGTATGTTGAGCATGTGCAAAAATAACCGCATGTTGAGCAAATAAGGCTCAAGTCTAATTTTTTTTTTACATTTTGTCTTGAAAAAATAAGAGTATGTTGTGCATGTGCAAAAATAACCGCATGTTGAGCAAATAAGACTCAAGTCTAGTTTTTTTAATTATAAATTTTGTCGTGCAAAAATAAGAGTATGTTGTGCATGTGCAAAAATAACCGTATGTTGAGCAAATATAACCGTAAGTTGTGCAAATATGACCCAAGTCTAGTTTTTTTTTTCATTTTGTCGTGCAAAGTACGACGTGCAAATATATTAGTATGTTGAGCAAATATCACCCAATTCTAGTTTTTTTTTTGTTTTTTAAAAACATTTTGTCGTGCAAATATAAGAGTACGTTGTGCAAATTTAACCGTAAGTTGTGCAAATACGACCCAAGTCTAGTTTTTTTTTAAAATTTTTTTTAACATTTTGTCGTGCAAATATAAGAGTACGTTGTGCAAACATAACCGTATGTTGTGCAAATATGACCCAAATCTAGTTTTTTTTTAAAAAAACATTTTGCCGTGCAAATATAAGAGTACGTTGTGCATATTTAACCATAAGTTGTGCAAATATATAACATTTTGTTGTGCAAATATAAAAAAAATAGTAGACTATGGATCACATAATTAAATATAAATAGTTTTTTTAATTTCTCATATTCATAGGGTGATTTTTGTAATTTACCACAAAAGTCTTTCTCCTTCCTACGATTATCAGTCGAAGAGGAACAGGTCGATCGGCGCCGGATCGCAATTCGAGTTCCTCGTTCAAGATCGGCGTCGGATCAGAGTCGAAGAGGAACAGGACGATCGGAATCGAAGAGGAACAGAACGAATCGGAGTCGAAAAGGTCGAAGAGATCGGAATCAGATCCGGCACCTCCCTCCCTCCCCGATTCCAGATCGAATTCAGCGCTCGATCGCTGCCGCCGCCGTCTCAGATTTCTCCTGTAGATTTACAGATCATCCTGTTTTCTTAACTACAATGAGCCAGAATAGGAACTTTGATCTTAACATGGACTACGAAGATGTGTCCGACTCCAATGATTCGATCAGTAGGTCGGGCTCGCGCACAGCTTGCTCAAAATTTCGGATGATGACAACGCAGGCGTTTCGTCGAACATTGAAAACCACATCGAAGAAGACGGTGATCAAGGAGACGATGTTGAGCCTCTCGAGAATTCTGATGACCTGAAAATGAAGCCTCCCCATATTGGGCTGATTTTGGAGCAGGAAGCAGATTTTTTCGGCTAGTCCACGGATTTGCAAGAGAAAATGAATCATAATAAAATTCAGGGTTCGGAAATGTTACCCCCCCCCCCCCCCCCCCAAGGAAAGAGGCAATGGGACTATGGGAGACAGGTACAAGACAATTAGGATGGAATTTATAGGGGGGGGGGGGGGGGGGGGAAGTTTGTGTCCAAGTCAAAAAAACCCGAGCAAGGGATCCACTTCAACTATAATAGGTTGTAAGTTCAAGGTGAATGCTCTCCGTGATGGACCTGGTGCATGGAGGGTAACCGCCGCTGCGCTTGAGCATAACCACGAGTGTGCGCCGGAGCATTCAAAATACCTTACAAAGTGCAAATACATCACCGAAGGCAACAAGAAACGGATCTTGGATATGGATAGGGCCAGCATATGTTGTGAGCCTAATTCGCCATGTTTTATACTTGCTTTTATATCGATTTCTTCATGCATTTCATACATTCGGGCTAGATTAATACAGATTCTATGTAGTTTACACTTATTTGTCAAATTATGGAGTCTACACTAGTTTATGTTTAATTTTGTAGAAATCGAGGTAATTTACAGCAGTTCAGAGAAAGGATGAAAAGCTCGAAGTCAACTACAGAAAGTCCGGGGTCAAAGAGCAGCGGAATCAGGACAAATCGAGCTGGAAACGAGAAAAGATCGACTCGACACAAACTGGTCGATATCGACCACACTTGGTCGATATCGAGTGAAGCAAACCGAGCCGGGATTCCCAAGAATCGACCAGAAATCTGGAGCGGAAAAGGACAGGTCGATATCGACCTATACTGGTCGATATCGAGTCAAACCGGTTGAAAATCCTCTTGGAGCCCAATATCGAGTGGCAGAAGACGGAGCCGAGAGGAAGAGGTCGATTTCGACCCAATATGGTCGATATCGACCAAAGACAGGTCGAAATTCCTCTTCAGACCCGAGATCGAGTGTCGGAACCCAAAGCTGAGAAGATGGGTCAATATAGACCAGAATGGGTCGATATCAACCGGTATACAGAGGCCAAAATTGAGCTAAGTCCGAGTCCGAGTGCTGAGCTGGATTTCTTTCACATTAAGCAAGAGGTATTCTATCAACTCAAGAGGAGATTTATCAAGTTCTATCAAGATGGAAGAGATTTATCTACATTAGATATAGTTTCCTTCTTGATTTATTTCTTTTATTTCCATAATTTGATCATTAAGTATTAGATAGATAGATTTAGATATAGATAGAGTTTCTTTCATAGATTAGCTTGGAATGAAGCCTATAAATAAAGCCTTAGGGGCTGAGTTTTATTCATTCAATTCAAGACACAATTAGTTACATAGAGAGAGAGAGAGAGAGAGAGAGAGAGAGAGAGAGAGAGAGAGAGAGAGAAAGCTTGTGGCGAGGAGGAGCAAGAGAGTTGAGAGACGATTTGGCTTCGATTGATTGTAAGCTTTCTTTTAGTTTATTTAATGCAATTTAGTTCCCTTTTATTATTGATGTCTTTCTTGATGATGAAGAGCGAGTAGTCACCCAACTTCTAGGGTCGGGGTGAGCCCGACGGTAGCCATGTGAGGTGATGCGGTAAAGGTAAAATCTTTTGATGCAATTTCGTCTTCTATCTCTATGAGCATGATTCATTTGTGAAAGTAGAAGGTGATCCTTGTTTGTGTTATTGAAGAGAAAGTGATCTTAATACAAATTGGATTAATTATGTGAAAAAAGGGTTAGTAACAATTAGGGTTTATGCGAGAGGCTCTATATTCATTTTTGTTAATATCGAAAGTTATTTGACGATAAGCATGATCTTTTATGCCTTTATGTGTTATTTTACATGGTTATCGGTGTGGTGTTGAAACCCTGATCTTGAAAGTCTTTATTTTATTTGATTTATTTCATAAGTTTTGAGTTCTGTTCTGCGAAAAGGTTCGTGTTTTGGTTTCTGTTTTTTGTCGATATTGGGCCACTGTTGTCGATTTTATAGGTCGATATTGAGTGGGTTGGTTCAACGAGTCTATGTTTTTCTGTTTTCGCTTATGTTTTCTGCGTTCTACAGGTTGTTGACAGTTTGGTCGATATCGAGGTAAGTAGTCGATATCGAGCATTCTTCTGGTCGAAATCAGTGAGTGCTGGAACTGAAAAGGCGGGCGCTGACACGCTTCCTCGTGGATACGATCCTGACTGCCTTCTACTACAATGGGAGGAAGTCTTGTATTTATTTGCTGAGACAGGGAGTCAGTTTGATTTGATATTTTATATTTATTTTCATACTTGACCATCCTCCTGCAACAACAGCATACCTATAGCTAAGAACTTCACATCGTTCATGGTTGAGAAAGAGACCCATGATAAAGTGGACTTCACTAAACGGGAACTACGGAACTTGGTTGCCAAGTCCAAAAGCCGGGAAATGAATCAAGGGGAATTCGCTGCAATGAGGAATTATTTCGAGAAAATGTCTTCAGGCAACTCGAATTTCTTCTACAGTTACGATGTGGACGAAGACAAGAGATTGAAGAATGTGTTTTGGGCTGATGGAAGGAGTTGGGTAGCGTACTTGGAATTTGACAATGTCATCACATTCGATACGACATACGTCTCAAACAGATACAAGATGTCATTTGCACCATTTATCGGGGTCAATAATCATGGGCAGAGTGTGTTGTTTGGGTGTACCCTACTCGTCGGAGAGGAAACCGAGCACTTCATGTGGTTGTTTCGCATATGGCTCAGGTTTATGTCCGGGAAGGCACCAACATGAATCTTAACCGACCAAGCCCAATCCATTGGTAAGCTGTTGCCCATTCAAATAAGAATGAGCGTCGTTTGATTACGGGGATTTATTAACTACTGTGTGTGTGTATATATATATATATATATATATTTGTGTATCTACATATGTAGTTAAAATAGTCTTATTTGTCGATAATGTCCATTAATTTGTTTCCAGGCAATGCGGTGGCGCAATTGTTTTACAATGCTTCGCATCGTTGGTGCATATGACACGTGATGCAGAATGCTCGAAAGCATTTCACGGGCAACCCCGCCTGGAATGACATAACTCAGTTCACTCCAAGATGTTCTACACGACTCCTTGAGTGAAGGCGAGTAAGAAGATGCATGGTCTACGATGCCGGACAAGTTTGATTTGCGTAACAACAAGTGGTTGTGCAAGATGTACGAGAAGAGAAGGCATTGGGTTCCTACATACTTCAAAAACAGCTTCTGGGCCAGGATGTCAAGCACCTAGAGGAGTGAAGGTATGAACCATTTCTTCAAATCGTTTGTCAATATGAATACTACTTTGAAGATATTCGTTGAGCAGTATGGTCTAGCATTTTCGAAAAGGGTAAGGGAGGAGGAGACGGCGAAGTTCACATCGATAAATAAGCTCCTCAGGTGCATGACCGAGAATGTGTTTTAGCTCGTGTTCCTAGAGTTGTACACTATTGCAAAGTTAGAAGAATTTCAAATTGAGGTGCGGAACTGTAGAGGCTCGGAATTTCCAATCCTAAATTTTTGGAAAAAAGAAAATTAAAAAATGAATTTAAATCGAATTAAAAACCTCGTTTAGCGGCGTTTGACCTAAATATAAAAGTTGACGAAAGATTTCCGTCATTTTACCTCGAAAATTCAAAATAATTATCGGATAACGATATATTTTCAGTTTTAAAAATCTAATCGATCGAGAAAGCGGAGTTTGGAAAAACTAACACTTGGAAACTAATTTCGAAATTCGAAATTCACTTATTCGAGATTATTTTCAGATATTTGTTTTACTAATGTTTTATCCAATTCCACGCTCAACCTCTCTTACCTTTCCCTACCTTAGCCTGCACCCCATCCCCTCCCGCCTATTTCATCACCATCACCCCGTCTCCTACTCCATTAGGACTCCCTCACCTTCTCCACGCCAACACCACTCCCACGCATCATCGCCATCACCATCTCCCATTCTTCATTTGCCATTCCAGCAACCATCACTGCCGTCACCATATCAGTCATGAGTCACCGTCACCTCCACCGCGCCTCTGTTTTCCCGAGCCCAGAACCGGCACCACCAGCCTTCACCTCCACACTTTCCTTGACGAGCAGTAGGCAGAGCCACCCCCTTCGATGTCCACGAGCACCCAGGTCCGCTCGGGGACCACCGGAGCCGCCGACGAGCCACCAAAGCGTCACCTGCCCTGTTGAGCGCAATTAACATTCCGGTAAGCAGTTCTCCTTCGTTTCCGATCCAAACCACTCTCGAGCCCTACCATCACGCTCACCTATGTCCGGCGCAGGTCCGACAAGCCATCGTGAGCCTCCCACGACGCCCAGAACTCCGATCTAGAGCTCCGAAGTCGCGAACTCCTCGGTGAGCTCCCAAGCCTTCCTTTCTTTCCTCGTTTCGATTCCGTGCTTTATTCAATGATTAGATTAGTTGGGAGTGAGTCAAAGCTGAGTGCGGGACGATTGGGTGCAGGCGAAAACCTCCGGTTTGAAACGAAGAAGAAGATGAATTGTGGGGCCACCTCCTTGCTTGTTATATTGTTTATTTTAATATTGAGCCGGTTTGGAGATTAATAATTATGGGTTCGGTTCGGTTGGATTTAAATGGGTTTGGTTCGGTTCGGGTTTATCCGCTTATTTAATTACTTAATGGTATTTAAAATAAAATATAATGGTATTGAGGGTTTAAAATATATTATTTAGACTTGGAGATTTAAAATTTGGAAATGAATTTCAAGGTTAGAAAGTGATTTAATAAATAAATTGAAAAAGGAATTTTAAGAGTATTTTCAAGGGTCGGAATTATTAACTATTTGACTCGGATATTGAAACGGTTTTGGAACTAACTTTGGAATTATACTTGTTCGGTTACTAACTAGCATGGTAATATGATCGTTTGACTGACAACATGATATGTATGATTAATATCATGACTTGTGGTGATTTATTATAAGAAGTTAGATGTTGGATATTATGATGTTGATGATATATCTGTATGTCAAGTGTGAGTATGAAATGGTAATATTTGAAATTGGCTAAGTATGGAGGTTGTCATGAGCTGATGAAGATGATGTTATGATCGAATTGAGAAAGATATTAATTTATGAGATATGATGAGACGAGATGAGAACTCAAGATGAGATGATAGTGTTGATAATGATGAGGCGAACGAGGTAAGTTCTTTGAACTTACTCATGATGGGCGCTCTATGCACTGGGTGTTATATAGTAGGCTAGTGTTCATGCACCATACGACTTAGAATCACGCTTAGGATCTAAAATGGAAACCATATGACTTGCTATATGTCTTTGCTAGAAAACGACCATTATAGGTGTTTATTGGATGTGACTTTTTTCTCTATTCTTGTCATCTTAGTGGGGCTTATTATAGAAAGTTGCTTGCACTTGATGGGTGAGGTAAGCTTTTTGGTAATAAGTTGCCATAGGACTCTTAGAACATTAAGCCTTGTATGGGTGTCGTTGTTTGCCTTCCCTTCATAGTTAGTAGGCTCCTTACATAGGGATGGCCTGCACCGTGGGTGAGGTAGTTCCCTTCGAAGAGAGTTGCTAGAGGATTCCTTAGGAGCCTAGAGGGACATGCTATTTGGCATTTTTTGTAACTGCGCACCTCTTTATTTATGTCTGCACTTAATTATCCGTATGCTTGTCTGTTAAAGTTCCGCTTTGCATTACACATTTCATCTTAGGAATAGGATGCTTATTATATGCATCTTAGAGTGTGTTTACACACGCGCATGAGTGACCTGATGATTGACCCAGACCCCCTCTTTTTTTTAGATTCAGGTAACCGCTAGCCGCTATCCTTGCTTATATGGATGCTTGGCGGGTTTGGACTTTTGGCATTAGATCGAGAGCTCGAGAGACCACTAGACTTCTTCTCTTTTATACTCTTTTACGTTGTTTTGTCTCGGCTCTGTTGTGGCATGCTATGTATCGTTTTTAGACTTTCGGTGGTTTTGCATGATAAATGGATGTTCCACGACATAGACTTAGGGCAGATACAGGGGTTTTACCCCAGGGATTCCAACGATCCTTACGATTTTGGGTGCAAAATCCCACTTTAAATTACTAATATTTGATTACAACCTTCAACCTGTACTCGGAGCGCAAGATCCTAACGAGGGGTTTCATCCCTCTAAACGTAACTCGGGAATCATAATCCCGGGCCGTTACAAAGGTGGTATCAGAGCACAAGTTTTGCAATCCGACTATGATAGGTTGAAGATGGTTTTGAAAATCGCTCAATAATTTCAAATGGTTTTGAAAATATTTTCAAAAGGGCAAAATGAATTTAATTGGACCTAACCCTAGACTGACCAAATAGGAAGCAAACTCGTGGGTAGAGACCAAAGCGATAAACATCCCTAATGGATGTAGAACTCGGGGAATGGTAGGCAAAATACTAGCTTTTATTGACAGATGGGCCTAGAAGACTCCAAGGAGCACCATGGAGGTGGGAGTGTTGGGTTAGGAGGTCGTCAGGTTTTGCCCCTCCGGTCAGCCGTCCCTCGAAGGGCGGCATAGATCGCCTCCATGCTTACGTTCATATATATTCAGTTGGGCTCGAGGGCGATCCTCCTTGAAGAGGATCACATTAATCGTTGAGTGCTTCCGTACTGAGTGTCTAAATTAACCGTTCATGTAGCCATCATGGTCGATACTAGACGCGGTTCAGTCGGGCGTGAGGGTAGGGCACGTCGCGGCAGGGGACGCCCCCGCCGAGTTGCCGTTGAGAGCACCGAGGAGCGTACCACTAACGATCACGCTGAGCAGCGAGCTTCATCACTGCCGATGGACGACGGAGTTCCGATTTCCACAGAGACTAGGATTGGGCAGCTAGAGGCGGCGCTTCACTACATTCTGAGCGAGTTACAGGGAAGAGCTCGATCTACGGCACCGATGCCAGAGATTCCTGTTCAGCAAGCGATGCCCACATATCAGGCCGGACTAAAGCAGATGGTGCGCGAGATGCTTCAGAGGACTCGACAGGTGACACCAGAGACCCCTGCTCAGCAGCAGATGCCCACGGACAAGGCCGGATTCGAGTAGGTGAAACTAGAGATGATTAAGAGGCAGACAAGACAGCAGCATACCCCACAGCCAGAGGCAGATGAGGCCACTGTTGGGATTCGAGCAGAGAGGTACATTGATTGGGTTAAGAGGTTGTCGCAGACTAACCCGCCTATATTCACCGGAGACCCCACGACAGATATCGAGCTATGGTTCAGAGTCATGGATGGACTCTTCGAGCTGATCGGAGCACCACTAGGAGAGCACCAGAGATTGGCGGCCGGCCAGCTACGAGATGATGCTTTCAAAAGATGGTTTGTATACAAGACGAACCAAGCTGATTGGATATATGATGAGTCTAGATCTTTGATGCTTCGCGAGTACAGCCCGCTAGGTCTGCATAATCATCGTGGTGAGAAAAGACCGAGAGCTACAAAATCTAGTTAGGACATGCATGATAGAGGAGACTCTTTTAGAGGCGAATTCAGAGGAGATAAACGCCGAGCAGCACCAGTGCCCCACCAGGAGATGCGAGTTCAGAGCATTTCATGTTAGGGATGTTATGAGTATGGACACCCCGCAGAGAGATGCCCAGGGAGGCAGGTGGTATGTTACACCTGTTAGGATAGAGGACACCGAACAACTTATTGTCCCCAAGGTGGAGGGCCTTTAGATGTACCAGCACCTCGACTTCAAGCACCACCGGGACCACCCCAGCTGACATATCCGCATGGACAGGGGAGAGTAGCGCCGTCCGGCCGAGGCCGAGGAGGCAGTGGATCTGCTCCGGGACTTGCACACATGACAGTTGAGCCATTTGAGTTAGAGTATGAGGGAGGACAAACCAGAGGAGGCCTTGGTCTCGACTTACCCCCAAAGTAACCATGATCCTAACAAAAATTAATGCACTCTAATCCTTCTCTCCAAAGAGGCCCAATGGTAATTTTAAATTTTTTATCTCCACCTCTTCAAACGGTCGGAATTGGAGTTGGAACTGTTAGATTTCTCAATTGAAGGAGTCTTCTTAAGGAATCCGGAGACGATCGATTATCGACGGTACTAGGATTTAGGGCTCCGACGTCAACTGCTCGAAATCGAAGAACTTGCAATCGATCGTTTTCCGATCACTGAACTCGCCGGACACTGAAGGTAAGCGGTACATATATTCCCTGATCAGATCTATATTCGTGAATATGGGATTGTCGTTAATTTGCATTTTGAATCTGATTAGAGTGTAATTGTAGTTCGAACGCAAAATTTATTAGGATTTCAGATTTCTCCTGCAGATTTACCGATCATCCTCTTTTCTCAGCTACAATGAGCCAGAACAGGAATTTTGATCTTAACATGGACTACGAAGATGTGTCCATCTCCGATTATTCGATCAGTGTGTCAGGCTCGCGTCACACCTTGCTCGAAATTTTGGATGATGACAGCGCAGACGTTTCGTCGAACAATGAAAACCAAATCCCGAAAGACGGTGATCAAGGAGACGATGTTGAGCCTCTCGAGAATTCTGATAACCTGAAAATGAATCCTCCCCATGTCGGGCTGATGTTGGATGAGGAAGCAGATTTTTTTCGGTTAGTCCACGGATATGCGAGAGAAAATGGATTCATGGTAAGAATTCGGAGTTCGGAAATGTTACCCCCCGAGGAAAGAGGCGATGGGATTACGGGCAATAGGTACAAGACAATTAGGATGGATTGTACAAAGGGGGGGGGGGGGGAAGTTTGTGTCCAAGTCAAAAAACCCGAGCAAGGGATCCACTTCAACTATAACAGGTTGTAAGTTCAGGGTGAATGCTGTCCGTGATGAACCTAGAGCATTGAGGGTAACCGTCGTTGGGCTTGAACATAACCACGAGTGTGTACCGGAGCATTCAAAATACCTTACAAATTATAGATACATCACCGAAGGCAATAAGAAACGGATCTTGGATATGGATAGGGCTGGCGTACCTATAGCTAAGAACTTCACATCGTTTGTGGTTGACAAAGGGAGCCATGATAAAGTGGACTTCACTGAACGTGACCTGCGGAACCTGGTTGCCAAACACAGAAGCCGGGAAATGAAGAAAGGGGACTTTATTGCAATGAGGGATCATTTCCAGGAAATGTCTTCAGGCGACTCCAATTTCTTCTACAGTTATGATGTGGACGAAGACAACAGATTGAAGAATGTGTTTTGGGTTGACAGAAGGAGTAGGGCAGCGTACGAGGAATTTGGCGATGTTATCACATTTGATACGACACACGTCTCAAACAGATACAAGATGCCATTTGCACCATTCATCGGGGTCAATAACCATGGGCAGAGCGTGTTGTTTTGGTGTGCCCTACTAGTCGGAGAGGAAACCGAGCACTTCGTGTAGTTGTTTAACACTTGGCGGCTCAGTTGTATGTCCGGGAAGGCACCAACAACAATCTTAACCGACCAAGCCTAATCCATTGGTAAGCTACTGTAGATATATTGTATCTACATATGTAGTTAAAATAGTCTTATTTATCGATAATATCAATTCATTTGTTTTCAGGCAATGTAGTGGCGCAAGTGTTTCCTAATGCTTCGCATCGTTTGTGCATATGACACGTGATGCAGAATGCGAAAAAGCATTTCATGGGCAACCCCGCCTGGGATGATATACTAAGTCCACTCCAAGATGCTCTACACGACTCCTTGAGTGAAGGAGGGTTCGAAGAGGCATGGTCTGTGATGTTGGAGAAGTGTGGTTTGGGTAACAAGTGGTTGCAAGATGTACGAGAAGAGAAGACGTTGGGTTCATATATACTTCAAGAACAGCTTTTGGGCCGGGATGTCAAGCACCAAGAGGAGTGAAGGTATGAACCATTTCTTTAAATCGTTCCTCAATATGAATACTAGTTTGAAGCTATTCGTTAAGCAGTACGGTATAGCATTATCGAAAAGGGTAAGGGAGGAGGAGACGGTGAACTTCACATCGATAAATAAGCCCCTCAGGTGCATGACCGACCATGTGATTGAGCTCGTGTTCCAAGAGTTGTACACTACTGCAAAGTTCGAAGAATTTCAAGTTGAGGTGCAGAACCTCGTGTACGCCAATGCACTGAGGGTCCAAGACGATGTCAATGTGTGCACTTACGTCGTTACGGTAAATCAGCCTTATTATTGTCGTACACGGTGCTACAAATACAGGGTTACCCTTAAAAAATACAACACCGACGTAAAGTGTGAGTGCAAAAACTTTGAGTTCCACGGGATATTGTGCACCCACACTTTGCGTGTCTTCAGCGAAGAGCATGTGTATTACATTCCGGAGAGGTATATTCTGGATCGTTGGCGGAAGGACCTCCCCCGGGAACACTTGAAGGTTGCAGTCCCTTACTATAAACTGATAGAAAAGAAGTCAGACGGGATGAAACGGTATGGGGATATTCATAGTAAGGTGGACAAAATCGCCAGATTGGCGATGTACAATGAGTATTTGTACAAGGTTGTGATGAATGGACTCGAGGAATTGGAAGACATGGTCAAGGAGGCTGCGTTGAGGAAGCATCGCCTACACTTGCACAACCTGGATGGCATTGGTAAAGTGTATGGGCGGCGAGTGGTGATCCCTACTGAAACGGCCATGAACGATGACGGGGATGTACCGGCTAACGATCTATCCCCCGTGGTAGATCCACCAGACAAAAGGGGTAGAGGCAAATATAAAACTAGGAGGTTAGGCTATTTTCGGCAAAAGGCGCAGGAGCGTACTGATCTTCAACACAGAC
Organism: Persicaria maculosa; assembly: GCA_963922045.1. Lineage (NCBI taxonomy): Eukaryota > Viridiplantae > Streptophyta > Magnoliopsida > Caryophyllales > Polygonaceae > Persicaria > Persicaria maculosa. The sequence continues at coordinate 69,273,465 of OY998253.1, read as the reverse complement.
AAGGTGGGCCAAACAGCCCTGCGGAGAGCCATGCAGGACCCAGCTATGGTATTCACCACCAAAACATGACGCACATGCCTAACCCTCATCTTTATTACAATTCGGTACGTAACTGGGATTCCAAACATGCTTTCTTGTCACATTCTTTTCGTTGACATCATACTTATAATCATCAATTCCCCTCTATTTTGGTAGATGATGCATACACAAGTCATGCAACAAAGTGGCCTGGGCAACTATGCGTTTAGTCCATTACATGGTGCACGTGGTCTTCCTTTGAGGGTTACACAAGTGAGTGACAACATATTACTCTTCTCTAACTTCAGACTCTTTGGAATCACTTATCAATAAGGTATTTTTCTTATGCATCTATCCCAGACACACACGTCGGGATCTTCGTCATTTCAGTAGGAACCGTATCAACCAGTCTAGAAAACTCAATGAGTTGGGCACTCCTTGTGATGTTACTTAGTTCAATTTTTATAGTAGTTCTAAGTTGGAACATTTGTATATCCAATTTGTAAACAATCTTCTTTGTATTCGCCTTGGATTACAATTCCTTTTAAAACGTTAGGCCCAATTATCAGCCCATTACACTGGTAGTAGTTACCGGCCCAGTCTTCAACAGCATGATGCATTTTGCGTCAAGCAATGCAGCGTCTAAGTGGGTATATGTCAATTGTCAAGTGCAAAAAAATAGGAATCGAACCCGAGACCTATTTGCCTATTTGGTGTGTGGAGATTAGAGAACAATTCTAACTTATAACAGTTATTCTAAAAAAAAATTTGACTAGCATGTCTACTGTGGATATTTTTGAAAAAATTAGTTATACGAGAAAAATGTAATTAATTTTGAAAAAATATTTTTGAAAAGACGAATACAGTTTTAAAAAAATCTTTAAGTTAAAAAATTTTTTAGAACCATGAAACTTGTCCAAAAAAAGGCACAGGCATTGATTCTCAACAAAGAAAATTGAGTAATGTAAAAACCAAAGAAGAAATATATTTCAGGCATAAAATAATATTAACATTAAACCATATCTAATTTTAAACTACCATGCACTTGAAGAGCCATTGTTTATCATACACAAAAACCACTATCATAGTTGTCCAAAAAATCTTGTCCACAAACCCAAAACAACAAGTTTCCAACATCTTTAAAACCTTAAAAGACTTTGAAACAACACACATGATCTTCACTTGAGGAGTTACGCCAACAAGCTCGTAAATGATATCCAGCATAGGACCACTATGATCTGGATCAAGGACCTGATCACAACGCCTAACTTGGCTTGATTCTCTCTTGACTTGGCCACCTCCTCCTTGGCGAAGAGCATCAACTTATCCTTCTTCGCGTCTGAACCCTCCGCCTGAAGCAGCGGTTGTTTGTTCTTCGCCAGCGCCCCGTCGTTCTCCCTTATGTGGTCCCTGAGGGTGGCTATCAGTGCCCTCGCCATCTCCAGCTACCCATCACGAACGGCTAGGCTCCCGGTGACATGCCCAACATCCCGTTGCGCTAGACGAAGGTTAGACTGCAGCTCCATGTTTCTATCCTGAAGCTCAATCACCCTCGTATTCTGCATGCTCGACCTCTCGGAGGAGGCCGAAGTGTAACTCGGATCCGGCTACTCAGGAAACTGCAAATATGACAGAAATTAGAGGACCTAGACTAATGAGTAATCGCAATGAAACATATTTGATTTTAAAAAAATCGAGTAACTTACACTGGGTGGGTGGTGTGCGAAAGGGTTAGAGTTCGCCTGGCTGCTGTCAGAGAAGAAAGTTGTCCTAGAAGTCTGAGAGCCCGACATCTTTAAGCCTGCACCACATACATTAAATCAGGCATTCCCTAAATAGCAAAACAAATTAAACACTTCAATTTTGTTGATTGAAATCGAATTAAACTCAGAAAGTAACGGTTATTTAAAACGATAAGTCACGACATGAGAATATTTTTAATGCATATATATATATATATATATATATATATATATATATATATATATATATATGATGGATCGGATGAGAACACCCCTTAGGGTGAGAACATAAGAACACATCTCGGCCATTGATTTGGTTGAAACCAACGGTAGAGATTACAATCAAATTTCTGATTTTTTTATTTAAAAAATATCCAGGGCGTACAAAAACCTCTACCAATCAAACCATGTGGCGCATGTATTGAACGTCAGTACTACACCAATTCCGCACTCGTAGGTGTTGTACAACATATTTGGCCCATCAAATACATTTAATTTTGGATTTTTTAAAATAAAGTAATGATTATCTATAATTCTATAATATCTACTCCGTACTTGTCCTCTTAGATACGAATAATTTATACGGAGTATAATTTAACCGAATAATATATTAAATTTAATTGAATAATCATTATGGTAAATATGAATAAGTTTTCTACTGTAATCGAATAATGTAATTTTAACACATTTATCTTAATAACAAAATTAATCTCTCAAAAATCATCTTCTTACATACGAATAATCTCTATAATTTAACCGAATAATATACTCTTTGTGATTTTACCGAATAATGTACAAGTTTATTGATTAATATTTTAACATTCAAAAATCAATAAATATGTAAATAATCATCATCTTCTTACATACGAATAATCTCTATAATTTAACCGAATAATCTCTCAAATTTAACCGAATAATTTAGAAATGTGTTGAATAATATTTTAACCTAACCAAAACAAATAAATCCGTCAAAAATCCTCCTCTTATATACGAATAATGTACAAATAAACCCGTCTAATTCTTCCTATTAAATACGAATATTTTTTGTAGGATCAACGAATAATGAACAAATGTGTTGAATAATTTTTTAGCCTCACCAAAATAAATAAACTCGTCAATCATCATATTACATGCGAATAATCTATCTAATTTAAATCGAATACTGTGCAATGGGATACATTTCAAAAGTATCTGACGAATTCTACAAGCTTAATTATAAGTATATACGAATAATATTGACATTTTTAATGAATAATCTCCAAAAATGTTCAATAATCACCGACTCCTACCCAGTTAATTGGTCAAACCATGTTTCAATAAATGGGTAAAATTCTATTGAAGTAAAATAAAATAAGTTATGTTAGTTTGGAATAATAATTAAAAAAAAGGTGTGTAAAACAAAAGAAAGAAAGAAAAAGGGTAAGCGCGTGGCTTTGATCAGCAGAAACCCACCCAATTTTCCATTCAAAAAAAAAAGAAAATCATTAATAATCTTGATCGTTGGTTTCTTTGATTTGTAGGGTCTAGATGTGTTCTTAGTTCTTACTTTAAGGGGTGTTCTCACCAGAACCACCCCTATATATATATAGGGTTGCGCTCCGGTGAAAACCAAAATTGCGGTAGAAACCCGTGAGGACCGGCTTTTTAGCACGGTTCACTTGCTTTATAACCCGGTTATGAATAGAACCGATTTATAAAGGCATAAATTTTAGCCCGGTTCTGAATAAAATCGAGCTATAAAGTCACTATGTAATTTTAAAACATTAGCTTTTTAGCACGATTTTTCGGTTTGACCGAGCTATAAAGTCATGTGTTATTTTGAAATTGGAGTTTTTAACACGGTTTTTAGGTTGAACCGAGTTGTAAAGTCACCGTGTGATTGAGGTTTTTAGCACGGATTTCAAAAAAACCGAGATATAAAGTAGTCCTCACGGATTTTTACCACAATTTGAGGTTTTCACCGGAGTCAATCCCTATATATATATATATATATATGTGTGTGTGTGTGTGTGTGTGTGTGTGTGTGTGTGTGTGTGTGTGTGTGTGTGTGGGCTTTCCAGAGACGTAACGAGGGGAGAAATATAGTCATAGAGCATCCAATGGGCTAGATAATTTCAGTTTTTCTTTTATTTAAAAATCATAGGGGTGGTTTGGTAGTTGCAGGGCTAAACTGCCGGTTGTAGTCTTGTAGAAACCACCTTCAACTTGCTGTAATTAATTTTGTAACTAACAGATAGAACAAAAAATATACTGTACTATTGGTTTAATTGGCCTGTCTAATATATAGTCACTTTGGAGTGGTTTTGTAATTTAATGAAGATTTCAAGAATATATTGATTAACAGTAGTTTTCAAAATATTCATATTTAGCACCTGTACGTAGTATTCATATTTAATAATCTAATTATTCAAATTTAAATCACAAATTATTCATATCCATCAATATATTGATTAACAATAGTTTTCCATATATTCATATTTAGCCCCTAAATATATTTTGAAGTTTCATTTCAATATATATAAGCTTTATAATAGTTTTGAAATTTTAGATTTTTAAAATTAATTTGCATATATCTTTCCATCGAGTAAATTATTCGTGTTAAAATAATATTAATTATTCATTTTTAACAATCTAATTATTCAGATTTAAATAACTAATTTTTCAGAAGTAGCAAACTAATAATGTAGAGGATAGCTGTTCATGGTTAACTACTTACTATTCATATTTAACAAACTAATTATTCACATTTAAATAAGTATTCATATTTAATGTTATATTATTATTATTATTATGTGGATGTACACAATATACACTTTACTTATATAGAGTTTTGTCTATAGATAGATTAACTATTGTTTGGAGCCCAATGAATTTATCTCTATATATTGTACCGGAGTAACACCAAGAGAGATCAATTAAATACAATCTCATATTATTCCCTCTTTCATTTACCTAATTTATAATACGTTATCAGCACGATAAACTGAAATCTGGGTTTTACAACGACCGCCTCTAATTGATGATCGCTATTTTCGACACAAAGGTACAATTTTTAATTTTCTTTTATGCATCATCTATGTTAATTAATGCTTATAGCATGTGTAGATAAATTTTGTGATTAAACTATAATATATATGGATTTTGAGTTACGCCCCTTCAAGGATAAATCGGTTCTGATGATCACGGCAATTCTATGATGTTGCTAATATCTATGTGACTAATTTTAGATTGCTTTGGGTGCCGTCTCTTCACTTGATGCTATATATTCCATACGTTTTATTTCTTCTTACCGATTGACTTCGATCTCGGTCTCTATATTGATGGATTGATGGTTGATGTACATTAACTTTCACTTCCATCTTCATCCATTATTTGTGTTTATCATTGATAAGTTCTAATGGTTGAGGATCGATAATTTTTTTTAAAGCAAGATAAGAATTCAGTTCTCTAGACAAGCATAGAGAAACCGAGAGACCGGACAAGCCGGTGGATGGACTAATCATCATGTACAATCAAATCAAATCAAACAACAGAAGCAAATGACAGAAAGGAAATAACACAAAGCAAATGAAAGAAAAGAAAATGGGAAAATAAAATAAAAGTGCAAGTTATCCTACATCGTAAAACAAACCAACACGACAAACGAATCAATCCGCCAACGGAGGACATACACAGAGAGCTCTGGGGACACTAGCGGACATCTCAGATTATGGATTCTGAAGAGCCATCAGATATCGATCGCAAATCCACGGCGTCTTCGGATACAGCAAATCAAACACCATTCACAGAAGGCCTGCATCACAACAAGAATAGCACAACACACCAGACCGCAAATCCAACCACAAACCAAACCATTGCCCAATAAAAACCCCCAACCCATCTCAAACTCTCAAAGGACGATAACGAGATCGTAAAGACTACTAGGTACAAAGGCATGGGAAAGAATCACGGAATGGAAAATAAAACCCCAAAGAGACAGTCGACCACTGACCGAAGCAAACAGTGCAGCCGCTAGGCAAGGCAGAACGAAGGAAAGAGGCCGATTGTGAAAAGGCCGGAACCGAGCGGAGGCGGAGACGAAAAGAACGACGGAAGACCGGGGCTAGAAACCAATGGCGGAGGAGAAGCTGGACTACCGAAGAACCAACATCAAGGGGAGGAGGCGCAGTTGGCGACGGAGGCAGGGCGACAGGCTTCGGAGGCAGGGCCTCAAGCGAGGCAGCGACTGCGAAGGCCAAAACCAGCGACCGAAGGAGGAGAAAGGCGGGTGAGGGTGAAGTTGGTGGGCGTGTACCGGAGGCAGAGGGTGACGGAGGGCCAAGTAGGTGGCGGCGGTTGCCGGTGGGCAAAGGTGCTGTGGCACAGCCTGGCGGCGGCAAGGCAAAACGCTCTTAAAAGAGAGCATTTTGCGTTTTGCGTTTTTTGGATCCATGCTAGTTGAGGATCGATAATTGCCTTCACCGCTTCATCCATTATTGGAGTAATTGTGCCTATTTTGTGGTTTTGTTTTATTTCAGATTTCCTTTTTAATTTTATCATTCTTAGAAGATTATTAGATTAATCCAATTTATGTGGAAATTGCGGGTCGATCCAATAATAATGTGTGTTAATCGCTATATAGTAGCTAGCTTGCGTTTTAGTATGTTATGGTATGTTTGGAAGTGTCAGAATCATTTTACTTTCAAGGCTACGAGTGATATGTATATGCCTGGACTATCAATCAGTTATCCTCCGTCAAGTTGGTTTATTGATCGGCGATGACTCAATCAGTGATTGAATTAATTGACTCTGTAATATCCCTGAAGTGGTTGAAACAATTGAATTTGAATTTATAATATCTCTTGAAGCGGATAAACAAATCTCAATCCCCGAAGTGGTTGAAACAATCTACTGAAGTGGATAAACTAATTTCAATCCCTAAAGCGATTCGATTAATCTGTCATATCCTCTGAAGTGGATATTCTTTTTACTTATATAGTATATCCCTAAAGTGGTAAGTTTATATGTTTGATATTTGATCACGAAATCCCTCGAAATGGATGAAAGTAAAGAAATTGATATTATAAATCACTTGATGAGATCGATAAATTTCATCTCCCAAAGTAGATGAAAAGACATATAGTAAGATCTTCAGTCTAAGGCTCTCCCAATTGATGCTTTATTGTGATCGATTTACCACCTTATATGCTGATAATATAATGATTAGAGTTCCTAGTGTTATATCTTCGATTCTCACATGTCTGTTCACTCGTTTCAATTAAGGCTATGCTCATATTTATTTTGTGAGATTGTGAATAAAGATAGTTTATTGCCTTGAAAATTTAATCAAAAGAAGGCGTTCTGATAGTATCGTAAATCCATTTCGGATTGAGATTATATACGTGTTGCTCATATAAGAGGTACGTTGACTTTCCTTGCTTGATTAATTAAATTGATCAATTAGAATTTCTAAAGATTTAAGGCAGGGTACATAAGGATGAATATAATTATATTATATGATATGTGTTTTAAACAAACCCTGATTATAATTTCTTAATATCTTGATTTGGTGATGGGTGGTGTCATGCGAGTGGTTTGTCCACGGATCCACACTAGGATATCATGGTAAAAGGAGGCGAACCTTAGAATATTGAACTCCACTTGGTAGTGAGTATATCAGTGTTAGGCTCGACTTTAAGGCTCGTGATGGAGTTGAGTTGATTTCTCAATATTGGTATATGCGATCGAGCTTGCGGTCAGGTAAGCCTAAACATCATATATTTGAATTATGATTTGTGCCTCTTGCTAATTGCAATATGACGTTATTGATTGCACATGTAGATTTTATATCATAAATCATGCCATAGTGCCAATATACTTTGATGTATAAGAATTTAGAGCATTGATAAATTATGTGCGATTTGGGGTTGACGATGCATATATGATATAGATATGGTTATTTGATAAATTGACCATATATTGGACGGATACATGATAAATGATATTTATATGAATTGATACATTGATAAATAAATAACGTCATCATGCATCGATGAAAATATTAGCGTCATCTTTGTAGTGATGAGCTAGGATGATATTGTTGATTTCATCATGTACTTGTAAGTTGTAACTATTTGTTTCATATATGATTCGTTTCATAGAAGGTGAAATATAAACTGCTGAAGTGGTTAAACTTGTTTGATTCCTTGTCACCAGAAGTTGACATTATTTATGTATCATGAAGTTGATTTGTATTATATCCCCCAAAGTAATTGCATGCAAATAATAAAAGACATTTTCTCTCATAGATGACGATAAAATTATTGAAATTGAAATTTGAGATAGTTATTTAGCCTACAGTATTTGTGAATGATAGTGTTTATTGAAACAAGTGATAAATATCTGAATTGATATCCACCTGAAGTGACCGAATAAATTTTAATTATGTGTAGTGCATTTATTTTAATTTACTGAGATCGCTTTTATTATTTACTTGTGAGGTGTATATATTTGAATTTACTTTTGCACAAAACTCAAAGTGTTTCCAGAAGAAACAACTTGTTAAGAGTTGGTATGTCGTAAACATATGTGGTTTTATATTATATATATTGTTTGTGTTAATAAAAGTTATCTGTTGAAGTAGATAAACTTATCTCTACATATGAAAGATTATCAATGAAAGAGCCTAGATGATCCAGCACCTTTGATTATGCAAACTTGGTCGTATTTGGTTTGTTATTAGTATAATTTGGCTATTTGAAGCTACATGGAATCTATGTTTTATTTATCTATTTGATTTGATTTGCATTTTATGTATATGTATATGTATATGCATTGGAAATGTTTCTTGAAGAAACTAGTATGGGTAGATGATGCCAATTTTATTCAACTAATGATGATTTGGGAGAAGAGTTTGAAGCAAATCCTTGTTAAATTGTGTGAAATCGATAAATTTATTCTTGAGAGCCCGAAGACTCTTTATTTTGGGATCTTGTTCTTAATCTACTTGGGTATGGTAGAACTCAAATAAATAGCTAACTAAATGACCTATGGTTCATAACAACCTCTTTTATTGCCAGATGCAATATATATTGTTATCTCTAGCAGAGGACATAAAGAGGATACGGTGCGCGTGACCGTTGTTAGGATACTGGCCATAATTTTGAAAATAATTATAGATAATCATGTATGAGTCGACTCCCACATCAAGGAGAATGTGGAAGAACAAGTCAAAGATGATGGTTTACCTATTGGATTTGTAATCTCCCAAACTGTGAATGAATCATCGCATGAAAATGTTAGAATGGTTTAGAGTTTGGTACTTGATGATATGGAAAACCTGAAGTTTTCAGGATAAAAATAACTAGTGAGTATTTGTATAAAGTCTATACTTGGCATAATTAAACCTTATACCTATCTCTAGAAGAGCAAAATTAGTCCTCGAAGGACTGTTGATATAATCAAGCAATAAATTCATATGAGAAAATGGCTCTAGAAGAGCGTCAAAATACTCTAAAGAGAAGGAGTGATGACACATAAATTGGGATTGTGAAAGCCGATAATTGCCAGAAGCGTGGTTTTCCTCTAGTCGAGGATATCAAAAGAAGATCCAACACATAGTAAATAGAATATCCATGTTGGCAATATGGATGTAATATGGAAATGCTATCAATAAAATTGATATGTTGGATAAATGAGCATTGAGAAGCTGACGATTAAATCAACCAAGTGAAGTCGTTACTTATGAGATTATCGTTTAGGATAATGCTAATGCATAGAATGACCCAGTAGAGTCGTCAATAATAGCTAACAAGCAAGCATGAACATCAAGAGATTGATTCGATTTTGTTCAACAATAGAATAAATTCTCCTTCTTGTAATTTATCTTCAGTAGAGAGCTTGATATTTACATGTTCAGTATATGCACCGAAATCTCCCCACATTACATAAAGTTGTTGTAAATCAAGAAAGTTGATGTATATGGAGGATTTATTCCCCATAGATGATCAAATACCTACAGTTTATCACAGATGATAAAATACTCGGTATTTAGGGGAAGAGGAAAAGGAGATCAAGAAGTAATATGTTGCATGGAAGAGAAGTGAACCGAAAGTTCAATGAACTATATAACAAACAGGCTAGTAAAGACATTAGTAAATGCAAAAGATAGCATGATTCAAATCAAAGTTCTAGTAGTAACTTCAAACAATGGTGATATGTCCACTAGTATAAAACCCCTGAAGAGATTTTATGAATGTTGACAGTGTTAGAGTTAATTATGAGTTGTCTTGAAATGACCAGATCCTTGATTATCGTTGATGAAACATATCTAAGTTTGCACTTGAAGTACTTGATAAGGATAATTAAAGCTTACAAAACGCTAAGAGCGTAATGCGATTGGTTTATTGAATAATTCATTAGATTGTGAGAGGATACTAGGTCCAGGAGTACCATATCTTTATAAAATTGATGATTTATATGCTAAATTGAGGGGGAGAAAAGTTGTACTCTTTCCCTTAACTTTGGTTTTTGTCCCATTTGGGTTTTTCCAAAGCAAGGTTTTTAACGAGGCAACTCCCCTCACAAGGATACATGGTATATCCCAAATTCTAAAAAGAAATAATTCATGGAAAGATGGATTATTTAAGCATTTACTTTTTGGACCTGTAGCTCCAACATTGAAAAGTGTAATATCAATTGGCTTTAAGTGGGTGTTCATACAAAGAAAAATATAAAGCCAAATTGATTCGACAAAAGTCTATTAAAGGTTATATTAGAATGTATTCACCAGGAGTGAATATAATTTTGGCTCCAAATATAAGTGACGAACGTTGTAAGTACATACCCATATAAATGAAAAGAATCGATTAAAAATGCCTGAAGCATTATTATCAATGTCATGTCACATGCAGTCGGTTACAGATCCTTATTAGAGTACATGAATTACCCATATTTGTGAAAGTGGTGACATTTAATTAGGTCCCAAAGTACCATACACGGTTGTACTATTTTCCTTAATCTTGGTTTTTATCTCACTGGTTTTTTTCCAAGGTAAGGTTTTTAATGAGGCAACTTAAGAACCATTTAATATATCAGATCCCCAGATCAACAATTAAAGGCACACTAGGTCCTAAAGTACCTTATACTTGTGCATCCAATGCAGCTCAACACCAGTACATTGAAGTCAAGCACGTCAAATTCAATCCCGAAGACATTTCAGCTTATGCACATCAAAGACAATGTTGAGATTCGACCATAAGCTCATGAAGATGGCGGCATTAAGAAGAATGAGAAGACTTCGAGAAGGATGTTGAATTTAGGGGGAGCATACACGCACTGCACTCTTTTTCCCTTCGATCAGGTTTTGTCTCACTGGGTTTTCCTGACAAGGTTTCTAACGAGGCAGAACAACAAGAGCGTACATGAAGACTGCACTCTTTTTCCCTAAGCTATGGTTTTGTCCCATTGGATTTTCCTAGCTAGGTTTTTAACGAGGCAGCTGGATGAACAAGGAATGTACATCCAAGGGGGAGTGTTATAATATTATTATTATCATGTGGATGTACACAATATACACTTTACTTATATAGAGTTTTGTCTATAGATAGATTGACTATTGCTTGGAGCCTAAGGAGTTTATCTCTATATATTGTACTGGTGTAACACCAAGAGAGATTAATTGAATACAGTCTCATATTCTCCCCTCCTTCCTTTGCCTAATTTATAATAATACCGAAATTATTAATATTTATTGGATACATTATTTATATTTAAGCAATTACTTTTGAACACATTGTAATTTAATCTGAATAATTAATTTGTTAAATATGAATAATTTTCAAAGAAATCTTACATGTACCTAATTGGTGACTTAAATCTGAATAAATAAGTTGCCATATGTTTGAACAATAATGACATTTTGATGTCGATAAATAATTGGCAACTAAAATTTGAATATTCAAGTCACTGGTATGCAGTAGCGGATCCACATGAGGGCATGTGTGGGCACGTGCCCCCACCCTCGGCCCCCGGAATTAGCATAAGTAAAAAAAACAAATTATATCAAAACGACGTCGTTTTGATGTAAAAAAATGGAAAACCTGATGTGGACACTGGACACGCTTAGCCGCAATTTGGGAGAAGCAGGAGGCCGAACTCCGATGTCCCGAAAGCGAAGAGGAAAGCCCTCTCCGACCGGAAGTGCAGGCTGTGGCACTGTGTAGTCCCTTCCGTTGCCGTTTCCGATCCCGGAGCATCCATCTCCAACTCTGATTTTGGCTGTCGTCGACCTCCGTTTCCGAGCCGTTGTGCAGTCCCTCCGTTTTTTGGCCGCTGTGTGCAGTCCCTCCGTTTCTGACTCTGATTTTTGGCCGATGTGCAGTCCCTCCGTTTTCGAGTCCGAGCCGCTTCATTCTCTTCTCAGGATCTCATCCCCAAAATTTCAAGTAAGTGGACTGTGTGAAATTGAAAGTGGATATTTGTGAGATTGTGAAATTGAAAATCTGAAATTGAATGTGAGTTTATCTAGTTATGTGTTTGTGAATTTGTGATTTGTTTAAAATTTGTAAAAAGTTCGTGGGTTTGATTCGTTTGAATGTGACTTTATGCGGTGTAGGATTCCAAATACAATTGGTGAATATTGGTTGTTCTTTGAATTTAAATGAATGTGCGATAGATTTTGCAATTTCCAAATACAATTTCTAGGGTTTGAATGTGACTTTATGCGGACTGTGGGTTTGAACGTGTATGTGTGTTTGCAATTTCCTTTCATGTGCAATTGATATTGAATAAGCAATATCAATTTGTGATAGATTTTGGCTGTTCATAGAATTTAACATTGATATTGAATAATCAATTTGTGCAATTGTTTGATCTTTGAATAGGAACATGGATAAATATGTTATCCGACTTAGCAATCCATCTATCCCGAATATTACCTCCTTTATCGTCGAGTTGAACTATTTTCGTATAAAACTCTAATTAGGAATGAAGAACTCTTTATACTAGTGAATTCTTTTGCTTTTCATCGCTATGTTGTAGTATTGAACACTTTCTGTATTGTATGAGTTTGTGCTATTCACTGTCTTTTGATGTTGGTGTGCCCCCACCCTTAAAGATTTCTGGCTCCGCCACTGCTGGTATGAATAATGAAACTTCATGTGCGGTTTTTGTTAACTAGCCTTAGATAAAATTGTGAGGTAGAAAGACAAGATTACCCTTATTAACTACCCGAGAGAAGCAGTTTGTATTTAATCCCACGTGGCCCTCCCATTCAAACGGTTTTGTTTATCTTATCCAAGCCGTTCATTTTCATCATCCAATGGACATAATTTCTCCCCTCGTTACACAGTAAAAGGTATCCTCACCGGAAAGTTATTTTATATATATATATATATATATATATATATATATATATATGCAAAGAACCCTATACATGAGATTTAACATATATGGTATATCTTAGTTATGATCATATTTAATCCGTTTTGTTAATCGCACGGCTTCATCTCGCCATGGGCTCAGGCCGACGGGACGTAATGCCTCTTTTCCTGCCAGACTCCCTGCAAGATGCTTGACTTTTGCAAATGATGGGACATGCCGAGCTGGAGATCCGACATCGGCTTAGAGGACGGGACGTGCCACATCGGATGGGACGTGTGTCTTGTTGGCCGTCCAATCGAGCTTCACTTTCGTCAGTCCGTGTCTGCCGACCTGGGCATTCGGCATCGGCACTCGGTCTGCCGACCTGGGCATTCGGCAACGGCGTTTTTCATGTCGTCTCGAGCTTCTAGGGTCGGTACTGTGTGTCTGGCGATATTTTGGTTGTGTGAATAACAACCCCGTATTTAATGTATATTAATGTGTGTGTGTGTATATACATATATCATATTTGATATCAAAAATTAACTTGTATTGTATGTGGTATACCTATTTAATGTATATATATCATGTGATCAGAAATTAACTTGTATTGTATGTGGTACACCTATATAATGTATATCTCGGCCAGCTTTGATATAAAAAATTAACCGTTTTGTTATCAGCACGGTATCATCTTGCCATCGGCACGGTGCCGATGCCGAGTACCCAAGTCGGTACACATTATGCCAAACCCGAGTGCCCAAGTCGGCAACACTGGATGTCGAATTAGAAGGACCATGTCGGCACCAAAGATACCAAACCCGAATTACCAAGTCGGCAACCAATGACCGAGGTAATTTCGAATGCCTATATATAGAAGCAATGTCAGAGTTAATTTCGAATGCAAATTTCATCGAAGCATCGGAGAAAAATAGCGTTACCGAAAGAAGATGGCGGAGGCGATTTACCGTTCGACATTTTTCGCTATAGTGATCCGGAGGAGCTCGTGAAGAATCGCGAGGTAAATTATTATTGTTAAAGTTTGTAAAACGAATATATATATATATATAGTGGAAATTTTTATATAATTATGGATATGTTGTTTGAATAGACTCATATTATAGTGGAAATTTTTGATACATTTTTTAGCTATAGTGATCAAACAAAGTTTTTTATATAGAGGAAACGTTTATATAATTATGGATATATTGTTTGAATAGAATCATAATAAAGAAGAGTTGTGTAAAACAAAACCATCATATAATATAGCGTTATTGATAATATTTCGTAAAATTCCATATAGTGAGATTAGCTGCGAAAAAGTTCTTAGTACATAAGTGACATTATGCAGGAACAAAACCAACCTCTAGATGTGGGTATAGAATATGGTTCGATGTTTACAGTTGATGGTTATTCGGATGATCAAGTAAACATGAAGGCATGGGCTAGATATGTAGGGAAGATAAAGAACATGGTATTTGTGATCACTCGGTCATGGATGAACAAAATGAGTGGGTTGGGTACCTTTCGTTTAGTGTGTGATAAGTACGGAGGGGCTCGAGATATTCCAGATGTCGACTTGGATTTTCCTCCCGCATCGAGTAGGCGAGGGAGAACGACAAAGCTCGGATGCGAGTTTGAGCTGGAGGGTCGTCAAAATGATGTTGACAATTGGACCATGAAGGTTATATGCGGTGTGCATAACCACAAGCTAAACGATAAGATGTTAGGACATCCCTATGCCGGTCGATTAACACCAGGTCAACATCGGCAAGTTCGTCGTGATACCGTGATTGGGTTAAGACCGCGAGATATGCGGGATGAAGTATGATGATCATGACTGCGTGACGGACATTCGTCAAGTGTACAATGCATGAGCCCAGTTGCGGAGAAGCGCTGCAGAGGGACGGAGGGACCTGCCTCAAGCGCTACACAAACTCCACCAAAAGGGATACTATATTGCCACAAGGAAGTCCTCTAAAGCAGGAGCAGACGAGGTTACTGACGTACTTTTATCACATCCGCACTCGAGCCATCTTCTGATATTGTTTCCATATGTTATCGTGATGGACTCGACCTACAAGATGAACGAGTAAGAGCAATCACATTTTTGTAGACTACTTTTATATTTGTCATACGTTGTAGCATTTTGTTTGACTAATTCATGTTCATGTGGTAAGTATGAAATGCCGTTGCTAGAGGTCGTTGGGATTACTAGCACAATGAACACATTTGCAATTGCGTTCGTATTCATGGAAGGGGAGAGCATGGATCACTGTAGTTAGGCACTAAGGCGACTACGCTATTTCTGCGGTCAACGACTCCCAGAAGTAATTGTTACAGACATAGAGTTGGGTCTTATCAAGGCTCTTCGGGAGGAGTTTCCCACGGTAAAACATATGTTGTGCTCCTTTCATATTATGTGCAACATTGAACTAAAGGGTAGGCCTTATTTGAGTCGAAGACTGAAGAAAGTTATGAAGTGCGTCTACAATCGATGAAATCGAAATGGGAGGCACGATGGGGTCTTATGAAGTACCTTGAAAACACTTGGCTCATAGAATTCAAGGAGGCGATTGTTCGTGCATGGGTTGATAAGTTCCTACATCTTGGGATGCGAACTACGAATAAGTAAGTGACATTGAATTGTATAAATTTATAATTATTATTTTATTTAATTATCCTATATATGTCAAATTAATAGATTTTTTATGCTATAGTGTCGAGTCAGCACATGCAAAATTAAAGTCCATGCTAGGGACGGTTGTTGGTGGGTTCGTTGACGTTACAGACTGTATTGACAACATGGTCAATGAACAGGTAGAGCAACTCAGAGGGTTCCTTGAGAAGTCATAGTTGACAATCAAACGGTGTGTCATGAGTGAACCAATTTTCGCCCCGCTATTGATGCTGGTGACTGACGAGTGCTTCGACCTTCTGCTGGCCAACTACAACAAGGCGAAGGCACTTCCGTCTAGTCATGATGGTGTTTGCAGGGATCGCTATTGGAGGGATGCTTACGATGTTCCATGTGTACATAAGTTCTTAGACGCGATCTCCAACCGGCAACCTATTAGGCCCTCGCAGATTCATCCCTTCTGAAAACAAGTAATGTGGGATCCAATGATTCCTCCCTAGGGATCCAGTGGCGGCAACGATGACACAACTCCAAATAGTTAAGAATTTTTCACCCTTCGAAGGGAGATTGATGGAAACAATCTCACGCCTGATCAGCAGGATTTGATGGGCGAGGCATACTTCAACATGAACAACCCTGGTTTGTCTACCATGAGAGAGCCAACAGGGATCCATCGACAGGGTCGTCCCACAGGGAGACGATCATTGCAGTGTGACCCATCTAGATTTGAGCACGGGAGACGAGAGGGTGCTGCTCGAGCGTGTAGTAGAGGTCGATCAAGAGGTAGAGGTCGGTAGGTAGATCCTTCAGTAATGTTGACTAATCACATCCATAAGTTCATGCTAAACTTTGTTGATAGAAGTTGCCCGATTTTTGGTGATTGTCATTGCGGTTATCGTGCCTTAGCGTTGGTTCTTGGGTATGGCGAAGACCAGTACATGCGGGTCAGAAGAGAGGTCACTGCCGAGCTTCGAGCGAATAGGTGGTTGTACCAACCAGCATCCCTATTACACTCGATTGACGATCTCATCGAGAATGCTGATCTACAAGACCCTGCTCCTTGTTTACATCGTCATCAAAACTGGATGGATGCACCTATGATCCCACTTGCTGTAGCAACCTTGTACCACAAGGTCGTTTGGTCCTAAGTATCGACCATTCTCACACCTGCTTTCCTATTGTCGCAAATGGGTCGAACCAAACACCACCGATTGAGGTTATTACATTAACCTGGCTGGCAAAAGTCCATTGGAGCCCCGTGTGGCTATTACAAGGGTCACCACTTCCTCCTATTGTACCAGAATGGTCGCATTTCCACCACCCCAGTGTGAATGGTTGGGATACCTCATACAACGAGCGCATTCAACAATACATCAACTACCGTCAAGTTGAAAGGGCGGCCGAGTAGTTGTGATGATTTTCTTTTCACATATCGTACTTATTTGATTGGAATTGATGCAGCTATGTATTTTTTAATATTATGCAATATGAAAGTGTTAGCAATCCGCAATACGTACAACTAATATTTTAGAATTGCGAAATGCCATTGTTCATAAGTAGTATGGTCCGTCCCAAAACAGAGTATATGAATAACAAGAACAACTACTTACAATGACAATGCAAAAACAACTATTTGGAACGACAATACAGAAACAACTACTAGGCGCAAGGTAGATTCCATTTCCATGCCACTCATCAGACGTCTGACATAAATTGGTAGAACTGAGAGGCACGAACCTGAGTAGGTGCCAAACGCAACACTTCACCACGCGCTTCCCTGATGTATTTCTGAATCTCAGTAGCTGTAAAAAATTGATCACCCCGAGCCAGCATAGATTCCAGATGAGAAATCAACACCCCAAAACGCTACATATCAAACAATATGATGGGTAGCACTAACAACGTATTAAACAAACTAACTAAAAGGTCATTGGTATTATGCACACGTACCCGCTGATCGTACACGGAAACAGGCGGAGCTGTGGCTTCCGGCAGCTGTTGGCTTGAGCAATCGAAAACAAATGGATGGCCGTGCTCACCATACCACTCCATGTAGTCTGCTGAAACAGCGTGTGGCTCATGCGCTGATCTATGTGTCGCGAATGAGATGTACACAGTTGGAACAATTAAGTTGTCATCCCAACGCTCGTCCACAGGGTGCCACCGCAGCTTGAGGCCCTTGGGTTCTGGGGGTCTATCTTCTTGTAGGGGGAATATTCTCTCCATCGGAACTGTTTGCACAAACCCAAACTGGCGCATAACTCTGTCCGGCATGTAGGCTTCCAAGACTCCAGAAATTTGTATTATTCCTTTGTACCGAGATACTCGGTAATACCCATCAAAATCTAGAGGACCGTATGGCATGAACTTGATGTCCTCGGCACGCATTGTTTCAAGTTGTTTGATGAACTTCAGAGTCCTTGTAGATGTCACATTTGGTGTGGGTCGATTAGCGTACCGCTTTGCCCAGCGTGCGTCTCCATGGTCCGCGGGGTCCTCACAGACGTCGGGTGCGAACATTGGGAAGCGAGCAAAGATCCAATCTTAAAATACCGTAACACATGTAAGTCATTGACTAATATTAAATAATAAAACACAACATATGTAGGGGATTGAGTCATACTTGCAGCAGAGCAGTACACCCCCCAATGGTAGACAATCCCGATCTCGATGAGATCCCCAACTACCGATACTGATAAGCCAGGACACCCGTTCCCCAAGCGTACTCTGCTGTGATTGTATGTTCCATCATGAAGTACAACACAACTATGGGTATGGATGTGGTGGTTCTGTCGTTCAGCACTAAGCAGCCAAGAACCTCCAACATATATCCTGTTGCGATAACCCGATGGGGTGTCTCTGGGTTGAGCACTAGATTCGCCATGTGCAAATCCAGGCTGTTGTGGAAAAAAGAATTCTCACTTCGTACGAAGTCGTGCGTGCCGAAGTTGAAGTTTTCTGTCACCCACTGCTGTCGTACAAAGTTTGAAAGGGTAGGGACCAGTGCGCGTCCATCGATTTGCAGACCGAACAACTTGTGCACATCGTGCAAGGTAATTGTCAACTCCCCCCATGGGAGATGGAAGCTGTTGGTCTCCGGATGTCAACGATAGAGGAAGGCTTGGATGAGACAGTGATCTACTATATCCATTCTGATGTCATCCAAGATATGTAACCCACTGTGCCTCGCCAGATACCACCAGTTCCACTGCCCAGGTTCAAATGGCCAGCTGCGCATTGTCTGCCACCGATCTTTGCGCCTGAGGCTCTTTACAGTCATCTCCACCGCCTACAAAACATGTAATCAGATATTCAGCTACACAGTTGCACACACAATACCCGTAAATGTTTTCAAATCCTTTATACATGTACACCCACCTCATTTATCCACAGGCAACAACACCTGTGAGTCTTGTAGTGTCGAAGTGGCTCGACAAACTTAGGCCGGTCGTCGTCCACATCCCTAAGGTTCAACTCGTCCAAATACCCAGGGCAGCAATTGGGGTTATGCAAGGGGTTTGTACTGGATACACCCCCAAAGTGGTCACCTACCCCGAAGGTGTTAAACGTTGGTGTCGATGTACCAGCACCTGGGTTGGATGAGGATGCACCCACGTCACGGATGGGCTGAGTAGTTATTCCCGGCTATATCTGCCACTGTTCAGGTCCCAGCACGGGCGTATACTCGGGGGTCTGGTGCCATTTGTGTCCCCACAAAGTCATATTATGCCTGAAGTCGGAGTTGGGGTTGTGCTGGGTCTCTGGCACCTGTGACGTGTCGACATCATCGACGTTGTAATCGGCGAGAAAATCCTCGTCATCGCACCCAAGAAACGATGTGCTAGCCCGTGCGGGCTCCTGCACCAGTTGTTCAATTGCTGGTTGTCTAATGGTTGATGTGCTCGCCCGAGCCGACTCTAAAGGTCTATCACCTCGCCTTAGACACGTGGTTGGCCTTACCCTTTCACACTGGGATACGGCCCGCCTCATTGCCTACATTATCAAAATAATCTTTATAAGGCCTGACATTCGTAACTTATAATATTAATTATAATTTTCACATAGTTGGACTACATCTTAACAAGTTTCGTACTAAATTTTCCATAATTTTTGTCTTTCATACTAAATTATCCATTACTTGAACATTTAATATTAATTATCCATAAACTATGTGAATATTATTTATCCATTATGTGAACATAAATTCCATATCTAAATTTCACATAACTCAACCTACATTTCTCTAAATTCCATTTAAATCTAGATTTTATCTAAATTCCATTTAAATCTACATTTTATCTAAATTCCGTATCTAAATTCAATATCTCAATTCCATATATAATTGCATTAAAAAATCCAAAAGTAACCGACTTGGAGTTCAGGTGAAGGCTCTCGCGGAATGTTCAGCGAGGGTTGAGGTGAAGGCGATTGTGAGTTGCTCCTCGTTCGAAATATCATGCTACACCACTTCACCATGTCTCCTTCGAATATCTCTTCACGACAATTTCCCCGGGCTACCGACTTGGAGTGCTTACGAAAAGGTGAGTAGTAGTGTGTGAGTGGTGTGTGTAGTGCAAAGTGAGGGCAGGGCTATTTATAATATATCGCCTCCAGCTATGCCGACCTGGGAGTTCGGCAGCGGCAACGGTGAGGTGACGGAAAGATGAAGATTCTTTGCCAGAAAGCTGCAGATGCCTGACGCTTTTGGGACACTGCCGACTTCGAGATCCGGCATCGGATGCAGAGTGACGTGATGGGCCACAATCGATGGGACGTGTCAGGTTGACCGTCCAATCCGTCTTCCCTTCCGTCAGTCTGTGTCTGTCGGCCTGGAGAGTCGGATTCGGCACCCGGGATGCCGACTTGGGCGTTCGGCTTCGGTGTATTCTATGCCGACTTGGATACTCGGCATCGGCACCGTGCGTCTTGCGAGATGAAGGCCATGTGGATAACACAACCGAAAATTAACATGTATTGAATTGCGAGTGGAACTTATTAGTTTTACTTTCTTTCACCCCCTTCATTAGGCCCTGACTGATGAGACATCTCGGACATCTCTTTCAGCTTCACCCTTCACGTCTTCAGTTCACAGGGGGCATAGCTACATGTTTGTATCACGGATGGAATCTCTTCAACATCACGTTAAACACTAACCTAGTAACCCCTGCACAACCATTTACACAACGTCTTCAATCAACCCTCAACTGTTAGAGCCTCCTATATCTCCCTCATCTTCTTCAATCAACCTCCATCTTCTTCAATCAACCCCCGATTCTACCACTAATGACATTCAAGTTAAAGACTTACCCCTAGAGCACTTGGACGACCGACGAAATAAAGGCTTTGTTAGAGCTATGCGCCGTCAATAGAAGCAATGCTCCAACACCCCCTCCATCGGCTGGGGTGTCATCCAAGAACATATAGAATATAGATTGGGTGGGTAAAGTAGATAAGTGAAGTTTTGTCTCATATTGACAAACATGCATCAAGTGTATGTTGATGGATATTTTTCTCATGTGCAAATTTTTGTAAAATTTAAACTTCTTTTAAAATTGTAAAAATTAATCCTAAAAGTTGTTTTACACTTTATTATATCCATATTATTCATAATAAAGCCTAAAAATATAAATAATCATTAAATTTTACACTCCTAAATTAACCTTTTTGTTATCTGCACGGCTGATGAGAGGGTTTCTCGACCAAATAAATTTATAGTCAAGATCCCGCTATAGTATAGGGAGCCAGGATCGTCCACGGGAGAGAGTCAGCGGTTCTTTATTTAGTTGTATTAGGGCAAAGAGTAGCGAGAAGAGGTGAAAAAGGTAGAGATTTTGGGGGTTTAATGTTGCTGAATTTTTGGAATAAAATCAATAATATGAAAGATCTAGGCATAGGAATCACCACAACGATAATCATGCATGCCTTGCAATGAATCATATGAAAATCAAGTTTTTATCCATTAAAAAGGCCAATTTGCATCAACCTTAGCAAAGCAATCAATTTATTTTCACAAATTAATAAACTTTACTATCAATTCTTAATTAGGTTGTCAAAACTTTCGTTTCAAAACCCTAATTACTATGCAATTCACAATTAAATCTTTCAATTTAATTGCAAAAATAGAATTTCCCCAATTTTCATTGAGTACTTAAGCACATGAGATAGATAAAACCAATCAATTCATCAATTCATAGCAAATTCGCACACATAACTATCGTTGGGATCACCCCAACCCTAGAAAAGAGAAGAATTACTCACAATTCATGAAAGAAAGCATAAACAAAAGAAATAAGAAAGAAAACACCTTGCATAAACTTCAAAACGTCGAAAATTGTCGCTGAAATTTGTCACAAAACCAACGTCTCTCTCACAAGTATCTCACGCCCCCTAGGGCTGAAAGTCTCCAAAAGAATCCCCTTAGGGTTTCAACATAATGTTCTATTTATACTAAAATAACTTAATTCTATTTTAGGAAGAAGAAATAAATCAATTTTATCTAAATTCTATCCAAGAAAAGGGGATAAAAATAACTAATTTCGGATAAATCAGCATGCAGACGGCCCATACCGAAGCGCTGGACCTCGGTACCGACCCCCCTTAGGGTCGGTATGACCACTGTTGCTTCATCCTGTCTCGCTGGTCCAGAAATGGCCTCGGTACCGACCCCCCTTAGGGTCGTTATGGGGTCGGTATGAAGGTAATCCATCTCGGACTTAGGAAATGCCCGTATCTCCTTCGTTATAACTCCGATTGCTTCCAGTATTTTTCCTATGCACTCCAAATTCTCTTCCTCTTCTTTTCAATGCTGAAAGATTCCTCAAAAACAGCTCCGAAAATTCTGTAAAACACACAAAAGCTAGTGAATACATCTATTTCTCATGAAATATGAAAACACATGCAAAAGACACTAAACACAATGTAAAACCTATGCAAATGACTCAAATTCACATCAAAACATATGGGAAAATATAACTAAAAACATGCACATCAAAATACCCCATACTTAGACTTGCTTGTCCTCAAGCAATAACCAAACAATAACCAATACCTACAACACATCCTTCAAGTTTGTGCCCTTGTCAAAAGCAACATCATAAGTAGTAGCAATGTAAAACAAGTGAATTTAACGTCATCACACATATATGAACGATCCATAAGCAACATCATAAGTAGTAGCAATGTGTTTACACTCAACTCTCAGCGTGTTTAGGCTATGAAGATCAACTCTCAACTCAATTCCATATACAAACTCATAAACATTGCAATTTAAATGTAATCCACTTCGCAACCAATTATGTAAATGCAAACAAGAACCATCAGGAGGACTTTTGCTCAATGAAAGACTTCAAAGAAGACTCCATTCGGCGGGGTTGTAATGTGGCTTGGTAAGAAATAAAGGGTATGAAATTATTTGGTTATGTGGTGCTTAATAAAATCCGGGAATCAAGACTCCTAAATTTCCAACACAACTCAACCAAAGCATAACTCTCAATCATATTGTAACGGCCCAGGATTATGATTCCCGGGTTACGTTTCGAGGGATAAAACCCCTCGTTAGGATCTTGCAATCCAGGTACGGGTCGAGGTTTCAGACTCATTTCAAAGGTCAGTAGAAAGAGGGATTTCAAACCCTAAAGTATCGTAGGGCCGTTGGGTACCCTTAACATGTCCTAAGACTATGTCGTGAAATCCAATTCAAATGAAATAAAGCGGAAGCAAAGTTAAGATACAATGACACAACAGAATCGGGTCAAAACCAAATCATAAACAAGTGATTACCATTTGCCAAGTTAGAATATTAGTCAGGTTCTTTGATTCGCCCAAGGGTTTCCCGTCACATAAGCATGGAGCAAACAAGATCTGCAGAAATACCTTTAAAAGAAGAACGGGGAAAGGAGTCAGATCGAGCCACTCATGCGGGACCGGCAGTCCTCGCTGAGGCCACATAGTATGTGCTATACCTAATAAAGATGCTCTAATGCAATACGAAAGTCAAACACACTAGCATGCTCCTAATTCATAATAATGTGCAGAAATACTGTAAAGGGCCCAAGACAATGCCAACGGCATATCCCTCTCCTACCTCCACCCCTTCCGATAGGCGGAGACTGGCCAGCTCGTGAATGCATTCATTCATAATAGGGCGGCACGCATGCCTAACCCGCTCCACAATAAAGCCCGCAGGCATATCATAATATAAGGAAGTTCATGACTCGATTGACTCAGGGTACCCGATGAGGCTGGGCTACCTTATGACCCTAGGAAAGACTCTAGGACTATCACAGATAACGGCCGTTCTGTTTCAAACGCATAAAGTAAACAGATGCTCAATCAATTAGTGCAACCTAAACATGATACTACATGGCATGCTTTTATGCATATGCAACACCTAACATAAAATGCAACAACAAGCATGAATGTCCAACCTGAGTAAGCCCCTAGGGAACTTACCTGAAAATGCAGAACAGCAAGATAATACAAGCAAGGGCCCAAATGCAAAGTCCAAAGCGATCCAAAAGCATTAAACACCTATCATCAATCCATTTCCATAAGCTATCGGTTCATCATTCATACACACGATACCCAAGTTCTCGACATCCCCAAAATCAATCGATTGTAAAACCATTTTCCAAACATTTCCGATACTATCAATATCAACCAAAATCATTTCATTTCCAATCATACCCATCGATAAATCTTACCAACAATATTTCCAAACTCATAAATCTCAAATTAAGTCAACTCATATTTAAAAATAATTTCTCAAATCATACTTGACCAAATTCCGACACTAATCATTTAAATCCTTAACCAATCTCTCAAAATCATATTATAGAAATAATTCCGGCATTTTATTTCAAAACCTTGACTTTAAATGTTTCAAGTAATTTAGGACAATGATAAACATTTCTAAAATAAATCTATCTTTAAAAACCCCATTTATAAACAACATTTAACATCATACTCCAAATAATATTACTTTTAAGTCAATTTATAAAATAGTAATATTCAGAATTAACATGTAGTACCACTAATCAAATAAAAGCAATTATATAATAAAAATATATACTACATATCACAACATATAACTTATAATAAGATAACAATAACAACTAACAACTAACTACCCATTATTAACCCAGCAGCCCAAACCCTCAACCCGAAATGAAAAGGCCCAATTCAATTCGGAATAAGATGGCCCAACCCGGAAGAAAGGATCAAGGGGGTCCGGCCCACTTTCCAGCCCAACACATACCCAACCCATCTTTAAGAAGACCCCAAACCCGAACCGATTTTCCTTATAAAATAAAATGAACCGAACCCTTTTTTTAAAACAGAAAACCGGACCCAAATCAAAACCACTGTTCATCGTCTCTCTCCCACAGCATTCGAAAATTAGGAAGAAGGAGGAAGGGAGGTCGCCGGCGACGAAGGCCTGCTCCGACCACCTTGCCGGCACCGAATGACATGGAATCGAACATAGAAAGGAGAGAGGGAGAGAAGTTCTCACCGAGGTTCGGAAGACTTCGCCGGAAAACATCGTCGGCTCGTTTCAAGCTCGCCGGAGTCGGGGTCCTCCTTGCTTGGCCTAGGGTGAAGGAAAACGTCTCAAAGGCGCCATTTTAAGACATTTGGAAGCGAAAAGGAGAGGAAGGCGACTTTACCGGTCTTGAACGGAAACAGGGGAACAAAAGGGGGGAGAAGACAGCTCGGCGGCTGCTGCTTGGCGGCTCCAGGCAGTTGCTCGGTTGTTGTTGGACCGGAGGGAGGGAGCTGCGACTGGGCTCGTGCAGGGAGGAGATGGAGGCGTCCTCTTCTTCTCCTTCTTCTCGCGGCAAGCACGGGGGAGGGGGGGGGGGGGGGGAGCGCTGCGTGGCTTCTAGCAGTGGAGCGACGATGACGGCGGCGAACGACGAAGAGAGGGGAGCTGCTGGGCCGAGGGAACAGGAGGAGGAGGAGCTTGCTGTGTGATTTTGTAACACAAATGGGGGCTGTAGCTCTTTGAAATCAAAGGCAGAAGAAAGAGGGGTGGTGTTCTTGGCAAATTGTTTTCCTGTGGGGGCTTCTTTTCTTTTCTGGCGGTTTACTGCAGAGGGCAGAAGGACGTGAGAAGGAGAGAGGATGCTCCTTTGACCTTTGGGTTTAGGAATTGGGAGAATGAGGGAGCAAGGGTGTTGTTACAGGGGAAACGTGATCCCCAAGAGGACAAGGTGCAAGCTGGTCTGGTGGATCAGAATTGCAGGGGAAAGATGGTGGGAATCTCCCCAACCATTAGCTGCTGCTCGAGAGAGGGGAAGAAAAAGGGGAAAGAAAATAAGGGAGAGAGTGGTCCCACAACAACAAATTTAATTCCCGAAACCCGAAACTCAAAACCCGCTAATCTCGACTTTAACCAAATAAATTAAATTTTCTATCACGTTTT
The DNA here is from genome assembly GCA_963922045.1 of Persicaria maculosa. Lineage (NCBI taxonomy): Eukaryota > Viridiplantae > Streptophyta > Magnoliopsida > Caryophyllales > Polygonaceae > Persicaria > Persicaria maculosa. The sequence goes on along the minus strand of OY998253.1, from coordinate 69,247,304 downwards.
ACAATTTACTTACAAATGATCAAAATCAAATTGAATTCTCAATTTCGTCGCTCATATGCGGAATTAAAATCCGTCAAACATCAAAACTCTAAAACGATGCCGGGAGGATTTTAAAAAAATACGATTTTTAAGGCGAATATGAGGATTTTCAAATATCCGAATTTTTGACATAAATCCCTTTTATTTTATTAATTATTAAAATTTATCATTTAAAAATCCGAGCCTTTACACATATGAATCAACCAAACTCTCCAACTCATCTCAATGAAGAACACAACCTCTCAGACTCCATTCGGCTCATGCACTTTATTCACAATCATATATATACACAAACTTTTCCTTCTCTTCTTTTTTTTCGATATTTTTTCCCTCTTTTTTTTTCTTTTCTGAATCTCGTTTTTTTTTGAAAAACGAAAAAAATAACATAATAAAAATAAAAATAAAATAAATAGTGCATTTATAGGGTGAGCCAAAAATCCTTTTACAAAATATGCATAGCAAGATAAAAATATCAAACCAACCCATAACTCAATAAACTCAGAAATTCTTCTTACTTGAAATCAAACACAAGCTCATTCCTTTTACAAACCATCATTCCAACCAACTCTAAGTCTTAATTCCCAAATGGGGGTCAGGCTCAATGTGGCTAAGGATAATTTTGTGGAGCTTATAAATAAAGGTCTCAGGCTAATGTTCTGGCTTCAAGCAGAGATAATGCCGGGTAGGTAAAAAGAGGATAAAATTGGCTTAAAAGGTGCCTCCATCATTTAATTCTCATTCACATAAACATATAAATGCATTGGCCTTGAATAACTATCACAATATTTAGAGATGAATAGGAAGAGTAAATACACTCAAGAAAGCAGATGGATTTTTTTATGTTCTCCCTATAAGGCCAAAATTCTCACTAGGACAAATTTTGTTGGATTTCAACCTTCCTTAGGATCATATGGGCTCAATTTTATCACAAGTTCACAATCCACATAAAAACAATTTCAAGGACTTAGGCTAAACCTTCAAAACATGTCATAGGATTTACATGATCAAGTTAGTCATTATTTATCATCATAGGACATCTAAGTTAGGGTATAAACTCAATAAAATATAAGACAAAACAAAAATAAACATGCATTTTTTTTCTTTTTTCGACATTTTTTAATTTTTTGGATTTTTTTGTATTTTATGAAACTAAAAGCTAGACTAAAGTGACTAAAATATAAAATGCATAAAACTTAAACATGAATGCATAACATAATCCATAAAATAAGGTGCAACACATAAGACATGATCCAGAACACATAAGACATGATCCAGAACACATAAAAATGACACAAATAAGTTTTCTGAATCCCCCACCCCATACTTAAAAATAGACAGTGTCCCCATTGTCAAAAGAAAATCAAAGTAAAAGGGAAAGATTCAGAAACTCACAAAATCAAGATTCAGAAGCTGCTGAAGATCAATAAGCTCTCTATGGAAAGGGCGACGGCGGATCAAACCAATATTTGCCCAAGCCACACCTAAATAACCATGTAAACCAAGCAAAATAACAAGAATAGTATGCACTAAATAAATCATATAAGCATAGAAAGCAAGTGCAATAATATAAGTTCAAATGCACCCAAACTCACCACCATATAAAATATAATACATCACCTATAAAAATATTCTCAATATAAACCATATAAGTAATGTAAATCAATATGAACAAGTCAACCACCATAACCACATACTTATGTTCAAAACAAGTAGGAAAATAAATATGAAATATAATATATACAACTTGTTTGCATATGTCAAATCATGCAAGAATATAATTTTCATACTAAAATAGAAGAAATTAATCAACCTAAAGGATCAAAATCAATTCACAAATCAAAGCTTGAAATGGATTGCAATGAAATTCTTAAAGTTCCAATTAGCACACAATCCATAAACAATTTGACAATGTCATGAACATGAAAATAGTTCCAATTCAACCCAACAACACAACCATGTCCTCAATTTCGACCAATTTGACTTTCGACAAAAGCCCCAAATTCTGCTCCTAAATCAAACCCTAGGTTTCAATCTCAACCTAAATCATCAAATCAATCAAAATAATTGAAATAACCAGTTTAGGGTTAGAAATCATACCAAAATCAAGTTGAATGAAGAAGAAAATTCGGGATTTCGAAGGTGTAACGAGCCAAAAAGTCTGAACAGGGTTGTTGGGCAAAGTGGTTCGGCTAGTGGTACTGCTGGGCACGAACCGGGGTGGTTCAGTGCTCGAGAGGTGCGCACAGGGGTAGGCTCGGGTGCGGCTCCGGCTGTGTGGGTCAGAGATGGCTCGACGGGGCTGTGGAAGGCCGAGAGAAGGCGAATAGCGACAGGGGAAGAGAAGCGCTCGGTGTGTGCGGTTCTAGGCTTGAGCCAGGTAGGTTCAGGGCTTGTTGGGTTCGGCTGGTGAAGGTGGTTCAACCGGCGGTGGAAGACTGACCGGAGGTGGCTCGGTTGAGGCGTGGGTGGTGTGGGTTCGGTTCAGCACTGGGCATTCGGGTGAAGGAAGGGAGAAAGAGAAGCAGTGGGAGGTTTTTTGTTTTTATTCCGTAGGAATCGGTACCGAGGCTGTGTGGATCGGTATGGCCTCGGTATGACCTACTGGAATTTGAAATTTTCCGAAATCAGGTACCTGTTCCGCCATAAGGGTCGGTACCGACCCTAGGTTGGTCGGTACGGACTCGGTACAACCCTGTTTCTTGCTCCGGTCTCCGTTTTTCACCCGTCTTCACCATAGTTTCTTCTCAAGGACGGTATGGTTAGTGAAATATATTATATCCCATCTATTCTACCTATTCTAAACCCTAAGAAATTAAAAATAAAACTTGAAAAAGAAAGGGAGATAAAGCGGGTTGTCTCCCGTAAGCGCTAAATTTAATGTCTCTAGCTTGACATGACATACCTTAGCTCTCAAGGTGGGTATGGTGGTTCAGCTGGCGGAGATGGTGGTGGAACGTCCTTTGGTGGTACATCGTAATAGGCCCTCAAGTGAGATGGTCCTTGCTCATTCACTTTGTACTTCCTTGGACCATCTTTCCTAGTCTCACGAATAAGCTTAAACCTTCCTGAGTGAACGCTCCAATCTTCCACCCATTCATCTTTCCTTGAAAAGCACTCAGCAGGTGTGCTTCCCTCGTATATGTTTCTCTTCCTCTTTATTGATTGGTTATTCCTTGCTTCCCCACCATCATATACAAATAAATGTGTTGCTTCTTTGGGTTTGGTGTACAATGGTGGAGGGGCAAGAGATTCCTCCACCTTGTCTTCTATCTCCTCATCTTTGATGTGCCACTTTGCAAGAACCCCATATTTAAATGCGACAATTGATTGCTTGAGATCGTCGGGAATTGCCTTCACCTCGAATGGAAAAGGTTGCGGTGGACTGGTAGTAATGGTAAAGCACGCTTTTTCATCATGAGAAAAGAGGTTAGGGATCATACCTGAGCTTACATGTGGCTCGGTAGGATCTTGACAGTTCTCTGCAAGAGGTTCCTCTTTCTCTTTAAGCACTTCTTCCTCTTGTTGGGGTTCCTCACATGGCTCCTCCTGAAATGTCTTAGTACCCACATGTTCATCATGAGAAAAGAGGTTAAAGACCATACCTAACCTTACCTGTAGCTCTGTAGGATCTTTGCAACTCTCTTCATCCTCTTTAGGATGTATAATTGAATCGTCAAGAGCCTGAGTAGAGTCAGCACAAGTGTATGTTGACTCGGTTGGAATAGGTGACAGTTCATCCTCGGGCTCTTCTCCACCTACAAGCTCGCAAAAAATACTGTTATCATATGAACCAACCTTATACCTATATGACATCTCTATTGGGTCTGAGGCTGCATCTTGTGAAGTTGATTCTGACAAGTCCTGCAGCTTATTCCATGCGTCCAGTTGTTCACGCATGATTGCGTTGGTCTCCCTGATTCGTCGTACTTCAGCGGCTTCAGCTTCCATTTGGCATTGTAATTCCGCCATCTCAGCCTTCATCTGCTTGATGGTTTCATCATCTAGGGATTGCCTACACCTTTCAGCGTCGACCTCCCATGATGGTTCATACATATTTCCCCAAGATGGCTGGCAAGGCCAATACGGGTCCCTGTGATCGTATTGAGCATAATACCCCTCCTCTGGTTGATAGGACCCATATTGCTCTTGGGCTTTGGTTGAATCCTCGGAGGACCTCTTTGCTTTCCAAGTATCAAAATCAATGAAATCTTCATCCTCCTCATCAACCTCAGCTAGATAGCTCGCATACTCCTTTTTCCTTGCTTGTCGTCTTTCTTGTTCAGCCCTTGTTTCAAAATAATCATATGCATATTGCATCTTGTACCTAATCTTGAAAACTCAAACAAGTGCACAAATCAAATAGCAAGGACTTGGCACCAAGTCGGTGTCGATGAGGCGAGTGGTGGATGGTGTTAATTTTTTTTTCTTTTTCGGATTTTTATATATAAAAAAACTACCTAAAAAATAAAAGAAAATAGAATATTAACAAGAAATAATATCTATAAAGGAAAAGGTATGGGCTATTCCCAAGCCCTAAAAACAACTAAACAAAGCGCGATTGAACTCTTCCCGGCAACGACGCCAATTTGATGAGAGGGTTTCTCGACCCAATAAATTTATAGTCAAGACCCCGCTATAGTATAGGGAGTCAGGATCGTCCACGGGAGAGAGTCAGCGGTTCTTTATTTAGTTGTTTTAGGGCAAAGAGTAGCGAGAAGAGGTGAAAAAAGGTAGAGATTTGGGGGTTTAATGTTGCTGAATTTTTGGAATAAAATCAATAATATGAAAGATCTAGGCATAGGGATCACTACAACGATAATCATGCATGCCTTGCAATGAATCATATGAAAATCAAGTTTTTATCCATTAAAAAGGCCAATTTGCATCAACCTTAGCAAGGCAATCAATTTATTTTCACAAATTAATAAACTTTACTATCAATTCTTAATTAGGTTGTCAAAACTTTCGTTTCAAAACCCTAATTACTATGCAATTCACAATTCAATCTTTCAATTTAATTGCAAAAAGGAATTTCCCCAATTTTCATTGAGTACTTAAGCACATGAGATTGATAAAACCAATCAATTCATCAATTCATAACATATTCGCACACATAACTATCGTTGGGATCACCCCAACCCTAGAAAAGAGAAGAATTACTCACATTTCATGAAAGAAAGCTTAAACAAAAGAAATAAGAAAGAAAACACCTTGCATAAACTTCAAAACGTCGAAAACTGTCGCTGAAATTTGTCACAAAACCAACGTCTCTCTCACACGTATCTCACGCCCCCTAGGGCTGAAAGTCTCCAAAAGAATCCCCCTTAGGGTTTCAACATAATGTTCTATTTATACTAAAATAACTTAATTCTATTTTAGGAAGAAGAAATAAATCAATTTTATCTAAATTCTATCAAAGAAAAGGGGATAAAAATAACTAATTTCGGATAAATCAGCATGCAGACGGCCCATACCGAAGCTCTGGACCTCGGTATCGAGCCCCCTTAGGGTCGGTATGACCACTGTTGCTTCATCCTGTCTCGCTGGTCCAGAAATGGCCTCGGTACCGACCCCCCTTAGGGTCGTTATGGGGTCGGTATGATGGTAATCCATCTCAGACTTAGGGAAACGCCCGTATCTCCTTCATTATAACTCTGATTGCTTCCGTTCTTTTTCCTATGCGCTCCAAATTCCCTTCCTCTTCTTTTCAATGTTGAAAGATTCCTCAAAAAACAGCTCCCAAAATTCTGTAAAACACACAAAAGCTAGTGAAGACATCTATTTCTCATGAAATATGAAAACACATGCAAAAGACACTAAACCCAATGCAAAACCTATGAAAATGACTCAAATTCACATCAAAACATATGGGAAAATATAACTAAAAACATGCACATCAACGGCCGCATATCGCCATCGGCACAGTGCCGATGATGACCTCCCAAGTCGGCAGGAACCGTTGCCGGTGCCGAGCTCCCAAGTCGGTAGGACATATTGCCGATCTCGAGCTCCCAAGTCGGCATCCAATGCCCGAGGTAAGTTCGAAAGCCTATAAAAGAAGCGAAGCCCGAGTTAAATTAGAATGCAATTCGATTCAAAATCCATATTCTTACATCGGAGGAAATGGCGTTACCGGAAGAAGATGCCGGAGGCGAATTACCGTTCGACATTTTTAGCTATAGTGATCCGGAGGAGCTCGTGAAGAATCTCGAGGTAAGTTAATATTGTTACAACGGATCGTTTATATATAGCGGAACCTTTATATAAGTATGTTTGAATAGAATCATATTATAGCGGAAATATATATATATATATATATATATATATATATATATATATATATATATATATATATATATATATATATATATATATATAGCGGAAATATTTTATATAATTAAGTATGAATAGAATCATATTATAGTGGAACGTTTATATAGAGGGAACCTTTATATAATTATGTTTGAATGGATATGTTGTTTGAATCAAAACATAATAAAGCATAGTTTTGTAAAACGAAACCATCATATAATATAACGTTATTGATAATATTTTGTAAAATTTCATATAGTGAGATTGTGTGCGAAAAAGTTCTTAGTACATAAGTGACATTATGCAGGAACAAAACCAACCTCTAGATGTGGGTACAGAATATGGTTCGATGGTTATTGGGCTGATCAAGTAAACATGAAGGCATGGGCTAGATATGTAGGGAAGATTAAGAATATGGTACTTGTGATCACTCGGTCATGGAAGAACAAAATGAGTGGATTGGGTACCTTTTGTCTAGTGTGTGATAAGTACGGAGGGGGTAGAGATATTCTAGATGTCGACTTGGATTTTCCTCCCGCAGTGAGTAGGCGAGGGAGAACGACGAAGCTCGGATGCTTGTTTGAGCTGGAGGGTCATCAAAATGATGCTAACAATTGGACCATGAAGGTTATATGCGGTGTGCATAACCACAAGCTAAACGATGTGATGTTAGGACATACCTATGCCGGTAGATTAACCCCAGATCAACATCGGCAGGTTGGTCGTGATGCAGTGATTCGGATAAAACCGGGGGATATGCTGCGCGGGATGAAGTATGATGATCATGACTGTGTGACGGACATTCGTGAAGTGTACAATGCACGAGCCTAGTTGTGGAGAAGCGCTGCAAAAGGACGGAGGGACCTGCCTCAAGCACTTCACAAACTCAACCAAAAGGGATACTTTATCACCACACGGCAGTCCTCTAAAGCAGGAGTAGACGAGGTTACTGACGTGTTTTTGTCACATCCGAACTCCCGACATCTTCTGATGTTGTTTCCGTATGTTATCGTGATGGACTCGACCTACAAGACGAACGAGTAAGAGGAATCACATTTATGTCGACTACTTTTATATCTGCCATACGTTGTAGCAATTTGTTTGACTAATTCATGTTCATGTGGTAGGTACGAAATGCCGTTGCTAGAGATCTTTGGGATTACTAGCACGAAGAACACATTTGCAATTGCATTCATATTCATGGCAGGCGAGAGCACAGATCACTATAGTTGGGCACTACGGCGACTACGCCATTTGTGTGGTCAACGACTCCCAGAAGTAATTCTTAAAGACAGAGAGTTGGGTCTTATCAAGGCTCTTCGGGAGGAGTTTCCCACAGTAAAGCACATGTTGTGCTCCTATCATATTATGTGCAACATTGAAATGAGGGTGCCGCTCGGGCGTGTGGTAGAGGCCAATCAAGAGGGAGAGGTCGGCAGATAGATCGAGAGGTAGATCCTTCGGTATTGTTGACTACGCACATCCATAACTTCATGCTCAACTTTGTTGATCGAAGTAGCCCGGTTTCTGCTGATGGTCATTGCGGTTATTGTGCCTTAGCGGCTGTTCTTGGGTATGGAGAAGACCAGTACATGCGAGTCAGAAGAGAGGTCGCTCAAGAGCTTCCAGGGAATAGGTGGTTGTACCAACCAGCAACCCTATTACATTCGATTGACGATCTCATCGAGAATGTTGATCTGCAAGACCCTGCTCCTTGTTTACATCGTCATCAAAACTGGATGGAGGCACCTATGGTCCCACTTGCTGTAGCAACCTTTTACAACAAGGTCGTTGTTGTCCTAAGTGTCGACCATCCTCACACCTGCTTTCCTATTGTCGCAAATGGGTCAAACCAAACTCCACCAACTGAGGTTATTACAGTTGCCTAGCTGGCAAGAGTCCATTGGAGCCCCGTGTGGCTGAAGCAAGGGTCACCACTTCCTCCTACTATACCAGAATGGCCTCATTTCCACCACCCGAGTGTGAATGGCTTGGATACCCCATACAACGAGCGCATTCAACAATACATCAACTACCGTCAACTTGAAAGGGCGGCCCAGTAGTTGTGATGATTTTATTTTCTCAGATCGTACTTAATGTATTTGAATTGATGCAGCTATGCATTGTGTAATCTCATGCAATATTAAAGATGTAGCAATCCTCAAGACGTACAAGGTTTTTTTAAGTTACAATGTCCATACCAAAACAGAGTACAGGAATCACAAGACCAACTGTTTGCAACGACAATACAAAAACAACTACCAAGAAAGACAATACAGATACAACAACTAGGCGCAAGGAATATTACATTTCCATGCCACTCATCAGGCGTCTGGCATAAATTGGAAGAACTGAGATGCCCGAACCTGAGTAGACGCCAAAGGCAACTCTCCACCCCACGCTTCCTCAACGTATTCCCGAATCTCATCACTGGAAATCCAAGGGTCACCCCGAGCAAGCACAAAATCCAGACGATGAAGCAACACCCCCATACGCTGCATTTCAAATAATATGATGGTGATAACTAACATTGTATTAAACAAACCAACGAAAAACGAAAGGCCATTGGTATTATTCACACGTACCTGCTGATCGTACACGGCAACTGGCGGAGCAATGTCTTCCGGAACCTGGTGGCTTGAGCTTTTCAAAACAAATGGATAGCCATGCTCACCGTACCACCCCATGTACTCCGCTGAAACAGCGTGTGGCTCAAGCGCTACTCTATGTGCGCTGAATGATATGTAAACAGTTGGAACAATTAAATGGTCATCTCAACGCTCGTCCACTGGGTGCCACCGCAGCTTCAGGCCCTTGACCCGTGGGGGTCTATCTTCTTGAAGGGGGAGGATTCTCTCCATGGGGATCGTCTGCACATACCCGAATTTTCGCATAACTCTGTCCGGCATGTAGGCTTCCAAGTCTCCGGAAAATTGTATTAAGCCTCGGTACCGAGAAACTTTGTAATACCCATCAAAGTCAAGGGGACCGTAGGGCATGAATTTGACGTCCTCTGCCGCATCGTTTCAAGTTTTTTGATAAACTTCATAATCCTCCCAGCGTTGATACTTGGTGTGGGTCAACTAGCGTACCGCTTTGCCCAGCGTGCGTCTCCATGGTCCGCGGGGTCCTCACAGACGCCGGGGGCGAACATTGGAAAGTGAGCGAATATCCAATACTGAAATATCCCGACATATGTAAGTCATTGAGTTATATTCAATAATAACACACAACATATGTATGGGGATTGAGACATACCTGCAGAAGAGCAGTACAGCCCCCCAAGTTAGCCATCCCCTGTCTCGACGAGATCCCCAGCTGCCGATACAGATAAGCAGGACTCCCACACCCCAAACATACTCTGATGTGATTTGGTGATCAGTCACTAAATCCAATTCAAAGCAGCTACGGGTATGGATGTCGTGGTCCCGTCGTTTAGCACCAATTATGTGAACATAAATCCCATATCTAACGGAGATATCTTTATCAACTATATGATATATATTTACCTAAATTCCATTTAAATGTATATTTTATCTCAAATCCATGTCTACATTCAATATGTCAATTCCATATCTAAATTTCACATACATCAACCTAGACACGGCCACGGGTCCGACCCGCCGGGTCGACAACCCGGGGTGGTCGACCCTAACCCTCACCCGGGGTTGGGACGGGTCGGCGGGTTGATTGACCCGGCGGGTCGACGGGTCGGCGGGTCGGACTGCCGAGTCGGCCACGTGGCTTGGGAGACTCCAAAATGGGTCGGACCCGGCGGGTCAGGTCGGGTTGGGTTATTTTTTTTTTTAAATTTTCGGATGTATTATGTATATTTGTGAATTGTATGTGTGAATTGTGGGTATTTGGGCTATTGGCCATTGGGGAATAAAAAAAAAAGAGGGAAGAAGGGCTTGAATCGGTTTCCCAATTGTCTACGTATCCTCCCGGGGGAGAGGAATCAAAGCCCACGTAGTTCTTTACCTCTTTGTCTGAACCCCGCTTACCTATTCGGCTATTCGTCGGTGTCGGATTGGCGTTGGCTATGGGGATCGACGACTCCACCGTCCACGGAGGACCCGACCGATTCCGAGTCCACTCCATCATCTTGCTCTGACCCGGTGTTAAGGAAGTTCTTCTGAATTCTCATCTCAGCCCTCTTCCAATCGGCGAGGCATACTTTTGCTTCGAGGTTCTCAGGGAGCAAGTTTGATCTCTTCTCGGTAAGAATTTGGCCCCCTCGGCTGAATAATTGTTCCAGTGCAACGGTGGAACAAGGGGCTCCTAGTATTTGTCGAGCGATCACCTGCAAGGTCGGAAATCGATGTCTTTCTACTCGGCCCCACCATTCTAAAATATCGAAATCTTCATCTTCATCACTGCGAAATTCAAAGTTAGTAGACAAGTATTCGTCGAGCTCCGAGTGCGGGCTCGACGACGACCTCGACCTCTTTGTGCCAAAAATATCTCTGGCAAGAGCCTTAGTTCGAGCGGTAATACTAGTGCGTGAGGATCCGCTCGAGCTTGAAGGCGCAGGAGGTGGAATGTTAGGCGCTCTAGCGCCCGTAGAAAAATGAGTATATAATGCTTCAAGTATTCCTCTAACTCTAGCAACTATAATTGAAACATTGCAATCAGGATCATCTTGGACTTCGAGCGTGGGAAAGTAGTTTTCTAAAAACTTTTGAAGCCCAGTTAATTTGTATCTAGGGTCGAAACAACAAGCTACGAGGAAAATATCAGGAATAACTTTGTAATAAGACAACCATTTCTCCCGCATGGTGAAAACAGCGTCGGATATGCATTGCACTTGAAGCCCGTCCTGGAGGGCTATGGCAATGTTCATCGCGACAAAACAGAAAACACTAGAAGTAGGAATGTAAGCATGACTAAAAGTTTCGGTTGCATCGTTGAAAACCTTGAAAACCTCAATTATATCTCGAGCCACAACCCAGACATCCCCAAAAACGTTTGAATCTGGGATGTTTTGGGTGGCAAAAGCGGAAAGAGCTTCTCTATATTGATAAGAATCATAAATCATTCTGTATGTCGAGTTCCACCGAGTGCTAACATCTCGGGGGAAGTTCTTCGGGCGAAGGTTGCTAGATCGACAAAACTGGTGCCATTGGTGGCGAAGCTGTTTGCTTCGCCAAAGTGCCCGTAAAACAAATCGAATAGGTTCGGTAATCTGTTGTAAATAGGCTAAACCATCTTGAACACATAAGTTTAAAATATGAGGTGCGCAACGAATATGGAAAAATCTCCCCCCTATCCTGGGCTGGCAATATTGTGTTAAATCTGGGATAGAGGCGGTGTTGGCGGATGCGTTGTCAAAACCTATTGAAAAAACTCTTTGAGTCAATCTATACCCTTGTAAAACTCTAAAAATAACCGCAGCTATGTTACGGGCCGTGTGGGCCTCGTTAAAAACTCGAAAAGCCAAAACTCGTTTGTGTAAAATGAACCGTTCATCCACCCAATGACAAGTAACACCCATATATGAGTGGTGTTGCCAATGGTCGGTCCAAATATCACTACAAATTGAAACATGTAAATCGCTATGTTTTTCAAAATATTCAATTAATTCAGCTTTGCGGGTGTTATACCTTTTTATCATTTTCCTCTTAACCGTGTTTCGACTCATAGGTTGCCAAGCGGGCTGAACATTTTCCGTAATAAATTCGTTGAAACTTAAACGTTGTGCAAAACTATAAGCTAGGCCTTCGGCCGCTATCATTTCAGCAAAGTTATCACTACAACTAGCATAATCATAACTCCATATACCAGGGGGTTGAGAGGAAGTAGTTGCGTACCCGGTAAGTTGTGTTTGGCCTTTCGCCAAGCCGAGTTTCTCCGGATGCTTCGATTCGATATGACGTCCGTAGTTGCCATATCCGTTCCCCTTCTTGTGTTTGTAGACCTGCGGGCAGAATCTGCACTTGACGGAGGAATAGTTTTCGCCCCATCCCTGTGCTGGCGGGCCCTTCGTGAACCAAAATTTCATTGTGGCGGCCTTAAAAGCGACGGGTGTGGCTTCGGGATCGGGTGTGGCGCCCGGATCCTCCTCGGCCTCCAAACCGGACTCCTGAGTCGGGATGGTTGATGGCATGGAAGGAGTTCCCAGAGGGGCAACTTCCTCCTCCTCAATTCCGACATGCTCATCGAGTAGTGCCTGATCCCGACGTCGTCGGGATCCTGGTCCGGAAACGGAGGCACTACGTCGAAGGCTAGGCTCCGGTTGGTGACCCGATCCCGAGCCGCCTGCACCCTTGCTTGAAGACGGGGCTCCGCTAACGCTCCTTCGACCTCGTGAAAACATTTTCAATAAAAGTGGATTAGATATTTGTTAAACTAATATAAATATGTAATTAAGACAAATTACGAAATAATGAAAATAAAGAAAGAGATGATAGAAGTAGGAATTGGTGATGCGAATTCTCGGAATTCTTGATTCGTGAACCACCGACTTCCGACTTCCTCGATTCTCGAGCAATTAGAGAGCGATTAAAGAGCGATTAGAGAGCGATTAGAGAGTGATTAGAGAGTAGGAGATGTGATGAGATGGTGTGATGAAAATGGGAGGGAATGGGTAGTATTTATAGGGGGAAATGGGGAGGGAAATCGGCCGGGTCCAACGGTCGACCCGCCGGGTCCAACGTTCGACCCGGCGGGTCCAACGGTCGACCCGGCGGGTCGGTCAGTTGTTTTCAAAAAAAAAGAGCCGTTGCTCAATTTTTTTTTTTTTGAAAGTTCCCGACCGTTGGGGACTTTGGTCGGGTGGAGTTTTGTAATTTTTTTTTAGTTTTTCAATTATTTCTATTTGTGTAATTGTTTTTTAAATTCTAACTAAGGTTGTTATTATTTTTTAAATTGCTAAGGTTGTTATTTTGACATGTTGGATTAGTTAAAAAATAAATTAATACACACATAACACATAATCTTATTACAAACCGAACAACGATTATAAACTCGTACCGGATTCATAGTCCGGTCGATATCGGGCTCGGCGATTCATCACGTCATGCGTGAGATTACAAGTTTACAACCTACAACACGAACTTACTTCCTACTTTATTTACTTCTTAAGTTCTTCATACGTTCATATTTGAAGAACTTACTCCCGATGCTTGTAGTTGGACTTGGACTTACTTGTCGGGATGCTTCGTGGCAAGATGATTCCTCAAGTTGTCAATACAAAGGTTGTTATTGATCTTGTACTTCTTACCACAGTAGCAACACTCCGCTTCAGGCGCTCCTGTCTCGCCCGGGGCTTTGACTAGTTTCTTGAAATGGTGCTCGAACAAGTCGGACGAGCTTGGCGTCGAGGATCCACTTTTGCTTCCTTTGCTCGACATTACGACGGGATTGGATAAAATATAAGTGATTTGATTGATTGATGTGTAGTAAAAATGAATTGGAAAGAACATCGAGCCTATTTATAGGCTCGAGCCTACTTACACCTAGCCGAGCAACGGCTATTTTTTTTAAAAAAAAAACGTTCAAAAAGTGGGCCCCACCCAACGGCCATTTTTTTTCAAATTGTCCGACCCGCCGGGTCTGACGGGTCGACCCGGCGGGTCACGGGTTCAGATTTAGTCGACCCTAACCCTAACCCTTAACCCTTCACGACCCTCGGACCCATGGACCCTGACCCGGCGGGTCATCGACCCGGCGGGTCACGGGTCGACCCGGCCGACCCGTGACCCGTGGCCGTGTCTACCTCAACCTACATTTCTCTACATCCCTTGTAAATCATGTTTTATCTACATGCCACATAAATCTACATTATCTAATTTTATAATTGCATTACAAATTCCATATCTACATTTTCATTCATTAGGTATGTGAAATTTGTAATGAGTTGAAATTTAGTTTGGAGGTGGTTCTCTGATAGAACCACCTCCAAATTAAATTTCAACCCATTAAGAAATGTCTTGAACAAAGAAACAGATATTTTTTTTTTTGATTGGGAAATAATTCGGGTGGGATGGTCCTACCCGGCAGCATCCTTACGGATGAGGTCAAGAAGACCCAAATTATTGTTAATATCGACTCCTCGGGCAGAATGGCTAAGGTGTGCAACCTTGTCAGCCACTCTATTGCCCATTCGAGGAATGTGAAAGAAACTTGCTTCTTTCACCGTCGATAGTAGAAGTTGAGTATCCGAAAGGATTAGTTCGATTTCCCATGGGCATGAAGATTTCCGGTTTAAATGGTCAATGATGATTTTGCAGTCGCCTTCAATTTGGATACTGTCGATTTTTAGTTGCAGGACTTTTTGAACACCCAATTTTAGAGCTAAAGCTTCCGCTTTAAGGGGATTTTGTTTTCCGAGCCGCTGGTGCTGAATGGACATTGGCTGTCCTTCCCAATCCCTTATAATGACCCCCGCTGAACTGTCACCATTAGCAAGAGAGGAACCATCGAAATTTAGTTTATACGTACCCCTAGGAGGTTTCCGCCAGCGAGCGGAACGTTGTTTAAAACTTTGTTTTGGCGTGAGTGGCCTGCGGGTGCGCAACTCCTCTTCGAATTCAGTTTCCTGCACATAAGTTCTATTCCAGTTATCTATGTGGTTATTTATCACCCTTATAGCAGTATCTCTCTTTGGGATTGCAATCTGCTGGAATAGAAATTGGTTCCTTGTATACCATGTCGACCACCAGGAGAAGGCAAGGTTAGTCACTGCTGAGGAGTTCAGGCTCTTCCCAAGAGCAGATAGAATAGGCCTGATATCCCGAGACTGGGCAATCAGGCAGGCAACCACTGATTGATCTTGGATTGGGAGCTGGTGTATTGATGTGATAAAGGGACATTCCAAGAATAAATGGACCTCGTCCTCTGTTGCTGAATTACAAAGGGAACAGGTGGAGGGTACCGCCGAACCCCTAGAAGACAACCTAGCGGCTGTGGGGAGACATTCTGAGCCATTTTCCAAAGAAAGTTTTTAACTTTCGGAGGGATATTGATCTTCCAAATCCAATCATTACTATCCGGGGTTGCAGAGGCCTGAGATGTTATCAATTTGTATGCACTGGCAGTAGTAAACCATCCTTCTCTATCTGGCCACCAGTAAAGACGGTCTTGCAATTCTGATGCCGAAAGCGGGATCTCTAAAATGTCTTGAACCAGATTGTTAGGAAGGTTCTGTTGTAGTTTCTCCTTCCACCACTGGCCCCCCAAAATGTAGTCACTGACCATTTCTTCCTGGTTGTAATGTAAAGGGCAGTCCTCCCTGGCCCAAATAGGGGAGGTAGAGATCCAATTATCTGTCCAGAATTTTATAGAGTGTCCATTTCCTACAGACCAAATTAGTCCAGATTTAAATTTGTCTATTAGTTCCGATAGCTTGGACCACTGCCAAGAGCACGATCCCGATCTTCTGTATTCGAAAATATTAGTGGTACGCAAATATTTATTTCTGATCAAAGAAACCCACACATTATTAGGTTTTTCCAGAATCTTCCACAATAGTTTCATCTGGAGAGCGATGTTCATATCACTCGATTTACGAATTCCTAAACCCCCAAATTGTTTTGGTTTGCAGATTCTGTCCCAGCTAATTAGCGGCCGGTATTGGAGGTCCTTATTCCAGAAAAAAGAGCGGTTTATCTGGTCAAGTTCTTTATGCATGGAAGCAGGGAGCATAAAGCTCTGCATCACATGAAGTGGCTTAGACGAGAGGTTGGAGTTTATTAGTGTGGCTCGACCTTGTTGAGAGAGGGTATTCGCCCTCCATTTTGTCAGTTGTTGTTTAGATTTACAGATGATATCTTCAAAAGTACTGCTTGTGACTCTGCCATTGATAATAGGACATCCAAGGTATTTTTCTATTGAGTTTTCCTGAGTAATGTTGAGGCAGCTACGCAACTGATGGATCCTTTGATTCGTAATCCCTCGAGTTGCATGGAAACATGATTTGTGGTAATTTACCTTTTGACCAGACACTCTGCAGTATGAGTCAATGATCGATCGGACTTTGGAACCTGCTTCAATGCTACCCTTCGAGAAGATGATGATATCATCAGCAAAGGAAAGGAACGGAACACGGGGCCCGTTACGTCCAATTGGAAAGCCCAACTGAGATCTATCTAGGCTAGCTTCCGCCGTTAGTTTTCGTGCTAGAATCTCGGCCCCTAAAATGAAAAGGAAGGGGGATAGCGGGTCACCCTGACGAATTCCACGAGAAGGGATAAACAGTTCCGTAGGCCCATTGTTAATTAGAACCGAGAAAGAGACGGTCGTAATACACTCCATGATCCATGCAACAAATCTATCATGGAATCCGAATTTGAGGAGCACAATTTTGAGGAAGAACCAGTCCACCCTATCATAGGCTTTTTCCATGTCTAACTTTATTGCCAGCCATCCTTCCTGACCCCTCCGATTTTTGTAGGAGTGGAAGATTTCATGTGCTATAAGGATGTTGTCCTGTATAGCCCTATCTGAAACGAAGGCACCCTGAAGAGGATGTATTAGGTTACCGATAACTTTCTTCATTCTTTCTGTCAGAATTTTGGAAATTATTTTGTAGATATTGGAACATAGGCTAATGGGCCTGTAGTGGCTAGTAGTCGTGGGATCATCTCTCTTGGGTAGCAGGGAAATAAAAGTATGGTTTATTTGTCGTAGCATTTTACCGGAGTGAAAAAACCCTTTTACTGCACATATTACCGATTTTCCGATTATATCCCAGTATTTCGTGTAGAATTCAGCTGTGAATCCATCAGGACCTGGGGACTTGTTTCTGCCTAGACTAAAAACAGAAGCTTTAATTTCTGAGTTACTCGGGATTGCTGTAAGAAAACAATTTTCTTCTTGCGTGATGGATGGTTGTATAAGTTCTAGCATTTCGTTAAGTAGCCCGTTATCAGTTGGCTCTTTCTTGTATCTCTTTTCGAAATCCCGTTTTATCTCAGTCCTGACGTTTTCTTCTCCCACAACCAGAGTACCAGTGGCGGAGAGGATGTTGCGTATCTGTTTTCTATGTCGCCGTCTTGTGGCTACTCGATGAAAATAAGCTGTGTTTGAATCTGAGAGTTTTAGATGCCTAGTTTTAGCCCTTTGGCTCCAGAAGGTTTTCTGGAATAGAAGGAGTTTATCCCTTTTTAGGAGAAGCTGCTTTTCCCTCTTCTGAACTGCTTGAGAATAAGAGGCAGCTCCTACTGACTGAACATGAAGCAGCTCAGAGTCAACGTCTTTTAATTGACAAAAGATGTTGCCGAAGCTTATCTTATTCCATTCTTTTGCCTTGTTCTTTAGTATTTTCTGTTTAAACATTAATCGAAACATAGCCGAGCCCGAGCAAGATGCTCTCCAGGACTGCTTCACTATGTTACGAAAATCTTTCCGAAACAGCCAAGCGTTTTCAAATTTAAAGGGTGGGGCTTTGAAGATAGAGTTGACGTCTAAAGAGATAGAAATTGGGCAATGATCCGAGCTGGAGAAGGCACCGTGATAGGTTATCATATTGGGGAATGACGCCTGAACCTGTTGGTGAACAAGCACCCGATCGAGTTTTTCACGGATATTGAAGTCTTCCTCCGGGTTCTTCCTCCAAGTGAATGGGTTCCCAAATGTAGGAAGGTCAATGAGAGAGCAGTCATTTTTAAAGGCGATTAGACGAGAGAACCTGGAGACCTGGGTAGAAGCCCCGCCGAGTTTATCAGAGCTGCAAAGGATTTCATTTAGGTCCCCAAGAACAATTCACGGAATAGTGGACTCATTTACAGTTGTTCTTAACATTTCCCAGAAAGTGTCTTTATCAGTCGGTGTCGGCGGTGCATATACAAACAGAACTAGGATCGGAAATCCATCCTGTGGGCTCTCTATTCGGGGGCCGATGATGCGAGGAGCATGGATAGCTATAGAGATAGAGAAGTTAAGCAACTGGTAAGATTTCCAGATGACTCCAATACCACCAGATCTTCCAGTAGCCGGCGACCAAACCCCTTCGTCAAACCCAATGTTTCTCCATAATTTGTCATCGGGTATATTTTGTGTTTTGGTCTCCGCTAGCGACATAATTTGAATGTGGTCGTTTTTGCACATAGAATCGATTTCTGTCCAAAAGGTTTGTTTTCCAATCCCTCGACAGTTCCAAAAACAAATCTTCATAAAAAACCTATAAGGATAAAAGGATAAAATTTTCGAGTCCTTAAATCAAGCCGGCGTAGCGAATGTGATGATTGATTATTTATATTGAGACTTAAAGTTTGAAAATGGTAATACCCCAATTTCATTGGTTTTTTAAGGCAATAAGGCAAAATGAAATGGTGTAGGCAGGCACATGACGCAACCCAACTAAACCAGCTCATCTTACATAATTGATTAAACTTGCATCTTGAGCACTTAGAGACCCACCCGGATGTGCTATTACTTAGTAGCAGATAGAACATTAGTAAATTACTCCTAGGTTCCCAATACAGCAAGGTGACAGTTAGGAAAGACCAGGCAGCAAGTTGGGAGAATATCTCCCCACGAATTGGATTTCCAGCTAGAAATCCCAACCAGTAAACTGTCATGACAGTTAAGTGGGAAGCAAACTTATGACAGCTCCCGATCCACCAAGAGGGACTGGAAAGGACCCCTTGTATAACCACATCGGAGCAATTGACATAATGAATATAGTTAGTGTTAATCATTTGGCCAGAATATGACCACTCGATCAATCGTCCCCTGCACAACCGAACAGCCCAGGCAAGGAGTGTGCATCTAAACAACATAAGAGGGAATTCCATAATGTTATTCAAACGACCATTTCGAGCCCCTGAACCCCAATGTCGACGGGCGGGATAGATGGAAGAATATTGGAGGAGATGCTGTGGAGAGTACCTTGGTTCAACGGGGAGAACCGCCATTGCCAAGAGGGATGCACGCCCTGTGATGAAGCACCGTACAGCCGCCGGAGAAGTGCCTTTTATGAAAATAATCCACACACCATGATTGATAAGAAAGTAACAGAAGTAGGCAAAATTATCATACATAAACCGCCATACTATATTACATGAAAAGGGCGTACAAGGTAGCATACATTGTAGATAACAATAGCAAGGGGTATCCATAAGGATCTGATTTCTTACATATGTTGCTAGACTAGAACAGAGACAAAGATGATTAGAGTTCCACACACTAGTACAGCCTGGTGCATAAACCAGTAATATAAGTGATCCTACAACACTCGAAATCTTGAGATAACCACCGCAAAGCGACCATGATAATAAACCGAGGCTGAAACCAAAATAGAAATGGTGCCGAAATGGTGGTGAGATCAACACTTCAAAAGGTATTGCCCGGCCAAACCAAAAGGGGCAATACGGCGAAATCTGAATATAGGACTTAATCATGGAGGCGTTTCTTGCTGCTCGCCGGCATGTCGGAGCAAGCAGTATCGGTTTCTTCCAGCTGCAACTTCCTCTTGCAAGAGGAGGACTTCGACACCGAGAGGGAGGCCAGAGCTGACACCTGATCAGCCTCACCCGAGATGTCCATCATCGCAGCCACAGTGGGCGCAACGAGCATAGTCTGGCTCCCAGCAGCAACCTGAGAGAGGTTCACTTCTGAAGAGGGTGCGAATTCTTCGAGCATTCTATCGAGCGCATCATTTGTAAAGTCCGCCGGGACTGCCTCGCACTCATGAATTATTGCCGAATCTTCATCATAATCCACCATATCGAGATCAAATACCTCGTAGAAAGTAGAGTCGGAAAGGGCAGGATCAAAACCTGGGGAAGTATACTCATCCACCGCCGAGCCACACCCTGGCGGAGGAGCAGACCTCGGGACAGAAAGCGCAGGTGCGACACTGATAGGAGCATCAATAATAGTATTCTGAGCAGGGACCAAGACCACCGGAGTCATACCCACAGAGGGAGCGAATGTGCTGGGCTCTGCAGATATCGGATCAATCTCCTGGACAGGAAGAGCAGTAACACTGGCAGATATTAAACACATACATATTTGACAAACTAATCGAAATTAATTATTATAAATGGCTACATGAAAATAAGTTCATAATCTTAAATAAAATAAATAAATAAATACAAAGTAGATTATGTAGTGGAGGTTAATTGAATCCCGTACCATGATAATTTTTTTTGAACAACCCATTAGCTTCCGTTGCACCTAATTCCAAACCTCTGATCAATTGTTGATGATCAGTCAAGATTTCTGCAAATTCCGATTACCCAACAAAGCTCAATTCAATGTCAATAAAAAGTGTAAGATATCTAGGTGCAATTCTAATTCAGATGACAATAAAAGCGGTCAAGGAATTTAAGTGAAGGCAAACAAATTTCTAAATACGTACCTTGCTCCTCGCCATAATATTGAAGAATGGGAAGATGAGCAATATCACGATCCTCTTCATCGGAATGATCCCTTATCTCGCAAGAACCACCACCGTCAAAACAAGCCGATGAAATACTCTGCAAAGGATTCATCTTTATGCAGATGGATGAGAAGGAAGTGAGTCACTTGCTAATGAAGCTGTAAAAAGGCTAAACTATAATGGATGAGAAAGAAATTTGTGAGTGAGAAATGACGAAGAAAAGAGGGGCTTTAAAAAGAAGCACGAGTCGGATGAGACAGTTCAGTAAATACATACTCCGTATTATACAGCCTTGTCATAAAAGTTTTCTACTCCGTAATGTAGAGTGCTGAGTGCTGAGTACTGACACGCTGCACTTCAATGTTTCGGACGACGACAAGCTGCGTTTCAAAACAATGTCGGAAGGGTGAGTCGTGAGGACTGAAAGGTGGACAAGACAAGTCACAAGAGCTGCACACTCAGTATAATAATTCGTGCCTGCTTTTTCTTAATAAGTGTGCTGTGTGCACACTCCCAATTGATGAAGTACTCCCTACTCCGTATCACAAAACTTGTAATTTTGCTTTTTGACATGTTTTTTAAGAAGTGAATAACTCTATAAAATATTAATTTTTTAAATAAATTTTTTTGATAATTTCATAGATAATTGTATTAAGTATGAAATTATTTTTTAAAATTAATAAAATCTTTGATATTTTTTTATATTTTTTACCGTTCTTAAACGACGTGCTAAATAATTATCCAGTGGGGCGTCACTATGAGAAGTACAAGCTATACTGCTGAAGTATTGTCAATTGTCACCTAATTTCTGAAAGATCACATGCATTTATATCAATTTTAAATAAAATTGATTTGATATTTATGTTGTGTGATACTCCTTCCGTTCGCGAAAACTTGTAATTTTAGAGGTTTGATTTTGTTCATAAAAACATGTCATTATATGTATTTTAGCTTCTACTTTACGAAAATATCATTGACATTATTGATGGGTTATGAGTTGTAGTTTTCGATAAAGTGAAAAATAGAATAATAAATGAGGGTAAATTAGTAAAAAAGGGAGTAGATTATTGGATTTCTTAAAAATTGTGCTAACAGCTAAAATGACAAGTTTTCGCGAACGGAGGGAGTATATACTCTATCCGTTAATTAAAATTTGACGTTTTACTATTTACGTACGTTTTTTTAAGTGTTAAAAACTATATAAAATATTAATAATTTAATAATTTTTTAAAATAATTTCATACTTATTACAATTGATTATCAATTTATAAAAACAAATATAAAAAATGCTAATATTTTATATAGTTTATATCAGGGGCGGAGGGAGGGGGGCATGAGGTGGCTCGAGTCCCTCTGGGTCGGAGGAAAACGTTAATAAAAAAATAAAAAATATGTATTTTTTATAATTTTTGATAATTTGAGAGTTAAAAAAGTTTAAAAAAAAGTTAAAAAGAGTAATAAATCAATAAGTATGTCTAGCTTAGTTGGTATGAGGTGAAAATTTGAATAATGAGGTTTTGAGTTCAAATCCTTATGGCTTCATTTAATGAATTGTATTTTCTCTTTTAGATTTTTAAATCATATATTTAAATATTTAATGTGTTTTCTACTATAGTCTTTATAAAAAAAATGTATCTCATATATATTCAAAAAAAATTCCTGATAAAATAGGCGAGTCCCCCCTCCATTTTTTTCTTGGATTCGCCTCTGGTTTATATCATTCTAAAAAACGTGCATGAATAGTGAAAGAGGAGAACGACATCATCTAAGTCATCAATAGTGGAAAAGGAGAACGGTAGAAAGTGATAAACTTTGGCCTTGCAAACATCATCGTACGTTTTCCTCTTGTTGTCAGCAGCCACTCTAGTGGCTTTGTCCGGAATGAAACTTGAAAAACCAACTGAACTTAAGATAGAAGTCCTCGTAATGTCCACACAAGTGTTCTTGCCCTGGAACCAGTTGTAGAACCCTCCTTTGTCATTAATCATACCGGTAGACGCCTCTTTACGAACAGAGATTATGGCCTTTAAACACTCATCGTACAAAGTATCACACACCACATTATGTCGATGCTTAACACCAATACTAGCGGCACAAGCAAGTGCGTGACCCCCCCCCCCCCCCTCCCCTCCCCCCACACATCCAAAATGTCTTTCTCACAAGCAGGGCATTTGGAACCCGCACTAAACAACGCAATTTACATACGGTATTTAATAACTGAGCGAAAGGTGATAAGATTCATAACCTGACCAAGATCGGGAATAGGAGCAGCCTTCAGCCACTGTTGGCCCATAGGGAGCTTCAGATTCGCAATAAGAGCTTCTTCTCTTCCAGTAAGAGCAAAGGCCACCTTAAGATGCTTGTCCACATTTTTGTAATAGCAGCTAGCCATTTTCTTCATTAGGCAGGGGGTTGGCTGTAATACACATATGTCCAACTCATCCTTATCGATATAACTAACCCAATTGAAAACCGCTAATTCGAAAGAGATCCCATCACTAGTCACTCCAGCATTCCTCAAAATGCAATCCTGCAAATCGCGGGACTGGAGCCTCGAAGGGAGAAATGTTCACCGCAATGTATCTGCAGTACGTAGTGTAGACCCCAAGACCACTATACTCGAGGGGCATAGTAGACATACGCCACTGTAAAGGGCCAAAGCCTGATCCTCCAAGCGTAACTATCTGTTCCGCTGAAAGCCTCAATGAATCATAAAAAACACGGTAGGCATCTATAAAACATGGGAGTGGGGTTGTCCGCATCGCAAAGTAAAGAAAAGAGACTCATGAACAGGCTCGCAGGAGCAATAACTCGCATTGAGGATCTTCCAACTTCCTGATGGCTTCCATCAAGGCATTAGTTTTTACAATTCTCCTCATCATCACCTCGATGTAGAAGGAAAGATTACTATTACTATTATTATTATTATTATTATTATTATTATTATTATTATTATTATTATTATTATTATTATTATTATTATTGTAAAGGGTTCTTCATCTAAATTTTGGGATTCAAATAAATACAAATGATGAAGTTAAAACAAATTACTTTGGTATTAGGTTTTCTATAAAAAAAAATATTATTTGACATTGTAAATTTTAAGAATTAATTAGGCATAGTGTTAGAGGATTAAGTAGGCAAAAAACTTCTTTTATATGTTATATAGATATAGAGTACTTATTTTCCAAACTTCTCATATAAGACTTATACATCTACTATAACAAATATTTGTAATAGCTCCGAATATTTGCATATTGTAAAAAAAAAGTAGGTAAAGCTTCTTTTATATATATATATATATATATATATATATATATATATATATATATATATATATATATATATATATATATATATATATATATATATATATATATATATATATATATATATATATATTACTTATTTTCCAAACTTCTCATATACAATACTTATACATCTACTATAACGAATATTTTTTGACTTCTAAAATTTCATATATATCAATTCTAAAATTACAAATTTTCATATACCAAATTACTAATAAATTTCTCATATACTAAATTTTTAATTAAAAATTTCTCATAAATCACTTCTCGTATCAATTCCATAATTCAATTTAATTCTACTATAATCAAT
Organism: Persicaria maculosa; assembly: GCA_963922045.1. NCBI lineage: Eukaryota > Viridiplantae > Streptophyta > Magnoliopsida > Caryophyllales > Polygonaceae > Persicaria > Persicaria maculosa. The sequence goes on along the minus strand of OY998253.1, from coordinate 69,223,006 downwards.
CATTTTTACCTTCTAAAATTTCCTATACGAATTCTTAAATTGCAAAATTATAACATTATTTTATAAAAATCCTATAAATTTTATTTTGGCCAATTTGCATAAATACACCAAATTGGTGTTCGGTTTGCAAAAGTATACCCGTTTTGTGAGAATAGCAAAAATAGGATAGGTGGGTCATTTGTACTAAAAAATAGGCCATTTGTGCTAAAGAATAATGATTGATTTTACCTTTAAATTTAAATTTAAATATTTTTAAAAGGGGAATTATAAATTAAAAGAAAAGTAAAAAAATATTTAAGAAATGAAATATATATTAAAATAATTCTTTTAATATTTTTTCCAAAAAATTAAAAATAATAAAACTAACCGGATGAAAAACATTGCCTTAGTAAGAGAATTAATACTGACAGGAATAAAAAAAAAATTGACAGGATATAAATTCTTTATGACAAAGCTGATAATTAATACTAACATGATAGAGTCTATAATAGGGAAGAGAATAAATATAAGATTTTATTCATACCATGACTAGAAATTAAAGGCATGTCCAAGATGACAAAGTTCCTTGTTCACAACGACATGAGTAATGTTCATAGTGACAAGGTTGTAGGTTTTTTTCGACATGATTGAAGCTATAATCGGGGAGAGAATTACTGAAGATACGATAAATCATATCTTCAGGATTATTAACCATATTTACAAAAGGATTGTCAATATATATCTTGAAACCATAATATTATCAAATTGGCAGGATGAATATCGTTCTTGACAATCCCAAATATGAACATTAACAGGATTTGATCAATAATCGGCGGGAGATTGAGTAAAGATACAGTTTTTACCTAAATCATAATCAGTATATTATTAAGTAATGTTCATAGTGACAAGATTGTATGTTTTTTCGACAGGATTGAAGCTATAACCGGGGAGAGAATCACTAAAGATACGATAAATAATATCTTCAGGATTATTAACCATATTTACAAAAGGATTGTCAATATATATCTCGAAACCATAATATTATCACATTGACAGGGTGAATATCGTTCTTGACAATCCCAAATATGAGCATTGACAGGATTTGATCAATAATCGGCAGGAGAGTTAGTAAAGATACGGTTTTGACCTAAATCATGGGATTTTTTTTTAATTCCAGAATTTTTTAATTTAATTATTTAATATAATTTAAAAATATAAGAAAAATAATAAATACCAAAAATATTTAATCTTTTTTTCCCTGATTTTTTGGGGTGGTGGGTAGTTTTGATAATTAAATAAGGTATTTTTGCAAATTTTCATATATTGATGCAATTGTTTTCAAATCTAGGTATTTTTGCAAACCAATTATCAAAGTAGGGTATTTACTAATAATTCCCCTTTTAATTTTCCACAGTTTTCGTATATTATAAAACATTTTTCAATTCTCTTATAAAACATTTTTATTTTCAAAGATAAAACTCCTATAAAGTTTATTTTCCAAAATGAAAACATTTTTGCCTTCTAAAATTTCCTACACGAATTCTTCCCATCATATTACATTATTTTCCACAGTTTTCGTATATTATAAACTCCTACAAATTTTATTTTTCAATTCTATTTTCTCATATACCCATTCTACAATTAAAAAAAATCCACAATTTTCATAAAAAAAGGGCTACACATTTTATGCAAATTTAGATCTACTATAACAAATTTACTATAACAATCTACTAATAACAAATCTACTACAAAAAGGGCTACGTATTTCATACAAAAAATTCCACCATCTTTCAACTTTATCCAAAGTTTAAAATACTAATAATAATAACAAATCTACTATAAAAATCAATTTATACTTATAATATTTCAATTTTAATATTTTCCGCTAAAATACAAATGGAAGATTTCGTTACCAACATTTTTATCAGGAATGTCGGGATGGTGTTGGGTCACTATTGTCGCTTTCTTCTCCACCAGGTCGGGCCCTCTTCAACAGATCCAACGACGGTGGTCGGTTTCTTCCTCGATCTCCACCAATGGAATCGGATTTGGGGTGATTTGTGGTTAATTCGAGGGCTTTGGGTGTGGATTACAATAGTTCGAGGGCTTTGGGGCGATTTGTGGCTTCGGATATGGGGGCTATGGGTGATTGACCAACACCGAAGCCTATGGGTTGCTTCGGATATGGTGGTTTTCGATGGTGGGTGAAGTGGAGCAACTTAGGGTTAAATAGAGGGAATGATTTTGTTTTTTCTGGGGAGAAGAAGGGTGAGTCGCTGTTAAGAACTGCGACTCATGGTAGGGAATATATTCCCTGAACACGGCCGAGTGTAGGCCGGTAGGAATCTTGCAGGCTCGCATTGACCGAACCCTAGAGTTGCTGTTACAAACAACGACTCTAGGTTTTTTTTTCCAGTAACCAAAGTGTATTTTTCAAAAAAAAAAAAAGAGAGAGAGAGTCGCTTTTATAAACAACGACTCTCTTTATATGTATTTTTTTTTACAATTTTCTGATCATTTAAAACCGAAAATTAAAAAAAAAAAGAAATACAGGTAAGTCGCTGTTTGTAACAACGACTTACCTATTTTATTATTATTTTTAAATCCTTAGGCAAAGTCGCAGTTTGAAACAACGATTTTGCCCTACTTTGACTAATTCCCTAATAACTTTCAGATTTTGGCTATATCGATAATAACTTTGAGATTTTTGGTCATTTGGGAAAAAAAATCGTATTTTACTCGCATAAAGAAATTATGGGATGAGAAAGACTTTTTAAGGAATTTTCCGCTCTTTGCTTGCGAATTATCAACTTCAATCCAAGAATATGCACAGAAACAACATTTGATGCAATTCCTTATGGGTTTGAATGATTCGTATGCTGCAATTTGTGGTGCTATTCTCATGATGTCTCCTTTACCTGATATTGATCGAGCATATTCGATGTCAATTGAGGAAGGAACTCAGTGTGTTGTTCGTAACAATCATCAGTTGATCGTCGAATCTTCGTCTCTTGCTGTGAATTCTCAGAAATCTGCTTAGAACTCGTCCTCAACTTCGACATCAAAGTACAAGAATCCACATTTTGTTTGCACGTTTTGCAAGAAACAAGGTCACCTCATTGATCGTTGTTTCAATCTTCATGGATATGCCGGTTGATGGCAAGTTTAAATCGTAGATTGCTCTGCTTAGGTTGCTGCTAATGTTGCTAATGGCTCAATTGATGCTCCTTTAATTACCGTACGAAATCGACTACTACTTTTGTTTTATTTATTTTTCTAAATACGCTTGACAATCTTTTTTTTTCTTTTTTTTGGTATGAAACTTGACAATCTATTATTAATCAGTGGTTGGTTTTTTTCCCATAACGAGAGTAACCACCTTTAATGTTAAATTTCAGGCACATGACCCATAAAGCAAGAACCACTTATCAGGTAAACCGGTTTGAGAAATTGACCAGATCCAATGATAAGAAGTAAGATTTTAAAGAAAACAGATCATGGAGAAACTCTCCATTTTGTATTCCATGAGCTCAAAAGCTTCCAAATCTCAGATCTCAGTTTGTTACAACAAAAGCATCAAGTGGGAGAGTTTGGGCGCCAATTCTGTTATATCAGAGACGAATTGGTTGCCGGCCTAGAATTATCAAAATGCCCTTCCAGCTAATGCACAATGTGAAGTGTGTGTTACAATTGTGTTGTGTTGAATGTAACCTATAAGCTATACTCTCATATACCCCCCTCAAGCTGGACTAGCTATAGGAAGAACTAGGCCAAGCTTGGAGGAGAGAATCCTATGTTGCTCAGCTTCTAAGGCCTTAGTCAAGACATCCACAATTTGTTAAGCTGAAGAAACATGTGCTGTCCTTATGAAGCCATCCTGCACCATTTCCCGAATGAAGTGATTGGGATAGGCACATGAATATGCAAATCTGTGAGCAATCCCTGTAACCACACAATCTCACAAGCAGCTGAAGCCATGCTCCTATACTCACTTTCAGTGGATGATCGAGAGACTACATTTTGCTTCTTAGTCTTCCATGAGACAAGTGATGAGCCAAGGTACACACAATAACCAGTCAGGGAACGGCCAGTGTCTCTACAGTTGCCCCAATCAGCATCACTGTATGCTTGCAATGTGAAAGAGGAGGATGCAGGAAAGGATAGAGCCAAGTTGAAAGTACCTTTCAAGTATCTGAGCAGATACATAGCTGCATTCCAATGTGGGGTGAGTGGGTTTTGTAGATACTGGCTCAATTGTTGTACTGTGTAGGAGATGTCATGCCGTGAGAGAGTTAGGTAAAGTAGTCTGCCAATGATCCTTCTGTAAGCTTCTGGATCAGAGAAAACCTCACCCTCACTTGTGGATAGCCTGGTGCCATGTTGCATAGGAAAGGAAGCAGCTTTGCACCCTTCCATTTGAGCATCTTTCAAAATATCTAAAATGTATTTTCTCTGGTTTAAAAGGATGCCAGAAGAAGCTCTAGAAATCTCCATACCCAAGAAATACTTGGCCAAGCCCAAGTCATTGATGGTGAATGCAGTGTTCAAGGCTGTCTTGGTGTGAGCTATCTCCTCAGTGGAATTTCCGAGTATCAACATGTCATCAACATAAACCAAGGCTATAGTGATAAGCTGTCCCCCTCTTTTTGACAAACAAAGAGTAATCATGTTTGGATTGGGTGAATCCAAGGCTAACCAGAAATTTTGTGAGCTCAAGGTTCCATTGCCCACTTGCCTGCTTAAGGCCATATAATGACCTGTTGAGCTTGCACACCTGACCTTTAGACACCTCATATCCTTGAGGAGGAACCATGAATACCTCCTCTTCAAGATAACCATGCAAAAATGCATTGTTAACATCTAATTGGTGCAAAACCCAACCATTAGCAGCAACAATTGCCAAGATAACCCTTACAGTGGACAGTTTGGCTACTGGAGAAAAGGTATGTTTGTAGTCTTTGTCTTTAATCTGGTTGTAACCCTTTGCCACAAGCCTGGCTTTGTACCTTTCAATCTCACCATTTGGCCTATATTTAATCTTGAAGATCCATTTAGATCCTATGGCTTTCTTTCCACTAGGAAGAGAGGTAACAATCCAAGTGTTATTCTTCTGAAGAGCAAGCAGTTCATTTTTCATAGCAACTTCCCAGTGCTCCACTCCCTTGGCCTGAGCATAAGAGTTGGGCTCAAAGGTCTCACACATGCTAACAAAAGACTGAATATAAGCTGGGGATAGATGAGCAAGGTTCTGAACAGAAAACACTGCAAATGACTGAGACTCAGAAGCAGTTGATGATCTACTTGGCAATCCTGAGCAGATAAAATCCTGGAGTCTAGCTGGAGGTCTGATAGTTCTCTTTGGGAGATCAAGAGGGATGCTCCCAATTACTGGATTTGGAGGAACTGAAATAAGAGAATCAGGTGAACTGAAGCTATCAGGAACTGATCTGTTGTTAGACTCAAGAGTGCCTGGGGAGGAATGAGAAGGAGAACTGGGAGTGACAGGTGGTACATGATCTCCAGATGGATTGGAAGAATGTAACCAAGTTACATTGTCAAAGTCTGTATCAGAAGCTGGCAAGAGATCTTGAGGAAATAAGGACCTAGATTCAATCCCATCTTTGAGTTTAAAAGGAAAGATTGAATCTACAAACTTCACATGTCTGCTGGTGATGACAGTCTGTTTGGCCAAATCAAACAGTTTATAGGCCTTTTGGCCTAGAGGTAACCCAAAAATACACACCTCCTAGCAACACGTACAGTCAAGCTTGTCTCTGGGATCATTTGGTTGAACAATATAACATAGGCAACCCACTGTGTGAAGATTGTCATAAGAGGGAGGTGTATGGAATAAAACTTCAAAGGGAGATTTCCAACCTAAGACAGAGGATGACATTTTATTAATCAAATGAGTAGCACTTAGCACACAATCACCCCAAAACATGATGGGCAAGCCAGCATGAACTCTGAGAGCTCTAGCAGTTTCAAGTAAATGTCTGTGTTTGCGCTCAACTCTACCATTTTGTTCATGAACCCCTGGAGATGATTTTTTATGAACAATACCATGTTCAGCAAATAAATCTCTACATCCCCTTTGGGTAAACTCAATTCCACAATCAGTTCTTATGCATTTAACTGATGTCTCAAACTGATTCTCAACTAACTTCAGAAAATTAGTGATGCACCTTAAAACCTGCATTTTATCTTGAATCAAAAACACCCAAGTGGTTCTAGAATGATCATCCAGAACAGTAAGGAAGTACCTAGCACCACACATGGATGGAGTTTTATAAGGACCCCACACATCCATGTGTACAAGGTGAAAGGGAGCAGTGGCCAAAGACTCACTTCTGTCAAATTTCAGTTTGTGCAATTTAACCATTGAGCAAGTATCACAATGAAAATCCAAAGTATCAGCAACCTTACAGATGGATAATTGTTTCATCTTGGACAATGACATATGACCAAGCCTTGCATGGATCTCATGAAGACTGGCAACATTATTACAAACAACTCTAGATTTATTGAAGTCTGCATAACTCTTCAAACCATAAGCAGCCTGCAGCCTATACAAACCATCCTCCTCCCATCCTTTAATCAGGATTCTTCTAGTTGTAGGGGCCTGTAACCAACAAGAAGAATTATCAAAACTAAACACCATGTGCTGATCCTTTAGCAGCTTGGACACTGATAGCAAGTTGTGTCTAAACTGTGGTACATATAGGACCTTATGTAACACAATGTCAGGCAATAACTGCACTGTGCCATGGTATGTCACAGTGATTTGAGTACCATCAGGCAAACCTAAAGATATTGCATTCTTTAGGAGGCAAAGATCAGAGAAAATGGCCTTATCAAAGCCAATGTGATCAGTTGCCCCAGAATCCACTATCCATGCACAATTATTAGATTTATTGGCACCAATAAGGTATGAGACAATCAAGGTACCTGTAAAGTGAACAATAGCTTGGTTCACTGAACTTTCAGACTGATCAGCAACTCCTCTTCCTTTCATCATCTTGACAACTTCATTGTATATTGCATTGACCATAGCTGGATCTGACCTCATCTCCTGGCTAGGAAAATCCAGAGGATTGTCCACATGTGGAGAGTCAAACTGTGCTACAAATCTTCCAGTTTGCTTTCCCTTTTCTTCATCCTTCTGGCCTTTGAACCACTCAGGATATCCCACTAATTTGAAGCAGTATTCCTTTGTATGACCTCTCTCACCACAGTGGTTACACACACGGTCATACTTAGCCTTTTTGTAATCCCTTTTTGCTTGCTCAAATTTTGCCTGATCCATCAATTCATATCTCTGTTGATTCTGTCTGGCATTCACAAACCTGTTGACTACATTAGCTTCAAAATCAGCCTGTTCAAATCTCTGTTGGATCTGCTTATTCACATTCAAGATATTCACATCAGTAGGGAGCACTGAGGTTACACCCTTAGATCTCTCCAGCTGAGTAGCCATTTGAAAGACTTTAAGGAGTCCTGGCATAGGATCCTTTGACATTACATTTCCTCGAAGAGGTTCATATATGTCATTCAAGCCCATCATGAACTGCATGACCTTGGCTTTCTCTTCCCTTTCAACTATCTTCTTAAGCAATCCACAGCTACAACCATTGATTCCTCCACAAGTACAGTTGGGAATTGCATCAAGCAATTGCAATTCATCCCAGAGTTTCTTCAATTTTCCATAGTAGGCTCCAACAGACAAGTTTTCTTGACGAATATTGCCAAGATCTCGACGCAACTGGTACACGAGAGGGCCATTCAGCTCACAGAACCTCTCTCGAATCTCATCCCACAGCTCCTTAGCTGATTCCACATACATCAAAGTTTCTGCTACATCACTTGTCATCGAATTCACCATCCAACACCTAACCATGTAATCAGCCCTTTCCCACTTAACATAATCTTCGGTGTCCATGGGAGGTTTCACACAACTCCCGGTTATAAATCCTAATTTCGCTTTTGCTCCTAGAGCCATTTTAACTCCTCGACTCCATGAGACGAAATTGGATCCATTGAATGCAGTGGTGACCAACTCCATCCCAGGATGGTCGGAATTCGATAGAAATAAAGGATTGTAATGGACTGAATTCGTACCTTGCGCGAAATCCCCAAATTGCACTCCGCCATTGAAGCCAGCAGGTGATCCTCTTCCAGCTCCACCATTAGGTGGCGTGACATTAACGAAATTGCCTCGTCCAGCTCCATTGACGACATCTGCGTAACTCTGTCCAATTGGCGAACCTCTACCAGCCATGGCGATTTCAGAATCGACGAGCAAACAGCTTCTGAATCCTACTCAATCAGCTTCACCAGATCCACCGATTTGTCAAAAAATCGATAGCTCTAATCACCAGATCGTAACAAGCTCTGATACCATTTAGAGAAAACAGATCATGGAGAAACTCTCCATTTTGTATTCCATGAGCTCAAAAGCTCTCAAATCCCAGATCTCGGTTTGTTACAACAAAAGCATCAAGTGGGAGAGTTTGGGCGCCAATTCTGTTATAACATAGACGAATTGGTTGCCGGCCTAGAATTACCAAAATGCCCTTCCAGCTAATGCACAATGTGAAGTGTGTGTTACATTGGTGTTGTGTTGAATGTAACCTATAAGCTATACTCCCATAAAGATGTACCTTAATTTTTACACCCAAGAGAAAGGCGGAAGCAGGGTCGAACGAAAAACCACCCATTAACCCACTCACTCCTTACTATATGGGGGCTGGTGGTGTATGATTCTAGTCTTACAGCGGCGGATTCATCTGAATTTTATCCGACGCTCACCTTGCCTTTTTGTACAAACTTGACTCGTTGAAACATCTGATTTAATTCATTTCAATAAACCAATGGTCTCACAATTAGATCCCTGCAGAATCCTTCGAACCATCCGACGATCATCTTTCAGGATCCACCACGATGCCCACCATCACGACATTGCTCTGCCGCCACCGTTGTTTCTTCCAACACGCTCACTGCAGCGTGACCGACGGATCGGAGAGCAAGCTTTGGTGTTGTCCTCCGACTGTGCAAATTCCATGAAATGTTGAATCTATTTGTGCGCCACTTTTGTTGACTCAATTACGAATCCATCTTTGCCGAATCGATTGAATTGTATTGAATTCATGCGTCAATTCATGGTAGCGGTACATAGCCGTCTTCGTTGAATTACGGTATCATGAATTAGCACCATTAATTTACCGTTAGTTTATATATTCCGCTGATTTTGTTTACTTACTGGTTCATGTAAACTGCAATGAAAATGTTGCCATTAATTGAGGGCGTTAAATTGTTCTTACAAAATTATTTTCCACTTGGCATTATATACGGCATTTAAAGTAAATTTTGGCATTAACTGCATGATAGAATCCAATTATGGTACTGTATAAAGTAAAGGAAAAATGAGTAAGAATAATACTAACCACCACCCGTGAAGTAAAATAATATGAATTAGTTCTTTTCCCGAACCTTGTTCGGTTTTTTCATAATATTTTCGATCGAGTTTGACGTATTAAACAAAATATTCAACACATCAATTTTCTACTAACATATCGTTCATGCTTCTTTTCATGTTATTCTTTGAAATTTTCTTTTCTTGAGATAATCGATACTTCAAATTTGACAAAGAATGGTAAATCAGCCACTTTCACACTTCTCCTAACATCCGTCTTAACTGAAAGCAAAGAAAAGAAACCTTATAGTTTTTTGCTTAAGAATATTGAGTTTGGATCCTCTATGATACTTTATCGATTACACATCATGTTACACCTTTTAAATTTGTCTAAATTATAAACCAATTTGATAAAGATACCTTAAGTTTAAATGTATAAACCCTATATAGCTAAATAATAAAATAATGATATTTAGTGTGTGTTTTTTTTAATGCCTTGGACCCTTAATTAGAAAAAAGTATTGTATGTTTAATTATGAACCTTAAGATGCCATAACATTAAACTCATCAAATCACAATGATTAAATACTTTAATTGCAATGATTAAACTCATCAAATCACAATTTATAATCTTCTATAATCTTCAATTTCACAAATTTCATCAATGGAGTAAACAATTTTTATATGCATTGCTATCTAAATATTTTTCCAAAAAAAATTAATCCAACGAAAATATATTGGAACCCTTGTCAAAGCTCCAGGCTTAAATATATGATAGGTTGAGCATTGAATATCTTTGGGTTTTTTCCCAATGTATTAAATATTGAAAATCAATTTTCATAACCACAAACAAATATCCTCCTCGTAGCTATACAAATTACAAACTCCTGCAAAATGAAAAGCCCCTTTGGACCCTAATTACCAAGGGATCAGGATCCTCTCCTAATGAGAGGTCTCCTAATATTTTCCTAATAAATTAACTTCAACCATTAGATTAAAATCAATGGTTAAGATTTATTTTCCTACTATTTAATCTGATTTTTTATTTTCTAAAATTTCATTAACCCTCTCCCAAATTAAAAGATAGATATCCTCTTTAGAACTATACTGCTCATCATCTCCCTTCCAATTGCTATCACCGTCGAATCCCCTTGACAGCGTCGCCTTCCCCTCCATCTTCTTTGGCTTTGCGGTGGTCTCGATCTACATCGCTGACAGCCCACCAGCCTTATATCGCCTACTCTCTAGTTCATCCAATCATCCATGGCCTCCCGACGTCAACGCCGAGCTTCGATTATAGAATACTCCGTATATTACTCGAATGTTGTGATCGACTCACCCTTTAATTGTATCTTCCCAACATACTGCCAAAGTGCCAATTGAATCTAATTGTATCATATCCTCTGAACTTCTTCGTTAATTTGAATCTAAGCCTTCAGTAGATTAATTAAATTAAATAAAACCCTAATTAAATAAATCAAGGATGGTACACAGATGGTCAAATTACAAAGATTTTGGCAAACCTTGGGTAGAACAAACCTCTAATGGTTAAATACTTTTATTGGTTCAAACTGATCGATCTGTGAAGTATTTTTTTTTGGGTGAGAATCGATCTGTGAAGTATTGAAGGAGAAAGAGAGGTTTAATTATTAATTAATTATCGGGATTAATCTCAACCGTTAATTTAATTCAATGGTGAGATTTGTTTATTAGAAATATATTAGGAGGTCTCTCATTAGGAGAGGAGAGGATCCTGATCCATTAAGAAGCGGATCAGGATCCTCTCCTAATCAAATCTTCCTAATATTTACCTAATAGGTTAATATCAACCATTAATCTAAATCAAGGGTCAAGATTACATCTCATATTATTAATCAAATCCACTTTAATTAATTAATTAACAATCACCTTCAATCTCTTCCCCTTTCGTTCAACCAGATAAACCACAAAACCCAAGTCAATGGTGGTAGTGATGTATCGCTCCATTGCTTCCTCCTCCCCTTGTCGCAGATTTCACAATCCCTAACCAAATCTAATTTCGAGTACATATTGATACAAGAAGGAACTTCAAAATTATATTATGCAATTGAATTCGATCAACCAGCGAACATCTTCTTGATCACTACGTACTGTAACAACCTTATAGATTGGATACTTTTTTTGGTTAAAAACCTAGATTGGAAACTTGTGAACACCTCTATTAAAATCCAACACAAATTACCATTGATTGCCCCTCATGGGGACTTCAGGAAGTGTTTGCAATCACATATAAAATTTCCACCAAACAATTAAAAAAATTCATTTTGTTCCACAATCCCTAACCCAGTATATTCGATTTCTTCGATTTCGCATAATAAGTCGGTCTTATATATGGTCGATGGAATGAGATCTTGGATCTCTGTACAACGGGCGGGAGAATTAGTTGAAAGAGAGGTAGAGGTAGGGGAAGGAGATAGAAGACGGTAGTGATGAGTAGAGAGATAATTCAAGATATTAGGGAATGAGTCTGTATTGATCAAAAGTGCTTTACAACTTGGACCATGTCTTATTTCCCTATATAGTATTGCTATAACAATCGGCAATCGATGGCTGGATTTTACCAATTATCGATTGATTTGAAGCAAACATAACGCATTGTAATCCGCAGCAAAGGGAGGAGGAAGCAGTTGGAGGAGTACCTCGCCACCATTTTTTAGGTTTTCATGGTTTATTAGTTTGAACCGGGAAGGGAAACGATGGAATTGAAGGAGAACCAGTTAATTAATTAAAGTGAATTTAATGATATGGGATGTAATATTGACCATTGATTTAGATTAACGGTTCCGATCAATATTAGGAAATTTTGATTAGGATAGGATCTTTTTCCTTAAGAAGCACCCCCAATATCTCACCCATATAAAACCATAACACTGTAAATTGGTAAAGTCACCGCGCAATCCAAACCCTAAACCCGAACTCATGTAGAACAGAGCTCTTGTTCGTTCTGCAAGGCCAAAAATGGCTGAGCAAGATTCGATTTTTCTGGGCAGTGATTATAAAGAGAGAGGATAGAGCGGCCGGACATTCGATTGGGAGTCGGAGAAGATTGAAGGCGCAGAAAGATTTAGAAGATTTGGCGATTAAATTCGCCGCCCCCTTAAATTAGGGTTTTGGCTCTTCTGGTCTTTCGTCGAGCGTCTCTTTGTCAATGCGGCCAACATCCCCAAATTTGTCTCCGACATCCCTAACCCTAATTGTTGATGACCGCGCCGATCGCCGCCGCTGCCGCCGCCTTGGAAGTCGATTATCCCCGTCCCCGCCGGGATGCTGAACCTCGGCATGAACTGTAGCGTCGCGCTCTCGCCCCCGGCCTGCCACATCTCCGCGGTGGTGGGGACCGCCTCCCGGCCTTACGGGTGAATCAACCGCATGCTTCCTCCTCCAAGGCTGGCGCAACCGCAACCGCAACCGTGACGCCGTGATTGTGCCCGAGACACCGACAATGGTGGAGGAAGATGAAAGAGACGAATCAGTTGCAGTGATGAAGCCATAACGGTCAATTGCAAAGAGGCAGCTTCGAATCTTTTCTTCTCCGGCTAAAATCGAATTCTCTCCGATGGATGAGAGAATTCGATTAGTTTGGTTGCGAAAACCTTAAAATCGGATTGGAGATGAACCCAATTTTAACCAAGCAATTCGACAGCGCAGCCGTCGATTGGGGGTGGTCTGGCCATCGCCGGCGGTGTTCTCCGAAACCCCATATCTGATCATCCCACCATTGATTCAACTCCTTCAATTCACTCCCTCTCTCTTGAACATTAAAAAGGCTTTAGTGGAACTGGTAAGAGATTGTGACGGAGGAAGAGAACATGGGTGGATAACTGTGTTTCAATAGTTGAATTCAGAAAACGTGGGGAGAAAGGGCAAAAAAATTTGCTTCTTAATTTTAGCCTGGGAAGGACACGTGACTCATTCTTTAACAAAGACTCTGCTTCTAAAATAATAAGTATAAGGGGTGGATTTTAAAAATTACTAATTGGTATACAAACTATGTCCAATTAAACCGATTTTGATACCGTGGCTAAAATTTAAAAACGAAAAATAATTTAAACTCAAAATATAATTAACAAAAAAGTTTGGAAAAATTTTGTAAAATTAGGGGAATAGTGATTGTTCATCATCATCTTCCTCTCCTCCACTGTTGCTTCTCCCCCATCCTCTGGAGCCTCCTTCGCCAACGACTCCCTCGATGTAGAGCCCGAGCTCCTCCTCCTCCTTCTCTCCCGGCACCCCAACATTCTCCAAATCTGCAACCTCGGCTCCGACTCCCACCGATGTCACTGTCCCCGACCTCAGCGAGTCCTCCACTCTCTTAGACCGCCTCTCCGCAATCGCTCTCTTCTCCGAGGCCGACGCCTGCGCACCGTCTCCTCGCCAGCTCGTCTCCGCGCTCGCTCAATGCTCTGCTCTCACCATGGACGCTACGAAAAACACAAAATTTCCCAAATCACAAACCCTTCAATTGAATTCAAAAACACAAATCATATATCGAATTAAGGAAGGGCTTTTGCAGATTAAGGTTCCCTTGCCATCTTTTCTCCTGCCTCCATGGATGAAGATGAGTACTTTTAGTTTTACAATTTTTCCCAAACTTTTAGTTAATTATATTTTAAGTCCAAAGTATTTTTTCGTTGATAAATTTTAGCTATTGTGTTGATATTGGTTTAATATAAGATAGTTTGTATACCAATTAGTAAATTTTAAAGTTCGTATTATTTTTCGTTCACGTGTGATACTTGGTATTATTCTTGGTCATTTTTCCTAAAATAAATGGTTTTGCTATTGGGACGGTTTGTTGTCGCCATATGTACGGTGTGGGACCTGATCTCCAGATTCGGCATCTCGGTCACTGAAACTGGAAGCTGGAGCCGACAAAATGGTTGCCAACACCGAAAGCTGGAGCCGACAATAAAATATCATGTTTTAAGCACTCGAAATCTCCTATAAATAGGGGGTAGTAGCAACGTTGAAATCACACTTCTTCAACCATTTATAACTAATATCCCTCGAAAACTCCTCTAATACACAATATCATACTATTATGATAAGTAAACGGTGGTAGTATTATGTCGTCATCCGAAGACATGGATGAAGTTGAGCGCGCTACCATTCGACATTTATATGCATGGAGAGATGAAACTATTTCTTTCTTTAATTTCCCTAAACCTACTATACCATCTAGGGGTGTTGTTCGAGCCAAGCGAGCCGAGTACCTAGGCGATCATGATGTTCATCTCGGTTTTTATCGAGCCGAGTTCGAGCCGAGCCTCATTTTTTTTCGAGCCTAAGATCTTGCTCGTATTCGGCTCGCGAGCTTTACATGGAGCTCGAGCTCAAGCTCGAATTACTCGTTTTTGGATCGAGCCAAGTTTGAGCTCGTGAGCTCGTATTAAGCTTGTTTTGAGCTCATTTCGGAATTGTTGCATTAATACAAGCTCGTGAGCTCGTATTAAGCTCATGAGCTACATTTGGTATTTTGGTTTGTAGCTACATACATATATGCAGGCCAAAACGAGTTATACGAGCTACTCGAGCTCGCTCGGGCTCGGAAACCTGCTCGAACTCGGCTCGTTTTTTTAATATGAACGAGCTCGAGCTGAATCCGAGTCGAACTCGAGTAGCTCGCGTTCATATAACACCCCTAATACCATCCAAAATCTATATATCTATATTCTATATATTCTATATCTAATATAATACTAAAATAGATGTGAAAGATACATGTGGCAGCCTCACCTTAAACCAATGCTTACGTGGCAGTTTTTCATTAAGTGTGGCCTCACCTTAAACCAATGCTTACGTGGCAGTTTTTCATTAAGTGTGGCCTCACCTATATAACTAACAGAATTTAATCAATTATGAATTAAAATAAATTTAATGATAATTTAACAAATTTACTAGAATATTAATTTCTCTCAAAAAAATTTTACCCATTCGAATTAAAGATATTTAATTTTTTTTTAATTAAATTAACCCATTAATTACTTTCTATTGTAAATTTTATTTATTTTTTCTCATTTATTTTGTGCTAAAACTTAATATCTTTGTGATTTAGAAGATCTTTGCCCAAGTTGAATTGGAGGAAGCCTCACGTGTTCGAGACGAAGGCACGCTTCGAAAATAAAGTGCTCAAGAAACGGGGATCCAACATTGTAATCGACCACTTTTCAGACGCACATCTATTGTCGCAGTGACTTCTCTCGATGCATATGTCGATCCAGTATTGTAGTCGATCATTGCCCAGGTTGAATTGGAGCTCTATCTTGATGCATATGTAGGAAGGTTGAATTGGTTTTCTTCACATCATCGTTAATCTCCCAAACATCAATTATTGTTGAATTATGTGGGTTTTACTATTTGATTCAAACATAGCTAGAGCTGGCAATACCCGACCCGATCCGAGAAAACCGATCCGAATGACCCGGTACCGAACCCGACCGACACCTGAATAAATTTTAAAAAGTTCAGAACCGAGACCGATCGATCCGACCCGAACTCCGCCCGAACCCGATAGCAAACCGAATCCGATATTAACCCGAACCCGATTATACCCGAATGAATCGACCCGCCAACAACCCGAAGACTGAATCACCCGACCCGATTATATCCGGCACCCGAAATCACCCGAACCCGATTATATCCGACACCCGAAATCACCCAAACCCGATTATATCCGACACCCGAAATAACCTGATTATATTCAAATAGTGAAATAACCTGAATATTTTCCCTCCAAGTTAACTTAATTCCCTTTAACATTATTTTTCCCCTCGTAATGATTCATTTTTCTACCTTATATCAATAATCTTATCACAAATTAAATACTCCACGTATTTTATTACCTTAGGCTACTAATTAGTCCATCAAACTCAATCACAAAAAGCAGATTGATTTGAGAGAGCTGCTTCTTGTGTAAAGTAGAACCCTAAAATTAAAATGAATTCAATAATTTAGTACAAAATTTCAAGGTAAATGAAAATGTATGTACAGTACATTTCTTTCTTTCTTTAATTATTTGACTTCCCTCCTAAATTTTTCATTTTTTTAGTTCCCTCCCAAAATAAAATTTGCTTTTATTTTCCTCCTAAATTTTGTGTTCTTTTGGAGTACGGAGTACTATACTGTATAATTTATTTTATATCTTTTTGTCCTTTATTTAGTTTAATGATCATTTTAGTAATACACATTCTTGATTTTTTTTTGTTTTTATTCTTTAACTGACAAATATTAAGTTATAGTTATAAATAATTTTAAATTTATTACATTTTTTTTCTATAAATTCTCTTCCCGAGGTGGTACATTTGTCTATTTTATAATTTGTATTCATTTTTAAAAATGATATATTTAAAAAATATTTAAGATTTTTAGTTGTTATAGAATATATATTATATGATCGACAAAGAAATATAATCTTTAGCAATAAATTTGTAAGGGTTCTTTCTAGAACGATATAATGGAAAGTATAAGTTAAAAATATTTTAGTGGATTTTTCATTTTCTATTTAACTAGGAATTCATTCTTTAGTAATAATAGTTTTCAACTAACCATTCAAAATATACTATATACTATAATTATTGAATCTTAGTTATCAAATTAGATAATATGAAGTTTGGATAAATCTTACTTCGGACCAATATCATAACATTTGATAGTTCTCATTTAGATGAAAGAAATCTTGCTTTGTTTAAGTGGTGTACTAATATTTTATTTTTAATAAAGAAAAGACTACCTCTATAAATCAACTTTAAACTATATCCTATAACACGTTATAAATTCACAATATTATTATATAGTGCAAATACACATTATTATATATATAGAGGGAGAGAGAGAGAGATCGAATTGATAAGAAATAGCTTATGTATGAAAAGGTAAATATCTCATATATAAATTATTATTATTATAAATATGACTAAAAATCTAAAACATATCGACTAATGATAAGTTACAACTTATAACGCAAAATTTGAATCAAATTGAAATTTCAATAAATAAAAGTTTGGTTTAACTAAAATTTAATTCATTTATCCAATTTGAGTCATACAGTGTATTTGATAGAAACTTAATTCAAGTGAACATCAATTTGACGGAAACTCGATTCAAAACAAAATCAGGTTCAACCAAAAAAAGAAACTCAATTTAAGCGAAATTCTGTTCAACTAAAACTCCATTTGACCGAAAAACTGTTTCAACCGAAATCCGATTCGACCGAAGCCTAGTTTGACTGAAGCTCAGTTCAAATGAAACCCGATTGGACCGAATCCCGATTTGACCGAAGCCCGGTTCATCCGAAACCCGGTTTGACCGAAGCCCGGTTAAACCGAAACCCGATTTGTCCGTAATCCGAAATTGCTCGATTAAATTACAACCGAAAACCCGATTGTATCCGAAAAAATAATGACCGATTGAACCCGACCCAACCCGATCCGACTCGGATTGTCATAACACCCGATATCAACTCGAGTCCGATTTGTCCCGAAACCGAATAACCCGACCCGAACCCGACCCGACTCGCCCGATTGCCACCTCTAAACATAGCAGTTGTTAAAATCCATCTTTTTTCTATTTACAAACAAAAAACTATTGTAATCTCATTTTACCCGTTTTTGGTAAGATTTCTACTTATCTCGAAAATTTGGTGGGATTTTTTCTACTGAATTATTTATAAAATGATTTTTTTAAATCTATATTTTTTCTATTTACAAATAAAAAATATTGCAATCTCATTTTACCCGTATATGGTAGGATTTCTAATGCTATCTCAAAAAATTTGGTGGGATTTTTACTGCTGAATTATTTATAATATCATTTTACCCGTATTTGGTAGGATTTCTGCTATCTCAAAATTTTGATGGCATTTTTATTGATAAATTATTTATACAGTAATTTGTTAAAATCCAATATTTATCCATTTACATATAAAAGAAGTTCATCATATATCTCTACTCACACTTGGTAGAGTTGATCTTATCGTGAAGAATGATATGCAAGTTCAATTTTATATGCATTGATTTGTATATTTTGTTATTAGTTATTTGTTTTACAACCTTTAATATTGAATTCTTTCACAATAATCGTATATTGAAATGACCTGTTGGTTCGATATTATTTAAACAACTATATATATACCCATCAATATGGAGCTGAATAGATACATCATTGATATATTTCAATTACTTATTGTAAAAGATGTTGGACATAAGTTTCAAATCATATTTCTTATTTAATTATATTTATTGACCTTATTTCTCAATATTGCCAATAATTATAATTTTAATGACCTTATTTCTCAATATTACCAATAATTATAATTTCTTTTATTTTACCTCGTGAACATGCAATCTTTACTTTTATATGTTTAACTTTTGTTGTGTGTAGATGAGAGAATATTGCCAACTTTAATTTAGCCGATGTGACAAAGTTGTATATAAATTCGATTTGTTTCCGACACTAATGCATAAAGAAGGTAATGCGCGCCTTATTTTACTTATTTGTTGTATCTATTATTACTTAATATACCATCTTAATATGAACTATATTTATTTTACAGGTTTCTTAAACCCAACAATACCTCCAAAACCAAAACTGTGCAACGGCGCTATGAATTCCCCAACATTGTGGATTAATGAAGTTATCGTGATCTATATAGCATACTTTTAATTATTGATCGAAGATGTGAATCGAGTGAGCAAGACCAGTTTAGTATATTTATCATTTTGATGTTTAGATTTAATATTATTTTTCTATATCGTTTTCATATTATCATAATATTATTATTATATATATAATGTAGATAAATTATGATAATATCTTTTAGAACAGCATAATATATTTTGCGAATCCCGTGCATCAC
This sequence comes from Persicaria maculosa, assembly GCA_963922045.1. Classification (NCBI taxonomy): domain Eukaryota; kingdom Viridiplantae; phylum Streptophyta; class Magnoliopsida; order Caryophyllales; family Polygonaceae; genus Persicaria; species Persicaria maculosa. The sequence goes on along the minus strand of OY998253.1, from coordinate 69,203,723 downwards.
GCACGGGTACTGTGCTAGTAATATACTAAAACAGAATCTTGAAGTCTCCTCTTGTAGAGTTCACATATATGTCATTTTCTGGTACAGTCTCACCTAAGTTTTTTTGACACGTCAATTAATTATGATCCAATATATTCAAGCTATGTTAGACAATGATCTCGTCTATTTTATCCACGTATCATCATGTGTGTCCATCCCATACCTTAATTAAATGGTTAAAAAATCTATCATTTTATCGTGAGTTATTTTATCAATATTGTACCTTGAATTATTTTATCTTTAGTCATTAAGATTGATTATTTTAGTTCTTTATATCTAATGATAAGATTTCATTATTAATTAATTATATATTGAACAATAAAATCTTATCATCAAAATATGTACATTCTCCACCTCATATATTAAATCGTTACAAACCCTAATTTTGTTTTATCACAATTAAAATTATTTTACGTTATGTTATTTTGCATGATCTTTTAATAATTAATATTTAATTCGATACTCTTACCAATATTTCTTTTTAAATCATTTACTTTATTTAAAGCATGTTATTTGACAATTTTAGTATTTCTTCACATAAACTATTTTAATTTTCCGATAAAATTTAATAAAAAAATCATTTTAATATAATTAATATAATTTATTAACAAAAACGCCCAAAAATCATTTTAATACCACACCTCAACGTGTTATTAACTAAAAAATAATTTTCATCCATTAATAATTCTCATAAATGAATGCTTAACTCATACATACTTTAAAAAAACCGTTTTGATTTTTATCCATATATTGATATTATATTATTTATCCATAGAAACATCAGCAGCCCTGCCTAGTTGACTGTATACTAAAACTATGTTCTATTGATATTTTCCCAATTCGGTAGTGTATGACTTGTGGATTGGACGAATTTGAAAATGAATATTTTTGGGGGCTATATATACATACACGCATTTGGAAATGTAAAAGCATCGATCATTCCAAAACTACCCCACACAATGGATTCCAAAAATGGATATGATTATACCACAAAAACCTATCACAGCCTATTCCCATCCATTGATCTCCCACCCGAAGCCCTCCCTCTCTCGGCCGCCAACTTCGCCCTCTCCTTCCTCAGCTCGGCCTCCATCACCTCGCTTGACACGACTCCTGTTTTCATAGACAGTGCCACTGGCCACTCTCTATCTTTATCCGAGTTCCTTTGTAGGGTTCACTCCCTTGCGCACTCTCTAAGTACTCGAAACCACTCGTCTTTCAAGCCCCTTGTAAAGGGTCAGGTTGCTCTCATACTTTCTCCCTGGTCCCTTAACACCCCCGTACTATACTTTGCCCTCTTATCTCTAGGGATTGTCATCTTCCCAGTCGACCCTCTATCCAATGAGTTGGCTCGACTTGTTACACAAGCGAAACCCGCCATTGTGTTCACAGTCTCCTCTCTCTTGGACAAGGTTGATTCCCTTCCCTACTCCTTTCCATGTGGCACCGTCTTCCTCGACTCGTTAGAGTTCGACTCCAAGTTAAAAGAAGTCAAAATGTCAATGAAAAACCCCAAAACGTTCCTACTAGAGTATTCAACCACCCCAGTGTCTCAGTTAGACTCTGCAGCCATGATCACCTCATCCTCCACCACTGGCCCTGCGAAGATTGCGGAGCTCACCCATCGTAACATGATCGCTTTCATATCCAGCCATGCAAATGTCGGGAAAGCAGACAACATAAAGCCGACGATTTCCCTATTAACGACAATACCAGGGCTCATACTAGGGTTTGTTGCGATGGTGACAAATGTAGCCATGGGGCGGACGATGGTGCTTCTAGAGAGGTGTAGGGAGTTGGGAGAGATTATGGAGTCGTTGGAGAGGTACAAGGTTGAAGTCCTTTATGCATATCCATCACTGGTTGGAGCCATGGCAGCAACAGAGAACACAGAGATAGTCGACAAATACGATGTCAGCTCCTTCAGATTTCTTATGTGTGGTGGAATGCAAGTCCATGACAGACATTTCAATTTGTTCAAGAACAAGTTTCCGCATGCAAATGTATTGCAGGTATTACTTACTTACTTACATACTATTATTATGCTTTTTTTATCTTAGTCCAGTTCGATCGACTCAGTCGTTCTACATCTGGATCGACTCAGTTCGATCGACCCATTTAAGGGGTTGACCCTCCCACTCACAAGCGACTCCATATTTCCAAAGGAATTCGAACTTCGAACCTCTTGGCATGGGATGTGGTCCCACAACCACTACACCAACTTGTGATTGGTCACATAGTATTGTTATCCTAATTCCTAGTTTCTTGAAAATCTTTGCTTCGATCATCTCGATCATGTACGTGTTGAGATGTGAACGGACAAACACCATTCACATCGAAAGTTTGAACAAACCAAGCCTAATATATAAGCTGATGGACTACTCTTTTTATAGCTAATCAGTTTTACGATGGAAGCTCACTGTGTGTTTATGTGATTAATCCATCAATTCTTTCTTTTTAAAGGACTACTCATCTCAAACTTTTTAAGATTTTAATTTTATATTTACACATCTATTCTTTCTCTTTTCTCTCGATCGTATCATCTAGTTTTATCAACTTTCGAATTAATAACCAATCTCAAATATATAGGCATACGGAATGACAGAGATAGCAGGTGCGGCTGTGCTTCAACTTGGCGCTGCAAATGATGATGATGGTCAGTGCTCCGGCGGCACTTGTGGCCTGTTACTCTCCCACTTGGTTGCCCGAATTGTGGATCCTTCCACCGGCGAGGCCTTGCCCCCTGGCTGTCGAGGCGATCTTTGGCTTCGGGGGCCCACCGTAATGAAGGGTTACGTAGAAGATGAAGAACTGACTGCAAAAAGGTTGGATTCGAAAGAGGGATGGTTGAAGACAGGAGATCTTTGTTACTTTGACTCCAATGGATTCCTCCATTTTGTTGAAAGGCTCAAGGATCTCATCACCATCAACTCACATCAGGTTAATTTTATACCATAAAATTGTGTACTCAATTAATTTAATTGGTAACTTTAATTTAAATCTTATCTAAATTTGTTGCAAAATGCAGGTTTCACCAACTGAATTAGAGAGGGTGTTGTTGCTACATCCTGAGATAGAAGATGCCGTCGTTGCACCGTAACAAACTAATTTCCTTTACCTATTGATTCGTTTTTGAAAAAAGAAATTAAATACAATATGATCAACTCTTGTACATAAAGGGATATGTATGTGTATAACTAAACTTAACAAGGCTGTTTGCTAATCTGAATGAAGCAGATATCCGGAAGATGGAGGTGAAGTTCCGGTGGCTCTCGTCATCAGAAAACATGGAAGCACAATCACTGAATCCCAAGTTATAGATTTTGTGGCTACTAAGGTAAAAGTTTACATCTTTTAACTTATATGTTTGAAATATATATATTGTTATGTAGCTGGTGTAGTATTAATCCATATTTGTGTTGTGGGATGTTGTAGGTGGAGGAGTACAAGAAGATAAAACATGTTCGTTTCATGAGTACCTTACCAAATTTTGGGAAAGAGAACTTTCTCCCAATTTCTCAGCAAGGAAAGATTAAGAGGAAACTCCTGCTGCAAGGTCAATACATTGCATCAAACTAGCTATTAAGTACACCTAGCAAAATATGAAAAATAAACATCAATAAATAAACAGGCCGGGGTTGCTTCCCAATCCCCTCTTGGTGCTTGTTAAATAGTGGCAATAAAGTAGGACTGCTAGCTTGTCTAGGCGTCTATATATTGTGTGAACCCAATGTCTAGTCTTGAGTCGATTGCGAGGGGTACGGTTCAACACCAACTTATGTATAATTAGACTAACTCCAATGGTGGTGTGCAATTGTGTAAATGTGTATATTTTACACAATTATGAGCTCCAATGGTTATTTTGTGGGTGCTCAAATATGTACATTTGAGCATGAAGTGTGTGTATTTGAGCACAAAATCCCCCCTATGTGCAAAAACTTTCCCACTTTTTGAGAAAGTGGATAAAAGCTTTATCCAATGAGAAGAGAGAATGCATGGTTTCATAAATGACTTTTTATCATTTTTCTTTTTTTATAACTAAATTTGATTTAATATAAATTAAATTAATCTAATAAATTTTATTTAAAAAGTCACATCTAATGACTAAGAAATTCATTTAAATATTTAATTTTAAATCTAACAAAAAAAATTAAGTTAGATTAGTGATATACATTTTTTAAGAAATAACCATCCAATTTTGTGAACAATATTGAAATTTTGATTTTTCAAATTGTAGTGAAAATTATATATTTTTATATCAAAATGTGCGTAATAAAAATTTATACTACAAAATACATATTTAATTTTTAATAGATATTAATCACAATTAAAATTTGAAGATAAATATAAATTACTTGGTTATTAAAAGAGATGTGTGCAAAAAATACACACTTTAACCAATGGAGTAAAATGCTAAAAAGTGGTGTGCAAAAATACACATCTTGTGCAAATGTGCACATTTGCACACCAACCATTGTGGATAGTCTTATGCTCAATAAGGATGCTTGATCCATTCAACGTACCTCTATTGTGCGGCAAAACTAACACTCATGACTAACTCAATGCCTAGTTTTACAAAACATAGGCTCTAACTGGGAAAAGAAATACTATTGACCATATGAGGTCTTGACCGAGATAGGGACATTTCTGTAATTTGGCAGAAACAAAATAGGGGCAAAATGGGGAACACAATGTATTTGGGTTGGGTTATAAATAGGCCCAATTGCTGTAACCGAATTCAGTTGTAGAATTCACGGTTGAATGAAATCAGCTCTTTGAGCTCTTCCTCTTACCTTGTTCTTGAGCTTCCATGAAGGTCTAGGCTAGATCTCCTTCTGATCTGGTTTCTTTACAAATACTCATTCCATAACGCTGCAAATCCAAAAACTAACACTCACCTAGAATCATAGCAATCGGATACGCACTAGAAAAGGTTGTCTTCTGGGAAGAACTCACGAGGACACTCCAAGCTTCAGCTCTCCCATGTATCATAATTGGGGATTTGAACGAAATCACAAACTGTTCAGAAAAAAATGGTGGTGCAGATTTCGAAATATCAATGTTTTCAGAGATTATCTCAATTCAAGGATCTCTATCGTTGAAATCCCATCATATGGGAACTCTTTCACTTTGCCAAAAAAGGTAAGTGGAAGTGGAAATATCATGAAAAAATTGGACAGAGTTCTAGTACGGCATACTATCTTTTAATGCTTCCCATCACTCAATACCAAAGATGGAACTTTTACCTCCTCTATCCATTGTCCGATCTCAATTGAACTAGATACAAACTTCCAACATGTAAAGCACCCCCATTTAAATTTCAAAATATTTGTGTTGGATTTGTCAGAGGAAGAAGATGAAGAATAATAGAATGTTTGTAGAGAAAGATTAGTGTTTTTTCTTCTTCTTAATTTAAAATGAAACAAATACATATCCTAGGCTATTAATATCTAATATCAAACCTATGAAAATGGTAACCTCAAACTAATTTGCTCAATTGAATTCTTACACAATAATAATATATTTGCCTTAATTAATTATTTCTTCCTAAAATAACGTTTGAATCATATTTCAACACCTCATCTTGATTCAAACTCTTGCATTCCAATCTTCTCTAAAAAGAATTGATGCTTTGCTGAACTCGGTGCTTTGGTGAACAAATTTGCATCTTGATCATTTATTCCACAGAACTTTAGAACAACTTGCTCCTTATACACCAACTCTCTGATGAAATGATGTTGCACATCAATGTGCTTGGTTCTGACATGAAATGTTGGATTCTTGGTCATTGAAATTGTTGACTTGTTGTCACATCATAACTCAGTAGGTTCATCTTGTGCACAACTCAAATCTTTCACCAACTTCTTCAGCCATAATGCTTGTCTTGCAGCTAATCCTGCCACCAATCGCGCCTTATACTTCTGAATGCTTCCATCATTGTTGTACTTTGTTCTGAATACTCACTTCAAGCCAATCACATTCTTTCCTTGAGGAAGATCCATCAACTTCCAAGTCTCATTCTTTTGAACAGACCTTATCTCTTCCTCCATTGCAGTTTTCCACTCGCCCTTATCATTTGCCTCATCGAAGCATGTTGGGTATGTAGCAATCAAAGCAAAGCCACAATTCTCATAAATATCTGATAGAGATCTAAACCTTCTTGGTGGCGATTCACTCGAAGAGATTGAAGGAGAGGAGCTTTGGCTTGATGAATTGTGATGACTTGATGGTGTTGAGGGAGAACTCTGAACTTGCTCAATGTTGTCTATCACAGCTGGCTCCCCCCACTGAATCATCAAGAGTAATGATTCTCTGATTGCTTGTGCTAATTCCTCTTTCCTACTAGTTCCATCATGCATCTTCATTAAACACCACATTTCTGCTGATAGTAATCTTTCCACTGAGAGTATTATATAGCCTATATGCTTGGGATTGAATCGCATAGCCAATAAACACACACTTTTCAGACTTATCAAGCTTAGTTCTTAAATTAACCAAAGCATAAGCTATACAACCAAACACTCTCAAGTGACTTACCGATGGCTTCTTTCCTCTCCAAGCTTCTAGTGGAGTCAAATCCATGACAACTTTTGTTGGAGAAATGTTGAGGATGTATACAACTGTAGCCACTGCTTAACACCAAAACTGATTCGGCATCCCTTTTGCCTTAAGCATGCTTCTTGCCATCTCCACAACTATTCTATTATTTCTTTCTGAGTCTCCATTTTGCTCTGGAGTATATATACGGTGATGTTAACTCCCTTCTTATTCCCTGTTCTTCACAAAATATAGAGAATTCATGTGAAAGAAACTCATCTTCTCGATCTGTTCTCAACACTTTCATGATGTTGTCGGATTGCTTCTCTACAATAGCTTTGAATTTATTAAAATTCTCAAAGGCTTCAGATTTAGCCTTTAAGAATTGAAATACACCCAACTCATTCTACTGTAATCATCTGTAATGAGTAAAAAGTACTTACTCCCTCCAAGTGATTGAGTCTGCACTGGACCACATAAGTTTGCATCCAAAAGCTCAAGACATTCACTTGCTCTCCAAGCTCTTACACTTGGAAATGGACCCTTGGATTGCTTTCCATATAGGCATCCTTCACACAACTCAAGCTCGCCAATTTTTGGCAAATTAACCTTGCACCATCTCTTTTGTGTCAGCAACTTCAGACTATGCGCATTCAGGTGACCATAAAGCAGATGCCACAATTTGCATCATCATCTCCTCTAACCGTCAAAACCCTACTCATCTTAGAAGATAAGTTTAAAGGAAACATTATATTTCCTGTCATAGGAACTACCACTATAGTACGTAGCCAGACCTTTTTTCCTTAATGACACGTGAATCATCTTCAAATAAAAGTGAATAGCCAGTACCTTGTAAATGTCCAACACTTAACAAATTGTGAGCCAAACCAGGCACAAATTGCACATCGGGAAGCAATTTAACATCACATCGCACAATTTTTATAGCAATTGTACGTACATCTCCCTTCGGATTGAAGCATCTTCTCAGTGCCAAGGCGAACTTTGCCCCTTTGCGGCTCATCAAGTTCTTTGAATAGGGATCTAGAGCTGGCCATGTGATTGGAGCAAACACTATCGATCGAGATACCACATCCCGTTCGTGTCATCACCAATAGAAGAGAGAGCCATAAATAGCCTGCTTTCCTGTTCAACATTCTCGGAATAATTTGCTGACTTTTGCTCACTTTCTGGCTTGCTCCAGCATTGCGCCTCCTTATGGCCATACTTCTTGCAGTAGTAGCATTGGATGTTGCTTCGGTATTTTCGAGAATCACCATTCTACCCTCTACTTGAATCACCATATTGGCCTCGACTCGATTCTTCATATTGACCTCTCGTTGTGCTGTCAAATTGGCCTCTGCCTCGACAACCACCACGACCTCGGCCTCGAAAGCCACCTCTACCTCTTTCTCTATTTCCTGAATTGTTGAAAGACTCTTCCTTAGCCTGAAAAGTCTTTTCTTCTTTCTGCTCACTTCCGCTACACACATTATATATACCTAATAATATTTTATTGTATTATATATTTATGCAATGTTTAATCACTCAGTAATTTAAATAACACACTCCTAAATCGACGCAAACATATCAACCATCGTAACTAACAGCCACCGTCCACATACGCGTACCGGCAATCCATTCCTAACTAATTTAAAAATCTTTTTCCGTCGCCATTGAATCGAACTAAGTTAATTAAGATACTTTATTACATAAATTAATAATGGAAATTAAATATCGGCCATACATGCCAAAACATAGATTGACCTACAACTTGCATTGTTATAATATAAATACTCTTAATTCATGCAAAAGAAACCACATTTATATATTGACAACTTGCTATCGAAACATGTGTGATATGCATGACTAAAAGTTCCTGACTTGATGAATATATAAATTAAACTTTAAAAAAACATAATAAAAATATACAGAAGATTTTTCAAATCCCTTCTAGATTCAAATCCCTTTCCCACTTCAAAGTGGACATTTTTTCACACGTAATAAAAAATGCATTAAAATACTACTCCCTTTCTTCCTTGTATACCTAGTTACCGGATTTCTTTTCCTTTTCCTGAAGCATGATAACGATTCGGGCTTTTTTTCTAGGGCGTTCGAATGGACGAGAACACGGAGTTTTGGATCAGCAATAAACCTATCATCGGCAGAGAAGCTATAGTCCAGACGAGCGATCCTATCCGCCACAGCATTCGAATCCCTGAAAATATGACGAATAGCAACGTTAGACAGTTACCGACCTTTAATTCTATTGATCGATATCTTCTTCTAATTAATTTGTTTTTTTTTAAAAGGCAGGTATTTAATGGAACAAAAATCTAAATGAACAATTATTATGAGAAACAAAAATTTTAAAAATACTATATTTTTTATTAACTAATAATTCGAGCTTAGACATACCTGAAACTCTAGAGGCCGACAAGTCGGTAGACGGGTGAACCGTGGAACATACAATAAAACCGAAAATATATGAAAAGAAAAAAAGGCACCATCACCACGTCACATGCGCTCTGAAATGAATGAAGCTAAGCAAAACTAACACTGTAAAGTTGAGAACGCCGACGAAGAATGAAGTCAAGCACGTGTGGTTTGTTTGGATTCCAAATGCATTATGTTTATAATGCAAAATGATAAGGCGGTGTTTGGTTAACACAATTTTTGGATTCCACGATGTATTAATTATAATGCAATTATTGTATCTTGATTTATTTAATTATTTGGTTAAATTATGGTTTTACCTCGGTTTTTATGAGATTTTTATTTTTACAACCAAACACTCACATAAAATGAGGTAAAATAATTGCATTATATAATTAAAATAAAATGGAATCCAAACACACCCAAAGACTCCTGTCATCCGTTTTATTTTTACAACCAAACGCTCACCATGAAAGTGAATGAATTTTATGAGCCCTCCCACCATGAATCAGGTTGAAGAGAAATGGTGTTACGTACTCTGTCATCCGTTTCAAGAAAAGTGCTGAAATCGCCGGAAATGGCAGAAGAGTGCTGAACTATCCCACTTTCCTCCTTTGCTCTCAAATCTTTGTAGTCATTTGGTCGATCGTCATCGATCATGCCGTTGTTTCTGTCCATCAAGGAGCTTCAAGTCCTCCGGCACGACGGCGTCGTGGATGTGGAGAAGGCAAAGCGCGAGACCGTCAAATCGTGAGACTGTCGCGGTTCCGAGACCTCTGCGCACAACTCGAGACCGTCAAAGTGCAGACGGACGCCGTTTCCCTCACCGCCGAGCAGTCCTGCTCCCAAATCAAGCACAAGTACCTCTCTCTCTCTCTCTCTCCTCCGACCACTCTAGCCTCGAATCTGTCATCCGTTTCGAGCAAAGTGCTGAAATCGGCGGAATCGGCGAAGCTTTAAGATCTGAAATTACATATCTGAATCGGCGGAATCGTGGAGGAGCGGAGGCGGCGGAATCGGTGGAGAAGCTTCGTCGGTGGGCGGCATCAGATCTGAACACCACCACGTTCGCATCGCCATGCTTTGTACCGATGAAGTGGAGACGGAGGTCAGATGAAGCGCCGATGAAGAAAGCGAGGAAGAGATCTGAAGAACGGCGATTTGTGTGAAGATACAGGAAGTCAGGAGAGATCTTTCAGGAGGGCAATTTTGTCCAAAAATTTAGAGATGGACAAAAATCTAATTTAATGAACTTGATGAACACTCCCCCAATAAAGACCAAAAAATGACCCGTTGGGTAAATTTTCTCTGTTTATTAAGTATGTGAAGACCCCTTAATTTAATTTTGCCTATTGCTCCCAACATGTTAATTTGGATCAGGTCTAGTGGCTAAACAACACGAAGTTCTTAAAAAGTTAATATTAAAATATAATACGTCCGTTCAGAAATAGATTTCATTTAACATTTTGGCACATTTTTTAATGAGTTAAAAAATATATAAAATATCAATTTTTTAGTAATTTTTTGTTATAATATAAATACTTATTGATAATAAGTGTCATATTATTAAAAAAAATTATTTAAAAAATTAATATTTTATATAGTTTTTAGGTCATTAAAAAACGTGCTAAAAAGTCAAACAACATCTATTTCTGAACGGATCTATTTCTGAACGGAGGTAGTAATAATTAACCATATGGATCCAACCTTAATATTTATGGTCCAATATATCCATGCCAGATTTTCCAATCGGGATAAAATATGAGTCGGTCACCTATTTCAAAGGTCTCGGGATTAATTAATTTTCAATAGAAACATGTTGGCAGCCCCTCCGCGTTTATTGACTATATCTACCAGTAATTGGATCGACATGTACATGTATATGTGTTTTGACACATTCAACGATCGATGTACGTACATTGATAAAGCCTTTGGTTCTTTAAGGTTATAAATACACATTTGAAGAATAGTTCTATATCGATCGAATCAACAAAAAGATCGACAAAATGGATTCCAAAAATGGATATGATCCTACCACAAAGACCTATCACAGCCTATACCCATCCCTTGATCTCCCACCCGAAACCCTCCCTCTCTCGGCTGCCAACTTCGCCCTCTCCCTCCTCCGTTCCGACAATGCCACCACCACTACCGACCTCGAGACCACCACCGCCTTCATTGATGGTCCCACCGGCCACTCCCTCTCCTTCTCCGAGTTCCTTTGTAGAGCCCACTCCCTTGCGCACGCTCTAACTATTCGAAACCCCCAAACTTTAATGTCAGTTGAGAAGGGTCAGGTTGCCCTGATCCTCTCTCCCCCCTCCATCCACGTCCCTGTCCTCTACTTTGCCCTCTTATCCCTAGGGATCATTGTCTTCCCAACTGACCCTCTAGCCGAGAACTCGGACTTGGTCACACTTGTTACACAAGCGAAACCTGCAATACTATTCACTGTCTCCTCTCTTTCCGACAAGGTTGAATCCCTCAATTACTCCTTTTCCCATGGCACCATTCTCCTCGACTCCACAGAGTTCAACTCTATGTTGATGTCAACAAAAAACCCCAAATCATTCCTCTTGGAGTACTCAACCCCAGTGTCTCAGTCAGACACTGCAGCCATGATCTTATCATCCTCCACCACTGGAGCTGCAAAGATCGTGGAGTTAACTCACCGCAACCTCATCGCTTCAATGGCCGCCCATGGAGCCGTCACGAGAGGCAAACCGAGCAACCCTAAAAAGCCGATGGTTTACCTGATGACAACAAAGCCAGAGCTGGCGCTAGGGTTTTCTGCCATCTTGAGGAATGTAGCCATGAGGCGGTCAACGGTGCTCCTAGAGAGGTGTAAAGAGCTAGAAGCGATAATGGAGTCGTTGGAGAGGTACAAAGTCGAAGTCCTCTATGCGTATCCGGCGCTGGTGGGAGCCATGGCGGCAAAAGAGAACGCAGAGATGGTCGATAAGTACGATTTGAGCTCCCTCGGATTGCTTATTTGTGGTGGAATGCAACTCCATGAGAGACACTTCAGTTTGTTCAAGGGCAAGTTTCCCCGTATAAACATACAGCAGGTATTAATTCTGATCCATATATCATATACTACATGACCTAGTTTCTTGATCGATCTATCTTTCCTTCATTTAATTCATTGTGGATCTCTTAATTTTGATGGGATTCATGATGTGATTAGAAGTCCAACACATAAGTATATATAAGAGGAGTAACTCACCGACTTAGGTAGGTTGTTCAAACCGTGTGGCATTTTTTTTTATCTTTATCGTCTCAACAATTTGAAAAATATAAAACGAATTAGAGATAAGTAACAAGAAATTAATATGGGTACAAATATGTAGCAACATATATATTGTAATTCGAATTCTGTTAGATATGCATTCAAATTCTCCTCATTGGGCTTAATTGATTGATCTTGATTGGGCTCGACTTCTGTTGGGCAAAAGAAATATCTAGAAGAAAGTGTTCTACTAGGTTCTCAATGCTTCTCCAAAGCTTCTTGAAACTTCTCAAAGCCTTATTCTTCCACCTTTCTCTAGATTCTTCCCAAACCTTATTCATCTCTTCTTACCAAGTATCAGACCTATAAATAGAGACTTATAATTAGTCTCTTTTGGTGGATCTATCCCATGGATTCACTCCCACAATTGGGATCACATCCCACACCTTCATGCCTCACCCACATTTGTTCATCTAAGCCTCCACTCAAAGTCGTCGTCATCATCATTCGAAAGTCGTCATCATCATCATTCGAAACTCTATTCCACTTTGTTGTAAAGAGAAAGTCTTTTCCATTACCCCTTGTAATCCATACAAGGTTAATCTTTCTTATTTGATAGTGGATTCGTTGGCTCTTGCCGCCCGTAGGTTTTTCTTCCGGTACTCAGGTTTTCCACGTAAAAAATTTTGTGTTCTATCTTGCCTTATTTTCTCTCTATTCACGATTCCGTTCTCCGTTGTGCTCTCGTTATTCTTACCCCTAATCCCTAACAAATTCTTATATAAAATTAATTTTCCTGCACCTTGCCCCCTAATTACTGAAACTTCCCACCGCGGATTGGATTATATAGGGATATGGATTGACCGAGATAGCGAGTGTAGCTATGCTCCAGCTCGGGGCTACAAATGAGAGCTGGTCCGGCATCACGGGTCGGTTGCTCCCCCACTTGGTTGCCCGGATTGTGGATCCTACCACCGCCGATGCCTTGCCTCCTGGCTGCCATGGCGAGCTTTGGCTCCGAGGGCCCACTGTCATGAAAGGTTATGTAGAAGATGAAGAGCTGACTGCAAAAAGGTTGGATTCGAAAGAGGGATGGTTGAAGACAGGAGATTTTTGTTACTTTGACTCCCATGGCATCCTCCATTTTGTTGATAGGCTCAAGGAGCTCATCTCCTTCAACTCACATCAGGTAATTACATTTAGTTAGGGCTTGTTCGTTATAAATGAAAAGAAAATTAATCAAATTTTATTTGGAAGAAATTCAATGATTATCTTTTGTATAATTGAAGTTAAGTATAACAATCATTAGATAAAAAATATACTCAATCTGTCGGAATAGTGGGCCTCCCACTGGGGGCCCGCACGACGGGCTATTAGCTCGGCTTTTTGATGCATACAAGTATTTTTGTTGGAACGTTGATACATAACTAATGGAATGTTTAAAGTATACCCATTACCCGATAAAACGTAGGGGTAAAAACTACGTAAAATATCTATTTTTTTGTTAATTTTTTTTAACAATATTAATAAGTACGAACTTCTTAAAAAGTTTTTATAAAAAGATGGATATTTTATATAGTTTTTATTATCTTAAAGAAGCGTGCATTAATAGTAAACGACATGTTTTTCCTAACAGATAAAGTATATATTATATACTTTATCTGTTAGGAAAAACATGTCGTTTACTATTAATGCACGCTAGGGATTGTAATGTTTACAACTTTTTTATTAATAAATCATAGTCTAAATGAATTAGATTTACTATCTTAATCATTATATCTTTTCCTACTCAATAAAAAGTGATTTAATATATTTATACTCCTTAATTTGGTGATTTATAAATAATCAACAATATGAATTCTAGCTTATATATTCAATATAGCATTAATTAATCAACCAAATTTCTAAATTTAAATCTTTTTCTAATGCAATTTGCAGGTCTCACCAAGTGAGTTAGAGAGGGTGTTGTTGCTTCACTCTGAGATAGAAGATGCCGTCGTTGCACCGTAATAAATTAAACTAGTTTCTTTTACGTACTTTTAGGATTAAATCAGATTTTTGTTAAACTTCAATAAATAAAAACGACCTTATTGATCAATGCTGTTCTGAATAAATATGCAGATATGCAGATGATGAAGGTAGAGAGATTCCAATGGCCCTCGTCCTCAAAAAACATGGTAGCACAATTAATGAATCCCAGATAATAGATTTTGTGGCTAACAAGGTAGAATATAATTAATTTCTTGTCTGTGGAAAATATCATTTTTATATCGTGTTCTTGAACTTTTATGGGAAATTTCAGAAAACCTCCCTTTATTTATAAATATTTCACAAAACGGCAGTAATACACTTGAGTCTTGACTAATTTTTCACCAAGTGCACAATGCCACCGGCTTCTAGAATGGGTAGGCATTTTTATCTAAAAACAGCACGTCGACACTAGTTTCTCGAGTCTGCAATTTCCCAATTTAGCGTCTTAATATATAAATCATTATTTGATAATTTTGCGATAAATTTTAATTATATATAAATAAATTTAATTATATTTAATTATAAATCAACCGGGTCAAAATTACCGGATCAATCGGGTCACCGGGTCGAAACCCAGATTACCCGGAAAATTTTCGGGTTCGGCTCGAAAAAAATTTCCGGGTCTTAACCCAAAAAAATCGGGCGGTCGGGTCGGGTTATGTTTTAACAGGTATATGTACATCCATTGATTAATCATTTAATCTTGTATTACATGTGGGATTTTATTTTGTAGGTGGAAGAGTACAAGAAGATAAAACACGTTCGTTTCATCACTTCCATACCAAATTTTGGGAAGGAGAACTCTCTCCCAATTTCTCACCAAGGAAAGATTCAGAGGAAACTCATGCTGCAATGTCAATACATCAAACTAACTACTACTCCTGCAATCTAGCAATTCATTACAAACATTTATTAAATAAATACACTATATTGCATACAGTGAATGCAATTTTGCTTCTGTAATAAGTACTGAGCGAAAAATTTAAGGGTATTTTCCCCCTTCAAATATACAAGTAAACGATATCACCAAAGCATACGCCATTCAAGTATCAGCAACCCTGTGTATTTTTGTAGTCATTGCCAAGGGCATTGACACTAAGGCCTAAGGGTGATCTAATATGTTGCTGTAATTCAATCTGTTACTAACATCTGTTACTTCTAACCGGTGAATCCAAAGGCTAATCAACCAAAACAGTATGTTATCAACTAAAATATACAGTATTGTACTAACAAACATAGCTCAACATCAATTCTTTGTTTACCAAAAGTTTTTTTTGTCCCCTTGGGATCAAGGCTACCGTCAAGTCCGTAGAGTGACTGATAAACACTTTGCAGAAAGCATGAATTTACTAAACATTTGTTGCCATTGTTGTGCTCCAGTCGGAAAAAAAAAAAAAAAAAAAAGCTTTCCTGTGTCTTGAATATTTTTTCCTGACATTGAATAGGTTCTTGCTTGGACACAGAAAGCACTTGTTCTATCTGTGGTTTTTTTAACCAAACCAAACAAGCAATCAAATTAACTATGACAATCTATAATGTGATAAGTATTCAGCAGTACTATAATAAAAAGGTGCAAAACAAAGGTAATAGAAATATGTAGCATTGTAGAATAATAAAAAGGTGCAAATCCCTAGCTTGTAACACAATTCCAGAAACTCTGCAGACAAGCATTACTAGAGTAAACATCCATTCAGAAAGATCCAGCATAAGTAGAGGGCACATAGGTTCAGAAAAGGCTAAAATGAGTACTTGTGGACACAGCATACGAAAGATCTAACATATATATAATGAGTTTTAAGGCTCGTGCGACCCTTATAATACCTTGTATTTTGTACTCAGTAATTATGCGTTTTAGAATTCTGCACTGAAACCGGTCGAAGCGTGTTAGCATATGGCAGGAATCTGAGAGCATCAACTGCGAAGTCCCCCTTGAAGCCGAAATGATGCTCCCCCACAAGCTCCAACCTACCTTGGTTCTTCCCCTCCAGGACATACACGTACACTCGTGAAAACATATCAGCACCAGAATGAGCAGATTGTGATGCCTCAACTCCTGTGGAAGATCCCTTCTTGTGTTTGGCAGGGGCTGTTGCAATCAACAAGCCTTTCCCCCCTCCAGCGACCCCCACGCTCATTATATGGCACCCATTAGGACACAATTCCCTCTCTGAAGCATCCATTACCAACCTCCAAGACTCTTCTTCGCAACCATAGTCATCCAAAACCCAAGCTGTGATCTTGCTATGCCCGGGCCACCACCTCAGTAGACAAATACTGCTCTCATTCCATTTGAATATCAACAGCTTCTTCTCACTTGGACCATACAGTTTGGCAATGTCCACATCCCAAGCGCCATTGGGCAACTTTATTTCCCTTAAGAGCTTCTTCTCTCGAATGTTTACAGCGGCTATATAAGGCTCCATGTAATCTGGGTAAAATAACATTCCACGCGGGCCATTATCGCACATATAATGCACTATGAGTCCTTTAGTAGATTTTGAGAAAATCCCCACGGGCATATCAAAGCGTACCAGCCGCCCTACTATGGCCACTTCGCAGAGCTCCTTTTCCCATCTTCCAAGAGAGTATATAAGAAGTTCTTGCTTATGAATTCTCACCATTTTCCCATCCTGCATTCGCCACGACATTCTAAAAGACACTGGTAGTGCAATGGTGTAATCATTTGGGAATTCAACATTGTCGAGTACACCATGTCCCCACGGATAACACTCAATCAGAGGACTAAAGTCTTCGTCCACTATGCCTTTGATACCCCCTGGAATGGGAAGTGGAGCCCATTGCCTGATAGCAGGATTGCACACCTTGAATACACAACCACCGGTAGGAGAGGGATCGTAGAGAAGGAGAATGCCATTGCTGGAGGAAAGTATGTGCCTAGATTTGGGGAGGAAGTCCAGAGAATCTAATGGCATCCCAAAGGCAGGCCCGGTCTCCCATGGGAGAACGTGGAATTCAAACTTGTTCGAAATCCTGTCATTTTTACTCTTCACATTCTTGTGCTGTAGAAAGAAGCCATTGTCTTGACCACATGAGCGAATACATTGCTTCTTGATGAAACGAGGCTCTAAATGGATATTACACAACCCTTTATAGAGGGAGGTTGAGAATTTGATAGCAGACTTCGCAGGCATCAATGACAATATCTCGTGCAATATGTCGTATGCTATAACACGACTACTATTTTTGATATCAACCTGAAATTCAATCGTGTTATACAAAAAAAAATCAGTCAAAAGATACAGAATATAAGCTAGGGTGCGTTTAAATAAGCAATCAAAAGGTAGAATCATTT
The DNA here is from genome assembly GCA_963922045.1 of Persicaria maculosa. Lineage (NCBI taxonomy): Eukaryota > Viridiplantae > Streptophyta > Magnoliopsida > Caryophyllales > Polygonaceae > Persicaria > Persicaria maculosa. The sequence continues at coordinate 69,186,141 of OY998253.1, read as the reverse complement.
AACTATTCGCAAAGAAACAAGCATTTGTTTGATTAAAATTCCAAGTTATAATGATAGTTGTAATGCATCTACCAAACAGAGGTTTAAAGAAGGAAACAAGATCAAAAGAACATAAGAAATAGAAGGAAAGCAAACAAATTCAATTAAGCATAACCTTTACACAAGGAAAAATCATTGCTGATCATTCTTATTTGTCCCTTTCTTATGGCCCCAATTTTCAGGCCATAAATCAGATGTGGTATGTAATGGGCTGGAAACTAATAGATATTCAAAGATAAAAAAAAAAAAAAAAAAAAAAAAAAAAAAAAAAAACGAATGTCCTTAAGTCAGACAAAGCTAACAAGTATTTGAAGATGTTTGAGGAAATATAAGGATGCCGTGGAATTCCTCAATCATTCAATTCATGAGAAAGCATGGGTCTCATGGTTGAGATATCATGAAGGACGTAAACTAGCACCGTTAGTTTATTAAGGGCTATGAACAAACCACAGACTAGAAAGTAGCAACTTACAGTGTCACAATCTTTATCAGGAACATCAACCAACAAATGAACAGATGAATGAGGAGCATGTTCGTCTTCAAGAGTGGACAAGCAATCAACATCAGAATGCAAAGTTTGCATAGTGAATAATGGGTTGTTGTGTGTTTGTATGATTTCAATTCATTGGAAGCTAGGTGCAGCTTGACTATTAGACTTAATAGGAAAGAAGGGCACAGTCAGATTGAAAGTAATACTGATAGATGTAATCATCTGGGAAATAATACAAATGGGTACTTTATCAAATGTAGCAACAAAAGAATATGATTATTAAGTCAAAAGGCAGTGTAGAACAATGAGATTGCTTTAAAAATAGGGAAAGTTGAACTCACATCCTCTAAATCTGTATCAAGAACGGGCGGAGGAGGAGCGTCATCGTCTTGAGGAGAAGACAAACCCCCCACAACAGAGTCAGAAGTTTGCATTATGACAGTGAATGATGTGTAGATCTGTGTATGTTACCTGTAAGTTGAAGGCGAGAGAGACAAGTATAAGTAAACAATAATGATCGTCTTTTCTGTGAATTTGAGGGTTAATAATAATCTCAAACAATAATTAAACATTGTTCTCGTGTCAAATTTTCTACTGCCTTGAAAATTGAAACGTAACCCAAATTTCCTACAGAGTAAAAATTGAGTGATTGACAACAAGTAAAACACGTTCCTAATCAGTTACGGAGTATTAGAAGATTTAATCCAAGAAAATCCTGGCCTCCTTCTATTTCTGGAAAGTACATAGCTTATCGCCGTATGGTAAGCAATGAATGTTCACGACAATTATACAAACTTGGGGCTATCGGTTGGAGGGAGAGGTTGAGTTACTTCTGGTCACTATTAAATCAGCAAAAATATTCTTCTCACAACATCAAGAAATCCGAAAGATGGAAACTATGGCTCGGGTTAAGGGTTTTAACTCCTCCCCTTTTCCCTCGATCGGTTATTAAATGAAAATCTCGTTTTGGAACTGTAGAGGGATAGGAAAAAAATCATTTTGGACAAGCATTCAAGCTCGATGTATCAACGAATCTGTTCAAATTCTCGCGCTAGCAGAAACCAAAACAGATAAAAACCCGGTGGATGAAACTTGGAAAAGCGCTGGGTTCGATTGTGCCGTCTGGTCGCCGGCGTGTGGTAAGGCGGGTGGCTTGGGGGTTCTTTGGAAATCCTTCCAAATGACATCAGAACAAATTTCGGTTAGTATCCATCTTCCGCGAATTATCGCATTAGACTATACGAACCTCACGGATGAATTCTCGTGTAGACTTTGGTTTGTATATGCGCCTCCGGACCCAAGGCACAAGGAACTATTTTGGTCACATTTCATAGAACTAATTCTTGCTTGCTCTTTGCCGAGTATTGTAATGGGAGACCTTAATGAAATTAACTGTTTTGATGATAAAATTGGCGGTGCCCGTACACTACCATCGCGGTTTACCATACTAGACAATTTTAAGAACCAGTGCTCCTTAGTTGACATTCCAGCATTTGGGAACCAATTTACTTGGAGAAAAAGCCCTTCTGAACCAGATAATATCAAGGAGAAGTTGGATCGTGTGCTTGTTCACTATCAAATCATTCAGAAATTTCCCGCTTTAAGTACTTTTAATGGGGCCTTCTCCTCTTCAGACCACTGCCCTATTACCATTGAGTTGTCAACAACTTGTTCCTTTAAAGCACCTCCGTTTAAGTTTGAAAACGCTTGGATACATAGAAAGGAGTTTGGAAATGTGGTCAGACATGCTTGGAGAGCATCATGTTCTGGGTCGGCAATGTTTCGGCTAACTTATAAGACCAAGGTTCTTAAAAAAAGAGCTAAAATATGGAATAAGACCAATTTTGGAAATATCTTTAGGCAACTCGATAAAGTGGAAAACCAATTATTAGCCATACAAACAAGACAAAATTTCATTATAGCCCCTTCTGGTAGAGAGGCCCAAAAAGAGAAGAACCTTCTCCGTAAAAAGGAAGCTCTTTTGTTATTCCATAAGAGCTTCTGGAACCAAAGATCCAAAACAAAGCATGTCAAGCTTTCAGACAATAATTCTTCCTACTTTCATAGGGTAGCTTCGGGTCGTCGGAATAGAAAAATCATTCGAGGAATTACAACTGCAGAAGGAACTCAGATTATAGGAGAAGATAATATTAGGACTGAGATCCGTTTGGATTTCGAGAGACGTTTTAGATCAGAAATAAATCATGCTAATGATCAATCAAATTCCCTGCAATTTATCACCCCTTCCATTACCGAGGAAGAAAACCAAGCTTTGATTACAATACCATCAAATGGTGAAATCAAAGCGGCTGTTTTTAGCCTTGGATCTAACAAGTCTCCTGGACCAGATGGAATGACGGCTGAATTTTACAAAAGTTACTGGGACATTGTTGGTAGAGAGGTCACTTGTGCAGTCAAGGGATTCTTCTACTCTGGAAAACTTCTTAAACAAATCAACCACACTTTTATCACATTGCCGCCTAAAATAGATAACCCTTCTACAACAGCTCACTACAGGCCTATCAGTCTCTGCAATACCATTTATAAAATTATTTCAAAAATTCTTACCGAGAGACTCAAGAAAATTATTGGTAAACTCATTCATCCATTACAAGGCGCATTTGTCGCGGATAGAGCTATTCAGGATAATGTGCTAATAGCACATGAAATATTCCACTCTTTCAAAACAAGGAAAGGGGTTGAAGGGTGGATTGCCACTAAGCTGGACATGGAAAAAGCTTACGATAGGTTAGAATGGTCCTTCATTAAACAAGTTCTCTCCAAATTTGGCTTCCACGACAAATTCATTCAACTTGTTATGGAATGCATATCGACAGTCACATTTTCAGTGTTGGTAAACAACGGTCCTACAGACCTGTTTAAGCCCACTAGAGGCATTCGCCAAGGTGACCCTCTTTCCCCCTTCCTTTTTATCTTAGGGGCGGAGGTGTTAGCCAGAAACTTAGCTAATGCTTCGGCAGCTAGAAAACTGATTGGATTCAGCTTTGGTAAGGAAGGGCCTTGTATTCCCTTTCTTACATTTGCAGACGATATTATAATATTCTCCAAAGGAAGCATTGCGGCATGCCAAGAAGTTAAAAATGTCATTTCTAACTATTGTAAAATATCTGGCCAAAAGGTGAATTTCCACAAATCTGTCTTCCAGGCAACAAAAGGTATTCCCAACTCCAGGAAAGCAGAAATTGAGAGGTGCCTAGGAATATCCAATGAACGAAACCTTGAAATGTATCTTGGCTGTCCTATTATTAACGGTAGGGTTAGCAAGGACACGTTTCAAGATATAATATGTAAATCAAAAAATCAACTCTCAAAATGGCGAGCGAATTTGTTGTCTCAACAGGGCCGAGCAGTTCTTATTAAATCAAACCTGTCAGCAAAACCACTCTTTTCGATGCAGAGCTTTATGCTCCCGGCCTCAATTCACAAGGAGTTAGATCAAATTAATAGAACTTTTTTCTGGAATAAGGACTTGCAGTATCGTCCACTTATCAGCTGGGACAAGGTTTGTAGACCCTATAGCAAAGGTGGTATGGGAATTAGAAAGGCTTGTGAAATGAATGAATCACTCCAAATGAAACTATTATGGAAGATTCTGGCTGAACCAACAAATGCATGGGTCCAACTGGTTACATACAAGTATCTACAGCATCAGAATGTACTAGACTATAAGCGGATTGGTAACTGTTCTTGGCAATGGGCTAAACTCTGCCCACTTATACCAAAGTTCAAAAACGGCCTGATCTGGTCGGTAGGAAACGGTCTTTCTATCAAGTTTTGGGAAGACTGTTGGATATGGCCTAAGCCAATTTCATCTCACATGGACTGCCCAAAAGACTTCAAGTCCGATGAGCGAGTAAGTGATTATATAATAAATGGTGGCTGGTGGATGGAAAAACTAGAAAGGAATCTACCTCCTACAATTATAAAAGACATTTGCGCTATTCATATTCCGAATATACCTTTTCAGGACAGACTTTATTGGTGGCCCGATCGTCACGGGTGGTTCACAACCCAGAGTGCGTATAACCTTCTCACTCGAAATTGGGATACTGAGGATGATAACAACAATTGGATTTGGAAACTAGATACGCTACCGAAGGTTAAGAACTTTATGTGGAAACTAAGCCAAAATGGACTACCTACAAAGTCAAGATTAGCCCAACGTGGTAGGGCTATTCCTAGTACTTGTTCCATATGTGGAGATGCAGTTGAAGATGATACTCATCTCCTGTTTGAATGTCAACCACATATTATCTCAGACATCCTCTCTGAGTCCGAGAAGTGCAAGATTGAAGAGCTTATTATAGTATCCAGGGAAATCAAGCCAATTCTAGAATTTATAGGAAAACACATGAATAAGAGTTCCAGATCATCCATTGCTAACAGATGGTGGAGCCTATGGTTTTACCGAAACAAGTTATCGTTCGAAAGCAACAACTTTCAAATAAACAATGTCATTCACATGGCAAATTCGGTAGCTGACAATTGGAAAAAGGCTTGTGGGTTTACTGATTTGGAAATGCATCAAAATAAAACCATCAAGGATAAACACAATAATAGTAAAACATTGAAAAGAAAATGTTGCTGGAAAAAACCTTCGCGGGGCACCTTCAAGTTGAATTTTGATGGGTCTTCCCTTATCGGTCAGTCTAGTTCCGGAGGATACATCATCCGTGACTGGCATGGGAGACCAATCAAAATCGGATTCGAAAAACTAGGTCAACAATCCCCGTTAATGGCAGAAGCCCGTGCTTTGTTTTTAGGGGTTCAAAATGCAGTGGAAATGGGAATTACAAATCTGGAAATTGGGGGACTCAATGATTATTATCAATCACTTTCGAGAGAACACCAGGTGTCCATGGGAAATTGATCTCATTATGTCAGAGATTAAACTGCTCATCCAAAAGGTGAATCAATTTTCGTTCTCTCATATTCCCTGCGAGGGCAATGCCGTGGCTGATAAGGTTGCACACCTTAGCCACGGCGCCTGGGGAAGCGAGAACATTCAGGATCCTGCCCTGCAAGACCTCATCCGCAAGGATGCTATCGGGTGAATTTCTCACCTGAATTCTTTCCTAATCAAAAAAAAAAAAAAAAAAAAAGTTACGGAGTATTAGTTATTATAAATAAATACTACTCTATTTGAACACTAACTGAGATGTCTTTCACCAGACTAAGAGTTCCTATAAAAGCCCTTTTTAAAAGGGAATCACTATGAAAGTTACCAAATGCACATAAATGAAAGTTTCCGAACAAAACGTGCTTCAAAGGTGGGGGAGTGGGGGGCGAAGGAATGGAATCTTGTTTCAATTTATGTAGAAGGATTATTCGAATGAGTTTTGATTCCAGAGATATATGAAAATGTGAGTGGATAAAGAAGGTGTAGAGATCATTCCAGAGATAACTCGAGCTTCATCGGAGAAGATGGACTTACCAGTTTCCGGAGGCACGAAAACCTAATTTCCTGCGGTCGGGCCGTTGGGGTTTTGTTCTGCCTGGAATGGATGGAAAGATAATGACGAGAAAGAGACAGGCAAGCAATTTATAGACCCTCTAATTCCAAAAAGTGCCCCTATTTTCTTCTTAAATGAGATAAATAGCCCAAAGATTTTGTAAATTACCCCTTTGGCCATTTGGATTAGACTTGGTTGTGTTTGGCAGCACAAGTAGCTTTTTGATCAACAGCTTTTTGTTTTAATATTATACTCCGTATAGTTTTAAATAAAATAAAGCTAAGATTATATCTTAATTAATGTTTTGAAATTGAATTCTCAACGCTACACCCTCCAAGCTTTTCAGATATTTTCTTTTTATACATTATATACATACAAATATATTCATTTTTTCCTCTTTTTATCAGCTACCCTATCAACTAAGAGCCTAAGATTACCAAATATATATTTTACACAACTAACCATTCAGCTTTAGCTACCCTATCAGTTTCATCTACCCAAAAAGCTCTTGTCGAACACATCGTTGACCACGAGAGTTGGTTTGGGTCAGTGTATGAAAGGTTATGGGTCCTAGGTTGACGCTTAGTGGTCTAGGTGAGTCTTTTTCCTTATAATGAAAAGATCGAGTAGGGTTATTGAAATTAAAAGATGCTGAAATGGTTATAGACAAAATGGATTCTAGCAAATTGCAACTAAATTTTTTCCATTCACTACAGGAAAACAGTGTCAATTTCGACACTTTTTATGACCAATCTCGATGCTTTAAAGTGTCGCAAATTTCAATTTCGACGTTTTTAAAAAGTGTCAAAAATTCTTGCGTCACGAATGACAAGTGCTATTTTCGACGTAGAATTCTGTCGAAACCAATCTTGACGTCATAGGGCGTCGAAATTGGCATGTTATTTTTCAAAAGAAATACTAATAAAAAGCGTATTTTTCTTCTTTCATCCCCTTCCATTACACATTAATTCAAATCCTTTAATTAACAAAAAACACACTAACACAAATCCAATAAAGCATTAGTCAAATGAATCAAGATCTTACATGAGTGAATTAAAAATAATATACATACATAACAGCTAAAATGAGTGGATAAAAAAAACGAGTACCATGAAGCATTTACCAGGTAACTCTTAGCCCGGAACAGATGAAACTGCAAAATGAGGATACTACGAATCGAGCCCACATCTGGCAAAGTGTAGATGGGGTTGACCCATGTGAATCTGACAGCATGTAGGGCCTGAGATGAAGTAAGACTAAGAGCAATGATAAATTAGACGAATCGAGCCCACATCTGGCAAAGCTTCCGGTGGCTTGACCTTGAAATATAACTGCAGCTGCAAACAGGGACGGAGTCAGAAATTTATCGAAGTGGGGGCAAAGTTTTATACAAGTTGTTGATTCACTCTTCGACAGATTTTTTAGAGTACGTTTAGCGAACCAAAACTATGATATTTTAGTTTAAACAAAGTTTTTTTTTAGTTTAAAACACAACTAGTATGATCCCCGCGCCATGGCGCGTTTTTCTAAAACTAAAATATTATAAAATATTAATAAATGTATCTTATAAAAAAACTTTATAACAAACGTATCTTATAATTATCTCAGAAAATTATTTTTTAAAAATATTATGTAAAGTATAATACATAAATATAGATATTTTAAATTACTCAGTGATAATAATATCAATATCATTATAACATTGTTTAAATGTGATTTGTCATAATCAATAGTTATATTCAATGTTTTGAATTAAGTCCAATAGTTAGTAAATAAATTTGAGTTAAGCCCAATAGTTATATTAGATTGAATTCAATGTTTTGAATTAAGCCCAATGGTTAGTAGAATTAAAGAAAAAAAAGAATTAAAAGAAAAAGAAGAAAAAAAAAAGAGAATTAAAGAAAATAAAAAAATGGAAAAAAAATATGATTGGTTAATACTCCTAAAATGCCTCTATGATTGACACATCATCCCAAACTCTTCTAAATTAAGAGTTTATATATAGATATATAGATGGTTAGTAGAATTAAAGAAAAAAGAGAATTAAAAGAAAAAGAAGAAGAAAAAAAGAGAATTAAAGAAAATAAAAAAATGGAAAAAAAATATGATTGGTTAATACTCCTAAAATGCCTCTATGATTGACACATCATCCCAAACTCTTCTAAATTAAGAGTTTATATATATAGATGTTATTTTGTTCAAAACGGCGGTGTTTAATTTAAAATTGTGTAAGTAGTTATTATATATTTTTTTCTCTTTAAACGAAAAAATGATGTCATTTTAATCAATAACAATATTTTTTCCATCTAAAAATATATCGTTTGAAACCTACAAAGTCAATATGCAACTTGTTGTTCTGTTAGCATGCAATAACGTGTAACAAAATATACAAACTTTAAACTTGCATAATTTCTTATATAATTATCGAATTTAATAATATAACCTCTTGTTTCAAAGTTCTTTGGTTGAATTATATTGCCGAAATATCAAATTAAGTAAAATATAAAAGAATCATGCTTTATTAAAAGATATTTGAAATAATTAATATGTGTTTAACTTTCAAACGATCATAACTTTTTACTCGTTTATCGGATTCAGGCTTGTAATATATCAAAACGAAGCTATCGACGTGTAGAACAAATATAGGTGATTCGTCGGATGAAAGGGGGGGCGTATGCTCCCGCTTGCCCCCGCCTAAATCCGTCTATGGCTGCAAAAGCACCCAATTCAAGCATACGCAACAAATTAGATGAATGTTTCTGTTATCTTTTTTAAAACCATAAATCACGAAACAAGAAAAAGAGACAAACCATGAACATTTTGGAGTCGGGATCCCAATGTGAAAAGAACTTGGGCGTTGATTTGTCAATTTCAAGGCTAGGAACCTGATAACAAGATTCCATTTTAGTGAATAAACAGTCTTTGCAACAACCAATAGTAGAATACAACAATAATCCAGAAAAAGAGCATTCACCTTGAAAACAATGATCTCATATGGCTCAGCATGAAGTAGAAGGTATTGGAAACTCTTGTCATAGCTTTCAACTTTTTGTAGGCACAAAATAATAACCCAAGAACCAATTAGTTATGGGAGAATTGTTGCGGATTCAATAAGTACGAAATACAAGATCAGTCAACCTACATGTCCAAAGGAAGACATAAAACAGTGTCTTGGTTTAATATTGTCCTCAATCTCAGGGTATTCAATCTGTTAATTTAACCAAAAAAAGTAAAAAATCAGTATGTTCACAAGTTTAGATGCTAAACAATATGTGACAATTCAGCAGTACACACCTGGAAAAGAAGGGATCTTTGTTTTGTACAATGAGTGAATTAAAAATAATATATAATGACTAAACAAATTGATATTCTATTTCGATTTGAATGCTAGACCTCGGTTAGAGTAGTGAAGCTGCAGTTAGCAAGAACCAAATAGGGGAAAAACAAAATTAGAGCGTGCGAATCAAGAAGAACTGGCTTTATAATAATAATGCCTAAATAAATGCCAAGATTAATATACCTTATCGTACTTCTTTAAAAAAATTCTCATAGTTGTTGCATTGATCATTGCATATGTGACGAGATCCTGGCTCTCTTGAATCAAAGAAGAGTGGTCCTTCTTTTTCGTACCTTTGAGAAATAGGAAGCATTTCGCAAGTCCTGTAGCCAAGTGGATGTGAACAAGTTCTTGTGCGCGATCATTGAAGAAAGCAACCGTTGTTGACATTTCCCTTAGAATGGAAGGAAATTAAGAATGTCTCATCGTACACTAAAGAGTAGTATATTCTTCACTGTTAGTTATCGATTGCCAAGGGATAACAACGGTAGTATATACCAAAGAATTTTTTTCATATTAATTCCCAACCTGTGAAATCTGAATTATCACTAAAATTTCTTCCCAAAACATCCAATACCATTTATAAACTGATGTTCCACCCATTTCAGGATGTACATTAAGCCAAGTTTTTCAATGAGAGCAATTCAGATAGTTAAGTCAAGCAGCACAATTAAAAAGTAACATGCATGGCAATGATAATTCAGGGATTCTATTTCAACATTAATTTCTTCCAACTTGTGGTCAATGATTCATCAGTTGACGAAAACCCGTTAATCTCGATTTTGGAGGGTACCAAATCAAACATAGAACCATCTAAAACAAGGATTACATATTTACAACCCTAAATGATGAAAAACAAAAGGGCAGAACTGGACAGTGGTGGGCACAATTTGAAGATGTGTTATCATCAACGGTGAAGAGTCGTAATAGGTGATATAAATAGAATAGAAAGGAGGAAGAATAGAGTATAAAAGATTTTCACAGTAGCATGGCCAAGGCCTTGAAATGGATTTCAAGATCTTGATCCGGATGTCAAGGTCTTGAACAATCTCAGAAACTTGTACGAAAATAAAACTTATCAAAGTATAATGCGGAAATTAAATATGATAGAGAAACAAAGGACACGCAAATTGTTAACGAGGTTCGGCACGAACTTGGCCTACGTCCCCGCCTATGGTTATCCAACCCATAGGATTCAAAAGCACTATTATTTCACTTCCTATGGATCCTAGATACAACCGAGAAGATCTTTCCTTCTTCTAAAAACTCGAAGCCTCACCCGCTTCTATCTAGTCAACTCAGATCCCTTAGAGTCCTAGATACAATTTAGAAGAACAACCCTTCTCTCAACTAGTAGCCTCACCCGCTACTATCTAGTTAACCCAAAACGCTCGTGAAATAATAACCTAGTGAATACGTTTGAGTAGATGTATAGTATAACACTTTATACTTGTACAATGAAGCCCTAGAAACTCTCAAACTCTCAAAAGATAAAGCAAGAACAACAATGGAGAAAGAGAGAATCAATGGCGGATGATTGCTATAGAGAACGCTTGTAGATTGAATGCTCGAGTTGTATTTTTTGTCTCCGCTTGCACCGTCCTTCTTATAAAAGCGCAGGGATAAATTTGTGCCGTTTAAAACCTTTTGAAAATAAATCCACCAAATCTGCACAAAAATCCTTCACAAACAAATCAAATATTTGCTATAAAAATAAAGCAACTAAATAAGCAAATATTCAAATAAATCTGTTATGCGCATTTATTCAAAAAACAAATAAGAGATTTGCTCCACAATATCTTCTAGAAGATGGCCAATTCTTCTACTGGTGGACTTCTTTGATTTTGCTCCACAAAATCCTCACCAAAAAGTCAAACCCCAAATCTCCAACAACCAAATCAAATCTTGCACAAAATCTCCAACAACTATTTTGAAATTAAATCCTAGGAGATAAAAAGCTTCTAGAAGAAAACATATTTTAAAGTAAATAAATAATCAATATTTTCAACAAATAAAACAAATATATCCGCACAAATAAATAAATATACTCGCATATATAAACTAATTGATATTATTTGCCTTTCATCATATAAAAATATATCACATGTATGCATATGATCATCAAGGTAGAATCAACAAACGGTATGGAACTCATGGTCACAACGACAGTTCTTGAGAACCTTTTTGAGGGTTTTGAACTCCAGGTCAGGTAGATCCCCCACATGTTTCCCTTGCATGTACTCCTTGTATTCTTTGAAGAACTTCATCTCTCTCTATCAAATAAAAACCCTAGTTTCAAGAATTCATTAGTTTCCTTCCTGAGCGAAATTAAATTATTAGAGGTATTCGTCCTATAACCTGAAACTGGGAACTGGAAACTATATTCAATTAGATTAGAATGAAACATACCTCACGACACATGGGGCAATTCTTGTCAGGATTCGCTGCCTTCAATCCATCCACAATAGCCACAAATGCTGCCGAGCAAGCACAAATGCAGCAGAAGATATGCCCATAGCCATAGGTAAGAGAAAAGGCATCATGAACTGTTTCCTGAGAAGGGAATGGAAGGATGAGATTAAGGTCCCAGCTCATTTTTTGTGCAACATAAAGCATTGTTATTGTAAGAGGACAAGAAGAAGCTTGTGTCAGTCATCTAGATTGAAACAGATTTAGAATACGCAAAATCAATTAATAGTCTTGCGTGGAAAGCATACACACCCTTTCCTATAGCAAATCAAGAGTGTGCTTTCACAAGTAACAGATATGACAAGAGTACGACAAAAAACATGAAAATCAGAAAAATGGGATCAAGAAATCAACTTTTAACTCTTCTTTCTCTTCGAATCAGAAAAATGTGTCCATTCTCTCCTATTTCACATCCAATAGACTTTCATATTTGATCAAAGTTAAAGGACAATGGAATATTCATTCAATTAACTTATATAGGGCAAGGGGACTACAAATATAAGACCCTGATCCTGAAAAAGATTGCTCAATCAGAAAGTGGAAAGAATCAAAATCAAGCATCCAAGGCTCAGGGATCAACAAAAGAAAGAAGGTCAATCCTTTCAAATTGATATTCTACTCAGAACAATGATCCGAGATTCATATTAAAATAGGGAAGCTAAGAAATATTGTTGGTCTTGTCAATCATAGTGCTGCAGTTAGAAATATTGCTAGCAAAGATATAAAAAGTATCCCCTAAAGAAAATAAGTACAAACCAAATAACATAAAGAGATAACATAACTAGGCTAAGAAAAAAAATGTCCATAGATGAGTGGAAGGAGACTCTTTTACACACTACAACCAATCAAAAACATGAATAAAAAATTCCTCAAACAATGTATCAGATTTAGAACTTGTTAAATGACACAGTAGAACCCCTTGATACAAATAATTTGACATCACAAGTTTATATCTTTAGAAAAAACTAGATACAATATGAACCATCTATTTGTATGTAATATTGGAATCACAATTAGACATAACTTTCAAATGCCTTGTTCCTTCCACATATACTTATGTAAACTTGATAAGTTGTTCAAAACCTTCAGAAAATCTTACCAATACTAAAATTCAAATAGAGGAAGCCAAAAACCTACATACTCATTAGTAGACAAGTCAAAAGTATGAATCAAAGATTAAGAGAAACAATTAGAAAACACGTATCAACTTAGTATTTTGAATCGCAATGTCACTAACGAAAACCCTAAATTTCTCACCTACGTCCAACTTATGGTGATGATTCAAACTCTTGAACTCCAAGGAACTTTCGGTACGTAGCAACCTGATTCGGGAAAACAAAAGCTCCTTAAGTGATTAAAACCATAGGAAGGGACTTTAGAAAATATTCGAACTCAAAAAATCCAAATACATAAGAAGAGGAGAAACATGAATCAAACTACAAACGAACATTTTCTCTCCAGTTCGACTTCAATCTCTTGATTTGTAGCAGGCAACATCAATTGAATTCATTAATTACAAAAAAAAAAACAACTCAAAGAGGAAGACAAGATGAAGCCAAAGAGACGTCTATCCTCCGGCGCTGGCGGCATCGAATACAACTTGAAAATTTTAAGCCTCCCTCTCTATTTCTTAGTGTGCAAAGAATCATCTTTTTATTTTTGGAACTGGTAAGAATTTGGTTAATTGTCGGGGTAATCAACCAAGCGCATCCAAGCAGATGAGATCAGATAGGGCCTGATTAGGTGGCGGAATCAAACACGATAATGGGAATTGGAAATGTGATAGAAAATCCGTGGTTCGATTAGCCTCTCTGAATATGTGATTAATAGTCACTGAATTGAACCTTTGAAGCAGGAGCTTGCAGTCAGAAATAACCCTTTCCGAGTCCCAAGGACAAGAGGTTCCCAAATTAATATTGTTTATGACGACCATATTGTCGCCTTCTATAACGATATTTTCAATGTTTAGATTTCGAGCTTGGAGTAGACCTTTTCGAAGGGCTTAGGTTTCACACCCGAAGACCGAGGTCAGAGGTGAAGATCCAGCTTCGCAATGAATCATGTTTCCAAGATGATTTCTGATGTTGTATCCGTAAGAGCCATCATTATTAGTTGAGACTTGAGACTTGAGAGTGCTCCATCAAAGTTAAGTTTTAGGTGATCCGGTGGTGGTTTTGTCCATCTAAGTCTTTGTCTTTTTTTGTTGATTTATTTGTAGGTTGTTGTTGTTCAGTGTCAAGGTCATCATTAGAACACTTCCATAGGAGAAGTTGGTTTTTAATGTGGTCTACAACAGCCTTAGGGTTAGCCTTCTTGTTGTGAAAAAGAGCTTGGTTTCGGAATACCAAATACACCACCAAGTAGTTACTAGTAGAATGAAATCAGAATTTTTGAGTTCATGTCGAATTTCATTCGGAATTTGGGGGATGGGTGTATCTGAATTACGAAATTTTACTAAGCTTTGGGCTATTTTTGGTTTTAAAAGAGAAATCGTTTGGCGACTGAATGAGCAGTCAAGCAGAGTATGTTTAATGTCTTCAAAATGTAGGTGACAAGTAGGGCAATCAAAAGAGAAGCCACAACCACGAGAAGCAAGTTTGGCTGCCGTAGGGATGCCGTCTTTAGAAATGCTCCATAAAAAGCCTTTGACTTTAGGTATAGTGTTGAGTTTCCATATCCAACTGAGATCAAATCTAATATGATTTTTCTTTTTATGAAGTAGGTTGACAGCTGGGCGTGGAGAACCAGCCGTTAGAGCTTTCGGCCCAATATAGTCGGTCATGAGAAATCGAAGTTGGGATGGGTGTTTTAGTGATCAGTGAGTGTATATCCGGGTTCAGCCGGTGTTGTAGATTTTGTTGTAATAGGGATACATCCCATTGCTTGTCATCCGTGATGAAGTTGCAGATTTTGAGGTTTGTGTCAATGTTGCGTGGATTATTGGCAAGCTCGAAAAGCGGGATATTTGAGAGCCAGCGATCAGTCCAAAAGTTAACGTTAGCTCCATTACCAATACTCCAGGTCAGGCAAGCCCATCTTTAAATATTGGAAGAAGCTTTGTGAGATTAGACCATTTCCAGGAGGCCGGTCCTTTTCTAGTATATTTAAGTAATTCATTATTTTTAGAGGAAATTGGGTGGAATATACCCTTTTCAAGTTTTTTTAAGTAATTGTGCTCCTTCAATTTTGTTTAAGGTAATTGTACTTTTTTAAAGATGGATATTACCTAGTTACCCTTAAAATCAAATTTTACCTTTTTCAATTTTTATCCTTTTTTAAAATGATTGATTGATGATGAAGATATTTTTAACAAATCAAATTTTATCCTAATTTTTTTTATTCTTTTTTAAAATGATTGGTGGATGAAGATATTTTAACAAACTTTTTTCTTTTAAAAACTACCTAGTTAGATTACTGCGGACGGATTGGTGGATGAAGGGATTATTATCAACGGAGAATTTTCTAGAGTACCACTCTAAGAATTTTCTAGGTTACATGTAACGTACTTTACTCTTCAAATTATTTGATTATAATCGTTTATCAATCAGTTCTACCCTAAATTATTTTGTGCAAATGATTTTATTGTAACAATTTTTTGTTTCTTTTTTCAGTTTGCAGCGTAGAGATGACCGAACAAGATGGCAGAGGGTCCATATCATCCCAGGTTCAACCACACAATGAACCTCCAACATTGAGTTACTTACAAGAAATCATACTCATGTAATACAATAATATTCATATAATCAATTCATGTAATACAATAATATTCATGTAATACAATGTCATGAGTTACTTACAAGAAATCACACTCTTGTAATACAATAATATTCATGTAATCAATTCCTATAATGAATGAAATCTTTTACCCATTACTATACCCACATTTGTCTTGTAGAGTTGTATATTACAAGAAATCACTATAACCAACTAAAGTAGCATACGATTAATCTTGTAATGAATGATTTACTGTAATGAACGAGTTCTTGTACCCATTACTATAACCAACTACAATAGCATACAATTATTGTAATGAATGATTTCCTGTAATGACCCAATTCTGGGAAAGACAGGTACGTATCAATTAAACTAGCATACAATTATTGTAAAAATAGATAACGATTATTGTAACCTAAAATTGTCCCTAACTAACAAGAAGCGAATACAATATCCGTAGGTAGGATATCGATTCCCTGAAGCTTGTATCTACCCTACATCTTTATTCTTTGTGTCTGTATCGGGGCGCCTAACTCCTGTGGTTGAATTAGGGTTCTCAAATTAGAGTTTACTATACCATGGAAGTTACAATAACAACCACAAAAACAAATAAATCAAATTTACCAACCTTCAATGTCTTCGCAATCACCGTACTTCAAGGCAGATGCAATGGGATGAGCGTCGCTTAATTGAAGAGAGGAATGGAAAAGAACTTGTGGGTAGTACCCATAGATCCCCGGTTCGAACCCCGGAATGGCCGCTCTTTATTTACCTATTCAAGGAATAGAAAAGAACGAGCGTTGATGGAATGGGATGAGCGTCAATGGAATTAAAATTAATTAGAGATTCTACGATTAGTTGTTACAATCAAATTAAGGGCAAATCTGTCATACAAAAACAAAATCTTCAATGGTGCATTTACCAAAAAACAACTTGAAAAGAGTATAACTACCCAATTTGGCCTTATTTTTAAGGTATTTGCTCTTAATTAGCAAAACCCAGGGATTGGTGGGTTCTGCTAAAATCTTCCAAAGGAGTTTAAGTTGTAGCGCAGTGTTCATGTCTTCAGAGGTGCGAAGTCCCAGGCCACCATTGCGCCGAGACTTGCAAACCTCAAACCAACTAATAAGAGGCTTATATCGGTTTGCTTTGTATTAGGGTCCTTCTACCTTCTTGCGATAGAGAGTTGGCAGTCCATTTGGTTAATTGTGCTTTTGCAGTTTCGGTAATAGATGCAAATGTAGATTTTGTGACCCTTTCGAAGACGATGGGACAACCTAGATATGTTTGTAGATTGGTAGTATGGGGTATATTGAGTTCAGATCGAATAATATATATTCTTTGTGCTATTGGTGACATTTGTCGTGGTCTGGAGTAGAGATTTATGCAGATTAATTTTCTTTCCTGAGGAGTCGCAATAATTTTGGATAATTTGATTTATTTGGTCACATGCTAGTTTGCCAGCGTTAGCGAAGATGATAATATCATCCGCAACGGCTAAAAATGGGATGTTGTGACTAAAAGAATCGTCTCTATGTTGCTCCTTATTCAGTCTCTTCTTTTGCTTTGGGAAAATGACTCAAAATAATATCAACTATCACATATGAACAAAAAATAATACAAACTAAAAAAGTCTCAAAATAATACAAATTATCCACATATAAACAAAAAATAATACAAACTTTAAATTCAACTAAAAATAATACAAACTATGAAATTTTAACTCAAAATAATACAAATTAACTTTTGAAGTTGGACTAGGAGAAGAATCAAAATAGGACTCCATAGTGAGCAGAGAGGACACAATAGTTCTATTCTTAATGGAGACAAAGTGTAATAGGACTAGGATGGAGACGATTAGGAGGAGGTTGGGATTCGAAAACATGTTTGTCGTTGACTGTGTGGTAAGATCGGGAGGCTTGGCTATGTTGTGGAGAGAGGTGTGCAGCCTGGGAATACACTCGTATATCCGTCATCATATTGATGGGATAATCAGGTTGGGTGAGGATGTTGAATGGCGAGTGACATGAATTCATGGATGGTCGGAGACGATGGACAAACAACATACCCTTGGGTTGATGCGCCGGGTGCATGAGGATAACCAGAATCAGCCATGGGTGTGCATAGGAGACTTCAATATTGTCTCATCTCTTGCTGATAAAGATGGAGGTAATATGCCGAATTTTAATCACATTATCGAGTTTAAGGAGGTTGTGGAACATTGCAATTTGAGGGAGATCCCTTTTTGTGGGGATAGGTACACGTGGGATAATGTTAGGGCGAACGCAACCTTCGTTCAAGAGAGATTATACATGTGTGTTGCAAATGAAAAATGGCTCGAGCTGTATCCGAATGCAATAGTTAAACATTTGAGGAGATGCTTGTCCGATCACAAACCGATCTTGCTCTAGTCGAAAGGGGTTACAGAAACTGGACTGAGAAGGGGAGTTAGACCTTTTTGGTTCGAAGCTGTGTGGTTGACGAGTGAGGACTGTATAGAGGTCATTCAGAATGGATGGTTGAATCCGGGAACAACCCAGGTGGATGGGGGAGTGACAGGGAAAATATCCCGGTGCGCAAATGACCTTAGGGATTGGGATAAGCATGTGTTCAGGAATGTTAGGAATCATCTTCCTAAGATGAGGAGGAGGCTGAGTGAGCTAGGAGGGGGCAGAATGAACGGGAATCTGGTGAGGGAGAGGAGTAAGCTTGAGAAGAAGGAGAGGGGCTTGATGGATAAAGAAGAAATGATGTGGTTTCAGAGGGCCCGAGCAAATGAATTCAAATGTGGGGATCGGAATACATCTTTCTTTCATAGAAGGTGGAGGGTAGGAGAATGAGGAATAAAGTGAAGAAGTTGGTGGATGAGACTGGAGTGGAGACAAGCTCTTGCGAGGGTATGGAGAGGGTAGCGCTGACTTACTTCCAAAACCTGTTCCAATCGAATGTGATGGCACAACCCAAAGTGGCTACTCAAGGAATCAAGCCTATCGTATCGGAGGAGGACAACCATGAGCTCTTACGGCCCTTCACTGAAGCTGAGGTAAAAACTGCCCTCTTTTCCATGCATCCTACAAAATCGTCGGGCCTGGACGGGATGCCAGCACTCTTTTACCAAAAGTGTTGGCATCTTTTTGGACCGGATATTACTATAAGATTGTTATTGATGTGCTCGAGGGTCAGCCGATACCGAAAGGGATGAACCACACTTTTATTACTTTAATCCCGAAGGTATCGTACCCTAGAACAATGAAAGAACTTCGGCCTATTAGTTTGTGTAATGTGGTTTACAAGATTGTGTCAAAAGTGGTTGCAAATAGGTTGAAGAAAGTGTTGGGGAAGGTAATAGCGCCTATCTAGAGTGCATTTGTGCTCCGGAGGTTAATTACGGACAACATACTTGCGGCGTTCGAGTTGTTTCATCATATGAAGATGTGCAGGAATGGAAAGAGGGGCTATATGGCACTGAAATTAGACACGAGAAGGCTTATGATCAGGACAATTTCTTTTTTTCTTTTTTTTTTTGTTGGTGGATGGTATTCCTTCTCTAGTGTTTCGGTCAGGCAAGGGACTTTGACAAGGGGATCCCTTATCTCCATACTTGTTCCTTCTATGTGCTGTAGGGTTATCCGGGATAATTAGAGAGGCGGAGGAGGGTGGGCTAATCCACGACATCAGAATTGCCAGGTCGGCTCCGACAATTTCACACTTATTTTTCGATGACGATTGCGTCTTGTTTATCAGAGCAACCTGTCAACAGAGCGTTGAGATTGGAAAGATACTCCATATTTATGGTGAAGCATCAGATGAACAGGTAAACTTCTCAAAATCGGAACTGTCATTTAGCAACAATGTGAGTGTGCAGCTGAAGGACGCGAGAAAGGAAGGACGCGATAAAGGAGGTTCTGAGTGTCAGGGAAGTCTCAAAGCATGAGAAATACTTAGGATTGCCGACCATGGTAGGAAGGTCAAAGAAGGTCATATTTGGGAGTGTAAAAGAGCGGGTATGAAAGAAACTTAGAGGGTGGAAGGACAAGTGCCTTTCGAGAGCTGGTAAGGAGGTGTTGAACAAGTCGGATGCCCATGCTATTCCATCCTACACCATGTCTTGTTTCAGACCGCCTAATGCACTGCATTGTGAAATGGAAGAACTTATGTGTCGATTTTGGTGGGGAAGACGAGCAGAAAATGCATTGGATGTCCTGGCGAAGGATGTGTCGGGCAAAAAGCAGAGGGGGAGATGGGTTTTCGAGACATGGAGCTATTCAATCTTGCTCTTCTAGCCAAGCAAGAATGGAGGTTGTTGACGGAGCTGGACTCTTTGGTGGCCAAGCTGTTGAAGGCCAAGTACTACCCAAGGACCTCGTTCTTGGAGGCGTCGATGGGGTACTCTCCTAGTTACACATGGAGAAGTTTAATGGAGGGTAAGGAGGTTCTGAGGAAGGGGCTACGGTGGACCATTGGGAACGGAACGGAGGTGAATGTCTGGCAAGATAGATGGATCCCGAGGGAGAGTAGCTTTAAGGTCATAGAGAACTTTCGGGGAGGGGATCCGGATCTCCACGTCATCGACTTGATTGATTAAGATGCTAAGAGCTGGGATGAGGAGTTGGTGAAAGAGTTGTTTGTATCGGCTGATGTGGATCTCATCCTACAAACCCGGTTGGTATCCTCGGCGAGCATGGACCATTTGGTTTGGCACTATAATAAGAGTGGGTTGTTCTCGGTTAGGAGCGCCTATCATATGTAGTTGGAGAGTTTAGACCATGAGCAAGGAGGGGTCGACCAGGCAAAATGTCATATGAGAGAGAGGGCTTAGAAAGCAGTATGGAAAGTTGACATCTTTCCAAAGGTGAAGGCGCTTGTGTGGCGTGCTACAAGAGATGTTCTCCCCTGCAAAACAATCTTGGTGAGACGGAAGATCACAGACAATGACCTGTGTGAGTTATGTGGCCGCTAAGAATCAGCCCTGCACATATTATATGAATGTCGGCCTGCTAGAAAAGCATGGAAAAGCTTGTCATGGGTTGCTCGACACTGGATGGGAGCGAGAACTGTCATGGACAGTATGGTGATGGTGTGTACGTCAGGGTTGAGTGGGGAGAGACAGTTGTGTGGACTTTGCTGTTGTGGGAGATTTGGCTTGCTAGGAATGAAAGAGTTTTTGAAGGAAAGATTGCTCAGCCGGAGGAGATTTTGAGTAAGGCGCTTTCCCTCCTTGCGGAGTATACGGAGTACAAGGATCATACTCAAGCGCCGCGAAACCGGAGCGAGGAGGCTGGACTGAGGACTTGGACACAGCCGATTGGAATGATGATGAAGTTCAATTGTGACACATCGGTGACTGCAGGGAGGACGTCGATAAGCTTTGTTCAAAGAGACGGGTTAGGAAGCTTTGTTTCAGCGGGAGTTCGGACAGTACAACCTACTGATGATGCTGAAATTGCCGAAGTTGAAGCAATCAGATGGGCGGTGGAGTATGCTAGGGAGAGAGGGATCCGACAGGCTCAGTTCAAAGCTACAGAAGGGAAGCCCGGGGAACGGAACGCTGGGGGATGATTGTTGACGAGGCTCTTTGGCTATGTTGTGACTTAAAGGTGGTGTGTTGGTCCCATGTAAGGCGGGAAGGAAACGGGGTGGCTCATCCCATTGCTTCTATTTCCAGTACATATGCTTCTTTGTTTTTTAATTTGCTTTCTTTTCCGGACAATGTGGCTAAGATTATTTTGAAAAAAATGGAATGATGCCGACAGGCTTGTTCTCAAAAAAAAAAAAAAAGAAGAGAAGAACCAAAAGAAAACATTATTTACCAAAATTACAAAAATATGTGTATATAGTAACACTTTGCAAAAATGCATCCCCTTTATTTTTACATACACCAAAACCACCATTTATTTATTCAACTTTACAAAAAATTACTTTTTATTTTGAAATTAAATAAAATAACATCCACTTTATCCGTAATTATTTAAAAAAAATAGAATCATATCCGATAATTCATATAATTTTGCGTAATTTCTAAAAATTGGGTTGTATTATACAAAGTTGGACAACCAAATAGTGGGTTTGATATATTTAAATTATAAAAGGTGGTTTTGTGCAAAGTATGAATAATTATAGTTTTTTTTATAATTTTGATAAATAAAATTTTATTTTGAATCTTATCCTAATTTAAGTTCAAAAGTTTGTATTATTTAAAGTCAAAATTTCATTGATTGTATTATTTTTGGTTGATTTTAAAGTTTGTATTATTTTTGGTTTATAGTGGGATAATTCATACTCCCTCCGTCCAACAATACATGAGTTTTTAGAGGTAAATTTTTGTCAAACAATAGATGAGCTTTTATGTTTTCTAGGTAGGAAGTTATAATGATTTGTATTGGTTTGTGTGTTATTGACTTTTTAAAATAATTTGACTGGTTAAAATGTGTAGTGGTTGTTAAAAGTAATAAAATTTATGAAAAAGTTAGTGCAATGATTAGGGTTGGTATGGTAATAAAAAATGACCATACCAACCGATTACCAACTGTACCAACAGGTCATTGGTATCAAGAAGTCGGTAACCGACTGAATCGGTAACCGAAGTCTCGGTACCAAGGATAGTCGGTACAGTAACGGTATGGACAACCCAAATACCGTGGTACCGTTGATACCGAATATATATTTAATTTTTTTTAAAAAAAAAATAAAATACCGTGGTACCGTTGGTACCAAGGATAGTCGGTTCGTTTTCAAGCATAATCTGTCATTGGTACCATGTACCACAGTGTATAAAACGAAAATCGAATAATGAAAATAGTGGCTTCGGTTACCACGGTACCGACATTCAGTAACCGATACTTTCGGTACCAAGAGTTTCGGTACCGAAACTATTCGGTTGGTACGTGGTACATAAAATCCCATACCGAGGGGTATCGGTACGGTACGTGGTAATGAAAAATTTACCATGGTACAGTACCGTGCCAGCCCTAGCAATGATGATGTTTTTTTAAAAGTAAAGTGTTTTATTAAAACTTTTACAAAAGGCTAAAAGCTCATGTATTTTGGGAGGGATTATTATTTTGAAGTCATTTTTTCCTTTATTTTAATAAAACTTTCTTTTTATTTAAAACAAATTTAACTGGACTGTCAGAAAAACAAACGGAAGGCCCGAGTTCCGTTGAGCTGCAATAATACTACTAATGTCTACGCTGAAGCTTTGGCCCTTCGGTTGGGTGTTCTGAAAGCTAAGCAGCTTCATATTGACAACCTTCTAATTGAAGGGGATTGTCTGACGGTTGCCAAAGCTCTTCTGGGTGACTGGTCCTGTCCCTGGAAGATTGAGCTGCTACAATCAGATACGAGGGTCGATCTATCATACTTCACTAATGTTGTTATTCGTCATATCTTCAGGGAATCAAATGTTGTGGCAGACAGGATTACTCGTATTGCTTATGGATACCCTACCGAGGATAGCTGTTCATCGAACCATCTGCTGGCTGATCTCGTCCGTCTGGACGCTCTAGGAAAGTCCCCGACTTATCGGAACCTCCCTAACTCTTATCTTGCTTCGGGGGGACAAAAAAAAAACAAAACGGAAGGCCCGAGTTCCAGCAATTCCGAGTTCCAGCAACGCATTACTCCCTCTCGTTCGCTCGCATCGCTCCGCCAGCCACCACTGCAACTCCAGCCGCCGGCCCTCCCGCCGACCACCAGCATCTCCCCCATCACCACCACAACCGAACTCCCCAAACCCCTAGTTTCTTCTCCGCCGCTGCAACCATCGCTAGCCTCCTTTTCACTCTCTTCCGTCTGACTTCCTCTGGCGTCACCCGACAATCGCCTGCGTCACCCGACAAAGATGGGAGGTTCGATCGAAAGAGAAACAGCCTCGTCCCCTGCCTCTTCCCTGAAAACTAGTAAGTAACCCTCTCCCTTCTCCGCCTTCCTTTCCGATTTTCAGCTTTTCAATTTAGGGTTTTTGTTTTTAATCTTCTTTATCACCCAATCCATCGGAAACTGAAACTAGGTTTCCAATTGGTGTCTGCTTTATCATGAAAGCTATAGATTGACCATGAAATAATTCCCCTTTCACTCTGGACTGCATCTGTGTCTATCAGGATTTAGTTTCTAACTGGTGTCATATGCCATCTTCTCAATCCCAATTTGTCGACGAGTTCTACTTTTCCAATCAGGCCGATTTCTTCTTGTACTTATTGACCTATGAAACTAATTGATTTTGTCCCTCTGAGACTCTAATTAGGGCTGGGGAAAAGGTGCATCAGCTGCACAACCATTTCAACTATAATGTTCTCCTCTCCTGTTAATGAAACCTGCAAACTCTGGTGTCTGTGTAGTGCTTGTGGTGATTGGTCTTCGTATTAATGTAAATATATAACGGCAATCTCTTTAATTTGTCTACACTCTGCAGTTTCCGATGATGAGGAAGTAGACTACTCTGTCAAACCGGAGTATTATGATCCAGATCTTGATGATAAAGATGAATTATGGGTAACCAGTAAGAGAAAAGGGCGTTACTCGGATGCAGTGTTAAGCTGTCCAGCTTGCTTTTCAATCCTTTGCTATGAGAGTCAAAGGTATGCATGTCGGTTAGTTTGTCTTTCATTACAGAGGTTTGTTGTGAGCTTTCAAATGGCACCCTTGGTGAGCTTTGTTATGATCAAAAGGTCTCATACGGACCTAGTAACATTTTCCATATTGCTATGTTATGCAATGAGTTGTTCGGATCAATAATCAAGGTTTGAACAGCACCTCCCTGTCTAATGTCTAACTTTACTGGATATGTAGAAACCCTCAAGATAAATAGGAACATCATAAAGTTGCTAACCTGCAATCATCCTTGTTTCTCTCTTGTATAATTTCATATTAGGGAGTGTGACTCAACCTGGCTTCACATTAGGAATGGATTTGGAATCTTTCACATTAGGAATGATTTTGGAATCTGTCGAGTTGTCTTATAGTACGAGTCTTCTGTTTAGTTATTAAAGTATCTACTTGAAAGGATTCTCTAATCTCTAATATTGGTCCTCTCATTGTTGGTACCTATGTCAAAAAGTAGCAACCTGAAATACATTTGATGAGTAGCATGGTTCATTAGTTGTCTGTTTATTGATTTTGAAATCAATTTGATTCCCAACTTCTCTTTAAGTAGAAGCCCTTCGTTTGATTCTTGAGAGCATTCACTACCTTTCTTGTGTTTGTCCCCATGAAAAGTAGTGTGCAATTGAGGCCTTCCCTATATTTGACAGTGCTGTCTTTTTTTTTATGGAAACTATTTTGCCTGCAACTTTAACCATGCAGTTTGGTACTTTATGTGCTTCTATATTATTAGTCTGATGCCCGGTAAAGTACATCATTAGTTTGTGACTGATCTGTGATGATATCTATGGTCTTTGCCAAGAACTTGTTTAGATGTATGTTGTATTGAGATATGATGGTATCATGCAGGCACGAAATTTATGTTACACAGTATAGAGCAGTCTTTGTTGTCAACTGTAAAATCAAGAACGATCAAGTCTTGCCACAGGAGAGTCGCAAACAGAAGCGGCAAAAAGCAAAGCAGCCTAGTAGCAGCGAAGCCATTTCCCAGAGAACTGAATCAATTTTCCGACAAGTCTGTTGTGACGTTTGCGCAACAGAGGTTGGAGTCATTGATGAAGAGGAGGTATACCATTTCTATGAGGTGATCCCAAGTGAGCCCTAGATCCTAGACTCCATTCCTATTGTCATTGAGTGGCCTCCGTGAATACTCATCTGCATCATGTTGACGTTTACCAATTTTGCATCCTTTTTAGAGATGATGGAGGGACCTGTACTTGGTGCCTTAGTCATATTAGTCTTTGTTAATGCCCCTTTTTAGCCAATATGGTTTCTTTTGTTATTGGTGGAAGGGCAGAGGCCTTTGGTATCGTGTAACTTTGGTATAGAAAAGAAATTCATGATTTTAGAGTCTGCTTCGATGGATGAGCACCTCCTGTTTGGAGTGTTAAAATCTAATAGACTAAGCTTGCTCAAGAAAAAACCAGCTAAATTAGCTAATACTACATTCATATCTGTGCCTTAAATCTCTCCTCTGCACTCGCTCGCTTCCCGGCAGATCCACCGGCGACGCCCAGTCGCCTAAGGCCAGACACGCACCTGCCCTCAAGGACCGCTTCCCTGTGTGTGAGCCCCAACCCTTCAACCTGAGCAAACCCGACCTCTGCCACTGTTGGAACCCTTAAAAAACCCCTCATCCCAGCCTCAATTAGCCCTTTGTGCAGCCTCCAATCCTCTTACTTCATCCACTTCGACGCTCCGATGCATTCCCAAAAGGGGGTGGGGGTGGTAACATCGTTCTTAAAGAAATTGCTCAGTTGTCTATATTTAGCACTTTAAGGCTAACTCCAATGGCATGGTGCAAATGCTCAAATATGCACATTTTGATGTAAATTATACTCCAATGGTTACTTTTGAGTGCTTAAAATGTGCACATTTGCACACAAAGTGCTCAAATATAAGCACACCACCTCTCCCATGTGCAAAATTTTTTTATCACTTTTCAATAAAGTAAAGTCATTTCTATTGTTTGTTTTTTTATTGTTTTCTTTTCCTTTTTAATTTAATCATATTTATTTAGAGATAGATGTGTATAAAATGCGCATTTAACCAATAGAGTAAAACGTCAAAAAGTGATGTACATTTTTAAGCACCTTGTGCAAATATGTACATTTGCACACTTAACCATTGGAGTTAGTCTAAGTATGCATTCTTTTGACATTCTTGATAACATCGTTCTTAACTCTTATCTTATCCTAAAAATGAATTGCTACGCTTACAATATTTATATATCGATTCCCACATTTAACACATTGAGTTACTTTCTTTTGAAATCCTTGATCATTTTGGGTTAGCCTTTGTCGTTACATTGGTCGGTTTCTTGTTACTTTGTGTTGCTTGGTCTGTGCATTGTATTACTCTGTGTTGCTTGGTATGTGAGGTAGTTCTTGTGAGAATGAATGGAGCAATGGGAGTAGGGATAAGTCTTTTTGTCTAAGGGTTGGATCTTGAAATATTGATACCTTAACGCGTAAATCTATCGAGTTAGTCGAAATTCTCAAAGAAACAAGCTCGGGGGGCTAAGAATTGGTCCAATTTTGTACCCCAAAAGTGAATAACCCAAAACCCACACCTCTCAAACTTATCTCCAACCATCCCAATTCAATTTTGATTTTAATATTTGAAATAATAAAATAATTTCTTGGATGATAAAATAATAATGGTATTTGTAAAATATTTTATGAAATATAATATAAAGAAACGGGGATATTTCATAAAATACACAAAACTTATGAAATTCTTCGTTTTTGAAATAAAATTCTTCGCCGGGAATTTGGAAAATAAAAGCAGAATGATTTTATTCGAAAACGGATTTTTTTTTTAAATTATAATAAAATTTTCAGAAACATGGAAATTTGATCGGAACCGAATTCATAATAAATTCTTATAAAATGCGGGTCTTTACATTAGTCGACTAATAAACTATGACTTCTAATTCCTTCCTAGCCGCAACACTCAATCTTGGGTTGTATTCAAAATACCGAATGCACCATTGAGGCAGTAGCAGCAGTAAATATGGACAAGAGAGTAAACTCATTTGACTAGTTCACTCATTCAAAGTTCAAATAGAAGCCCCAAACACAAAATGTGCAGCAGGATCCAGAATCATCACATTCACATTCACATTCACCACTTGGATTCAAACTAAGCCCCGTTTGTTTTTTGATAGGGAAAAGTAATGATTACCCTTATGAATGTAGTCTATATTTAAGTTAAGATACATTGATCACTATTCTAATCATTCCCCTTCTTCCATTTTTCATACAAATGTGTTACCCTTCTATTCCCTAATTTGAAGGAGGGTAACTAATACCTCTAGGATGGGCTAATAATCCCCCTCATCCTCTCCTCCAAGCTCACAAAAAATGATGATCATATACATTTTATGTCTAAAATTTAATACCTTACCTTTCCATTCCCTAGTTATCTAAACAAACGAGCCCTAAAATTAACAATCGTCTCCCTGATCAATGCTAAGTTAAAACATATACCAAATTAAGGACACCAAAATATATGTAGCATAATAAGGTGAACTGGTGAAGATCCATATATAGATTCGGAAACATCTAAAAAGATGCAAATCCCTAGCTTGTACACACAATTCCAGCAAGTGTGCACACAAGCATTACTACTTACTAGAGTATGTCTCGATTAGGAAAGATGTAGCATACTAAGTAAGTCACATAGAAGTCTATATCGAGTACTTATGCACATATAATACGAAAGATCTAGCATATATATGGTAAGTTTAAGACTGCTGCGACCCATCTAATACCTTGTATTTTGTACTCAGTAACTACGAGTGTTAGAATTCTGCACTGAAACGGGACGGAGTGTGTTAGCATATGGCAGGAATCTGTAAGCATCGTCTTCGGATGAGGCACGCTTGATGCTGAAATGATGCTCCCCCACCAGCTCCAATCTCCCTTGGCTCTTCCCATATCGCAACTAGAGTGAGAGGATGATCCCTTCCTGTTGTTGGCAGGGGCTGTTGCAATCAACAAGCCTTTCCCCCCACCGGTGACCCCCACATTCGTTATACGGTACCCTTCAGGACACAATTCCCTCACTGAAGCATCCATTACCAACCTCCAAGACTCTCCTTCGCAGCCACAGTCATCCAAAACCCAAGCTGTCATCTTTCTATGCCCAGGCCACCACCTCACCAGACAAATACTCGTCTCACTCCATTTGAATATCAATAGTTTCTTCCGACTCGGACCATACAGGTTAGCAATGTCCATATCCCAAGCTCCATCTGGCAACTTTATTTCCCTTAAGAGCTTCTCCTCTCGTATGCTGAATGCAGCGATATAAGGCTCCAAGTCATCTGGGTAATAAATGGTACGCTCGCTACTGTCGCACATATAATGCACTATGAGTTCTTTATTAGCATTGGAGAAAATCCCCACTGGCATGTCAAAGCGTACCAGTCCCCCTACTATGGCCACTGTGCAGATATTCTCGTCCCATCTTCCATGAGAGTATATAAGAAGTTCTTGCTTATGAAGTCTCACCAAACGTCTATTTACCGTCAGCCACACCAGTTCGTAGCCCACCGGGAGTGCAACGGTATAGTCATTAGGGAATTCAACATTGTCGAGTACATCGTCTCCCCGCGGGTAGCACTCAATCAACGGACTAAAATCTTCACCAGGCATGTCATTGTAACCCTTGGGAATGGGAAGTGGAGCCCATTCCCTGATAGCAGGATTGCACACCTTGAATTCGCAACCGCCGGTAAGAGAGGGATCACGGAGAAGGAGGAGGCCATTGCTGGAGGAAAGTATACGCCCAGATTTGGGGAGGAAGTCCAGAGATTTAAATGGAATTCCATAGGCAGAACCACTCTCCCATGGGAGAACGTGGAATTCAAACTTGTTCGAAATCCTATAATTTTTACTCTTCTTGACGTTCTTGTGCTGTAGAAAGAAGCAACTGTCTTGGCCACATGAGCGAATGCATTGCTTCTTGATGAAACAAGGGTCTAAGTGGATATTATACAACCCTCTATAGATGGAGGTTGAGTATTTGATGGCGGATTTTGCAGGCATCCATGACAAAATCTCGTGCAATATGTCATATGCTAGAATACGACTACTACTTCCGATATCAACCTGAAAATTGAACCGTGTTATACAGAAAAATCAGTCAAATAGATACAAATTAGGCTAGGGTGCATTTAAGTAAGCAATCAAAAGAGGGATTGAATAATTTAAGCAATAAAAAATCAGTCAAATAGATACTAAAACAGACTACTACTTCCGATATCAACCTGCAAAATTGAATCATTTAAGTAACCATTCGCAAAGAAACATGCATTTTTTTTGAAAAAAAAAAACCATTAAGTTTGAATGACAGTTGTTATGCATCTACCAAAGAGAGGTTTAAAGAAGGAAACAAGGTCAAAAGAACATGAGAAATAGAAGGAAAACAAGCAAATTCAATTAAGTTTATCCTGCATAACCTTTAAACAAGGAAAATCATGGTTGATCATTCTTATGTGGTATGTAATATACAGTAAGCTAATACATATTCAAAGATAAAAATCCCTAATGTTCTTAAGCTGGACAAAGCTAATAAGTAGTCACTCTTTGGTCAACCTCAAGGAAACCGCGCACTCACCACTTAATTGGTATTTAAATATGTTTATCATGAAGGATTAGCAAGTAGCAACTTATACTATAACAGATAATGGGAAAACAGGTACTTACAGCATCACAATTTTTATCTGCAGGAACATCAACCACAAAATGAACAGATGAATTAGGAGCACATTCGTCTTCAGGAGTAGACAGGCAATCAACAGCAGAGTGCAAAGTTTGCATAGTGAATGATAGCATGTCGTGTGTTTGTGTGATTTCGTTGGAAGGTGCAGCTTGACTAACATCCTGTAAATCATTGGGGAAATAACACATACAATTGGCAGTCAGATTGAAAGTAATACAAACAATTGGCAGTGTAGAAGAATGAGATTGCTTTAAAAATAGGGATTGTTGAACTCACATCCTGTAAATCTGTATCAACAACGTCAACCCCCAAAGGAACAGGTTTAGGAGGAGCATCATCATCTTCAGGAGAAGATGAAAACCCAACAACGGAGTCAGAAGTTTGCATTTTGATAGTGAATAATGTGTAGTGTTACCTGAAATGTAAGTTGAAGGCACAATAATCATCATCTTTTCTATGAATTTGATGGTTAATAAAATAATAATCTCAAAAAATAATTAAACATTGTTCTCGTGTCAAATTTTCTATAAAATAGACAATCCACCTGCCTTGAAAATTGAAATGTAAGCCTAATTTTCTACGGAGTATAAAATAGACAACAGGATCAAGACAAGAGTAAAACACGTTTCTAATCACTTATCATTATTGAAAGTTACCAAATACACAGAAATGAAAGCTTCCAGACTAAACGCGGTTTCAAAACGTGGAAAATAAATGGAATCTTGTTTAAATTTTTGTGGAAGGAGACCAAAATCAGCTTCTTCTCAAATGAGTTCCGATTCCAGAGATGATTGAAAATGTGAGTGGATAAAGAAGGTGTAGAGGTCATTCCAGAGACAATTTGAGCTTCATCGGGGAAGATGGACTTACCAGTTTCCGCCCTTTCCGGAGGTACTAGAACCCTAATTTCCTGTGGTCGGGCCGTTGGGGTTTTGCTCCGCCCTGGAGGAACAAAGTCGAAGACGAGAAAGAGACAGCCAAGCTATTTATAACCCTATATTTCCGAAAAGTGCCCCTATTTTCTTCTTAAGTGAGGTAAATAGCCCAAAAATTTGGTAAACTGCCCATTTGGCCATTTGGGTTAGACTTGGCCACGGGTGAGACGAAAGAACAAGTATATGAGTTAGGGACATTATATGAACCGAGTAGTTCAAGCTCGGTTACTTTAGGTTCAACTCGATAAAAGCTTGGCTCGAACTCGTTCATTTACTAAACGAGTCGAGTATATGAGTTTGGGTTATTATATGAACCAAGTAGTGCGAGCTCGGTTTAGGTTCAACTCGATAAAATCTTGGCTCAAGCTCATTCATTTACTAAACGAGTCAAATATGAGCAGTGACCAATCCAAGGGGCTCTAGGAGGTTGAAGCCCTATCTAGCCCGGAAAAGGAAACGTAGAAAAAAATACGGGATTTTTTTGATAATTTTTATTATTTTTTCAGATAAAATAGTGTAAATGGGAGTAATGAATCACTAAGGGTTTTTACCAAAAAAAAAATGAATCACTAAGGATGTGTATGACAACGGGATGGACGGAAAGGAGAAGATGACGATTTGGTGGATGGAGAGGCTGGGAAGGGGGTGGAGAATCATGCCGGGTAGGAGGAGGATGGAGGGGATAGGGAAGCCCAATCGCCCCAAATTGCCCTTCGACTTCCCAATCCCCCAATAAAAACTCGAACCCTCTTCAGTCGTCTTCATCGCGCTCTCTCCAAATCTTCATAGCCACAAGCCTGGATCTGCCCTCCCCATCAAAAGGCTTGTCTATTTGAGCTCCGTCCTCCTCTACTGGTAACCAATAATCTCTCCTACCAATGTTTTTCTCATACTTTCGAAAGTTATATAGGTTTTCTTTGTCGGTGACGGATTAGGGTTTTGTTCCACTGATTTTTTGTGGTTGTGAACTACAATCATGAGTGGTTGTTCCACTGATTACGGTTTTCTTTGTCATCTTCATTCATCTTTGTCTACACTTGTTTGGATTTCGATAACAATGTTCATAGTGTAGGAAAACAGCAATGTTCATAGTGTTTGTCTGCACTTCTCATTACACTAAACTTCAGACTTATTGTAATGACGTATGATCACACCCATGACTCAACCCTCTCTCAATTCACTTATCACTTAACATCCCATTGTTTTCTACAATCAAAATTCAATATCCTGTTAGAATATCAACCCGAATATTCGGACCGATCTACTGTCAAATTGCTCAATTCCATATCGAACATATCAGAAGGACAGTTTCCACTCTTCAATGGAGAAACTTACATTAAATAAAATTGGTCATTTCAATTCCGTAACTTACATTAACACAATATTTACCCTTCAATGGAGAAACCATGCACTCTTGGATCTCTCTTCAATGGCGTTTTCCGCGTTAGCACCGAAACGTGATGGCTTTGGTTAATTTGTCGTACTGCGCAATTAGGAGAGGGATTTGATTTTCTACTGATTTTATTTGTTACTCCATATGGATTACAAAGGAAAGAAGAGGGATTTGATTTTGTACGGATTACAAATGAAATGGGTTGTTAAGATCTTCATTTTTTAAAATTTATTCTATAATTAACTGAGGGATTTTGAGTTTGTCCTGTAGTTGAGCAAAATGGTAGTCACAAAGACTTTTTTGGAATCACAAATTATAAAAGGTCTAAATTATAATAAAAATAGGATTGTACTATATGCACCCAAGACAAGCGCTATATGCACTCCTCTATGATCCGTCCTGTGTAATTTTTTAAAAAAAATATAAAATTACATAGGACGGATCATAGCTATGTAAACAAAAAAAATAAAAAAATAAAGAGAGATTACAAGAGCAGATCATAAATCCGCCCTTGATTTTTTGAAAGCAAAAGGAAAAAGATGCTCTGCAGCACTCCCTCCCCCCCCCCCCCCCCTTTTTCTTAAAAAAATTTTCATAGGATGGATCAAGGAACCGTCCTATATAATTTTTAAAAATTTATATAGGACGAATCTATAATCCGTCATATGGAGTGTATATAGCACATGCGATGGGTGCATAAAGCCACCCCATAAAAATACTAGAGAGTTTATTTACCTTTACAATTAATGAATAGGGTCTATAGAGGTTGGGTTAGGTGTACTCACTCCTTATGATGTTAAATGTTAACAAATCTGGGTCATTGATTGAATGAAATGAGTGGATGATATTATTTGACAATTTTGGCTTTTTTCTTTAATTCAAAATAAGTGGGACCCACCTCATTTCTTACCCACTTGCTGAATTAGGGGAGCGTGTGATGTACTGCTTATGGTTTTGTGGGGCACGATTTTTTTTCCTGTAATGGTATCACTAAAAAAAATTCGATTGTATTGCTTGATTATTCGATGGTATAACGTAATTATTCGATGGTATCGATGTATTTTTCATTCATATGACCGCCAACATAAAAAAAGCCCATCTCATGAGGCACAAATTATTCAATTGTATTGCTTGATTATTCGATGGTATATCGTGATTATTCGATGACTATCGATGCCTTTTTCTTGCTATCGATGCCTTTTTCATTCGTATGACCGCCAACATAACAAAAAATCTCATAAGGCACAAATTATTCGATGGTATTGCTTGATTATGCAGTAAGATTTGGACAATTATTCGATAAGTTCATGAACAATTTATGTGAATTTCAAGTAACCCACATCTAATTACCCTGATACATATGAATAATTCCTTATTATCAACGAATATTGACTAAAACTTGTCGAATAGTAGATATATAAATTCATAAACAATTTTACACGGTGTTTGAATTTCAACAAACCTACCTAATTGCCCCTACCTCTAATTGCCCCTATACATATGAATAATTTCTAATAATCAACGAATAGTTACTCTAAAATTACCGAATAGATGCCCCTATACATATGAATAATTTGTAATAATCAACGAATAGTTACTCTAAAATTGTCGAATAGATGCCCCTATACATATGAATAATTTCTAATAATCAACGAATAGTTACTCTGAAATTGCCGAATAGTCAAAGTCGGGTTTTGTTTAGGTTTCGGTGGGGGTGGAGACGTGGAGTTGGTTGTTGCTACTTTGGGGTCTTCTTGCTGCTTTGGCCGTCAGTTTGGGAGCCTTTGTTGCTAGCATCGGTTTCAATTTCGGTTTCAGGTTTGACTTTAGCGGGACAAATTAAGCCCTCTTTGTACTCAATTAAGATCGCCATATATTGTTGAAAGCTTCATCTCACAAGGAAACAATATCAATTTGAGAAATAATTGAGGTCGTGCAGACCATACAAAACAACAATATATTGAATTCATTACCTCATGAGACCCTAAATAGGATTCCTAGGCCTCCAATCACCGCCGCCTCGGTGGACATCGAGATCCCTACCTCCTGAGACCCCCAAATCGGATACCTAGGCCTCCAATCACCGCCGCCTCGGTGGACATCGAGACCCCCAAATCGGATTCCTAGCCTCCGACATGGCGCAATCAGTCCCAAATCTCTCATCGACACTGAGTAAGGAGACTCGGAGGCCACCGCCGACAAATAGAGTCATGGACAAGTCAGCGACTCTGCCTCCTCGAACCTCGAGTACAGTGTCTCCGTCCTGAACACCGATAAACAGAGCGAGCGCCGACATGGTCTGGTAGGGCAAAGACGAAGCCCTAAGAATCGGAAACCATCGCCGCTTCGCCAACGCCATCGCAATGAGAATGGGGAAGAAGAGATTGAAAGGTAGAAGGGAATTGGGATTGGAAATTGCAGAAAGAAAAGAGAGCTTAACTGTGGAGAAACAATGGCAGAGTGAATAATTCCCGTTGGGTATATTTTTTTAAAAAAAAATATACCCACCGTAACTGAATGCTCTTGTCAAAATCGTAGAAGAAGGTATTCCCTGTCAGAGTGAATAATCCCCGTTGGGGTTGCCTTCGCTATCATTATAATATATGTAGGAAGTGTACATCATGACCTAATGGTTATTGGGCCTATGAGCCTATATTACATCTAACATACCCCCTCAAGCAAAACAGGAGGGCATCAGATAGTGAGACTGGATCTAAAATCAAGAAATAGTTGGCGAGGCAAACCCTTAGTGAAGATGTCAGCATACTGAAACGGGGACGGGACATGTAAGACATGCACATGACCTATAGCTACCTTCTCACGAACGAAGTGGATGTCAATCTCAACATGCTTGGTTCTCTGATGGTGAACCGGGTTGTGAGCAAAGTAAGTAGCGCTGACGTTGTCTATATACACAACAGACGCTTGACTGAGCGGACAGTGGAGCTCAAGCAGTAAGTTGCGAAGCCAGGAGCACTCAGCGACAACATTGACAACACCACGATACTTCGCTTCATCTCTAGAGCGGGAGACAACATGTTGTCTCTTGGATGACCAAGAAACAAGAGAGTCGTTGAGGAACACACAATATCCTAACGTAGACCGTCTGGTGTCCGGACAACCGGCCCAATCAGCATCCGTGTATCCAACCATGGAGAGCGGTGAAGCTGATGGGGGTAATAGTGATGCCAAGAGAAGTAGTGCCCTGAACATACCTGATAATGTGCTTAAGAGTAGCAAAGTGAGACTCTTTGGGGTCATGCATAAATAGACAGACTTGCTGAACAACATAGCTAATATCAGGACGAGTAAATATCAAGTACTGTAAAGCACCAGCCAGACTACGATACAACGTCGAATCAGACACAGGCTGACCCGCGACTTGGGCCAGTTTGGCAGTGGTCTCAACAGGTGTTGCAGCAGGCTTACAGTTAGCCATGTTAGCCTTGGCAATAATCTCATTGGCATATTTCTCCTGGGAGAGAAACAAACCAGATGCAGATCGAGATGCAGAGACTCCCAAAAAAAAACTTAGAGGCCCGAGATCAGACATAGCAAATTCCTTGCTGAGTTGATTAATGATGGCAGCCCGAAGAGTCTCTGAAGATGCAGTAAGGATGATATCATCGACATACAATAGCAGATAAGCAAGATGATTACCTCGGCGAAAGACAAACAGAGAGGAGCCGCTCTTGCTACTGACGAAGCCAAGCATGTGTAGGTAGGTAGTAAAGCGAAGTTACCACGCCCGATGTGCCTATTTAAGGTCATACAGAGACTTCATCAAAAGACAAACATGGCCTGGTTTGGTCCTATCAGCAAAACCAGGCGGCTGGAACATGTATGTTGTCTCATTCAGATGACCATGAAGAAACACGTTCTTGACATCAAGTTGATGAATAGGCCAATCCCTGGAGATAGCGAGATGCAAGACGGTACAGATGGTAGCCGCTTTGACAACTAGACTAAATGCGTCATCGCAATCGACCCCCACCTACTGAGATTTCCCATTGGAAACCAATCGCGCCTTATAGCGCTCAAGAGATCCGTCAGAGCGAAATTTGTGCCGAAAGAGCCACATGCACCACACGATGTTGGCGCCAGGAGGCCGAGGAACTAGGACCCAAGTTTTGTTGCTAATAAGAGTCTTGTACTCATCAAGTATGACAACATTCCAGTTTGGGTCTAAGGCGGCTGTTTTGTGTCAAGTAGGGATGGGAGATATTTGAGAAACGGAGAGGTCAAAGATCTGTTTGGGTCAGAAGATGTCACTCATGCTTCGAGTTTGGATCTGGTTGACCGGTTGGGTGGGGTTAGGTGACAGGACAGGGGCTGTAGTTGTCGGGACAGAGGCTTGAGGTGACAACACGGGAGCTACAGGGGCTAGATAAGGGCTGGAGGTGGCAGGATAGGTGCTGCATGCGGCAGGATATGGGCTGCCTGTGGTAGAATAGGTGCGATGAGGGAGGGTTGGGTGCCTGGACCGGAGATGTAATATCATTCGGAGAGGAAGAGGGATATAGTTGGTGGAGAAGAAGTACGGTAGGAGAGTCATCAGAGGAGAAGGATGTGTTTGAGGATGTGGGGAGATTGGAAAAAGGGAAACTATTCTCATCGAACGTGACCCGACGAGAGATGATGACACGTTTAGAAATTGGGTCAAAGCATCTATACCCTATATGATGAGAGGGGTAGCCCAAGAAGACACAAGGAAGGGAACGTGGTGCGAGCTTATGAGGAGCGACATAAGCTTGATTAGGATAGCATAACCACCCAAAGACATGGAGGTGGTCATAATTTGGAGCGGCGCGATATAAGACTTCAACTGGGCACCAATTTTGGATAGTTGTGGAAGGGGTGATGTTGAGAATTGAAGATAGCATGTCGTCTCGGCTGCGTAAGGCCAATATGTCAAGGGGACATGGCCATGGATAAGAAGGGTTCTCATAGAGTTGGCGAGGGAGCGGATTATTCGTTCGGCCTTCCCATTTTGAGATGAAGTGTGTGGATAAGAGAATCTGAACTGAATGCCATGAGTGGAGAAGAACGATTTGAGGGCATTGTTGTTAAATTCGCCGCCCATGTCACATTGAAAGGATTTGATGGAGAGGTTAAATTGGGTGCGAATATATGTATGAAAGGCAGTGAAGTGAGAGACAACTTCGGATTTTTACATGAGGGGGAAGATCCACAAATGATGAGAGAAAGCATCAAGAAGCACAAGCACATAACGAAACCCATCATGACTAAAAACAAGAGATGTCTGTAGATCACCATGAAGAATGTCAAAAGGGGCAAAAACAGGAGTGACGGAATTACTAAACGGTAACCTAGAATGTTTGCCGAGTTGGCATGCAGGGCAACTGGTAGGTTTCGGCCCTTGATCACATTGAATAGGTCTAGACTGAAGACACTGAAAAGCAGGGGAACCTGGGTGACCAAGACAGGCATGCCAAAGAGATGTCGAACGAGCAACTGCTGATAGATTGGTTGTTGTAGGAGAGGTGACAAGATGTATGTTTTTGGTGACAAGATAAAGGTCTCGAGCGCTATTACATCTCATGAGCGGGGCCCTAGTTGTGAAATTTTTGACAGCAAACCCAAAGCGGTCAAACTCAATGGAGATATTATTGTCTGTGGTGAGACGACGAATGGATACAAGGTTCTTTATTAAGCCAGGGGAGACGAGGATGTTGTTAATGCTTAGGTCGGTGGTAGGAGTTGGTAATGTAGTTTGCCCAAGACCCAAGGTAGGAATGCGTTCACCATTGCCGACAATAATGGAGGTAGAAAGACTCTTAAAAGCAGGGAACAGAAATGATACCTGGGTTGTGCAACATGTGCACAGTGGCTCCACTATCCATGTACCAGTTCGGATCGGCATGTGACACGCATGTAGGTGTCATGATGGCGGGTTGCCTGTGTCGGGACGATGATGATGATCCCGTTGCTAAGGCCTGATCCAGATGGTGCGGAGAGGGCCCAAGGAGTCCCTGTTGGCTCGGGTATGGCCTCGTTGGAGAGGCTGGGTAGCCCTAAGGATGGGCTCCAACGGGGAAATACCCCCTCTGTAAATGACTTGGAGGGGCGATGATTCCGACGAGAGGTCATTGGTGATCGTAGAAGGCCATACGTACTCGACTCGGTGGGGCATCAACCATGGTAAGAGGGGTTTTTTTTTTTTTTTTTGTGACCGGCGTGTATGTGTGGGCCAGAAATGGAAATAGTATGAAAACAAGGGACGTTTATGTGATTTTTGTGTGACCGGCGTGTATGTGTGGCCCCACCGCTTTGCGGCCCCATACCCCAAAAACCCCTTGCGGAATTTTTTGAGGAGGTTCAGTACCACTTTCGCAAAGTGCGATCTGCGGTCGCAACCTCACCTACCTGCACACAGACCACTTCACCACTTTGGTTTGGCCCTACGGATTAGTATACACCGCTTGACCGTACGCGCTTGTGGGATTTAATATAGCCTAAATGCACCAAGTGAGATTCGAACCCGAACCTCTCCTTTGGGATACCTCACCCTTACCGCTAGAGCAAGAGGTCATTGGTAAAAACTTTGGTAGGGTAAACTTTTTATAGTGACTGGTCCCAACGTTTTGCGGCCCCATACCCCAGAAACCTCTTGCGGGATTTTTTGAGGAGGCTCAGTACTACTTTCGCAAAGTGCAATCCGCGGTCGCAACCTCACCTACCTGCACACGGACCACTTCACCACTTCGGCTTGGCCCTACGGATTAGTATACACCGCTTGACAGTACGCGCTTGTGAGAATTAATATGGCCTAAATGCACCAAGTGAGATTCGAACCCGGTACCTCTCCTTTGGAATACCTCACCCTTATAGTAGAAATAGATCCCCGATTTGAACCCTGGATGACCGCTCTTTATTTACCAAATTCAAAGAATAGTGGTCCTAAGACTTGGTCCAATTTTTTATCCCAAAAGTGAATAACCCAAAACCCACACCTCTCAAACTTATCTCCAATCATTCCAGTTCAATTTTGAATTTAATATTTGAAATAATAAAATAATTTCTTGGATGATAAAATAATAATGGTATTTGTAAAATATTGTATGAAATATAATATAAAGAAACAAGGATATTTCATAAAATGCGCAAAACTTATGAAATTATTCGTTTTTAAAATAAACTTCTTCGATGGGAATTTGAAAAATAAAAGCGGAGTGATTCTGATCGAAAACGGAATTTTTTATAAATTATGATATAATTTTCGGAAACATGAAAATTTGATAGGAAGTCGGAACCGAATATAAATTCATAATAATAAATTATTATAAAATGCAGGTCTTTACATTAGTCGACTAATAAATTAGGGCTTTTAAAATATTGAGTATTGCCTCTCCTGACTCCTCACTCTTCACTCTCAAAATCAAGCCTGATACTACCTTAAATTAGTAATTAATTCATAAATTTATACTACCTCCTTCTAAAAATACATGAACTTTACTATTCACGCACGCTTTTTTAAGGAGGTAAAAACTATATAAAATATTAACTTTTTTATGAATTTTTTTTAATAATTACAAACTTATTGAGAAAAACGTGCATAAATAGTAAAAATCCATGTATTTTTGGACGGAGGGAGTACTTTTTTTATGTTCCTTAAGTAGGTAAATAAAGAGCGGTCATTTCAGGGTTCGAACCGGAGACCTATAGGTACTACCCACAAGTCCTTTTCGGTAAGGCATTCCGGAATGGTTTGGTCATCATGTTCCAATTACAAGTGAAAATGCTTCATTAAATCCTTTTTTTAGAATACTATCCAATGGATGATATTATCATCGGTTTTTTCTAGTTCATGTACGTGGGACATAGTTTAGGAAAAAAAAAATTTATTTTTGCCACTTTAAAAATAAATTTATTTAGTTTATCCATTCAAATATAGGAAAACATTCTCAATATGGTTCCTTGACATATACCGTTACATAAGTATAAGCTTAAAAAGACCATATTACTAATTACTATTAGTTCATATGAAATTATGTCATGTGCTAAGAGTAGAAATACAAAGAAATAATCAAAGACCATTCTAATTCCGCCTAGGCTCCTTCCTAGCCGCAGCACTCGATCTTGGGGTGTATTCATAACGCTGAATGCACCATTGAAGCAGCATCAGCAGTAGATATTGACACGAGAGTTAACTCATTTGACAAGTTCACTCATTCAAAGTTCACAAAATGTGCAGCAGTACCCAGAAATCCAGAATCATCACATTCACATTGACCATCATGGGATTCTTGGATTCAAACTAAAACTAACAATCGTCTCCCTGATCAATGCTAAGTTAAAGCATATACCAAATTAAGGTCACCAAAATATGTAGCTTAATAGGGTGAAGATCCATAGATTCGGAAACATCTAAAAAGATGCAAATCCCTAGCTTGTACACACAATTCCAGCAAGTGTGCACACAAGCATTACTACTTACTAGAGTATGTCTCGATTAGGAAAGATCTAGCATAATAAGTTGAAGGCACATAGAAGTCTAAAACGAGCACTTATGCACATAGAATACGAAAGATCTAGTGTATATATATGGTAAGTTTAAGGCTGCTGTGACCCGTCTCATACCTTGTGTTCTGTACTCAGTAAGTACGAGTGTTAGAATTCTGCACTGAAACAGGACGGAGTGTGTTAGCATATGGCAGGAATTGGTAAGAATCGTCTGCGGATGAGGCACGCTTGATGCTGAAATGATGCTCCCCCACCAGCTCCAACCTCCCTTGCCTCTTCCCCTCCACAACAAACACATATATTGGTGAAAACAC
Source organism: Persicaria maculosa (assembly GCA_963922045.1). NCBI lineage: Eukaryota > Viridiplantae > Streptophyta > Magnoliopsida > Caryophyllales > Polygonaceae > Persicaria > Persicaria maculosa. The sequence goes on along the minus strand of OY998253.1, from coordinate 69,145,164 downwards.
ATCGCCACCAGTGTGAGAGGATGATCCCTTCCTGTTGTTGGCAGGGGCTGTTGCAATCAACAAGCCTTTCCCCCCACCAGCGACCCCCACACTCGTTATACGGTACCCTTCAGGACACAATTCCCTCACTGAAGCATCCATTACCAACCTCCAAGACTCTCCTTTGCAGCCACAGTCATCCAAAACCCAAGCTGTCATCTTTCTGTGCCCGGACCACCACCTCACCAGACAAATACTCGTCTCACTCCATTTGAATATCAATAGCTTCTTCTGACTTGGACCATACAGGTTAGCAATGTCCATATCCCAAGCTCCATCTGGCAACTTTATTTCCCTTAAGAATTTCTTCTCTCGTATGCTGAATGCAGCGATATAAGGCTCCAAGTAATCTGGGTAATAAATGGTACGCTTGCCACTGTCGCACATATAATGCACTATGAGTTCTTTATTAGCATTGGAGAAAATCCCCACTGGCATGTCAAAGCGTACCAGTCGCCCTACAATGGCCACTGTGCAGATATTCTCGTCCCATCTTCCATGAGAGTATATAAGAAGTTCTTGCTTATGACGTCTCACCATACGTCCATTTTCCGGTAGCCACAACAGTTCGAAGCCCACCGGGAGTGCAACGGTATAGTCATTAGGGAATTCAACATTGTCGAGTACATCGTCTCCCCACGGGTAGCACTCAATCAACGGACTAAAATCTTCATCAGTCATGACTTTGTAACCCTTGGGAATGGGAAGTGGAGCCCATTCCCTGATAGCAGGATTGCACACCTTCAATTCGCAACCGCCGGTAAGAGAGGGATCATGGAGAAGGAGGAGGCCATTGCTGGAGGAAAGTATACGCCCAGATTTTGGGAGGAAGTCCAGAGATCTAAATGGAATTCCATAGGCAGAACCACTCTCCCATGGAAGAACGTGGAATTCAAACTTGTTCGAAATCCTATCATTTTTACTCTTCTTGACGTTCTTGTGCTGTAGAAAGAAGCCACTGTCTTGGTCACATGAGCGAATGCATTGCTTCTTGATGAAACAAGGGTCTAAGCGGATATTACACAACCCTCTATAGACGGAGGTTGAGTATTTCATGGCAGATTTCGCAGGCATCCATGACAAAATCTCGTGCAATATGTCATATGCTAGAATACGACTACTACTTCCGATATCAACCTGAAAATTGAACCGTGTTATACAGGAAAATCAGTCAAATAGATACAAATTAGGCTAGGGTGCATTTAAGTAAGCAATCAAAAGAGGGATTGAATCATTTAAGCAATAAAAAATCAGTCAAATCGATACAAAACAGACTACTACTTCTGATATAAAAATGCAAAATTGAATCATTTAAGTAACCATTCGCAAAGAAACATGCAGTTTTTTGAAGAAAAAAAATCCATCAAGTTTTATTGACAGTTGTTATGCGTCTACCAAAGAGAGGTTTAAAGAAGGAAACAAGGTCAAAAGAACATGAGAAATAGAAGGAAAACAAACAAATTCAATTCAATTAAGTTTAGCCTTTCATAACCTTTAAACAAGGAAGAATCATGGTTGATCATTCTTATGTGGTATGTAATATACAGTAAGCTAATACATATTCAAAGATAAAAATCCCAAATGTTCTTAAGCTGGACAAAGCTAATAAGTAGTCACTCTTTGGTCAACCTCAAGGAAACCGCGCACTCACGACTTAATTGGTATTTAAATATGTTTATCATGAAGGATTAGCAAGTAGCAACTTATACTATAACAGATAATGGGAAAACTGGTACTTACAGCATCACAATTTTTATCTGCAGGAACATCAACCACATAATGAACAGATGAATGAGGAGCACATTCGTCTTCAAGAGTGGACAGACAATCAACAACAGAGTGCAAAGTTTGCATAGTGAATGATGGCTTGTCTTGTGTTTGTATGATTTTGCTGTTAGGTGCAGCCTGACTCACATCCTGTAAATCATTGGGGAAATAGTACATACAATTAGCAGTCAGATTGAAAGTAATACAAACAATTGGCAGTGTAGAACAATGAGATTGCTTTAAAAATAGGGATTGTTGAGCTCACATCCTGTAAATCTGTATCAACAACGTCAACCCCCAAAGGAACAGGTTTAGGAGGAGCATCATCATCTTCAGGAGAAGATGAAAACCCAACAACGGAGTCAGAAGTTTGCATTTTGATAGTGAATAATGTGTAGTGTTACCTGAAATGTAAGTTGAAGGCACAATAATCATCATCTTTTCTATGAATTTGATGGTTGATAAAATAATAATCTCAAAAAATAATTAAACATTGTTCTCGTGTCAAATTTTCTATAAAATAGACAATCCACCTGCCTTGAAAATTGAAATGTAACCCTAATTTTCTACGGAGTATAAAATAGACAACAGGATCAAGACAAGAGTAAAACACGTTCCTAATCACTTATTATAAATAAATACTCTATTTGATTACTCCGTATTAAATGAGTTACTGAGATGTCTTTCATCCCAGACCAAAAGTTCCTATTAAAACCCTTTTTAAAAGGGAATCATTATTGAAAGTTACCAAATACACAGAAATGAAAGCTTCCAGACTAAACGCGGTTTCAAAACGTGGAAAATAAATGGAATCTTGTTTCAATTTTTGTGGAAAGAGACCAAAATCAGCTTCTTCTCAAATGAGTTCCGATTTCAGAGATGATTGAAAATGTGAGTGGATAAAGAAGGCGTAGAGGTCATTCCAGAGATAATTTGAGCTTCATCGGGGAAGATGGACTTACCAGTTTCCGCCCTTTCCGGAGGTACTAAAACCCTAATTTCCTGTGGTCGGGTCGTTGGGGGTTTTGCTCCGCCCTGGAGGAACAAAGTTGAAGACGAGAAAGAGACAGCCAAGCTATTTATAACCCTATATTTCCGAAAAGTGCCCCTAATTTCTTCTTAAATGAGGTAAATAGCCCAAAGATTTGGTAAACTGCCCATTTCTTCTTAACCGAGTAGTGCGAGCTCGGTTTAGGTTCAACTCGATAAAAGCTTGGCTCAAGCTCATTTATTTACTAAACGAGTCAAGTATGAGCAGTGACCGATCCAAGGGGCTCGAGGAGGTTGAAGCCCTCTCTAGCCCGGAAAAAGAAACGTAGAAAAAATACGATATTTTTGTGATAATTTTTATTAATTTTTTAGTCTGATAAAATTAGAACTAAGGGGGTGTTTGGCAAAGAGATGAAGGTAGACCTGTCAAACGGGTCATTCGGGTCGGGTCACTTCGGGTCTCGGGTAAAACGGGTCCCGGGTATTTCCCGGTTGACTAGAACCCGGGTTTGACCGGGTTTCGGGTCATTTCGGGTCGATTTTGGATTTGTCAATTTTTTCTTTTTTAAATTAAAAAAATCATGATTTGATAATTTTACAATAAATGTTAATTATATATAAAAAAATTAATTATATTTAATTAAAAATCAACCGGGTCAACCGGGTCAATCGAGTAAAATCGGGTCAAAATTACCGGGTTAATTGGGTCACCGGGTCGAAACCCAGATGACCCGGAAAATTTCCGGTTTTTCGGGTTCGGGTCGAAAAAAATTTCCGGGTTGAAAAAAATTTCCGGGTTCGGGTCGAAAATTTTCCGGACGATCGGGTCGGGTCGACCGGGTCGGGTTGTGTTTTGACAGGTCTAGATGGAGGGGATGGAGGTTGGTTTTGGGGAATCAAGCCACAATGTTTGGCAACGGGATGGACGGGATGGAGAGGGTGGGAAGAGGTGGAGAATCCCGCCTGGTAGGAGGAGGATGGGGAAGCCAATCCCCCCAAATTGCCCCTTCAACTTCCCAATCCCCCAATAAAAATTCGATCCCTCTTCACTCGTCTTCCTCACGCTCTCTCCAGATCTCCATAGTCGCGAGCCTGGATCCACCCTCCTCGTCGAAAGGCTTGTCTGTTCGAGCTCCTCCGTCCTCCTCTCCAGGTACCCAATAATATCTCCTACCAATGTTTTTCTCATACTTTCGAAAGTTATATGGGTTTTCTTTGTTGGTGATGGATTAGGGTTTTGTTTCACTGATTTTTTGTGGTTATGAACTACAATCGTAAGTGGTTGTTCCACTTATTAGGGGTTTCTTTGTCATCTTCATTCATCTTTGTCTACACTTGTTTAGGATTTTGATAGCAATGTTCATAGTGTAGGAAAATGTTCATAGTGTTTGTCTGCACTTCTCATTACACTAAACTTCAGACTTATTGTAACGACCTATGATCACACCCAACCCTATCTCAACTCCCTTCTCACTTAACTTTCCATTGTTTTCTACATTTTTTGTTTAACAAATTTCCTGTCATATTCTCTAAAATGGGAAAGCATCATAAAAAATAGAGATTTTTTGACCCGATGCCTGAATGGACACGAACAAAGACAAACCCGACCCGAAGAATACCCAACTCATCTTTGTAATTACTTTAATTTTCTCATTTTTAAACATACCAATAACGTGAATTACCTATATTGAGACATAAAGTAACTAAATAAATTAAGTTTAATAATCAACAATTAAGATAAATAAAAAATAGTTATCATTTTATAATAAAATAAACAGTGACCCGACCTCGAATTCGTACCTTATAAAAAAAACAGTGGCCCGACCTGAACCCAAACCCCAACCAACTAACTCGAAATCCATTTTGACCCGAACTGACCTGACCCGAAAACACAATATACCCGACTTATGACATGACCTGATATTGACCGAACTCAAATGGGCATACCCCAACCCGACCCGAACGATCAACCCAATTACCACCTCTAACTGTTGGAGTTTAATTAAGCAAAAACAATTTGAAGAATATGTATTTTATTTTTTCATTTTGGAGAAATTTTAAAGAAGCTATTGAATACAACAACAATAACAACAACATTTCCAATAATCGGGGACGTGGTCAATTATACGCACTCTTTTCCCGACTCTATTGAGAGAGGGTTTCCGAGTGACCCAAACATAGTCACTAATAATTCTTACTCCCTCTGTTCATTAAAACTTGTCGTTTACTATTCATGCACATTTTTTAAGAATGCTAAAAACTATTATATTTGTTTTTATAAATTTATACTTCATAATAATAAGTATGAAATTATTAAAAAAAATTATTAAAAAAGTTAATATTTTATATAGTCTTTAATACGTAAAAAACTTACGTGAATAGTAACACGTCAAATTTTAATTAACGGATGGAGTATAATATTTTACAGTCTCTAAAGTTTGTATGTTTTTTTTTTATGCGCGCATATAGTTTGGTTATTAATTAATTTGGTATATATACATACATTATATGCTATTATTATTTTTTTTGTAGCAACTAAAATCCCACTCGAGATTTAAGTGAAATTGCATTTTTCATTTGAAGTTGTTGGTCTCCACCCGAATTCAAATTAAAGAATCTCAAAACCATTAAAAATGGGTTGACAGGTGAAGTAGCTCACTACAGGAAAAGCGGGTCATTTTCGACGCTTTTAATGGCTATTTTCGACGTCATAAAGCGTTGAAAAAATCAATTTTGACGCTTTAAGAAAGTGTCGGTAATTTTTACATCACGAATGGTCAGCAGTCAGATTCGATGTGAATTTGTATCGGAACCCATTTCGACGCTTAAAAGCGTCGAGATTGACATGTCATTTTCGACATCCTAGAGCGTCGAAAATGGCTTATTTAATATTTATCTTCCAACCAATCTTGACACCTTAGGGTGTCGAAAATGGCTTACGACTGCTTTAATGTCAGCCCTTTTTTACGCCCTAGGGTGTCGAAATTGGCACGCGTGCGCGCACACACACATTTTTTTTTCTTTCTCCTCTGTTGACATATATGTATATATGTCACTGCTCCATAGAAAAAATAACCAAAGACTTGGACAAAACGATTATCTTTCATTGAAACATTGTCCAATAAATTCTAAGAAGTTAACAATTAGAAACTTGGTTTCCACAATATATTAATCATGCATAAGTATCACAACTTAAACTATTTAGATCAACAACGTACAAAAAGTAGTTGAGCTGCAGTTTCAGTTTGTTTCCCATATGAAAGATAATATGAGTAGCTAGATGATCTGCTATATCCTCCATTTTAGGGATCTTTCCTCTGTTTAGTATCAGCAACAAAAAGGAGTACTTAAGCTCAACCTGACGATTGCAAAGAACGAGAACCCTATTTTTACCTGAAAGAGACACCAACCAGCCAAGGGTCAGATCCATTGAAAATAAATCAATTTCAAAGAATTTGAGACACATTGATATTTTACATGTAGGAAAGCATGGCCATATGAAAAACATGGGCATCTCACAAAAGGAGGTCTAGAACATAGAAAAAAAAAGAGTTTGAATTAACAGACCACCCAAGTATTATACTTTCTTTGAATTTGAATAAAAAGGTCATGGGATACTTTTAGTCATTTATGAAGGAACCTGAATTTTTTTCATAAGGCACATGAAAAAGGCCGAAGTACAAACCAGCTTAACAGCAACTTCTTCCCCGGTCTGCACATTAACTCCTACAAGATATCACCCCCAACAGAAATAAAAACATACCTGAGAATATGCTTCTAGAATGAGACAAATCAAACTAGCTATATATACACATAGCGCTATGTGTATATATATGGCCTGTTATGAGGCAATTCAATATAGCAATATCGAAAACCAACACTGAGCAACACATTGGTCGATCTCAACACTGAATTGATAGAAGCTTTATCAAATCGGTCAATTGATCGAGATGGAAACCCTAATCCGAAGAACATTGGTCGTAGGATTGTTGGTAGCAACGATCGCACTGGTTCAAGTCGAAGCTGAGCTCGCAAAGGCAACCTACTTCTACTGGGCTCCTGATCGCGGGGTACGGTGGTCACTGGCTCGGATTCCCTCGAGCTTCATTTGACTAAATACGGAGGTAACGACAATTGAATTTCTTGTATACGTACTTGATTTTGATTGTGTGATAAATGGATGTTCGATTAATCGCAGGATCCGGAATCGCATCGAAGGCCAGCTTCTTGTACGGAAGTATCGAACTGAAGATTTAAGTTGGTGGTCGGAAACTCTGCTGGAACCGTCACCACCTTCTACGTAAGTGAACGATAGTGTCTATATCAGATTTGACTGTACAACGCAGTGATCATATGATGAATATGATTGATATATGTGTTTCGCAGTTGTCGTCTTTTGGGACAAGCACGACGAGATTGATTTCAAGTTCTTTATAAGATCTCGCTTCATTAATCATAACAATCATCGAATCGTGTCATTGATGGAGCTCTATTTTTTTTCACAAGCATATGGCTCATCGATGGCACACCAATCCGAGTGTTCAGGAACTACCACGACAAAGAGATAACTACCCGGACTCACATGCGATGAAGGTGTTCTCCAGCCTGTGGAATGCGGACCAGTGAGCGACACAGGGAGGGAAGGTGAAGGCGGACTGGAGCCATGCCCGTTCAAGGCCTACTTCAAGGGGTTCAGCACAGACGCTTGCTACTGGCAAGGATTCGTCAGCATCTGGAAGTGCGCTAACGCTAACAACCCTCAAAACTGGTGGGCGAATGGGGCTTTCTACAAGCTGTCGCCATCTCAGCTGGGGAAGATAAACTGGATTCAGAACAACTTCATGATCTACGACTACTGCAATGCAAGGATTTTAAGAGGTTCAATGCCAAGTTTCCTAAGGAGTGTTCGCTTGGACAGTACTGATCGACGATTTTGATCAGTATAAGAGGGCCATCAGATGCAAGGAAATCGCCCTTGGAGTTGATTGCGAAATAACATTTTTTTGTTGTTGTTTGTTTCTGCTTTTGCTTTCATTCATTCAATTCAATTAATAAAAACATTATTCTAAAAAAAGATGGTTGATTTGTAGAAACAATGAAGCAAAACGAGGGAGGTACATTTACCAATATAGAGCGAACGCAGACTTGGTTACACATCCAATCACATAAATAAAATGTAGCCATGTACTTAGGGTTTCCTTGAACGAAAATGTTCGAGATTGGTCATCGCCACGACATTTGATAGCGGAGTGTGGCTAGGGATGATGCCCCCTACCCCCTTTGGTTCAGGCACAATGCAAGACAGGTTGCAAAGACGGGCTCAAAAATTGGTACCCAGTTCATATGAATCAAAAACCACCAACAGCCATCATTGCAAGTTCTCTTAATATTTCAATTTAAACAAGACTGTCTTGCAATGGAAGATGATTACTTACAGTAGTCACTTGCGGAACACCAAAACCGGCCTGTTAAATCCAGCGGTGGTGCCAGGTACGCTTGGAGTTACGTGTTCAACAAATCTAAACCCTATCTGTAGAAACAAAGAAAAGAATATATAATTATCTCTTAATACATCCATATAAGTATATCATCAATTTAGAGGTCAGAACCACACCTTATCTAGAAGTAAATCCTGGAAATCTCCAGGAAAATACTTTATATTCTTGTAATTGAATGCTGTTGTCTGCAAAAACAAGCCATAGAATGTCGATCTAAATCAATCTGTATCTTTAAAATTGGAAAAAGCTGTAGAACAACGAGGACTAAGCTTAGTGTTCAAGGGGGATGAAACAAGAAGCAAACCAAGCAACATGTTATTACATATCAAGATATCGGCGGCTTTTGATTTGAATATAGACTTGGCTCAAAGAATATATGAGCTTATTTTGTAAACCACTATTTACCTCCTTTACGGAACAAATATAATAGATTATGCTAAAGTTTATGTGCTATTACTACTTAAAAGGCATTTCTTAAGAACATTATAAAATTCAAAAATCAACTCCTTGTATTGAAGAAAATAATTCAAAGCTGATAAAAACTACCCAACGAAACATGGAAGTCTTGTATTGATCCAATAAAATCTCAATCTGATTGAAATGTAGTATACCTCACTGACAAGTCGATTACTAGAATAAGATTTCCATGGTTGAGGTTCTACCACAAAAATGCCACCCTGGTGATCATCACAATTAAGTTAATACCAGGTTCAATCACTTCATGAATCAACATAAAGTATTTTCTAAAAGAAAGAATAAGGATGATAAATAGCACATGAAACATACCGGTCGAAGAAGTTTCCATGTCTTTGCAAAGAATGTCATTAAGCCATCGTCACCCCAATTAAGATGGATCCACTTTGTTACACTCAAGCTGTAGATAAACCAAACACTTGATATTAGAAATCAGCAGTTGAACATTGTTTCAGAGGAATCTTATTTCTTAAACTACCAAAATGACAAAACATTATATTATGCTTCCTTTCCTATCCATTCTAAATAACACATCCACCTAAATCAATTCAAAATAACACATCTTTGAATTATTTTTTTTCCCATCAAACATACAGAGTTCGCACTTCAATAAATTCAAATTCTTTGAAAGCCGGTCCATATTAAAGAAGTTTGAACGAAGTATGCAGCGTTTATATTAGCAAGTGTGACATCAGATTAGACTTCTCACCAAACAATAGTGTCGTAGTACTCCAACGGCAATGGACGCTTACTGTAGACAAAGTTTTCACAGCGAAATGAAAGTATGTCGCTGAGGGATCTCTTCTTATTGGACCCGACCATGAGAGTCTCCTTATGTTGATCTTCACTCAAAGATGTACTTTCAGCTTGATCAGAACCATCTTCAACCTTCACGCCCTTAGTCATTCCCTTCTTCGAAACTCGCCCTTTAATCATTTCCTTTTTAAGGTGGAACTGTGCATCTTCAATTCTCTCTAAGAGATACAGCAAATAGCCCATGTCATGTGAGATATTGACAAAGAAACCGCAATTTTCTAGTACATCAGACATATGTTCATTTTCCTTGTTCAGTAACAAAATAAAAGGCATTTTCTCAAATACTCTGAACCTACACTGCATGTGTTCATAATACACCAACTACCAGTTACAATTCAATTATAACTACAGCAAAAGTATAAACAGATTTTCTCATCTATACTGAATTGTTATTCCAGTCTGAAAGTTATAAGTTTACAGAGATTTAAACTTCAAACTTTGTTCATACGGAACACCAACAACACCTCCAAAAGCCTGTACTACTCAAAACAGTTAAAGCCATTTCTACTTCCAGAAAATCTAGTTCCTCAAATTGAAGTAGCCTCGTAAAGCAATTAGATAAGTGGTGATGTTAAGAAATATGAATGTGCTTCGGTAGCACTAGCCACTTCATTATAATTATTATATAGAGATTGGTGGGAGAAACCACAAGTGTATTCATAATAAAGTGCTATATGTAGAAAGCTTATAAAAAGAAAATTACAATAACTAAATGATAAGATCAAATATAAACTAACTTAAATTAACTAGATAACATATTAAATATTTATCCTAATATATCTTAATATATTATTCATTAGATATACAAACATGCTAATGCATTTACAATAAATACAGGAAAAATGTCACACATGCACAATGCATTTGATAAAAATAAGCCTGACAGTCATGAAAAAAAAACAGTTACGATGCACTAGTTACCGTTCATTCAAAAGAGATGAGTGAGCACATGCACAAGAACTGTGTTTTTAATTGATGCATCAAGTAATAAAATCGAAGCATATAAGCATAAGAGATCAGGTATTTTCTTGCTTACCCGGATCTATATCAATTCCAAGGAGGGATCGGCAATGAAATTTCTTTGCTGTATCAAATTACATAATGCAACAGACTAAAATCAGACAAACCACAAAAGCTTGAATAATACCAAATATGAGCTGTATCAAAGAATAAATATCTGAAATGAAATTTTAAAATAGTTACCTATATTAATAGTTATAAGCCCATTGTTGCAGCCTATATCAAGGCAGTCTTTGTCGCGAAACCAGTCTTCGCTAAATAACTTGAACCTTGGATCTTCCTCTATATTATGAGCAAGCTGGAAAAAAAAATATGGCAATATCTTTTTAACTAATTACTACTATGCCAAGAGATTAACCAAGTCACCTCTTCAAAGAGGTCATAAGGAAAGAATAGCAACAAAAGTGGCAAACACCTCAGGATCACATGGACCCAAGAGTGAAAAGTGAACATAAAAATGAAGATGAGATAGGAAACAAGCAGCTAGAAATAAAGCTGACAATACTGGCTTCTTGTAATGTTAACACTACATCCAAAGCATACATATTGAGGATTAATCCTAAAGATAATATAACACAATAAATTTCGTGATTAGCAGAGAGCATCCGCAGGATCTCAGATTTCCCATTCTTTTCAAAGTGAAGGGAACAATTAACATATGGTATACCATGCAAAAACTTGTTCGATAAACTTTCCTAATTCAAGAACAGCATGAAGGAAGACAAGTAAAATAACTGGAGATCATATAACTGCCAAGCAAAACTGGTCTACCATTGCAAGAATAGTCATATCATGCAACAAACATTACAAAAGGTACTGCCATGCTTATATTCTAGAAACTGAAGACCCTGTTTTCCATCAAGTTTGCCCTAATTTAGATTTCCAAAGTAGTCACTCTATTAGAGAATTACAACTCCATGATCATGAATCCCAAACCAGAATTGTATACAAGTAAAAGAACTAAAGCTTTCACCCAATCACAGAAAGTTACTTGAAAACAAAGAATGTGAAAGAGCTAGAAAGAGAGAGTTACACGGTAGCCATAGTAGTTTCTATAATTGCCATAAGGGGCAATCTCTTTGCGCTTCCTTTTCTTTGAATCTACTCCTCCACTACCAGCTCCTTTTCCTCCATTCTCTTTTTGAGACTTCTGATATTTTGCATTGTCCGATTGAGTCTCCGTCTTCATGAGATCCGAGGGTTTGGGCATTTGCGGTTGCTGCAGAGAAAGAGAGAGGATGTTAGGACTGCGCATTGTCGGATATCCAATCTAAATCAATTCCAAATGCTTCTCTTGGTGAGTATCAATGGAAAATCTGGGTGATTCCGCCAGCCATTCATAGTTAAAACTAAATGAAAACAAGTTTCCACCTTTATATTGATCCTAAACAATGAAAACCAATAACATGTCAAATGTATCAAAAATTCACTGCGGATTTTCTGAGCTTGTTGCGCATAGGTATTGAACAGAACCCCTTCACTATCACTCAGAAGAACAAAAATCGATTTTGGTTCTGCAAAGCAACTCCAATTACTCAATTCCCCCACAAACATCCCGAATTTCTAATCCTAATATCAACAATTGCGCCACAATGACTCCTTCACCCGAATTCACTAATTCAAATTCATAATTATAGAACAAGTTAGTTCAAGAGATACATCAAGTTTTGGCGGATCCAGGATTGTTGCTAAGGGGGGCTAAAAATTATACAGAATGATATTAAGATTTATCTTGGAATCTGTCTACCATCCTCAAGTTCATTGCACATCACCCACCTATAAGGGTCCATACCTACGATGTTATAGAAACCATTTACTATCTTCTCATCATTAGGCAAACACCCTTTTACTACCTACGATGTTATAGAAACCATTTACTATCTTCTCATCATTAGACAAACACCCATTTACGTGTAATTTAACAAACTTTTCTTAGTCATTACACAATGTCTGGTTAAAGGCCCAAAGAATACAGTACCCTGTCAACTTGTTTCTTCCTTTCATCAAAATGCTTCAAACACCTTCAACTAAGTGCAATAGAATGCAACAAATTCGCAAAGTTTTTGGGCATAGAAGTTGAACAATCCTTACAAATAATGTGGAAAATAATCAAGGTGCTAGGGTTGCAGCATCACATTCAACATATTAGAGGAATTAGATATTAACAACAAACATGTCTCATCAAATATTCCACAAAGACATCCCCAAATCATAAATTCAATTCATGAACCCCAAATTTTAATTCACAAATTCGTAAATTTCATCCTCAAAATCACATATATACAAACCCTGATCAAAATTGATTCCCAAAATTACAACCCCTAATCAAAATTTCACAAAATTGATTCTCAAAATCAAACCCTAATTTCACCAATTGATTTCCAAAATCAGAAACCTAAACAAATTCACAAAGTATAAAGTATGAAATACTAACCTTTTCAATTCAGATTTGGGATTTGGGGAAGAATTAACAACAATGGAGAGTGGAGACTATGGAGTTTCGCCTGTTTCGGCCTTTCACCTTTGGTGCCAATAGTGTGCAGTGCACTGCAGGCTGCTGCAGGCTGGAGCGGCGGAGCCGACAAGGTGGCGACTGGCGCGACGGCGGGGGAGTGTGGCCTGCGGGGTGCGAGTCGCGGTTTCTCAATCCGGGATTTCGCAAATAAAAGTCTGAGAAGAAGCAACCGTGTATGTGTACAGTGTACTGTAGCTGTTTAAAAAAGTGTTTAAAAAAACAAAAATAGGAGCGGAGAGGATTCGAACCTGGATGCTTTTCACCCATTACCTATAAAAGAAAATTTTCAAATATTAGTCATTTTTGCCATTTTAAAAATAAATTTATTAAAATATCACTTGTAATTAATGGGGACGTACATTGAAAATTAATGATTGGAGAAGAGAGAGGGTGAGAGCCTCTCTCTCTCAAAACCCTAACCCCAAATTCAAACACCACCATCACCACCCACCCACCACCGCCTTCATCACCTATCCTCTAATCCAAACACCACCACTACCAAATCCCCAAATCCAAACACCATCCCCACCACCTCGACCTTCATCCATAGGTGTTGATTTCATCCGTCTTTCATTCCTGTTTTCACCACCACCACCATCCTCGCCGTCCACCACCACCACCACCCTTGTCGTCCGGCCTAAACCTCGGCTCCTCTCCACCACCATCTATCTTTGGTGGTTTGGATTTCGTTTCGGATCTCTTTCCCTTGCCAAACCCTTCAATCCGCCGCCGCCTCACCGTTACGAGATATGTCCGTCTAGGTCTCGAGTCCACCGGCGCCTCCTCAGCTCCCGTCGCTCTGCGATGGCCGTCGTCGCCTGGGCTTCCATGGCTGAAACCATCCCGCTCCTCCTTGATCCTTGGGGCCCAAGCTTCGGGTCCTTGGGGCCCAAGCTTCGGGTCCTTGGGGCCCAAGGTTTAGGGTGGGAAAAAAAAATAATAATAAAATAAAAATTACCCGAAAGGGTTGGAACCTTCCCGAAAGGGCATAAATCCCGGAAGGGCTTGAAAATCCCGTTAGGGTTTAAATAAATTCTCATTCGTGTGAATGGGAATATTGGTGCGCATCTTCATGGGTGGTTCTGGGTTATGATCCCTGTTGCTTGGCGGCCCTCTTCCGTGCTGGAGCTCTGACAACCGGTGTGGTTGGCTGGGGTCGTGGTGGTGTGTATCGAGGCGACTCCGCGTCAGGCTATTCCTTGGAGGATCGTCTTCACTGCCCACAGGACTGGCTCCTGATTTACCGCTGGCCAACGGTGTCGCCGCCTGGGGATGCTTGGCACCGGATTTTAGTCTACGTTGTCTCCAGCGTGTACGGGTTTGGCTCGCTTGCTCGTCCGGGATTACGCCTCCCACTTTGTAGTTGTTGCGCCTTTTACATATGTATAGACGGTTTCACCGTCTGCCGACTTCGTCGGCCTCTCGAGTTGTCAGGTATGCCTGACTCTCGAATTATTTCCTAATAAAAAAAAAATAAAAAAATGGGGATGTACATTGATGTTATGCTAGAGGAGCATGCCATACTTTAATTGTCCCTGTATGTTGTAAAGTCTTATTCAAATATAGAAAATTACCAATCACACACGTCTTATTCAATATCATGTGTTTTTAAAAGTCAAAAATCCTATCTCAAAAATACTCCACATCGATGTGCATTTTTTTTTTTTTCCGATAAGGAAAAAATTTGACCTTAGAGCTAAGCTCTATCAGCCAAGAGCATCCTTGCGGATGAGACTATGCAACAGAGAATCATCAGAATTCAAGAGACCGTTAGAAGCAAAAGCGATACGTGACAAGCGATCAGCTACCAGATTTGCCTCATGGAAGACATGACGAATCTCGACAGAAGCAAAGAAGCCCAACGAGACTAGACTGTCCGAGACAATCATTTCAGAGTCTCCAGTAGGCTTCCCCAAACCTTTCAGACTTTTTTATTATTGTTAAGTTGTCTCCTTCAATGATAAGGTTAGTTATTTTCAGTTCTTTTGCAGGAAGAAGTCCCTTCCAGAGACCCAAACTTTCACATCCACAAACCGAACTGATTGGTGATGGTCCATTGCCAGTGAAAATTGGAGAACCTACATAATCCCGAAGGATAAAGCCATAAGTGCCCAAACCATCAGCTGAGAGGGACCCATCAAAGTTTAGTTTATGAGTTCCATTTGGTGGGGGTTCCCATTTGGTTCTTTTTCTCTTCGATATTGTTCTTGGTTTGTCAACATTTGTGGATGATTTTTTGTTGTTTGCGCAGTAGTCCGGGTAGTCTAAATGTGATGTTTTCCAGATAAACATTTGTTCGTTTATGAAGGATAAGATGCGTCTTATGTCCGGGTTTATGTTTTCAAAAAGCGTTTTGTTTCTGAAGTACCAAATACCCCACCAAACAAAGGCCAGCTCTTCAAAACATTTTGTTCCAATTGTATTTTTGATGTCCCAGAGTGTGTCGTTCAAGTGTTTGTCTTTGCTGAAACAACCATTAATTTTCCGAAAGGAACCCGGGTTGTTTGCAATCAGGGTTTCCCTCGAAACAGGACAGTTCCATAACAGGTGGTTTAGGTCTTCATAACAAGAGTCACAGTGGGGGCAGTTTGTTGGAATACCATAGTGTCGAGAGGCTAGTCTGACAGCAGTGGGCACTCCATTCTTTAGTATTTTCCACATAAATGATTTTATTTTCGGGGGGATATCTAGTCCCCAAACCCAGTTTGTGTCTGAAATTTCATGTTTTTTGTGGTTATGTATCATATCAATAGCAGACTTCGTGCTGAACCAGCCATTTTTGCTCCATTTCCAATAAAGTCTATCGACCTGGATGTGTTGTGGTATCGGTATTCTCTTGATGGTTTCAATTAGATTATTTGGAATTATGTTTTGTAACTCTTCCTGTAGTTTTTCATGGTTCCATGTTTTGTTATCTTTGAGGAAATGTTTTATGTTGATTGTTTCGTCTGTATGTTGTGTTCCTGAGATAAATGAATTAATGGGCGTTTGGCCTAGCCACTGGTCTTGCCAAAAATTGATGGACGCGCCGTCCCCTATAGACCAATTTAGACCTTGTTTGAATAAAGGGATTAGTTTTATCAACTGGGTCCATTGCCAGCATGAGGTTCCATGCTTCCGATATGTGAGAATGTACTGGTTTTTAAGATATTTTTCTTTGATTAATGTGACCCAGGGGCTAGTTGGTTCCGCTAATAGTTTCCAGAGTAATTTCATCTGAAGGGCTTTATTCATGTCCTCAGAGCTACGGAGCCCAAGCCCTCCATTTTCCTTGGTTTTACAAACCTCATACCAACCGATGAGAGGTTTATGGTTCGATCCCTTGTTCCAGAGGAAGTTCCGGTTGATCCTATCAAGTTTCGTGTGAACGGATTTGGGTAGCATAAAGCATTGCATTATGTGTAAAGGTTTGGCCGCTAGCATTGTTTTGATAAATGTGCAACGGCCCGCTTGCGAGAGGCAATTAGCCTTTCATTTGTGAAGCTGTGACTTGGTGCTTGTTAGAAGTTCTTTGAATTCTTCCTTCGTCATTCTTCCTTCTATGAGGGGGCAACCCAAATAGCTACCCATTTTAGGGGTGTGTGCTATTTCCAGCTCGTTTCTAATTAGATTTTTTTGGGTGGTTGAAACATTTTTGGATGTTTGGAATTGGGATTTTAGCCTATTTACCCTTTGTCCTGATAAATCTGAGTATTCTTTCAAAGTTTTATTAATTTGGTCACAGCCGGTTTTGGTTGCTGATGCAAAGATTACAATATCATCTGCAAAAACTAAGAACGGAATTTTTGTTCCTCCGCGTGTTAATGTGATTCCTAGGTGGCTTTGTGGTTTTTCCGATTCTTGTTGTAACCCACGTGCTAGAATTTCTGAAATTATTAAGAAAAGATATGGTGATAGCGGGCATCCCTGGCGTAGTCCCCTCTTGGGGAAAAATATATGAGTGGGTTCATTGTTCACTAGCACCGAGTATGTGACTGTAGTTATGTATTCTTTGATCCATTCCGTGAATTTGGGTGAGAAGCCAAGTTTAAACATAATTGAGAGTAAAAAGTTCCAGTCGACCATATCGAAAGCTTTTTCCATGTCATGCTTGACAGCCATCCAACCCGATTTTCCATTTTTCTTTGAGAAAGAGTGAAAAATTTCGTTTGCAATTAAGATGTTATCTTGTATAGATTTGCCAGAAGAGAATGCGCTTTGAAGCGGATTAGTTACTTTGGGGATAAGCCTTTTGAGTCTTAAAGCTAGTATCTTGGATACAATTTTATATATTGCTGAGCATAGACTAATAGGCCTATAGTGAGATGTTGTGGTCGGGTTGTCTATCTTTGGTATTAATGCTATGGACGTATGGTTTGTCTGCTTCAGAATCCTTCCGCTTAGAAAGAAGCTTTTAACAGCTTTGATGACTGATGGTTCAACAATATGCCAGTACTTTTTGAAGAAGCCGGTCGAAAAACCATCAGGTCCTGGTGATTTGTCGTTGGCAAGACTGAAAATAACATTTTTAATTTCAGAATTTGTGACTTGACGGGTTAGCCATTCATTATCTTCGTTTGAGATTTCATTCCCTACTTGATGAAGTAGATTGCTTTGTGTTTGTTGTCTAGGATGTTGTGTAAATCTCTGGCTAAAATCGTGTTTGATTAAGTTCCTAATCTCTTCTTCATTGTTAAGTGTTATACCAGCCGTGGTTTGGAGATGTTTTATTATGTTTCTATTTCGTCTCCCGGTTGCTATTTTATGAAAGTATCTAGTGTTGGCGTCTATGGATTTTATGTGCATTCTTTTCGCCCTTTGCCCCCAATATTTTTGTTGGAAGGAAAGGAGAGAAGAGTGCTTTGAAGTGAGCCTTTTGATTTTGTTATCCAGGTTTTGGTTGTAAGCATTGCAAAGATTCTTTTGTGATTCTAGGAGTTCTGTTTCTACTTGTTTAATTTGGCGAAAAGCATTTCCAAAGGTAACCTTGCTCCAAAGCTTGCTTTTTCTTTTAACCTCTTGCAGTTTTTTCGTCAATTTAAACATTTTCGAGCCAGGAGAGTCTAGCCTCCATGCAGATCGCACAACTGCTTCGTAGTCTGGTTTCGTAGTCCATGCCGTTTCAAATTTGAAGGGTTGCAATTTTGGTTTGCGGTTATCCATGAGGTCCAAAGTGATCTGCGCGTGGTCTGATTTAAGGAAAGCATGTTTTTTCGTACAAAGGTTCGGGAATTGTTTTAGGATAGGATGGCTAATCAATGCTCGGTCTAGTTTTTCAAAAATATTATCATTAATTACCTTGTTCATGTTTTCTCCATGTGTAATTGTTTCCACACGTTGGGGAGTCCACTAGATTGTAAGTACTAATGGTATCTTGGAGTCTTGCAAATCTGTTTGCAGATGGATCCCTCCCCTCTAATTTGTCGGTTGGCTCTAAAATTTCATTAAGGTCTTCTAGAATAATCAGTGAGTCCTTTACATTGCGGATATAGTCTGAGAGAGAGGCCCAGAAACAGTTTTTGTCCTTTGCGTAAGGGGTTGCATAAACGAATAAGATTTCGACGTTAATATTAAGTTTTGTGTTTGTGTAGTCCGCCTGAATGATTCGATCCGTAGAGTTTCTAATAGTAAATGTGTTTCATTATGGAAAAGGGATTCTTTCCAAAGGAGGCAAAGCCCTCCCGCAAGTCCATTGGATGGACAGAAATGCATTCTGTCAAAGCCCGGTTTTCTCCAGCATTTGTCCGGAGGAGGGTTTGTTAATTTTGTTTCGGCTAGCATTAGGATTTTTATCTGTTCCGCTTCAGTAGTTGCTTCGATGTGGGTCCAAACATTCTTTCTGCTAAGGCCTCTAATATTCCAAAAGCTAAACTTCATTAAAACCTTTTGAGGGGGAAATGGTAGTTTGAAGGTTGAGAACCTTGTTTATTAGAGTAGAGATTCTCCGATTAAAGGGGATTTTGGTTTGTTCATGATCAGTGTTATTAGTTTCATGGGTAGAGGTGCACTTCTTTAACAAGAAAGAGTCTAAATCAAGTGTTTGGATCATGCAGAACACGTTAGAGATGTTGATCATTGGAATTAAACATTCAAAAAGTGCCCAAGCAGGTATTCTGTAGCCCAACTTAATAAGTGTGTTGTGTCTCTGGCTTATAACAGAATAAAATAATTGATTGGTAAGGAGGATTGATTCAAACCATGGAGCCAAATTATGCAGTTCATGTGACATATAGTGTATCTGTTTAACAAGTAATATTTTGTTTTAATGAGCAAAAATTCAAAATCATCCCAGGGGAAGTCATGACTAGAGTACATGTAGATGGTGCTTTGGTTTGCACTTGGTGAATAACAAAACTGACAATAGCAACAATCCTGCCAAGAGCCACTTTGGATTAAGGTAGACAGCGCTGGTGAAGTGGGATTGAGGCCTTCATATGCTTGATTCCAGTTGGTACCATTGATCAATACTGGTGATGTGTGACTGTAGTCTTCATATGCTTGATGCCAATTTGTACCCTTGATCATTGCTATAGTCCAGATGGTTTTGGTTATATGCTGTATAGATTGCCAATAAAAAAAGTGCTCAAGAGAAGGACTCCCTCGAGCAAGCTTAGTAAAATGTTTAGCAATGGGCTTATAAATGAATAGAAATTTATCTAGTTGGTTGATTATAGAAGAAGTGAAGAAATAGTATTGTACTAAGTTGAAATGCACGTAATCATAGGTATTTACAAGTCTCATTATGCCGTGGGAAGTATAAAAGCAGGTATTGGATAACCAAATAGGAGAATTCAAGTGTATTTTTCCATTAGTTCTGAGGGAGAGAGCTCCCAGTACATGACAGAAGGAAGGTTGAATTTGGTTATTTTGGGTTAATTCACTGAGTTGTTTTAGTTGGTAATGGGGTGGGTAATTTCTAATCATTAGAATGGAATCAATAAAGATGCAGGTAATTTCTCTTGAAACATACAAATGCATTAAACATAAATTTAGGAGCTGGAAAGGGTCATGCCACAGTTGAGAGCTTTTGGTGTTGTTTCGGGTGCTTAATAGATGATTCCAGAGGTAGCATAAAGCCTTAGAAGGTTGATTAATTTTCCCTTTCCCCAAATCAAACTTGGTGGACTTGGGGCCAGAGGAAGTAGAGTGGGTGTAGCTCGAAAGCTTCCCTGTTGGTATTTGGGTTGATTGAGTGTTGCTTTTAAGCTTCACAGTTGGTATATGGGTTGTTTGGGTGTTGCCGTTAGGCTTCCCATTAGGTGTTGGTTGTGGGATGTTCTTGTTGGTATTAACATTACCCTTACAGGATCTGCTCTCGAAGGAGCAAGTTGTTTCCATGTAAGGGTTTGAGTAAAATATCAGTAAAGTACAAAGGCGCACATGCACATAGGTAATCAAACAATCCAATTTGATAAAACAGGTAAGCAAACAGTCAAGAGCAAGATCCGGGCGAGAAGCAAAGAAAATGTATATCTTGCTTACAAAAAGGCCGGACTTAGCAACACAAATAAGATGTAGGGATTCAAAAGGTAAAATTAAAGAATTTTTAGGTTTAAAGGAAATGGAAATCAGTACCTGATTTCGGTTGATGGGATCAAATAGAAGATACTGTCTAGGCCACAACAATTCAACAGATGAAGAGAAGGGGAAAAGAGAGCACCTTCTAAAGGAAATCGCCATTCCAAGAGAAGAAAAGCTTGAGCGCTGAAATCCAGGGACATCGAGCCGAACCCGCACACCGAACATCAACCACGGCCGCTCCCGGCAAGAGAGAGCGCCAAACCGCCGATACCGGGGAGGAGAACAAGAATCCCAGGACCCTCGTTGCGGCTTGGAATACCACCGACCGTCAATATTCCCCCAGAAAGAAGACCTCAAGTTCTTCGATTTCATTTTCGGAGTACTCTTTATTCGCCCCTTTCTTTTAATTTTTCGAAATTGGTAGGGACTTTGGCTGAGATTAGGCATGTGGATTCTGAAAGCTTTTATGGTTTTAGATTTATGGAAGGTAGAGATCTTTAATCGGATGAAGGGCTCCATAGAAACCCTCACCATTGAGTCCAATTGAGGGGGGAAAATCAGGTTGTATGTGATTTGAGGAAATTGGGCTAATAATTTGCATCTGGGGAAGAAAGAGAGTTGCTTGCCCACAAATTGAAGAAGAAGAAGCAAGAAGATTAGAGTTGGGGTTTTTTCCAGGTTGAGGATTAAAGGTGAGCCGTGAGGGATGAACTGGGTTTTGGGGCGCGTTCTTTAGCGCGTGAGGGGTTTTTGGTGCCGGGTATCTCTTTTGCAAGACTTTTTTTTTATCCTAATTGTTTGGTACTCGATGTGCATTTGCTTTGTTCTTAGAAGCAACGTTGGATATATAAATGGAAAAAAATAAACACCGAAAAGTTGAAGTGCAACACAATTGTATGCTTATATTTTGTTATTTTAAAAAATGATTTTGTTGAATTTAAAGTAATTAAGAACAATAATAAAATTATATTTGCACCCATTTTATATGTAATCAAATTAAAAACTAGAATAAAACTATATGATACGTTGTTTTAATAAATTAAAAATATCATTTAAATAATACTAATATCTTACTTTGAAATATTTATAAACAAAACAAATATAATATCGGATTAGTAAACAAAATGCAAATGATTAAAAAAGGTGAAGGAATTTAGAGTGGAGTATACTTGGTGTAATTGATAAAAATGTAAAAATAAAAATATTCTTATACTAATGTGGCGAAGATAAAATATGTTGAGAATATAAAAGTTGAAGTTGTGGGATAGATCCCACATTGATTAAAAAATGGAATCCAAGCCTTGCATATAAGTCGGTGGGCTACCCCACCTAACACCAATTGGTTTTAGGATGGAACCTCACTCGGCTTGTGTGCTCGGCTTGGTTGGTGCGCGTATTGCGCTTGGGCGTGGCCCCCCCACGTCGGATATCACCCACCGTAATTTAACATGGTATCAGAGCCGAACCTCGGTTATGTGCGGTGTGGTTTGGATTCCTGGTCTAATTGGCTGGCCGGCCTTAAGTCTTAAGTCGTTAAGTGCAACTGGCAATAATGCGTGGCCAGGCAGTTGCACTTGAGGGGGGTGTGTTGAGAATATAAAAGTTGAAGTTGTGGGATAGATCCCACATTGATTAAAAAATGGAATCCAAGCCTTGCATATAAGTCGGTGGACTACCCCACCTAACACCAATTAGTTTTAGGATGGAATCTCACTCGGCTTGGTTGGTGCGCGTATTGCGCTTGGACGTGCCCCACGTCGGATATCACCCACCGTAATTTAACAAAATAGGTAAAGTTTCTCTGCAGTACACCACTGTAAAATGGATAAGCTTCTTCTCTTTGATGGACCTTTAATTTGTAAGGGTATTATACAAGTCCTAAATTATAATGTAAATAAATAAAATCTCTTTGGGATGTAGATTGATATTATGTTAATTTTTTTTTTGATTAAGTAAGAATTCGAGATCGAACAAGTCTGATTTTCGAGAGGCCGACGAATCGGCAGGCGTAAACCGCCTACACATATAATAAGAACATCAAAACGACGCAATGAAACAAGCAACAATAACTCTACAACAAAAGCGATTTAAGAAGAAACTCCTCCAATAGTTACGGACGACGACGAAGAGCGAAACCAAGCACCACTGAAACAGTAGCACCGCGGGCCAGCGATTAATATTATGCTAATTGATGAGCAAGTCATACTTTAATTCTCCTTATATATTGTAAAAGTCTTATTCAAACATAGAAAATTACCAACCACACCTGTCTTATTCATGGAGAGCAAGTTAGTTTTTGTCTTCCCATTCTCCTATATTATGCACTTCATTTGTTGCTTTTTATATCCACCAACTAGACTCTGCCCATGGAGACTCCGACAACACTAAACTCCCTCCCAACTTCAACCAATTCAATAATCGGGCTCCTCATAGCAACAGCCCTACTAGCATGGGCATGGAGGGTGCTCGAATGGGTATGGTTCCGACCGAAGAAGCTCGAGAGGCAGCTCAGGCAACAGGGGCTGCCTGTCCGCCCCTACCGCCTTTTCCATGGCGATTTCAAAGACATAACAAGGATGGCGTTAGAAGCATCATCCACCCCCATGGCAGGCTTCTCCCACGATCACTTCCCGCGCATCCGTCCCTTCCTCCACCGCGCCATGGAGAAGGATGGGGAAGTATGCGTGATGTGGGAGGGGACGGTGCCTACGGTGCTCGTGGGAGACGCTGAGCTGGTGAAGGAGGTTTTGCTCAACAACGACGAGTTTAGGAAGCCGAAGCCGAACCCGCTCCTCGCGATCCTCATCAAGGGATTGTCTAGCTATGATGGTGAGAAGTGGGCTCAGCACAGGAAGCTCATCAACCCTGCTTTTCATATGGAGAAATTGAAGGTATCCCATTCAACTCTCCCTATGAAATTAGTGGTTACTATGAATTACTACCTCCGTCTTAAAATACTTTTTGGCATGTTTTTTGAGAGCTAAAAACTCTATAAATGTTAATTTTTTAAATAATTTTATAGACAATTATTTTTTAAAATTAATAAAATAATTGATATTTTATATAGTGTTTTACTGTTTTTAAAAAAACGTGTCAAAAGTACAATGACAAGTATTTTGAGACGGAGGAAGTATAAATCTAAGGTGTCGGTCATTTGGTTAGTGGTATTGAAAGTAAAAAAAAAATCATTTAAATAGAAGGAAAAGTAAAGTAAACATTTTAAATAGTAGGATATGAACCTAAATAATAAAACAGGTTACTACGCGAAATATGTCAAACTTCTGTACACCCGGTGAAAATTACAATACCACAAGGGTACCTTGCGAAATTTCCGAAGATTTTCTATTAAAAAAAATTAATCGTATTAATCAGTAACAGATTTAGTGTTTTATCTATCAGAGTTGTTTAAAATTCAGTCTAAATCCAACTTTGGTTAAAAAAAATTAATCGAACCGAGAAGGAGATCCATTCTCGAAGTGGATCAAAATCAATTCAATCCAGTGATGCCGCCCAATCACAAATTTCCGATTCGACCTTATCTATCAATTTTTTTGAGAGTAAAAATTTAAGATCAGATCGACTTGATTCTCGAGATGTTAGTAAAATCGATAAATAAAAACACCGTCACAAATAAATAGTCAAATACAACCATTACACACGAAACAAATATATAAAAAAAGCGCATTGAGCAAGTTAAACTCGCAACGCTAGCTATAAGTATGTGGATCTAAGGTCAAACGAAAACCAACTAGTCGAAGAAACAAACAAGGACCAAGACAAGCACTACAACAGTAGCTCCGCTAGCCAGCGGTATATCTAACTCGATCACCTATGACTAATGAAGACGGTGCTCCAAATAAATGTATCTTGAAAAATGGAGTCTTGATGAACACACCAAGTTAGCTATCAAAATATGTCCCAGTAAACTCTAAAATAAAAGGGGGTTTACTAGAATGTTCATATTTTCCGCCTTTATTAACATTTCGTCCACCAACCTATCGAAATTAGCTAAATGTTCATCGTGTTGCTGAAACCGGAGTTGCTGACGCGACATTGCTGACACTGAAATTGTTGATGCCAGAGTTCAGGGGTGGATCCTGGACCGACTTCTTGGGTATGCTCGAAGATAAAGTTTTTATCATTTCGAGGATACTTAAAGATAAATTTTTTTTCTTTTGTATTTTTTTTACGGGTGGGGATGCTTGAGGGTAAAAATTTTTAAAATTAACACTAAAAAAATTAAAAAAAAATTGTGGATGCTTGAGCATCCCCAAGGTAACACATAGGTCCGCCCCTGCCGGAGTTGCTAACACCGAAGTTGCGGATGCTGACGTTGCTAATGCTGACTTTGCTGATGCCAAAGTTGCTGACGTCGATACTGCTGACGCTGAAGCTGTTGACATATTTATTGCAAACATAATTATTCCGATAATGCTAACGGCTCTAACATTGAGAACACTGCTGACGCTCTCACCATTAACATGCATAAAAAGATGCGGACAATGATGCGGAAACACAATAGAACAATCTAAAAATGATGCGGAATAACAATTACGCGGACACACAAATTCACTAAGTAGAACACCCCGAAAATGCACTAAAAAGAGCCGAGAACGAGACTCACTAAACATACTCTCAGTATTCATACAGTGTGCCGAAAGATTCCGTGAAGTACCTAACGATTTAAAGTGTTTATCTGCACCGATAATTCATTTACCAGGACATCTTTTAAGATTCTAATTCCATAATCGATCACCAAATATCCTAATTAAGTATCCATGACAAAAGGAATAAAGCTTCTTTGTGTTTATATATAACTCTTATAGGTATCATTCTATGGGTATCATTTTAAAAGTAATTTTTTATTATTCGGTGATATTGGTGATTATCCATTATAAATTTTGGTGATTGGAATGAAATTATTCGGTGATATTGGTGATTATACATTATAAATTTTTTTACATCTTTTACAAAAGAATAACTACATTATTAATCATGAGAAAACAAACGAATGTACACAATAAAGTATGTGTATGCCATAATGTTTGGGTACACCGAAACCAAACCCTTTATCTATCTATCTATCTACCCTCTGCATAATATAGTCTGAACGTATGTGTAGTTGATGTTACCGGCATTTTATACAAGTTGCAATGAAACACTGGACTTTTGGGAAAAGAAGGTCTCAAACGCTGAGCATGAGATTGATGTGTGGGCTGATCTCCCAACTTTATCAGCAGATTCGATTTCAAGGGCTGCATTTGGGAGCTCATACAAGGAAGGCAGACGAATTTTTCAACTCATTAAAGAGCAGATTATCGTCATAATTGATATCTCGCAATCAATGTATTTTCCAGGTCGCAGGTTTGATACTTGGATCACAACTATAAGTAACACATATGTAAATCATTTTCTAGTTGTTGAGTTGTTTGGCTAGCTATATATCAATCATGCATATATGAAAATATTTTAGGTAC
Organism: Persicaria maculosa; assembly: GCA_963922045.1. NCBI lineage: Eukaryota > Viridiplantae > Streptophyta > Magnoliopsida > Caryophyllales > Polygonaceae > Persicaria > Persicaria maculosa. Next base: position 69,119,068 of record OY998253.1, on the reverse strand, counting down.
CTTCCAACGAAGGACAACAAAAAGATGAAAGCATCGGAGAAAGGGATCAGGACTCTCTTAATGGACATGATCCAAAAGAGGTACAAGGAAAAGCATCCTAGGGATGACTTGTTGGGTATTCTCATGGATTCGAATTCTCAAAATGATCAGCTTGGAACTAACATGAAGAAGCAAAAGATCAGAATCACAACTGACGAGCTCATAGATGAATGCAAGTTGTTCTACACTGCGGGTCAAGAAACCATTTCAACACTTTTGACATGGAGCATGATTTTACTTGCTAACCACCAAGACTGGCAAGCTAGAGCTCGAAATGAAGTCCTACAAGTATTTGGAAGTAACCAACCTGATTTCAATGGCTTGAATCATTTGAAAATAGTAAGTAAACTATCACTTTATCATTTACCTTATTAAGCCTCGATCTTTCACGTACGTACATATCTGAAGTGTGCATGCATCTATTTTTATGTATTATTAATTTATTATTCTTCATTTTTGCTCATGTAGGTGAACATGATCCTTCTTGAGGTGCTAAGATTATACCCTCCATCAATCGAATTGAGAAGAAAAGTTTCAAATGACAACACAAGATTAGGAAGTCAAACACTACCGAAGGGAGTGCTACTCAACTTATCCATAGCCCACATCCATCACAACCATAAAGTATGGGGAGATGATGCGAAAGAGTTCAACCCTGAGAGATTTTCCCGAGGAATCTCAAGCGCATCTAAAGGGAGTGTGTCTTTCTTGGGGTTTGGTTGGGGTCCTAGGATCTGCATCGGATCAAATTTCGTCATGACTGAAGCAAAGATTGCACTGTCCATGGTCTTGCAACGATTTAAGTTTCAACTTTCTCCATCTTATGTTCATGCTCCTAGCGGTTATGGCTTTCTTCATCCACAATTTGGTGCTCCCATCATATTTAACCGCATTTGAGAAAGGTGTCCCACAACTTATATGAAGAATATATAGTGTATTTTTTATGTTGTTTCTATGTTTTATATGCCTGTTATGCAATAACCCTAGCTAGTTGAGGTGTGACACTTATGTGAGCTTGGTAGACTATTTAAGGACCCGTCAATCATTCTTGCAGGGTCGGGTTTTGTGGATTGCCCCTTGCAGTAAAGGTTGATAGCCTTCTTTGTCGTTTTCCTATATCAGTTCCTTCAATGGAACAATAGTTGGCTTCCTTATTAACTTACAAGATTTGATTATTTTAGCTTCTTTACATGATATTAGAGTTGCAATCGGAAGATCCTTACAACCTCAGTTATTCATTTGATCTTCATTCCCACATTGTTTTCCCCTTTTCTAAGAATGGTTTGAAAGTTCATTTTATTTGTTCTTATTTTCTCTATATCAAATACTAAGGCTTGTTTGGATATATCCTTGGATCATTTTTATCATATATTGGGTCAACAGATAAATTTGCATAAATCCAACATACAGATGTCACCTGATACTAGGGTGGCTCATCCGGGTCGACCCGACCCGACCCGAAAATTCCGTGTGGGGGTCAACCCGAAGGTCCGAGATTTTTAAAAATGCGACCCGCCACCCGACCCGAATCCGAGATTTGTAATTCCGGGTTTTCCGGGTCGGGTGACGGGTTCACTCGAAAAGCCGAGTTTTAAAATTTTATTAATTATTACAAAATTAAAATATTTAAAATTAAATAAAAGGCTTTTTTTTTTCAAAAGTATCATCCGCATATTAGTTACTCAGTAGTCTCCATATTAGTTTTTTCTATGCTACTGTAAATAGGAACTTGATTTAAAGTGCTAAAATATTTATAAAAAAAAAAGAGGAAAAAGGAAAGAAAAACAAAAGAAAGAATAAAAAAAAAATTAAAATTACAAAATGCGTACTCGGTACTACATAAACATATAGTCTCCAGTGAAGTCTGAACTCGAATTTTTACCTAATCAAAAAAAAAAAAAATAGTCTCCAGTGAAGCATGGCGCATTGGCGCCCCCTACATTTATTTCATTAAATTTTACTAATTCGTATGAAACATTCGGCTGGTAGAGCGCACACAAATAATAAATAAATAAATAAATAAATTTAAAAATCCGGATTAATGGGTCGACCCCGAGACCCGTCGGGTCTGATCCCGACCCGCTCGTTGACCCGGAATTTCCTAAAATTCGACCCGAGACCCGACCCCTGGAGGTTTCGGGTCAACCCCAACCCCGTGTTTTTCGGGTCGGGTCCATTTTGAGCCACCCTACCTGATACCATCCATGCCAGTGGACTGTATGAGTACCGTTTGCTACTATAGGAATTCCACATTCAATGTCTCCTCACACTAACACAACTTCTTAGCATCTCACCTAAGGATTTTGATTTACAATCTCACTAATTAAATCAAGCTTTCAAACCAAAAAAATTGATTCCAAGGGAAAACGCAGCAATTCTTTTGATTGATCTTGAACTAATTATAGCGGAGTTGTTCTTGGGTTCTTATTCAAACTACAAAAGCTACATACTAAATTCACTTGAAAAGCTATCAAATCTGGTGACATTAATAAAGAAGAGCAAGAGTTGGAGGCATTGATAAAAGTCTTTTTTTTTTTGGTTAGTTAAGATCTTATATTTGTATATTTTGTATTAGGGTAGAATCTCTTGTGATTATCTTTTCCCTTAGTTGTTAAGATTATCCTCCTACATTGTATTATTTATACGTATAATCAGTAGAGAGAAAATCATCTTCTCCTCCAAACTTCACATGGTATCAGCCTAACCTATCGATCCTTCGATCAATCATGTCTACTCACCCTACTTCCCCTACCCAGCTCTTGTTTTCGGCCTCCTCTGCCGACGGGAATTCTCCCAATTTTCACTTACCAAACTTTGCCATTCGCCTAGATCGTTCCAACTATTCCCTATGGCGGAACACCGTGCGCTCAGCTCTTGAGGCTTTCAACCTCGATTCCTTTCTGAGCAACGCCAACCCCCCACCACCGGCCATTGTTCCCGCCACCGATGAGGATATCCTCTCCTCCTCCACTCTTACCCCGGTCGCTGCTCTGGCTGCCTTCTCGGCTAATTCCCAGCCACCAACGTCTCCTCCCCAAATTCCAAACCCGGAGTACCTTACCTGGGTTCGCAAAGATCGATTGGTCCTTCTATGGATCCGATCTACCCTCACTACGCCCTTGCTTGGGTACGTTGCTCGAGCCACCACCACTGCTGAAGCTTGGGAGATCCTTGCCCGGATGTTCCATGCTCAGACACATGCTCGACAGATGCATCTCAGACACCAACTGAAGACCCTCACGAAGGGAAATCTCTCCGTCCTCGACTATGTTCAGAAGAAGAGGGCGATTGCCGACGAGCTTGCTGAGAGTCTGGTCCTCATCTCGGACTCTGACCTCGTTACCTATATTCTCTATGGTCTCGGATCCCAATATGCTTCGTTCCGATCTGCTGTCGCCTTGTCCAAGGATCCAATTTCCTCCGACGAAATTCTCGGCCATCTTCTCCAGGAGGAGCAGCGTTTGGAGGAAGACTCGAAGTCTGTTCTGGATGTCGACCCACCGGCTGCCAATGTTGCTTCATCTCGTGGGCGTGGGCGTGGTCGCGGCAGGGGCCGCGGCAGGGGTCGTCACCCTTCCTTCGATCGCTCCTCAACTAATGCGCCTGACATGTCTGGAGGCTCGGCCACTGGTGGTTCTGACCGCCCTCGCCCAACCTGTCAGATCTGCAATCGGCAGGGACACGAAGCCTTCAACTGCTTTCAGCGTCTCAATCTGTCCGAATTTCCTGTGACTCATCGTCTTGCTCAGGAGGCGCTTGCTCGGACAGTCCCTCCCCATCACTCATTTAGGACATTCTGTTCTTCTTGTTTCGTGTGTTTCCAAGCCCTTAAAACTTACAAACATCCTATTTGTTCCCCAAATATCCAGAAACCTGCTTAGTGTCTCTAAACTATGCCGAGACAACAATGCCTTTATTGAATTTCATCCTAATTTTTGTGCTATCAAGAACCTGCAGGGTCAGACGCTACTAAGAGGAACCGTTGATCATGGACTCTACCGTCTTTCTTCCCAACCTGAGCCCTTAAGTCGTCCGTCAGTCTATATTGGGGAGCGTGCATCGGCTGATTGCTGGCATCATCGACTCGCTCATCCCCATGAGTCTATTCTTCGTCGTCTTATCTCAAGTCAGAGTCTCCCGGTCTCCTCTCATAAATTGGCTACAGTTTGTTCGTCCTGTCAGTTGGGCAAAAGCCACCGCCTGCCCCTTCCTCGCCGATCATCGACTGCAGCCCGTCCGTTTGATCTAGTGCATTCGGATGTATGGGGTCCGTCTCCTGTGTCTTCCATGTCTGGAAAAAAATACTATGTTAGTTTCATTGATGATTGTACCAAGTTTACTTGGATTTATTTTCTATCAAATAAAGCTCAGGTTTATCCCACATTTCAAATGTTCATTAAACTGATTCAAACACAATTTTCCACTCTCATCAAAGCATTCCAAACCGATTGGGGAGGGGAGTATCGAAACGTGTCCACATATATTGAGTCGCTTGGGATTCAACATCGAGTCTCGTGTCCGTATACTCCTGAACAAAATGGCACGTCAGAGCGTCGGAATCGCTCCATTGTTGAAAAGGGGTTAGCTCTTCTTGCCCATGCAAAATTACCCACCCTTCTTTGGGAGTACGCCTTTCACACATCGGTGTATCTGTCAAACCGCACCATCACTCCCATCCTTCAATACAAATCCCCCTTCGAAGCTCTCTATCACAAAACCCCTGACTATGGCTTTTTGAAGTCGTTTGGATGCCTATGTTACCCCTTCCTACGTCCTTATAATCGCTCCAAACTCGACTTTCGCTCTCTGCCTTGCATCTTCTTGGGATACAGTACCAAACACAAGGGATACATTTGTCTTGACACATCCTCGAATCGGCTATATGTGTCGCGCTACGTAGTCTTTGATGAGTCCTCCTTTCCATCAATCTCTTCATCCCCATCAGCCCCCCTGTTGTCCTCTCCTCCGATTCCGCTGTCACTTCTCCAGCAGGCTGCCCATCCCGAGCCTGCAGCGCCTTCAGCTGCCTCGCCTGGTACACCACCCACGCCGTCATCCCCCCATGTCCCCCCTGTCAGCCCTGCATCCCCCAACATCTCTCTCGGGTCTCACTTACCATCTCCGGCTGTATCTTCCAATCTCCCTCAGTCTTCGTCCTCTAACTCTGAGTCTGTGTCATCCATCTCTCCTGAGTCCGAGTCCTCCTCTTCGGCTTCCTCTAGCGCTGACTCCGGCGCTCTCTCTCCCTCTCACCCGCAGGTACACCGTCCCCTACACCACCTCCCTTGCCATCCCCTCGTGGTACCGCCCAGCCGCCTCATCCACTCACCCAATGGCTACGCGTGCCCAGACCAATAAACTCACCCCCAAAGCCCTTCTCACAACCAAATATCCACTCCCTATTGCCCTTCTAGCTAACCCAGAACCTCGGTTCTTTCACCAAGCTTCCAAACATCCCCAATGGCAGCATGCGATGCAGCAAGAATTTGATGCTTTAATGAGTAATGGGACCTGGGAACTCGTACCCAGGCCTCCCCGTGCTAACATTGTTGGTTGTAAGTGGGTTTACATGATCTAAACCAAGGCTGGCGGTTCTATTGATCATTACAAGGCTCGCTTGGTCGCTAAGGGTTTCAATCAGGAGGCTGGTGTAGACTATTTCGACACCTTCAGCCCCGTCATCAAGCCTACCACCATTCGTCTCATTCTAAGTCTTGCCATCACTCACGATTGGCCGCTTCGCCAGGTTGACATCAACAATGCTTTCCTTAATGGAGAGCTTGCCGAGACTGTCTATATGGAACAACCGCCAGGCTTTCAGGCCACTGACCGCCCCTCTCATGTCTGTCGACTTCGGAAAGCACTTTATGGCCTAAAGCAAGCTCCGCGTGCCTGGTTTTACAAGCTCCGCTCAGCTCTATTTCATCATGGCTTTAGCGGTTGTGTTTCTAACTCTTCACTCTTCATTAAGAAGGCGGGTAGTCATGCAGTTTATGTCTTGGTCTACGTGGATGATCTGATTATTACTGGCTCCCATTCTTCATTCATTAATGAGTTTGTTGTCAGTCTTCATCGCGCCTTCTCTCTCAAGGACCTCGGTCCACTTCACTACTTCCTTGGTGTTCAGGTCACTCGGTCACCCAATGCCCTTCACTTGAGTCAACAGAAATACATCGCCGAGATTCTGTCTCGTTGTGCTATGACTGGGGCAAAACCGATTGCCTCTCCTGCGGAGCCAGGATCTCGTTTACGTCAGGCAGGTGATCCCTTTCATGATCCGCATCTGTACCGCAGCATTGTCGGCGCTCTCCAATATGTTACTATTACCCGACCCGAAATCTCGTATGCGGTGAATCGGGTCTGTCAGTTTATGCATCGTCCGACTGATGCTCACTGGACTGCGGTGAAACGTGTCCTTCGTTACCTTAAAGGCACTATATCTGCTGGTTTGAGCCTCTCCAGACTTCACGATCACCGCTTGGTTGCCTTCTCTGATGCCGGCTGGGCGTCTGATCCCGATGATTGTCGTTCCCAACATGGCTTTGCCATATATTTTGGGGGAAACCTCATCAGCTGGTCCTCGTGGAAGCAAAAGGTTGTAGCTCGCTCAAGCACAGAAGCTGAGTACCGTGCCATTGCCTTTACCGCTGCTGAGCTCATTTGGCTTCAACAGTTGCTCAAGGAGATGGCTATATCCATTCCTCGTGCGCCTATCCTCCTGTGTGACAACTTATCAGCAACGTTCCTCTCCGCCAATCCGGTATTTCATCAGCGGTCCAAACATATCAAAATTGACTACCACTTCGTCAGGGAACAAGTGGCTGATCGAGACCTTGTTGTTCGTCACGTTCGGTCTCTTGATCAAGTTGCTGATATCTTCACAAAAGCGGTCGGCACCTCTCGGTTTCGAACTTTACGTTCCAAGCTGCATGTTCTTCCTTGACCATGAGCTTGCGGGGGCGTGTTAGTTAAGATCTTATATTTGTATATTTTGTATTAGGATAGAATCTCTTGTGATTATCTTTTCCCTTAGTTGTTAAGATTATCCTCCTACATTGTATTATTTATACGTATAATCAATAGAGAGAAAATCATCTTCTCCTCCAAACTTCACATTTTTTAAGTAAGCAAATATTAGAGCGTATCTAATTACATAGAACATTCTTAATCATCTTTTATGTTACAGAGATCCTATTCACAGGGATTGCAGTAAGATTACATTCAATATCAAACCTATCAATATAGTCGACCGCTGAATTTGTCTCTCGGAAGCTTTATTTATAACTGATTGGCATCTTCACACTACAAGAAAAATCGGTTTTTGTGACAAAACTATTCGTCACAAAAATGATCATTTATAGCTAAATGAAGGCTTTTGTTAGGTCTTGAATTAGATCATTTTAATTAACTTTTGTTGAAAACATGGGCTTGGGTGTTCTTAATTTATGTGTCAGATTTGTGAAGCAAAGGAGATGGTGCAGCTGATATAATCTTCTTTTTCTTTTCTTTTTTTTGCCAAAAGATATTGACTTTAAAAAAAAAACCACTTCTAAAATTAAGAAAAAAGAGTTAAAAACCACTTTTATTATATACTAAGATACTATGGGAAAAAAGACATTAAATAAGGATATTTTGGTCAATAAAATATAATATCACTAAAAATTAAAATATTTGATCGGACAATAGAGATTGTGTTTATATATATTGAATTGATTTTATTATATCACTTGTATTTGTTTCAAAAAAAATGAAAGATAGTTTGTTTAAAAAAACTCTATTATACAAGATATGGGAAAAAAACCCTATTATTTATATATGTGAATAATGATAAAAATTGATAAAGAAAGATGTTATAGATAGGGGTTGGGGGATTTTAAGAAGGGAAGTAATGAAACTAGTGATAAACCCTGAAAACTAGAGGTGGCAAGATTTGACCCGACACGAGAAACCCGACTGACTCACCCGAATCGAAATCCGAGCGAACCCGAAAATTTAGCATTATGCATAACCTGAACCCGGAACCGAGCCTGACCGATGTTGACCCGAAACCCGAAGTGATCCGAATACAAATAAACCCGACTCAACACGGATCCGACTCAAACCAGACCCGACCCGACTTCCAGTCCGACCCGAATCCCAACCGACCTGACTCCCAACCCGACCCAAATATCCTTGAATATATACACATTTATACTATAAAAAAAATGTAACCCATTACCGAGCTAATGATAGTTAATGCTATTTCTAAACAAAATAAAAATTTCATTGATCAAAGCTACTCATTTACTCATGTAATAAATTATGAATGATCGACTTGAATTCAAAATTCTCATTTCTCACTAATAAAAGATGAGTACAATGAGGATATTATAACTTGAATCATATACATGGTATATTTTTTTTTGAAAACTACTTTTTGAAAGACACAAATAACAATCACACAACTAACATGAATTATCTTTTAGATAGGGAATCAAGTATGATTTTGATAACAATCATGAAATTAATGATAAAATGAACGAGCTTAGGATTTGGAGCTTACGAGCCAATGAGTATATATTGAATCATATTTAATTTTACTAACAATATTTTTTGAAATAGACAAATATCACGAATTACATATTAAATTTAATAAAATTGATTACCCGGAAGTCCCGAACGAACATGATTCAACCCAAACAATTAAAAGTTTGAAACAAACGTAGACTTGCTTCTACTTGAAACCTGAATGAGACCGATTCAAAACCCGAACGAGACCGACCCGATTCTGACCGAAACCCGACCAATCTGAATTCCATTTTAACCGAATCCGACCCGACCAAGTCCGACACAAAAATTTTGATCGAGTTGACCCGACTCATCAGTGACCTGACCCGAATGTGATCGATTCGAACCCGACCGGACACTGAAAACCTATTTATATGGATGTTAAGGTTCTTGTCTTTGCTCGACCATTAGTTTGTATGGGTATTATATAAGTCCTAAATTAGATTGTAAATAAATAATCTCTTGTAATGATGTAGATTGATATATATTACGCTTAATGAGCAAGTCATACTTTGCCCCCTAAAGTCTTATTCAAACATAGAAAATTACCAATCACACATCTTATTCAATTGGAGAGCAACTCATACTTTTTCCCATTCTCCTATATTTATTCTACAGAAGCACACACATTCACTATAAAGAGCCACTAGTTCCATCTCCCTCCGTCCTCATCATTTGTTGCTTTTATCCACCAACTACACTCTGTCCATGGAGATTCCAACAGCACTAAACTCCCTCCCAACATCAACCAATTCAATAGTGGGTCTCCTGATAGCAACCCTCCTACTAGCATGGTCATGGAGGGTGCTTGAATGGGTATGGTTCCGTCCGAAGAAGCTCGAGAGGCAGCTTAGGCAGCAGGGGCTGCCTGTCCGCCCCTACCGCCTTTTCCATGGCGATTTGAAGGACATAAGAAGGATGGGGTTGGAAGCATCATCCACCCCCATGACAGGCTTCTCCCACGATCACTTCCCGCGCATCCGCCCCTTCCTCCACCGCACAATGGAGAAGGATGGGGAAGTATGCGTGACGTGGCAGGGGCCGGTACCGATGGTGAACGTGGGAGACGCCGAGCTGGTGAAGGAAGTTTTGCTCAACAACGACGACTTTCGGAAGCCCAAGGGGAACCCGCTCACCGCGATGCTGGTCAAGGGAGTGGTTAGCTATGATGGTCAAAAGTGGGCTCAGCACAGGAAGCTCATCAGCCCTGCTTTTCATATGGAGAAATTGAAGGTATGTCACTTAGCTTCTATTTCCTTATAGAAGGGAAAGTATAAATTGAAGGTTTGAAAAACATATTTCATATTAGTGGTAAGGAAAGGAAATCATTCAAATAGAAGGGCGAGTAAAGTAAATCATTTAAATAGCTAGTGGTTTTTCTATAGGATATATTAATACTCCATCCATCCGTTAATTAAAACCTGACATTTTACTATTCATGTATGTTTTTTTAGGTGTTAAAAAATATATAAAATATTAACTTTTTTTAAATAATTTCATACTTATTACTATTAAGTATGAATTTATAAAAATAAATGTAAAAAAGTTAATACTCCATCCGTCCTAAATACATGGCCTTTTAGGCCATAAGCTTTTGTAAAAAATACATGGGCTTTTAGGTTTGTAGGGTAATTATTACCCCTAAAAAGATACAATAGTAAGTACAATTTAAGAGTTTCCCCCTCTATAATAATAATGAGATTTAAATATAAAAAGGTTTCCTTAATTAATGTGCAAGGGTCTAAAAGACCATGTATTTTAGGACGGATGGAGTATTTTATATAGTTTTTATCATTCTAGAAAAACGTCCATGAATAGTAAATGACAAATTTTAATTAACAGATGGAGTACTTTAGATCTCATGGGTCATGGAGTTGGTAAAATAACTCTATGTGAAGTTGGTTAAATTCTAACCACTGAATTTAAATAAAGATTTTCGATTTAAATTAGTTTAGTCATTTTTTAATTTATTTTTTAGTGTCAATAGATTTCTATAGAGTAATTTTACGAGCTTCACATAATTCAACTCTATGAGATCCTTAGCAAGAAAATATTTCACATTACAAGAAGGCCAAAATAAATAACATAATCTTTAAGGAAGATTTAAAAATATAGCATCATCTTTTGAAGCAATAAAGAATGTTTAAAACATTATGCTACTATTCCAATGGATTCAGCTAAAAATGGGAAAGAAAGAATAGTTTCTAATGGGTGATGATAATTTCACCGCTAATTTTTACTATTTTCACCGCTAATCACCGCATAGGTTTGCGGTGGCTTTAATGACGGTCAACGATCCCACCGCAATACTTTACGGTGAGTTGAGGAGTATACAGGCCCAAAACCATCGCCACAACGGTCCAAAACCGTCGTCATAACCCACCGTATATGTATACGGTGGGTTTAAACCGCATAATAGCCCAAAAACCGTCGCCATAACAGCCCAAAACCGTCGCCATAACGGTAAAAACCGTCGCCATAACCCACCGTATAAGTATGCGGTGGGTTATGGCGACTGATTTGGATAACTTCTACAAACGGTTTTCAATTGCCCAAAAACCCACCGCATGTATACGGTCGCCATAACTCACCGCATAGGTATGCGGTGGGTTCATATACGGTCAACGGATCCACCGCATGTATATGCAGTAGGTTTGGGAAACAGGGGATTAAGACCACCGTATACCTATGCGGTGATTAGCGGTGCAAATAGTAAAAATTAGCGGTGAAAATATCCGCCCCGGTTTCTAATATGGAACTATTCAGATTTGAGTTATATCATAGGGATTAAAAAAAAGTAAATGTTTATATAATAAACCCTAATTAATTAAATGTCCACCATTTAAGGTTTATTAGTTAAATGTCAACCGGTCACTCTAATCTGTTATCCGCTTTTCTAATAAGCACATATTTTCTAATCCAGCGAGCTCCCAATTTCGCTCGCGAATGTCCGCTTCACAATTTTACTTAGCTATCTTTCAATTTCGCACAACAGTTTCGATTATATATCGTTTGTCATCATAATAAATTCGTTTCACCATAATCAACACATATTTTCTACCTCATACTTTAAGTCATTGCAAAATATTTATATTAATTCTCAACCTCATACTTTAAGTCATTACAAAATCTATTATTCTTATGATTGCCTAAAAATTTCTATTACAAAAATGTACATGTAGTTAAGTATATAATATAGTATGAATGTACGTGCAGTTGATGTTGCCGGCATTTTATACGAGTTGCAATGAAACACTGAATTTTTGGGAAAAGAATGTCTCAAACTCTGAGCATGAGATTGATGTGTGCGCTGATCTCCTAACTCTATCAGCAAATTCGATTTCAAGGGCTGCATTTGGGAGCTCCTACGAGGAAGGCAGGCGGATTTTCCAACTCATCAAAGAGCAGATTCTTGTCAGCATTGGTATCTCGCAATCAGTGTATTTTCCAGGTCGCAGGTTTGATACTAGCTTCAATCACAACTATAAGTAACATATATGTAAATCATTTTCTAGTTGTTGAGTTGTTTGGCTAGCTATATATCGATCATGCATAAATGAAAATGTTTTAGGTACCTTCCGATGAAGGACAACAAAAAGATGAAAGCATTGGAGAGAGAGATCCGAACCCTCTTAATGGGCATGATCCAGAAGAGGTACGAGGAAAATGATCCAAGGGATGATTTGTTGGGTATTCTTATGGATTCGAATTCTCAAAACAATCAGCTTAGAAGTAAGATGAAGAAGCAAAAGATCAGGATCACCACTGATGAGATTATAGATGAATGCAAGTTGTTCTACCTTGCGGGTCAAGATACCACTTCAACACTTTTGACATGGACCATGATCTTACTTGCTAATCACCAAGACTGGCAGGCTAGAGCTCGAAATGAAGTCCAACAAGTATTTGGAAGTAACCAACCTAATTTTGATGGCTTGAGTCATTTGAAAATAGTAAGTAAACTATCACTTTGTTAGTTACGTGTCTGACAAAGTGAAAGTGAAAAGTAAACATGATCCTTTTTATCACGTATATACATACTTGAAGTGTGCACACATCAATTTAATTTTATATATTATTATTCTTTTTTTTGCGCATGTAGGTGAACATGATCCTTCTTGAGGTACTAAGATTATACGGCCCTCCAGGAGTCGAAATAAGAAGAAGAGTTGCCAATGATAACACGAGGTTGGGAAGTCAAACATTGCCAAAAGGAGTGCTCATCAACCTACCCATAATCTACATCCATCACAACCGTAAAGTATGGGGAGATGATGCGAAAGAGTTCAAACCTGAGAGATTTTCCCAAGGAATCTCAAGTGCATCTAAAGGGAGTGTGTCCTTTTTGGGGTTTGGTTGGGGCCCGAGAATCTGCATTGGATCAAATTTTGCTATGATTGAAGCAAAGATTATGTTGTCCATGGTCTTGCAACGGTTTAAGTTTCAACTTTCTGCATCTTATGTTCATGCTCCTAATGCTTATGGCTTTATTCATCCACAATTTGGTGCTCCTATCATATTTAACCACATTTGAGAATGGTTTCCCATGGAAGCTTATATTAAGAATGATGTATGTGTTGTGTTATTTCTATGTTTTATATGTTTATTATGCAATAAATTAAGGTACCTAGCTAAGGTGCGACACTCATGTATGCTAGCTTGTAGAATATTTAGAGGCCCATCAATCATCCTTGTAGGGTAGGGTTTGGTTGATTAGCCCTTGTGGTAAAGGTTGATAGCCTCCTTTATCATTTTCCTCATTTCCTTCAATGAACTTTCCTTATTATCCTACAAAATTAGATTTTTTTTTTGCTTCTTTACATGGTATTATAGTACACTTTAAGGGGTATAAATATATCATAACCCATCAACTGATTCATCAGTACACTTGAAGTCCAACAATCTGGAAGATCTTGCCAAGTCTATTGTCTAGTCAAGCAATATGGTTCTAGGAAGGAAAGTAAAAGATAGATAAACAATAAAACAAACACAATAATTATAACTGTCAGCATTAGTAAATAGTAATACCTTGTTTACGAATAAACTGGCTATAGCAAAAGCCGCAAGACTTTGCTCACCAAATTTGAAGTTGTTTCAAGGTTTGATTAATGTATTTTTTAAAAAATAGAAGAAGAAGCGTAAGTAGGTTTAAGCTCGGTGACTTTCTTCACAAGCTCAAAATCATCTAATTGACTTTCTCAATGCAATTTTGTTCAAGAAAATGCAAATTTCTAATAAAAGTTGTCTTTCGGGGATTTAATCCCATAACTCATACTCTCATGATTCCATCCAAAATATGTTCAGTTAACCTCTCTTCAAATTATCAGTCGGTGAAAAGCAAGCAAAACTGCAAAGGTAAGGAAATCTTCTCACCACAAAAATCTATTTCAAGGTCTTTATAGTAGTTGATAGTACCTTCCCAACCTGCAATTAGAAAAGGAATATATAAATATTTTATAAGAATCAATAGCTAAAGTAAACATCCATCTTTAAAACTAAAAACCGTACGACAGTAGGAACACATAGGCTCATGCAAAAGCTGGGTACTGATGCTCTAATCAAGCATGGAAGCTAGAAACAAATATTGGGACCATCTGTTCAAAGGAAGTTTAAAAACGACTTCCCGACAGTCGAAAAGTACCATGATTCATACTCAAGAAATAACGAAACCAATATAAGCATTCCGGTTCTAACACAAAGCAAACGATAAAAGTGAAGATGTGATCTCCATTATCAAAAAATACCTTCAATTTGATTTAATATGATGAATGAACACTACACACCATTCAATTTGACTATTATTTAGCTTTGCAACCCTCTCTAAGTTGTTTTGGACAAATGGATAAAGCCTCTCCATGGCTCCACCAACTAAGCTCTTAACTATTCCACAAACACCTATTACATTAAAGCATCAAACTATATTTGATTTTTTAGACCATTTTTGACAACTAAGGGCTCGTTTGGTATAAGAACGCAAGGTAAACGGAATGTAAACAAATTTTGTATAGGAAAATATATCTAGATAAGAGAAGAATACTATTTTTGTGTAAAAAAATAAGATGGGAGGGGTAAAGATTAGAGGAGTATAGGGGATATAGTTACCCCTTGCTCAAATTAGTAATTGAAATAAGGAGGAAAAAAACCAATTTTGTATGAAAAGTTGGGAGGAGAGGGTAGTGATTAAATTTTTTAACAATGTATCTTAAACTATAATTTGACTACATTTGTTTCCTTTCCCTTTACCTTTACGAAATTTCAACCAAACGAGCCCTAAAGTTATAAAGAAATTAGATAAGAGAGCGAATCAACAAGAGAAAAATCTAATCATACGAAATTACCTACATAGTAAGCAATGAGATGGACGATTCAATTGAAAAAGAGGAATTAAAATTTCTCAAAACCAGCAAACCCTAGACTCTGAATAAAAAGCCCCAATTCATAGTTCACTCTTCAAATTTCAATTAAAAGACTAAAAAAATCAAAATCTCTGATTGTTACTTATTCCTAGCCCTAATCATAAATAATAATCTCAGTTTCATAAATGAAGCTAAAATTGAAGATTGAAGAGACAAGGTTAACAATTATGCTATTGCTAGCACTTAGTAGATCATGAAAATATGAGTAGTAATCCCAATTTTAGTCTGTTTCATGATTCCCATGTGGCATGAATATGAATGGTTCAATTAAACACGAGTTTAAAATATACTCTACATGCATAGAAGTCCTAATTAGTTACAAAACACCTTGCCTAATTGAGCACCATAAATTCCCACAGAGCTCATTGAAGGCAATCACTAAGCCTATACTAAATTCAACAACAGATCCATCTTAGAAAGGAATTTAATGACAAATTAAACAACACAAGTTGCTATATTGTTTTTTCATGAGATATATATTATAAACATACCCAATCAACCAACGAGAAAACTTCATTGAATTTAAGTTAAACAGGCATTGATATCGCGCAGCTATCACTCGAGATGCCAAATTGTTTGAAAGGCAAACAAAAGGACTGCTCTCTGGGAATTTCATACACAACATCAAACATGCAGTTGATAAAACAAACCACGAATTTCAGTTCACACTTACAAAAAAAAATAAAAAAAATCTGAACTCAGATATTGAAGCTTTTCACAAAGCCTATAAGCTGGCTAACAACCTTAAGCGAATGAAGAACACAACAACAAGCACAATAATCAAATTCACTCAACAAAAAATTGGCCACAACATGAAACCCTAGGGTTTCATGTTGAAAAATTTTGGTTGAACCAGTTAATATTTGAGTAAGAATTGTCCAGTATAAGTACCTAAAATCCACAGACATATTACACTATAATAGTCAAAGTAATGTGTCTTGGCAATGGTCTAAATTGCGCACCTTAATCCCGTTGTTCAAAGATGGGCTTGTTTGGACTGTAGGTAATGGTAAGACCATGAACTTTTGGAAAGACTATTGGGCCCTGACTCCAAACCTACTACATCATTGTATATGCCCTAACAGCATTGATATTAATGAAAAAAATGGATGCATACATCTCTAATAATAATTGGGATACTGAGAAACTGCAACTAGTGCTTCCATCTGATATGGCGGAGCATATTTCTAATATCCCACTGCCAATAACCCCAATTGAAGATCGACTTTATTGGTGGCCGGATAAAAAGGGATGGTTCAACGCGTCGAGTGCTTACAAGCTGACAACTCGTTTTGCAATAGATCTTTTTGGTCGAAAATGCCTGGATATGAAAAATTAACGTGCCTCCTAAAATTAAAAACTTCTTGTGGAAACTGGGACACAATGCTTTACCAACTGCATCTCGTCTAGCCAAACGAGGTGTTGCGATTCCATCCTATTGTTCGCTCTGTAACCACCATGAGGAAGATGATGTTCATGTCTTTTTTGAATGCAGGTTTAACTCCTTCTTTAAGAACATGCACCCACAACATAAGTCTCACATCGATAGTCTTATTTCTACGTCTAGAAATATCTGCCAAATTCTAGCATATCTCAGGCAAGCCCTCCCGTGTAAGAAAAATGCAAGTATGGTGTTCAACTGGTGGACTGCTTGGTATACTCGCAATAACTTTATCTTAAGAAATGAAAGCTTTCCTTCCTTGGAAGGATTTAACAAAATAATCGACTCCCATAAAACTAATTGGGAAAAAGCAGACTGTTACAAATGGGATAATCGATCGGAATACCCAAAAATAGGTAATACCCGACAACAAAAATCTAAGGCTACAGTCAAGGTTCTAAATATCGCATATCGGGTTTATCGGTTAGGAGTAAAAATAATATATCGGGGATATATCGGGATATATCGGATTTATCGATTTCGCTAATTTTTAACTATAAATATTATATTTATACTTCAAAATATAAAAATACATCTGAAAAATTAATATTTAAATTTCAAAATTACCAAGTAAACTTGACAAAATAAAAACAGCTTTATTCATAAAGGCTAAAGTGACCTTATCAAAGTTGGCAATTCTAAATATCCCCGATATATCGCCGATATTGACCCGATCGATATATCAGGTCATGAAGGATAACGTTGTCTTGTAAAAATTGGTAATTCTAAATATCCCCATATATCATCGACATTGACCCGATATATCGGTGTTGGCCCGATATATCGGCGTTGACCCGATATATTGCCGATATTGACCCGATATATGACGTTGACCGATATTTTCACCCGATATGCTGATATCGTATTGGATTCTAAATATCACCCCCCGGTGGTACTTTCAAACTAAATTTCGACAATTCCTGGTAAGGTTATTCATCTTAGAGGAAGAAGTATCGGTCAACAGTCCCCACTTATGGCTGAAGGAATAGCTCTAAGAGAAGATGTGTTAAAGGTTATATATCGGTTCACGAATTAACAATCTCATCATTGAAGGAGACTCCCTCACAATAATAAATTACCTAAAGCATGATGTAAAGTGTTCGTGGGAATTTGAACTTCTGCTAATGGATATTAAGTTTCTGCTTCTAAAAATCGATACTCTCTCCTTTTCCCATATCTACCGCAGTGGTAATAGAATGGCTGATAAGGTCGCACACCTTGTCCACCACCGCTCTAGTACGAGGGCCATATTTTCTGACCCAGGTCTCATGGACCTCTTCCGAAAGGATGCTATCGGTTAGCGTTTCTTTAGGGTTGACTAAATCCTGTTGGGGTTTGTGGGTGCTCTCTACTCAAGCGATGTGCGGCTCTGCGATGGTGTGGCTTGGCGATCTTCTCCATGGATTTGGTTCTGCCTGTCGGAGTAGAGATAGATTGGGGTCGTGGTAGTGTGTATCGTGACGTCTTCACTATTCAGGCTGTCTGCTTCCCTGGAGTTCGTCCTCACTGCCCACAGGATGATCGGGTCCTGATGTATCGCTGGCCTACGATTCTGCTTCGGAGTGGGGCTTGACTTCGTCTGTCGTCTTCGACCTCATCTTTTTTTGTTTTGGCTTGCTTGATTTCATTTTTTTTAGAGTTGTTTGGCTGAGTTGCACCTTTATGTATTGTTGTATGTTTGTTTTTTTAGATGGTTTTCCCGTCTGCCGGTCTCACCGGCCCTCGAGTTTCAGATATGTCTGAACTCGAATTCTTACCTTATAAAAAAAAGTTTAAAACTTAATTTTTCAAAATAAATTTTTATAAATATATAAAAATATATGTTAGAAATATAAATATATTTTTTAATTTTTTTAAAAAAAATTAAAAAAATTAAGTAGAGTAGGGACTAGGGAGGGTTGTAGAAGATCATTCTTAGGGACTTCAAAATGACCTTATATACTGATGAAACCACAAATGAAAAGTAGAACTCTTTCCACGTCCCCGTGGGGGAGATGAGCCGCGCGTCTATTTTCAGTTGGTCGGCGGTCTTACCTGGGGCCCCCTTCCTTTTATCATCTATCCTAGTCTGGGGACCTTGACCTGTACCGCGGAGACCGAAGACATTCCGACGATCTTACCTGGATTTGACCACCGCGGATGGCGGGTGAATCGTTTCCAGTGCCGTCGAGCCTTGCACTCGGATCGTTCCACTTCCCGGGCGATGATCTCACCAAGGCCCTTCGTATAGGAGAAAATTTATCCTAGATCGGAGGGAGAAAGAAAATCAGGGGGAACCTTCAAGGGCTAAGCGTCTGATACATATATCCGCACAACCAATTCTCTCTTTCGGGGGTTGTCCGTGGATCCGTCCAATGTGATCCCCTATGGGTAAGCTTATCCGTCCAGTGTGATCCCCTGTGGATGTGGGTAACCTTATCCTTAGGATTTCCTCTCTCTCTCTCTCTCTCTCTCTCTCTCTCTCTCTCTCTCTCTCTCTCTCTGAAATTCTCCCTTTTGTTTTACGAAAAGCCTTTATTTTATAGAGCTTTTCGGTTTTTATAGTGGTCGTCGATCTCCCCCCCGGGACACGTCGATTCACCTCTATGACCATTTGTCGTGGCCCTATCGCCACGTGTCGTTCAAGAGATGATACGTGGGTGGGGGGCATGTTTGACACCTTATCTGTTTTCATGCAGTCCTTGTCCGCGGTCCCCTATGGTTGATACGTCCGCGGCGGGTCCTTCCGATTCTATCCCTTTCCGATCCTTTTCCATTTCCTGTTATTTTTGGACATCGCCATATACAATTTTTTTTATTTTTTTCAAAAGGTACTTCATTTATTTATATTTATTTTAATACAAGGAAAGGAATTAAGATGATAGACCACAAACGATCGAGCCCTTTATGTTCCTTCCACCTATAGCCTGTGCAATTGTGCGATCGAAGATGATGTTCATCTCTTGTTAGAATGTCATTATGTGCGATCTTTACTTCATTTTCCTTCTCGCATAAACTAAAAAATATCCAATACGGTAACTCATTCTCGAGATATAAAACCTATCATTTCCTTTATTGGGAACAATGTCGCTTCTGCGGCTAAGGAGGAACTCGCCTATACTTGGTGGGTAGTTTTGTACATTCGGAACCAACGCGTGTTTAGACAGGTTTCTATATATCCCACTTACAGATACTTCATTATGTATTATTAAAACTCACAAGGAGAACTAGAGTAAAACATCTCAATTGGAGTGTAGCCTTGACGTGGATTTGCTCTTACACACACAAAACTCCAACCACCCAAAAAAGGAAAAATAAGCATGATAAGGTTACATGGCGTAAACCCCCGAGGGGAACTCTTAAGCTCAATTTTGATGGATCCACAATTACAAACAATGACAGCTCGAGTGGAGCCCTAATCCGGGGTTGGAAAGGGTGTCCGATACAAATATGCTATCAAAAACTTGGGAAACAAAGTCCCCTGAAAGCGGAAGCTCTTGCTCTAAAACTGGGAATCCAAAACACTACTCGACTTCATATCGGCAAAATCCACATTGAAGGTGATTCTAGTATAATTATAAACCACCTCAACCAAAAAACTAAATGTCCTTGGGAAATTGAAATGATCATGTCAGATGTTAAACTCCTTTTATCGACTTTGAAAGAAGTTTCTTTCTTTCATGTTCCCCGTTTAGACAATAGAGTGGCTGATAAGGTTGCACATCTTTGCCACTCTGCCTAGGATGTCGATATTCACAACGATTTAGGTCATTTAGACCTCATACGAAAGGATGTCGCCAGGTAGAGCTAGTTCGCCCGAATTCTTTCCTAAAAAAAACGGTCGAGCCTCATCCTAGCGTGTCCTTCCGGGCGAGAACCCTGAGTCCTGAATCATCCTTCAAATCTTCATCGGCAGGGCTACAATATGCCAAACACACGATCCTATCTACAACCGTATCCGTTTTCCTAAAAATATGACGAATATATAGAAACCAAATTAAAGAAGTGAAACAAATGTTTCATCTCTGTAATCAGGATTTCAATAATCCAAGGGCAACTCCTGTCACCCAATAAGGCCTTAATCACAGAAAGGTTATCATCTTCTATGAGTAGGTTTTGCAAGCATAAGAGTTTAGCTCTCAACAATCCGCTTCTTAACCCAATAGCTTCTATGTAGATCGTGGGCATATAGCATAAGCCCCCACCAATAAAAACGACCCCAGCATCTGGGTCACGGATAACGAAACTAAGGGAGGCCGGGCTTACTACATGATTGATTGGAACTATCGAAGTTTAGTTTGAATGAGTTAGGCGGAGTCTTATCCCATCTCACATTCCTACAACGATGCTTATATCGAGTGGTATGATTCGTCGTTCAAATTCCATCCCTTGTAATAGGTTGATCGTCCCAGTCATCCTTGTGTACATTAAAAACTGAGGTTGATCAAGAACCAAGTTTGCCTTGTTGTAAGCAATAACACTTTAATGCGTGGTAGCTCAGGATGCTCAGCTGGGTTAAAAACTAACTGATTATGTTGTGCCCATAAGGCCCACCAAGCAAAGGCCACATCTGACATGGCTTTAGGCTCGACTAAGGCACGGATGCTATTGAGAGCGATGTCATTTCTATGATTATCAAAGTTATAGTCAAAATTCCCTTGGTAAAGGAATGTTTAGTGAAGCTAGAACTTGTTTAGCTAGTCATAGTACAATCATGTAAGATGTGATTTGTTGATTCATGTGTAATGTCTCCTAACATATACTCCATGGGAACTGATATATGAGACCGTTGAAGTCTCTCTTTTGATGGTAAACCATCATGTGTAATTTTTCAGAGAAAGTGCTTAATTTTTGGAGGCACATCAAGTTTCCAAATCCAAGAGCATTGAAAATTAGGCAATCTAGACCCATTCGGAACCAATGACGAAGCCGATTTCGTAGTAAACCACCCAGACGTGGTAGGGCTTCAATAGAGACGATCAGTAATGTGTAAAACTAGCAGCTGAACCAAGCCAATTTGGTTGATGATCTCGGTTGGGAGAAAACCCTGGAGGTTTGAATGCAACCTAGACATGTTCCATTCATTCGTATATGAAAGGAAATACCTGACTTTGCAGTTCATTTCGTCACTTGATAACGGTAGTAACACCTTATCTAACAACCAGCAATCCGAAGCCCAAATAGATATCCAACCATAAATTGATAGTGCATCCATCACCAACTGACCAACGCAGTCCTTTAGTGAACAAAGTGCGAATGGGCATCAATTTAGACCATTGCTAAGAAGTTCCACCCTTCAATTTATAGGTAAGTAGGTCTAACCCCTTAAGGTATTTTTCACTGATGACTTTCACCCAAATATTGTTTGGTTATGCAATGATTTTCTATAGCAATTTCATTTGCAACGCAATGTTTATTGTTTCAACTTTATAAAGGCCTAGACATCCTTCTAAAGTGTTGGTATAGATCTTATCCCAACGTACTAATAAGAGGAGTAGAAGAAGTCTACTTGTTCCAGAAGAACATACGATAAACTTTGTCCAATTAAGAAAGAATATAAGTTGTTAATATAAATGATTGCACAAGAAATGTTGGTTGGACACTCAAATTAGATTTAATAAGCACCTTACGACCTTCTGCTGAAAGAGAAGAGTCTTTCCACTTTGAAAGCTGCTTTTTAGTTTTCAATACTACCTGAGCGAAGGTTTCCTTAGTTGCACGGCCTTTGATTATAGAACAATCCAAATATTTCTCAGTAGCACCTGAGTGAGTAATTCCTAGTCTAGATGATATATCGGGTATGGACGGGTGCAAGAAATAAACACTTAAAAAATAAGTAGGAGTGAAAGTTTTTTTAAAACAGTTAAAAAGAGTATATGAATGACATAAAGTAGTTAAAAGTGGTTAAAATTTTGAGTTAAAAAAAAAAGCTATTGGAAGGTGCTTTTTTGTGTTAAAATTTTTAACTACAAAAATCAACACACTTTTTGCATTGTTTATTTATTTATCACAATTAAAACACTTTTGTACTCCATACGTATGGAGATTATTTTGTTGTTTAAAATTTTAACTACATTTACGGCTTTACCAACAGTTTATAAATTTTAACCTGTTTATAATTTTAGTCAGTTTATTAACCCCGCCCCATACGAACCCGATATAACGGTTGTCGAATATTATATATGTGAGACCTGAGATAATAGACAATAGCGTTGTAAATAAAATATCGGCAACATTGAGAGCAGTATCTGTTGCTTTGGCAAATTAAAATGATATTTGGATCAATAAAATAAAAATATAATTGAAATATTTGACCAAGAAATAGAGCTTATTGTTTAAAATGAATTAATTTTATTATATAACCTGTTTTTATTTCAAAAAAATTATAAAGATATTTTTTTTAAAAAAAATTGTTATATAATTAAGATACCTTGGGAAAAAAAAACCCTGTCACTTATATATGTGAATAATGATTAAAAAAAAAATGACGAAGAGGGGTTATAAAATAAGTTGGGGGTTTTTTTAAGGAGATGGGAAGTAATGAAACTAGTGATCATAAACCCTTGAAACCAAAATAAAATAAAATAAAATAACGTAAAAAATAAAATAACTCGTGTAAATAAATTCCAGAATTTTCTTGCGCTCTTCGTCCTCTCGCAGTCGTGCTTCACTTTCTCGGGTTGGTTGGAGTCCTGTCTATTGGATCCGTGGTTAGTTTCGGTTGAGGAGCAGTTCTGCGGCCCTGGTTGATCGAAGTGATCGTGTTGGTGGTGTTCGTGGTCTCCGAAGATCCTTCATCTAGGTGGAGGGAACGTCGTGTGATCCACACTTCCCCAGGAGTCGTCTTTGCCCTTCGTGGATTTCTGCTTTCCGTCTTTCCGGCGGTGAGACATCGTGTCAGCTATGCTGTCCCATGCGCTCGCTATCCACTTCTCCATGCCGGGTCTCCCTCTTCTCGCTGCTGTGTCCGCTGGTGTGCTTAGGGTCTGGGGTTTTTCGGGTTTATTTTGTGTAGTTCTTTTGTTGTATTAGTTGGCTGTATTCTGTTTCCATTTTGTATTTTCTTTTGCTATGTTGTATGTTTAGACGGCTTGCCGTCTGCCGACTTTGTCGGCCTCTCGAGATCCGAGCCTGTCCGGTCTCGAATTATTTCCTAATAAAAAAAAAATAAAAAAAAAATAAAAAAAAATAAACCCTTGAAACCATATTGATATGGATGGTCTAAGCTTCTTGTCTTTTGTTCGACCATTAGTTTGTAGGGGTATTTATATATAACTCCTAAGTTATCCTGTAATTAATACTCCCTCCGTTAATTAAAACATGACATTTTACTATTCATGTACGTTTTTTGAGGGGTTAAAAACTATATAAAATATTAATTTTTTAATATATTTTTTAAATAATATTATAGTTGTTACTATTAAGTACTACAAGTTTTAATTAACATTTATAAAAAAGTTAATTTTTTATGAATTTATAAAAACAAATTTTAAAAAAGTTAATATTTCATATAGTTTTTATCATTCTAAAAAAACGTGCATTAATAATAAATGACAAGTTTTAATTAACAGGAGTAAATACTATCTCTATGAGGATGTAGATCAATGTTATGCTTGAGGATCAAGTCATACTTTTGTCCCGTAATGTCCTATTCAATAAAGGTAACCCTACATAGAAAATTACCAAACATATATATATATATGCACAAGTCTTGTTCAATATCCTTGGAGATCAAGTCTTACTTTTGTCTTCTCATTCTCCTATTTTCCACACACTTCAATTATTAAGCAACCACACACACTATAAAGAGCCACTACTTGGATCTCCTTCCTCATCCTCATTTGTTGCTTTTATCCACCAAACTAAGACTCTTGCCCATGGAGATTCCAACTTCAACCAATTCAATAGTGGGGCTCCTCATAGCAACACTCCTACTAGCCTGGTCATGGAGGGTGCTTGAATGGGTGTGGTTCCGTCCGAAGAAGCTCGAGAGGCAGCTCAGGCAGCAGGGGCTGCCTGTCCGTCCCTACCGCCTTTTCCATGGCGATATGAAAGAGATAACAAGGATGGGGGTGGAAGCATCATCCACCCCCATGGCAGGCTTCTCCCACGATCACTTTCCGCGCATCCGACCCTTCCTCCACCGCGCCATGGAGAAGGATGGGGATGTATGCGTGACGTGGGAGGGGCCGGTGCCGATGGTGAACGTGGGAGACGCCGAGTTGGTGAAGGAAGTGTTCGTCAACCACGACGAGTTTAGGAAGCAGAAGCCGAACCCGCTCACTGCGATGCTGATCAGGGGATCGTTGGCTAACTATGATGGTGAGAAGTGGGCTCAGCACAGGAAGCTCATCAACCCTGCTTTTCATATGGAGAAATTGAAGGTATTATGTCACTTAATTCAGTTGCTCCTTTGAATTATATAAGGGGTCGGTCGTTTTGGGTGATATTACTATTCTCGTGCCATAATGCGATTTTAAAAAATAAAAGCTTAAAAACAAAATAAATTAATATTAATCAATTAAATAAATATTAAAGTATTTTGAATTATAATTATAAAACAGATTTAAAAGAGAAGGACATAATGAGCTCATTCAAGATGGACTAGTATATAAAGATTTACGAATAGATATAGATTATATTTTAATTTAATATTTTGCATTAAACTCATTAGTTGTGTTAAAAATGAAAATCAATTGTAAAAAAAAAGTGATTCGTTGAAAATAAGAGAATTAAAGTGTAGTGTATGTGACACATAGATGAATGAAAACTCTTCTGTTTTATACATATAGATCGATTTATAAGATATATAGATACATATAGATTTTGAGATATTTTGATTTATCTTCAATTGCACATGGTTTATTAAAAACAGAAATCCTAATTGGTGCTCATTTTATACATTCTCATTATATATTTTAAGAGTTTATCTAGATATAAACATGCATATAATTACCAAAAGGAAAAAAAAAAGAAGATAAGACATATATGCGAAAACTTACATTTTAAGAGTTTGTCTACATGTAGATTAATCGAGATCAAAACCTAATTGCTGCTCATTTTATGCATTCCCATTTTTTAAGAACATATGATGAAAACAAATATCATTTGTTTTTAACTCAATTGTTGAAAAAACAATCTGGCATTCCCATTTCTAAAACATAATTCATATATTATCCATCAAAATAGTATGTCCGGGAAAAAAACAAAAATAACATAAGAGGTGGGTTAAGTTCAAATTTTATATATTTCTATTAAAAGAAAAATCGGGCATTTCTTTTTTTTTAAAAAAAATAATTCTTATTTTATCCTTGAATTAGTAAATAAAAAATGGCTATTCCGAATTCTATCTTATCCATCACAACACGATATCATGTGTTTTGGCTTGGGAAAAAAATATATAAGATAATGTGTTAACATCGCATTTTATTTATGTTCTCCGAAAAAAAAATCCAACATTTATTTTTATTTTAAAAAATTACGGAGAAATCTGTGTTTTTCTAAAAATGTGCTTCTTGGGATGTTGGAATCAAACCGATCGGTAACTGTAACTCAATTCAAAGCCGAATTGGCTTCTACTACGTCAAATATGGGGCCCATAACAAATAGGGTCCAAATGTAACACGCCCACAACCACGTATGTTAAAAATTGTAGATGGGTTGCACCCAAAAAAAAAAAAAAAAATTCTAGATGGGGATGTATTTGATGATATTTTTTTCAGATTGATACGAGATAAGATCTCTGCAACCTCTAATTTTTAACACTAATATATATTTATGATAAAAAAAAAATTTGTCAATATGTTTAATTGACTACCAACTAAAGTATTATCTTAAACATATATTGTTATATTATTTTTTTAAAAATATATCGATATTTAATTAAATTGGGTAAAATCTTATCTTAAACATATATTTCTTTATTGATTAGTCAAATTGGATAAAAACAAATTGTAAAATCTTATCTTGAGTATCTATATTGCTATATTAATTAATAAGGAAAATACAATTGGTTAAAAATACTATAATTATGGATAAGTCAACACATGTCACAAATAACTTCTCCTTTATTTTATCTAACTAGCGCAGTACCCGTGCGTAACGCACGGGATTTGTAAAATATATTACATTTTTTAGAAGATATTATCATAATTTATTTACATTATATATTAGATATACTATAATATAATAATAATATGAAAATGATAATATTATTTTTAAAAGTAATATTATACTTATTATTAATAATGATAATATTATTTTTAAAAACTAATATTTTTTTAAAATATTTTATAAAGTTTTTAGCTCCTTTAAAAACGTGCTAAAAAGTAAAACGGTTGATATTTTGAGACAAAGGTAGTACAAATTTTAGAGTCACCACTGTTGTTTGAGAATGGTTTTTTTTTCTTAGCCTAAGTTGATTGATTACTTTGAGCATTAAACACGCATTTGTTGGAAAGTAGAACCAAATAATTTGGTAGTTGGACTACACATTCCACAAACGCTGGTGAATGAAATTTTCAGAATTTTGGGATGGAGAGCACATAAACAAAGATATATTATATTAATAAACTTTAAAGTAAAAAAAAAATTCCTTTCGCCTCAAAATATAGGCAATTTTATTTTTTTGACATGTTATTTTAAGAAGCTAAAAACTCTATCAAATATTATCATTTTATTAGTTTTATTTGAGCATGTTATATATTTTTTCATGGAATTAGTTTTGTAATTAAAATGAGATTAAAATTGAAATTGGAAAAGTTCAAAAGTGCCACTATAGTTTGAATTGGAGAAAATCTTTAACAAAATCAAATATCAAATAAAGGTAATACAAATTAAAAGATTTCCTATATTTTGTTAAGATTTGATGACAAAAAGAAACAAAAATTTATACCAAATCATTAAATTCAGATAAAGTTTAAACAATCCCTTGTTTAATTAAAAACACTTAAGGTAATTTATAAGAAAAATTAAAATATTTTATAAAGAAATTCTAACCAATTGAGTCAATATTTTCCTGATTACGTGTGTGTGTGAGTGCATGGTAGTTAGCTTGTAAATAAATTATTCTAAAAATATTATAAATAAACTAATTAGATTTATTAATTAAAAAAATAAATTAATTAGATTGTTTTATACCTATTACTTAATTGGTAGTTAGCTTATAAATAAATCATTCTAAAAAAATAGTATAAATAAATTAATTAGATTTATTAATTTAAAAATACATAAGATACAATTACTTTAATTTAATAAATAATTAAGTCAAAATAATTATTTAAAGTAGAGAATCTATGAAAAGAATTTATAACTGAATCAACTATTTTTAATAAAAGATTACATAGAAATTAATAATAAAAAAGATATCGAAATGATTTTTGAATAAATTTATAATCTAATATAGCGAAAATATATGGTTTAGTTCACAGATAATTAGATTTTTCATTTTTAATTCTCGTTGTTTTTATTAGTTTAGTTTCAACATCTTATTAGAAATCAACGCATTACATCAAATAAAATCAGTAATCAATTATGCCATAATTTAATTACGCCGATGGGTAAAATCCTCGTTCAACTTAAAATGGTTAGTATCGTCATCAATACTCGTTAGGTCGTGATTTGTTAAATAAAATATCAAATGAAATAATTAACTATGTTGAATGGAATGATTGAAATACTATAAGTATGATACTTAAGTAAGTAAAGTTAAAAAAAACTACGTATTAAATCCTATAAATCAAGTGTGCATTAAAATATACTGTAACATCCAAAAATTATGAGATCCAAAAATTAAAATCATTAAAATATAAGATCGTTGATAAAAAAAAAATTTGAACAATAAATAGTTATTTAAATAATATTGGAGTAATTAATAATTAAGTTAATTAATTATTTGAGGTGGACCCAAGAGTAATAAAAAATTGCCACATGGGATTTTTAGTCCTATAATTAAGTAGAGTTTGCCAAGTGGCATCTTTAACATGTGTTTTAGTATTATATTAGATATACTGTATATAACTAGTAATTATTACCCGTATTTTTTTCCCGTTTTGTTAATAAATTATATTTTATTACATTAATTGTATTAAAATTATTTTTATTAAGATTTATGTGAATATTAAAATAGTTTGCTTGAAATTTTTAATAAAAAATTTCCAGCAATTATAAAAATAATAGGTTTTATAAAGATTTAAGATATGAGGATGATAATTACGGTACAATATTTATCATAATAAAAATTTAACCTTTGTGTGGAAAAAAATCATCAAATCAAATTATATAAAATATCATGAATAGAATTTTTGTTATTGTATCCTTAACTATTAAGGTCAATTTTTATTTTTGTTATTGAAATTCCTGGGTTTTTTCTTTTTTAAAAAATATATCGAACACATCTATTGACTCTTACTTTATGGGATTTTGAACTTCCTTGGAAGTAGAGAGCTAACCAAACGAACCATAAAACATTTAGATTAAACTAAAATAAAAATAATTAATTCAAAATTATAATAGAAATGCTTAATTTAATCGGCTCATTACATGGAGCTACAAATATTAAGTTGCATTTGACACATCAGACCCAATTTAAATATCTTTAATTAATTATTAAATATCAAAATAATTGGTTATCCAAAGTTCTTTCATTTCTTATATTTTTGTTCAAGAAAATTTGAAGAAAATATAAATTACCCTAAACCTAATTTTTTGAGAACCTCCCTAAACCTAATTGATAATGCATGGATTATATTTCAGTAATTAGTTGCTTAATTAAATTTTATCCTTGAAATTCCCTTCTATTTCTATTTTAAACAATAAAAACGATGAGAGAGATCAATATTGTTTTTACTAATATGGTTTTTCAAGCTGAGGAATAGATGTTAGAAAATAATTTGAAAAGATAGATTATCACTATTTTAATTACTTAGTTTTTTTAAAGAAAATTTACTGAGGGAAGTTATACATCACATTGAAAAGATCAAGCGACTGGAATCTGTCTTCGAATTCGTCGAATATAGACACTGCTATCGAGAAGCAAACAAAGTAGCGGATTTTATAGCACGGGAGTGTATAATTTATAATAGATCTACTATCCCTTATAATAGGGAGCTTTGTTCCATCATCCTCAAGGATGATCAATGAGCCAGATTACAACTTTTGTAATCGCTCCTAATTCTTGCGTACTTTAAAAAAAACAAAAACAAATGTAGGTCATAGAATTAAGAACAACAACGAATAAGATTAAAAATAACAACTTTTAATTATTAGGTTGTATTGAAAGATTATTCATTGGGATGAAATTATTCGGTGGTATTGTGCGATTATTCTTAAAAATAAAAATTAAATTTTTTTACATTATTTGTACAGACGAATAATAATGTGAAAACAAAAAAAATAATCATTAATTAGTAAATTTCCGTGTACAAGATAAGGCATGTGTACACGATAAGGGTTGTGTACACCAGAACCATGATATATATAAGAAGTGTTAACGTATTATCTATACTCTATATATATATATATTCTCCTTCCATTAAGTATATTATATAGTCTGAACATATGTGCAGTTAATGTTGCCGGCATTTTATACGAGTTGCAATGAAACATTGAACTTTTGGGAAAAGAAGGTCTCAAACGCTGAGAATGAGATCAATGTCTGCGTTGATCTCCCAATTTTATCAGCAGATGCGATTTCAAGGGCTGCATTTGGGAGCTCCTACGAGGAAGGCAGGCGAATTTTCCAACTCATCAAAGAGCATCTTCATCTCACCATCAGTATCTCACAATCAGTGTATTTTCCAGGTCGCAGGTTTGATACTTCAATCACAACTACAAGTAACATATATGTAAATCATTTTCGATCTAGTTGTTGAGTTGCTTGACTATCTATATATCGATCGATCATGCATAAAAAAAAATTTGCAGGTACCTTCCGACGAAGGACAACAAAAAGATGAAAGCATTGGAGATAGAGATCCAAACCCTCTTAATGGGCATGATCCAAAAGAGGTACAAGGAAAAGGATTCTAGGGATGACTTACTTGGTATTCTCATTGATTCGAATTCTCAAAACGATCAGCTTGAAACTAAGATGAAGAAGCAAAAGATCAGGATCACGACCGATGAGCTCATAGACGAATGCAAGATGTTCTACCTTGCGGGTCAAGATACCACTTCAACACTTTTGGCATGGACCATGATCTTACTTGGTAACCACCAAGACTGGCAAGCTAGAGCTCGAAATGAAGTCCTACAAGTATTTGGAAGTAACCAGCCTGATTTTAATGGCTTGAGCCATCTGAAAATAGTAAGTAAACTATCAGTTTATCGGTTACCTTATTAAGCCTCAATCTTATCACGTACACGTATCTGAAGTGTGCACACATCTATTTGTATATGTATTATTATTAATTAGTATTATTCATTTTTGCATATGTAGGTGAACATGATCCTTCTTGAGGTGCTAAGATTATACCCTCCAGCAGTCGAATTGAGAAGAAGAGTTGCTAATGACAACACGAGGTTAGGAAGTCACACACTGCAGGAAGGAATGCTCCTCAACTTATCTATAATCCACATCCATCACAACAATAAAATATGGGGAGATGATGCAAAAGAGTTCAATCCTGAGAGATTTTCCCAAGGAATCTCAAGCGCGTCTAAAGGGACTATGTCTTTCTTGGGATTTGGTTGGGGTCCTAGGATCTGCATCGGTTCAAATTTTGCCATGGTTGAAGCAAAGATTGCATTGTCCATGATCTTGCAACGATTTAAGTTTCAACTTTCTTCATCTTATGTTCATGCTCCTAGTGGTTTTGGCTTTCTTCATCCACAATTTGGTGCTCCTATCATATTTGACCGCATTTGAGAAAGATGCCCCACTGAAACTTATATGAAGAATAGTGTATGTTTTATGTTATTTCTATGTTTTATATGTTATGCAATAAAGCTAGCCAGCAAGCTGAGGTGTGACACTCATATGAGCTTGGTAGACTAGTTCAGGACCCATCTAGAGGGGAGTTGTACAAGTGCTATCAAACATAACCGACATGGTTGTGGTCCATGACATAACCGGGCATCCACCACCTGTGTAATTTTATCGTCCTAGTTCAGGGTTTGTACCATGTATCATTTCCTCGTTTTCATTTTGTTTCGAACATATATTATGAATTTATGATGATGTTTAACACTTGATGTATTCAGTGTGTAATGTATCATGTTGATGTGCCTTTTGTTACTAATAAGGAGAGAACTAGTCATGGTTCTTCAGTTTTTGGGAGTTCAAGTATGATTGCACCTTTCTTATCATTCTTTCTGTTGAAGTGTTTGCTAGCATGCTTCAAAAAGAAGTTAACTATCAAAGGGACATTGGTTTCCCACTTGCTAAGAATGGTTTGAAAGTTTCATTTCCTTGCGTTTGTCGATGATGTTCTTATACTATGGTTTGTTTGGATATTTCGAATATCCTAAATTTCTTTTGTCACCTATTGGACTAATTATAATGGAGTTGTTCATGGGTTCTTATTGAGACTACAAAAGCTACAAAATTCACTTGATCAAAGCCATCAAATCTGTTGTCATTAATCCCACCAAAAAAAAAATCTGTTGTCATTAATGGAGAAGAGCAAAGGGTTGGAGTCATTAAGGAAAATCTTGTTGGGAGTTTTAATGGTAGCTTAATTATATTGATATTTGATTGGGAGCTTCCAATTCATTTATAGCTAAATGCCTAAAAGGATGCTTTCGTGAGGCCTTGAATCAGTTCATTTTAGTTAACTTTTGTTGAAAATAGGGGATTGAGTGTGATCTTAATTACCAGCTTTAGGTGTCAGATTTGTGATCTTTCGTTTGATCTTCAACTAGCTCAAATGACAGCACACATTTGTTGAGGCTTGCTTAGTTATGGATGTGGTCATTTCCGAACATGGTAAGTACCTCCTTAATTGAATTGGAGTTGTGTTGAAAGTTTGATCTTGAGTTTTGATCGAGCAATAAACATAGCCTCAGACAAGGCAACTTGGCTAATTAAGCAATTGAGTATGAGTGAGAGGAGGGACACTCCTGAATTAATTGCAGAGACCTTGAGAAGTACGAATTAAGCTCATCTAGACCTGTCAAACGGGTCATTCGGGTCGAAAATTTTTCGGGCGTTCGGGTCGGGTCGACCGGGTCGGGTTGTGTTTTGACAGGTCTAAGCTCACCCTATAGGCTATAGCTTGATTCTTGAAGCCTTGTATGGTGGCAGAGGCAGATCTCTTTAGGGTCGGGGGTGTCAGTCGCCCCCCAATCAAAAATAAAATTTAACATAAATATTCCTCTCGTTGATATATAGTTTCGATTTGATATATTATAAACTCAATTATGATATCTGAGCAAAAAGTTATAATGGTTTCAATTTTCAGAACATGTGTGAATTATTTCTTACATCATTTATCAAACTAATATATTTTTATCGTAATTATCATTTGTAACAATTCATGCCTTAATAATATAGTTATACCCGGGAACTCAAAGCTTATAGAGGTTTAATTTTACGAGAAAATTTGCGCCGAAGGCGCAAATTTTCTCCCCAATTTAGCTATTGTCCCCCAACTCCGTCATATTGGGCTTTTGTCCACGTAAATTTTTTTGGACAAAATTGCCCCCCCGTATATAAGGGTTTTTGCTGGAAACCGCCTTTCTCTCTCCTCACTCTGTTTGTCTCTTGGCTTCTCTCGGACGATTCGCTCTCTTTTCTCCATCCTCTCCCAAGCGACTTTTGCGGTTGAAACCGATGATTCTTCTTCGATTCTGCTCCAATGTCAGAGAACAAAGTCGCCAGCGACCTCGAGGGACCTGCTGTTGGTGCAATCGAGCATAAACATTCAAGCGATCCTTCAAATGGCGGTGTGTTATCTGTGTTTTTAATTTTGTACTTGTTTTGAAGTTGAAACTGACATTTCTTTTCAATTTTTGTCGATTTTTAGAGAACAAGGACTCCGATGAGAGGGAAGGAGTTGATGTTGCCGCGGTTGACAGCAAAACTGGAAGTGATTCCGCACATGACGGTTTGTATTCTGTATTTATGTCGTTTATGCATGTTTGTCGTTTTTCCCCCCTTATTACTATGTTTGATGTCGAATGTATCTGATTTGCAGTGAAGAAAAGCTCATCTGAGAAGGTTCCTTCAGTTGAAGGTAGCAGTTCATCCAATTCTTCAAGCAGAGGTGTGTCGTTTTTGTTCTAAATTTTTGTATTTATGCTTTTCCAGGCCTTTGTTGTGTTTTGGTATGAAATGTATACATGCATGTGGTACTTTGTCCTTGATTTTAGCATAAATGCATATTTCAGCATAATATGTAAAAGACCTATTTCAGCAGTTGTCTCTATTCATGCTGAAACGGTTATTTTGTATTCTTTGTCTTTGTTTTTTAGATGTTAATGCCTCTGCAAGTGATCTTCAAGAATATAAATGTCAATTCGATGTGAGTATATTTTTTTTCCATACCTTATCCCCCTTTGTGTGTGTTTTTATGTTTATTCATGTTTATGAATGTGTGTTTTTAACAGAGATTGCAGTATTGCATTCCTGTGAAGGATAGATTTTGTGCAAAATCCAATGTTTACTGCGCCCCAGATGTCTGTGATGTTATAGAGGAACATCTGTCCAAATCTGATTTTGAGTTGCTGAGGAGAAGCTGCTTTGGATGGGTCTTTGTTCAAAGAGATAAGATGAAACTTAATTTTCAGTTGATTCATCAAATGATGCTACGTTTGATTAAGAGTGATAAGCTGCATGAATTGTGGTTCAAGGTTGATGGTCTAGTTGCTCGTTTCTCTCTGGTAGAGTTTCATGCAATTACAGGGCTTCCTGTCATTGATACTAAAGTTAAACCGCCTGCGGAATTTGAATGGTCTCATTTTCTGGGGCGGGAGCAGTCAAAGTGTACCTATGATGAGTTGTTGGAGGCATTTAAAACATGTAGAAAATCGTCTACAAAGAAGCTTCAGATGGCAAAGCTGTTGATTATCGAGAAGATGTTATTGTTCAAGCGGTCTAAAAGTGTTAAGAAAGATCATGCTGCTCTTGTATGCAATCCAGCGAAATGTGAAATGTATCCATGGGGGAGGTTGTCTTATTCTTTGGTTGTGAAGTATTTAAAGAAGGTCCTGGATTGCGATCGATCTGATCCGAGACCATCATATGAATTGTTTGGATATATTTATGCTTTTCAGGTAATTTAAGTCCATGCATATATGTTTCAGCATCTGTTTGTCTCAGCATTTATGTTTCAGCAATATTTGTGTTTCAGCAATTGTATGTTTCAGCATCTGCTTGTTTGGTTATATTTGTAGGCTTGGATATTGGAGGCTTTCCCGGTGATTTCTGATAAGTTCCTTTGCGATTTCAAAGTTCGTGTGGGTGATCCATATTCTCTTCGGTGGGAGTGTAAGTTACGACATACTTACATTGAAGCGCAAGAGTTGTTTGATGGCGATGTGGTATTATTCTTGTCTCAGAACTATCTTCATACAATCTTCTTTTTTTATTAATTTCATTTTTATAATTTCAGTTGTCTTATTGTGTGTTAATATTATTGG
Source organism: Persicaria maculosa (assembly GCA_963922045.1). Taxonomy (NCBI): domain Eukaryota; kingdom Viridiplantae; phylum Streptophyta; class Magnoliopsida; order Caryophyllales; family Polygonaceae; genus Persicaria; species Persicaria maculosa. The sequence goes on along the minus strand of OY998253.1, from coordinate 69,084,067 downwards.
TTGTTTAGGCACCCATGTTCCCAACCTTTGGGGAGTTTGCAAGGTCCCCAGGAATGGTATTTGAAGATGAAGTTGCTCACCCCATTCTTGATCACATGACTGAACCTGTATTTTCCCAACCTGAGGAAGATAAGCTGTATGATTGTTGGAGACTTAGGACAAGAGCATACCGGAGACGGTTCAATTGCTATGCAGATGGTGATTTATCATTGGATATACCTTCTGCTGAAACCCAAGGTGAAGAACAACAAGAAGTGAATGAAGAGTCAGGTGGCAAGGAAAGTGGAGGTGCTGCAGGTTCGAAGAAGCGAAAGACTGTGAGTAAAGCGCCGCCATTGGTGAAGAAACAGAAGATTGAAACAAGCAAACCTACGCCAACGCGGAGAGGTCGGTCTGCTGGTTTAGTTTCAACAAAACAAGTTGATGAAATTGGTTCTATTAGAAAAAAGAAGACAAGAGGTAAGAAGATGTCAGCTGCAAAGAAACCACCAGCTGTTGAAGATGCAATTGCGAAACCTAGGTTTGTATTTCGTAAGAGAGGTAAATCTGTTTCTGAAGATTCCAGTGATTTGTTTATGCCAATTGAAGTTGCATGTCCATCCTTTCATCGAGTTGCTGAAACTGCATTGAGGCCGGCCATCGAAGCTGCACCTGCAAAGGAATCTTTATTATTTAAGGGTGGGAACGATGATGCTAATGACAGAGTAGCAGAGGGCCCCCAAGGGGGTGTGGCTCAAGGAGGGGACGATGCAATGAATGTTGAAACTGATGACTACATAAACAATGAAGGCACTGAGAACGTTGCCAGAGATGATCACTTGGAAGGAGCGGGGAAGAATGTGGATGGCGCTCAGACTGATGATTTCAGCAAACAAGGGGGACATCCTAGCTGGTTGAAAGAAATACAGATGAGGTTAGATAAGCTTGAAGAGTTGCCTCAAAGAGTCTCTGATTTAGCTGCGAGGGTGGAGATGCTTGAGGAACGTTTGTCAGGATGTTTAAAGTTGGTGAATGTTGTTGATAATCTGCTGAAGAAGGTAGATTCCTTAGAAAATAAGTTAACAATGCAAGAGTCAATGCAGTTTAAGACCCAGTCATCCAATGCTGCAACTTGTGATCCAACAATTTCAAAGGTTGTGAAGGAGGTGTTGGATGAAATTCGGGAAGAGGTACCTACTGAGATTCTAGGTCAACCAATTGGTACCAATGTTTCAGCATCTGTTAATGAGATCATTCCTGTTACCCTTGTTGAAGGGCAGAGGTCATTAGACTCATCTTCAGGGCATGTATATGCGGTTGACTTAGGGCGCGACTCTGATTTCGAGTTGAAGGGTGGGGATTTGTGCTTAGATGATGGAGGTTCTGTTGGGGTGAGGAAGGTGGTTGGTGGTCCTGAAGTCAAGGCAGCTGGAATTGAAGTTGTTGAAACAAAGGTTGCTGAAAGTATGGTTGCTGAAACGAAGATTGCTGAAAATGAAGTTGCTGAAACCAACGTTAATGCTGAAGCAGCATCACCTCATGGGCAACTAGACAAAGATGCTGAAATGGGTGATGCTGAAGCAACAAAAGATGCTGCAAGCAAAGATGCTGTTGGTGACTTAATGACCCCACCCCCTGGAAAAACAATACATTTAAGTGATGGTGAAAGTGACGATGAAGACTTGGTGAAGAAGTCATGCATTCAGTGGGATAAAATTTCCAAAGACCCTAAATGTGTTGAAGAAATTGAAAATTTCAGGCGTTCAAAGCGTCTTCCAAAAGCAAGTAGTTTTCTGGTGAGCCCGTTTGTTGCTGAAAAGTTAAGGATCCCAAAGCATGTTGAAAAAAAATCATTGCTCAGCAAGGTTGACCATGACTTCATGTATCAATGTGTTAAAAGCTCAAGGTATGTCCATCTTAAAGTTCCATGTATGTTTTCGAGTGCTCTAGCAATATATATATATATATATATATTTCGAGTGCTCTAACCCGATTTTTAAATCTTGTAATAATATGCGCAGGGATTTTTCAGTACTTTTAATGGGATCTAGAAAAGAGAAGTCATTTTTTAAGAGCATTGTTAAGAAGGATGGTTCGCTTGACATAGATGTAAGTATGCTGAAACTGTTTTTCTTTACAGCATCCTTTTTCGGGTAAATGTAACTATGTATGTATTTTTGTTTATATGAATTTCAGCACCTTACACTGTTTACTGTTTCAGCACCTTGAAGCTGGACTGGTTCACATGAGGAAGAGAGTCAGTGAAGATCCTAGCAGTTTTGAAGGCATTGTCGTGATGGATCCTATTTTTCATCAAAAATATCTTCCAGAATGCACGTCATCTTACGAAGAAACAACACCTGTTGAAAATTTCACTGCTAGCTACTTCCTGGGCTTATATCCTAGTGATTATCCCAAGAGTTGGGAGTCTGCAAAACTGGTCTACACCCCTTTCAACATAGACAATGAGCACTGGATTGCATTGGAGATAAATCTTGCTGAAAAGGTTATAAATGCATATGACTTCAACCACTACATTGTGTCTGCTGAAAAGCTTGTTGATTATCTGCGCGGGATGGCTGAGTGGTTGCCTATTCACTTGGATAAGGCTGGTGTGATCCCAAATTTTCAACCGTCTACATTCCACATTAACAAGGTCCCCGATCTAGTGCACGATACAACGGGGTATGGAAACCTACATTTACAATGTCTTTAAAGCCTTATAGAAGCATTATGTTGTTGTGCTTGTTATCAATATGTTTTGTTTCATTTTTTGCAGCGCATCTTGTGGGGTCTTTGTACTGAAAGCAATCGAGGCGCTGGTGTTCGGGGGAGATGTCAGGAAGTTTACCAATGAAAGAATCTTTCGATACCGAGAACTTATGGTCTCAGACTTGATTCAAGAGAAATGGAGCTTTAAATTCTAGTTAATAGCATCTTGTGTGTAACACCGTCTATCAGATTTAGGGATTTCAAGACATTCTACCGTAGTTGTGGTTTAGATGTATTTTCGTGGGATATTCTGGACAACTGTTGGTATTTTGTATCATTTTGGATGCGTTTTCAATGGCACTCTTTGAAGCCATTGGAATTGACATTTTATCTAATGTTTTAATGTAAATTATGTGTGCATTTCTGGTTCAGCATTGTTTTCTGCTAGTTTGTTTCAGCAAATGTTCCAGCAAGGATTTCAGCAAATAATTCACCATATCTGTGTTGCTGAAACAGTGTCTAAGGCAACCAAAAATCAGAAATATAATCTTTAAAGAGGGTACTTATTGCGTCTGTCAAGGTGCCATAGTTGTTCAAGTTATATTTTCAGCATTTTCCGCCAGGACATTTGTTTTCAGCACATTTTTCATGCTGAAACAGAGATGATTGCCTAGAACAAAGCTTAAGCATAGCAATAAATGGTAAACATAATGAACTAAAAACAATATGATATAGCAAAGCAATGACACAGAGTACAACTGATTAAAAAAAACACAAAGCATCTCGTAAAATTCATATCAAATTGCTGAAACGGTGTAAAATTGAACTAAAAATTAAAATCAGCACATTTTTCTTTAGCCAGCTTCTTTGGTGTTGAGCTTTTGAACTCTGCCCGTGCTCCCTTTGAAGCCATTCCTTACTGTATTTTGCTCTTCTCACAAACTCTCCCTTGGAAAGTAACCTTTTCTGAGGAGGTCGACCACATCTTTTCCTTACATTGGGGGGGTAACACTTAATCTGTTTAATATATTCAGGGAGGTTTATTTCATCATCAGGGAGGACTGGATATATGGTTTCAACATGTGCTAAAATCCAAGCTTCATTTGTGTAGAAACCAGCAACAAAATCTGCAACATCAAGCCTTTTAGACACTATCGCCGACAGAGCATGTATGCATGGGATTTTTTGAATGTCAAACACCCTACAGGTGCATTGTTTTGCTGAAAGATCAACAACAGTCCGCGTACCTTCTCCAGTAACCTCAAATACAGACTCACTCAAGTGCTTTACAGTGTATGCACCGACATCCTTTTGCAATTCCTGGATCATTTTCATTATTGCAGGGGCGACTCTCTGTGTATTCAGTGCTGCAGACTTCCTTCTATCTTGAGACCACTCTGTGAACTTATCTCTAAAAAACTCCAACAGTGCAACAATGGGCAAATTTTTTTTACCACTCAAAACTGAGTTTAAGCTTTCAGCGTTGTTGGATGTCATCATGTTATACCGATTACCCTTTGCATGCGCTCTTGCCCACCTCTCCAGCCCCGCGGATATCAAATATTTTGCTAGGCTTGGGCATTCTTCTTTTATACTGTCAAATTGGTGTGCAAAATCACCAACAGTGTAGGTTTCAGCAGCCTGTTGGAACATGTCTGCAAGATGCCTTTTCTTGAAAGTTGCTTGGATGTTCTGCTTCAAATGCCACATGCATACGCAATGGGTAGCATTAGGGTATATCTTTTTGATGGCCTTAGAAATGTTCGAATGCCTATCAGAAACAAACACCAAATCATCTGTAGGTTGTATAACTTTACTGAGTTGCTGGAAAAACCACTCCCAAGATGCATTATTTTCTGTGTCAACAATCCCAATAGCAAGCGGGTATAATTTCATATTTGCATCTTGTGTAACTGCTCCAAGCAATGTACCCTTATATTCCCCTGTTAAGAATGTGCCATCTACTACAACAACCTGCAAATAAGACGGGAACAATTTAAATACTGAAATCACCATAATTTTGCTAAATTATAAATTATTATGTACATATACATACCTTTTTTAAGATGGGAAATGCTCTAATGGATTGTCCATAAGACAGGAATAAGTATTCGAACCTTTCATCACTGTCTGTTTTAATGAGAGCTACTGTTCCTGGATTTTTCTCCATAAGAATGTGACAATATGACGGCAAGGCAGCAAAATTTGATTCCGGCGACCCTTTTTCCCTCACTTGAGCTATTCGTGCTGACTTCCATGCCTTCCAATAAGTAATTGAGATCTTGTGGTCTGTTCTCATCTTATCAATAATTTGTTTTGGGGTGTATCCACTGTTGAAAACACAGAAATCAGTAACAATAAATATAGTGCTGAAATGAAAGCTGAAACTAAAATGCTGAAAACTAACTGCTGAAACAGTATACACCTTGACTGTATGAGGCCTGCAATAACATTGGATGGCGCATGCCTGGAGTGTCTTGTTCTTGTATCCCATGTGCATGTGTGTATATCTCTATACAATATCACCTCATGACAAATAGCTGAAATTCTCTTTGTATGCAATCTCCAACCACAATTTCTGTCTATGCATGCTGCTCTATAATATTTTGGTGTTGATTTTTTAACCTCAAATCCAAATATATCTGTCATAGACATAATGTATAGAGCATCCTTTACTGCTTGTCTAGATTCAAATGTTTTTCCAACATACATAACCCTTGGGCATTGAGTGACACGGGTGACAATACTGTCCGTGGTATAGCTTCCAGCACCCCTTTCATCAACTGTGTTCCCTTTTCTATTCATCATTTCATAGCGCTCATTCCAATACTCATCATTGGAGTTATCTGAAAATGATTCACTGTTTTCAGCATTAGAGGAATATGAAAATCTGTCAGCATCCATATCGTCTTGTGGCACATCCTGATTCTCATCAAAAATAGAGACATTTTCTATTATATCTAAATTGGTGCTATATCTCTCATCTGTTTCAGGAAGCTCAACAGTTTTAGCAGTAAATTGAAACTCTTGGCCAACAATATCCAATGGCAAGGTGTTTGTGACACACAACTCTACAGAAAAATTCACTCCATCCAGCTTACTCAACAACAAGAATTCTTTTAAATCAGCATCAGAATCTACCTTAAGTGATGCTCTCAATCTCTTGAAGGGGTGCAAATGGCTGAATTCCAATTCAACTGATTCATCAACATTGAATCTGCTGCAAACCTTGTCCCTCAAGGTTAATAAAGTGATTGTATCCTCTAGCACAAAAGCCTTTGAAGTAGTGTTTCCATCGAACAGTAATCCTGTTTCAGCAACTCTCCACTTGCCCCCATACACAACAGTTACAATGTTTGATGACATTTCTACCCCTGCAATTGATTGTTTGACAGTATTAAAGTACTTGAAATATAATTGGAATGCATTTACGCAGAAACACTAAAAAACAGAGCTGTTGGAAGCAACTAAAAAACAGATAACTACAATCCACATGAGATCAATATTCCACAGTTTCAGCAATCGAAAACGATAGTTTCATTCCACATGCTAATGTTATATAGAAAATCGAAACATATACTTGCAAAAACACTTTAAGTTGCAATTAAAAAAAAAAAACAATTCTGTTAGTTTCAGCAGATCTCGTAGAAACTTTGCGCGCTCACAACAGATCACAGCAAAAAGTGTTGAACTATAATAAATTGATAGAAAGTATTGATCTATAAGAAATCACAACTGAAACAATATAAACGATCATAACAGATCTGTTGGAACGTTACTTGTAGCAGAAAAATCGAAAATCCGTGTTTCAGCAAACCGAAAATCTGTTAGTTTCGATCACATCAGACCAGATCTGTAATCAATTAATAGCATAATCAAAATCTCGAAGAACATTGCTGAAGAATAGTCCAAAATTACAGGAAAAAACGAGCGACAACGCTTACCTTCTGCTGTGATCGCTTAATTTGTCGATATGCTTACGTAGTAGAAGTAATTCAGCAATTTACAGCAGCAATTCAATGTTACTTTGTCGATCGATGAATTTACAGCAGCAAGGATGAAGAGGAGAATGCGTGTGCGGCAAGGTTTTCTGTGTGTTTCGGTTTCAGCATGATGAAAAATTTGGTGGACAAATCCCAAATATGGAGAGGGGGGATCCTGATTCCTAATATAGGCTAATTTCGTGGCCTGTATGGAAATTGCCCCTAATTTTACATACAAATTTTTTATCGTAGTTTTCTGCTCCCTCAATCAACAGTTTCAAGATCCGCCACTGTGGCGGTGTTTATAGATGTGGGAATCACATCATACCATGAGGTTGGGTATCACAAAAATATTTAATATCTATTTAATCTTTAAAAAATTATATTTATATTATTAACATCTATTTTTATATATTAAAAAATAGTTTGAACAGTCATGTTTTGCAAATTTTTAAATTAAAAAGGTAATATTTTAAAAAATACAATTATAAAAAATTTAAAAAACATGATTTTTTAAAATAAAATTTTATAAATATATACAAATAGAGATTAGAAATATAAATAAAATTTTATAAAAAAAATAAAATTAAATAAACCTCAAAAAAAATTAAGTACAGTAGAAAACAGTGAGGGTTGTAGAAGATCCGACTTAAATGACCTTGTATAATCTTTCTTTTTTTCAAAAGTTACTTTTGACGTTTTTAAACCATGAAAACCATATTCATACGGATGCTAAGGTGTAAGCTTTTTAATTTTTATCTTTGCTCGGCCATTAATTAGTTTGTAGGGGCCGGTATTATATGTATAAGTCCTAAATTAAATTGTAAATAAATAATATCTTTTTTTATTAGGTAATAATTAATTTGAGATTATGGTATACTTGAATTTCGATGGTCGATAAGTCGGCAGACGGAAACCCGTCAAAACATACAAACAAAAACAAAATGTGATGCAATATAACAAGTGAAAACGCACCCTACAGGAAACGAGCCAAGAAAAAACTAAATCTAATACGAAAGAGACATAGACTACGGACGAAAGCCAAGCACCGTCCTAGAACATCACTGACGGTCAGTGATACATCAGGAAATCCTGTGAGTAGTGAAGACGAACCTCCAGGGAACTCCTTCCCTATCACGGAGACGCCCTGTACAAACCACCTCGATCACAGACCCGACTCCAACTATCAGAACCCCAATAAATAATATCTCTTGTAATGGGAATGGGGATGTAAATGCTTGAGGATCAAGTCATGCTTAGTTTATCCCATTTATTGTAAAGCTTTATTCAATAAAGGTTAACCTGGCCTACATAGAAAATTACTAATCACACATTTTGTTCAATATCCTTGGAAATCAAGTCTTACTTTTGTCTTCTTATTCTCCTATATTCCACACTTCAATTATATATCAAAGCAACCACACACACTATAAAGAGTCACTAGTTGTATTGTATCTCCATCCTCATCCTCATTTGTTGGTGTTATCCACCAAATTAGCTAAACTCTGCCGATGGAGATTCCAACAGCACTAAACTCCCTCCAAACTTCAACCAATTCAATAGTTGGGCTCCTCATAGGAACACTCCTACTAGCCTGGTCATGGAGGGTGCTTGAATGGGTATGGTTCCGTCCGAAGAAGCTCGAGAGGCAGCTTAGGCAGCAGGGGCTGCCTGTCCGTCCCTACCGCCTTTTCCACGGCGATTTCAAAGACATAAGAAGGATGGGGGTGGAAGCAACATCCACCCCCATGACAGACTTCTCCCACGATCACTTCCCACGCATCCGCCCCTTCCTCCACCGCACCATGGAGAAGGATGGGGAAGTATGCGTGACGTGGGAGGGGCCGGTGCCGGTGGTGAACGTGGGAGACGCCGAGTTGGCGAAGGAAGTGTTGGTCAACCACGACGATTTCAGGAAGCCCAAGGCGAACCCGCTCACCGCGATGCTGGTTAGGGGACTGGCTAGCTATGATGGTCACAAGTGGGCTCAACACAGGAAGCTCATCAACCCTGCTTTTCATATGGAGAAATTGAAGGTATATGTCACTAATTGTATGCCTCTATAGACGATTAAAAAAACTAGTTACCCAAAATTATAACTCTAAGGAGTTGTTTGGTTAGAGGTAAATGGAAAGGATTAAACTTAAATAATAATTAGGATCCTAATTCCTACTATACTAATTTTTCAATTGGTGAAATATAATCCAACATTCCCATTTTTTTTTTTAAAATAATTTCTATCCTATCCATCACAACAATATATCATATATTTAATATTTTCATCTCGAAAAAATAAAAATAATATAATATGCATATTAAGGGTTCGTTTGGTTGGCAATGGAAAAACCCAGGAAGTACAAAACCCAGGAAGTAGCTAAAATATATGTATTTGGTTAAATTTTTTTCCGCAGAAAAACCCAGGAAGTTAAATTCCCAGGAAGTTCAATTCCTCCATTTCAAAGGAATTTAACTTACCTACTCCTCCCTAGGTAAGTTGCAATTCCCCCATTTTCTATTTAAAAAATTTCAATTCCCCTATTTAATCCTCTAAACTAAAAAGTTAACCAAACATATTTTCACAATTCCCGTGAATTAGACTTCCTGGGAATTCAATTCCCATGAAATAACTTCCCGGGAATTTCAATTCCCACATTGAACCAAACGAGCCCTAAGTTGGCATTATATACATTTTCATTTATTTTTAAACAAGAAATCCAACATTTAGGTTGTAGTTGCTCGCCCCTTGATTTCTAATCCATAGCTTATTATTTTCATCCGAAAAGATGTTCATATGGTATAGTCTAACGGTTTAGGACTTTAGGGTAGTCCAACAGAGACGGACACCACCCAAATATTAGTTTTTTTTTTAAAAAAAAATCAAAAAAATTTAACTCAATTCAAAGTAGAATTCGTTTCTATGTAAATTGTGGGGTCCAAATGTACGACGCCCACAACCAGGTATAGTACTAGTTGATTTGGATGTGGGTTGGTTCTGAAGATATTATACAGTAAGAAGGTTCATGTGTATCTCTAAAATTTCCAATTCCATCTTATCAAAATATGTTGCACTGAACTCCAAAAGAATAAAATAGTTATGTAATGGATTGGGCTAGATAGAGGTATATGGGCCAATAGCCCATGTAAACCAATATCGGTAAACTCTTCTTCATCTTCAGCTCTCTCTCACCTTCCTTTGTCTGAACTCTAATTCCTTATCTCCTTCCTTTTCCTTTCAAACTAGATCGATTAGATAATCGATCTTTATCTCTAGTCATCACATTTTAAGTATATAATATAGTTGGAACGTACATGCGCAGTTGATGTTGCCGGCATTTTATACGAGTTGCAATGAAACGCTGAACGTTTGGGAAAAGAAGGTCTCAAATGATGAGCATGAGATCGATGTGTGCGCTGATCTCCTAACTCTATCAGCAGATTCGATTTCAAGGGCTGCATTTGGGAGCTCCTACGAGGAAGGCAGGCGAATTTTCCAACTCATCAAAGAGCATATTATTGTCACCGTCCGTATCTCGCAATCAGTGTACTTTCCAGGTCTCAGGTTTGATGATTCGACCACAACTATAAGTAAATTATTTTTCAGTTGTTGAGTTGTTTGGCTATCTATATATGGATCACGTATAAATGAAAATGTTTCAGTTACCTTCCGACGGAGGACAACAAAAAGATGAAAGCAATAGAGAAAGAGATCAGGTCCCTCTTAATGTGCATGATCCAAATGAGATACAAGGAAAAGGTTCCTAGGGATGACTTGTTGGGCATTCTTATGGAGTCGAATTCTTCAAATGATCAACTTAGAGGTAAGATGAAGAAGCAAAAGATCAAGATCACGACCGATGAGCTCATAGATGAATGCAAGTTGTTCTACCTTGCGGGTCAAGATACCACTTCAACACTTTTGACATGGACCATGATTTTACTTGCTAACCATCAAGACTGGCAAGCTAGAGCTCGAAATGAAGTCCTAAAAGTATTTGGAAGTAAACAGCCTGATTTCGATGGCTTGAGTCATCTGAAAATAGTAAGTAAAATACCACTTTATTAGTAGTTACATAATTAAACCTCAATCTTATCACATACGTACATATCTAAAGTGCGCGCGTCTATTTGTATGTATTATTATTCTTTATTTTTTGCGTATGTATGTAGGTGAACATGATCCTTCTTGAGGTGCTAAGATTATACCCTCCAGCAACTGAATTGAGAAGAAGAGTTGCCAATGACAACACGAGGTTGGGAAGTCAAACCCTACCAAAAGGAGTGCTCCTGAACTTACCCATAATCCACATCCATCACAGCCTCAAAGTATGGGGAGATGACGCGAAAAAGTTCAACCCTGAGAGATTTTCCCAGGGAATCTCAAGCGCATCTAAAGGGAGTGTGTCCTTCTTAGGGTTTGGTTGGGGCCCTAGGATCTGCATCGGATCAAATTTTGCCATGATTGAAGCAAAGATTGCGTTGTCAATGGTCTTGCAACGATTTAAGTTTCAACTTTCACCATCTTATGTTCATGCTCCTAGTGCTTATGGCTTTCTTCATCCACAATGTGGTGCTCCTATCATATTTAACCGCATTTGATAATGGTGTCCCACTGAAAAACTTATGTGAAGAATAGTGTGTGTTTTATGTTATTTATATGTTTTATATCTTTGTTATGCAATAAAGCTGGCTATATAAGGTGTGACACTCATGTGATCTTGGTAGACTATCTAAGGACCCATCAGTCATCCTTGTAAAGTAAAGTTTTGTGGATTACCCCTTGGAGTAAATGTTGATATATACCCCCATTTTTTCTTTTCCTCTATCAATTCTTATATTGAAACAATAATTGCTCTCCTTATTATCCTACAAAATTAGATTGTTTTAGCTAAGCTGCAATATTAAGATCCTTACAACTTCATTTATTCATATTTGATCTTCGCCCGAGAATCGTCGCACATCCAATCAACAATCCTCTTTTTCGATTTGAATTGTAAACCAAAATTTCCCTAGATGTTCACCCATGGATTCAAGCACACCAACAATCAACGTACACAACCATGGTTAGGATCACTCCAACCCTAGAACACAAAGAAATACTCATGATTCATCAATTCATAAACAAAAGAAAGAAGGAAAGAAAACACCTTGTACAAATCTCTAAAAACCATCTCAAAACTCATTTTCCAACTCCAAAAGAACGTCTCTCCATAACATGCTCTCAAAAGAGAGGCTTTCACCCTCTCCCTGGCTGCCTAAACACATCCAAAAAGCTCCCTCAAGTCTAACCTAATAACCCTATTTATACTGCTATGGTTAAAATAAAAATAACAATAGAAAAGATTAAGTTCATATTAATTTTGGAAACTAAAATATGTGAAAATCGCCTCTAGCGGGTCCTGTACCGAATCAGTTTGAGCTCATACCGAGTCGGTATGTCGTGTTTTCTCCTTGTTTCAGCTCCACTTTGTAACACATTTTTCGGAGTCCTCGTTGATCCGATTAACGCGTATGAATATGAGTTGAAAAGCTCTTTTTGAGGATTGCAACTCTCATGAAGATGTCGGGACCTGATTTGAAGTATTAAATGGCGACAAGGGGATGTTTCTCTAGCTGCTCCATCTCGTCGACTTTGTTCGATCCCGCTTCCACTTCCTTATCTTCTTGGGCATATTCTTGATGTTTCTTTAATCTTTCTAATGTGTCAAATCTTCTCCAAAATAACTCTAAAATCTTACAAAATGCAACAAGCTTGTGTAGACCTCTATACGAAAAACCTACAAAAGCGGCTGAAACCTAATTTAAAAGGAATGCAAATGCACCCGAAACAAAGCTATAAAACATATTATTTCCATTTTTTTTCCATAAAATCACCTTTATTTTTAAAGTTTTACAAAACCATATTATTTCAAAAAATCTTGTCATAAAATCACCCTTGTTTCCAAAAATCCACACTAAGAGATTTCATTAAGGAATTTCTCGAAACCAAATGAGGATTATAAGATGTGTCACTCAGACTGGTTGATAAACGATAAACCTATGATATAGACACATATTGTTTCTGAACCCGCCAGCCGCTTGGACCCCTGTTCCTGCTGGTTGGGGCTTCTGTTGTGAGCTTAATTCGCCATGTTTTATATTGACTTTTATATCGATTTCTGAATGCATTTCATGCATTTGGGTTAGAATAATACATAATTTGTGTAGTTTATGTTTATTTGCAATATATGGAGATCTACACAAGTTTTTGTTATATTTCGTAGAAATCGGACGCACTTTGGAGCTTAAAGGGAAGTCATGAAGAAGCTAAGGATGGTGCAGCTGGAGGAAATCCCACTTTTCTCCATTCATCATTCCAAATAAAGTTTTGAAGTCTTCATGAGAGTTATAGCCCTCGGAAAGAGCTTGCCAACGCATGCTCATATGCCTCAATCCGACAAACGAGGGCTCAGAAAAGTGCGTTTCAAGAACAGAGCAGCATGCTGGAACCTAATGCAGGGGTCAATATCGACCTAGCCAAGTCGATATCGAGTTGCCCAAAATCGAGTCAAGATCCCGGAATCGACCAGAGCTGGAGCAAAGGAAAAGTGAAGGTCGATATCGACCTAGCCAAGTCGATTTCGAGTTGTTTGCAGCCGATTTTCTTACTCGATATCGAGTTACCTCAGGTCGATATCGACCAAAGTTTGCTGCTTTTGTTCTATTTCCGCTTTTCTCTGTTATTTCTGTTTGTCTGGTCGATTTTCTGCTGAGATTTGGAACTGAAAAGGCGGGCACTGACACGCTTCCTCGTGGATCGATCCTGACTACCTTCTGCTACAGCGGGAGGAAGTCTTATAATTAATTTGAGGAGATCAGGGAGTCGAATTTGAGATTTATATTTTATACTTGATTTTCCTCCTAACAAATTTGGCGCCGTGGCCGGGGAAGCCATCAATCGCGCCCTTTTTAGTTCTATTTCATTTCTTTATATTTGTTTTGCTTTTTAGTTTATTTTTACTTGTTGCTTTTTGTTTTTGTTTTTCAGGTGCATGCGAAGAACTGATCGCACGCCTATAGACCCAATTCTCGAGCCTGAGCGGTTTTTCCATCTTCAGCAAAGGCTTAGGAGGAGACTCATGTCAACATCTGACAATGAGAATGCGGGCCAGCTCACACCAGCACAGGAGCTTGAGCAACTCCGCTGACAGATTGACGCACTCACCACCAGAGAAGCTGAACACACCCGACGAGAGGCGGAATATGCACACAGTCAACAACGGTGGGAGGCAAGGGTAGATCGAGAGGCCAACGCGACAAGGGAACTTGAGGAGCGGATTGGGCATATCCCAGCCAACGTCAAGGAATATCTGCATCCTACTCTGGAAGTTCCTGAATCAGTGATCGTTCTTCCCGCTATTAATTTTGAAATTCGTCCTTTTTTTATTACTGAAATTAGAAGGAGTCAATTTAGGGGAAGAATCAATTAATGTCCTTTAGAGCATGTCACCACTTTTAGACTATCCACAATGGTTTTGTCTATAATGTCTACATTTGCACAAGGTGTGTAAAAATACACCTTACGTTTTGGTATTTTGCTCCAATGGTCAAATGTGTATTTTTTACACACCATTCAAATACAATTAATTTAAAATAAAAAAGAAAACAAAAATCATAAAAAATACACCAATAAAATTATCTTGCTTTTTGAAAAAGTTTTTGCACATGGGGGAGGTGATGTGCTCAAATTTGCACATTACATGCTCAAATGTGCACATTTACACACCCCAAAAGCAACCAATGGAGCTTAAAAATGTATAAAAAATACACATTTAGACATTTACACACAACCATTGGAGTTAGTCTTATAGACTTATGCGAAGCTATAGCTGATGGTGCTAATCTTGAATACTTAAAACTAAAGGCTTTTCGCTGGTCCCTTGCAGGAATAGCACAACAGTGGCTGGAAAGATTGCCTGCACGATCAATTCGCACTTGGAACGAACTACAGGACCTATTCCTCAACAAGTTCTTTCCTTCTGCAAAGACAGCTGCCCTCATACAACAAATCACGGCTTTCAGACAAAAGCAAGGAGAACCATTAGCACAAGTCTGGGAGCACTACAAAAGGCTTCTGAAATCCTGTCCTACGCATGGACAACCGCCCTACGTCATCCAGGAGATCATCTTCAACTGCTTGGATGCGCCTACTAAGGATCGGATCAACAAATACACCAACTGTGAGTATCTTGGATACACTCCACGCCGAGCATGGGAGGTATTTGAGACACTGGCAAACTACGACAACACCTATGAGACTTATGCAGCCGTTTCTGACGAAAGGTATGAAAGGTCTGCCCCATCTATGTCGTTGTATGTGTCATCAAAGGAGGTTGATCCGGACGTCAGGGAGCAATTCCAGAATGACAAGGTATGCCGTCTTACCAAACAAGTTAAATTCCTCTCTAAAAATCAGAATGACAACGTGTGGCTGGCTGTTGCATGCCCACACGTTGATCAAGTACAACAAGCGGTAGAGACCCACGAGGAGGTAAGGTATGCTGGGGGACACTACTCAGGGCCACATCAGAACCAGAATTGGAGCTACTATCGCCTGCCCCAGCATCAGAATCCCCCTCCCTACAGAGCCCCTGGTCACCCTGACATAGAAGGTAAGAAGGATGACCTATAGACCATCCTTGAAGAGATGCGGAGGAATCATTCACACACCAAACACTCTATCAATTCCATCCACACTCAGCTGCATGGTGTCAACTCTAGGCTTGGGGAAATTGATATATGGCGGAAATCAATGGAGACTCAGATTGGCCAGATGGCGGCATCCGTCCCCAGACAATCAGGTACGCTCCCTGGAACCTCTGAACCTAACCCTAAGGGTAAATCTACTGGACAGGTAGCTACGATGAACCTAAGGAGTGGGCGACAGATGCAAATGCCGAAGCAAACGCCGGAGGAAACGGGCACTGGAGACCAGTCGATATCGATTAGTCCCCAGTCGATATCGACCGTCCCTAAGTTGAAATCGACCCGGTTTCTCCACAAATCCCGAGGCCAATAGACCAACTAGATATCGACCAGACACGGGTCGATATCAACCAAGCACCAGTCGATTTCGACCATCCCCACTCGGCATAAGAACCTCTGCCGAAGAAATAGCTGCCCTTTCCAACGAAATCTCCAAAGGATCCGGCAGAGAAGAAGTTTCATCGCTTCATCAAGATGCTTCAGAGGCTCAATGTCACAATACCCTTCACAGAAGCTCTTAATGAGATGCCATCCTATGTCAAGTTCCTAAAGGAGATTCTGTGCAAAAAACGGTCAATGGCTGAGATCGCAGAGGAGTGCAGCCAGATGGACGTTCTTGAGAAGAGGCCAGATCCAGGTAAGTTTGCTATAACCATTGGATTTGGTCAATATCGATTCAATGCTTTGTGTGATCTGGGAGCTAGTGTGAGTATAATGCCTTTATCAATCTGGTCCAAGAGAAATATAAGTGCCTTAGAGCTTGTGGATGCTAAGCTATATATGGCGAACAACGCTGTGGTCATCCCAACAGGCATGGTGGACAATGTGCCAGTACAAGTAGGTAAGTTCTTCGTCCCTGCTGATTTCTTAGTTATTGATATGGCGAAGGACCCTGCTTGTCCAATTATTCTAGGAAGGCCCTTCTTGGCGATGGTGGATGCCAACATAAGCGTAAGGAAGGGAGTGCTCACTTTCAACATCAGTGATGAGGTAATTGAGTATTCCTTTAATAAAACTGAAAGGAATACAGGTCCCATGGAAGAGATGAAGTCCATATCAGCTGGTTACATTACTTGCAGGGAGCCTAAGGTAAGAAATATGACTCCCGAAGAGCTGGAAAAGAGGGATATGGAAGCCCAGGTGGAGGAGATCATGGCCATCCTGAACGAAGAAGCAGAGAATCCACTCGGCATAGACCAAGGTACGTCGATATGGACTAACTATTTTTCGGATGCTTTGCCAGGTCTTAAGTATGGGGTCAAAATCGACCAGGAAAAATCGACTGAGCTAGAAAATAGGTAGATATCGACTTCAATTACTCGAAATCGACCCACTCAAGTCGATTCACCTCCACCAGAAATCGACCAAGGAAAAATCGAGCCAGACCACACGATATCGACTTGCCCAGGTCGATATCGACCTACCAACACCGACTCGATTTCTTACCCATAGACGACGCCAAGCAATTTCGAGCAGCAGCACTCGATATCGAGTGACCCAACTCGATATCGACCAGACCCTCAGGAGCTTCCGATATCCGATTCTGCAAAGGTAAGCCAAGGTATGGATCTTTCTTCTCCTATTTCCATTAATGATTTATCTATACATGGGAGATGTTTGCCTTGGTATGTGCGCTTATGTAGGATTTCCAATGATGAGCCCAAGGAATATGAAGTTGGAGACAAGCTCTATGTTTCCAAATCAAAGGATCATTGGTTTCCTAACAAGTTCAAGAAGAAGAAGATGGGCCCCTTCACCGTGAACAAAATCCATCCCAGAGGACTGCAGCTGATTGACAAGAATGGAGTCCTGTTTGAAGCCCAAGCTACATGGGCCCTGCAAATGCCACCTTGAGCTTAATGGAGAAAGTCGGCCTAACGACTATAAAGTCTAGAGCTTGTAAATAGACATTTATTTTTGGGATTTTTGGACATTGTTGCTTTTGTTTTTGGTTTTGGACATTATTTCCTGTGGTGGATATTTCTCTTCTAATTTTTTCAGGGACAAGGAAGAATGTAGCAGGTCGATATCGACCCTGCATACTCGATTTCAACTGGGGCCAGCAGCATTTGCACTCGATTTTGAAGCTCTGCACATCTGTCTAGTGAGTTTCTTTCTTTACCATTATTTTTTATATAGTGAAGACACTGTAATGTTTAAGTATGGGGTAGGGGAAGAGCTTACTTTGTGCATATTTGATATATTTGACATAATTTGGAATTCATTATTGATATCTATGTGCTTACATGTGCATGTTTTCCAAAGTTATAAAAAATGACCCCCATTGAATCTTTTAATCTTTTGATTAATGTCATGGAAGCTTAAATTGAACTCGACGATGCAAAATTGGATTCATTAGAGATATAGCATGAAATTGCCTAGTAAAGGGAAGTCACAATGAAGTGCATTATTTTATGAAAACCATGAAAGGAGATAAAATTTGAAATTGCTTTTGACATGTTGCATGATAAGAGGATGGAGGACTTTATATTTTCATAAATGCTCATATTTTGATATCCTATCCTTATCTATGCTTATGCATCACAAAAGCCATATTATACCTTACATTATATTTTGCTCCACATGATCTAAATATTGCCCATTCTTTACCTTATTTTCATCCGGGGACTATGTTGAGAATGATGTCACATTATGGAGATTATTATATGGTTGTTATTATCATTATGGAGTTTGGCAGGAAATTGAAAAAAAATATATGGAAAATTTAATGAGTGAAAGAAAATCCGATCGCATCAGGAGATAAAGGTAGATCGACCCTGCTCGCTGAGATAATAGTTCAGCGAGATGGGAAACCAAGGTGAGGAGTCCAAAGCACTAAGTATCCGGGGCCATTCATGACACCCATGTTTACGACTCGTGAGAAGGCAGTGCTGAGGTTAGAGAGGTAATAGCATAATATTGAAAAAAGCATTGAGCGATGAGAGAAAGGTGAGAAATCAAAAGAAGAAGGAATGTGGTATGAAAGTTTGGAAAGTACTCTATTTTCTCGGATCATTAGCACCACATGGCCAAAAATATCCCACCTTTAGCCTTTTACCAATCTACTCCTTATTGAGCTTAAATTAAAGTTCTCTTGATTATTATTGCTTTGTCACGAATGAGTGTTTTGCATAACCCTCCTTTTGTGAGTAGATGTTGTTTTTTAATTGCACATGCATGGATTTGTGACACAAGTACCTTTTCGATGATGGTAATTGATTGTGGGGTTATATGGCAATGAATCTAAGATGTTGAGAGTTTGAATTCTTCCCCTAAATGACAAATAAAAGTATTGCTTGAGGACAAGCAAGCTTAAGTATGGGGTGTTTGTTGTGAGCTTAATTCGCCATGTTTTATATTGACTTTTATATCGATTTCTGCATGCATTTCATGCATTTGGGTTAGAATAATACATAATTTGTGTAGTTTATGTTTATTTGCAATATATGGAGGTCTACACAAGTTTTTTTTTATATTTCGCAGAAATCGGACGCACTTTGGAGCTTAAAGGGAAGTCATGAAGAAGCTAAGGATGGTGCAGTTGGAGGAAAGCCCACTTTTCTCCATTCATCATTCCAAATTAAGTTTTGAAGTTTTGAAGTCTTCATGAGAGTTTTGAAGTCTCCACATGATCCAACGCATGCTCATATACGTCAATCCGACAAACGAGGACTCGGGAAAGTGCGTTTCAAGAACAAAGCAGCATGCTGGAAACTGATGCAGAGGTCGATATCGACCTAGCCAAGTCGATATCGAGTTGCCCAAAATCGAGTCAAGATCCCGGAATCGACCAGAGCTGGAGCAAAGGAAAAGTGAAGGTCGATATCGACCTAGCCAAGTCGATTTCGAGTTGTTTGCAGCCGATTTTCTTACTCGATATCGAGTTACCTCAGGTCGATATCGACCAAAGTTTGCTGCTTTTGTTCTGTTTCTGCTTTTCTTTGTTATTTCTGTTTGTCTGGTCGATTTTCTGCTGAGATTTGGAACTAAAAAGGCGGGCGCTGACACGCTTCCTCGTGGATCAATCCTGACTACCTTCTACTACAGCGGGAGGAAGTCTTGTAATTAATTTGCGAAGATCAGGGAGTCGAATTTGAGATTTATATTTCATACTTGATTTTCCTCCTAACAGCTTCACCCCCGAAACTCTAGGACTCTTGTTGATTGGGGGGCTGTCCCCTGGTGGTTCCCGATCACTAGTTAGGATTTAGCTGAATTATGTTGAATTTAGTTAAATTTCTCTACGGTATGCCGGGGGGGGGGGGGGGGGTATATAACCTTACATAATTCTAAACTTACTAGGATAAATTTATCAATAAGGCATAAATAAATAAACCCCATTCTATCTAACTTAGGTCTATCGATAAAGCTTAAATCTAAACCAATAAGATTTAAGACATCCTAACATAGTATTTTCCAAAACAATATTTACCTTATAGTTTACTAACTTGAAACATTTGTAAATGTCGTTGATCAATTTAACCAAATACTAGATTAGAATTTTATTAAAAAAGAAAAGTAAAATTTATTTATATCATTTTCTTTTCTTGTAAAAGAAAATATAATGAATGATGAATCATTCTTATCTTATTAGGTTCTATGTATTCTAAACAATAGAAATGAAGAACGCATTCTTTTATGGCCAAACTACCAAATTGGTATTTAAAACTGACAATGTTGGACATTTGGGTATTTAAAAAGACTCCAGTGTCAAATTGGTATTTAAAACTATACCGATGGACAAATTGGTATTTTTTTTCTAGTCGAAATTTCCGTTTTCACGCGTGTGACTATTACGCGTATACTGAACCGTTTTTATTTAGCTTGGACCGATTTCTTTCTCCTAATAAAAGATCTGAATCCTTATTGAATCGTTTTTTTAAATATTGAACCAATTTTAATTGTTTATATAATATTATAATAAAAATAATTATAATTTTATTATAATTAAACCGGACCAAGCTAAATAAAAGGGTTCAGTACTACGCGTAGGAGTCACACGCATGAAAACTGAAATTCCGACAAAAAAAAATACCAATTTGTCCATCGGTACAGTTTTAAATACCAATTTGGCACCGAAAACTTTTTAAATACCCAAATGTCCAACATTGTCAGTTTTAAATACGAATTTGGTATTTTGCCCATTCTTTTATTACATAAGAATTTGGTACAGTTTTAAATACCAATAAGCATAAAGGGTGGTTTTATTTATGCAAAGTATGGTTTTACAAAGTTTTTTTTTTTGTAATTTATTGGTTAACTATTTTTTGCTCACATAATAAGATGGTGGATTTGTGCAAATTTTTGTAAATAATGGGTGGTTATATGTGTGCAATGTTTGACTAATAATGAGATTACTTTATTTTTTTACAAACTATGAAAAATATATAACAGGTCTTTTGCGTAATTTTCAAAACAATGGCTGATTTTTAAAAAAATAATGGAAAAAAGTGTGATTTTGTTCATTTTTAAGAATAAATGTGGTTTTGTCACTGTGTTAAATTTAGTTAAATAATACTCCATCCGTTAAAAAAAACATGTCGTTTTAGAAGTAAAATCTTGTTAAGAAAAAAATGTCGTTTTAAATATTTTGGTGTTCACTTTCCAAAATTACCGTTGTAATGATTAGATATTTATTAGTTGTAGTTTTCAATAAAGTAAAAAAAATAAAGTAATAATTAGGGGTACAAGTGTATTTTTGTTTGCTTTTATTTGCATGTCTAAAACGACGTGTTTTAATTAACGGAGGGGGTATGTAGTTTTGTTAAATGTTAAAGGAAAATTTACATGAATATACCAAAAATAATGAGACTTTGCAAAAATGGCATTGCTATAGGATAATTTGCACTGCGAGAGAAATATCATTTTTGCAAAAAATTTGAAAACTTTTTCTATAGGTAGCAGGTGGTGGTAGTGGAGAGAGAGAGAGAGAGAGAGAGAGGAGAGAGGGGGGAGTATTAAATGAAAAAAAAAGAAGAAAGAGGGAGGAGCATTAAATGTAAAGGAGAGAGATGACCAACTTTTCGCATATGAGAGAGAGGGACTGAGGGAGTAGAGAGGGAAAGTGAAAGTGGCGTCATTGGAGGAAGATCGGAAAAACAAACAACCCAGTTATTAGTTGCATGCCAGCCAATACTTTTTACGTCCCACCAACAAGTAAACCCATGCCATCAAAATAAATTTTCATGCCAATGATGTTTTAAAGCCTACGAATTGATAAGAAATCCATAAAGTCCACGAGTCAAGCAAGCAAAGCTACGAGTCCTAATACCAACAGAAGTTGTACAACAAAGTCCTAAAACCAACAAAAAAAAATGTATTCCTAAAAACAACAAAAGCGAGCAAATCCACGTGGAAGTGGCGTCATTGTAGGAGGATCGAAAAAACAGACAATTTAGTGATTAGTTTCATGCCAGCCAATAGTTTTATGTATGACATGGAAAAACAAGAACCTAGCATAAATATTCTTGCTATTGGCACGACACGACACCTAGCACAGATATTCTGAGTGGGTGCCGGATTATTCTTCTTCACACGCTTCATAACCCTCTTCCCTTTCTCCTCCCTCTCTATCCTCTGCGAAAAATTGCAGGCCTACTTTTGCATTTAATGCTCTCATCTCCCCCTCTCTCTCATGCATTTAATAGCCCCTCTCTTTCCCCCCTCTTTCTTCTGGAGCACATTTAATACTCTATGTTATCTCTCCTTTTTTACTTGGATGGGCATATGGATCCAATTGCTATTCTAGCAAATTTCTTTTTTGGGGATGTTACTTTTGCAAGTCTGGAATTTTTTTGGTATATTTACTATCATTATCTCAATGTTAAAAGTAAATGAGTTTTTTATGTGAAAATAAAGGATAGTTTTACTCATTAAAAAGGAAAAAAATATGAATTTTTTATATAATTTGAATTTTGACAAAACTCGTGAATATCAACTAGACAAACAAAAAAACAGTATTGTATGGGACACTATAAATGAGAGAGGGAAATTAAGCGAGTCCAAGGGCATTCTTGTCTTTCCTATGGTGAAACTCTCAAACCCTAATTACTATTATAAAACATGAGATATGCCTCCATAAGGGGGATCTGTCAGAGAAAATACTGAATTGGGCGTCGGAGGGCCCTTCGGGGGATACAAGCCCCGCCCGACTTTATTTGCTCTTGAATTTCAGGTTGTTGCAACGTTGAGCCGTCGATCCCGATCAACAATTATTGTGAGCATATTTTTGCACCCACAATTGGCGCCGTCCGTGGGAAACGATCAAAAAGCACTAAGATCGAAACCCCAATGAACTAATTAAATCAAAGAACCCTAGCTACCGTCGCTGTTGAACAAAAATGCGCAAATAATTGTAAAATATATTTTATTTAATTTTTTTTAGAATTTGAGTTCGACCCCTTTTGGTTATCCTCTTGATTCGAAGTCGTATCGACACCAAGACTTAAGTGGTTTTGGTGATTTGGGCTGCACCCGAATTTCAGCAGGTTGCCTACGTATCTCTTGGAAGAGAATCAAGCCTTGCGTAGTTCAGAGTGTTTGAGACGATTTAATTTTTGGGTTTGGTGATTGAACCCGACGAGCTTAAGCTTTATGTCGGATGTCCTACGTACCCGTTTAGAACGGGATCAAACCACCCGTAGTTCTTTTGAGGACAAATTTAATTTGATTTGAAATGGGCGACTGAATCCAATATATATTGAATTTTAATATCGGACTTCCTACGTAACTCAGAAA
Organism: Persicaria maculosa; assembly: GCA_963922045.1. NCBI lineage: Eukaryota > Viridiplantae > Streptophyta > Magnoliopsida > Caryophyllales > Polygonaceae > Persicaria > Persicaria maculosa. The sequence goes on along the minus strand of OY998253.1, from coordinate 69,060,914 downwards.
AGAGTATCAAGTCTTCACGTAGTTCTTTTTTAAGAACAATTTGAATTTGGAGGAATTTGATTTAGGGTTTTAACTCCGTTTTGCTTAGAAGTCAATTTTGAGATCGACCCGCTAGAATAAACTGACGATGAAATTTTACGAGTTTAACTTTATAATTTTATCAAACTCAATTTCAATTTGTGCCAATCATAATCTTTATGCTTTGGTGGGTAAGTTTTGTGATTACGCATAAACAAAAGGGCTAAGCCGATTGTGTACATATATATATATACGGAGTACATATATATATATGATTTGTTCAAGGTTTCTATTCTTCTTCCCTTTTTTTTTTATAGGTGTGGGCTGATAGATTTTTTTTATATGAGCCCAATGAACCAGCCCATGCCCATAGCCTTTCAATTAGGGGTGGGCACAAATTCCGCAAATCTCGATCCCGTCCCGGTCCCGTCCCGATCCCGTCCTGATCCCGGTGGGATTTAGGACAAAATAGCGAATCCCGTCCCGATCCCGTCCCGCAAAAATTATGCGGGACGAAACGCGGGACGATCCCGGAGGGATCCCGCAAATCCCGTCCCGTCCCACATATTATAATAATAATAATAATAATAATTTTTATAATAATAATAATATTATAGAATAATAATAATATATTGTTAATATTATTATTTTGAGCAAATATTATAATTATAATTATAATCATAATCTTCCATTTATAATAATAATATTTGTTTATAATAATAATATTATTATTATTTGAGCAAATATTATTTATAATTATAATAATAATTTTCAATTTATAATAATAATTGATTATAATAATATTATTATTATTTTATAATATTATAATATAATTTAATAATAATATTAATTTATAATAAAATTATTATTGTCATTTTTATTATATTACTATTATATCATATTATATTTTTTTCTTGTAAAGTATAATTATTTTATAATAATAACAATAAAAATAAGTATTATTATTATTATTATTATTATTATTATTATTATTATTATTATTATTATTATTATTATTATTATTATTATTATTATTATTATTATTATTATTATTATTATACCCATTTAGAGCTAAAAGAGGCAAATAGCTAAATATGGTATTCTTCTCAACTATCAATCGATAATGAGACAGTATCTGGTGAATCTCGTCTCAATTTCTTTCTATCCCGATCTAGTATGATAATGAACATTATAATTAATTATACAATCATTGTATGAATTAATAATAGTATTATAATATTAATATTAACAATAATAATAATAATATTATTATTGAATAATATAGTTGAGAAGAATACCGTATTCAACATATTATACAAATTAATAGATTATGAAAGCATTTTTCACTTTGCAAATTCAGATAATATTTTATTATTTTTATTTGCGGGACAAGGCCCGTCCCGTCCCGAAAAAAAAGTGTCAATCTCGTCCCGATCCCGTTCCGTAAAAATTTCGCGGGACGAGTCCCGTCCCGGCTCAATCCCGTCCCGTCCCGTGCCCACCCCTACTTTCAATCTTAATTTGTGTTTGATTTGTCGTTTCTTTCCTCCTCCGTGCCCGAGAAATCGCTGTTCAACATTTCCAACAGCTTCTCCACTTAAACACCAGGAGCAGAGTGTACAAGCGCGTGTAACCGAGCAATCACCGGCGGCTCTGTGCGCTTCGGCTTGGGTAGGCAGGAAAAAAGTGCGGGAGACTGGGTCGCTCGTCGACAACTCGAAACGAGCCAAGGGCGTCCGATTTCAGAGTAATTTCAATTAGGTACGCTCTCGATGTCTTTTTTTTTTACTCAATCTCATCCCCCAAATCTGATTTTTAGCTGGGAATTTTAGATGATTGATACCCTGAATTTGGAATTCCCATTTGCATCAAAACGTTTATTTGCCCACATGATTTTTGGTTTCAATTTCTAGGGCTGCGATTCGGGAAATTAGGGCTTTTCGATTTGGGCATTTGAAAGAGCGCTTTCGACGACCGGGAGCTTCTGCTACTTGAAGAACCATCAGGTTCGTTCCTTTTTTATTCTTCAATCTGCCTTCGATTTAGTCTGATCTAAGATTCGGTCGATTTGTAATTTAAGGTTTTTTTTTTGGAGCTTTTAATCCGGATAGTCGGACCTGGGAGGCAAGGGAGGATGGTCACTCTTTGAAGAAGGTGAAGAAGACTGAATCAGGTTTGTTCTCCTCTCGTTCCTGACTGGCTTCACTTCCCCCTGAGTTTTGCACTTGCTGGATTTGTCCAGATTTTTTAGGCTCACATGCTTAGTGTAATTTGCCATTGATTTGTTTGATCTTGGCGTTTTTTTTGAGTTTTTGATTTAGGCTCATCACTTCGTTTGAACCTATATTTTTGAGTTTGAGATGAGAAAGTTGATTCCTCCGATCTCTTGGTTTTGTTGTATTTGATTTGCTACTGCAGTGCTGCTTCCTTGTACTTGATATGTGCAATTTGTCATCCTTTTGCTTGGCTAGGTTTCCAGTTATTTGTCTGAACAGATGGTGGCCTGCTTGTTTGTTTTTTTTTTTTTTTTAATTTTTTGTAGCCTTGGAATGAGACTTGTGTTTCTGCAGAAACTTTGAAACTTTGTGTCTCTGCAGAAATTTTGACAGAAATTCACCCTTCTTTTAGGGTAAACCCCTGATTTCCTTAGGAAAATTATCGCCTTGAGGACTTTGTGAGACTGAATTTGCTTGCAATTTGTTTGCTTGATTTGGCCGCCTAGTTTAAGGAAAATCCAACATGAATTAATCTGCTAGTTTAGGGAAAATCCAGCAGTGTTTTGAATATGAATTTAGACAGAGTGACGTTAGGATTTGGTCCTGTGTGAAACTGCATTCCTTCTCTTTGCTTTCAATTTCTTTGGCTTAGAAAAGTCTTGATTGCAGTGAAGTTGTTTTCTTTGGGTTTGCTTGAATGTCTTGCAATTTGTCTGTCTGAATTCGTCGTTTAGTTTAGAAAAAATCCAGCAGCGTTTCGCCCTCTTTTAGGGCTATTTGATGATTCCGAAACCCATGCCACGAGAAAAGCTCGTAAGGTTTTCAAGGGCGGGGTTTCGAGAATCGATTTCTGCAGCACTTCGACTTGATTTGAGTGATTTGATGACTCCGAAACCCAGGCCACGAGAAAAGCTCGTAAGGTTTTCAAGGGCGGGGTTTCGAGAATCGATTTCTGCGATCCTTTGCCATTGCTTGAGAGCGATTTGACGACCCCAAGACCCAGGCCGCGAGAAAAGCTCGTAAGGTTTTCAAGGGCGGGGTCTCGGGACCGATAGGAACTCTCACGGAGAGAGAGAGCTACCTTCTTCTTGCTGTCTTCTTCTTCTTGTTGTTTGTGTTTATGTGCTCTGCTGTGCACTTTGTTCTGCAGTTGTGGCTTCTTTTTTTTTTGTTCAGCCGTCTATTTCTTTTTTTTTTAACCCTAGACTTGGCCACCTTTTATAGGGAAAAACTAGCAGGCAGCTCGAGCCCTACCTTCCTTATTTTTATGATATGTGTACTTTGAAGATATTCTGGCCTTATTCCAATACACACGCCCAGATCCTAACTTCCCTTTTGGAGGATCTTCTTCCTTTATTTTTAAGATATCAATAGATCTTTTACTTATCCATTCATTTATTTATTTTTGTTAATAGTTCCTCGTGCTTTTTGGATGATAGCCACAATCTTGGGCTGGGCTCCCTTTTGTGGGCTGCCTTGACTTGCCCTCAAATTAAAAACACCCAGTACTAGTCTTTGCATTAGTTTTTCTTCTAAACCCACTAATCCAACCTTGGATTTAATTTTGCAGATTGAACGAGTAGCTCGAGCTAGCATTGGACTCCAAGAAGCTTGCCACCCAATCGACGGGATCTGTGCTCTTGGCACCTTAACTATTTTTTTTTATATGCTCGACTACTGTATTAAATTTGTACACTTTAGTTTACGAGCTTGTAGTACGCTAAAACAATGTATTTGATACATAACACATTTTGCGCACTCATTTACTTGTACTTATCGCTAGCCAATTTGTATTCGTGTTTAATATATAAGGTATCACATGAGAGTCTTCTAAAGAATAATTTCATGAGCTTATACAATATCCTTTATTTAACACGAATTTTACCCCCAAACAGTCGCCGAGGACCAGAGGCACCGTGAGTTATCGTGCTTGCCGCCGCAAGCACCCGCAATGCAATCAGAACTCTAGCTTGTGAAGAGGAGTAATGGATCGATGATGAAGCCGATGAACCTCCATGGAGCGGGCTGGTGAAGCCGTCCTCGACAAGAGCTCAGTGTCGCCTTCCATGGCTACACGTCCTCCCTCTTCCTCTTCCTCGTGGACTCATTTCCTCACTCTCGTCGACTTGCGATTCCAGTTCTCAGCCGTAGATCTCGTGGCTCGAGGCACGATCGCAATAGCCTTGGAAGTTTGCACCAATCAACCAGCACTGATGGACCCTCTCGTCGAGTTCAATCCCGCTTCTTCATCAACGCTCGACGGTCAATCTTCACCGGTTGAAATCGGGGAGTTCGGATCGGTGACCTGCGAACCCAAACACCAAGCGGCGTCGCAAGGCTTCCTGGCATCCACCCATCTAAGGGCAAGCGCGCACATTCGCCATCGAGCCGCTACCCGCCCAAAATCGGTGTCGATCCGAGAGAGAGAGAGAGAGAGAGAGAGAGAGAGAGAGAGAGAGGCGGTTGATGCTAAGGGCGTTCATGACAAGGGACAATATTTCACAGCCTTAAAACCAAACGGTTTGAAAACAGGAAGTGCCCAACACCATTGCCATTCTCTTTTCATTATTCATATATTTACATGATGAGTGTTAGGGTTGCTCAGAATGTGGCCCGGCCCGAAAACCGACCCATAACCGAACCGAACTTCTCGGTTTCGGGCCGGCCCGGTACATTTCGGTTCGGGCCTCGGTTCTTAAAATTTCGAATTTCGGTTTCGGGCCAATAACCGGATCCGAACCGAAAATTTCGGTTTTGGCTCAAAAAAATCGTTTTTTATAAAAAAAAAATAGAAACCCTAGTTTCCTTCCTTAATTCCTTTGTTGCTTGCCCAATTGCCCGTGTCTTTTTCATTATTCAAACATCACGTGAGGTCCCGTCTAGACTCCAAAGCCGAGCTCCCTCTCTCGCGGTATCGTCGCAGACGCCAGATGCAGGGGGTCGCAGCCTAGCTCATTGGCGCTCCGCGCTCCTCTCTCGCAGTGTCCAGCAGTCCAGCACTCCAGCCTCCCACTCCCAGTCCGGCAGCCCCCTTTCCCGCAGCCGCCTCTTCTTCTCACTGTCACACAGGAAGCCGAAAGAAGGTTTGGGAAAAATTTCACATTTTATTTGTGTTAATCTACTTGTATTATCAATAGTTTGTTCTATTATTGTTGTAATTTCAGATTTGCAAATCAATTTGTGATTGTTGTGAGACTTTTAGAAATCTAGGGTTTATGAGAAATTTAGGCTTTTATAAATCTATTCCAATTTGTAAGCAATGAGAAAACAGTTTAGGGAGTTTCGGTTTTTTCGGGCCAAAAACCGAAATAACCGTATCCGATTTTTCGATTTTCAATTCGGGCCTCGGCCCGTTTAACTTGGTTCGGTTTTGGCCCGATCCGACCCGTTGAGCCACCCTAATGAGTCTAATATATCTGTATACACATCATGGATATGAGATCATTGATTTGCTTATAAAACTAGATCGATCAAGGTTCAGTGCTCTGGGAAACTTGAAGATATGCAACACGTGATCGGTCACACACTCTCCTAGTCTGAGAACCTTTTGAATAACTTAGCCATTGTATACATCGATCATTTGCCTATATCAACTATCAAGTAGTGCACCTATATCATATTTGGGCTAGTCAGTATAGTCTTACTTTGTCCTGATTATTAAGATATCCCACTTTTCATTTATTTACAGTTTTCGTCCTCTTTTCTTTCCTTAGACAAATAATGTCCTTTGGGACCACTAGCTAGCTGTCATTGGTGTTGCATTGTCTGCAGGCACTATTTAAACCGGATTTTCTGTTTTCTTAGATCAAGAGAGAGAGGGCTGCCCTTGCAGAAACCCTAAATAACCAAACACAAATCAATGCTCATGAATGAGCTTGATCTTTTCACATTGATGATGAATGCTGCTTGATCACAAGAGTGTGTTGAGCACTGATCTAGCAACAAAGCTAGATTTCTACATGGTATCAGAGATGTACAGGCACTACAAGAATTATGTTTGTAGACATCGGGTATAAACCGATGTTAATCAAAAAAAATTCGACGTGTTAGTGGGTGGTGTTAAAAATCCAAAATTTACCACATCGGTTTATAAACGATGTCTATAATGATTTATAACATCGTTTCTCTTTGTAATATCGACTTAATTGCATGAATATAAATACATTTTGATTGATTCACCTAATGTTAAAACATTATTATTTTGCATTTCTAGCTATCTAAAGAAATGTAGAGCAATAAAAAGACTTACATTAACATCGATATTTTTTTTCCAAAAACAATGTTATAATATTTTATTTACATCAGTTATAGGTGATTCATTTCATGTTTATTAACTTTTTCTTTGTATTTTGTCTTGTTATTTCGTTTAAAAAATAGTATTCAACATTCAATATTTATAAAGACAATGTTATATGTATATATTTAAATCAGTATATTTGAAAGAAACGATGTCTAAAAAGATTATAACATCGTTTTCTTTATGAATAACAATGTATAATTTCGTAAAAGACGTCAGTTTTACTAGTCATTTTGTTGTGTTTCAATACATTTTAAAATCGCTTTTTAGTCTATTAAATGATGTCTCATTTCCTGTTTGTATCCATTAATAGGCTACTTCTCAAATAATCAAAATCGGATCAAATACATGATGAAATACCAAAAATAGATTCAAATCCAATTTTTTATTACATCAATGTCATCCCTAAAGATATTGTATCACGACAACACGCTCAAATAAAATCAATTTCTCAATTGATCATACATTATTTCATCAAGTTTCCTCATCTATCTAGCACTATTAACCACCTCAAACAAAATCAGCTAGTGAGAACAATAAGAACATTGCATGGTAGTCCCACTCAGCAGCAATGGGACCCATGAACTCAGCAGCAAGCAACTCAGTAGATGGCATTTCATGACCAATCACCCTGTGAAAGAAATAGTAATGTTCACTTACTGAAATACAACCTTCTTACATGAAAGTAAATATTACCTTGACATGTTTGAAATTCAGGCATGCTGTAAAATTGAAAATAATGCTTTCTTTTTCCTTTTCATGAAAATCGTGTCATATATAACTAAATGAGTGAAGAACTATGAATTCCAAATAACTCAAAGAGTCAAGAACTATGAGTGAAACCTTGAATTCCAATATCATCGGGGAGTAAGGTGTGTTCAATCCAGACTCAATACCTTCCGGAGCAGCCACATCAAATCTCTAAAAACACATACTGCAGGTACAGTAAAGGGAAGGAAATATCAATACAGAAAAAAAAAAATTGCAGCAAAGTCGGAATCTAAATTTTCCAAGCAATTAAAATGGCATATAATAGATAAAAAAGAACCTGTTTGTAGAGATGATGGGCAGTGCCAAGACCAGCCTAGTCAGAACCAACAACTAGAACTTTCTTTTTCTTCTTATTGGTCTGTTCTTGCGCATTGAAGGCGATGATTGAAGGATTTTCAGCTCTACAAGAAAACCCCATATTGCTTGTTTTCTTGATGGGCCATGGAGGGAAACACAAGCTACTTGAGAACATTTCCTTGTCTCAATCTTAGTGTTTCTAGACAAACCCACCCTAAAATTAAATTCAATCAAATGAGTGGGATCTTTGGTTTACTCCAAACGGCACACCATTTTCAATTTATCTCCTTCGTATAGAACTGCTGTCCTCAACAAATTCATGATCATCCTTAAACTCAAAATGTCAACAAATAGATAATCATACAAGTACAAATCTTGTGATAGCTCCTGCATGCTTTTCAACTGCCATCTTAACAAAATTCAGAACTGTTGTCCTCAGTACTTATGCAGAAACAAAAAAAAAAGCATGTACTCTAATTTTAAGTAGCAACTCAACTATGTTAAAGACTCCTAATTGTAGAGAAATCTTGTATATCAACCAACTTTTTCAGACAAGCTCCTAAATAATCTTTTTGTAATGCTCAGAGGAAAGCCACATCAGAGAGAAAGGGATGTCTACAACTTTTATCAACAGTAAAGGATAATCCAAACAGCATGCAACGATTGTAGATTGAAGTAAAAAAAGTTCCAAACAGTATTTGCCAACATAATTAATTGCTTCCATCAAGCACATTTCGACTGATGATATTACATATCTTGGAGTTAATAACATGACCAAATGAGGCAAAAGGGAAATAAACTAGTGAACGTATTTAATTTCTTAAAACATGCAAGTATATGTAATCCTCTACTTTTCTGATACCTACCCTGTAATCTTTATATATGTTTAGATAATTGACTCGTTTTAGCTAAATTATGAACCATAATGGTTTATACTATTTACTGGTGTTAGGTTTCACAGAAGTTAATATCATTAAGATTTGCCCTATCAATATCAAAATCATAAAAACAAAACCAAACATACAAATTCATTGACAAAAGAATAATATTATAAACAAGAGTTATAATATAGGATCAAGAAGAAAGAAACCTCATATTCTATATGTGAAAATTGGCTATTCGTTTATCAAAATCTTATTTGCATCAAAAAAGAAGGATTAAAGATTGTTGTTAGTGTGTATATTTCCTATCATAAAAAATAATACAGAATAACAAACACACAATTTTAAATACTAAATTTAGAAGAGTAATTGAAATATAAGAAACTCTTTCTAGGGAATTATCAGGTAGGGAACTTACAAGGTAGAAGTTTATGAATATAAGATAGAAGTTAAACCTTTTATAATCTTCTTTATGAGCTATCGATCAGAATGCAACTATCCTTCTTGCCCTCGATGAGCAACTGGAGCTGCACAATGGCTTCTCTCTGAACAACAACATAAGTGATGTTATGCTCCTCAATCAGTTTCATCACCATCACCATCTCTATCTCCACAGAAGGTTATGAGATGATTTACAACCAACTACCTTTAAATTCAACCAATATGAATATCATCCCATCAAACTAATCATATATAGTAACTTAGAACCATAAAACCTTGACGCAAGTGTATCAATTAGGTTTCTGTTGTGTTCAGAAGATAGATCAACTATCCAAACAAAACAAATGAAGGACAAATCAAAACCCTAAGAAAACAAGAAGCCGATAAAATTAAAATCACCCTGAAACCCCAAATTTCAAATTAGGATCAAGTTACAAAGATATAGGGTTTGCAATCAACAACCCATCAACAATCAACACACACAAACATTGTTGGGATCACCCTAATCCTAGAACACAAAGAACAACTCGTGATTCATCAAATCATAAACAAAAAAAAAAGAAATAAAAAGCCTTGCATAAATCTCTAAAAACTTTCTCAAGCTCATCTTCAAACTACAAACGAACGTCTCTCTACAACATGCTCTCAAAAGAGCGGCTTTCACCCTCTCCCTCTCTACGACTGCCAAAACACATCTAAAAAGCCCCCTCAAGTCGGACTTAATAACCCTATTTATACTACTAGGGTTAAAATAAAAATAACAATAAAAAATATTAAGTTCATATTAATTTTGGAAAATAAAATATGTGAAAATTGCCTCCAAAGGGTATTGTACCGACTCGGTATGAGCTCCTACCGAGTTGGTATGCTCTGCTTTCTCCTTGTTTCAACTCCACCTTGTAACGCAATTTTCGGAGGCCTTGTTGTTCCGATTAACGCATATTAATATGAGTTGGAAAGCTCTTTTTGAGGATTTCAACACTCATGAAGACATCGGGACCTGATTCAAAGTGTTAAATGAAGACAAGGGGAAGTTTCTCTAGCTACTCCATCTTGTTGACTTTGTTCGATCCCGCTTCCACTTCCTTAGCTTCTCGGGCATCTTCTTGATCATTCTTTAATCTTCCTAATGCGTCAAATCTCCTTGATGATTCATGATTTGTATAGGAATTTTGAGTCATTCTTAAGTCATTTAGGTTGCATTTAGATATGTTTTTAGCATAAAATGCATTCATTTTCTTTAAAGCTACAAAGTTCGAAAGCTACGCGTTTTATGCCTATTTATGCATATTCTCAAAAATCAAGCTAAAGGAGAAGAGGAAAGCTACATTCTAGAACCATAGAAGCCTAAGGAAGAGTCAATGAAGAAGACAAAAGAAGAAGCGGACAAGACAAGACGAGAAGAAAAAAGAAAAAAGAAGAACACAGAGGCAGCGCCCGCGGCCAGGGACCGACACCTGCCAATCCATCAACACCTGCAGAAGACCATGTTGCACTCGCAGATTCGATGCCCGTCGTTGAGGACCGGCGCTCGTTGATCGCAGGATTTCAAAATATTCTCTCGACCGGATTTGGCCCATTGGGCTTCACTTCTACCTTAAGATTGTCGACTCCTAGGGTTTCCTAAGCCTATATATAGATCTCTCCTCTCAGCCATTCCACACATCACATCTCACTCACCACTCAACACACCTCTCACACCACTTCTCTTTTTTCCCTTTCCCGTCGTTTTCTGTAAGTCATGCTCGGCTAAACCTTTTATATAGTTTTGCTTATATTCTCTGTATTTGCTAAGGACATGTGATGGTTGTTTGAATACTATTTTATAGTTTATATGTGGTTTATGCATATTTGGTTATTCATTACCCTTGTTCCCTACATGTTTATGTTGTTTATATATTAGTCTTAACTGGTCACTAAGATAGGTAAACAATGTGCTAAGTGATTATGGCTAAATCCGCTATTGTCGGCCTTAATCCGATATTGTAGCAAGCATATCTTGATGAATATGTTGGAATTCATCCATACGAAAGAGTAATGATAGGTAATTTAGTGTTATTCTTAGCGGATACGATAGCTGAGTTGCCAACCAGGTGACAAGTCGAATATGCAAGAATTACATGCATTATGTGCTTATATGATTAGAGACTTATTACTTCTTGAACCCCATGCAAGAGTTTAGGGGTTGATAGTGATCGAATCTGGAAGTTATACAACTGCGTGCACACACTGACATTAAGATAGCCAAGCATAGCCGTACCAAACAACCTGTTGATCATGGAATTACCAATGTTGGGAGTATAAGTAGAACTATCTTATCATCATATTGTTATCTTATATTTCAATCATTGCTACTACTATTGCTCTTATTACCACTGCTTTTGCTACAAACTGCTTGCTTACTTAATACGTCTAGCCAAAGTCGCACACACTCTCCATGGGATTGGCCTGTACTAGCTTGCTGCTAATACTCGTTATTAGTTGAAGGTATAGATTTACTATTTAGGATGTTAGAGCACATGACATTCTAGCGCGCACCACTCCTCCAAAATAACTACAAAATCTTACAAAATGCAACAAGCTTGTGTAGACCTCCATATTAAAAACCATATAAAAAACCTACAAAATCGACTCAAACCTAACCTAAATGCAATGCAAATGCACCCAAAACAAAGCTATAAAAACATATTATTTCCAAAAAATCTTGTCATAAAATCACCTTTATTTTTAAAGTTTTACAAAATCACATTGTTTCCAAAAATCCACACTAAGGTTTTAGAAGTTTCCCAAAATGAAACGAGGATTACAAGATGTGTCAATCACATTGAATGATAAACGATAAATCTATGATCCTAAAAACATAGAATATTGTTTCCGAACCCCGCTAGCTAGCCCCTTGGACCGTACCCCTAGTCCTGCTGGCTGGGCTTCACCCCCGAACCTCTTGGGACTCTTGTTTGTCGGGGGCCCTACCCCTAAACCCTTGGTGGTTACCGATCACTAGTTAGGATTCAACTGTATTGTGTTGAATTGAGTTGAATGCCTCTACATGATACCTAGAGTAAATTTATCAATAAAGGCACAAATAAATAAACATTCCATCTAAATTAGGTCTATCAATAAAGATCAAATCTAAACCAATCAGATTCAAGACATCCTAACATAAGATTTTCCAAAACAATATTCACCTTATAGTTGACTAACTTGAAACATTTGTAAATGTGTCGACATTGATCAATTTAACCAAATACTAAATTAGAATTTTATTGAAAAAGAAAGGTAAATTTTATTTATATCATTTTCTTTTCTTGTAAAAGAAAAATATAATAAAGATTATTCATTCTTATCTTATTACGCATTCTTTTTATTACATAAGAAGTGGTTTTGTGCAGTTTTTAAGCATAAAGGGTGGTTTTATATACGCAAAGTATGGTTTTTTTATATATATAATTTATTGGTTAACTAATTTTTGTTCACATGATAAGATGGTGGATTTGTGCAAATGTTTTTAAATAATGAGTGGTTATGTACATGCAATATTTGACAAATAATGAGATTAATTTTTTTTTTACAAACTATGAAAAATATATAATGGGTCTTTTGTGTAATTCTAAATAAAATGGCTAATTTTCTTTAAGAAAATAGGAAACAATGTGTGATTTTTTGCTAAAAGTTTGGCTATAATGTGTGATTTTGTTCATTTTTAAAAATAAATGAAGTTTTGTCACTTTGTGTTAAATTTAGTTAAATAATAGGTAGTTTTAATTTGTTCAATGTTAAAAGTAAAGGGTTTTTTTTATGAAAACCAATGGATATATATCAACCAGAAAAAACTTCCAAGTACACCAAAAGAAATTTGTTAATTTTTAAGTGGAACTTTTGACAAAACTGATGGATATATATCAACCAGACAAAAAAATGTAGGACACCAATCTACATTATAAAAAATTCAAGTACATCAAAAGAAATTTCCAATTACCTAATGGGCGGCCCGTTATTGATCGATCGAACCATAATACTAATAATATAATTAATCAAGAAACACAACCGTTACAGTACTTGAAGTCCCACTGAAATTAATACGTAAGTAGCATGCATGCAAATTGATTTATAAGACATACCTTATAAATCAGTTAATTAACACACGTACTAACTCCCCAACATAACATGAATTAACAACTTAGCTAGAATACGACGAAGCACAAACATAACCATACTAATTATTCTCAATAGCTACCCATTCAGCTAAACCCGATCTTAATCTCACTTCATAACCGTTAGTTTGCTTTTGATTCATTAAACAATCAACCTTGGCCTCCTCCGAACCCTGGCCCACCAAACCCGACTCCGGTTCCTCCTCCTGGCCCGAAACCCGCCCCGATCCCACCTCCAACGCCGGGTATTGGGATACCTCCGATGCCCGGCAGACCGACTCGGGCTCCGCCCCCGGCCCCACCGCCGACCCCGACCGTGCCTCCTACCGGCGCTCCCCCAACTGTGCCTCCTCCTCCTATGCCAAACCCTGCTCCCGGGGTGGGCACAACTCCGGCCCCGGGTGTTGCTACGGGGGTCGGCTGAGCTCCGACCACGGGCGCTGCCCCACCTGCACCTGCACCAGCGCCGCCACTGCCGCTGCCATAACCGCCTCCGAAGCCGCCAGGTGCACCACCGTAGCCTCCCCCACCTCCTCCGCCTCCTGGCCCGGTATACGGTGGCACTCCTCCGCCGGTTATTGGTGCAGGGACTCCGGCCCCAGGACCATAGCCGCCACCAACTACTGGAGCTGCGCCGCCACCATAACCGCCTTGCACTGGACCGCCACCGCCGCCGGGGCCATAGACGTCATTAGGGCGGAGAAAAGAGGGATTCTGATTGTCAGTTGGGAAGGTGAGGCTCCTGGATTCACTAACAATGGTGTTGGTGAATGCAAGAAAACACAAAAACAGAACAACGAGACTCATTTTGAAGAATAGTAATTAAGGTAAGGAGGGAGAGTTGTAGAAGAAGAAGTGTGAGGAATATTGAGGACTTGTAGGGTTTATATAGGGAAGGAGAAACCCTCATTTAATTAATTAAATTAATTAATTAGACCTTGCACACATGCAAAATTACATATAGCTAGATATATAAGTAGGCAGGCACTTTTGCGAATTCAATTCAATTCCCGTAATACCTTCTAGCTATTAAGATCTCAACCGCTTTTTTTAATTAGGTAAGAATTCAGATTGAGATAGAGCATTTTTGCGAATGAGATTACGAAGACCTATGTTAGAATTTCCGACGGAGCAGTAAATTAATGTGTGAATAATCTTATATCAATCACTCTATTACTGTCACGATAAACATGAGAGAAATAGACTTCGCTCATGTTAGACATTTGAATTTTGACATCGGAGATGAGAAATTCTATCTCCCAAGGGCTTTTACTCTTATAAGAGAGTCTCCTTCGACGATGAGCTTCGTGATTCGGAGCCTCGATCGTTGCTTCTAGTATGCCTCATTGCTTCGTGATTTGGAACGTTAGATATATAATAATTTTATAAATCGGGTATAATATTGAATGCAAGGACGGATGTAGGGGCGAGATGTAGTCCGCTCCAGCCCGCCCCCTCTTTTTATAAATTAAAAAAATAGGTAAAATAATAATAAAAATTATATATTTGTTTATTAGAATAAGGATTTTGTTAATGAAAATTATGTGAATATGTAAAATTTAGTCTATTCAGCCCACCTAAATTTTAATTTCTAGTTCCGTGCCTGATTTAATGTGTTCGCAATTGGTTTTCATCCCGATCTACTTTGTGCGGTTGTTATAGGGTAAAGTTTAACTCAGATGGTGTCGTTTCGCATGAGCAGGGTCTGGCGGTTGCGGGTGGGGTACTTTGGAATGACGAGGATCAACGGATAGCAAGGTATGGTGTGCAATATTGGCAATTGTTCAGTGCCTGCTGCCGAACTATGGGGAATCGTCCAAGGGCTCCAGCTTGCGTGGGAGAAGGGGTTTCGCCAATTGTAAGTGGAGATGGATTCTCAACTAGTTGTACAGCTCCTTTGAAAACATTCTTGCGGATGATATAAGAAGGGGTTCTGCCAGTCGGAACTGCTAGCGATCAACTGGTTTTTTTTTTAAATTAGATAAGAATCCAGATAGAGTTTCTTTATATCTAAGAGCATTCTTGCGAATTAGCTAGGTTACAAATATATGTATCGTTGTACATGTCAAGTTCCCCAAACATGCGGTAAATGAAGGTGTGTAATTTTATCGGCCACTACGTTACCGTCACGGGGAACATGAGAGACTTCTCCCAGGTTAGACATTTGAATTTTGATATCGCAGCTGTGAGTGCATAAATCTGCTCTCAATCCTCGTTGATGGAGACCGATCTTGATCATCATCTCAGCAAGAACCCTAACCTGTGAAACAAGAACAAACGAGGTCGGAGCGGGGCCTGTCTCCCCCGGAGGACCCTCCGACGCCCAAGTCAGTCATTCTCCCTCAATATGAATTCATCTCTTCATATTTATACTAGTCGAGTATTAAATAAAAGAAACCGCTACGATATTAAATAAAAGAAACTGTTACCGTATTTAATCCAGTCAACGCTCTTATTGCACGAAATCATTATCGTATTTAATCCAGTCAACGCCCTTAATGCATGAGACCGTTATCGTAATCAATAGGCGAAACGGTGGCATCAATGCCGTATTGAATACTCGGATTTGGTAAAAGACCAGAACGCCCTTTTGCTATGATGACGGGATTTTCCCTATCTCAGCAGCAATTCTACCTTCCAAGGGAATTTACTCTTATTAAGATGGTTTATGATTATAGGAGAGTCTTCTTCGTTAATGAGCTTCGTGATTCGGAGCCCCGTTGCAAAGTATAGTGATCCATCTGCCAAATATATTATTTTAGCTATAAATACATTTTTTTAACATAAAAATCCATCTGCCAAATATAGTGATCGATCTCAATTACATTAATTCCTCGCCGAAGCATGCATATATTTGTACTTACTCCAGTACGTGTACGTAACGGGAACGGTATATATGAATGAAATGTTAGATATGGATACCGAAGAGAGTTTGAATGCAAGGTAGGTAGATGTAGCTAGCTACTATACTATACTGAAAAGCACATATGCAATGCAATTGGATGCATGTAACGGGTAGGCCGGTGGCTGAGGGAGCTGATCGAGAGAGAGTGCATTAATTTGACCATCATCGATCGATACGTATTTAAGACGTACTTACATATACCAACTTATTGCATTTCATTAAATTAGGTTCAACTACTAACATTGATATCGACACGTGTCCCTCCAAGATTAATTAAGAGCCATCCTATCATGTACGTACGTACCCAATGGAGCTGCATGCAATCCCTTTGCATGCACTGGCCACCATTTTTTTATACTGCTTAATTAAATCCATATATCCCTCACTACCCTATTAGCTTTATCTATCATTTTACAAGATTAATTTGGCCATTTTACAGGATTTTACTCTTTTTTTTTTTTTTTGATTAGGTAAAGATAATTTGGATAGAGGACTATCCAAGCGCATCTTTGTGGATGAGATCCTGTAAATCTTTGTTAGTTGTTATATGTACCTTATAGGCAGAATGACAAAGGTGTGCAACTTTATCAGTCACTCTGTTATCATCGCGGGGTATATGAGAAAAGGAAACTTTCCTCATATCTCGTAAGATGACCCATATGTCAGACATGTTCATTTCTACCTCCCAATGGCATCTTTTACCAAGTTTGAAATAATCAATTAGGATTTTACTTCTTTAATTTGTTTAGTTATTAATTAACTTATTAATGTTGTTTTTTATATCAATTTTCAACGGGGGTAACTATATTTTTTTTTTCTATTCACCGATATTTTTGTTTTAATATATTATAAATCTAAATCCGATACCCGGTCGAGTGAAAAGTTATGAAATTTTGAAAAATTGAATACATGTATATTAATTCAAATGTATTTTAATAAAACATGATGCTTTTATATTTTACTTAATATGATATTCTAATAAATATTTGAATAGAGAGATTATATATATTACTCATTTCAACAACTAGGTGATAAACTACACAAGTTTAATGTTTTTATATGTTATTATATATTATTACACGATAAGAGAATGAGTAATTACCTATTGATTTATTAGGTTTCAAACTTTGCCTTGTAGACCAAACAAGGCCATTATATATAAACACCCTATATCATTACGATTTTGAGATTTAAATTGAGCAATAAACATAGAAAACAAAAGGAGACTTATTTACAACGTTTGGTTTCCTATCTTTACGAAGCCTGAAAATGAAGAGACTCGAACCCAAAAATCCAATATAAAACTGCAAGTACATATCATGGATAATTAGCATCTCTAAGACTAGATGTTCAAGCATGAACTTATCAGATGATTGAAAGCTCGTCACAAAATTGTCTAATGTGGAAAAGTGAAATATAATCGTTGCAAAAAAATTTAGCAATAAAGTTAATATTTGTCGTTTTAAGCCTTTAGCAAATATTAAATTCATCGTAAAAGGTAATTATATTTATCTCCAAATAAGTCAAATGATTACATATTACAGTAGTTGTTAATGCACATGGTGACATGTTTTAATTCCTAAAAAATTGGAATTTTCCTCATTAATCCTGATATGAAGTTAGACAGAATTGCCCATTAATACCGGTTATTTAGTGAAACGGATACCGGTTATTGGGCCGGTATTAACGATGGTGAGTTAATACCTCTTTTTATGTAACCGGTATTAATTTTCTCGGATACCGGTTATTTAAGAAAAAAAAAGTATTAATTTGTGGTCAAAATTTTAATACCGGTTATTTTTTAAAAACCGGTAATAATATGAGGGGTTTTTTTTTAAATAAAATGTGGTGTTTATTGACACCAGTTACATATAAACAATCGGTATTAATTTTTTTTTTTTAATATTCTAAACGTCCTCCACTTCTCCAGTCATTCCTGTCCTGATTGTCTCACCCAAACAACAGTCCTCTTTCACCCAATTAACCAAAATATGCACATCCAATTAACCACAAACTCTTCAAAGAATCCACTTTAATTGCACCACCAAAAATAGGCATTAAGTATGCATCGTCGTGTCTGATTGTTAAAAATGGTAGCACACAAGACAAGTGAATACCTATAAATTCAACAGAATCACTTCCAAGTGAGCTCCAAGAGGCCCATGTTGAATTTCCAGGAGCAACAAAGTTTGGCTTCAATATCTCCGCAACTTCGAAAGAATTGTCTTCTGGATCAGGTCCCCAAGCAGAATAGTACATCACCTTTGAGGCATTAGCACTATAGTTAGCCTTCAGGCCACCGGAAATGGAAGCTGAAGCCTCAAACGATTTTATTCATGATGCTGTCTCTTTCTAATGAAGAATTGGAGTATTGAAGTAAATCTGCCAGAATTTCAGAGCATGTCAGCAAGCATGATCGAAAAAAAAACTGGAATTGAATCTGAAAATGACTGCTCGCATACCTTGGAATCGTTTGTAGATGGAATTATGATCATGGGAAAACCAATCATGAAAGTATCCATGTAGCCACATCGACAGCACAAACGTTCTGATATTATCAACACCATCTTGAGCTGCCTGGAAAAAAATAACTATAGTAAAATGCATCTTCTGATATTCATTCGACAGAAAAAATGCATAATAGAAACTCCGGATTTTCACATCCAATTTGAAGGTTTTTCCTCATATCCTAAATAACAGAGAGCAAAATTAGATGGCAGTAATTAACCTATGTTACACGGTTACTGTCATACTTCAAATACTTAATACATGCTTGTTTTTGTTCAGCTTGCTATCGGTTTCAAGAATACATATGATCCTCCATTGAGATGCAGAAACTGCGATCTTTACTGGATTCCTTACCATCATCGTAAATGATCTTCATTTGTTTCCTTACCATCATCGTCGTCAATACTCTACACCGAATAAAACTTTTGTTAAGTATTCCAAGTTTATTTATTGCCTTTGCTCTTATTTGGTATTATTTTAAAGGGCATTTGTGAAACTTCTGTTGCAATATGAGGATGATATTTAGACACATGAATTGAAATTTCTGTTGTGACTTTTTCAATGACATAACATAGATAGGAGGGTTTCTCATACTCATCAGAAGATGTGTGGATCAATTTTGAGTTTGTTGTTTTCGACGTATAATGGTTGCTTAACTCTGAGATGGTTGGCATGTTCATAACTCATATGTGATGCATCTTTTTCAGTATCATTATCAGGTCTGTTAAGCTAATACACTGCAACAAGGATGAGGAACAATCAAACTTTTTGACAAAGTGACTCCCCGTGGATCAATTTTGAGTTTGATGTTTTCGACGTATAATGGTTTGCTTAACTCCGAGATGGTTGGCATGTTCATAACTCATATGTGATGCATCTTTTCAGTATCATTATCAGGTCTGTTAAGCTAATACACTGCAACAAGGATGAGGAACAATCAAACTTTTTGACAAAGTGACTCACCATTCTGTATCCGTATCTCCGGCGAGGCCTCGAGTGATGAAACGATATATGGCAATTGATGCAGTGTGCCTGTATAGAAGTACCCGATCAAATTACTGCAGCATATGTCGGAAGAATCCAAGTAAAGATGGAAAAGAAGACCTCAATGCAGAAATCGTTATTTTTCATGGACTATAAAAAAAATGAAGAATTTACAATTTAAATTTTAATTCCCTAACCACAAACTCAGAGGAAAAACTACATGTAGACATACCAAGTGCATTTTTATTTCCAATATTCAGAACACTGAATGTCACCATAGATTTTTTCAATGAAAAGATGCAATTAATTACCGAGCACAATTTAAAATAATTTGGAAGTAATTCGGAGGGGAAGTAAATCCTAAGCAACATCAATCATGTAAGGACTAAATAATGGATATACTACCACATAGCTTCAAAATATTCACATACAAATCATGCAAGGATTATAAATGTGTAGATGAATGACATAACATGACCAAATCAGGCAAAAGGGAAATAAACCAGTGAATGTATTTAATTTCATAAAACATGCAAGTATCTAAGCCTCTACTTTCCCGATTCCATGTAATCTCTATATATGCTTAGATAATTAACTTGTTTTTAGATAAAATGTGAACCATATATGATTTATACAATTAATTGGTGTTAGGTTCCACAAAAAAAAAAAAAAAACACTGAGATATGGTTTCTTTTGGCAAAACTATACTGGGCATATTTCTTTTGAAACATAATAAAAGCATGTCCCGTACCAAATGGAATGTGTCCCATATAGCTTAAATTACAGTCAATTTCACCTTGAAGGGCAAGTTAAAATGTTAGAAAAATCAGTAAATCCTTAGACTCCAATTAGTGAGACCTTCAATCAGTAAAGCCTTAGAAACATCGAACAATTGGAATGACTTAAGCCTTAGAAGAGCATAAGCAACCCCTAATTTTCGATTTCTATCAATTCCCCAGTCTCAAAATTACATAAACAAATCCTAATTTCTCATCTAAATAAACAAAACATAAGCCAATATATGTGCAATAGATGTACTAGTGTACAAGCCAAACTACCACATGACAGACAGTGAATTGAAAAACATGTCAAAACCCTAGAAAACTAAAAATAAATTTGAGACAGATTGAAGATAACTTCATACTCCACAATATTCTTCAATCAACACAGAATGGCATATGAAATCTATTCCCAGCATAAAACTGCAAAAAATGTCAAAAAGAAACCCTAAAATTGGCGTAGAATAAAAACCAAATTGAACGAAAAGAAAATTACCGACGTTGCAGGAGACACGCCGGCGGTGAAATAGATGGACGGAGGAGGGAGCTTCGACAACAGTGAGTCAGTGACTCGGGCGAGGGGTCACCGAGAGAGGGATTCGCTCATAGAGAACCAGAAACCAAGTTGATGAGGCGGAGGATTTCGGTGAAGGAATGGAGGGAGGGAGACACCGGCGAGGCGAAGGTGAAGAGATGGCGCGACTCACCGGCGAGGAGGAGGTGGAGTGAGTCGCCGGCGGCTTCAATAGCTCGAGCGAGGGTTTCGAAATCTCAATCTAATTGAGAAGATCGAGATACGTTCAGACCGATTTGTTGCCCTTACTCTGTTTCTTTTTTTTTAAAAAAAAAGAAGAAGTTGACACCGGTTTCATAGGTTAACCGGTAATAACTGTGCGCGGATATTTTAAAACCGGCACTTTATGAAAAAACCGGTCTAAAGGCCTGTTTGTTTTGATAAAAAATGGTCCAAGAAAGGAATAATACATCTCATTACCCTCCGAGCTTGTTTGTTTAGCATTGATAAAGGAATTATTACGTTTTGGGCCTTAATTGGATTACCCACTCTGTTACCCCTCAAAAATTAGCCTTTACCCAATTTTCTCTCTCCCCGACTCTCTCTCCCTCCTAACACAACAACGATGAACTCTTCTCTTTCTCGACGCCCCCGGAGCTCTCAATCTCTCAAATTCGTCACTCCAATGAAGAATTTGCAGTGGGGACAGGTACTTTCTTCTTCTTCTCTCTCGATTTGCTCGATTGTTTGGTGTCTTTGTGTTAGATTTTTCTTCCAACAAAACCCTAATTCATGCAAGTTGTTGGAAATTGCCAATATAGGTAATTCCTTCACTGATAACGCTTCCGTTTTGTTATATCCCAATCAATTGATCCTCCTCCTGCAACCTCCGTTGCGAATCAGGTGATCTATCCCATTTTCGTTGAAGATCTCTTTTGCGTTTTACTTTCGATTTTTTTTTCACTTTTGCAATGGAATTTCGACTTGTTTGTAATGGAATCAATTGCAAATCAATGGATTTGATTAAAGTACATAAGGCTTTAGTGACCAAATACATCACAAACATGGGCTTCAAGGAAAAACAAGCAGTTTATCACATAGCCATAGTGAATGAAATCATTCTTAGAAAAGTACTTTGATCCTAAAGTACACTAACAATAAAATATTTCCATTTAATTAATATATTTCCATTTAATGAGCTTACCTGAGCAGCATCATGAACTCATTATAACCCAAAGCAATCACTGTGATAATCAGCCCATGAGGAATGTAGCTAATTGTTGTTTTGCTTTGCTTGGATTGTCTTTTATATGAGTGATCTGTTTTTCAATAGAGCACGTAGTTCTGATTTTTTATTATATGGTACTTTATGTTTGTGATCTTAGCTCTTTGCTGATCTTCTTCTTTTTGCTCTTTGCTAATTTTCATGTTATGTTAGCTATTACTAGAAATAGCTCGTCATAACGGATCATTGCTTTGCCCTCCTTGAACTCATTCGAATAACACTGTCATGATGTAGCAGTTCATGTCGGTGGCATGCTCCTTGACATGAAATGCTGGGTGAAGGTTGACAAAAAGGCTTATTGGGTTAATTCTCTTGAAAGGTGAAGTGGCAGAAGCTTGTGTTGGTGGTTTTGGCTCAAGTGTTGGGATGATGAAATTTTATAGGATTGTTGGAGGTTGTTAATTATCCTGATTTGGCTTGCCTGTTTCTTTTCCCTCTCTCCATTTTTGGCATCAATGAGTTTTTTTTTTTATCTTTTTCTAAGATGCTGTTGGGATTGTTGGATTTTGTGTGTTTGATGAAGTTGTTCAGCAGCTTCCCTAAATGGTAGAAAAGGAGTGGTTGTTTTGATGTTGGATTGCTGCTTTGTGCTTAAAGTTCACCCAAACCTCCCCCTTCTACCTTGTAGCGGTACAATGTCAGGACCTAGCAAAAACAGGCTTGCACCATCTCTAAGTGTCAGTTTCTCTGAATTCAGTAGTCGAGATTATGCTTCTTTGTTTTGAGGCTTATGAATGATTAATCTAGGATATATAAGGGGTTGCAGAACAGAATGACCCATCAAAAGGAGGGATTATGACTTATGAGAGGTCTTTGGCTGATCACGGCAAGTTACTTATCACAAATTCTGTTTCGATTGCTTTGAATTGACTAGCGACAACTGTGGATATAACTCCGAACCAATCATGCAGTGAAATATATGTTAATCTTTTATTCCATCCAGGTACTTGTTGTAAGCAAGGTTCCGACTACCTACATTCTTTGCCCGTCAAAGGATCGAGTAAGGTGGCAGAAGCTAGCTGCTTAGTTCATTGCTTGAAAGGCCAGTTGGTATTTTGATCAACGTACTGCATCTACCCTAGTTGAGTTTGGAAGAAAGTGTTTCCATCATCTCTACTGTTTCTCTGATATGGTATTTTTCTAGAATTGTTGATATCCGTCTCAGAGGCTTTAATAGCTTTTATTTTCTCATTATATATATTATATCGAAACAAAACTGAATTAGTTAATTGATGATTGATATAATTCCTTACATTGAGGTGTTCTACAACAGGTTCATATACCATTTAATTATTTGCTTATCAGATTTGTAAATTTCACTCTCTTATGTGGATTTATCCGCATCCAGCAATTTTGATCCTTTTAATTACCACAACAGGTCCAAAATATATTATTATGACTAGTAACCGTATAATTAATTGAATTGTATTGTAGTTCCATAAAACACTGTAAAAAACAAGGGAAGATGATATGATTAGAACAACACATTTTAATATTATCTCTTACTGCATAATGCAAACAAGCTAAAATACACATCTGTCCATTCAGGCTAAAATATACATCCTTTTAATTACCATTCTGTTTATGGACTATACATATAATTTAAACTTTTTATAATGGAAAGCACAATAACTAATAATACTAACTAGAATATTTAATAAATAAAATTCAGGATAATTAGAGAGAAAATGGGTTAAATGGGAAAGTGCCTAAAAGTTAGGCAGTGGGACTTTATGGAAATAACTAGAAAATGTAGGAAAATGAAAATAATAAGATAAACTAATAAAATTGAATCAGTTTTTTTTTTTTATCACTTTATCATATCTATTTCATCTGTTTTATAAAAACTCTCTTTGGGCTTGGATGCTAATTCTAACAGATATATTCAGGAAGGACAAAATGCAAGAAGGTTTAGGAAACTATATGCAGACAAGGAAGATCTCCTTGTGCCTGATATTTTCTAGGATTTACACTAGTGCAAAAGTATTAACAATGGAGTTCTGGCTGAGTTCGGTAAAAGACCCCAAGTTTGGGGAGGTTCTGGCTGAGTTCGGTGACCACACAGAGGGTCGCTGAAGCAGTGCTCATGGGGGGTTCCATCAGGGATAGACAAAGGTGGGCTATGATTGCTTGGCATGTGTGGAGGGCCAGGAACAAGCGAGTCTTTGAAGGGGTGCAAGCTCAGCCGGATGAGATCGTAAGAGAGGCTGATGACATGATGATTGATGTTGAGAAATACAGAGACGTTGTGGCAGCTTCCAGAACCGAGTCACAGCTGGATGGACCAAGAGTGAAGTGGCTCCACCCGATGGGATCGTGAAGATCAATTGCAATGCTAGCATCTCGCACATGCTCCAACCAACAATTGGAGTGGTATGTAGGAACCACCTAGGAGAGCTGGTGTTCGGAGGCCAACGTGGAATTCAGCCCATGAACAACGTCGAGATAGCTAAGGCCAACGTGGGTACTCACTGTTAAGTAGGTGTTCTACATGTCACTTGTTGTAGCTTTCTTCAATTTCTATCTTCTTTCTGTCTTTTTCGAACGTGGCTGGAACTTTCTTTTACTGTGAAATGGTGTTTATGACCGTATGGATATGTCTACTTCCAAGTGTAAAACTTATAGTTTAAATTGAACAATATATCTGATTTTATATAACCTTCTCCCTATATCTGTTCATCTTTGTTAAATGAATTTGCAATAGCTATATGAAACAATTATAAAAAAAAACACACAAATGTCTTATTGATTGTCTTCTTTTGTTTCCCTAAATCAACCAAACACTTGAAAAGGTAATAAAGAAAGCAATGATTCACCTCTTGAATCAACCAAACAAAATAAAAGTTTAACCATTTCCCTTTCCTTTCCTTTCTCCTGAAATGATTTCTTTCCTTTCCTTTCCCCTCCTTCAAACAAACGAGCCCTAAACTTCTTTAAAATCAATTTAATATCGGTTATACTAGATAACCGGTAACCGAGAATTACTATATTACCGGTTTAAAACAACTGGTGTTAAGTTACCGGTATTAAGTAAGACTTTTGTACTGGTATTATTTACCGACTTATATTTTTATCACAAGAAAAATCATCGGAAAAATGTTGAAGTAATCGAGAATAGTTGCTAAATGTATTTAGCGGTATTACTCGCAAACAACTAATTACAATTACAAAAGTCGACATGATACATCCATATATTGGCGAGGAAATTGTTTGTTACTATAGTCATGCTATTGTGATGAGGTCGAATCTTGATTTAAAACCCTTCTATCGGCTTGTAATGGAGATACCAACGAATCCAGCTTCAAAAATAATAACAATGAACTTTATTCCATCCATTAGCAATCATTTCTTGAGAAAACCTCCATTGAAGACAAATATTAGAGCAACAATGGAGATCAAAGCTTGATTACTGAGAATAGAATGAGTACAGAGAGTTGGTTACAACTAACCACGAGTTCTGTATTTATAGAACCGTACTCTAATTATCATAATTACAAATGTCCTCCCTTATTTCCTTAAGTTACATGAAACTACCCTTGGTTACATATACTCCAATACCCCCCCTCCCCCCTCCAAGTTGGATATGGTGTATCAAACACCAATCCCAACTTGGTAAACAGAAATATGTGTTGTTGCTCATCCAAGGGTTTGTCATTATATCTGCTAACTGCATAGCTGTAGAAAGATGATGTGTATGAAGAAAACCTTGTTGTTGCTTTTCCCTTACAAAATGACAGTCTATCCGTAGATGTTTGATTCTTTCGTGAAAGACATGGTTAGCAGCCAAATGGATAGCACCACATTTTTCATATAATGAAAAGGAATAAGCAATGGAATGCTGATATGAAGATCCAAAAACAACCTTCTAGCCAAACAAGCTCACTACTAGTGTATGAAAATGACCTGTATTCGGACTTTGCAGAAGATTTAGAAACAGTTGCTTGTTTCTTTGTCTTCCAGGAGATAAGAGAATTCTCTAAAAGAACACAATAGCCAAAAAGTGATCGAGCTATAAAGGCACACGACCCCTAATTTGTAGCACTGAATGCTGAGAGATAAAAAGCAGATCTAGCTGAGTAAAATAATCCAGGACGTACTGATAGTTCCTCAAAGATATCTAAGAACATGTATAACTGCTTGATAATGAGGCACTCGAGGATTACTTACAACCTGTGAGAGGTGCTGAACTGAGTATGAGATATTAGGCCTGGTTAAATTTAAAAATAGTAACCGGCCAATCAATCTCTTGTAACCTTCTTTATCCGGATATAAATCACTTTCTTCAGTAGACAATCTAAGGCCTTTTGGTAAAGAAAATGCAACTGGTTTAGACTTCATCATCTTCATATCTTTCAAGAGATCAACAATATACTTTCTTTGGTGTACCGTCGATCATCCCTTCCTTGGATCTTGGAATCTCTGATCCAAGGAAGTACCTTACCAATCCCAAATCTTTAATGGTGAACTACTAATGAAGCTTTTTCTTAACATTAATGATGGTAGCTTCATCATCACCTGTTATAAGCAAATCGTCCACATAAACCAATGCAACAACAATTCCGGAAGGTACAGTTTTGATGAACAGGGAGTAATCCTATTTAGATTGGATAAATCCAAGAGTTAAGAGGAACCTAGTTAGCTCAAGATTCCATTTTCGGCTTGCTTGTTTTAATTCATAAAGATATCTCTTGAGATCGAAGGCACACTTGACCAGGCAATGCTTTATAATACCCTTCTGAATGAGTCATATAGATTTCTTCATCCAAATATCCATGAAGAAATGCGTTGTTGATATATGTCTAATTGATGAATATGTCACTCCTTAATAGTTGATAATGCCAATAAATTCTGGCAGTAGTGAATTTTGCCACATGGGAGCTAGAAGGTGTACTTGTAATCCTTATCTTTAACTTGATTATAACCCTTAGCAACTAGCCTTGCCTTCTATATTTCTATCGAGCCATCAGGTTTATGCTTCAATATGAATACCCACTTTGACCCAATAGCAACCTTATCCTTTGGCAAAGTTATGAGCACCCAAGTCTGATTCCTTTCTAGTGCATCCAACTCAGATTGCATAGCTTCAATCCATTTTGCCTCTGACTTTGCTTGCTTATAAGTATGAGGTTCCTGAATTTGAACCAAACTTGCAAAGGAATTGACAAAATCCTGAGAGAATAAACTAATGTCTCCCAATCTAGTAGATAGAAAAGCATGTGACAAAGAATCTGAGCTTGTAATAGTTGGACAAACAAAATCTCTCAGTCTAGAAGGTGGTAAATGAGATCTTGATGATCTTCTAACAGGCTCCACATTTGGAGGAGGAACATGAGACTCATTTGATTGACCACTTAAATGCAGTTGGTTGTCTGCAGTAGACAATACTTGATCTATATGATGAGAATCTGATGAGGATAATGAATCAGGGATGATTCTAAAATTTTGTTGATGAATATCTCCTTGCAAATTTATATCCAAAGTATCTGCAGGGTTGACCAAAGAAATAGGTGGTGAAGGAGCAGAAGGAGTATGAACATAAGCAATAAAATGAACAATCACAGAAGGAACATCATATGAATGTCCAAGTAACCCAACTTTTATCATCAACAACTGTAAGGAAATATGAAGCACCGGTAATACTTTGAACCTTGTAAGGCCCTCACATATCCAAGTGAACCAAATCAAAACAATTCTCAAATATAGAACTACTCACAGGAAAAGGTAAACGATGTATCTTAGCCATGATACACGTCTCACACTCAGGTAAGCAACTAGAAGAAAAAACAATCCAAGTGTTTCAACTTACTCATTGAGGTATGCCCGGAACGAGCATGAAGAAGCACATTATTCTTATTGACATTATTTACAGACACTTCATGATTCAAAACAGACAAAGGAGAAATAGATTTGCTAGAAAAACATGAACGAGATCATCCTTGCGGAATCTTGGTGTCCAATTTGTATAAGCCAGCATGTCTCAACCCATATCCAGTGATAGTGTTAGTTCCAAAGTCCTGAAACCACCAAGATTTAGCAGTGAATATAGCAGCCATATTAGAATCTTCAACCAAACTCCCAACAGATAATAAATTGTGTTTGAATACTGGAACTAACAAAACATTCAGCAAAATAATGTTACAGGTTAATTTCAGTGCCTTGAATAAATCAGCACGGTTTCATAGCCCTACCAATCCTTGAATAAATCAAGTAAACCTGTTATTCTTGAGCCACTTACATAGCAACAAGCACAGTAAGCAAATTCAATCAAAATTCCGGCCCCAACCTAAAACTTAACCCTAACCGTAGATTTTGAAAAAGTCCAAAATCTCACCTCCAGGAGCCATCGGAACATCAACAAGTTGAATACAGGCTTGGAAGATAGAGAGGAGAAGAAGAAGAGTGAAGGATTGTACCTGGAATCGCTGAATCGAAGTCAAATTGTGAAGATTCCCTCGATGAGACTCAAAATCGCCTGAAGAAGAAGAGAGTGGAATGAGCGCATGAGCCAAGCTAAATCTGGTTGACGGTGATGAAAGAAGGCTTTCTCAAGGCGGGTTTGGCATCTGGTTGGGTCTAGCTATGGGGGACGGCGGTGGTGGTCTTCAACACTGTCTTCTCCGATTCGATTGAATGAGCAATGAAACCCTAATTCCAAGATGAAGAGAGATTAAGAGAGAGATCTCGAGATGAAGAGGAGAGACATAAGGATAAAGAAGGGAGAACGAGATCTAGGAGAGGGAGGTTAAGAATTTGAGAGAGAAAATGAAGGAGATGATGGAGATATGCGTTCTTTGGGAGGCGGAAGTACGGTGGAGGAACAGGGACGTCGGGGGAGAGAGAGGTTGATGGTCAATAGAGGTTTTTTTTCTACCCAATGGCCACGGTAAATACTTGCCAAAGCTATTAGGCGTCGCTAATTTGTGTAATTTTTCGGATACAACGCTTGTCGTGGCTAATGCCGTGGCAAAAGGATACCATTTGCCACGGCAAACACCTGCCGAAGCTAGCTGGCGTGGCGAATTTAATTATTTTTTGTAGTGTCATAAATGTTTAAAAATTAAACACAAATTAATTATTTAAAATGTTTTTTTAATAAAGCACGATACTTATATATTTTACTTAACTTGATACTTTGATAATATAATTCATCTCAAGAGCTTCGAAATAAGAGGTTATATTACTAAATTCAGCAATTAGATAAGAAATTATGTAAGTTAAAAAAAATTATATCTTGTCACATGCATGTTATTTGCATGTTAAGAGAAGAAGAAGTTACATATTAAATCATTAAGTTTCAAACGGTGTCTTTTTGGACAAAAACAATGTTGTTATATATAGATTGAAACAACATTGTCTTGTTTGTTTAAAGAGAAAAAAAATATATAAAACAATTAATGACACGGGTTTAAACTAAAATGTTGTCATTTTAAACTAAAACATTATCATTTTAAACAAAAAATGCCATTGTTTTGATCTATAAAAGTTGTTTTGGACCAAAACATCTGCGTTTAAACTAAAATATCATAATTTTGCTCCAATAAAACTAAAAAATCTATCAAAAAAGGATTGAACAACTTGAATAAAATTCCGCTCCCTAATAAGTTTCTGACACCGTCGCTACATATTGCATTTTATAAATTACCTTATCAATACGTAAATCGATCAAGATCCAATTTCGTGCACTTGACACGTAAGAAATAATCCATTAGATCGAGAAATTGAAGTTAATTTGCACACACAAGATGTATTATAATTAATTATATTATTCATCAATCTCCACCACTTGTAAAGGGCTACAAATACCGGCCAATACCATATTGAATGTAGCCAAGACCGGCTAAGCTTATTGTTGGCCAAACGTCAAATGTAAATACCTAAGCACACAACCTAAGGGAAACACATGATATGCTTACCGGAAATAAAATTTGCATAGTACCCATATTTATTTGTATATTAACAAATATATATATAATGACCAAGGGGCTCATTTATCCGCCTTTATAAGCTCATTAATTTGTTCAAGGTGGTGTACCAACACCACCTCCAGCTCCACCTCCGGCTCCAATTCCACCGGGACCAATATTCAGTCCCCCACCGCCGCCAAGGCCTACATCCAATAATTCAGCATGGCGGAGAAGGTGGCGGCCAACGTAGCCCTCAACCGTTGCCTCGCTCGCCGCTAGCATCCTTGCACTAGTAGTGGTGGTGGTGGTGCAAATAAGTGCACCCAAGAGAATACAAACAAGGAAACTTGTTTTCATATTCTCCAAACCAATTCTTGCTATTAAACTTAATTGGTAAATATTGTTTTTGTGATTTAAATTTGTTTTTGGTTGTGTGGATATATAGAGAGTTATGGGGAGAAAATTCTTCTTTTCTTCATGAAAAGACAAAAAAAATCTTATGTAATAGATATAAATATATTCAAATATCTTGTGACTCTTGTACCGTTGTAGATTTTTAGTCACTTAAAAATCTTATGTAATAGATATAAATATATTCAAAAATCTTATGTAATAGATATTAATGGGCAAATATTTAATCAATATTTTATACCTCCGTATTCCCTCCATCGCAATATTATTCTTGATGTTTCGGTAAAAACAAACAACTATATATTATTGATAAAATACTTTTCAAATTTTTAGTTATGTTTTTAATCGGGTTTTGAATTGAAAATATATAGATAAAATTAGGTTTGAATTTGCATTGAAAATTCAAAATTAAATGAATAAATGCGTAAGAGTTATAACTTATAAGTAATTAATTATGAGTTTAAAAAAATTGGCAAATAAGGCATCAAAATTTTTAAGACGTGATAGATCGATGGACTAAAACATCATGTTTGACGAGACAGAGGAGTAACAAATTGTCAAATTTGGTTGGGGAGTCCATGAGGATGGAAACAACTGTTGTGTTTTGATAGATCTAAATTGTCAAATTTAGTGATAGTACCTGTATCGGTAGATTAAAGTTGAGTTGGGTCGGGTCATCGTGTCAGGTTGCGTTTTGATAGATCTAATATTAAAGAACAAAGTTGCCCAGTGAAAAGTAGATGGACGAGATCTTTTGATGGTCTATTTCACTACATACTTTCTTGGAAGATACAACTCTGAAAGAGATAAAAGATCTCTTTATTCTTGAAAAGTG
The DNA here is from genome assembly GCA_963922045.1 of Persicaria maculosa. Classification (NCBI taxonomy): domain Eukaryota; kingdom Viridiplantae; phylum Streptophyta; class Magnoliopsida; order Caryophyllales; family Polygonaceae; genus Persicaria; species Persicaria maculosa. The sequence goes on along the minus strand of OY998253.1, from coordinate 69,029,714 downwards.
CTCGCAAACATGAAAATTGAATGAGGAAATATTTAATAGAATATAAATTTATTTTGTTTTCATATTTGATGAAATTCTTTGTTTTAAGGTAAAGGAGTTTTTATGGCGATATATTGCGGCTGGATTTTATGAAAAAGATTATCTTCGTGTTGAAAATTGAGAAAAAAAAAACAATGTTAAAGAAGTCTAGAAAAGCAGAGAGCTTGAAGACGAAGATCAAGGTCGTTCGTGTGGTGATTAGGAAACTGTTGCTCTTGAAGGACAAAGTCGATGACTTGTTGTGTGGTCTGTTTTGCGTTTTTGTATTATGATGTTCTTGGTTTTTGAGTGTTTGTTGTGGGTTGTTCGCATAATTACGAGCTCTTCTGAAAGCTTTTACTTGCCAAATTTTTTTATTATAAAATAATTCGAGAACCAAACAAATCTAGTACCTCGAGAGGCCAACGAGTCGGCAGATGGCGAGCCGTCAAACTATACAACGCAAGAAAGAGATGGGGCCGGATTGGGGATGCCCAGTGCCCTTACTAACAGGATCTGTTAAAGTAATAGGGATAAGGGCACGAGGTGAAATAATTTATAACCTCAAGAGCAACAAACGTGATTAGTGTACTAATCGCATCGACATCAATTTGCATGCTGCATTCAACTAGGTAAATAGATCAACTTAACTTATTTTATCTTGGTCAGTTCAATAAGATAATGAAAGAGACCGATTTTTATATCTTTTTTCATCGAATGGATTTACCTGGACCAATACATGATTTTCTTTTAGTCTTTCTAGGATCAAGTCTTATAGTATGAGGCCTAGGGGTGATATTATTTACCAATCCAATTTTATCATGCTTGCAAGATCAACAATGAGGAGTCGTCATCTCCTCGAGACTCTTTGTCTGATAAAAAGTCAAGTGAGCCTGATAGGAAAAATAAATCAAAAAAATAGAAAAAAAACCCACTCAAGGGACTTTAAAACTTAATTTCGACGGATCCACGCTTCCTAATAGTGACAGCACCATTGGATTCATCATTCGAGACTAGTTGGGTAAACCTGTTCACATTGGACATGCGGTTGTTGGCAGGCAATCCCCCATTGGGACTGAAGCACTTGCTTTAAAATACGGATTGGTTCAAGCTATCCGCATGCACATAACTTCGGTCCATATAGAGGGTGACTCACTAATTATCATAAATCACCTAAAAAACAGCCTACAATGCCCGTGGGAAATAGAATTGATTATGTCGGATATTAAACTTCTTCTACATAATATGAGAGATGTTTCTTTCTCTCATGTGCCCCGTAGTGGTAATAGAGCGGCGGATAAGGTTGCACATATTTGCCACTCTGCCAGGGGTGATTGTTTAGCCAATGATCCGGGTCTTCTAGAACTCATCTGTCATGATGCTATCGGTTAGGTAATCCTAGCCGAATTATTTCCTAATCAAAAAAAAATAGAGATTGATTCTTGTTTGTATATCTTTATTCTATATTCTAGCAAAAGGTGTAAAACAACTGATCACCGCATGAATTAAGTAATACCTTGGGGGTACCTCGTGAAATTTTGGAAAAATCTATCAGTTTCCTTTTCTTTTTTTTTACAATAGGCAAAAATCGGGAGGATTCTACCGAGGTAGAATACGACCCTGATCATCCTCACGGATGATGTTACATAAGTCCCTATTAAAAGGGATGTTCGACATATTACAACTCGCATGAGATCTAGCAATATAGTCTGCTGCTCTGTTTGCTTCTCTAAAACAATGTTTAAAAGTAATACATTCAAAATCAGCTTGAAGTCTTCTGATGAGCTCAATCTGCCGCAAGATTTCCCATTTGCTACTAGAATTGTCGTTGATGGCCTTAACCACATCCAGACAATCCCCTTCGATTACGACTCTCCTGATTCCTCTGGATAAAGCTAACTTTACACCTGCACAAAAAGCTTCCGCTTCTATTTCGGTTACAGATCCATTACCAACTATCTGTTGAAAAACATCAATCACACGACCTTCGGAATCCCTAAGGATCCCCCCCACTTGGCAGGAGCCAGTGGGTTTAACCGAGCCATCTACATTTATTTTGTAGGTAGCTGAAGGTGGTTTCTTCCAAGTAACGTTTAGTCTCCTATTCCCACGCTTGGATTTATCTCTCGAAATGGCTGCTGAAGCATTCTGCCAGTCTCTGACCGACATTAGTGTTTTGGTTGCAATTTGAAGCGGAGAATCAAGTTTTTTATTCTTGAAAATTACCGTGTTCCTGGCTTCCCAAATGGCTTGCCAAATGAAACACAAGTCTTCAAAGTTATCCCAGGTGGGGTGTGTCCGGAAGATATCCTCTACTGTTGTGTTTGGAGTTGGGTTTCGAATTAGTATTTTGTTTGTGACTTGTTCGTAGTTGGAAATAACTCTTTTAGTTACTGTACCATGAAGAAGCAAATGATTGTTATCTTCATCCGCTTCATCACAGAGCCAACATTGACTAGGGACTCTGTTGAAATACCGATTAAGTCGAGCTTTAGTTGCTAAACCATCCTGAGAAATTTTCCAAATCAGATTTTTGACTCTGGGGGGCAACTTTAGCTTCCAGATCCAGTTGCAGGGGTTGGTTTTGTAACTTGTGTTGTTCATCATTTGCTTGACTGATTTCGTAGTGAATTGTCCATTCGGGTTGTGTCTCCAGATTAGTTTATCAGGAGTATTCCAGCTCGGGATTTTGATCATGGATATTAAGTTAGTGATTTGATTCGGAAAGATTTGGTTCAGAAGGTGAAAGTTCCACACCTTACGCTGAGTGAATAATTGACTAACTGTCATGCTGGGGTCATAGAGAGCTTGGTATTGGTTTGTGTTACACCCCAGGATCCATGGATCCCTCCACACATTGATGGATTCTCCATTCCCGATTACCCAGTGCAAACCTTGAGTGAATTTATCTCTTAAGTGAAGGAGTCTACCAAATTGCCATGAGGGGTTCTTGGGTTCAGCTTCAGAGAGATTGCTGTTTTGAAGGTATTTCTCTGTAATTACTTTTACCCAAATGTTATCCTTATTGGTGTACAGTTCCATAGTAGTTTCATTTGAAGGCTTATATTCACATCCTCTGCAAATCTGATTCCAAGGCCACCTTTTTCGATAGGCTGACATATTTTTTTCCCAACTAATTAACGGTGTATATCTTTCAGATTGGAGCTTGTTCCAGAAGAAGTTTTTATGGATTTGGTCAATTTCTTGAAGGAATCCTTTAGGCAGGAGGAAATTTTGCATAAGGTAGTTTGTTTTGGAACAAAGGTTAGCTTTGATGAGGGTTACTCTACCAGCTTGAGAGAGAGTGGAAGCCTTCCATTTAGATAATTGTTTTTTTAAGATTTGAATAGCCTCTTGGAAAACCTCATTTTTTACCCTCCCACGGAGGAGCGGGATTCCCAGATACTTTTCAAGAGTTTTGGAAACTGGGATATTTATTTCATGGGCAAGGGAGTTAGCTAGAGAGGCACTGACATTCTCTGAGACTTGCAGAGAGCTTTTGTTATAGTTTATTGTTAAGCCAGACAGGTTAGAGAATTTGTTGAGAATATTTCTGATCGTGTGAATGCTCTTATGAGAAGCTAGAGCAAATATAATTGTATCATCTGCGAAGGTTAGGAAAGGAATCGGAGTGCCGTTTTTAGTGAGATTGATACCCACTAGGCCATCATTCAATGATGCTTCCTCTTGAAGTTCTCTAGCTAAATTTTCCATGATCATAATGAAAATATAGGGAGCTAGAGGGTCTCCTTGACGAATACCCCTTTCTGGTTTGAATTGAGGCCCCGGACGGTTGTTAACCAGCACCGAGAAGGTTGTTGTTGTTATGCAATTCATCACCATGTTAACCCAGAAAGGGTGGAAGCCAAACTTATCAAGAGTAGCCTTTATGTAATCCCAGTTAATTCTGTCATACGCTTTTTCCATATCAAGTTTTAAAGCCATCCACCCTTTTTTACCTTTAAGTTTATGGAAGCTGTGAAAAACTTCATGTGCTATAAGTGTATTGTCTTGGATGGATCGGCCTTCAACAAAGGCACCTTGAAAAGGATTTATTAGTCGGGGAAGAATTGGTTTGCGTCTATTAGCTATCATTTTTGTGATGATCTTGTAAACTGTATTGCAGAGACTAATTGGTCTATAATGATTGATGTTGGACGGGTTATCGATTTTGGGAATAAGGGCTATAAATGTTTGATTTAGCTGTGATAATAATTTTCCAGTGTGAAAAAAGGCTTTGATAGCTTTGCAAAGGGAGTATCCAACGATATGCTAGTATTTTATATAAAACTCCGGAGGATAGCCATCTGGTCCAGGAGTTTTATCCTCAGCCATTGAACTAACTGTGTCTTTGATTTCCAAATTCGATGGGGGTTTTAGTAATTTATCATTGTCCACGTTCGTGATTTGCGATTGGATGTGTGTTAGATTCATAGCAGTTATAGGAAGGCGTGATTGTTTGATGAATCTTGCCATCATTTCTTTGGAAATTTGGTTTGAGATCTCCTGTTGATCTGAAAGGGTTATACCATCTTTAGTAGTAAAAGAAGAAGTGGAGTTCCTAAAGTTTTTTATTTTGACAATGGTTTGGTAATATTTCGTGTTCTTATCGCCTAATTGTAGGTTTTTAGTTTTGGCCCTCTGTTTCCAAAATCTGAAATTAAAGTTCAGTAGAGCGTGTTTCTTTTTTTCTAATCTGGAAAGCTTTTGGTTTTCATCTTCAGAAAGTAGCCCCCAGGGGAGTCTTCGTTGGAGTTCTTGAATATGCATTTCAATTTGAGAAAGCTGTTTTAAGACATTGTTTTTATGTTTCTTACACCAGTCTTTTGTGTTTTTCTTAAGGAGTTTTTGCTTCTGCATGAATTTGTAAGCAAATGAGCCATCAAACTTGTTCTTCCAAACATTATTGACAATATTTTCGTAGTTTGGATTTTCCGTCCAGGCCATTTCAAAGCGAAACGGAGCACCTTTCTGCCTCTCATTGTTACCTATACGAATAGATATTGGGCAATGGTCAGAAGAGGAGAAGGAATGGTGTTGTACCGAGAGGTTGTTGAATTTGGTAATGATATCTTGGTGCGCCAGAACCCTATCAAGCCGTTCATAGATGTTAAAGTTGAGATTATTATTCTTCCTCCAAGTGAAAGGTGAGCCTCTAAAGGGTATGGTGTGAAGATTAAGTTCCTCTTTAACTTCTCTTATTCTTCGAAATCTAGAGAGAGTTGGATGGTTGCCTACCCTTTTTTCAGTATCATTTTCGATGTCATTTAGGTCCCCTATGATAAGAACAGGAAGTTGGTGTTTGTTAACAACATAAAAAATATCTTGCCAGAACTTAGTTTTTTCTTGTTCAATCGAAGGGGCATAGACAAAAAAGAGAGATATGGCAAACTGATCAACAAAGATACTTAGAAGACATAATCTGTTATCTAGCTCAAGAGTGGTAATATTTTGTAATTGAATAGTCTTTTTCATAAAGGATCCACATACCTCCTAACGGAGGGGAAACCTATCGTTGATTCCGCCAAAGAAAACTCAAACCTAAAGCAAGTATAGCGATAAGCAAAGGGTCGATCCCACAGGGAAAATTATAACTCAAGTGTGATTTATGTGTCAATCAAAGTAACCAAAGAGGGGGGTTTGAGTGTGAAAGTTTCGCCTTTTATCAAAGCAAAGTAAAGAAAGCAAAGCAAACGAATTTGGTTTTTAGACAATTAGGAGAAGCAATTCTACCTACAATTTTCCACTTTATTGGATTGAAGCGATCCTTGTAACTTCTTCTCGTCCTATTAAGTTCCCTATGAATGTCCTTGTCCCGACCTAATATAGTTACTAGTCCAACCAGTCCTAGCAACCCTTATCAATCGAACAGTCCCTAAAGAAGGATTTAACCCAATTGATAGCTTTAAGTTCAGATATTAGCCAAGGTATTTGCAGTTCCTAAAGAGGGATTTAACAACACATTCAACTTCCTACTCATTCAATTAGTTCAACCAGCCCTAAAGGAACAAGTTTGCCACTTAGGTTAAGGTTCATAACCAGGAATCTACAAAACCTTAGCGATTGAATTGATCTAACAAGTTGGCCAGACAAGATAGAACAAAACAATAAACAATCAAGCACAAAGAAGTTGAAACATTCAAATATAGGAAACAAGGAACGAGAATTAGAAACTCACAATCAATCCGAATAAAGCTTCACATTGCAGGCAGAATAGATGAGTTTAGTTCCTCATGGAAGACATCGTTCAATCTCTAAATTGTCTGATGAATGAATAGAATAGAAGTTATGAAAATAACATAAAACTTGGCCATATTAAACATCCAAAGTCGGCCCCAAAATAAACAAATAGATCTAGGGTTTTTTAATTCTTCAAAACGCCGCGTATAAACGCTGACGGCCAATGCTACGGGCGCAGCATAGGTGCTGCGCCCGCCGCACACTGTTTCCTCCAACCCTTTGCAAATTGATTGGCCGCGGGCGCCGCAACAGTGGCTTTTCACGGAAAATCTATCATGAATTCGCTCTTCTTGTCAACAGGAAAGTTGTAGTTCTCTGAAAGAGCTTTCCAACGCATGGTCATAATAGTTAATCGGACAACCGAGGCCTCCAGAAAGTGCAAAACAAGTTCAGCATGTCTAGCGACAACTTCTGCAGACTTGTTCTTCGTTTAGGTTCGCTTCTTCTTCTCAGGACCTCTTGAGATCTTCATGTAAGCTTCTTCGATCAACTAGACATTCTCATCCAATGTGTTATCAACTCATGTCTCCTCCTCGGATCCACCATTACCTGAAATAATCAATAAAAGCTATCAATCGCGCCTTAGGTCTTCAGCTCTCAATCGGAAAGTTGGCGCCGTTGCCAGGGAAGCTATCAATCGCGCCTTAGGTAGTCAGCTCTCACTGTTTCTCTGAGTTACTTTGCAGGTGTATGCGTCGTTCTGGTCAAACACCTGAGTTTGACGCCTTAGACGAACCGGAACGCCTCTTTCACATCAGAGCTAAACTACAAAGAGCCATGGCAGCTGCGGAAACACAGGAACAGCTAATCGCTAGGCTTACCAGGGAATTGGCCGCTAAAGATGCTGCTATCGCCGCTGAGAAAGAAGCAGGGGATCAAGCACAAGCTGAGCTTGCCCAATATCCAACCACGGCAGAGGACTACATGCACCCAACTCTCGTCGTGCCTGAATCGGCGATTCTTATCCCTGATAACTCTTTTGAAATTCGCACTCAATTTCTTATAGAGCTTAAAAATAATGCCTTTTATGGTAGATTTAATGAGTGTCCTCTTGAACATATTACAAACTTTGCTGACATGTGCCGTACTCTTGCTGAAGGTACAACTTTGGAATATGTCAAGATGAAATCTTTTCGCTAGTCTCTCGCTGGGCCTGCACTGAAATGGCTGGAAGGGCTGCAACCAAGATCACTCACAACCTGGGCCCAAGTAGAGCAAGAGTTCCTGAACAAATTCTTCCCACCCGCCAAAACAGCACATCTCCGCCAGAAAATCACCGCCTTCAGACAGAAGCAAGGGGAACCGCTGGCAAAGGCATGGGAGCGCTACAAGGAACTTCTGCGATCTTGCCCTACTCATGGACAGCCACCCTACGTCATTCAAGAGATCTTCTTCAACTCTCTTGATCAAGGCACTAAGGACAGAATCAACCATTATACTCGCTATGAGTATCTGACAATGCCGCCACGTGACGCATGGGGTGTGCTAGAGAAGCTCACTACCTACGACAACAAGTATGGGTCTACTGCAACCTATGAAGAGAACCCATACGCCAGGCCAGCACCATCCATGCCCCTATATGATCCACCTAAGGAGATCGATCCAGATGTTAGGGAACAGTACTACAGAGACCAGAATAAGAAGCTCCTCAAGCAAGTGAAGTATCTCTCTGTCAACCAGCCTTGCATAGAATGCGGATCGCAGCGGCACACCACTACTGAGTGCCCACACACAGAGCAAGTCAAGCTGGCAGAGCACCACGAGGAGATAGCTTACGCAGGGGGTCCCAATCGCTACATGGGGGACCAAAGGTTTCAGCAACCACAATGGAACCAAGGTATCCCTAGGAACCCCCCGCCCTACGGAGCTCCAGGACATCCGGAAAGGGAGCAATGGAACCAAGGTATCCCTATGAGCATGATTCTTTTGCGATAGTTGAAGGTGATCCTTGTTTTTGTTATTGAAGCGAAAGTGATCTTAATGCAACTTGAATTAATTATGTGAAAAAGGGTTAGTAACAATTAGGGTTTATGCGAAAGCCTCTATATGCCTACTTGTTAATAACGAAAGTTGTTTGATGGAAAGCATGATCTTTTATGCCTTTGTGTGTTACTTTGCATGGTTATCGTTGTGGTGTTGATACCCTGGCCTTGGAAGTCTTTTATATATTGAATTTATTTCGTCGGAAATCTGAGTTTTGGGTTCGAAATTTGCAATTTAAGTTTTCTGTTTTTTTCTAGTCGATACAGAGGAGGAGCTCGTCGAGATCGAGTAGGCCTTAGTCGATCTCGAGTACGGTCTTGTCTAGGTCGAGTTGAGTTTCTGTTCTGTTGTCGATTTTGCAGTTTCTGTCTTTTGCTGTTGGTAGTCGATCTCGAGTAGGCTTAGTCGAGATCGAGTACGTCTGTTGCTTTGCTTTGTCTTTTCTGCTTTTATTTCTGTCTTTCTGTTCCTGTCTTTTCTGTTGCTTGTTTGTGAGACCTGTTGCTACCTGAGAACTGCTGACGTGCTTCCTCGTGGATTCGATCCTGACTATTCTCTTACTACAACGGGAGGAAGTCTTGTATTTATTTGCTGAGACAGGGAAGTCAGTCTGATCTATATTTCATATTTATTTCATACTTGACCATCCTCCTGCAACAACAAATTGGCGCCGTTGCCGGGGAAGCTATCAATCGCGCCTTAGGTAGTCAGCTCTCACTGTTTCTCTGAGTTACTTTGCAGGTGTATGCGTCGTTCTGGTCAAACACCTGAGTTTGACGCCTTAGACGAACCGGAACGCCTCTTTCACATCAGAGCTAAACTACAAAGAGCCATGGCAGCTGCGGAAACACAGGAACAGCTAATCGCTAGGCTTACCAGGGAATTGGCCGCTAAAGATGCTGCTATCGCCGCTGAGAAAGAAGCAAGGGAACAAGCACAAGCTGAGCTTGCCCAATATCCAACCACGGCAGAGGACTACATGCACCCAACTCTCGTCGTGCCTGAATCGGCGATTCTTATCCCTGATAACTCTTTTGAAATTCGCACTCAATTTCTTATAGAGCTTAAAAATAATGCCTTTTATGGTAGATTTAATGAGTGTCCTCTTGAACATATTACAAACTTTGCTGACATGTGCCGTACTCTTGCTGAAGGTACAACTTTGGAATATGTCAAGATGAAATCTTTTCGCTGGTCTCTCGCTGGGCCTGCACTGAAATGGCTGGAAGGGCTGCAACCAAGGTCACTCACAACCTGGGCCCAAGTAGAGCAAGAGTTCCTGAACAAATTCTTCCCACCCGCCAAAACAGCACATCTCCGCCAGAAAATCACCGCCTTCAGACAGAAGCAAGGGGAACCGCTGGCAAAGGCATGGGAGCGCTACAAGGAACTTCTGCGATCTTGCCCTACTCATGGACAACCACCATACGTCATTCAGGAGATCTTCTTCAACTCTCTTGATCAAGGCACTAAGGACAGAATCAACCATTATACTCGCTATGAGTATCTGACAATGCCGCCACGTGACGCATGGGGTGTGCTAGAGAAGCTCACTACCTACGACAACAAGTATGGGTCTACAGCAACCTATGAAGAGAACCCATACGCCAGGCCAGCACCATCCATGCCCCTATATGATCCACCTAAGGAGATCGATCCAGATGTTAGGGAACAGTACTACAGAGACCAGAATAAGAAGCTCCTCAAGCAAGTGAAGTATCTCTCTGTCAACCAGCCTTGCATAGAATGCGGATCGCAGCAGCACACCACTACTGAGTGCCCACACACAGAGCAAGTCAAGCTGGCAGAGCACCACGAGGAGATAGCTTACGCAGGGGGTCCCAATCGCTACATGGGGGACCAAAGGTTTCAGCAACCACAATGGAACCAAGGTATCCCTAGGAACCCCCCGCCCTACAGAGCTCCAGGACATCCGGAAAAGGAGCAATGGAACCAAGGTATCCCTATGAGCATGATTCTTTTGCGATAGTTGAAGGTGATCCTTGTTTGTGTTATTGAAGCGAAAGTGATCTTAATGCAACTTGAATTAATTATGTGAAAAAGGGTTAGTAACAATTAGGGTTTATGCGAAAGCCTCTATATGCCTACTTGTTAATAACGAAAGTTGTTTGATGGAAAGCATGATCTTTTATGCCTTTGTGTGTTACTTTGCATGGTTATCGTTGTGGTGTTGATACCCTGGCCTTGGAAGTCTTTTATATATTGAATTTATTTCGTCGGAAATCTGAGTTTTGGGTTCGAAATTTGCAATTTAAGTTTTCTGTTTTTTTCTAGTCGATACAGAGGAGGAGCTCGTCGAGATCGAGTAGGCCTTAGTCGATCTCGAGTACGGTCTTGTCTAGGTCGAGTTGAGTTTCTGTTCTGTTGTCGATTTTGCAGTTTCTGTCTTTTGCTGTTGGTAGTCGATCTCGAGTAGGCTTAGTCGAGATCGAGTACGTCTGTTGCTTTGCTTTGTCTTTTCTGCTTTTATTTCTGTCTTTCTGTTCCTGTCTTTTCTGTTGCTTGTTTGTGAGACCTGTTGCTACCTGAGAACTGCTGACGTGCTTCCTCGTGGATTCGATCCTGACTATTCTCTTACTACAACGGGAGGAAGTCTTGTATTTATTTGCTGAGACAGGGAAGTCAGTCTGATCTATATTTCATATTTATTTCATACTTGACCATCCTCCTGCAACAACAAATTGGCGCCGTTGCCGGGGAAGCTATCAATCGCGCCTTAGGTAGTCAGCTCTCACTGTTTCTCTGAGTTACTTTGCAGGTGTATGCGTCGTTCTGGTCAAACACCTGAGTTTGACGCCTTAGACGAACCGGAACGCCTCTTTCACATCAGAGCTAAACTACAAAGAGCCATGGCAGCTGCGGAAACACAGGAACAGCTAATCGCTAGGCTTACCAGGGAATTGGCCGCTAAAGATGCTGCTATCGCCGCTGAGAAAGAAGCAAGGGAACAAGCACAAGCTGAGCTTGCCCAATATCCAACCACGGCAGAGGACTACATGCACCCAACTCTCGTCGTGCCTGAATCGGCGATTCTTATCCCTGATAACTCTTTTGAAATTCGCACTCAATTTCTTATAGAGCTTAAAAATAATGCCTTTTATGGTAGATTTAATGAGTGTCCTCTTAAACATATTACAAACTTTGCTGACATGTGCCGTACTCTTGCTGAAGGTACAACTTTGGAATATGTCAAGATGAAATCTTTTCGCTAGTCTCTCGCTGGGCCTGCACTGAAATGGCTGGAAGGGCTGCAACCAAGATCACTCACAACCTGGGCCCAAGTAGAGCAAGAGTTCCTGAACAAATTCTTCCCACCCGCCAAAACAGCACATCTCCGCCAGAAAATCACCGCCTTCAGACAGAAGCAAGGGGAACCGCTGGCAAAGGCATGGGAGCGCTACAAGGAACTTCTGCGATCTTGCCCTACTCATGGACAGCCACCCTACGTCATTCAAGAGATCTTCTTCAACTCTCTTGATCAAGGCACTAAGGACAGAATCAACCATTATACTCGCTATGAGTATCTGACAATGCCGCCACGTGACGCATGGGGTGTGCTAGAGAAGCTCACTACCTACGACAACAAGTATGGGTCTACTGCAACCTATGAAGAGAACCCATACGCCAGGCCAGCACCATCCATGCCCCTATATGATCCACCTAAGGAGATCGATCCAGATGTTAGGGAACAGTACTACAGAGACCAGAATAAGAAGCTCCTCAAGCAAGTGAAGTATCTCTCTGTCAACCAGCCTTGCATAGAATGCGGATCGCAGCGGCACACCACTACTGAGTGCCCACACACAGAGCAAGTCAAGCTGGCAGAGCACCACGAGGAGATAGCTTACGCAGGGGGTCCCAATCGCTACATGGGGGACCAAAGGTTTCAGCAACCACAATGGAACCAAGGTATCCCTAGGAACCCCCCGCCCTACAGAGCTCCAAGACATCCGGAAAGGGAGCAGAAAAAGGATGATATACAGACAGTCCTAGAGGAAATACGGAGGAACCACTCAGAAACTAGGCAATCTTTCAACTCCGTCTATACTCAGATGCAAGGTGTCAACTCTAGGCTTGGGGAAATTGATATCTGGCGGAAATCAGTTGATACACAGATTGGTCAGCTGGCAGCAGGAATTCCCAGACAGTCAGGTGCGCTCCCTGGATCTTCAGAACCAAATCCTAAGGGAAAGACTGGACACATCGCTGCTATAAAACTCAGAAGCGGCCATCAACTACAAAAGCCAGAGGTCGGAAAGCAGCAGAACAACGAAGAACAGCTAGTCGACCAAGGTCTAGTCGATCTCGACAAGGGCCTACTCGACCTCGAGGAGAACCTGCAAAAATCTTCGTCTGCACCACACAGCAACTCGACTGCGCCCAACCTGGTCGATATCGACAAGACTGTAGTCGATGTCGAGGAGCCCCTGGTCGACATAGAGCAGCCTGCAGCACCTCCGACGTCTGTTCTGGCTCCGACTCAGAAAAAGAAGCTGTCTTTCCCCACAAAATCTCTAAAGGACCCGGCAGAAAAGAAGTTTCAGCGCTTCATCAAGATGCTTCAGAAACTCAATGTCACCATACCCTTCACAGAAGCTCTCAATGAAATGCCATCCTATGTCAAGTTCCTGAAAGAGATTCTCAGCAAAAAGAGATCGATGGCAGAAATCACAGAGGAGTGCAGCCATCTGGACATATTAGAGAAGAGGCCGGATCCAGGTAAGTTTGTTATAACTATTGGATTTGGTCCATACAAAATTAATGCCTTATGTGATCTTGGAGCTAGTGTAAGTATAATGCCTTTAACAATTTGGTCCAAGATTAAGATAGGTGCCCTAGAGCCTGTGGATGCTAGACTTTACATGGCCAACAACACGGTGGTCATTCCAACAGGCATGGTGGACAATGTGCCAGTACAAGTAGGTAAATTCTTTGTCCCTGCTGATTTCTTAGTTGTTGATATGCAAGAAGATCCTGCTTGTCCAATTATTCTAGGAAGACCATTCTTGGCGACGGTGGATGCCAACATAAGCGTAAGGAAAGGAGTGCTCACCTTCAACATCAGCGATGAGGTAATAGAGTATTCCTTTAATAAAACTGAAAGGCATACAGGTCCAATGGAAGAGGTCAAATCTATCTCAGCTGGCTACATCACCTGCGGGGAACCCAAGGTCAGAAATATGACCCCTAAGGAGATAGAAAAGAGGGACATGGAGGCCCAAGTGGAGGAGATCATGGCAATCCTCAAGGAGAACACAGAGAACCCCATCGACACAGACCAAGGTAAATAGTTGTGGATTCATTATTTTTCAGATGCCTTGACAGGGACTAAGTATGGGGTCAAGATCGACCAAGGCTCCTCGACATCGAGTAGAACCCTAGTCGATCTCGACCAGACCAAGAAGACTCCACCAGCACCAGCTTCGTCAAGCAGCAAACCGGAGGAGCCACCCTACTCGACCTCGAGTAGACTTGTCGAGGTCGACCACCAGTGCCCTACTCGGCCTTCTTCGACGCTGAGACCACCAGAGCCAGGACCAGCCTCGTCGATCTCGACCACGCTTGTCGAGGTCGACCACCAATCGGGGAGCCCAGATCCTTCTTCCTCGATGACGAAGCCACCAGGAGGAGAAGACTACTCGAGATCGAGTAGCCTTGTCGAGATCGACAAGCCCACATCTTCCTCGACGGCACCTTCCTCGACGCTGCAGACACCAGGAGCAGAACCCTTGTCGAGGTCGACCAGACTTGTCGATGTCGACCAGCCCCTGCCTTCATCGACTTCTGAAACTTCGAACAGACCACCACCAGAACCTGCAGTCTCGTCGAGATCGACTAGCCCTAGTCGAGATCGACCAAACACAGTGGTCCCCGATTCCGTCTCTGCGAAGGTAAGCCAAGGTATGGATCTTTCTTCTCCTATTTCCATTAAAGATCTATCTATACATGGGAGAGGTTTGCCTTGGTATGTGCGCTTATGTAGGATTTCCAATGATGAGCCCAAAGAATATGAAGTTGGAGACAAGCTCTATGTCTCTAAATCAAAGGATCATTGGTTTCCCAACAAATTCAACAAGAAGCGGATGGGACCTTTCGTGGTGAACAAGATCCATTCTGGAGGATTACAGCTAAGGGACAAGAATGGAGTCTTATTTGAGGCCCAAGCTACATGGGCCCTGCAAATGCCACCTTGAGCATAAATGGAAAAGTCGGCCTAGCGACTATAAAATCTAGAGCTTGTAAATAGACTTTTTAGGACGTTTTGAGACTTTGTTGCTTTTTGCTTTGAACATTTTTAGTTTGCTATTTTGGGTATATGTCTTCTACACTTTTCAGGACCATGGATAGAACCAAGAAAATCATACTCGGCCAGGAGGTGCTCCATTCGATATTTAGAGAAATCTGCACATCTGTCTTGTGAGTTTCTTTCTTTACCCTTACCTTGTTTTTATACAGTGAGGACACTGTAATGTTTAAGTATGGGGTGGGGGAAGGGCTTACTTTGTGCATATTTGATCATTATGTGCATTTTTTTCTTTGAATTGCTACATGGCTATTTTGGAATGCATTATTGATTTATGTGCTTATACATGCATGTTTTCCAAAATTTGAAAAAATGACCCCCATTGAAAATTTTGATTAATGTCATGGAAGCTTATATTGAACTCGACGATGCAAAATTAGATTCATTAGAGATATAGCATGAAATTGCCTAGTAAAGGGAAGTCACAATGAAGTGCATATTTTCTTGAAAACCATGAAAGGAGGTAAAATTTGAAATTGCTTTTGACATGTTGCATGATAAGATGATGGAGGACTTTATATTTCCATATAATGCTCATATTGTTATAATCCTAGCCTTACCTATGCTTATGCATCACAAAAGCCATAATATGCCTTATTTCATATATTGCTCCACATGATCTAAATATTGCCATTCTTTACCTTATCCGGGGATTATGTTGAGAATGATGTTACATTATGGAAATGTTATATGGTGTTTGTGTGATTGTTATCATTATTGGAGTTTGGCGGAATTATTTGAAATATATGGAAAATTTAATGAGTGAAAGAAAATCCGATCAAAGATCGACCCTGCTCGCTGAGATAATAGTTTGGCGAGATGGGACACCAGGTGAGGAGTCCGACGCACTAAGTATCCGGGGCCATTCATGACACCCATGTTTGCGACTCGCGAGAAGACAGTGCTGAGGTTAGAGAGGTAAAAGCATTATTATTGAGAAAAAGCATTATGAAAGGTGATAAATCTCAAAGAGAAGGAATGTGGAAATTCAGTTTGGAAATACTCCATTTCCCCGGATCATTAGCACCACATTGCCAAAAATTGCCCACCTTTAGCCTTTTACCAATCTACTCCTTATTGAGCTTAAATCAAAGTCCTCTTGATTATTGTTGCTTTGTCACATAAAAATTATTTGTGCATAAACCTCCTTTTGTGAGTAGATGTTGCTCTTATATATTTGCACATGCATGGATCTGTGACACTAGTACCTTTTCGAGGATGGTAATTGATTGCAGGGACATATAAAGAATGAATCTAAGATGTTGAGAGTTTTGATTTCTTCCCCTGAATGAAAAATAAAAGTATTGCTTGAGGACAAGCAAGCTTAAGTATGGGGTGTTTGTTGTGAGCTGGATCTGCCATGTTTTACAGTAACTTTTATATCGATTTCTGCATACATTTGCATTCATTTGGGCTAAGATAGTACAGAACCTATGTAGTTTATGTTTATTTGCCAAATTATGGAATCTACACCAGTTTCTGTTTAATTCGCAGAAATCGAGGCATTTTACAGCAATTCTACAGAAGGTCAGAAAAGCTCGGAAAACGGCTACAGAAGTCCAAGGTCAAGGAAGCAGCGGAACCAGTCTGAGAGTCAAGGTTACTCGATCTTGAGTAGACCTTACTCGACCTAGACGAGCATGTCCGAGCAACCTTGGTCGACAGTGCCTGATCGAGAAAGCCAGACCAACCCGGCTCCGGACCCAACTCGATCTCGACAAGACCTGGTCGAGATCGACGAAGCCCAGACACCACACCCGGAGTCGACGAGGAGAAAAGCTGATCGAGAAGCCGAGGACGAGAAGTCGAGCGCACCCTACTCGATCTCGACTAAGCCTTGTCGAGATCGACGAGCCGACCAGAGGTTGTCCGAGTCCATGCCGAGGAGCTCTAGTCGACACCACCAGAGAGCCATCTTCGACGAACCCTACTCGATCTCGACTACGCCTTGTCGAGATCGACGAGCTTCTGAGTCCAGATCCGGAGTCCATCGAGCAGAGTCACTCGAGAAGACCTAGTCGGCAAGCCAGTCTACTCGAGGTCGACTAGGGCTACTCGAGGTCGACGAGCACCGTGAGCCAAGACCGAGCCACATCGAGCACCAGTTAGCCGAGACGAGGAATCCTACTCGAGGTCGACGGAGCCGTGGTCGAGGTCGAGTAGTCCCGAGTCCAGAAACGTGTCGAGTTGATCAGTCCTAGTCGAATTGGAGTTGCTTGGGCGTGAAGGAACTCGAGATGGCCGGGATCTATCCAAATACATCAAATTCTATCCAAGGAGACAAGATCTATCAACATTACGAAGACTTACCCTATTTAGTTTTATCTCTTCCTTATAGATTTATTTCCTTAAAACAATTTATTTATCTTTTGAGCTTTAGATATAATTTTAGATATAGATAGATATCTTCTTTCCTAGAATAGCTAGGGAATGAAGGCTATAAATAAAGACCTAGGGGCTCAGTTTTCATCATTCCAATTAAATCTCAGAGACAATTAGTTAGTTACAAGGACGAGTTTAGGAGTTCTAAGGTTTTTAAGGTTTTGGCTTTCTGCGAAAGTTGATTGCCAGGATTGTAAAGGCTTTGAATTTAGTTTTAATGCAATTTAGTTCTTTTTATACATCAATGTCTGTTATTCCAATGAGGCGTGAGTAGTCCACCCACTTCTGGGGCTGGGGTGAGCCCGACGGTGGTCATGTGAGGCGATGCGGTAAAGGTCAGATCTTTTTATGCAATTCGTCTTCTATCCCTATGAGCATGATTCTTTTGCGATAGTTGAAGGTGATCCTTGTTTGTGTTATTGAAGCGAAAGTGATCTTAATGCAACTTGGATTAATTATGTGAAAAAGGGTTAGTAACAATTAGGGTTTATGCGAAAGCCTCTATATGCCTACTTGTTAATAACGAAAGTTGTTTGATGGAAAGCATGATCTTTTATGCCTTTGTGTGTTACTTTGCATGGTTATCGTTGTGGTGTTGATACCCTGGCCTTGGAAGTCTTTTATATATTGAATTTATTTCGTCGGAAATCTGAGTTTTGGGTTCGAAATTTGCAATTTAAGTTTTCTGTTTTTTTCTAGTCGATACAGAGGAGGAGCTCGTCGAGATCGAGTAGGCCTTAGTCGATCTCGAGTACGGTCTTGTCTAGGTCGAGTTGAGTTTCTGTTCTGTTGTCGATTTTGCAGTTTCTGTCTTTTGCTGTTGGTAGTCGATCTCGAGTAGGCTTAGTCGAGATCGAGTACGTCTGTTGCTTTGCTTTGTCTTTTCTGCTTTTATTTCTGTCTTTCTGTTCCTGTCTTTTCTGTTGCTTGTTTGTGAGACCTGTTGCTACCTGAGAACTGCTGACGTGCTTCCTCGTGGATTCGATCCTGACTATTCTCTTACTACAACGGGAGGAAGTCTTGTATTTATTTGCTGAGACAGGGAAGTCAGTCTGATCTATATTTCATATTTATTTCATACTTGACCATCCTCCTGCAACAACAAATAGAGAATTATATTTAAACTTATCTGTCCTTGGTATGATACTGGCAATTGATTTGGTAACCTTCTTGACCTTAACCTGAAAAGAGAAGAGTTTGAGACCAAGCTTTTTGAAATAACAGGAGATCAATTTAAGGAGATTTTGCAGAAATTTTTTGTTTGAAGATTTTGGTTTGCATGTGTTTTTTTTTCCATATTTGGAGAGGTTTGAGAGTAGCCAGATAAAATGGTTGCGGATCATTCTTTATGGGTTGGCCCCCAGCAGATAGCAACAACATCCAAGGCGGACAGCTGCAGCGACGGCGCTCCTTGCGTGGGTCACACAGATAGGGACTCCGACTCGCCGGGATAGGGTTGCTCTGTTGGAGGGGTTGAAGATTTGTGTTCTTGGTAAGGAAACGCCCATTCCCCACCACAGAAAATGGGAAGCGTCCCTTAGGGCTGGTGCTGTTGGTCGAAACGGTGACGGGATTGCCCAAATCGGTGCCTTCAAGCCTCATCAAGGCCAGAAATGGGCAATCATGCCCACCAAATCGGATGCATGTGGCGATCACCGCTTGGAGATTGACAATTTGGTGACAATTAGTTGTTGTTTTAGGAGATTTGTGAGGAGATTTGGTTTTCGGAAATTTAGGGTTAGCTTGGTGTTTGTTTGATGTAAGAAGTATGGTGAAGAGAGATTCAAGAGTAAAATTCAAGTGGAGAGCCAAAGGCAGCGGCAGCGCCGCGCCATGGCCAATCCGTCGGCGAAGAACCAGGCTATTCAGGAGGAAAGCAGGGAGAAGGAGAAGCGCGTGGAAAGCAGGGGGGACCAGTTTCCTATTTTATTTATTAAAAAAAAACCGCGGGAACGATGCTAGTTAGCTCTTAGGCCACTTTTATCGGCAAGATTACTGTTGAAGATGCTAGAAGATTTATTCATATAAAATTGGAACAGTTTATTTTGCGATACTAGGCGTATCCTTCAGTAGTATCGACACTAGGAGATTTGCATTAAATGTTGCTCAGGCCAGCTGGAACACAATTTGGCTTCTTCACTGCATAGGAGGACATGTGGCGCTGGTTGATTCGCTTCCAAGAGCATCTGCCAGATGAGGACACATGTCCTATGATGGAGAGTTGAGATTTTGGCTGGGAAAAAATTAGTTTTACACATTAAAACGTATATTTCGGTATAAAAAAATGTACAAAAATAAAAAATAAAAAATACCACAATACTAGATTCATTTTTATCTATATGTAGACATCAATTTTGAATATATTAGAGTAATTTTTTTTAAAACTATATATCTCTTTGATTATAAATATGCAAAATAAAATCCGAAAAATTGATGTATAATTATGGAATAAGTTGCAATAATAAATAATGCAAGATATATAATAAATAATTATTAAAAAAAATATTTTTTTACATGTGTAAGTTTATATGAGTAGTTTTGAATAATAATAAATGAATATAATAATATAATCAAGAATGAAAATAATTGTTTGAGAGTGGTATATTTGTAAATTGAGTTGGTATGAAAAGATGGGTTTTGAGATACTATGTATGTTACTGATAAAATGAAAAAAAATAAGAATGAGATGCTAGGATGATGTGGCAGAGAGAAAAGAATAAAATATTAGTATTTCTAGTATATCTAGTATCCCTTGATAAACATGGCCTTACAAACTTTCAAAAACTTGTTTAATTTTATTATTTTCATAGTCATGGCGGGTTGGCGCGATCTCATCACCAAAAGAAGGAAAATTGCTTTGGATATTGTATATAAAATAAACGTTAACTATTCTACCTAATAAATTTTATCTGTTTTCAATGAGAAGAGGTGGTATAATACTAATGTAATCCAGTATTCGATCATTATTATGATGGTTAGTCAAACCATGCATCATTTTAGAAAGAGATATTCGATTAGTAATATTGTCATTAGAACCCCAAAAAAATAAAGTAATATTAACATTAGGGTACGTTGTACTATTTTAATTACATTAGCATTATTATAATATTAAAACGTAAAGAAAATTTTGAAAGTAAATTCTGATGGTGCGATACTTTTCTCGGGCCAAGTAACCTGCGATTTTATGATTCGCGATTACCTCGGAAGACCGTTTACATGTGACGCCTATGAATGCGGGTAGGTTTTGCCGTTTCGCACCGTGGGCGGAGACTCATAGCCTTCTTCATAGGTGTAGAATGATAGAATTGATTTAAAGTTCTCCTCGAGGGTTTCCATTCATTGATATATATATATATATATATATATATATATATATATATATATATATATATATGTTACAAAGGTATTGGGCCTTAACGGGCTTTTAGCCCACTATACATGAGGAGACTTATGTAATCTATCAGCGCAGCAATGCTGCGGGCGTGGGAGGTAAAGGCGGCGGGGGAAGCGGCGAGCGCAACATGCCCGCTGCGGATTGATTGGTCGCGGCCGCAGCAAGATGCTGCGGCCGCCGCCAGTAGGTGAGGCGAGGGATGGGGGGTGGGGTTGTGATTGGTTGCGGCCGCGACATGGCTGCTTGGCGAGTGTTAGGTGTTGCGAAGTCATGGGTTTCGATGGCGGGGCGATGTTCGGTGGTCATGGAGACGATATGACGGGGTCAGAAGAAACCGGAGACGTTGCGGGTGTGTGGTCTGGTGGTAGGGGTGGTGGTGGTGGGGGAGGGGGAGAGGTAGGAGCACCGGGAGAGCTCTGGGGAAACAGAAAGTGAGGGAATGATGACTCTGACTCTGACTGAGACACGGGAGGTGTGGAAGAGGGGAGAGGAGGAGGAGAAAAGGGAAAACGAGACTCATCAAACGTGACATGACGTGACACAATAAGCTTATGGGTCTTGACATCGAGGCAAAGATAACCGCGATGATCAGACGGATAGCTTAGGAAGACACATGGAGTGGAGCGCGGGTGAAGCTTGTGTGGGGTTGTGGAGGACTGGTTTGGAAAACACAAGCACCCGAAGGTGCGAAGGTGATCATACCTAGGCATGGCGTAATAAAGTGACTTAGCTGGCGAGCGATGGTGTAGGGTAGTGGAAGGGAGAATGTTTAGGAGATAACATGTGGTGGATAAGGCGTGAGGCCAATAGGGAAGGGGAATAGATGCGTGGAAGAGGAGAGAGCGCATCATGTTGGTAATGGTTCTGATAATTCGTTCTGTCTTGCCATTCTGCTGAGAAGTATAGGGGCAAGACAAGCGATAGGAGATCCCGTTTGCGGCAAAGAAAGAGTGAAAGTCTTTGTTGTCAAATTCACGACCATTGTCACATTGGAAACATTTGATGGATATGTGAAATTGTGTTTTGATGTAGGCATGGAATCTGGCAAAGACAGGAAACACTTGGGACTTGAAATGCAACGGGAAGACCCATAAGTAATGAGTGTAATCATCAAGAAACAAGAGGTAGTACTTGTGACCCTCCTTGCTAGGCACGGGAGAGGTCCAAATGTCGCTGTGAATGATATCAAAGGGAGCAAGGGTAGAGGTCAAAGACCGTTGGAACGGCAGTCTGGCATGTTTGCCTAGTTGGCAGGAAGAGCATAAACCAGAGCGTGGGTCTTTAGTACAGGTGACAAGACTCTGGGAACGGAGGACATCTAGAACGGCAGCGCTGGGATGGCCCAGGCATGCATGTCATAGGCTGGACGACGATGCCGAGAGGGCGACTGGGCACGACTGACTGGACGCATGAGGTGGTGGGACAGGGTAGCTCCCCGGTGCTGTTACATCTCATGCGAGTAACCGCCGTAGTAAGATCGTTCACAGAGAAACCATAGGGATCAAACATAAGGGAAACGTTGTTGTCAGTAGTGAACCGACGGACAGAGATAAGGTTTTTGACAATCTTTGGGGCAATAAGGACATTGTTGAGGTGTAGTGGGTGGGTTGGGGTCTGTAATTTGGCGTGGCCAATTCCCGAAGTAGCAAGACGACCACCATTTCCGACGATAATAGAGTGGGCAGGGCCCTTAAAAGAAATAGATGAGAGGTTACCTGAGGAGTTCGTCATGTGAGAGGTGGCACCAGTGTCCATGTACCAAGAAGAGTCTGAAGATATCGGCTGCTTAGAGGAGAAGGCGTGATGCAGAGATGGCGGAACATAGCCTGGGTCAGGCGATGTCAAAGAGGCCTGAGGACCGACATGTCGAGGGGTAGGATGTCCAGAGTATCGGTGCATAATTTTTTATTTTTTATTTTTTTGCCTAAGTTAATGAACATTTAACTCAGGGTCGAAAACGAAAAATAGGAAAATAGAAGGACGTTTCCGGATCTGGGCAGCGAAGAAGCGAGGGAGGACAGCGGGAGCAAGGGTGCAGGGCTCGTGGAGGCCGGATCGGAGACGCGCGAGGTGTGACGGTGAGCAGGTGATGGCGGCGCAGGGGCGCAGAAGAGAGGGGAAGGGGATGGGGCTTGTGAGAGAGACCGGTGAGTGCGGGATCTGGACCGAGAGGGAGGTCGGTCGGCGGCGGGGAGGGGTGGGACGGGAGGATCAAATCAGGGTTCCGTGAGGAAGAAAAGGTTGTGATGCCATGTAGAATGATAGAATTGATGTAAAGTCCTCCTCGAGGGTTTCCATTCATTGATCAACATATATATATATATATATATATATATATATATATATATGTTCAAGTGTAATCAAGGCTTATTGTGTAACATGTGAACACATCTGGGCCGTTGATTGGATGAAATGGATGGTCGAGATTAAAAGACAATTTTAGCCTTTTTTAAATTAAAAATAAGTGGGACCCACGATTTTTCATGCACAATTGCTGAATTGGGGGAGTGTGTGATGCACTCTCTTGAAATTATTCGATGGTATATCTGGATTATTCGATCGCATCGACGGATTATGCGATAGTATCGATGGATTATTCTAAGAGGCTACCACCTTGAAAACGTCCTGAACTTTTAACTAATAATTATTCGATAATATCGCTTGATTATTTGATGATATCGCTTGATTATTCGATGGTATAGCTTAATTATTCGATGGTGTTACAATATTATTCGATTACTTATGTCATTTTAACAAATAACTAAATATTATTCGATGGTATCGCTGGATTATTCGATAGTATCACATGCTTATTCAATAGTATAGATGCATTTTTCCTTTATATGACCGCACATTTAAAAAAACTCATCTATGTAAACACAAAATCGGTTCATACACGTGAATAATTTGGTTCATACCCCTGAATAATTCGGTTTTTCTCCGGAATACCTCTGAGATTGAATAATGAACCGACAATATAGGAAATTGCAGGCAACAATGAAATTGAAATTGTTGCTGCACCGCACCAGGGAGAGAAATCAGGGAGCCGTCGACCGCCATATCGCACATCATCGTCTCCTTTGACAAGCCCTTCCAATCGCCATCGCCTCCGTGGGTTGTCCGCCTCCGTGGATCCTAATCATGGTTTTTAGGATCGAGATCCTAATATAGGATCGATGCAAGGGTCTAGGATCGGATCGTAGGATCGTAAGATCCTAGTAAAAATTGAAAATCAAATAAAAAATCAAATATAAATAAATCATACCAAACAAATACCTTAATTTTTAAACAAAACTAGTGATTTCCTCCTTTAAATAAACTAAGTAACTAAAATATGCCAATAATAACTCCTTAGCATTCATAATTGGTCAAGGATAATATGTCAAAAGGTATAATATGATACTTAAAATATTTAAATAAGTCACTTAATATCCATAAACCAAACTAAAAATGGTCTAAGAAACAAGATTAACAAAAAAAATTAAAACACAACACATTTTACAAGATTCATGTTCTACCATTCTTAAGAGTTGTAGCAATTTGAATCAGAGGCAATGAACAACAAAGAATAAACAATCTAGTACAGTTGCATATTAAACAAATAGAGTTACAAGCACCATGTAAAAACCAATTTTAGTCAGCAAAGAGGGAAGTCAGTAAAGCACAAACCAAAACAGATCCAAACACATTCACCTCGTCAAGCAAAGAGGGAAGTCAGTAAACCACAAACCAAAACAGATCCAAACACATTCACACAGTGACACAGACTCACCTCGTCAAGAACTCAAGTTCGTTCGTGCTGAAGCAGCAGCTGCTGCCTCCTCGCCGCCGCTGCGCCGCACCGCCAGGAGCCCAGGACCAGGATGCTCGTCGTCGCCTCGTCGGCTGCCACTAAGAGCCACCGCCGGTATGCACTGTTGTCGCCGGATTTTTTTGAGAGTTCAGGCTTCACTCACCGCTTCAGTCTTCAGACTTGAGTTGAGGGAACAAACGATGAAATGAGTGACATCCAGATTTTAGGGTTTAATGTCCCAAAAATTAAAACACAATTAAAAAAAATAGAAATGGGCATAATTTCATCAAAATAACAACACTGGCTTAACATGGGCTTTGTAGAACAAAATCGGGATGGGCCTAATTTCACAAACATCTGAAATTACTAGGATCGGTTAGGATCGTAAGATCCTAGGGATCCTAACCGATCCTACCGATCATACCCCCGATTCTAGTATAAAAGAGTATTTACAAGCGATCCGGATCAGAACTCGTCCTAGGATCGTAGGATCGTTAGGATCGTCCGATCCGGATCGCGATCCTAATAACCATGATCCTAATCGAACACTGCCTCCGTGGGTCGTCCGCCTTCTCCGATCGCCATCATCGCACCTGGCGACGCTGCCTTCAACGCCTTCGTCGACCATCATCGCCTCGGCCATCTCCTTCAAGTTGCTGCTGAACGATTCTCTTCTCCATCTCCGTCATCGCCATCGACTTCGCCGTCCTCCATCGCCTTCGCAGTCGCCCTGCACCTTCACATACAGACTCTTCATCCTCCAGACTCCGGCGAAGGTGATGGCGGTAGTCGCTCCTCCAGACTCCGGCGGTAGTCACTTCATCATCCCAACTCTGTAGTCGTCGTTCATCCTCCTCCAATTTGGCCTATTCTCTCTCCGTAGTCTCTCCTTTTTAATTTGGATTACGGTTGTTGAGGGTTAGGGATTTGAGCAGTGGTATCACGCGCTTACAATGAGGATGTTTTAATTTGTTAAGAAACAAAATTACCATTAATTAATTTTTTTTAATAATCCCAGCCATTCATTCTAACTCAATCAAGGGCTCAGATTTGTTCACATGATACACGATAAGGCCTGATTACATATGATCTACCCTATATATATATATATATATATATATATATATATATATATATAGGATAGATCATATGTACTCAAGTCTTAACATGTATCATGTGAACACATCTTGACCGTTGATCTAAAGGAAATTAAAGGTCAAGATTATGCCACATAAGGGGGTAATTTTGTAAAATAAAAATAAAAAAATATCCCACTCTTAATTGGAAGCGCGTGAAAACCTAATCTAAATTTCCAATCCCCCGTAATTAAAAAGGAGAGAGAAGGGGCCAAAATGGATGAATCGATTAATTGGAGTCTGGATGAAGAAGCGACCCACCGGCGATTCAATGGAGTGTGGAGGATAAAGCGATTCAATGGAGCGAGTGATGGTGATAGCAGAGCGGAAGATGAAGGCGGAGCGGGTGTGCGCGGGGGGAGTTTGGATGCGAATGTGCAGGGCGACTGCGAAGGAGATGACGACCGGCGATGGCGGAGCGGACGACGAAGGCAGAGCAGTTATGCGGTTGTGCGAGGAAGAGGGATCCTTCGGTGATCGATAAACTGTACATAGGGTTGTGCGACTGTGCGAGGAAGGCGGAGCGGTTGTGCGCTTTTGCGGTTGTTGAAGGCGCGATGGTGGTGACGTCGGTTGTGTGGCTGTTGGAGGCGCGATGGTGGCGACGTCGGCTGTGCGGCTTTTGCAGGTTTACTCTCGTTTCTTCCCCTGTTCTCAAATCATGTCCCTTGGGTGTTTTGTACATTCTTTGATAGCAAGGGAGCTTCGATGCTTTGCGAAGCCGGAGCCATGATGTGTAGAGATCTGGGCGAAAGGCGGCGATTGCGAAGGGCGCCTAGACACGCGATTGGCAGATCGAAGACGATGGACGCGCAATTGCGAAGCGGTCCAGGAGGCGGAAGTCGAAGGAAGGCGGAATTCAGCAACCGCCGCCTCCTGTTTCGCTTTTGGATTTGGCCTGCTTTGCCGCAATAGAAGTCGAAGGAGGCGGAAGTTGGAGGAGATGGCTATGGTGGCTGGCGAAGGCGGTGGAGGATCCGACGAAAGTGGATCCGGGAGGTGCGGCTCAGCGGCGATCACTGAATCAAATACCTACTACTTGTTCATCCAAGTCTCTCTCTAAAAAACGTAACGCCTATTTTCAATTCATTATTCTTAAATTAATTTTGGATTATTCAAATGGAGTTTTCCTTGGCCTGATTTGATCGAATTTGTGTCCTTTATGCCTCGATTATTTTGATTGTGGTAGTGGTGAATATAAAGATTTCAATGATACTGTAATTTAGATTTATTCGTTTGTATGTATAACTTTATTTATATGTATATAGGATAATTTGGTGGGATTTGTTTATGGGTGAATTTAAAGATGTCAATAATCAAGTGATACTATCGAATAATCAAGTGATACTATCGAATAATAAAACGATATCATCGAATAATCCATCGATACCATCAAATAACCGACCGATACCATCGAATAATCAAGCGAAAATCACTCATATACGAGTGAATAATCATCTATCTATCATCGAATAATCATTCATAGACGACCGAATAATCAACCATTTATAAAGATTGACAAAAAAAAATCATATACCATCGCATAATCTGTCGATGCAATTGCATAATCAGACGATACGATTAAATAATCTAGATATAGTGTCGAATAATTTGAAGAGAGTGCAGCACACACGCCCCCATTCAGCAAGTGGTCAAAAAAACGACGTGGGTCCTACTGTTTTTTAATTTAAAAAAGCCAAAATTGCCTATTAATCTCGGCCTTCCATTTCATTCAATCAACGGTCCAAATGTTTTCACATATTACACGATAAGGCCTGATTACACTAGAACCAACCCCTATATATATATATATATATGTTACAAAGGTATTGGGCCTTAACGGTCTTTTAGCCCACTATACATGAGGAGACATATGTAATCTACCAATAGGCTCTCAGAAGTTCTGAAAGGAGGTTTAACGCGTCTTGAGATGGAAGGCGACTTTTCTTCAGACGATTAATGTCCTGAAGGGGCAGCGGACGTGTCCTTGAGAAATCGAGACGATCATTTCCGACATTCTCGCTTTCATTCGTGCTTTTGACGCCATTTCATTCTCTCATATTAGCAGAGAGGGTAATCAGGTGGCAGACCCCAAATTGCCCATCTCGGTCTAAAGGCGAACTTCGTAGGTTGGAGAACTAGTGTAGCGATCAATGACCTCGTCCGTAAAGACGCTATTGGGTGGTGGTACAACCGCGATTCATCTTCCCCAAAAATTTACCGTATATAAAAACAAATAAGGTTTCAAATTAACGTACGTTTCTTAATTAGACTAATTACTTTGAAATTTTGGATGTTTTTATCTAGCTAGCTATGGACACCGGTCGTAGCAAAAACTAATACCAAGTCAAAGTGATACTTTTTTTTAATTATAAGTAATTTTAGACATTTGCACACAAATTAAGTAAATCATAAAATTATCTCATTTATACCCTTAACTAATTATTTGCAACCCTCATCTACCGATAAAATTTAAGCAAAAGGTCAAAAGGTAATAATTCTCATATCTCAATACCTAGAAAATCTAAAAAAATTTATATTTTCAAATAAAAATCTAAGTCTAAAAGGACTTATATTTTTTAATGGATTAATTTGGGACCTCCTCAAAAATCCATCTCCACGTTCATTCACTCGCCCCATTCATATCCGTAACACATGAAAAGGTGTTGAGCACTCGATTAGGGAGAAATTTCAACGTCTTCTTCTTGAATTTGGTGGATTTGTGAGATATATCAATTGTATGTAAGTAAAAGTGATTTTGGTGAAGCTTTTTTAGCCTAACCTTTAGCTAATCTAACCACTGAACCACCGAAGGGGCAATGAGAGATTCGGTGAGAACAGTGTGGTTGCTCAAGTCAGGGTACCGAGCTCTAACGAGCCTGAATGAGCCCAACTAACGAGCTCGAACGAGTTCAAGGTCGTTCGTTCAGCTTGTTCGAGCCTTCACAAGTCGAGCTCGAGTTGATCCCTGGGCTCGTGAGCCGAGCTTGAGCGCCAAAACAAGCTCGAATAATTTTTGGGCTCGAGTTCGGCTCGGCTCGTTTCCCGTTCAAGTCAATTTTGAACCTGTCAAGCTCGGCTCATTCGGATCGAATATCACCACTATTCGCAGTTGAAAGCCTAAATGCAAAATTACAACAACAGTCGTACAAAAAGCATAAAACCCTTAAACAATGCATAAAATACAAGTTCCATGTATGCAAGCCATGAGTAGAACGAATAGATCGAGGAATAAAGTAATCCCAAGTCTAAATCAAAGGAAAAAAAAACCTCAAATATCACAATACAGATGCAAGATCCAACAATTAAGTAATCCCAACTCTTAATTTTATACAAAGTTGAAGCAG
This sequence comes from Persicaria maculosa, assembly GCA_963922045.1. Taxonomy (NCBI): domain Eukaryota; kingdom Viridiplantae; phylum Streptophyta; class Magnoliopsida; order Caryophyllales; family Polygonaceae; genus Persicaria; species Persicaria maculosa. Next base: position 69,001,096 of record OY998253.1, on the reverse strand, counting down.
AATCGAAGCATCAATGAACAAATTCGAAGCAGCAAATAGTAATTTCATACAAATCTGCAGTTGAATAATGAACAAGAAGGATAGATAGAGGGAGTAAGATGAAGAATGAACCTGGTCGGGGACTCGACGCTAGGAAGGAACCCTAACGGGTCTTGAATTGAAGGGTGTGGCCAGTATTCAACTTCTTCACCTTCTTCAGATCCGTCTCCTTCTCCGACACTTGTCGTCGCCGCCTCCAGATCTCGAACTGGAGGACCTGCTCTTCTTCACCTTCTTTAGATATGTGTCCTTCTCCGATGCTTGTCGTTTCCGCCTCCGGATCTCGAACCGGAGGACATGCTCTTCTTCACCTTCTTCAGATTTGTCTCCTTCTCTAACACTTATCGCCTCCGCCTCCAAATCCCAACGCCAGCAACTTATCAATGCTGAAAGGAGGGAGAAAGGGGAAGAGGGAGGAAGCATTGAAAGAGGAACTAGGAACGAAGGCAAGGAAGTTGTGATCACATGAGTCGCTAGAAGACAGCCCAACAATATGACTGAACGAAACGAAGTAAGGACGAACTGAGGGAACGAAGATCGCTGACGCTGCTGCTGCTACTGTTGTTCACCGGCGTCGCGTGTGCCAAGATTGGAAGGAAGAATGACACTAAACCCTTGAGGAAGCACAACCCTTCAGCCTTCAGGAGAAACCGGGGAAGAGGAGAACGCCCAGCCGCCGAATGCTTTCTATAGTTTCTACGTGAGCAATTACACCTAAACCCTCAATCCCTCATATCTCATAAACCTAGGGGCATTTTAGTAATTTTGCATATCAAGCTTTCGAGCTCGGCTAGGGCTCAGTTCGAGCCCAAAACTATGTTCAAGCTCGACTTGTTTTTCCTCTACAAAGGAGCGCAAGCTGAGATTTCTTGAGCCGAGTCCGAGCTCTTCGGCTCAAATAACAGACATATTTACGGAGTGTGAATTCAATCAGTAGATGGGGGATGGTCTATGAGAATACCTTTGAAGTTATCTTCATAGAAAACCCCCTAACCTCTTAGTAAAATCATCATCATCAGGCTCATCATCGTAGTCCACCAAGTGATCATAATCATCGTTGGAGTTGCATGGAGTAGCCTTAAGGAGAACGGTGCAATCATACCCAAAGTTACATCATGAGAGATATGAACACATGGTTGTGTAGGGGTCACCAAAGCCTCTAAGCCCTGGGGCTCCATCTGGATGGTACCCTCTACATGATCATTACCCTCCATCGAAAAGAAGGGATCAACCAATTTAGCAGAGGCCTTGGAGGACGAAGAGTTTGATTTATAGAGAACATTTATCCTAATGTTCCTTAGGAGCTCAAATTTAGGGTGCCCGATATGAAGAGGAGCAACTCACTCTTTTTCATCTTCCTTGCTCATCTACTCATTTGTCTCCGAGGCAATTGGAGCCTTATCCTTTGGGAAGTTGACATTGATGATCCTTGTGACAAGCTTACTCTTGGGGCAATCAGAAAAGAAATATTGATCAAGTAAGCTACATAAACCTCAACCTTCAAAAAAAATTCAAACCAAATAGGATGGTGCACCATTTCATCCCTCTCATTCAAGATAATAATCTTTTTGTCAAGAATAAGAATGAGGTTGACGATCATGCAAACACGAGGGTAACGAACCCTCGCATCTTTAGTAGTGAAGACATTGAGCTTGAGTGCCAAGCTCAGGCCATTCTCTTCGACAATAGAGGTAAGCACTTCTTCACTTATATATTGGGATGGCAATTCAACCCAGGAAATTAACCTAATCCATATATAAAGCATCGAGATAGGCTCAGTGTTAGGATTGAAGTCAATCCTCCGTGGCTTCAACAATAGCAATTGGCTCAGGATATGGTATGGTATGCCATTACAGAACCTTTCCCCGTCATCAAGTAAATCAAACTTGAGTTCGAACCAAATCCGCCTTCGAAGAATTTCTAATGATATCTAATCTTCTTGCTAAGAGTTTTGATATCCAGGCTTCCCAAATTATAGTGCCATATAGGGTGGTGTTGTGTAGGTTTGATATGTTTCTCTGCACATCACTGGGAAGAGAAGCCCCCTTCGTCTGCTTTGTTTCTACCGAAGATTGTGTACCCTTTCAAAAGGTATGGTGTGGAAGGACGACTTCATCCTCCACTAGAATTTGTTTTTCTTTCTCCTTGGTCTTAGTTACCATGCAAAACATAAAAGAAATCGGACGAGGAGGGAGAGAGGGAAAGAGATGATCAAGAAGAGGTAGATGGTTTGAGTGGGTGAAACCATCGGCCACCTATACCTTCATAGTTGAACGAAAAGGAAAGAGCGATGTCAGATGAATCTAAACCAAGAAAGGGAGCCATGCCTTGGATGATCGAGATGTGTCACTACAGTGAGTATTTACGGTATTTTGACTCCTAGTACACTGTAACCAGACCAGTATAGGGCCATAAGAGGAAATCGCTCATCTCCTTCCCACCACCACCAAAACTTTAGCTAAAGACCCATAATTACTTCCTTAAACCTATATGTTTTAGATTTCCTTCCCCTAAAAATCACTCGACCATCTCTAGAAATCATTGAACAAGAGGATTGAACATAGGGAATCCATAACTCCTCGCCATTGCAAACTCCAAATGGGAGAAAGGATGCAAAGAGCGTAAATATTTGTATTAGATTCCCATATCAATTAAGGGAATAGAGGATTTGTGGGGAGGATTTGATGGATTTAGATTTTTGGGTTTTAAGGAAGCTCAAGTAGTTTTCTAGGTCTTTTCTCTTATTTTCTTTTCGTACCCGATCTCGCATATTATATGAATATATGTATCCGCTCGATCTTTGATCTGGTTGAGTCCAACAATAAATGATGAAATTGAAATTAAGATGCTTTAGATGAAATTGAAATTTTATCTTTTTCTTGTTTTCGTCTTCTTCTTTTTTGATAAGGTAAAGATTCGAGGGTCAGACAGACTTGGCTCTTCGAGATGCCGATAAATGGCAAATGACGAACCGTCAGAACATACATCAGAGAACAAAAGGTGCAATACAAAGGATGGCGAGCACACAAGCGCAAGACGAATCGAAGTCGCCAAAACCTCGCAAGCAGGGGACAACATAGACTACGAATGAAGCTCATCCACCTAGCAAGGCCAGCTGTACATCAGGCATTCTTGTGGATAGTGAAGACGATCCTCCAAGGAAGCTCTTTTCTGACTCAGGAGTCGCCTCCACACACACTATCTCGACCCCGGCCAGAACCGACTTCGGACGCTAGAGCTCCAAACGAAGAAGAGGAACTACAAGACACACCAGACTTCTTGCCACAAACAACCTAAGTAAAACACGCCAAAAGAAACCCTTTCGGGTTGTTGTTCGAACCCTCGCGGGATTTTGTTCAAGCCCTTTAGGGATTTGGTTCGAACCCTTTTGGGATTTGTATAGACTTTGTGCTTAGTCCTAGGGGTTTGGTTCGAACCCTTTCGGGATTCGAGATTTCGTATACGCACCAAAAAGAAAACCTAAAAGACAGCCACAAAAAATGCACATTCGCAACCACTCCTCAGGCCCAAATCAGGCCAAATGTGGCTGGGTTCTTGCTCCTTCCATCTGGTTTTGGCAATTCCCATTCTTTCTTCTTCAACTTGAGAATTTATTGATCGTGATTTGCCATAAAAAAAATAGCAATGTATGAGACCTTTCTTTGATCTGATGGCTCTCTCTTCCCAAACCTAATCAAATTTCCCAAATTAAAACGTTACAATTAACAATTAGTTCGTCGATTAATGGAAATGGATCGGAAGTGATATTATTGTTGTATAGCACTTGAAATCGTTCATGTTCGACCAACGTACCCCTCGATGAATTCTGCGATAACACCGCCTTCAACATCGACTGCTCGTCTGCTCGTACTTAGTGTTAGGCAAAATTTTAAAGGAGGCCCATCTATCAGAGCACTTGAAATCGTTCACTTGCAAATTTGGAAGCCCCTTATATGTAATAAGTATTTGTAATTGAATTATTTATTATTATAAATATTTTTGAACTCTTTTAATGGTCAAATCTTAAATCTATATTATATTTTTTTGATGAAAAAGTATATAAGAATCGTATTTTGGTTTGGAAAAATTCTCTTTTCCTCATGAATATTTTCTGCTTATCTAACTTTAAAACAATAAATCCCGCCTCTGATCCTTAGCTTCCAGAGTTTGAATGATCCAACCATGGCGACATTAGACTAACCTAGTTGACAACACTTCTAGACTTATGAGTTATGACCCTCGAGCTCCCATCACGGCCGATGATTGGGCGGTGCGAGAGGTTCGACTGTACAGGGTCCGAAAATTTTGAGAGCCCATATATATAGAAATAAGTGTGGATAGACAACATGAAAGTTTTCTATTACAAGTGGTAAGTTTTGGAGCCTCTCTTCCAAGGGTCTAGTGTTCGATTCCCCACAAATTCTACAAGTCTAATTAACTTCTACTATTATGTTTTGGGATGTTTTGGGTCCACCTACTGAAAACTTTTGGATTTTGTGCCTAATAGAATGGGCCTACATAACCCTTCAAATTAATGTACTCCGTATTTGATAAGTTTTCCATGCTTTAAATAGTACTCCCCGTCATTTTTTCAATACTTTTATTACATTTATTTACGTAAGTATACATTTTATTTAATTTGCCTTTTTAATATTTTATTAAGTATAATCGGTACAAAATGTACTATAAAATTGTTAATACCAATTTTAATTCAAATTATAATGACTTACAACATCCTAATTCATTACCTGATTTAAAACTTTAATATAAAGGCTTGAAAATTTCCTTAGCCCACAGGGCCTATAAAATCTCTGGGACGGCCCTGGCTCCCATGGCAGTTGTAAGTTGTTGCCTTTCAGGCATAGCTCCTTCTCATCTCTCATTATATATTAAACGACGAAAGGTCATCTTTGTCGAATGTGGTTGTGCCTTTATTCATCTAATCCCAATAGCCCGTCTATGATTTACATATTCTGGCATGCATCGAGTTGAAAAGATGGTGAGTTCCCAAATCCAACTAAACCAAATATGTGATAATTGAATCTATACAACTGAGTCTGTGATTCTACAGTTCAACTTACATCCACGAGCTTCGACTTCAACCATGGCGCTCTTCCGAAGATTGGGAAGATTCAATTCCATTGCAGCATAGTTTCACAGAATCACATATTCACATCTTTTTTCTTGTATCAGAAAATATGGTTTGCCCAAAAAATGAAGGAAAAAAATATCACTCACATGGGCCAAATGTGAAGAACATGTTTTGGGCCAACCGATGGGCCAATGATTCAACTTCCAAAATCCTCTTTTAGATTACAAAGCTCTCCAATTTGGGAGTTGGAAGTGTGGGGTATGCAATCTGTGTACTCCAACAAAGACAAATTGAGATAAGAAAAAACCATTGCAAGCCAGTCATTCACCATTTCATCCACACTATCATTATCATCTTTTCCTTCTTGACCAATACAAACATTTTGCAAATAAAAATAAAAGAAAACACCTTCACATGATTTGAAGGAAGAAAAAGAAAACTATGAGTAACAGAATCTATCTAGGAAGTGCTAAATGCAGCTCCATAAGTTGCAGCAGCTTGTGCCATTTCCCGTCGTCCTCACGCCTTCCTAGTGCCATCTCGGGATTCTATGGTCTCGGAAACCAGAAGAGGCATAATGTCGCCATTGTTTTGAGCAGAAATCGCATGGAAACCAGAGCCCTGCCATTGTCTCTTGGCCTTGCAGACGTCGCTGCTACTGCTGCTGCTAAGGTCAGTAAGCCAGTAGACGTATCAGTTCTCGCTGTAACCAGGTTCGAGTTATTTCAGTTTGTTTTGTTCCAAGTCTGCTACACTCTGGACTTCGCTCTTATCTTCCATTGTTCTTTGGCGGTTTTGTTGTGTGCAGCACATTGTTGCTCTTTATGTACTTTGTTGCAAACTTTGTGGTGCCGCAAATCATCACCGGGAAGTTTGATGAAGAGAGGAAGAAGAATAATTAGAGCCTACCGGAAGCAAACAAGCGCCCAGGGACGCACAGGGAAGATACGAAAAGACCGAATTCCAAACCTGCTTGACAAAGGATGAGGGCATGTATTCAGTATGTTCAACTTGTCAGTAAAATTTTACTGACATTTCACCAATGCTTACAGAGAAAACAGCACACTAAAGAGATGGAAAGATGTGAACATTTGAACCATTTCTATACAGAAAGGATGTAATTTCTGTAAATGCTTTGCAATTGAACCAAAAAAAAAAGTATCACAGAGTTGCAATGAAAATTCACAATAGGCTATACAATTAGATGGGGGTGTGGAATAAAGAATAACAGCTCTTCAGACAAACATCCATTCATTTTCATCTGAATTGCTGAACTTTTCAGAAACAGGTATGTTAATTTCGGGCTTGGGAGGCTTCTTTGAGAAAAGGGATGATTTGCTGTCCAAGAAACTAGAAAATGATTGACGCGCCGGCTTCTCCTCAGGGCTTTGCTGCTCGTTGGATGCCGATATTTGTTGTAATCTATTTTTCCTACCAAACACGTTGGTCAGTCCCATAAACCGTCTTTTTGGTTCATTGCTTTCTTCACGCTGCTTAACCATCTTCATTAATGCTTCCGGGCATACTAACATTGCCTCTACTGTTTCGTAAACCTGCACATAAAGATCAGATGTGAAATTTAGTGAAACCCTAGTTGTACTTGGCGAATACTTCACTGTTGGTTTTCCAACGATGGATCAAAACAAACATCTTTTTCTGACCAAGATAGAGGCCCTCGTTGTTTATCAAATACCAGGATCATTTAGGTGCTTATCAACACGTTAGATGGATGTAATCTAGAGATTCATTGCAAAAGATGGGCATAATCTAGTAATGTTCTCCCAAAAATATTATCCAAAATGAAAAGTTGGGTGTAGGAAGTACCTGGCAAAGATCTTCAAGTTTATCGTTCCATGAATCACCTTGACAAGTCGCAACTATATAATCTTTACATTCACAAAATAGCCTCGACGTGTTATCATTGGTGGAAAGTTTGGCCTCGGCAATCGCAAATCCTACCCCAAGCTGAAAAGAGAGAGAATTGCAAATTGTTACACTAAGCAACCGGGATCATGATTTGTAATCTTGCAACAGGACAAGAAGTATCAGGATATAAACTCTGTAAAAACTAAAGAAGTACAAGTGCTTAATCTAGGTATTAATCCTAAAACAAAAATATATTTATTGGAAAAAAATCCACTTAAATAAAACTGGACAATTGGGTTTCCGATCACTAAAAATTTTAATCATCCAATTCTCCAGTGTGCTTTCCTCATTCAACGTGTAAGGTGTTGAACCATTACCCGGATCCTCGAGTCAAAAAGTATAAGTAAAACAACATAATGGTTTATAAAAGGATTTGGTATCTGGTGCCTAATGCAAGGACAGCTACAGGCATCAGGGTGTGAACAATTGAGTTAACATTCATTTAATTGATAATTTGATATCAATCAATCATCAGCAATGCAAGTATCCTAAGAGAGATTTGTATGTCCCTGGATCACTATTATTAATTTCTATCCACTAAATGTTGTAAGTCACATCTTCCAATAAAGAAATGCCATCCAAGTTACAAAGTGCCTAAAACACTATCCATCAAAGTCAAACGTTGCAACGACAGAATGTTTGTCAAGATTTAAACAGTAGCAGGATTTGGTATGAAAACAAAAAAGTTGTCAATTTGGTAACTTACTACTGAGAGGAAAAGCTGCTCAAATAAGCTGGATGGAGAGATAGCTTCAAAGCCAGATAGAATCCCTTCCCTACAGACACATATCATACCATTCTTCTCAGAAGATTAATATTTACATAGGAATGAAATAACACATAGCATAAGAAGCCATCTTACACTGCCAAATCCTCGTCAAACAGAGGTGCTTGTCTAACTGCAGGTACTGGCTTTGCAGTTTCCCACAGCTCTCGCCACAAATTACCTGGAGATCATGGTAAAATATAACCTACAGTGCACTTAAAGATAGAAGAAAACGTATTTGTTTCAAATCTATGTATTAACATCATATTGATGCCCCTTTTTTACTTTGACCTCGGAAAGAAGCTACGCTAACAGATTTCATTTCACTCAAATTCTGCATCAGTCTTTTTTAGTGGCAAAAAGGTAATGATGAAGTTTGGAATAGTTGGAAAACATGTGTGGCTTGCAATAAACTGACCCGCTTTCTGCATTCGACTACTTAGTCGACCTCTTGAAGACCCTTCATTTGCTGTGTCAATTGCCAAATTATCTGATTCAGCTTCTGTCCAATCAGGAGGAGAGTGCCATCTTACAAAGTCTTCAAGAATACAACCAGGGTTTGCAGCCTGCTCAATAATGGAGAAATCTATATAATCAAAACCAGAACCTTTTTGGCAGGTTCAAGGAAAGAAACCAGCATCCAGAAATAAAGAAGAGATTAATACATGTATTATTACCTTAAAAGCTTGCATATCAGAGAGAAGTTGGGAGCAGCCAGCACCAACACTGAATCCAAGGACAAAAAGGATTAAAATCAGCAAAAATACTAGAAAGATGCCTATAACAGATATCTTGCACTTAACTATCATCTTTACCACAATTCACAGCTGAAATGTTGACTTCCAACAAACAACATGGTGCAGCTAAAGAACAGCAGTATAGAGTTCGCTAAAGACCAAGACGGACATAGAATAGAAGAGAATCCCTATTGGAAAAATAATAATAAAAAACCCAAACCACAATGATGTAAATAAAAATTCAAATACATAATCCCAGTTAACAGCATCACAGTGTTGTGCATGTCAAAGTAACCATTTAGTATGACTTAAAGTACCTATTTAGTACGACTTAGTGAGACCACCAACTAACCACATAGTCTTTGCATGATATTAATAAGGGCAACATCTATCCAGACTTCAGGCTTCTTTTTCAGCATTGCTTTATATCCAAGTTAAAGATGGAAATCAAGAACTTGAATACATGCAATGAAAATCAAGTTGAGTAAAGAACAGCAAACAGGTTCCACTATCTCAAAACTCAAAACACTATAAACAAGTTGGCAAATGACATCTCAACACAAACAGCATATAACTAAAATCATGGAAACTGAAAAGAGGAGAGAACCCATGTGTCAAATCTAGAAACAACAGAATATGTCATTCAACCGACCTTCTTGTCCGTAGCACAAACTCCTCATGTTCCCTGATAAGATCTAAGGTAAGCAAAGGTGCTTCCTACATTTCCAAAATGTAACTTGTCTTAACGATTGTTTCAAACTTAACAAACCCTTGAAAAAGAATGTTATATTGAAAACAAACCTGTGTTAAAGGAGCATATAAGGGTTCTCCGGTTTCCAACATTGTTAAACCTTCTTCAGGATGATTAGCACCTAGGCGGAGAACAAGTTCACCTGTGCTTATTCTAGCATAGAGAGCAGGATTTAAAGTTTGGACATCCTTCACAGCATCTGATCCATCAGGATGGCAAAAACCTTCTCTCTCAATGGACTCCAGCAACACAGTGGCGGCATCACGACGTTTTTTTCGGGAAACACAGCAGTTCATAACCTGAAGCTGTTGATACAGAAGGCAGCAATTCAGATCTAGGATCGCATCTTCCGGTATGCCAGGTACATATTGATCCTCCAACCAAAGCTTCCTCAGCTGCATTAATGCAGAATGTATAAGTGAATTCAGATCCAAATCTCTCAATACTCACAAAGTCACAATAAATTACAGAGTAAACAAAGGGAGCAACTAAAAACTCACTATTTGATAAGAGAAACTTCTTAAGAGTCAATGTTTTTAAAAGATAAATTTTTCCTTTATGAATAAATAAAGTTTAGAGTGTAATCTGCATCAACTAATTTCCTTATTTCTCTCATGCCTATTGGAACTGAATCCAGGGAGAAGGTTCACCAGGATGAATCACAGTGAGGCAGTGAGCCTCCCTCCAAATGAACCTTAAAAGTAAAGAAGTCACTTACTTCAGCAACAAATTTGTGCCAGAACAATGCCATCTTCTGTAGTGTCTTAAAGCTTCCCATGATCTCAGCAAGTTTAGCAACAAGGCTTTCAGGAGGAGCACCATGGATATCTCTCGACAATGTCAGTGAGCTGGAGCACGTCTCAATGAAGTATCCAACTTTCCTACTAGGAGTAAGTCCCTCTGCAATTATATTTCAAATATTACACCGAAGTGGAAGATCACCATAGAATGATGGCATCATTTCAAATTTCCCTACAAACAATGGCACATACCAGCATCAAGAATTGACTGAAGGAAATGCAGGACCTGATCATCACGATGCTCAGACCTATTTTTTTCCTCTTTCTCACGACACATTAATGACTTCATTGCAGATAAGCTTAAACTTGCTCGCTCCTTGACTGGTGAAGAATTTCTAGATGAGTTGAGCAGATCCTTTATGGATCCATGCTTCTTCCCAGACCTGGAGGATCCCAAAAATAATTTTATGAAAATTTCTTTCAAGTGCTGGCAAAAAATATATATTATATTTAAGTAATTAGAGGGAGGGAACTTGATACTTGATAGTAGCCTACTAGGCATCCAGACATTATGCATATAACATACGGGAAGTGAGCATGGCAAGATGACATGGTCATGATCAGAAATATATTTGATTATAAGCATAAGGGTGTGTTTGGATTCCAATGCATTATGATTACAATGTAATTATAATTATAAACACTTGAATAGTGTTTGGTTACACATTTTACAATGTATTTAAAATAATGTAAATTTTAAATAAATTACCTTAATCAAGTACATTAAGTTTATAATATAATTATAAATTTTCAGCATTTAATTGACACAGTTTTCATGATATTTTATGTTAAAATTTAAGTTATTTTAAATACATTATAAAATGTGTAACCAAACACTATTTAAGTGTTTATAACTATAATTGGATTATATAATCATAATGCATTAGGATCCAAACACACCCTAAGATCATAAAAATATTAGCATCATTTGATCATTAATCAGCCATTTATATTCTCTTCTCCAGAAGGAAATACTATGAACTGAAATCAAGGGAACACTACAAACAAGCGGATAATTGGTTCCCTTCTTTCTTCGGGACTTCAGCTAATATTCAAGTTTGAACAAAACCACACAATATGAAGCAAGGTCCTTAAATGCTGGTGGAAGAAAGAGCTAAACGTGAGCATAAACTTACTCAAAAGCAATTGCTAGCTGCTTCAACACTGATATGGGAGGAATTATATCTCCATTCGCAAAAGCAGAACTTTCCGTAAGTGAACTCTCTGAATCCTGAAAATTTGATGCCAAAAGAAATGGAAACATATCAGAATATGGTAAGGAAAGAGATACAGCACCAACCTAAGAAACTTAAGTTGTAATATCATCATCATAATTTAGGCTAGTGACAAATGACAATGTTCAAGTCAGTTCAGGTCGGGAACAATAACATTTTCCTCGGTTTCAAATATGTATGATGGAAGTGACTAGTGACAACTGACAGAGTGGCAGTGACATAAATTATGGGCAAACATGAAACATGTCATAGCTCCTTACCTTTATCATCCAATGGTATGCTTAGATGTTAGAAGGCAGCTGATGATTATCAAAATATCATGATTAAACTACGACAAACTCAAGTATGCCTCAAAATTTTAACAACATTTCTTGGAAGTAAACTGAACCTTCTACTGGTGCATAATAAAGGGCAATAAAACTGTAAGTACACACTTTAAGTCTTCAAGTATGATAAGTATCAGTCCAAGCACCTTCGTTCTGGAATGACATCTAATGTCATCACTATTACAATATATTGTACCTGTAGCTCCATTTAAGTTTCTACAGTTATTCAGCATTCCAGATTCAAAACAAACTCTTCAATTGAACAATCATTTTCATGCGACCTTCATGAATAACTAAGGGCTCATTTGGCGCAATGCAGTGAATCTGCTGATGGCTTGTAAGGAGGTGAGGTGACAAGGGATTTATTTGTGTTGATAAGAAGCTTTTAAAGAATAATATGTCAGGATAAAGTACTTATAATGTATGAGAGGTTTTATAAGATCTACAACTAGCCATGGAGAATTTTTAGTTCAAAGGTGAAGAAAGTGAAGTAGGCCTGCTCAAAAACAATTACAAACCTGAAACAAATCAAACAATACAATACAATGCTAATAAGTAATGACATAAGCAAGAAAAAATGTTGATAGAGTCAACAATTTCTAACCTTGGATTCTGCAAGAAATCTCTCACTGTGCAAGTAAATATTTTCATCAGAAGCTGGATATGATATTTTTGGATTTTCAACTCTCTCAGATTCTTCAGTGCCCTTCTTTCCTCTCCCCATATTCTTAAGCCTCTCTTGCCATTCCTGCTTCGTCCCTATGTTTGGTGCTCGCCATCGGAACCGCTTTGAATCATTTAAATCCTATATTTTTCACAGTTCCAACTAATAAGCATCAGATACCTCTAGCATTATCATACACATTAGAAAAATATTTCTACAACGAAAAAATGTTCAGAAGCTCTTTAGATGATCAATAATCAAAAAGGTGAATTGCAGACCAAGAATTCCAATTCCAATTCCAATATTAGTTTCAAACAACCCAATTTCAGTTTAACAAACAATCCAATCCCAGTCCCAAAAATAAATGAACAAATACATAAACAAACTAGAAACGAATTGAGATTACTAACCTTGGATTCACAATCTTCGTGAGATTGAGCTGCCAAGTGATCCACAGAAACCCTTGGCGGAAGTTCCTCCAATTCTGAACACCAAAATCGAATCCACAAATTAAAGGCCAGTGATTCCAAAAAACACCAAACAAGAATCAAAATTTCGACGGGAATTAGGCAGTAATCAGAGAGACCGGAAGCAGTACCCTGATGATCGAGGGTGGAGAAATCGGATTTAATATCGGTGAAAACTCTCTCCGCTTTAGCAGCGGCGGAATGGAGAGCAAACCTCGCCCTTGAGACGATCGAGGAGCCCTCCATCAGATTCAGAGTGCGCCGTGGATGCGCAGGCTAAACTGCTGTTGCTGTTGCTGCTTCGTTTGCCAAGCCGCAAAGGAATCAATTGCCCGACATCTTCGACGGATTTGGTGCCATCTTTATCGCAGAGGTAGATAAAAGGAGAAATAAAGACTGAATTGGAATTGGAGTGTCAAACTCTGAAGAGATTGGGAGAAATATTTATACAGGGGGAAGAAAACACCAAGTCAATCACTTTTCGATTGAATTGCCACTTCAAATTGGTTAGGTTTGGTTCATTCCAACTCTTTATCATTATTTGCTCCATATATGCATTATATTTTCTAGTTGAATTTTACAAACTTTTATAAGCAATTGATTTGTAGATGGTTTGTTTGTTTGACGATTTGTTTTTCTCTCGATCTATTATAGCATAAATCAGATTCAAAGGCAAACTATTTTATCTATTAATCTATTGCAATATGATAAATAAAATCATACTAATCAATTACTCCCTCTGTTAATTAAAATTTATCGTTTATAATTCATACACGTTTTTTTAGAATGACAAAAACTATATAAAACATTACCTTTTTTTACATTTGTTTTTATAAATTCATACTTAATAGTAATAAGTATGAAATTATTTTAAAAAATAAATCTTTAAAAAGAAAATGATGAGTTACGTCGGAAATGAATAAATAAATCTTGTATGTTTAAAATGTTGGTCTCGGTTCCTTTTTTTATTTTGCTAGAAAATGAGTTGAAATATCAAACAAGCTTGATACTTCGAGAGGTCGGAAAATCGATTGACGAACAAACCGTCATATGACAAGACACACAACAACAGTCAAATCAGACAAATAGATGACGATATGACCGAGGCTGGAAGAGAAAGTCGTCGAAGAAATCACTTGTGACCAAATGCTCGCACTTCAAGTAAAGAAGCTGGTGGAATACAAGTCAAGTAGTACAAGAATAGCATTGTCTGAAAGTAGGTAAAACGGGATACGATCCCCTTATTGTGTGAAGACAGAGCTCTAGAGAAGCGGCTCCCGAACAAAGAGTTGTCATGATGACACATTTATGACCCCGACCATACACGACTCATACCACACACCAACATCAATCAAAACACCAAGTATGCAACAAATGTGCAAAGTATATGTTTTGAGCAAAATAGAGTCGATTGCAAATTTTCAAAAATAGTTTTCAAAAAAAATCCTTGTTCTAGCCACAACTAAGTTGAAATCAAAGCCTTCTTACTTTTCAGAGCTTTTAGTTTTAATTAGTTGTCGGTATTAGATTTTCATGAACTATTCACTCTAAGATTTTCATAACTTTTTTTTTCTATTCACAAATCTATTCTTTTTCTCTTATCTTGTCAGCTAATTTGTATCAGCTACCCTACTAATAGCTAAGATATTAAACATCTTACTAGGTTATGAACAGTTTAATTTAACATATATTTAATAGACATAATCCATTATCGTCAGCTACTCCATCAACTATGTGTTACCAAACTAAAATTTATTTCTCTCTCTTTTTTCCGATTAAATCTTTTTTTTTCGAATTTCATTTTCAATGATCACTTTTTTTTATTAAGTAAAGATTTGATATAAGGCAAACCTAATTCTTGAGATGCCGATGAGTCGACAGATGAAAACCGCATAAACATTCAGTAAAAATATAAAGCATGCACAATGAAACAAGCAAATACAAACACTACAACAAGACGACCTAAGCAGAACTACTCCCGATAAGTTGAGGTCACCAGCGAAGAATGAAGCCAAACACCACCAAACAATAGCACCGCAGGCCAACGGTGCAGTGCAGCAAGAATCCATCTCCTATGGGTAGTGCAAAAAAACTCCAAGAAAGCTCCTTCCCGGGTATGAAATCGCTCTGAAAGCACCACCTCGACCTTAGCCAATCCCGACTCTATGCCCCCAACCAAGCAAAAGATCACCTAGAAATTGAGCTATGATATGATAGCGATTTATTTTACAATATTTTAAAAAAAATACGTGTTAAGCACTTAAGCATAAAATATGCACTTCTCCTTCCCGTCGATCGATCTTCCTTCACAGATTAGAAGGAGAAGAAGAGACGGGGCTCGCTCCCCCGGAGGAGCCTCCGACGCTCAAGTCAGAATGTGTCGGCTGAAAGGAGCCTCCTCAAACCATAGTAGATCGATCATATATATAATGAGAGTTAGGGTTTGCGATTAGAGTTTACCGTGTAAATGACGATTATGCCCCTGGATCTTTTATCGAATTACTTTTGCTATATCAATTGCCCCTCGGGTTTCCTTATCACGATCTAGTGATGAGGGAAGACGAATAATTTGAAACTCTTCACTTGTTATGATCAAAGATCATCGGTAATGCTTGCCTCTGTCTTCGTTCCATCCTGCAAGCTTTAGCATTCTCAACCGAATAACATAATATAGTGTAGTGGGTGCATTATTAACTGATCAACTGAAAGTTACTGCTCAAAACGATTAGAAGGATTTTTTGCCATAAATTAATGAGATGCAGTGTTAGTTGATGTCATTATTGCTTTTATTTATGATTGACGATTCGATGGTTTTCATTAAGTTGAGCATTTTGTCTTAAATGACACTCTTATTGCTCGATTTTGATTTTTGTTGACCCTTAATGGGGTTATTACTTATTATGGCCTAAAGATTGGCTTTTATTGGTCATGAGTGGCGACTCATTGGCCTTGAGCGGTTGTTTTGGCCTTGAGCGGCTAAGTTGGCCTTGAGCGGCTAATGTGGCCTTGAGCGGCTAATTTGACCTTGAGTGGCTAATGTGGCCTCGAGCGGCTAATGTGGCCTCGAGCGGCTAATGTGGCCTTGAGCGGGCATTGGCTGTAAGTGGCTATCGTTGGTCGTAATTGACTATTTAACCTTGCCCCAGTGTCATTCGTAACACCGGGTCTCATGTGCATCTTATCACTAATGCTTGAATTATTGCTAGGTCTAGTAGCAAAGGTTTAAGTAATTAAGATATGATAAGCACGCCGATTAAAAGGTAATTGACATACCACAATTGAAGACAATGTCTTAAATTAGCCTAGCGATTCTAAGCAACACTAATTCCATCATGAAGGCCGAATTAAGGGGCATATTTGACCAAGCTAGCCGTTAGAATGAATAAATCAATTTCAACATTAATTAGCTAGGTAAATGCATAATTAAAATGGGCAGTTACGGAAGAAAGACAAACCGGGCATCTTCTTCGTAGGTTTGCAGAGGGCGGTGACGTACTAGACGACTTCGGGCGAGCCGGTGTTGGCGAATCACAGTGAGGCAGTGACTTCGCGCGCATATGTCGAGGCACATCTACGAGAGTTTAGGGACGCGCCTGGTGACGGCGAGCCATACCATGAAGTATCCGGCGAAGTTCATCAGAGAGCCGATGAGGAGGACAAACCAGATCAGGGCGACCTCCGCGATTAGCCCCGAACATCATGAACCATCGTCCCCATAGGAGCCGGATTAAGAACCAGTTGATCGACACCATTGATGGATCTATGAATTGGGGATCACGATGGCGAGTACACAGTGTTGCCGGCGCTGTCCCCGGTGCATCCGCACTTCCGTCAAAATACCGTCAAGAGGAACAAGAACGATGTTGCGCGCAGCCTCGCTCAGGCCATGGCAGTCCGTCCAGATACCGTCGAATATGTGATGACGGTGGCGACGAAGACGATGATGATTTAGAGTTTCGATTTGCTCCTCCTGCTGCTTCTCGTCCTCGTCCTCGCTTAATTGAAGACGTCGGACATCATAATCATCTTAGTCGTAGCAATCTGCCGGCCAACTCTGGTCGGCGCTATCGGTTGCTGTATCTCCATATTGGATCCACTTGTCACCAACAACTTCGATCACGTAGCTTTTTGATCGAATCCCCATGGACGACGCCAAATGTTAAGGATAAAATCTGCACTTCTCCTTCCCGTCGATCGATATTCCTGCACAGACTAGAAGGAGAAGAAGAGGCGGCGCTCGCTCCCCCGGAGGAGCCTCCGAGGCTCAAGTCATAATGTGTCGGCTGAAAGGAGCCTCCTCAAACCCTAGTAGATCGATCATATATATAATGAGAGTTAGGGTTTGCGATTAGGGTTTACCGTGTAAATGACAATTATGCCCCTGGATCTTTTATCGAATGACTTTTGCTATATCATTACGTAATATAGAAGATATGTATACAAACTTCTTAAAATGATTATAAATAGGTGGCATCATTTAATAAGATGACAAATGCCGCCAATCGAGTAAATTTTTTTGAAGGGAAAAATTTTAATTAAAAATGACATACGGCAAAAACGATATTATTATTATTATTATTATTATTATTATTATTATTATTATTATTATTATTAACCAACTTTGAAGAATTATTTCAATAACGCTTAACTAATTTAATTAGTTGTATTAGTAAGCTTTTGATCATTTTGTGGCCCTAAGTTTTAACCAACCCTACTACACCCTCCGAATTAAACCCACCAGGTAAACCGGTTTGCGCCGATCGACTCGACCCACTAGAAATTGGAAAGAAGTAAGGCAAACCTTGGATTTTAATCCAATAAAAGGAGCGGAGGTAGGGATCGAGCCGAAACCTCCTGACATGTCCTTGCCCCCACCAGTTAGCCACCCGACTGGGGTTATACGTACCAAGGAGTATAATTTAAATGTAGTGCCTCCCCATTTTAGATTGTTTTTTTTTTTTGGTGAAAGCCCATTTTAGATTGTTAAAGACTATTTTTGAGGTTATAGAAAAATTGTTGTCAACCTTGTAATTAATGTATTGAGAGTGGTTGACATGGGCCCACTCTAAACGCGGAAATGATTCGTTGTTATGCATTACCCGATTGACAAATTCATTTGTTTTCCGATTCTGTATATTTCGTTGGTCCAAACAACACTAAACCTTGGGTTATCCCTTTTATTCAATTTTTATTTTTAATGGAAGAGAGACACAGAGAGATAAGTGACAACAAGTAGTTTGAAAATGAAAATAATTGCATTTGCAACCCTCCACAGCGGCCTGACTAATTCAATGGATGACCAATTAACCTTTGTTTTGATTCAAACCTTGTTTTGTCTCTCATTTTCCAGCTTAGGAGAGTTTGATTATATTGAAACTGTCTTTTATATATTCGGTTTTGGACAATATTTTGAATATTTTCATGCATACAGCATATATACCACACGTTATATATATCCAGAGGCGACCACATGAATGTCTAGAGAGAGGGCGGAATTTATGCTTTGAGAACTTTTTTCTCGATTATATAATGAAGATTTTTTTTTAAAGAATACAAAAACCCATAAATAATAGTGGTTCAAATATAACATTGATAATAAAAAAATCATAGGAATAAAAATTAGAAGAATTTTTTAAAATATATGTATATCATAATGAATACTCTTATGAAAAAATATTAAAAGAAAACTATAAAATTTGATTTAAATATGACATTTATAATAGAAAAACTATAAAAAAATTAGAAGAATTTTTTTATAATATATGTGTAGCCTTTCTTTTCAGCATCGTAGCTCTTTGTTGGTGTAGTTCTCGGGTTCATGCCTTTAGGGAGGGTATTGTTTTTTTTTAACATGTTTGAAGGTTGGGTTCAATAGTGGGCAAACATTAAACGGTTGTGGGTGATACCCACAACCGTTAGGGAATTCCTCGAACCACACTGTGTAAGTTTTGACACCTTCTTCATCGGGGATCACAACTTTGTCACTTCGGATATTATTAACATCCATATTGAATATTGATGTAGATTCTAGGGAATTTCATGTTGACCCCTTCTTGGTGAAATCGTCTAGACAGATGAATTTCCCCAATTTGTTTTTTTCCTACTATCGTCTTGATGATCAGACTGCTTATGAACTCATGGAGGGAGTTGTAGGATTCAGATCCATATATCCACCACGGTGGTTAGTTCAGTTTTCATATTGAAGTGACAAGTGACTAGTGAGGGGTCCATTGCTTGAGCAAGCTAGAGGAGATTGCCATATACATGATACAACATTTTCATCCCACACTCGAAGCTTGTCAATGAGATTGTTGAACCGTAGTTCAAACCAACCATCCGTCTTTGGGATGATTGCGTATCTTCCTCCCGTAAACCACCATCAATCTCGATCCAACTTGTTCTTCAGCGGTTCCCATGCCATGTTGCAACATTTTACACAGCCTCATGTTAGGCACTTCCAAGTCAAAACACAATCAAAATGGCCAACACATATATAGAAAGAAGCCATTACAATGATTGTTCTCGCAGACGAAAATGGCAGGCAGATCCCAAAGGGCGGCCATATTAATTAAGAGCCTCAAACAACTGGCCCTGGTTAGCAGCCCCATCTCCATAAACGCTAAACGTCACCGTGTCCTCCTTGAGGTACTTGTGAGCGAAAGCCAATCCGCAACCAACGATCCCATGGCCTCCGTAGAACCCACATTCGGGCTTGCAAAAGTGCATACAAAGTGGAATTCTGTTGTTCCACCTTGGAGCCTTAAAGATGACCATCTATCTCGAGTCCAATTTTCGCCTCTTGAAAACATTAATGCGAAAATTAATCTAATCTTGTCAGATTATTTCAGGGCATCAAATCAAGTCCTTTGCATAATTTGAGAGAAGCCTGGCGGATTTTAATCAAATCGGTGTACGAAATGACCCCTAAATACACTAATCGGTAAGCAGGCCAGGTATGTAAATGTGATCAAATCGAGAGGCACGGTTGAATGAATATGTAGATTCTGTAATGTCAAATGTGTATCAGCATCGGAATGACTGAGTCAACACCAACCTCACACGTACCCAACGTTCAAAAATCAAAAGTGCAGAGGTGATTCTGTTGCAGGGATGCTATATGTTGTTTGCCCTCAAGTGGGCAGATCTGGGAATTTCAGACTACTAGCCTGCCAGCTCGCTTATGGATCAACATCATATCAGACAATTTAGGGATCTACAGCCACGAACAAGGTGATCAGGTTAGTGAATCATTTGTTCTTCTGTGAGAGATACATATTTCCTTTGCAAGGAATATTTTGGATCGGTATTTACAAAACTGGCTATCTAAGCAGCAGGATATCTATTTGCATGATAAAGGATAATATATGAATCACTCTAGGGTCTACAAATTGCGACTACAAATATGGTGTTGTAAAATTGTTTATCCGCCCATTTACACTAATAATGTTAATCAACTTTTACCTTCACATCATGAGGTAATTCATCTGCTCTTCCAACAAGCTAATAATCTTTGATCACAAAAGCCGACGCTTTATAAATATAACTACAGCAAATAAAAAGAAAGCTAGGGCACTTGAAAAAAGAAGCCCAAGTTTAAGCTGATGGCTTCCAATTCCAAGTAGGATGACCAAAAACAAGGGGTCCTAAAATTCAATTACAGCCATGGTTGGGGTGTGAACAATTTAAACGAATTCAAATATCGGCCATTTAGAAGGGTATATAATGGCCTCACACTATTATTCCACATGCAACAAACCAGCACTAGAAGCATGATATAAAATAACCAGCTTTAGCTTATGTAAAGTCATTAGACATCAAAACATCAATTAAGATCCACATGAAGAGATTGCATTGCAGCCATTAGATATCGAAGGGAAGACATTATTGCTGCATCTTCTAAATATTATATTAAGTCACTCCAGAGTAATGAAATAGGATTATACCTGTTGTTTTTCCAAGGACGAATCTTTATTCCTTCACATACTATGGATATGCTACCACAGAGAGCAGCAAGTTGCAGAGGCTTGAGATCAAGCAAAACTTTATTCCGAAGAACCATTGCCAGCCAAAGCTCATTTTCCCCACGAATTGCAGATGCTGTTTCACCAAGGAGAAATATGACATTTAGTTTCATGTATCACATTGCTGACCTGGTGCAGATTAAAGGGATCAATTAGACAGGTTTAAAGAGTATGGATTTGGCAGAAACAGGACAGTTTTAGTATTCAGGAGTGATATTCAAACTGCTGAAAGGGAGATAATGATATACCATGAATCTCATCATTTTGAATCTTTTCAAAAAAAAAAGAAGTTTGTACGGGGAAAAATCCGCACAAGTAATTGTTGAAGGAGATCGATGTCCATTGCCGATCCGAATCTGAAAACACAGGAACAAACAACGGTGGGGGCGGGGCTTGTCTCCCCTGGACGATCCTCCGACGCTCAAGTCAGACCTCTTCGTAGAAAATAATCAGTTTAATGGAGGCTAGGGTTTAGAGTTTCAAGCGTACCTCATGAGGAGTCTGTGATGTCCTCTTAAAATATTAGATCAACCTGTGGATATGACCGATTTACCCTTAGGGATTATTTTTTCCCTCTCAATTGCCCCTCAGGTCTCATTATAGTAACCTGACTATGATGGGATCTGAATTTGCATTCCTTCGGACCTCGTGAATCTGCGTGTTGCTTACCGAGCTAATCGTGCTTTCGTTCGTATTAGAAGCTCATTTCATTTAGTAAATATCTGTCATTCATGACTACATGCCTCTTTCGTCTTCGGCCATTCATGGCGCAATAGATAGATATGCTCACATTATGAGAAAAAGCGGGGGATTGACAAATATAGTTTGCAAATAAAGGGAGCTAGAAACTTAGCTCACATATTATCTTCTTGACTAACTCTAACCTCGATGCTGATTGTAGCCTCACTCCTGCATTGAGCTTCATTTGAGGTACCTTACTCAGCCTGAGTGCCATTCATAGCACTGATTCTCGATCTAGAAACAATGTCATTCTCGACACTCGTGGTTCATGTCTATTTCATACCTGACAATGTCAAATCTCAACACAATTCATAGGTAGCTAGCAAGTTAATGATTTCGATGCCCCTAGTGTGGCCATAAATAAGGATAGATAGTATATCAAATTCCATTTATGCACATGGAAACACTTAAACAGGTTGCCGCATGTCATATCTGGCATCGGACAGACACGTGTCTCAAGCGTATTTCCCGATTTTGAGAGCATACAACGTCGATGCTTGGATATCACTGTGGGAGCTGCAATAATCGTTGAGGTGCCCCATTTGTAGCTGGTGAATCAAACAGCCAATTGTAGCTGAGTGAAGATGATGTTGTAGTTAGTCGTTCGTGACTAGAGACTAATAACTAGGCCATTCGTAGCCGAAAACTTATAACATGGTTATTCGTAGCCATATGAGATGCTATGGTCATTCGTAACCAGAGCGTAGCCATTCGTAGCTATGTAAAGGTCGTGCCTTGGTCGTTCGTAACCTTAAAACTTGAAACCTGGCCATTCGTGGCCTTGTAAAGATTGTGTCTTGGTCGTTCGTAACCAGAGACTTGTAACATGGCCATTCGTAGCCATATAAGATACTATGGTCATTCGTAACCAAAGCCTAGCCATTCGTAGCTAGTGTGATTTAGACATACAATAACATTATTCTTTTGGGAGCTGGGTCGTTCTTAGCATTTTCGTCGGTTTATACCTGCTCAGTTAAAGTAAAACTAGCAACACAATAGGAGTTTATATGCCATTTAAACAAATAATGTTTCATATCAATTCAAGTATAACCATCGTGCCCCTAAGGAGGGCGATTAGTGGGAGCTTAGTTGTTCCCCGTTTTCTTTAACGGATGCCTCGATCAGGTTAGTAGCAAGGCAAGAATAGTGGCATGATAATGGGGTGATGCCCCTTGAATGCACGTAATGCGTGAGAGGAGGTTTACCTTAATCATTTATCAACACAGTAAAAATGTTGCATTAACCAAGTTGTAACCGATATTGTTCCTAGGCACCCTTATCACTTCATGTTGTTCATGACAGTGGGAAGGAACAAGAGGGCTCCTAATCAACGAGGATGGTGTCATTCTTGACATTCATGCTTCTCGATCATGGTGTCATTAGAAACACCCTTCCTGTTAAACACCTTGACAATAATATAGCACACAAGTATATAATTGAATATGAGATTGGGAAACTTAGCTGATCGAAAACTTGTTACTTCGCATAGATAGCCCCCACAAATGAAGTCACGTATTCCACATATTGCTACTCAAAATTCGCGACCTCTCGTGCGTCGAAAGTTAAGACCAATGTCTTATCCTTTTTCTTCTCCCTGGGTTCACATGGGGCAGCGAGAGTATTCGCACCACGTACCTTCCTTGATCAACTATTTTCGTGCTCTCACTAAGAGAGCCTCATGTCCTCCATGTCAATGTAATTCTAGCATCCAGCGAATCGGACAACTTTAGCAACTAAGTAATTGCAAGAACTAATTTAAGTAAATCAGACCGTAAGTCACTGGTGAACGTAATGCACTACGATTGACCATATATTAGATTTTCAGCATAGAAGTTAAAAAAAGAAAGGAGGAAACTTAGCTTGTGTAACTTCCTTGCACACATCAGGCCGAGTTACACACATCCGGCCGTTGAAGCAAGTATCGTACGCTTCTTCAGGTGTGGTCCCTTTGTTGCTAATAGGAAGCCCGACCAAAATCTATAATCCCGCCGAATATGGAGATTTGGGGCAAATCTTGGACTTTCGAGAACCTGGCCCTTTTCCTGAGATTATCATGTAAATACATATCAATTTGCAATTTCTAAGAACTTTGAGGCTGATTTTATAATTAAAACAAAAATCATGTTTGTATCGTCTTCTTCGTTAGGAATTGCACAGAGGCGGCGCTCGAATCCGGGCCGCATCACGGGGGCTTCGAACATGAGGCGATATATGAAGGTGGCGTTTGGGCTTGTTGATGGCGGTGACTCCGGCGACCGAAGCCCCGGTGACCGACGGTCGCAAGTAGCAAAGGCGATGGCAGCGGGAGCGGCTCGCCGTTCTATCTCCCGCACTCGGCAGCCAACGATCGACCCGCCCCGATCGGCTTTGACTCCAACAGCAACGAGGAATTCCCAAAGGCCTGCTGAAGCGATGGTGGTTCAAGAAGGATACCGGCGTGCCCTTTGGTCCATCGGAGACATTGAGCCTCTGCTGTGGACCGAGGACGCGAATCCTGGCGGCGGACTTCAGACCTCAGATTGTGTCCCTCTCGAGATGCACAGATCAGCGACGGAGGGCGTCAGGGATGTTGCCAAGACTGCAATTTGTCGGACTCGGATTTGGTCCAGACATTGATCCTTCGTTTCCCACATACGGCGCCAATTGTACGGGGAAAAATCCGCACAAGTAATTGTTGAAGGAGATCGATGTCCATTGCCGATCCGAATCTGAAAACACAGGAACAAACAACGGTGGGGGCGGGGCTTGTCTCCCCTGGACGACCCTCCGACGCTCAAGTCAAACCTCTTCGTAGAAAATAATCAGTTTAATGGAGGCTAGGGTTTAGAGTTTCAAGCGTACCTCATGAGGAGTCTGTGATGTCCTCTTATAATATTAGATCAACCTGTGGATATGACCGATTTACCCTTAGGGATTATTTTTTCCCTCTCAAAGTTGAAGTGTATAAACTCGTCCGCATTGTGAACAAAAATACTTGCAAAAGCTGCAACACGAGCAGTACCTGCAGAAACTCCTTCCAGCCTGATGGTTCAATCAGCTCTATTATTAATTAGATGATTTGCTTTGGTCTTCAAGCGCCTAATCTTTTCCTCAGTAAACTTAACCATTTCAACAATTTTCTTGTATTCATCTGAATCCTTCTATGCGAGCTATCTTTTTCTTCAATTGGTGATACTTTATTTCTCTGATCCTTGTAATGTTCAACTGCATCAAGATATGCATGTGACACTTGCTGCACCTAAAATTATAACAGTGTAAAGTTAGAAGTTGGCACCTCTTCTCAAACAAATGATTACATGATTCCAACTGAAAAACGAAGGCAGGTTCTAATAGAAAATTTTGTTCCTACAACCTCATCGAAACAACCAAGCACTTCCGATGATACGTACTCAACTTGAACAAAGATAGATATGCAATGATAAGTCCTACAAACTCCTAAAATAAAATTTTATAGCTAGGGAAGAATAGAATCCTTGACGAATATATTACCTCATCTTCTTCGGACAGGCTGCTCAACATAAGCCACCAAGTTCACTATTAGCAAGTTTCTCCCATTTCATTTCCTCATTATATACAAGCATACTCATAATTTCGTCAGGTAAAGTGTCAATTTTGTTCAACGAAACATTTGGAAAACCTGTCTTATAAACTGTTCTGATCCACTTCTCAGCAAAGAGGTACCAAGAATTGCCAGAACCAAGAGCCACATGTTAAGATGGAACAAAATCAGTGTCATCGGCATTTTTAGGCTCAGGTTCTAGCAATTTGAAGCACTCATTAGAAAGAACCTGTAAAAAAAGTTATTAAGCCTATAACGATTTTCTGGTTAATGAAAAACAAGACAAGAAGCATGGATGGTTGATTGAACATGTAAGGCAATCAGGTTTACCAGAGTGATCAGAGACTAAATAACTAGTTCAGAACAGGTAGCAAAAGCTTCTCCATTAAAAATAGGCAAAAATGCATAAAACCACCCACTATTCATTCTTGTTTGCAAATAACCACCCCTTATTCAAAAATTGTCAAATAACCACCCACTATTCATTGTTGTTTGCAAATAACCACCCCTTATTCAAAAATTGTCAAATAACCACCCATTAAATATAGGTTGTTTGCAACTAACCACCCATATCCCTTTTCTTGTTAAACCTCGCTTAATTTAATATGAAAAGACAATTACACCCCTATTCTTTAATGTTTCATTTTTAGTAAAAAGACAATTATACTTCGCTTTATTGCTTGATTTTTCAGGTATGACAATTAGACTTGTCAAATGGGTCATTCGGGTCGGGTCCCGAGTAAAACGGGTTCCGGGTACATCTAGGTTGTCTTGAACCCGGGTTTGACCGAGTTTCGGGTCATTTTCGGTCGATTTTGGGTTTGTCAATTTTTAAATAAATTTTTAATCTGGGTTTCGGGACATTTGATTTGCCCGATTACTCGGAAAACATTTTTAATAAATTAAAAAATTAAGATCAAATGTTTTTAAATAAAAAATTTTCCGACCCAAAATTAATCATATATTATTACATTTTATTAAAAGAAAAAAATTGATATTTTATATATTATTACATTTTATTAAAAATTACGTGAAATAATAAAAATCAAATGTTTTTAATAAGATGTAATAATATATAAAATATCAAAATTTTTAAAAAATTGTTTAAAATTTTGATATTTATATATTATTACATTTTATTAAAAATTACGAGAAATAATAAAAATAAAATATTTTAGATCAGATATCGTATATAATTACAAGCACTAGAATTTATGAACAACATCTTTAATTGTAGAATTTTAAAATTATCCAAAATTATCAAATCATGATTTTTTTTAATTTAAAAAAGAAAAAATTGACAAATCCAAAATCGACCCAAAATGACCCGAAACTCGGTCAAACCCGGGTTCGAGACAACCTGGATGTACCCGGAACCCGTTTTACTCGGGACCAGAAGTGACCCGACCCGAATGACCCATTTGACGAGTCTAATTGTAATACCTGAAAAATCAAGCAACAAAGAGAAGTATAATTGTCTTTTTACTAAAAATGAAACATTAAAGAATATGGATATAATTGTCTTTTCATATTAAATTAAGTGAGGTTTAACAAGAAAAGGGGTATGGGTGGTTAGTTGCAAACAACCTATATTTAATGGGTGGTTATTTTATAATTTTTGAATAAGGGGTGGTTATTTGCCAACAACAATGAACAGTGGGTGGTTATTTGACAATTTTTGAATAAGGGGTGGTTATTTGCAAACAACAATGAATAGTGGGTGGTTTTATGCATTTTTGCCTTAAAAATATATGTAAACAAAAATATTATGTAAATAAAAATATAGCAAAATAGATGCTACCCTTAATATTTTTATGTAAATAAAAATATAGCAAAATAGATGCTACCAATTTATTCATAGAGTGTGATTACCTAAAATGGAAAGAAAATTCACATCTCCATTCTTCCACAAGATTGTATGGCATATGATTTCTTTTTTTTTTTGGTGAACATGGCATATGATTTCTTCCACAAGATATCTCCATTCTTTCAATTATTTTGAGTCAAGGACTGTTATCTTTTTCTTTCCATCCATCAGTAATCCTTACGATGGAATGATTTTGAGGCTGGGACTCTTATCTTTTTCTTTCCATCAGTAATTCTTATGATGGCATATAAATTTCCTCACAAATCAATGTAAAATAATTGCTTTTAAATTAAAGTTAAATATTGCGGAGTACTCCGTATGAAATAGGCTTTGTGGCCAGAGAATTGATTGAAAATCCAAATACTGCCCCAAAACACCTAAATTCAAGGCAAAAGGTTGAGAGATCCTTTCCATATTGCAATAACAGAATAAAAAAATTCCAAGTATATCATGATATCATCCCATTCATTATTACTTTCCCCCCAAAATTACGTCGAATGAAAATTTCATTCCTAATAAAGGGCCACAAAACAAGGGTCTCTCTCCTATCAGTTTTCTTCCCCACCCCCTGTTTCTCTTTCGTGGCGGATGCCCCGTCAGCCATTACACGTTCTCTGCGCGCAGTTGAAGTGGTGCCGCTGGTTGCATCCCCTCAGCGTCCTGTGAGTGTTGCTGCTGCACCTCAAATAAACATTCAACATTCAGATACGAAGTTTGGGAAATAAGTTTACTTAAACAAAGTATAACATTCATTTAACGCAGAGGAGTTGCCTAACCTTGTATAATCCTCTAACCATCTTCTTCAGCTGTCTCAGGCTCTTACGCTCAAGTGGAGTTCCAGGTGCAGCAGCAGCAGCAGGTAAGTTCTCTTTGTTGTCTGAGATGGGCACCGGGTGAACTGAGGATGGCTTCTTGCTTGATGATTCCAGTGTGCCCTGAACTTGATCCCTTGGCATTAAGGGAGATTTGGATGCTAGTTCTTCACTAGCAGCTTCTTCTTCTTCTTCACTAGCAGCATTGTCGTCATCTGATTCATCATCTGATTCGCAAGCTTCTTCTTCGTCATCGATGTCGCAATCTGATTCAGAAAGAAAACCAAATTCATCTTCGGAAGCCTCTGGGGCCTTCATCTGGATAGCATCCATATACTCAGCTTCACCATTGTCAGCAGGAACCAGTGCAGAAGACAGTTGCAGATTAATTTGTGTATCCACCTGTTTAACATCATCAGAATCAACTGATGAGTCATCATAAGTTTGTGGATCCACAGCAGGAACAGCTGAATTCTCATAATCAGCATTTGAATCAGCTTCATTCTCATTTGCCTCTTCCTCATTAATCGGCTCTTGAGTTGCTTCTACAGTGTCAGTAATACCTACCATACAATGATCCTCATCACCTGAAAAAAGTAACAAGGAAAATTTTAATAAAATCAAGGATTTTATTGTGAGACAGAAAAGATTCCAAGTGTTCCATCAATGGAAAACCCTACCCTTGAATTCCTTCTCATTGATGGGCTCTTCAACTTCGATGCAGGCATTGGCGAAATCACAAGCATAATTCTGGCTCACTTGCTCAACAGACTCAACACGATCTGGAGATGATTTTTCATCCTCCACATCCATATTCTCAATGATGGGCTCCTCTGTAGCTTCTTTAGCGACATTGAATTCCTTCTCATTGATGGGCTCATCAACGTCGTTGCAGGCATTGACAACAACACAAGCATAATTTTGGCTCACTGGCTCAACAGACTCAACACCATCTGGAAATGATTTTTCATCCTCCACATCCATATTCTCAATGATGGGTTCCTCTGTAGCTTCTTTAGCGTCATTCGATTCATCTAACAAACAAGAACATAATAATGATTGTATCGCAACAATAAACAAGTTATGTTCTATAAAAAATAAGCAAATAACTTACCAAGGATTGTCTTATCCTCAGGACCGAGAGAGTTGTCAATATCCTGAATAAATTGTCTTTGAAGATATTGGGAATCCTTGTCTGTGTTGACATCAACCGAGTCTTCATTGTCCTTTAAGCTCAGCTGACACATTTGCTTCTCCAACAACCTAGTTGAACGACGGGTGTTGTAAACCCGCGCAGCAGTACTGCCTTCAACATTTTTCTGCATTGTTTGAGCAGTCATAGGAACCTTTGGACAAGCACTTGGCAGTGCAGCATTGGTTTCTCCATCTAATTTTCTTGTTCCCCGGCGACTCCTAATGGTCAGTTTCGAGTCTGGCTCTTCATTAAGAGTTCCCTGCTTCGAAGTGCGAGATACACTACGTGCTGCAGTCATTGATTTTGCTGGTGTTTCCAGATAGCCAGCTTCGGATTGTGTTAACAATTCTTCAAGTCCTTCAACCTGTAATGTTGAAAAGTAGCAACGTAAATTTACTGATGTCATTGACATGTTTCGATGCAGTTGAATCTGATTGAGTCAACAAACATTAGATGCAGTTGAATCCAACATCACCAACTAGCATAAACGATTGCATTGAAAAAGATGCAATTGGTTTAAATTGTATCCTTCTAGTCAAGTTACAGGATGAAATTGGATCCATTAATATGGCTTAAAACTGATAATTTATTGATCAATTTTCGGTCCATTTCTTAGAAGTTGTAATCAATCAGATTTAGAACTATATCAGCAAACTAAATATAGTCACCAATAACAAAGAAAAAGCCCAACAAGAATCACCAGCCAATGGAGCATTTTCACAAACAGTTGGTGGGCACAAGGGTAAAACCTAAAACCGTCGACTCAAATCAAATTTTCTTGGGAGCCATTTAACATTTCTCAATCAATAATGGGCAGATTGAAAGAGCCTGATAATAGATAACACAAACAAGATCTGACACAGAGAATCAAATAGATCGAAAAGAAGAAGAAACATACAGTTTCAAGAGCTTGAAGAGCATCAGCCATGGCAAGGTTAGTGATGTTGGCAGGGATCTTGTTCATCTTGCACAAGGCTTGGAGCTCTCTCCTCGAAAGGCTGTGGAAATCCATGGATGCCTTTCTTCAATGTGATATTGAAGATTCACAAAGTGAAGTTCTTTCGTCTCCTGTGAGATGGTTATTTGGAAGGTGAGATAAGCGTTGTGGGCTGATGGTCGGGGGGACTGTGGTTTATATAGTGTGCAAATTAGGTCACAGGCGAGCAATGGAGGGACGAATCCGACCGTTGGGAGCGGAGGGGTCTTTTCAAATTTGAATTTTTTTTATTTTCTTGATTTTGCCCCTCCGTGTTCAATAAATCACATAATTGCCCTCTCCAATATAATATACCCGACCCGACCCGACCCACGGAAATGTATTCGACATCGAACCTAATTGAAACCCGAACAAATGGGAAAAAAAAACTTTGATCCGATAATGATTTACCTTTTCCAATTTAATTGTTTAGATAACTAGGGAAATGAAAGGTAAGGTATTAAATTTTACACATAAAATGTATATGATCACCAATTTTTATGAGCTTGGAAGAGAGGATGGAGGGGATTATTAGCTCATCCTAGAGGTATTAATTACCCTCCTCAAAATTAGGGAATAGAAGGGTAACACATTTGTATGAAAAATGAGAGAATGAAGGGAATGATTAGAATAGTGATCAATGAATCTTAACTTAAATATGGACTATATTCATGAGGGTAATCATTACTTCTCCCTACCAAAAAACAAACGGGGGCTTAGTCTTGTTCCGAAAACAATATGAATTCGATTACTATCGAACCTGATTATCATAATAGACCGACTCAAATAAACATATTCAAAACCTAAAATCACCTAAACTTGATTATAGCAAGAACCCAAAACCACTTTAATATTTCGCTTAAAATATCTCATCATATAGTATATGAAACAACCTAAAGATCGATTTGATTGCTTAATATAATGAGTGTTATATATTATCAATATCATGCATATAGTATAATTAAATATTATATTGTATGGATTAAGAATCGAATTCACCCGAACTCATTTTGACCGAAATCGTCCAACCGAATTGGACCTGAAAATCCGATTGTATTCGATAGAATCAATACGACCCCGATTTGATCCAAGTTATCATCACACCTGAGTTTGATGTGGCCCAAGATCGAAATGACATGACCTAACTCGCTCAATTGTCACCTTTACTTTAACTTGATAAGCTTCAAAACATAGAAAGATGACTGCAAATGACATGCTTTAATAACCTTCAAAATGACATCCATGCCTTGATACTAAATAGCCTTCATCAGTTGAATCATCTTACTCATACATGAATAACAAAATGAATGAGAATGACAGACTTTCTAGCATTGTTGCATACATCAAGTGGCGGATTAATCTTAAAACTAGCATTTTGGCCCCAAAGTCCTAACCAAGACTAAGCAGTTGTTTATGCACAAGGTCACAGTTTCCTCTTAACAGGATTATTCAATGTCAAAATGAATTTGAAGCATTCCGATTATCGTAAGCACGGGTAATTAGCTTTACATCAGATCTTTGATTTGAAGGATCCGAATTCCTTTTTATGGAAGAGTAGTCTTGAATTCCTTCCTGTCTGCTCCAAAACTCTACAAGAAATCAATACAACATGTCATTATCCTTGTATGTTGTTCTTCATGTCAAACTGAGGATTACACTGTATGAATATGTAGCACATCAAACACATTTAGAGAAAGGTAATACATCAATCAAACACAGTTCAAGTTCATTGTGCCCTTTTCAATTTACTGCAATGGATTAGCATAAGAGAGTTTTTTTCTTTTTTTTCTTTCTATGAATCGCATGATAATACGCCAAAGACGAGTACTTGAGGTCCCTAGTTCAAAGATCAACTATTTGAGCTTATACCATAATCATAGCATCATACACTCTTTTTTTTCCGGATGATATTTTAAGAATCAATCTCTAAACTTACTCGAGCGGCTAGCATCTCCAATATTCTATAACTATCTAAGAAAGGAAAGAAGCAAACCGAAGAAAAATGGAGTATATATAGTTGATGAAAAATGTGAAGTTGTATACCTCAGTCCCAAGACCTTTGACATAGACATCCTTATATAGGATTGAAGGATAAGGCTCCAGACACTCCTGGATAACATATTACAACATAGTAGATTTATGAAAAATTCAGCATAGGTAAAATTACACAATTTCCTTTTTACTATAAAGTAATGTCAATAGGCTTCCTCACCTTGGCTTGCTTAAGAGTTTGATCGACTTCTTTCTTCGCTTCCTTTTCAATATCCTGACAGTAAACAACAGAGTAGAAAGGTTGTCAAGAGATGAATATCGTGCATACCATCCATAGGAAGCTGTAAAAAAGAGGCTAAAACTATACCTTTAGGCTTTAGCTCCTTCTCGGAAGCTATATCATGAGCTAATATAAGCTTCCTCACTCGGTCAATGGGATCGCGCTCCTAGAGAAATCAAGTAAACAACATAAACAAATACTAAGTATAGTTTTGGGATAGAAATTTTTCATGCGGGTTCATTACCGGTCTAACATCAGATATCTCATCACGTGTGCGGTAGGTGCTTCCAGGATCAGACATGGAGTGGCCATGGTATCTATAAGTGTCCATCTCAAGCATCTAAGGTGGAAGATCAAAATACAAGTATTAATTGGCCTGACTAGGAAATAACATCCAAAAAATTCATTTCCATTTTAAGATAGCCTTTAGAAAATGTTAACATACGAGATCAAATGAGTAAACTATGTAACATCAGCAGTCAAAATGGATACCAAATGAAAGGATAATAATGCATGTAGTTCAGCTGAAATGAAATAAGGCAATAACGATAAACCGACAAGTTTCGAATAGAACTATGTGCTCACTATTGGCTCGTTCTTCAAAACATGCTCCTTTGCAAATTTGCAGCCTTGTTTTACTGCTAGGACATCCATACCATCAATCTGCACAACGTATGAAAACATCAGTAATGAAAAGTGACGCCATATGCTACATTACATATTGATTAATGTTTGTGCCATTTTATGCCTTTGTGTGAGGCAGATAAGGTAAATTGTTAGGATTTGTAATTCTAGTTTGTCCTTTGTATCCTTAGTTTGTATAAGTCTCTCATGTAATTAGTTGTGTTTATAGGCTACCTTTGTATTGTGTAAAAGGGAGTGTTGCTGGCTCGTTGTTGTACAAGACAGAAGGCTCAAATTGGGCCAAAAGCCCATGTGTTTTGAAGCCCATGTTGTGAGTCCACTTGCTACATCATCAGTAAAGCTATTTGGGGATTGTACGCAGCTCTTGACAACCGACGTTGGCACCCTCCAAGCAACAGCTCTTAACAACTACAAAAGGAACATCGAGTAACAGAGCGCCAGATTGAGAACTTCTGAAGCTACAGTACAGAGGGAGAGAAACAGAAAGGAGAAAAGAAAGAGCGCGAGAGAGAAAGCAAGGAGGCGAGTCGGTTAAGGACTCGAAGCGACAAAGGAGATCCAAGGGCGATTGGATCGGGAAGACGAACAACAGCAAAGAGGTGTCCCTGGTTCGCGGTTGTGGCTGCGGGATTCAGCAGCGGGATCGGTGATGACGACTTCACCGAAGGCTTAGCGAAAGGGGAAGATTTCTTGTTGTTTGTTTAGATTCCTTGTATTTGCTTCTTTGTACTCTTTCTAGAAATAAATCAGTGCACACCGGGTCTCTCTTGAGGCCAATCTCGTGTTGATTGTGCATAACTCGGATCGTTCTAGATCCGAGCTTAATCTGGTTGAAATCGACACTTCTACCTAATCGAAAACGCTTAATCGGAATTACAAAGTGGCATCAGAGCAAGGTTCCCTTTGGTTCTGGGATTATCCGCTGCGCGTCTCTGTTTGTTACTGATTCTGGTTCTCCATTGCGTTTTTTCTAGGGTTTCTGTTCGTGTCTTTCGATTTCTTGGTTGTGTGGTGATAATGCATATATTAGATAGGCATTATAGGCATTTTTAGCTTAGATAGGTTGCATTTCTTTCGTTCTTTGTTACCAAATTGCATCTTATGATTATTCTAGAAGAGTTCGGATTCTGCGCAAATTTGTGGTTATCTTGCAGATCGAATCGGGACACATGTGGGAGATGCAATATCTTGAAGAGGAGTATAAAAGAGTTGAAGTGAAGAAGTTCGGAAGCAGCTGGAAGCTGGTGACCATCGACGCGCCCGCGCTGCTACAGACGCGCCCGCGCTGCTAGGAGGAAGTGCCTACGTCGTTGCATCAGAGAGAAGTAGCAAGACGATCCACTGGCGCGCCCAAGTCGGAGTCTGACGCGCCCAAGTCGGAGTCTGGCGCGCCCGCGCTGCTACTGGCGCACCCGCGTCAGTCCCTGGAGACGGATTCTTATCCGATTTCCCCTATCTTATTAGTTTTAATATTATATTTTTATATTTTTACGGGATGTTAAACCCGATTTTATTAGTTTATATTACGGCGGAGAACGCAGAGAGAGGGAATTAGGTTATTTTCCAGAGACGTATTTTCCTTTTCTTCATCTCACAAACCCTATGGAGAACTAACTCTCCTTTGTTGCACTTGGTTCTTTGAAGCCTTCGATTGATTTGGTTGTGAGTATTCTACTCTTGTTCGTCCTTTGTTAATTGTTTCGATCTCCTGAGCTTATTGCTTGATTGCTTATTATTGGTTAATCTGGATTGATCACCTAGGTTTATCGATACTAGTCATATTGCTAGGGTTTCCAATTCCAGGTTTGGAGTTGTAGATTCATTGTAGCAAACACAATCACCATAGGCGGGTTGCTTGTGGTAGATTGTGAAGGAGATTCGATTACAGGCTATTTTAACGGGTTGTTAGAATCGCTTGTATCTCATTATAATTCATGTTTGAATGCTATTGCTTTATTATTTGGTGAAGGTTTTCCCTTGTAATTTGGTGATAAGTGCTTTTAGGACTGGTAGGACTAAAAGCTATTACACGATCTGAATTGAGAACAATTACTGGACATTAGAA
Source organism: Persicaria maculosa (assembly GCA_963922045.1). Taxonomy (NCBI): domain Eukaryota; kingdom Viridiplantae; phylum Streptophyta; class Magnoliopsida; order Caryophyllales; family Polygonaceae; genus Persicaria; species Persicaria maculosa. The sequence goes on along the minus strand of OY998253.1, from coordinate 68,966,140 downwards.
CTTGAGATTCATAGAATGCGATGATGAACTATCTCAATTGTTGTGCGGATAATTACCTGGTGTGATACTTTTCCATCATATATTCGCGACCTCTTATTGCAACTTGTTCTGTCATTATCGCTTACACACAAAACTCCCCCTTGAATTGGTTACTTTTGGGTAATAATACTTGCTCTTACAATTGATTCTGTTTCCCTGTGGGTTCGACCCTAACTTACCTACTATACTTGTTATAGTTTGCATCTTAGGAAATTACTTTGATTTGGCATAACGACTTTAGGCCTGTCATGTGGCTACCGTTTTTTCTGATTCTTGGATTTATCTGTTGTAGTTTTGTTGAGAACGTTTCTGATTGTGATTTTTCCAGTTTGCATCTGCTGCATTTGTTTTTGTGCTGATTCATGTCTGTATAATCTGCTAGGTTTAGGTTTGCAGATTGGAGATTTTTAAAATCTTAATTGAATTGTTCTTGTTGAGTAAATCAGGTTTTGTTTATCCTCCTTGTGTACAACTGTGAGTTATCTGTCTTGATTTGCCCTTAGCCATCCTTGAAACTATTACTCTTGTTGTAATTGTTGCTTGACTGAAGTTCTTGAATATATTTGCATTATTGACTGATTCTTGACCTCTCTTGTTAGTCTAGAATCCCTGAGTCTTTGTTTTGCATTTATACTTCTGTTAAGAACTGAGCTTGTCAAGTGTTTATGATGGCAGAAAGCTTTGTGAAGATCAAGCCATTCGATGGCTCCACAGATTTCGCAATGTGGCAAATTAAGATGAAAGCAGTGCTGATTAAGGAGAAGTGCTGGAAGGCGGTCATTGATGACTATCCAGAAGCTGCCGACAAGGCTAAGAGGATAGAGATGGATGAAATGGCGCACTCAGAAATTCTAATCAGGTTATCTGACGAAGTGGTAAGGCAGGTAATGTCTTCCAAAACATCAAAAGCTCTTTGGGATGCCTTAGAGTCTTTGTTTTTGGTTAAATCCATGCCTAGCCGTATATCTTTGTTGTGTAGATTATTTACCTTCAAGATGAATGTAAATGATTCTTTGCAAGACAACTTTGATAGATTTCTGAAAATGACTCAAGATTTGGAAAGATGTGATGACAAAATTAAGGACTCTCATCTTGCTATTCTTTTGTTGAATTCCTTGCCTGTTGAATTTGATAATTTTCGAGATGTCATTCAGTTTAGCAGTGAGAATTTGACTAAGAAGAGGATCATTGAGTCTGTCATTGAGAAGAATGAGATCCTCAAGGTTTTCAAGACCAAAAATGGGTCTAAAACCGAGGACAAAACTGAAACTGCCTTGCACGTTGACTCTAGACCTGACAATAAGGACAAAGGTAAGCAGAATTCTTCTGAGAAATAATCTGGTTATGGTAAGTGCTACTATTGTGGTGAAATAGGGCATTTTAAAAGAGATTGTAAGAAAAAGAAGGATGATGACATGAAAAAGAAATCTGAAGCTTCTAATTTGCTTGAATATGGTGGTTATTCTAGAGAGCTTCTCATGCTAGACTATAAGTATGATTATGATTGCTGGATTTTGGATTCAGGTTGTACAATGCATGCTACACCTTCTAAAAATTTGTTTGAGTCTTTAAATGAATTTGAGGATGGTAATGCTGTACTTGGTGATCATACTTGCTTGTCTGTTAAGGGTATTGGTTCAGTACCCCTTAGATTGCATGATGGGAAGGTGAGGGTTCTTCAGCAGGTGAGATGGATCCCTGATCTGAAGAACAACCTCATCTCTGAAAGTATGTTGGAGGACTTGAACTGCAGGATTACATCACAAAATGGAATAAGGAAAGTCATTAAAAATGGCAAAACCCTTATAAGAAGTCTTAAGAAGGGAGGTCTTTATTATGTTATAGGATCTCCTATCTTAAGCACTTCCAGAAATTTTGTGAATCACCTCAGTTCAACTCAGGCCAACATACTTGTGCCTAATGAGCTAACTATTTCAATTGAGCATGAAGTGCAGGGAAGTGAAAAGGAAAAAGTAGCTGATGCAGGAAAGCTGGTGGAAAGAACTGAGGTGGGAGAGAGCCCAGCTGCTGGAAAAAATTTGGTGATGGAGGATGAGAGTGAGGCACTTCACATCTCAGGGCAACAACTTGTCAAGACAGAAAAAGGCTTGGGAAAGCAAGTAGTAGCTGTGGAAAACTCACCAAAGCCAAAGCAAAAGGATGACAAAGGTCATGGTCTAATTCAGCTAGGAGGTGCTGAAAATGGAGGAAATGCCCCGGCTGAACTAAGAGGGCATGTAAGCAATACACAAAGGCTACACACTAACACATTAGGTGGGAGAGTAAGTTTGGTAAAATCTTCTAAACCTCCTGAAATGCATGGTTCCAATTCTATTATGATTGGTGATATGCTTGTGAAATTGCACTCTGATATAGATAGAAACTTATCTATTGACTTGCTTGATCATAACTCTTATGTTTGTGTTAAAACTGAACATGAGTGCCATGTCTTGAAGTCTCGTGATAAAATTGCTACTATATCTGCTGGAGTGTATGAAGTTTCTGAGCATGTTAATCATAATGGGAATATGCATGATTTAGTTGATTTTAAGCTTGCTGGACACGGGTTGAAAAGTTTGGATGATAAGAACTTGCCTTGTAATGTGTTAGAGTGTGTTTTGATGCTTGCTTATAAGAAACTGGTTGCTGAAATAAACATGAGTCCTCAAGGACACAAGCATGCTTTATTTGCTAGATGGTTACATAACGTTCTAACCTTAAGAGGGAAAAGTTTGGTATTGCCTAACTCTATGTTATTTCCTGCTGGGATTATTGGTGGTATTAATCAATGGCTGAATTGCAGGAAATGTTTCATTGAGGAGGTTAGGGATAGACTCCCGAAGCACTAAGTGTTTTGGGGGGGCCGATGATGGAATTCCCGTGTGTGCAATAGGTTTTATGTTTTTGTTTCTTTACTTGTAAACTAGAATTAAGAGGGCAATTGTTAGGATTTGTAATTCTAGTTTGTCCTTTGTATCCTTAGTTTGTATAAGTCTCTCATGTAATTAGTTGTGTTTATAGGCTACCTTTGTATTGTGTAAAAGGGAGTGTTGCTGGCTCGTTGTTGTACAAGACAGAAGGCTCAAATTGGGCCAAAAGCCCATGTGTTTTGAAGCCCATGTTGTGAGTCCACTTGCTACATCATCAGTAAAGCTATTTGGGGATTGTACGCAGCTCTTGACAACCGACGTTGGCACCCTCCAAGCAACAGCTCTTAACAACTACAAAAGGAACATCGAGTAACAGAGCGCCAGATTGAGAACTTCTGAAGCTACAGTACAGAGGGAGAGAAACAGAAAGGAGAAAAGAAAGAGCGCGAGAGAGAAAGCAAGGAGGCGAGTCGGTTAAGGACTCGAAGCGACAAAGGAGATCCAAGGGCGATTGGATCGGGAAGACGAACAACAGCAAAGAGGTGTCCCTGGTTCGCGGTTGTGGCTGCGGGATTCAGCAGCGGGATCGGTGATGACGACTTCACCGAAGGCTTAGCGAAAGGGGAAGATTTCTTGTTGTTTGTTTAGATTCCTTGTATTTGCTTCTTTGTACTCTTTCTAGAAATAAATCGGTGCACACCGGGTCTCTCTTGAGTCCAATCTCGTGTTGATTGTGCATAACTCGGATCGTTCTAGATCCGAGCTTAATCTGGTTGAAATCGACACTTCTACCTAATCGAAAACGCTTAATCGGAATTACATAAATGTTTTCCTTGCATAATTGGCAATGGTTCTATATGAAGCTTAGCAAAGCCTTAAAAATTGCACATAGAAACTTGGAATCAAAGCCTTAAAATTTTGAATGAAATGCAACATTCCTAGAAAGAAGCAAAAAGTCTTTAGTAGATCATGGTTCAAATTAATCGAAGGACTAGTACATATAAACACATCAAGTCACTCATCAAGGGTTCAATTAAGAAGAGACCTTCAATCCAGGAACATAGTCACCACGCTTATAGTAGGATGGAATCTTTGTAGACCTCCATTCAGCGGTTCCCATCGCTGCAATGGCTCCATTCAGCCAATAAACTGTACCATCAAGGGTACAGTTTGGAAGTGCCTAACATTGATTGCAGAGGCTGCCGCTGCTGCTACCATAGCTATAGAGGAAAGCGGTTGTTCTATACAACACCACTCAAGGCACTGTCCAATCAGAAATTTCGTGAATTTCGGTATTGTGGCTGCTTTATTATTTCCTGCAGAATTTATTTGGATTGGCAGGTTGATTATGTGAATTTTTAGAGTAAACATTGTGAACTAGAATAACCTTGTTCTCATGAGCTAAATATGTTGTTGCAGGGATACATTTGGTGATAGCAATGTTGGACTTCTGAAGGGAGATTCTGTTGTAAATAAGGATGCTCAAGTCTTGATCATGACTACTGAGATTCTAAGAAACATGTTGTATCGGAGGTGCATGATTTTCTCAATGCATAGTGTTTCACTTGGATTAAGTTACAAAATAGATTTGACATTTCCTATAGTATAGTTTATTGAATCCACATAAAGAGTGGTTCTTGTTGATTTATTTTAATCATGCAGTGTTGGGATAATCTCGTCTGGAAGTGGACTGTTTGATGTTGATGCAATAGTCTTGGATGAAGTACATTACTTGAGTGATATATCTCGTGGTACAATTTGGGAGGAAATTGTATGCCTGCCTACTCTTTTCTCCTTGCACACATCTCTAGCTGGATGAATTATTTCTTTTGAGTTGTACTTACCATTGCATGGTTTGTGTTTAGATTATCTATTGCCCCAAAGAAGTTCAACTTATTTGTTTGTCAGCAACAGTCGCAAATCCAGTTGAGTTGACAGGCTAGATTGGCCAGGTAATATTTGTCTGTTTGAATTGCGAGTGTGGCCCTATGTAAAATCCATTCTATGCATTTCCCAATACCAGTTTGTTGAACTATTTCACTTTTATTTAATGTAGATTCACGGCAGAACCGAGTTGGTTACATCTACAAGACGTCCTGTTCCATTGACATGGCATTTTTCAACAAAGAGCTTCCATTGACTGAAACACTTGCTGCTGGTATAAACATGCATGCAAGGACAGTTGTTATTTCTGATAGATTACATAGGTCTCATATTGTATAGTGGGCTAAAAGCCCATTAAGGCCCAATACCTTTGTGATGAGACCTTCAGCCCTGTGGTCAAACCTGCCACTATCCGAGTAGTCTTGAGTCTGGCTCTGTCGCGCAACTGGGTCATCCTTCAGTTAGATGTCAAGAACGCCTTTCTGCATGGTCATCTGAATGAGACAGTTTACATGTTTCAGCCGCCGGGGTTTGCTGATGCTGAGCGTCCAAAGCATCTCTGTCTCCTCAAGCGCTCTCTTTATGGTCTGAAACAGGCTCCGTGGGCATGGTTCCAGCGTTTTGCCTCTCATCTGCTCCATTTGGGTTTCACCGGCAGCCGTTCCGATACGTCTCTGTTTATCTATCGCAGAGGCTCAGACTTGGCATTCTTGCTGCTTTATGTCGACGACATCATTCTCACCGCCTCTTCTGATGCTCTTCGGACGTCCATAATCTCGCAGTTGAGTGCGGAATTCGCCATGTCTGATCTGGGTCAGCTGTCTTACTTCTTGGGAGTTGCTGTTCAGCGGCATGCGTCTGGTCTGTTTCTCTCACAGAGTAAGTATGTTGCTGAGATTGTTGCTCGGGCTAAGATGGTCAACTGCAATCCCGTCGCAACCCCAGTCGATACATCCAACAAGCTCAGTGCTCATTCTGGTCCTTTGGTTGACGATCCAACACTGTACAGGAGCCTCGCTGGTGCTCTTCAGTATCTCACTTTCACCAGGCCTGATATCAGTTACGCCGTCCAACAGATCTGCTTGTTTATGCATGCCCCTAGGAACCTCACTTTCAGGCTTTGAAGCGGATCATTCGGTACATCAGCGGCACCCTCAAGCTCGGCACCACCATCACTCCTTCCTCTAAGCTTGATCTTGTGGCGTACACTGATGCAGATTGGAGTGGTTGTCCAGAGACACGTCGCTCCACGTCTCGTTACTGTGTCTTCCTCAATGACACTCTTGTGTCTTGGTCAGCCAAGCGTCAGTCTGTCGTGTCTCGCTCCAGCGCTGAAGCCGAATACAGGGGTGTTGCCAACGTTGTCTCCGAGTGCTCTTGGCTCCGCAATCTCCTGCTTGAGCTACGATGCCCCTTACAGAAGGCCACTCTGGTCTACACTGACAACGTCTCCGCCGTCTACCTGGCTAACAACCCAGTCCAGCATCAACGCACGAAGCACATTGAGCTTGATCTCCACTTCGTCAGGGACAAGGTTGCCATTGGACATGTCCGCGTTCTACATGTCCCGTCCTCTTATCAGTACGCTGATATATTCACCAAGGGTCTACCTAGACAGTTATTCATTGATTTTCGTTCCAATCTCACTGTACGGACACCTCCCGTTTCGACTGCGGGGGTTTGATAGATTACATAGGTCTCATATTGTATAGTGGGCTAAAAGCCCATTAAGGCCCAATACCTTTGTATATATATATATATATATATATATATATATATATTATATCAATGAATGGAAACCCTCAACGAGGACTTTACATCAATTCCGCTATTCTACAATTTCGTCTCTGAACAAAAGGGGTGAATCTGGGCGTGTCCAGTTGAGATCAAGTGAGCTGCTTCAAATGGTTGGACGTGCTGGTCGCAGAGGTATTGAAGAAAGGGGTCATGTGGTGCTCATTCAGAGCCCCTGCAGAAGAGTGCTGCAAGCTTCTCTTTGCTGGATTAGAACCTCTTGTTTCACAGTTCACTGCTTCATATCATATGGGAGGATGGTTTTAAATCTTCTAGCGGTATATAAATTTATGTTCCATCCATGGTTATCTTTGTTGCTTCATGTGCTTGATAAAGCAATTTCTCTCTTTCGAAGAAGCAAGGAAGTTGATTGAGAAAAGTTTGGGAAATTATCTTGGGAGCAATAGCAATGTTATGATTGCTTCAAAAGAAGAGCTTGATAGAATTCAGAAAGAAACAACAAAGTTGACTTCACAAATTACTGATGATGCTATTGATAAACGATCTGTGTCTTTTGTGTTAGCTTCTTTACGTTTTCATGCTTCTGGTATCCCTGTTATTAACTCAAACCAACAACTCTTCCATTTTTTTGAGCTATGTTTCTGAAGAAGATTGTAAATAGCTAGTCTTCATGCATCTTCTTCTCATGTCAGTTATCTCTCTGCAGATTGAAAAACGGATACGAAGTGAATTGCGGAGAAGGATGTTGAAAAAGTTAGGAGATGGGAATTTACCTTTTATTCGTTTGCATTACAAAGACACAGATGGTATTGAACAATCAGTCATCAGTCCCAGCTGTGTATTTAGCCAAGATTAGATTGATGCACTTGATGGTTCAAATATTAAGAACACTGTAAGTTTTCAAGTTTTTTTTTTCTTCCTTTCAGACCTTTATATAAAGCTTAAACAAACTAATAATCTTACCTAGCAAATAGTGATTAATTGTGCAAGTAACTAAATTTTTTCATATTTGTCTTTCTACTGTGTTTTTTCACTGTTTTGGAAGCCTTTTGTTTATAGTTGGAAATTCAATTTTTTTTGAAAAACTATTGTGAGATCTAGCCCAAAAAAGATACTTGCTTTACCTATGGTTTTGGCAAGTGTTACAACCAACTTTTCATATGGCCATGTGGCTGGTCTCTCAATTTAGCTGGAGAGAAGGTTCAACTGGGTATTATCAGGAAGAAATGTACCTAATCATGCCCAAGATCTTGGTTTTACTTACAGTTAGCTACTTGCTCTCTTGAGTATGGAGCACTAAGCTTTTGTTACCTGTTCTGAACTAGTTATTTTTAAAACCTAGCTTCAGACAATAAAGGTTATGGACATACATCCTGGTGTTATATGAGTACATTCTACTATTCTAATTTGAAATTATACTGTACATTCTGATAAACCTGATTGCCTTACATGTTCAACCATCCATGCTTCTTGTCTTGTTTTTCATTAAGCAGAAAATCTTTATAGGCTTAATACCTTAATTTTTTTACAGCTTCTTTCCAATGAGTGCTTCAAATTGCCAGAACCTGAACCTAAAAATGTAGATGACACTGATTTTGTTCCATCTTATCATGTGGCTCTTGGTTCCGACAATTCCAGGTTTTCGAAGATTCAAGATCACCGCTAGCCGATCCCAAGCCGCGCCCGTTGATCTCGTATCTTAACAGATTTTTTCAGCGGCCGAATTCGACCCATTGGGCCCTGCTTGCATATGAAGGGACGCTGATACTAGGATTTCTTTTTCAGCCATGAAGAACTATAAATAGGACCCTATGGTGAGGCATTAGGGAGAGCAAGCCCGTGCTTAAGTATGTTTAAGTAGATCAATGGAACAGGGTCCCTAAATTTTGAGGGGCCCAATATGATAAAAAAAATCTAAATATTAAAATATTCTTTCACCAAGTATTAGGTGCGTTTAATTGGCTCAGCGGGTGGAATGCGTGTCTGGCTTTGGATATTCCCAAGTTCGAATCCCCTCAGCAGCAACCTTTTTTCCCTTATCTTTTTATGTGTTAAATTTTTTCACCGGTTATTTTCATCCATTTTTTAATCACCCACTTTCCTAAAACAACATCTAACTTATTTATGGTGTATTCTTTTGCCCTCTCTTATATCACTTCATCTTTTTTAATAATTTAATTTGCTCAAAATTTTTTTTGAAGTGTTTAATATAGAGTAAATTTATTTTTATAAAAGTTTATTATAGAGTTACGTTTAATTATCACTTTATTATTAAAGTCTAGATATTTAATATTTTTAAACATAGTAGTATGTACTTTAATATTTTTTAACATTTTGTAAGAATTAAATATTTAAACATAGTAGTAATTTAAGAAAAGAATGATTTATATGTCGTTATGTATAATTTATAAATTTGTTAATGATTTAAAAGAAATGTTCTTACTATTTATATTTTTCAATTATTTTAATTTCACTCGTATTATAAAATATTCAACTTTTCCTTTCAATGAAATATTAGTTAATTTTACTAAAAAAAATTATTTAATATTATTTCGAATATTTGGTACAGGGCCCCTAAAATGATCGGCACGGGCCTGGGAGAGGCAAGAGTGAGAGCCGTGAAAGAGAAAGGCGTTGATGCGGACCGTCCAAGACACCTATCATACTTGATGATGGACCTATGACTTAAGCTCGTGTTAAGAAGCTTCAAAGGGATTCATTTCATTAATGTTCGTGAGTCATGTTCTATCATCAAGCGCAACCCAACTACAAGAGGAGCCATTGCGAGCCTACGTGTGTTCTATCGGAAGCTATATCATGATAGGTGGTGACTATGTTATATCATCGTTGTAGTATAGAAATTAGTTGAATTTATTTTAATTAAGATTTACTCAGATAAATTATTAGAGGTGGACCAATATAAATCATGTAACGGGCAGGGTTACATGGTAGGTAACTAACAGGTGACCTGAACCGGTATAATAACCGGACAAACCTTTTTTTTTATGACGTCAACTCCTCTGTTTTCTTACGTCAAAACTTTTTCCTTCGGTTTGGCTCAAAAGAAAAAAAAAATCCCCTGAACTATTTAAACCGTCTAGGGGACTAAGACAAGGTGACCCTCTCTCCCCGTTCCTATTTATCCTTGGTGCAGAAGTTCTCGCAAGAAAACTGGCCCTACACGCCGAATTACCCAGTAGCTCTGTGGGTTTTAAATTCGGTCACTCGGGGCCTCGGATACCATTTCTCGCCTTTGCGGATGATATAATTATCTTCGCTAAGGGCAATAACACGTCGTGCCTTAAGGTTAGGCAAATAATCGATGACTACTGTAGATTCTCAGGGCAGAAAGTGAATTATCACAAGTCCTCATTCCAAACAACCCCCGGGGTGCCAAGACAAAGAGCACGCGAGATCGAAGGCCTGCTCAATATCCCTTTAGAACGAAATCTAGAAAAATATTTAGGATGTCCGATTATAAACGGGAGGGTAACGAAGGAGACCTTTGGCGAAATAATTTGTAAATCAAAAGATCAACTGGGTAAATGCCGTGCTAATGCCCTCTCCCAGCAGGGGAGAGCAACCCTCATCTCAGCCAACCTATCAGCAAAACCCTTATTCTCAATGCAAAGCTTCATGCTTCCAGAATCTATACATAAACAGCTTGATCAAATCAACAGAACATTCTTTTGGAACAAAGATGCACAACACACCCCGCTCATTAGTTGGGACAAAGTATGTAAAGCAAAAGCCGCTGGGGGCATGGGACTAAGAAAGGCCAGAGATATGAATTAAGCACTCCAACTAAAACTACTATGGAAAGTCTTATCAGAACCAGAAAATCATTGGGTTAAAATTATACAATATAAGTACCTCAAAGAGTGTCATATACTGAATTTCGATAAAAAGGGAAACGCCTCATGGCAATGGTCCAAACTAAGGAGACTTATCCCCAAATTTAAATCAGGACTCATATGGTCAGTAGGAGATGGTAAATCCATTAACTTTTGGAAGGATAACTGGATATCGACGACACCACTTATTGATAGAGTTAACCCACAACAGGACATCAACACAACAGAAACGGTCAGTGAATACATCCTAGGAGGACAATGGTGGACAGAGAAACTAGATGATAGACTACCAAAGCCTATTATAGAAGAAATCATCAAAATACCTCTCCCAAAAACCCTCTTAACGGATAGACTATACTGGTGGCCTGCAAAAAAGGGATGGTTTACAACATCAAGTGCATACAACTTAATAACCAGTAATGAACAAATAATCGCAAATGACTTTAGATGGATATGGAAACTGGATGCACCACCCAAAATCAAAAACTTTCTTTGGAAGGTAAAACATCATGGTCTTCCAACAGCTGATCGATTAGCACTAAAGGGAGTTGCAGTACCAACGATATGCAACCTATGTAACCAGGCTCGGGAAGATGACATACACCTCTTTCTAGAATGCCCTATAAACAACTTCCGACACCAATTCCCGAGAGATGTAGCCCAACAAATAGAAACAATAATAGCCCAAAATAGAAATATGAGCCAGATTCTTGAGGTGATTGGGACGTCACTCACGAAGGAACAAAAACAAACTATAAGTTTCAGATGGTGGATTATTTGGTGGATAAGGAATCAAATTATATTTAGAAACGCTAAAGTACCGTCGCATGAAGGAATTATAAAACTACTTAACGAAAAAATTGAAGACTGGAAAACAACTAGTAAATGGAATGAGATGTATGAGGAGGAAGCTTCGCCTGCGAGAAAAAGCAATGTCACTACAGATAGGAAGAAGAATCTATTGGGAAGATGGAAGAAGCCCTCTAAAGGCACTTTCAAATTAAACTTTGATGGCTCCTCCATCTCGAACAAGCTAAGCACAATAGGGTACATCATCCGAGACTGGAACGGCAATCCTGTGAATATAGGGGGGAAATCGACAGGTTGGCAAACTCCGATTATGGCAGAAGTACTAGCTCTTCGACTGGGACTTGAAAAAGCAAAGGAAATGAGACTAAACAACCTCATCATAGAGGTAGACTCCAAAACTATAACAGACTCCTTACAAAATAATTCTCATTGCTCATGGGAAATAGAGCTAATCATGTCAGACATACGAACCATCCTCCTAAACTTTAAAGATATTAAAATCTCTCATATTCCCCGTGATGGTAACCGGGTAGCAGATAGGGTTGCACACCTTAGCTACTCTACCAAGGGACCCAATTCCTTCAGCGATAAAGGTCTTTATGACCTCATCCGACAGATGCTTTCGGATAGGGAAACCATCCGAATCCTTACCTAATCAAAAAAAAAAAAAAAAAAAAAATCCCCTTCTCACATTTCCCACCCCAACGAGGCAACGACCACCCAGCGCCCCTTCCTGACTTCCTCCCCACCCCATCCCCAAACCCTAGCTCCGCCGTTGCCGCCTCAATCGCCGGCCATCTCATTCCAGCTTCTCTAGCTGCTCTCCCACCGCCGAATCTCCATTGGCTTTGTTTCGTCCTCACCCCAACATCAGAATCCATTTGGTCTTCCTTATACCGTATACGAGGTAACCGCTCGCCATTCTCTAGTTTGCACTGGAACGGACACGGAAGCGGCCGATTCACGCAATACGGTAGCCAAGGATCTGGAGGAACGCAATCTTCTTCAGGTAATTATTTTATCTCAGTTAGGTAGATGATTGGATCATTATTTATTGGCCCGTCGATCATTTTGCTTACATGGATGAAGAAGACTTTTCGGCGAGTATCTAATTTACCAGAAAGATATTGCCAATTTGCCATAGGTGCAATTTTGATGTTATTTGTTCCTTGGCCATGCTCCATCAATTAGACATTTACAACTTCCCCAATGATTTGATTTTGTTCCATTAGTGCTTGCTCATGGAACTGAATTTTGATCTTTTTGCTGACTCCTTTACAGGCGAAGCTATGCCTAGCTTAAAAGAAATGATTGAATACATATTTATATATCACTTGTAGAGTTGTAATAAAAATCTGCTTCAAATCTTACTAATCTCCTGCTCCAAGAGATTTTCTTCTTCACTTGTCAGTTGTCACTACCATTCATTTTAAAATAGCTTTGTGGGTGCACATCACATCACCATTTCCAAGATGCAATGTTGAATTGAATTTCATTGTCGCTGCTGTTTTTATTTTGGCGGGGTGATATAGGACTTGAAGGAGTTGTAGGGGGGATATTCTTGTCTCACATGTGGTTGCATTCAGTGGCAAATTATGCTAGTTTTCTTGCAATTTTGGTTTTGAATAGAAGTGGCATCAATTTACTCAGCTGTTTCGGTCCACTTTTAGAGTGGCACTGCATAGAACAAAGAAGCCTTCCTTCTCTTTTCTCTCTTTTGACTTGTTCAGCGTAACCAAGTGTGATTTTTCTCTTATTTTTGTTCACTGTTATTATGAATTCGAATCTGTTTGTCCCATGTTGGCGTGTATTGTGGTTAGTATGTGATATTGGATCTTGTCATCACCTGGATACTGTCTAAAAGTATGTTTTGCTGCAACCGCAATTCCACACTTTCCGTTTTTCTCTATCAATGTAAAGAATAATTTATTACAACTCTCTTATTATGAAATAAGGTGTTGAAAGAACAGTTGCATCCAAAAAGTAGTCTCATTAACTGTTACTAAATTTGGAACAAACTTATCTGAAAGCTCAGAATTGTTATATAGTGAAAAATAGTTTTTTTTTATCTTTCGAAAAAGGAAACAAAACTTCCCTTTAATGTCATGTCATTTGAATTGAGTGTGAAATGGGAGCCTTTATTAGCAGTTCTGTTAACTTATACAATTTATTCATATGGCCTGAGTTCGATTCCGAAAGATTTTGGAATCTGGGAGAGCGATATTATGATACTTTTGACTGTTTTGAGGTTGAGCGTAATTCCAGAACATTTTCTATTCCCAAGATTCTAAACAATATTATGACCCTGGGAAAAAGATGGATTTTGTTTATTTCTTTAACAGCTCAATATGCTTTATGTTATTGATTGAGAACATGAGCTAGAAAATACTAGTGAAGTAAGGAAAAATGAAAAGAAGTTTTTAGTAGATCCTCTTAACATATTTTAACTTTTATTATTTGTCGACTGTCACTTTGTGCTTTATGAGGAACCATGGACTAATAATTTTCTATTGATTCTATGTTTCTTCCATTTTCCTTGAATTATCATATTTTTTTTGGTTTCCTTATTGCTCGAATTTAACATTTATTCCATATATAGTAAGAAAATTGATTTTCGTGATGTGAAATATGGGTGCTACTTGCGAGTAACATTTACTCCAATTATAGTAAGAGATTTTATTTCCAGGCACATTGAAATGGGCTGCTGCGATTGCTTTGGATTATTAAGAAGGTCGAAAAGGGGTGCACGGTGTGGGCAGGTAGCTGACGTAGTCAGTCAGTCGTCTCAGGAACAGCTGTTGGACGGAGAAGACGACGATGAATATGATGGTGAATTATATAAAAGCGAAGGATATAATGGTGAAGCTACAGATATGGAAAATGGAGGTTATGGTGAAGTGTCTAGCCGAGCCAAGCGTTCTGAAGAGATTTTATTGTTCAGAATTGAGAACGGATTTATCTGCAGACAAGTTCCTGTCAAAGAAACCTGCAAAGTTGTGCGGATAGAGGTAAAAGATAAAGGATCATTTTCTTACTTCATTTGTTATCTCCTTGAAAGTGTTTTTTTTTCCTTGGAGAAATTGATTTAACGAGTTGGCAGCGAAAAAGTATGCAAATCCAAATTTATAAATGCCAACATAATCTTTATTCTAAGTCCTTAAAGATTCCATCTTTCCCACATTGTGTGTTGTTTTCTTTCATTGTGCTTATGTTGGCATGCTTTAAACTTAGACATGCAGGAATGCAACTACCACTTTTTGAATAAAAACAGAAAGCAACTACAAGGCAGAACTAACTTGTTGGCTACAATATCCGACTCCCTTATGTTTAACCTGACCATTTTAGTTTCTATGTATACGGTTATTACCTCACTTTGTTGGTTAGGCAATTTACCATTGAAGAACTGAATCTTTTGCTTGAGGAGAATCTTGGAAGTGGGATTGTGTCATTATACATTATTGATATTGTATACCACTGTCCAGATATTTGAGAGATAAACTAATAATGTATCTGATGTGAAGACTGGAAATTGTTCCCTCCGGATTTTGCCAGAACTTATTCACTTATCAGCAATGTTCTAAAAGATGGCACCCAGGCCCACCACGTGGGGGGGGGGGGGGGGTGTTGTGGTGGGGCGGGTTGGCGCCCAGTTGGCGCTAGGCAGGGGGGATGCCACCTCGATTTGGCTGGGCCGTTGTGGGCAGGCTGGGCTTGATTTTTGTCTATGGGCTTTTCACAGTTTGAGTTTGATGCTTGAATTTGAGTTTATTTGCTCTTGAATCGAACAAAGACCATGATTTTTCAGTTATGCATGAAATTGTGATTTATTTTTACTGTATATGGGTTATAAACAAACGCTATGGCCTAAAACATAAGAAAATAGCCAAAAAAGTTCTAATCCAAATTTTACCACTGGGCTGGGGGTCACCACCTCGCCCCCCTGCCTAGAGTCTTTTGGAACACTGATTATGAGCTTAGTAGGTCCAATATATTTTATGTGTAATCGATTGCAAGATCTGTCCTGGAATTTTGACATGGATAATGGATTTACATTTTTTCTCTGTGCATATGGGTGGCATAGATCTAACTAATAAATATATATATGCATGTTCATTTCCCACTTCAGTTGTTTTATTCTCAATAATCAATACAGAATAATCTCCCAACTCTTTGAGCTTTCACACCCAAAAAGGTCCAGCATGGTCTTTTTTTTTGGGCTCAGTTACGGGGTTGATTTGGTTGAGGGCTAAATAAATTCTGTATTTGGATGGTAGTTTGTAATGGTCAAAGTGTATGTAAGCCGGATTTGATGAAAGAAATTTGTCTCTAGATTTTCAACATGTGTCGGACTATATCACACTTTGATTTAGCCCGAATAGGAGACTAGGAGCCTTTTATTTGTGTAGGACATTTATCAAAGTAAGTTTTCTTTAGATTCATTTTTTTTTAATGAAGTTTATGAATTGAGTGTGCACATCCTGACCTAGACCCCGCTTGATTGCGGGAAATATTGGGTTGTTGTTGTTTATGAATTGATCATTTCATCTTATCACCAGGATGAAGATGGGAATAAGATGATTAATGAGTACACCCGCGAGGGTAAGATTGGTGCTGGAAGTTATGCAAAAGTGGTTAGTATTATCTAGTGTCTCCTGTTTCACCTATACAGATTCATATTTATATAATACTTTTCTTTATATATGAAATAGGTTCTTTGTAGAAATACAATTGATGGAAGACATTATGCAGTAAAGGTACTTCTGTCTACTGTTTGATTAGTATGTAAAACGGTTCTTTGTTACTCACATTCATATTGAATTGTTTCCATGTTTGGCTAGTTCTAGTTAAAGGAATTATTGTAACATCTTAATTTCAATGTTGAAAAACAAAATTGGAGGAATTTAATTGGTCAAAGTTTGCTTGTGTGATCTCCAATATGATATCTTATATCATGTGTACTAGGATTTTGGGATTGCCCTAGTAGAAAGACTAACGTTGAGCTATTAACGGATGGCCTATGTATGCACAAGCTTAAGATAAACAAGTTAGCTTGGAGGATCTTATTCGATTTTTCCTTTTAGGATGATGGATCTTCAAACACTTGGGAGGATGACATTAATCTCAGATTCTTAGAATTTGAGACCTGAACTAGTTAGTTGCAAAGCAGGCTTTGAGAAAATCTTAAGAGTAGGACATTTATCCTAAATATTTAAGTTCAATAGTTATACACTTGGGAACCAAATATAGGTGTTAATGTTATACAATTGTTTGATGTTGTAATAACTCATCTGCCATATGTTAGAAAAATAATTTTATGACTCCTATAGGTGGGTAAAAGGTGGAATATTATTTTAGCAGTCTACCGGGGTATTCATCCTATTCTATTAAACAAATAGCCAAGTTAATAGTACAGTAATACATTATGTGCTATGGCTGAACGTTCATGGTTATGCTTCTTATTGTACTTGCAGGTCTTTCACAAGTCTCATTTGTTAAGGCAACATGTTGCACCTTCAGAAACGGCCATGACTGATGTTTTTAGAGAAGTATGTTCTGCTCATCGGATTTCTTTTATATAATCAAACTCAACCTGATTCGGTTTGCACACCTTTGTTTATGTATTTTAGGTTTCCAAAAGGTTGGCATTTTAGGTTAATCCTTTGGCAAAACTATTTGATGAAAGAATGATATTTTATCTCTCTTGAGAGGGATCATAACACCCTAAGTTTTTCACCAGTAATAAGTACTTTACTGACTGCTATCAAATAACTTTAATTTGTGTACATACATTGATAAAGATAGCTGATTATCATTAACAACAGGAAGTCTACTTTTGAGGAATAATTCATGGTAAAAGATGCCGAGTCCCAATTGCTACCATATAAAAGAAAGGAAAAGGGATGGGTGATCTCATATGCTCAATGTAAACATGCTTTCAGCCTCTTGGTTTTTTGTGGTATTTGTCAGCACTTCTTACTCACATGGATAATAATATTGTTTACATCTGTTTCATGTTCTAAGGTATCTTTGGTAGGATGCCACATGACATGCAATTTTACCTCACTAACTGTTCAATATTCAAGATTGGGTACTTTTCTTATATGAGAAGTCTGGCAATCTACTTCTTGCAGCATGTAATCTGTTTCCCATTGTTGTTATCTTCAACTTCAATCATTTGATCATTGTTTATGGAAAAGAAATAAACTCTTCCATTGTTGTTCATCTACATCTGTTTCCCATTGTTGTAAGTGATGAATGTTGTTTGACTTGGCAAGATGAAACTGTGTAAACAGAATGACCAGATGTTTCTACTTGACCTAGGACGTGGGTGTTTTGCTGTATTCACATATCAAAGGGACAACCTGTTCTTTCCATTCTTTTTCTTAAAAATGTTCTATTTTGTTGGCCTGTAGGTACTGATAATGAAGATGCTAAACCATCCTAATATTGTGAATCTTCTCGAGGTGATTGATGACCCAAACTCCGATAACTTCTATATGGGTATTTATTTACTGCTTTGAGTTTACTTTTACGCCTCTTTCAAATCTCTGCCTATTGAAAAGTTAAAGCGTTAAATATGACAATTATTATGTCTTATGCTTAGTTCTTGAGTACGTGGAGGAAAAATGGGACCGTGATGGCTCTTGTCCACTGGGCGGCTTAGGAGAAGATACTGCCAGAAAGTATTTTCGGGATATTGTTTCAGGGATGATGTATCTTCACGCACATGTAAGATTGCTTAATGTTTTTTATTTTTCGTACACCTATTCTATATTTGATTCGGTTATGCTTTTCTTTCACATTACAATCAGGACCTGTAGACAAATTTGACATAAAGATGATGCTCAATAGAGGATGGCTTAAGTTTGTGCTGAAAGTAATTGATGGAGTGCAGACACTTTTTTCTAATCATTGAATGTTCCATTACCATTTGGCCCCTTGGGGTTATCTTTGCCTTTCGATTTTTTCTGTTAAAATTTCAGCTGAATCCAAGTGGAATAGAAATAAACTCAGTGTCATGGGTTAAAGACTTAACATTAAAAATGAAAATATATCTATGGTATTTTTATTGAAAAATGAACCCTCATCACTGGTAGACTTCGTCTCTCTAGATTCTGTTATTGTTGATTTGCTGCTTTTGGCTTGTTTGGACCATACTTTACATTCTTATTTAACACTCTTCAATATGGCTTCGATGTGTAGTTTTAAGACTGGGTGAACTGGAACTCTCTTATCTTTTTCTTTCTTTTCTTTTTCTGTATCTGTTGTGTTTGCGTATTGACTACTTTTTTCATCATCCTTTCCACTACAGAATATAGTGCACATGGATATAAAGCCACAAAACCTCTTGATTTCACGTAATGGTACTGTGAAGATAGCAGATTTTAGCGTCAGCCAAGTTTTTGAGGTAAATTCATTTATTTTATTCAATTCTTTAATTACCTTGTCATATCCTGTTTTTGACTTGCTGCAACACAAGGTGAAAATGGATGCCAACCTGGAAAAACAATAATGGCATCTAATTTTACAAACATGGTGTAAAAGGATATCATAGTGTTTGAATGTGATGGAAATAGCAAACATGATATAAATTTGGGAGAACTCTGATCTAGAAAGTGGAAAATAAGGGCAACTGAAAAGTCAGCATTGCCTTATTGAATTATTATTGTATAATTACTAGAATTGAAGAAAACTGTGTTAACATATATATAACAAATGGGACAATGTTTAAATTGGATGAGGAGCTTTTAAAGCATGGAAGCGCAGTGAATGATGTGAGAAATCGCCTGGCCAGGATCTAATGTTTACTTGCCTTTTCGATGGAATGAAATCCAGTCAAAGTTCTTCCAAATCAAGGAAAGAGATGAAAACAGGAATTACTTTGTCAAGGTTCCCTGGTGACCTGGTCTGAGTTTATAAGTGCATGAAAAGTTCTAAATTGGATTCACCAACTCACACCTGCATACTGATGATTTGAAATCTGTAGTTTAAACAAGTTACTCATGCTGAATAGCCAGTTTGACTAGTATCTGTACCTGTCTGAAAAGCTTCCCATTTTGTTAAGGTCACTTGTCTTGTGAAAAAAGGTTAATATGCTTCATATTAATTGGATGGGGTATATCGTGTGCTAGGACTGATTGAAAGGCTGACATATATCCCTAATATATTGTGATCTATGTGCAACTTTGCTTTATTTTGCATATACAGGATGATAATGATGAGCTACGCCGCTCTCCTGGGACCCCTGTTATCACAGCACCAGAGTGTTGTGTAGGTTGGCATTTCTTTCACATAGCAAAACCTTTGAAATTGTTCTGGGGTCTTTAATAATGTTATGACTTTCATCTGATTGTGCTTGATCAACAGGTATAACCTATGGTGGCAAAGCTGCTGATACATGGGCTGTTGGTGTAACCCTGTACTGGTTGGTGATGGGAAGCTATCCATTCATAGGAGAAACCCTGCAAGACACTTATGACAAGGTTGGATAGCATTTCCAATGCTGCAATATCATGTTCGGTGCCGTGTCTCTCTTTTGTTTCTTCTATCTTGTACTCCTCTTGACTGCCGCATATTGTTTGTCCTTTCTTCATTTACGCTTCCCTGTTATCATTTCTCAAATTATATGCTCTTACAGCAAGAACTAGCGAAGGATGGGGAGAGTGGGAAGTGAAGGGAAATGAGTTTATCCCTCATATAGTAGCATTTACAAAGAAAGATGGAGTAGGTTTGTAAGAGATCTTAGGGGTGGTATAAATTTGGGTATCTGGTTGTGTGAGCTTCTTCCTTCGTCAAATCAGGAGCTTGTCCTTGAGCCCCACTGCCTTCATTTCCCTCCTTGGTCATCACCGTCACTGTCCCTAACCTTAAACTCTTCATCAGTACCTCACCAGTTGATGCCATAAGCAATCAAACTCTAACCAATTGGCACCCAGAAATCCTAACCTTTTGTTCTTCTTCAGCTTCAACACGAGATCTCCTTACCAATAGCCAGTTGTATGTAGCAAAGTTAAAAGGTAGAGGAGATGACGCCTGATGAACATGAGGTACCCCGATCTGATTCATGATTCCCTAATCCCCCCTACCATACGCCCCCTAAAGGTCAAATTTGTTATAGCTATACACATCCCTTCAAGAACAAGCGATTGAAGCAAACCATGCATTTCTACCTTCCATCCCATTTTCCAATTTTCCTATTTCCCATCATTCCTTTCCTCATTTTGGTAGTCCTCTTTCTCTCTTAAAAGAGAGTGAAAGAATTGCACTAACTGTTTTTTTTTTAATTTACTTTTCTAGATTGTCAACGATTCATTCCATGTGCCGAGAAACTTCAGTCCACAGCTGAGGAACTTGCTAGATGGTCTACTATGCAAAGGTAAGTTGATTCTCAGTTTGTTCTGAATTTCATTATGAAACAAAAAAGAGTTTATTTGCTTGACCTGTATTCCCATGTTCCTTGCTCATGGCAGATCCCAAGCGAAGGCTGACATTTGAAGCCGTCGCAGAGCATCCCTGGGTGCTCGGGAAAGAAGGTCCCCTTCCCAAGTTCTCGTGTTGGTGCAAACGAAATAGCTAGCTATCATAGGTACCAACTAAAATTGTGTTTTAATTTTTGTACTGTTTTATTTAGATAAATTTTCTCGGGTTATTGGGGTTTTTCATGGTTCTCTTTTTGCAGTTCTTTTGGCTGTAGGATTTCTGTAATATAGGAAATTTTAACAGTTTAGATCAAAGAGCGAAACAGCGCCAAATGATCTGAAAAGAGGGGCAAGGGACATGAGAGAGTAGGATAGGGGAGATTCATTTTGCTCCTTTAAATCATAAAAAATTTGCCTTATGGCCTCGTGCATTAGAGGGCATGTAAATCTGCCTTGCTATAAAGTGTGTTAAATTTAACAATTTTTGGTTTTAATTTGCTTGGCTGATGTCTTCATTTGAGTTACTCTCTTGTTGTACATAACAGTCACTATTTCAAATATTAAGCTATTGAGACTTGCCAATCAGTAGCAACACCATCCATATTTGATATTTCCCGAGTCTTTTCACGCAAAGCACCAAGTACCAAGTCACTAGCGGATACGTCTTCTGGCAAATGGATATTTCGGTGGTCATGTGGTGGCTTCTCGGGGCTTTAGGTACAGTGTCCTGGTTTTGATTTACTCTCTCGACCATGGCGCTGGCCGCTGGGAGGATATTCTAATCCAGGTACAACTCGGCGTGAGGGTTTGTGCAAGGTTAGAGATTAATGTAGAATAAGAGATCACCTTGTGCAAAGTGTACATTGGCAGGCGAAATTTCCTCTTTGAATCGCGTTCAGGGACATTTTCGAGCTATTCATGGCGAAGTATATAGGGAGTCAAAAGCACCCTGTTGTTAGAGGGGGCTTGGACTCACCTGGAGAGTTCGCAACGAGGAGGGTATTTGAGTATGCAAATGGTTGCTAAGTATTAACTCCAATCTAAGCTTACCACGAATTTTCACCTCAATTTAATTATGGCCAAAATACCAAATTGGTATTTAAAACTGACGTTTGGATATTTAAAAAAGCTCTGGTGCCAAATTGATATTTAAAATTGCACTGATGGACAAATTGGTATTTTTTCTAGTCAGAATTTCGGTTTTCAGGCGTGTGACTCCTATACGTATACTGAACCCTTTTTGTTTAGTTTGGACCGGTTTCTTTCTCCCAATTTTTTTCTTTTATATTTGTGAGGAGTGGGAACCTCTATTGTACAATTTTCCATTAAACGGATCAAACCACTCTTTTCTATCGGTTTGTCTATTGTGTGCCCTATTAGCATTGGATAAGAATACTTTATTGAGAAAGAAAACCCTAAAAGAAATTAGGTGAACCTCATAATCTGATTTAAAAATGGTTAAAACAGGTGTGTCTAGAAAAAATATTTCCCAATTTAGCCTTTAAGGGCATAAGATAGAAAATCCAATTTCCTATTTAAAACTAGTGGTATAATCCATTTTGCATTAAATAGTTCAATAAAGAGATAAGGGGTTCCCCTCCAAGTCTTGTTCACATTTGTTGACACATTCCTTGGGAAATAAACTTCCAGTTTGCGAAATTATTTTGTAATTTAAATGATTTGAATGAGCTCTTACCTTATCACAACGAAGTCACAACTCACAAGTCATGTTAACTGAAAGCATCATACTCTTGTTCTTCCTAGACGAATCCCATGAGAAAAGAAAAAGTTTCTTTTGGGTTCCCTACGCATCATCCAGACTTCCTCGCCCCGACATGAAAAAATCATTTGGGTCTCCTCAGTACACTGACACCCATCTCCTCTTTTCGAAGACAATTTACTACTCTTGTCTAAGTCCTGCTTATGCTAAGTGCCTACTGCCGCACCACGCATGGAATCAAACTTAAGCTGATACAGGGAATGAAAAGAGCCATCAAGTGACAAATACCAGAGAGTATAAACTTAATCTATGAAGAAACAGCAACAGGAACCTAAAGCTGCAAAGCCAAGTCTGGTTGTTGAGGTTCAACCGATGACTGGAAGGCAACATTCAGATCGGGAGGAAGTGTATCCCATTTCTTTTTCTGCTCTGTATGTCGGCTAAGACCCTGCCGAGGTGATTGAAAAGGGATCCTGGACGGGTCAGTCACCGTTGGTCTGTTTCGGACTTGTGCTTCATTGCTCATCTTTGCAGGATTTGAAGCATGTTCTTCGGAAGGAACTTTGCCCCTTTCAGGCTGAAAATGCCTTGTAACGGAAACAGGGTATTCACCGGAATGTAAGAATTGTGGATAGATCTCCTGAGTTTTGTTACACGATGAATCTGCAGGAATCTGGTTACTGTGTGAACTCAGATTTCCAGAGGCAGGTCTGTTCATATCTACTGCACTTCCATGTATCCAAGCACCTGCAGCAGTTGTGGCTCTGCTCGTGTTATCTCCCCTTAGGGATTGAATAGAAGGCCCAGCTTGCAAAGGACCAGGAAAATTATTCATTTTGTTCTGCTGCTTCTGAGCATTCTCAGCTGAAAGTCTCATTGCCTGCACTGGATCACTCAGACCTTGCTCCGACCTTGGTTGGAAGGATGTTTTAGTTCCAAATACTTGGGTAGAAACTCCACTAGATGGTGAACAAGCCATTCTATTTATATCCACAGACCCATTCCCATTGGGAGTCCTTCCAAGAACACCACCTTCACTAGCTGGTGAAGGTGGCCTCAGCGATGCAGATTGCAAAAAGTACATGTTTCTTATTTGCCAAGGAGCGGGGATGGCTTCTGCGCTGCCTGGATGGTGATTCTGCAAAAGAGGATTTGTCTTTTGATTGTTAGGAGTTGGAGTATATGCTTCCACTCTGCTTGTAACCGGGTTATCTGCCCTAGCATTATTCTTGGAAAATGGATTCAGAGGCTGAAAAACAGCACCAGTTGGAGTAAAAGGTCTGCTTCCTCTAGAATTAGGCAACAGAGATGATTTACCCTCTAAGATAGATCCACTGTCCAGACGCCCACTAGTGGTGACTACAGATTCAAGAGATTCATTGGTTTCGACAGGAACAAAACCATTCTGTAGCTTTCTAACAAACGCATGTTGTTGCTGAATTGCCTCACTGGTGGTGGTAGTAGGCCTGCTTCCACCCAAATTAGGCACTTGAGGTTGTTGTTTATCTGAGACTGGTCTATATTCTCCCAGAACCTTAGGCGATGTGGTCTTGGAAGGTTTGTCACCTTTTTGAGGAATAGCAGCAGGTTGCAGCTTTCTAACAAATGGATTCTGCTCAAAAATTGCACCACTTGGTGGAGCCGGTCTGCTACCTCCAGAACTAGGTAAAAAGCATTGTTTCCCATTCGATGAAGATATAATGTCACCCAGCTGCTCACTTGAACGAACTAGGGCCTTAGTGGGCATATCGGTTTTTACAGAAACAGCGGGACATGGTGGCGTTTTAGCAGACGAATACTCTTTCTGAGACTGACCTGCTACAAACAACACAGGGTCTAGAACTGGTTCATATTCTACAACCCATCCACGGCCAAACTTGGACTCTGGAGGCAATGCTTGTTCAATTCTCTTAGATGCGGCTCTCCAAGCGC
The DNA here is from genome assembly GCA_963922045.1 of Persicaria maculosa. Taxonomy (NCBI): domain Eukaryota; kingdom Viridiplantae; phylum Streptophyta; class Magnoliopsida; order Caryophyllales; family Polygonaceae; genus Persicaria; species Persicaria maculosa. The sequence continues at coordinate 68,941,857 of OY998253.1, read as the reverse complement.
CCAGCCCAAGAGTTGCAGCAAAACGAGCCAGACTATGTGAATAAGAATGCTCTCCATATAGCCCAACCTGATGATCCACATAAGGTAAATCAGCAACATGAAAAATGTAGTACTCTGTTGAATATGATTATCATTCATACATACAGGAATCAACTGCTTATCTTCACTCTCAAATGTTGAACATATTGACTCTGATTTATCCACTCCCTGATTAGATATCTCATAGGTCTCGCGACGGTTTTCATCCACCACCAACGGTTTCCTCCCCAACTTAGGGGTCGTTCCCTTGCCTGTAGAATAATGTATAAGATAATGGCTGGTGGGGGGGGGGGGGGTTGGACAAGCTTCATTTACTTACAAATGAGGGTAGGTGGCATGTTATTTGAAAGTAAGAACTGGGGGAATATATGGAAAGGATAATCTACCTGATTGCAAATCTTCTACTTTTTCAACATTTTCTTCAGGTAGGGAAGATATGCCTTCCACAAGCCCTTCATTGTTGCTAAGCATCTCATTACTATTAGCATGAACACCATTGCTTGCGTTATGGGCATCTGTTGTAGCAGGAGTGGCCCCATAAGAGAAATCAGAGCCTACATGATCTTGTATGTTACGGCCAATTGGCTTCTTCACTTGCTTCTTGATTATGGGGTTCGGTGACATCTTCTGCTCTGATTTTGCTTCTTTCTCAATTCGTTCATTTTCAATCCTCATCCTTTTAATGTGATGCCTTACACGCTGAAATTTCTTTTGAGCAAGTTCCTTAATGGAGCGAGCCTGACCAAACAAGTCTGATTCGGTTAAAAAGTAATCAGTGTGTTTTAAGTTAAATATACTAAATAGTACTAGAACATAAAAGACAAGGCAAATCCCAGTACCTGTTTATGGTATACTGTGTCTGGGGTATTGTATTTCATAGCATTTGAGCAAAGTAAGTAAACATCCCTCTGCAAACAGTCAAATCAACATTTAACTTCTTATAGTGGTGTTTCAAGATTTCAAGGTCACAATCAGTATACATAACAACAACAATCCCAGCCTATCCCACTAGGAGCAGCGTCTAGGGGGTGTTTCTGAGTGATCCGATATTGCCCTCAAAGTAGAAAAAAACAAACACAAACAACCAAGAACAAACAACACACAAAAGGACACGAATAACCATGATAATGTAAGGAAGAAGAGGAGTAAGCCAAAGTTCACATAGCTCCAAGAAAAAGCTAACATTTGGCAATTCAGGTGTAAAATTCAAATAGTCAAACATTGTTCGTGAAATGACATTTCTATAGATTAAAAAACTAAAATGCAGAATAATAAGGTAGGCCAGAAAATGAAAAACAAAAAGATTCAAGTTTTACTTTGTAGACCTGCTATACTTGACAATTTATGCATAAAGTTGCGAAATACAAAGTTATTCATCAATCTATTAAAGCCAATAACACTGATCGAATCCTTTGTGTGTGTGTGTGTGTGTGGCGGTGGGTTTTGGGTGGGTGGGTGGTGGGTGTGTGGGTGGGTGGGTGGGTGTGGGGGGGGGGGGGGGGGGGGGGGGGGGGAATATGAATGTGTTTTATTGGTGGATCCAGGTTCAGAAGGGTTGGGTTGGGTTAGCTAGATTAGGAAGGTCAATAAGTTTTGCTGTTTTGAAGAGAGGGATCCCCCAGTTCATTGCTACAGATTGGGTTAGATGTCTCAGGGTAAATGTATTGGCCACTTTGTTTTCAAAAATAAAACACTAATGTTAAATAGTGAAAAAAAAAAGACAATGCATAGTACAAGCAGTTATAGCAAGATGTCAAACTAAAATTCAAACCAGTCATCATCTCCAAACAACTTGAGAAACATTCAAATAAAATTCAATGAGCACCCACCTCAAATTGTTCGAAAATTGAGTATGATCCATCAGCGAGCTTCTTCCTTAGGGTAGCAAAGTCCATTGGCTGCTTGATGATGTCATGATAATCTGGAAGCTACCATGAACCAATTGAAGTCTCAACACCATAAGCAAATGATAACATTTGTCAATGAAAAATATTTTATAACTTCATTCAATTACCTCCTCAGGATCCACAGGCTCTGCATAAACACCATAGGTATCTTTCCTGTGAATTTCAAAAACAAGCCTGAATTAGGCATGCAACATAAACAGATTAACACATGGCTATAAGGGTTGATGTACCCAGTGGAAGTGGAGAAGGAAATTTTATACTCCCATCCCATACTTTTGAAGCTTGTCGAGTATCAACTCCAACTGCTTCTTCTCAGGCATTGGTGTTTCAGATGGAACATCATTTAGAGTCCCTGAGAAATAACCTACATCCAACAACAACTACAACTATAAATCAGCTTGCACTTGCATAAATGGCGAAAATTGGTTTAAGATGGCAGGGGAAAAAACAAGAACTATTAAAGAACACACCATGATCAGAATCCATCTTGTAAGATTCTCCTTTTCCTCCCCTTTCCTGCAAAATCCAAAAGAAAACAACACAAATTAATCAGTTTAGGACCCATACATAAACACGAATACTCACAAAACAAGGCCATTTCATAATGATACCGCAAAAACTTGAATGTTCCAGGGTAAACAATGAAATCAGTGATAGAGTTTCTTAATTGAAATAAATTGAAGGAAGGAAAGAGGGGAAACGAGGGCTCATTTTCACTAAACCTCTTCCCCCTAATTCACTAAACACGCAAACCCTGTGTATGAGTACTAGCGTGCACCAATTAGGAAAACTCTCACTGTCTGAGCTCAGCTGAGCTAGAGATATCTATCCTCTTTCTCTCACTCCTCTTTCCCAAAATATGGGGGCTTCCAATTTTTACCAAATTCAGCTATTCCAAGCAACTATTACTCATGGCAAGCAACAAATTGACTCGGATTGAAAGCTTAATTGTACCTCTTCATCGTCATTATCACCGGAATCATCATCCACTTCATCCTCGTCGTCCATATCCCTGGTAATCTTTCTCTTTTTCACAACCCTAATTTCTTCCTCCTCTTCGTCCCCTTCCCCTTCAGAGTCGGATCCCCTAGCGCGAACAACTGAATCGAAGCCGCCATTACTTCGAGCCGGTCGACCCCTGCTGGAGCAATTCGGAAGCTTGAGCACAAACTTGAGCTTCTTCTCTCTCTTCCGGCCGCCGTCCTCCGCGTCGGTATTGTCATCTTCGTCGAACTCGAACTCGTCGTCGTCGTCGTCTAAGTAGTCTTCGTCGTCGTAGTCGATGAGGTCGTACCTGACAAAACTCCGTCGCCGGAGGCTCCGACGAGCTTCTCGCCGCTCCTCCTCTTCTGTATCCCGCCGATGATGGCTGCGGTGGCCGGAGTTCGACTCAGCCGCCGCCCTAGCTGCCAGATCTGCCTTCGACGGCCTGCCTTTCTTCTTCCTCACTATTTGACCCATCTTCTTTCTCTCTCTCAGCCACCCTCTGTGTATTCCTTCTCTCTCCTTTTTTTCTCGGTTTCTCTCTCTTCCGTTCTTATGAGTATTATTTTTTCTTTGAATTATTGCACAAACGCCGAATTTGTTCGGCTATCGGAGTATCGGACAGAGGTCGGTTTTACAAATTACAAGAGCAATGGTTTTCCCACTCTCTGACCCAAAATAAAATAAATTCCCCACTCTTAAAAAATCTTGAAACAATTAAATTAAAATATTTTTATTTCCCTAATTTCAAAATTAATTTCCCTAATTTCAAAAACATATACTACGTAATTTAGGGCTGTTCATCGGCTCATAACCGATCCGAACCTGACCAAACCGAAAACCGAAATTTCAAAAAACATAAACTGATAATCGAACCGAAACTAATCGGTTTGGTTCGGTTTTCAACCGGTTTGGTTTAGGTTTGGTTCGGTTATAAACCTATGTGAACCGATTTTATTTGACCATTTTTTTTATCGATTTTATTTGATCATTAAAAAAAAACTGTACACTGTACAATAATTCGGAGTCTAGGACTGTTGTGCTGATCACTGGCAGTAGCAGTAGCACATATGTATAACACTGGCTACCAAATGTCACATGAGAAAGTCACATGAGAAAGAACCTATTGCTTTCCTGCTTTGTACATCACAAATAGGGATGGCAATGGGTCGGGTGATGGGTGGATGATCTACTTTCGTCACCCGACCCACCACCTAAAACCCTTCACCCTACCCGACCCATCACCCACCAAATATTTCACCCACCTCGTCCACCCATCATCCACCGGGTGATCGGGTGGATCGGGTGATAATTCGGGTGAAATATAAGACATCAAATTTATTAAAAAAAACATTGAAAAACATACGTCAAACACATCGACGAATAAAAATTAATGAAGAGCCCATTGCATTCACGTTTTCATTTTAAATAGGAGCCAATTGCATTGCATATCTTCAAATAAAAATTGCATAACTTACTCCATGACAAGATATTTCCATTTTAATCGTTTGATATGTATCTTGAATTAGGGTTTGGGGGTATATTGGTAATTTCATGTATAAAATATAATTATATAATATAAGTCGGGTGACGGGTCGGGTGATGGATCGGGTGATGGGTCGGGTGACGGGTGGGGAATGTCTTCACCCGAATCCGACCCGATCCATCACCCGTTCACCCATCACCCATTTAATATCCGCTTATATCGAATTTTCACCCACTTTTTCGGGTCGGGTGAGACGGATATCCGTTGGGTGCGGGTGAAATTGTCATCCCTAATCACAAATGTATAATAGTGGCTGCAAATAGTAGTTGTACAACAAAAAATGAACAAAAAATAAAAGAAAGTGCAAACATGAAAGTATGAAACGTGATAAATATAGCGGGGAACTGCCGTACTGGGAACTGGGAAGGCTAAATTTAAAAAATATCGGTTTTCAATCGGTTTAATCGAACCGAGCCTAAACCGAACATAAAACCGAAAATAAAAATTCCCTGAACCGAAAACCTAAACCGAAACATATAGGTTCGGTTAGGTTCAGGTTTTTTCGGTTCGGTTCGGCCCAAAATTTCAGTTCTAACCGAAAATGAACAGCCCTACTACGTATAACCCAGTGGCGGCCGCAGGAATCGCTAGAGGGGGGGCGGAATTGTTTGTTGGGAAAAAAAATTTCCTCGGTATATATAATAAAGAATTTTTTTTAATATATTGAGAGAAAACTATAAATTGTGGTATAAATATGATATTTTATTACAAAAATTCATGCAATAATTTAATAATTTTTATGTGTAGCATGATTAAGATTTTTTTTTTAAATATTGAAAGAAAATTATAAATTTTATAAAGAATTTGTCATTGGTAAATGAAAAAAAATATGATAAGATTGAAAACTATGACAAAAAACCTCATAAATTGTGGAAAAAAGGAAGGATTGAGGTTTGAACCCATGACCTCTTAAATCCCTTCCCCTTCCTTCCCTCCTTACCAACTAAGCTAGACACATTTAGGGTTATCTTTGACATTTTTTTATTTTTTTACCTTATTTTTAAAAAAATTTTAACATTATACTACGAAATTACGTCGCCGGAGGGAGGGGCGGCCGCCCCCCCCCCCCCCCCCACGCCCCCCTGCGGCCGCCCCTGGTATAACCTGCTCTCTCCATGGGTATATTTTAAAATATAAGTCGTTTAGCTTTGTGTCACGTTGTTTAAGAATTTAAGAACTATATAAGATATTAATTTTTTATTAATTATTTAAAATAGTACTAGTATACTTGTTAAAAATTTAATATTTTACATAGTTTTAGTTCCTTAATAAACGTGTCACAAAGTCAAAAGACTTACGGAGGGAGTAATAACTAATACAGTAACAATTAAGAAATGTGCCTCCTCTATCTTTTTATTTTCATCCCCTTTTCCTAATTTAACATTTCATATATTTTTTCTCTAAATTAATTTATGTTTTTCACTTGCCACCATGAGGTTACCTTATTTAAAATTCACAGAACGCCAAAAAGTGGGTTTAAAGAACACGCTTGGCCAAATGGCCATGCGCCCCCAACCTCTCTCCTCCTCCATAGCCTGGGTAATCTACCTGCGTGATGCGTGCTTCTCCTCGGCTCCGACCGTCGATTAGCAAGCGATTAAAGCTTCTTTGTGAAAATTCCCTTTTTGTGGGTTCAAAGATCGTGCTTGGTCAAATGGCAACATGCCCCCAACCTCCCTTCTCCTCCAAGTGTTGAGTGCTCCGTTGGCGAGCTCCTCCTCGCCTATGATCGTCGCCGCTCTAACCGGGTCTCATACCTTTCTCCACTCCGGTTTTCCTCAGCTCTGGAGGGGGTGCCCCCGGTCTCCTGCACCGGCTTTGTGAACATACGGCAGCTTCTTGCTGTTCCTCGCTACCCTTCGCATGTGTTTGGTGGCCGGTGCCTTCTAATTCCAGGCCTCCTCAACCTTACTCCTCTAAATCCTCCCTCAATTTGGGGATTGTGTATCCCGTTAGTCACGTTGTGGTTGGAGCTTGGGTTGTCGGGTTCTCCCCCTCCCCTTCTTCCTCTCCCTATGGCTTTCTGCTATTTCGGTCCCATGGGCTTGGTTCGTTTCGGTGGCGATGGTGGATTGGCCTCGGTCCTCCTTTCCCTTTTCCATCGCTTCAATCGGCTTTCCTGTTATTGGCCAGCCTCCATCCATGTTTTTGCCCAGGCTAGCGTCGGTTATGTCTTGGGCGGCGATTGGCCGATGTCTCCGCCTCCGGGGCGCGTCCTGGGTTGCTCTTCGGTGGCGTGTTGGCTTGATCTGTCCTTGTCTTGCAAGGAATTCATGCATCCTTGCACGCCAAGTTTGGTAAATTAATTAATATTGTATATATATTTATAAATATTTATATTAGTTAGCATAAAATCTCGGAAGGGAGTCAAATTACACTCGAAATGGCGTGTTTTAGATCTCGGTAGGGTTGGTCTGGTGTTTTCTATTCATGCGTTGTGAGGCTTTGCGTTTGGCGTGACTAGACTTTCTTCTTTGATTGATGGGGTTCTGACAGTCGGAGTCGGGACAGGCTGGGGTCGTGGTAGTGTGTATCAATGCGTCTCCTTATCTCGGGAAGACTGGTTCCTTGGAGGTTCGTCTTCACTACCCACAGGTTGTACCGCTGGCCTGCGGTGCTGCTTCAGAGTAATGCTTAGCTTCGTCCGTAGTCTACGTCTTCATCTCGGTTGGTTTACTTGTGTTTAGTTTCGCTCTTGTAGAGTGCTCTTGCTTGTATTTTGCACCGTCTATGTATTTTATATTTGTTTTGACGGTTATCCATATGTCGACTTGTCGGCCTTCGAGACTCAGATTTGTCTAGCCTCAAATTTTTACCTAATAAAAAAAATGAGGTTACCTTACTCTCATTTTTTCTACCTCATTTATTTTTATTTATAAACAAAATTCATAAGTGCTTGATATTAATATTTTTTATTTCTTATAGATGAAAAATAACGAAAATAATAATAACATTACATTATAGGTAAATAATAAGTTAATTTCATAATGGCTCAAATCGAATCTGGGCCATGGAAATGGTTCCACAAGTGTTCAACCAAATCATTATTCGAAAGAAGTATAAAATACAATGAGTCAAGTTGGGATATATATATATATTGAAATGGAAATAATTCGAAATCCCATAAATCAAGCGAAGTCTGGGAAAACGAGAGGCCGAAGAAATGGCAGACGGGCTAATCGTCATGAAACAACCAAAAAAACGCAAAATACAAAAAGTTCGAATACAAAAGATCTCAGTGAAAAATGTCAGCGCGGAGAGAGAGAGAGAGAGAGAGAGAGAGAGAGAGAGAGAGAGAGAGAGAGAGAGAGAGACGAAGGACATCGGGCGAAGATTGCGGATACTGAGAACATGGGAAAGCCAAGGGGCTGACACGACGTCTCGACGCCGGGGAGACAGAGGCAGAAACCCAATATCGGAAAAGGCGTCTCGTGAGAAAGTATGGATCAACGACGTTCCTCTCACCTAGAAGCTGTGAAAATGACAAATTAACATCATTTCCGAGTTGACATATTTTGTCAGGTATTCACTTAGGTCTTACCATTCTTCAATATTTGTCAATTACGTCTTTAACTAAAATTTATTATTAGAATTAATATAAATTGTACATTTTAGGTTATTGACCGAATTAATGAAGAGATGGAGGATCGATTCAATGAGGCAAACACGACATTACTAATATGTGCTACAAGCCTTGATCCCAAGAATTCGTTCTCCAATTACAATAAGTCTAAACTTCTTCAACTCGCTGATCTATATCCAGATGACTTCTCAGATGTAGATCGATACTTGTAGCGTATTGAATTACATGTGCGGATTAGTACCATGAGGGAGAATGAAATGTATTATGGGTTGGAAGACGTTGGAGATGTTGCAAAGAAGATGGTTGAGGGTACATCTCACAAAGTTTTTGAGCTAGTATATCGTCTTATTGTGTTGGTTTTGGTCTTACTGGTTGCTACTGCTAGTGTGGAAAGAGCATTTTCTGCGATGAGTCTTGTCAAGACTGATTTGCGTAACAAGATGGAGAGACGAGTATCTTAATGATTCTTTTGTTTGCTACATCGAGAGTGATATCTTCAAGACCATTGAGAACGAAGTTATTCTCAAACATTTTCAGAAAATGAAAACTCGCAAGATGAGTTTACCTCTTTTATCTTACAAGTGAGCTCGTTTGTAGTGTTGATTGTTGTACTAGTACTAGTGACCTTGTTTGTAGTATTGAATATTACATATGCAACCCTTTTAAGTGTTCAGCACCCCCCAAAAGTAATTCCTGACTCCGCCACTTGACATGGTGGTGCGCTATTGGTGGTTGATTTCATGGGTTTGAGTTTTTGGTACCATTTCTAAAATTGTTAATTAAAAGTAAGAGATTTGGGGTTGAGAGTTAACTCTCAGTTGGTCCTCAAATTATGTTTGAGTTTTGGGTTATTCTCCAAGGAATAGAGATTTGGGGTTGAGAGTTAAAACTCTCGGTTGGTCCCCAGATTTTGTTTGAGTTTTGGGTTATTCTTCAAGGGTTAGAGATTTGGGGTTGAGAGTTAAAACTCTCGGTTGGTCCCCACCTTATGTTTGAGTTTTGAATTATTCTTCAAGGTTTATAGATTGAAGAGGGGTTGAGAGTTTTAAGTCACGGTTGGTCCCCATTGAAGATTGAAGGTGTTTGGAGATGAATAGGATATATGATGTATTGATGTTTGGGGTAGGAAGAAGTTGAGTTCTTGGGTTTTGGTTTTTAGAGAGAGAAACTCTCATTTATCTCCTCCATTTTTTGACCATATATATATATATATATATATATACACACACATTTGATTAATCCCTTCCAACATCTTCTTTAAGGTTTTCTTTGCAACCATGGATTTACTATTTAAGATTATCAGATAATAAAAACCTCCAATGATTATTGATCTATTAGACTATTCACAACTATAAGGACGCCTTTTTTCATCTCGTTTGGTTTAGTTGTGTTTAGTTTCGCTCTTGTAGAGTGCTCTTGAGTCTTGCCTGTTTTGTGCACCATCTATGTAGTTTTGTTTATTTCGACGGTTATCCGTCTACCGACTTGTCGGCCTTTGAGGTTCAGGTTTGTCTGACCTCGAATTTTTACCTAATAATAATAATAATAATAAGGTCACATCTTCTCTATTTTTTTCCTCTCTTCGTAATATTTTTGACACCTCATTTATTTTTTTCTTTAAACAAAATTTGACACCTCACTTATATTGAAAAAGTGAACCAAAAGAGAGTTTCTCTCTCTTAGGAGAAACTCTCATTGGGTACTCATATAGTCATATGCTTCAATCCATCTTCCAAATTCAGGCCATGCTTGGCCAAATCACCACCTCCAACCACTCATTTCATATCCATCTCCTTCCAATCCACCCTCCTCTAGGCTTTGTGGTCGGTTTCGTCTGTTTCTCCGGTCTTCGTCCTCGTGAAGCGGATTCGGGCTGGGGCTCTCCTATGACCTTGTTCATCGTCGACCTCGTATCCTTCTTTTTCGATCTCAACCTTCATTCCCGATCAACAACTTCCACCTAATTCATTGTTCAATGTTTGAGATCACCTAGTCCACAATCACAGTCCATTATATGGTCCGTATCGGGTGATTGGTTGTGACGGATTATTTTATTATTTTTCTTAATAAATAGGGTAGTATTATAATTGATTTCAACCAATAAAAAAGGCGGACTATAGAATGGACTATAAATGTGGACCAGAGGATCCTCACCGATTGTTCAAAAGTGTACTACATTTGGATGACAAGAAGCATGAAGTGTTTTGAAGACAAAGTATTAGGGGTGGGCACAAATCTCGCAAATCCCGATCCCGTCCCGATCCCGGTGGGATTTAGGACAAAATAGCGAATCCCGTCCCGCAAAAATTATGCGGGACGAAACGCGGGACGATCCTGGTGGGATCCCGCAAATCCCGTCCCGTCCCGCATATAATAATAATAATAATAATAATAATATTTATAATAATAATAATATTATCATAATATAGAATAATAATAATATATTATTAGTATTATTATTTTGAGCAAATATTATAATTATAATTATAATCATAATCTTCCATTTATAATAATAATAATAATAATAATATTTGTTTATAATAATAATAATATTATTATTTGAGCAAATATTATTTATAACTATAATAATAATTTTCAATTTATAATAATAATATTATTTTTATTATATAATATTATAATATAATTTAATAATAATATTAATTTATAATAAAATTATTATTATTATTATATTATTATTATATCATATTATATTTTTTTCTTGTAAAGTATAAATATTTTATAATAATAACAATAAAAATAAGTTATTTTATTTTATTTTTAATTATAACGTGGGATTATTATTATTATTATTATTATTATTATTATTATTATTATTATTATTATTATTATTATTATACCCATTTAGAGTTACAAGAGGCAAATAGCTAAATACGGTATTCTTCCCAACTATCAATCGATAATGGGACAATATCTGGTGAATCTCGTCTCAATTCCTTTCCGTCCTGATCTAGTAAGATAATGTAGCCAAATATGTTGAACATTATAATTAATTATTCAATCATTGTATGAATTAATAATAGTATTATAATATTAATATTAATAATAATAATAATAATATTGAATAATATAGTTGAGAAGAATACCGTATTCAACATATTATACAAAATAATGAATTATGAAAGCATTTTTCACTTTGCAAATTTATATAATATTTTATTATTTTTATACGCGGGACAAGGCCCGTCCCGTCCCGTCCAGACACTATCCCGTTCCGATCCCGTCCCGAAAAAAAAGTGTCAATCCCGTCCCGTAAAAATTTCACAGGACGAGTCCCGTCCCGGCTCAATCCCGTCCCGTCCCGTCCCGTGCCCACCCCTACAAAGTATAGAACACATAAAAAACTACACAAATTATGGAAACTCATGTGTACAGGCTTGTCGTATAAGGTTTGTACCCCTTATTTTTCACGCAATCACAGCTCTTAAATGCATATATCTCTCCCTAGTGGCAACTCACATTCATGTCTCCAGTCCACTAGGTAAAAGCTTGACCTTCAAAATCAAGGAGAGGATGTTTGTATCTATAGGGAAGCAACCATATACTTTTGGGCTTATGAAGTTATGAGTAGTAAAATACACATGAGGCATAGATAGATAGATTGCAATTGTATTGGTGTACTAGTGGGTTTTAGTAAGTGATCCTTGATGGCATAGCTGAAGAGGATTCCACTTCCTATCTTCACTAGTGTGTATGCTCGGGATCTGATAGCCGTGGTTTGATGAGACAGGATCCACACATGAATTTCATAATCCAAACGCCAAATAGAAGCTTCATATGACATTGATGGGCAATAGCTAGCCATACCGAGGGCTCAAGTCCTCATTTTGATGTAATGGTCTGCATGAACCTATATGCTGTAAATATTTCTCCTTTATTTGCAATATATTTTAACTTTAAAATTAAACTATACTCGTATTTGGTCAACCAATATTTAGGCCATGCACACCCGAGAACACTTATGCTCTTCCCTTAACTCACTTTTCACTGCCACATCAGCATAAGAACACCCCTTTACCTTTTCAACAATTCCACCCACATCCGTGCTTCTCACTTCCGAGCCTTTCACCTACTTTTTAATCATTTTGATTTTTAATAAATATTTGATAATACAATAACAACAACAACAATTATTATTATTTAAATATTATTGAAATCGTATTTTTTTCAATAATTATGTAAATAATAAGAATAACAATCTACGTTAAAAAACATAATTGCATAATTAATCGTAATTATAAAAAATTTAAGCGTAATTATTTAAAAGGCGGTTGTGTAAGTATTACGAAGTATTTAAATATAATCGCAATTATAAAAAATTTAAAATATATATAATCGTAATTAATTACACATATAACATTTTTTTTAACTCAAATATATGCAATATGAGTGTCTATTGGTAGATAAAATTTTACCCTATTCAAATGTATATATTTTGTATATATATAATGACGTTAAACATTAAAAAAGTAAGTTTTAAAATTACTAATCCAACTTTGGGACATGTGTCAATGCCTCATGGGAGTCATGGGTGTTAGACCTGTCAAAACACAACCCGACCCGGTGACCCGACCCGACCGACCCGAAAAATTTCCGACCCGAACCCGAAAATTTTGACCCGAATTTTTTTTTCGACCCGAACCCGAAAAACCCGAAATTTTCCGGGTAATCTGGGTTTCGACCCGGTGACCCGATTGACCCGATAATTTTGACCCGATTTACCCGATTGACCCGGTGACCCGATTGACCCGGTTGATTTATAATTAAATATAATTATTTTTTTTATATATAATTAAAATTTATCACAAAATTATCAAATAATGATTTTTTTAATTTAAAAAAGAAAATATTGACAAACCCGAAATCGACCCGAACCCGACCCGAAACCCGATCAAACCCGAGTTCGAGTCAACCCGAAAAACCCGAAACCCGGTTTACCCGAGACCCGTTTTACCCGAAACCCGAAGTGACCCGACCCGAACCCGACCCGAATGACCCGTTTGACAGGTCTAATGGGTGTGCACTTGTTGAGTAGCCTTTGAAATGAGCTGCCGCTATGTTCTTCAATATGCCGCTCATACAAGTGCTTTAAAATCCGGCTCGTCGGCTTTTCTTTTTCTTTTTTTTTAAATTTTGGTACATTTGGCAGCCAAGAACAGCACTTCACCGCTCCGGTGTGTGCTCTTACACATTTATGTTATTGTTACCCGGTCTCTGTAATAGATCAATGGGTAAAATCCACCTATAGTCCCTGAACTTTAATCAAATATTCAAACGGGTCCTTGAACTTTATTTTTGTTCATTAAAATCCCTGAACTTTGATACTTTGTACACATTTGGTTCCTCTGTTAGTAAATTTGTTAAATATGTGTTAAATAATGGTATAGAATCAATGTATTTTGGTATATTAATGGAATAAGTTAGGTTATACACATGTAATTGCTTGGTAATTGTTTTACTAAAGTAAAAAAAAATTATATTAAAAATATATGTTTTTAAAAAATATTTTTTATAATAAAAAAACTTTCTATTTTCCAACTAAATGGTATAATTTTCCGATGATATTTTATTTTAAAGTATTTTAATTTAATGACCGAATATTTCTTATTTAATTAAAAAAATTAAATGTGTTTTGTTAAAAAAATAAACTCTAGTTTTGCTATAAAAAATAAATTTTATTTGTGCTAACAAAATAAACTCTGTTTTTAATTAAATAAGGAAATTTTAGTCATTAAAATACTTTAAATTAAACTATTATTGAAAAATTATAACATTTGGTAAAAAAAATAGAAAGTGTTTTTGATAAAAATATATTTTAAAATATGCTTTGTTTTAAGAAAAATTTATTATATATAATGACTTTTGAGAAGAAAAAAGCTTAATTTTTTACTTTAGTAAAAAAAATACCGGGCAATTACAATTGTATAACCTAACTAATGTAATTAATACAAAAATACATTGATTCCATATCATTACTTAACAAAATTACTAACAGAGGGACCAAATGTGTACAAAGTATCAAAGTTCAGGGACTTCAATGAACAAAAATAAAGTTTAGGGACCCGTTTGAACATTTAGTCAAAGTTAAGGGACCATAGGTGGATTTTACCCATAGATCAATACTATCATTAGGTTGTGTTTGGATTCCATTGCATTTTAATGATAATGTAATTATTTTACTTCATTTTATGTGAGCGTTTGAAAGTTTGGATTGAAATCCGAATCTGAAATTGATGAAATGTGGAAAACGAAATTGATTTGAACGAAGGAGCCCCAAAGGGGTTTTCTCCTATGATGAATTGATGCTTGAAATGAAGTTGTTTTTTTTTTTCTGTTACAACTGAAGTGAATGAACTGATTATTTATACTAAACAACCAATGCTAACAAACTAAGTAAGCCAGCTAGGATTTCTGTTCAACGCCACTTAGGAACTCAAGTCCCCGGTTTGTCATCTGGCTTTGGTTGCTGTTGCCCAGTGGTGTTGCTTGCTTCCTCCAATACCCCCCCCCCCCCCCCCCGCAAGTTGGAGGATGGGATGACAGACCCAACTTGGAAAGAGTATGTTGGTGATGAACACCAGTGAAGGATTTGGTGAAGATATCCGCCAATTGGGAGCCAGTTGGAGTGAAGTGGAGGGAGATCAAGCCATCATTGAGCTTCTCACGAACTAGGTGACAGTCCAGCTCAATATGCTTTGTTCGTTCGTGATAAACTGGGTTCTTGGCAATGTATATGGCTGCCTGGTTGTCACAGTGAAGTGGGATGGGTGTGACTGAAGAGACAGACATCTCATGAAGGAGACGGGATAGCCAAGTGAGCTCAGTGACCACTCTTCTCATTGAGCGATACTCTGCCTCAGCAGATGAGAGGCTGACGGTGTGTTGCTTTTTGGATTTCCAGCTTATGGGACTGCCACCAAGAAGGACAAAGTAACCACTTACAGATCTCCTTGTTGAGGGACAAGCACCCCAATCACTGTCACAATATGCTTGTAAGGAGAAGTCAGGTGAAGTGGAGAAGAATAAGCCATAAGCTGGGTTTGAAGCAAGATATTTAAGGGTATGCATCAAGGCATTGTAGTGTGGCATCCGGGGAGTCTTCATGAATTGGCTTAGAAACTGAACTGAGAAAGCTAAGTCTGGCCTTGTGTTGGTAAGGAAGTTCAACTTCCCTACCATTTGTCTATACCAAAGAGGATCATGAAACAACTCACCTTGATCAGGGAGAAGTTTCATATTGAGCTCAAGAGGGGCAAGAACTTCTCTGGTGACAGAAACCTTGGCATCCTTTAGCAGATCTAGAGCAAACTTTCTTTGAGATAGGATTACTGCAGAATCTGTATACAAGACCTCCATCCCTAAGAAATAATTGAGCATGCCCAGATCTTTGATCTTAAACTGAGAGTGCAGACGACTTTTGATGCTAGCGATCTCTGAATTGTCATTTCCAGTCAACAAAACATCATCCACATAGACTGCAAGTAAGACAATACCCTTTCCTGATGTGTGTTTCACAAAGAGAGAGTAATCATTCTTTGAGACAATGTAACCATTATCCTGAAGAAAGGAGGAAAGCTTGGAGTACCATTGTCTTGAGGCTTGTTTTAAGCCATACAAAAACTTATTTAACTTGCAAACTGGGACACCTTGACAGACATTAGAAGGAGAGTAGCCAAGGGGCAGTTTCATGTAAACATCCTCAACCAAATCACCATGCAAAAAAGCATTGTTGACGTCTAATTGGCTCATGAGCCAACCCTTTTTAGCAGCAACAGTAATCAAGCTTCTGATTGTTGTCATCTTGACAGCAGGAGAGAAAGTTTCAGTGTAATCAATGCCAGCCTTTTGAGTATTGCCTTTGATGACCAACCTTGCTTTGAAACGTTCAATTCCCCCATCAGCTTTGTACTTAACTTTGTAAACCCATTTGCTAGCAATGGGCTTCTTGCCAGCAGGTAGTGACACCACATCCCATGTGTGATTAGCTTCTAAAGCTTCTAGATCCATAGCATCTCTCCATTCAGAGGATTTAATTGCTTGATAATAAGAAGTGGGTTCTTGCTGTGCTGTAACAGACAGTAGCAACTGTTGGCTATGGCAAGAGAAAGCTCCAATTGAAGCAGAAAAAGATGGAGCTAGACCATCCAAGAGAGAGCATACATGGACATCTGAATGGGCAGAAGAGCAGACATAATCCTGAAGATGAGCATGCCTTTGAACATTACGAGAAGAACATCTTAGAGGAGCTTCAGCTGCTGGTGGAACAACTGTAGGAAGTTTAGTGGAGGGACTATCAACTATAGGCGAGGGAGGAGCAACTGGGAATTCAGTGGTGCCAGGCAATTCACAATCTTCCATGTGATCAACGATTGGCAGAGAGAAGTGATCATCAGACTCCAATTTCTTAGAAGAAAATGGGATAATGTGTTCATAGAACACCACATCACGAGAAACAGAAAACTTTTTGGATTCAATCTCATACAGTTTATAGGCCTTCTTACCAAAGGGGTATCCCAGAAATACACATGGAATCCCTCTTGGTTTCAGCTTATCCCTAGCAGGACCAATAACAGATTTGTAGCACAAAGAGCCAAATACTCTCAAATGTGAGTAAGAAGGGGAGTGGCCAAATAGGAGCTCATAAGGAGATTTCCCTGCATTCACCTTTGTGGGAAATCTGTTAATCAAATATGTTGCAGTCAAAAGACAGTCGCCCCAAAATTCTACTGGAAGGTGAGAGTGAAATAATAATGCCCTGCAAGTCTCCAAAAGATGTTTATGCTTACGTTCCACAATTCCATTCTGTTGTGGAGTATGAGAGCAGGAGGTCTGATGCAAGATTCCAGATTGTCTGAACCAAGCCTGCCCTTCATTGCTTGAACCAAGCTCAAATGCATTGTCTGACCTGATAATTTTGACCAAAACTGCAAACTGTCTTTGAGACATCACAACAAAGGACTTAAGCAAATCAAAAGCAGATGATTTAGTCTTCAACAAGTGTGTCCAAGTGGCTCTACTGTAGTCATCTACAATGGTGAGAAAATACCGATGATCACCATGAGTAGGAGTACTATATGGACCCCAAATGTCCACATGTAAAATTTCTAAAATACGACTGGATTGCTTAGAATGAATTGGAAAAGGCAACCGTTGCTGTCTAGCCTTGTGACAAACCACACAGGAATCCAATGTGGTATTATTTGACAAAGAAGGAAACATGAGTTTCAGTTTATATACAGGAAGGTGACCGAGCCTGTGATGCCAGATGACCTGATCAACATGTGCAGCAGCACTGTAATGGGACTCAGAAACAGAAGAAGCAAGATGCTGAGTCTCTCTGGGCATCACATACAAGCCATTATGAGCCTCACCAATTACCAGTGGCCTCTTCAGAGAAGGGGCCTGCACAATACAGTGGGAGGAAGTGAAGATCACCAAGCAGTTCAACTGAGCACACAATCTCTGTACTGACAGCAAATTGTAATGAAAAGATGGCAAAAGTAGAACATTTCTTAAACAAAAATCTGGACTGAGCACAACATCTCCACATTGAGTAACTTTAACTTTGTGATCATTTGGTAAAGAAACCACACAAGGATGCATAAGAGATCTAATACTTGAAAGAATGGTCCTATCATGAGTCATGTGTTCACTAGCCCCCGAATCAAGAATCCACTCATTACTGCCTATGTTGAAGCTACCATTCTCAGTTGATAAGCAATGAGAAAGAAGAGAAAATATACCAGCAAAGTTGACTGAAGCACCATCATTTGCAGAAGACGATGACTGAGCTTTGAGACCATTTAGCACTCCCAACAGCTGATGAATTTGGTCACTGGACAGTACACTGGAACCAGTAACATTGGAAGATGACCCAACCTCAACCTCAGCATTACCTACAACTCTTCTTCCTCTGTTGTTCTGAAAATTCAGAGGAAAACCTATAATCTGGAAACATCTTTCCTTTGGATGTCCTTGTTTCTTGCAGTGATCACACACAACCGTGGACTGGGAGGGAGCAAATTGCCTTGCTCTGTCAAAGGGCTTTCGTTGATCAAAGTTCCCTTTCTGATTGAAATTCCCTCTTTGATCATAATTCCCTCTTTGATCATAATTTCCTCTCTGATCATAATTCCCTCTATGGTCTGGATTTCCTCTCTGATCAAAATTTCCTTTCTGTCGAACCGTGGAAGCATTCAAAGAAGCTGAATCATTCGAGAATTGAGTGATAGCCTTTACCTCTCTCTGCGTCTCTTCATGCTCAAGAAGAGAATAAGCTTGACTGATTGTCGGTAATGGAGACATCATCAAGATTGAGCCCCTAACAGCAGCGTAGGACTCATTCAACCCCATCAGTAATTGCATCATCTTTTCTTCTTGTTCCTGCTTCAAGTTCTCCGCTCTCGCACCACAAGTGCACACAGCAGCGCGTCGTGAGCAAGACAGCTCATCCCAAAGACGCCTGAGCCTCATGAAGTAATCTGGAAACCGATCAGTGCCTTGACTAATCGAAGCAATCTCCGATCTCAACTGATATATCCGAGCACCATTTGGTTGATCATACCTCTCATGTAGATCCAACCAAATCTCCCTAGCTGTGTCGAAACACAGAATACTCTCTGCAATGTTCTTGTCCAAGGCATTTACGAACCATGAGATGACCATGTTGTTGCAGCGATCCCAAGCCTTGGCTCTAATGTCATCATCAATCGGTCTCTCGCAGCTGCCATCGATGATCCCGATCTTGTTTTTGGCCGAAATCGCAATCTTCATTGCCTTCTTCCATGAACCAAATCCTTTCCCGTTGAAGATTCTCGAAACGAGAATGGCTCCTGGATTGTCCGATGCGTGGATGTACAGAGGATCCGACACATCGAGAATTCCAGCTCTACGTTCTTCAGTGATCGTTCTCAGCGCTTCTTGATCCATGATCAAGCAAGAAATGATACAGTATGCGGAATTTTACAGACGAACGACACGAATCAACGATTGTAGCTCTGATACCATAAAAGTTTGGATTGAAATCCGAATCTGAAATTGATAAAATGTGGAAAACGAAATTGATTTGAACGAAGGAGCCCCAAAGGGGTTTTCTCCTATGATGAATTGATGCTTGAAATGAAGTTGTTTTTTTTTTTCTGTTACAACTGAAGTGAATGAACTGATTATTTATACTAAACAACCAATGCTAACAAACTAAGTAAGCCAGCTAGGATTTCTGTTCAACGCCACTTAGGAACTCAAGTCCCCGGTTTGTCATCTGGCTTTGGTTGCTGTTGCCCAGTGGTGTTGCTTGCTTCCTCCAATAGCGTTTGGTTTTAAAAATAATTTTTTTATAAAAATCGAGATAAAACCATAATTTAACCAAATAATCACATTAAAAAAAATATAATAATTGTATTATAATTAATACATCGTGAAATCCAAAAACACCATAATTTAAATACCTTAAAAATTATATTACCCAAACACCACTTTATTATTTTGCATTATAAACATACATTTGAAATTCAAGCACATAAAATAAAAGTACAGTTTTATTGTTTCAATGTTTCAAATTTTTAAGTGTGGGGAAAACTTTTATTGCTCTTGCAAACCGACCTCTGTCCGATGCCCCGAGTCTCCGATAGCCGAACAAATTCTTCGTTTGCGCAATAATTCAAAGAAAAATTAAATAAAAACGGAAGAGAGAGAAACTGAGAAAAAAAGGAGAGAGAAAGAATACAGAGGAAAGAGCTTGGCTGAGAGAGAGAAAGAAGATGGGTCAAATAGTGAGGAAGAAGAAAGGCAGGCCGTCGAAGGCAGATCTGGCAGCTAGGGCGGCGGCTGAGTCGAACTCCGGCCACCGCAGCCATCATCGGCGGGATACAGAAGAGGAGGAGCGGCGAGAAGCTCGTCGGAGCCTCCGGCGACGGAGTTTTGTCAGGTACGACCTCATCGACTACGACGACGAAGACTACTTAGACGACGACGATGACGAGTTCGAGTTCGACGAAGATGACAATACCGACGCGGAGGACGGCGGCCGGAAGAGAGAGAAGAAGCTCAAGTTTGTGCTCAAGCTTCCGAATTGCTCCAGCAGGGGTCGACCGGCTCGAAGTAATGGCGGCTTCGATTCAGCTGTTCGCGCTAGGGGATCCGACTCCGAAGGTGAAGGGGACGAAGAGGATGATGAAGAGGAGGAAGAAATTAGGGTTGTGAAAAAGAGGAAGATTACTAGGGATATGGACGACGAGGATGAAGTGGATGATGATTCCGGTGATAATGACGACGAAGAGGTACAATTAAGCTTTCAATCCGAGTCAATTTGTTGCTTGTCATGAGTAATAGTTGCTTGGAATAGCTGAATTTGGTAAAAATTGGAAACCCCCATATTTTGGGAAAGAGGAGTGAGAGGAAGAGGATAGATATCTATAGCTCAGCTGAGCTTAGAGAGTGAGAGTTTTCCTAATTGGTCCACGCTAGCACTCATACACAGGGTTTGCGTGTTTAGGGAATTAGGGGGAAGAGGTTTAGTGAAAATGAGCCCTCGTTTCTCTCTCTTTCCATCCTTCAATTTCTTTCAATTAAGAAACTTCCCTCTAAGTCCTAGAGTGTAGTGAATTGTCAATGTTATGACTTGAACACATGAACTGCAGGATTTGCAACATAAGCCTTCCATCATTCCACTCCGACCTTCAAACTCTTGCTTTGTTAAATCAGCCTTATATAATTGACCTCGGTGTGTTCATATTTTGTCTACTGTCCTTATTTATCATTGTTTGATTCCATCTGGTGTGTTCCTGAATATCTTAGGTTGTGTGACTATCATCAAACAGTTGTGGACTTGAGGTATGAATCGTATGTTCCCATGGTTTTTCACTGCATAAAGCCCATGTTCTCCTCGGCTCGATCAACCTGGAGCCTCAACTCTATTACGGTAGTTCAGAAGTTGGGCCCGGTTACGTTCCAGTGGGAGAAACAAGTGTCTTCATTGCCATCTTCTCTATCCACCAGATAGATGCGCTGGACGCGTGTAAATTCTTGATAATGAAATTTGAAAAATAGAGGTCTATGCAAATGCCGAAGTTTGGAAGGAGAACAGAGAGTTCTTAGAGAGGAGGTATGACCTTGGAAAAGATGGGAAAGACAGTAAAGCTCATCATAAGAAGAGTTGTTGTGGTGTCAAGATCAGGGTAATGAAGCCGAAGCAAGCACAATCACGAACACTAAAGGTTTATGAGAAGGTGAACAACTTTGACTAATCATCCGCCCGTTGTATAAGGTATGAACTACCTTGCTTCTCCAATACTGCACTCTTTGTTGATTAATAAGTACTCCCTCCGTTCGGCAAAACTTGTCATTTTAGTTTCTTTCACGAGTTTTAAGGCAATTAACAAATGTACAAATTTACCCTCAATTATTACCCTCCTTTTTGACTTTATCGAAAATTACAACTAACAAACCACCAATCATATCAAGAGCATTTTTGTAAAGTGAAGTGCAAAATAGCTAAAATGACAAGTATTTTTCAACAAAAATAACACCCTAAAACGACAAGTTTTGGCGAACGGAGGGAGTAGTGTTTGTTCCTCTTCATTTGGAGTGCCATTGTCATTAAGCTATGAGCTGATTGTTGCGACATACTTGTCTGCTTTATCAGAATATTTTGGATCAGAGTAGAAATAAGTGAGACATGCAAGCTGGCTGGTGTGACAATTTTTTGTAAAATTTTTTTTTACTAACCTCAAAGGCTAAATTCTCAAATCTTACAAAAAAAAATTCTACTTGACACCTCAAATTCTGAATTCTCAAATCCTAGGGCACTATTTTAGGAGTATTATTATTTTTTGGAACTTCAAATTTTGGGTAAGGTAAAGAAAACACTCATAGAGACTAGGTACAAATGCTAGGTTCGTAGATGAAGCTAAAAGGTATCTTATTAGAATATCCAATAGTGCAGATTTTTACATTTGAAAAGGTACTTTAAGCTGAAAACTTATTCAGGGTTTCAGTCAATTATGTATGATCTTGCTAATTCGGGCCTTGATTGTCCACTTTCTCCTCTAGCTCACATTTATTTTTCTGGCATGGAATATAAATTGGGTTTAATAATATATAAATTTGTTTTAAATAAGATGTGGTAAATAGTTCGAAAACAAACAGTAATGTACGTATGTGTGTATTTACATGCTATCATAAAATAGGATTTATATTAAGGAAATTAAGACATAGCATAAATATATAAGTTTATTTGAAAATTATAAGTTGTTAGAGATCTGTTCTGTTTTTTTTATTTATTTGCTATCATAGATTTTGCCCATTTAATTGTTTATATGATGGATGTCAAATTCAGTCGGAATGGATAGTGCATTTGAAGCATAGCTAAAGGATAGCGGCTGTTTGGTTTCTCTATTTTTTTTTTATGTTGTTTGTATTTTTTAAATAATGTTTCCACTGGTTTCATCGCATCTGAGCTACTGCATTTGCATTGTAGGCGAATTGATGTTGTTTATTGGTGATTGCTACAAAGAAAGCTGGGTTGCTGTGCGGCTGCTGCACTCTCAATTGTTGGTAATAACTTGTGTCATTATTCATTTATGAGAGGTGGTATTCTTATGACAACAACAAAAATCAAGTTGTTAGGTGGATTTCTTGGGTGTGTTTTTTGAGATGTATCTTTTTAATTATAGTAGTTAAATTCCTTTCCTTTTTTTTTTGGGTGTAATTCCTTTCCTTTTTAAAAATGACTTTTTCCCTCCATGTAAAATGTTGTGGGAGAATCACCTAACCATTTGATATTTTAGCTTCCTCTAATAATTTATCGTTTGAATTATAGTTTCAAATTATTTAATCACCTCAAGAAACTGGTTTCTAGCACTATAGATGGTTCTTAGCAAATTCCTCTGCCTAAAGTTTGTTTAGACACTGTATTTTTATATCTATGTAATTATTCCATTTCATGCTACATGCTTAACCTTTACACAAATGTTAAATCATACATGTAAAATAGCCTATAGATGCAGCTTTTGTCATAAAATTCAACAATTTTCATCATATACCAGGTTTGCAGCTTTTGGGGCAATTTCAGGTTGAATCCCAGTATTATTGGGCTTGAAAACTTGAAGGTGTCTGTTGTTGTATGGTGTGGCTCTCAAATTTTGTATGGTGCAGCTCTCAAATCACTCTCAACGTACATTCTTAGAAACTGATAGCCTACTCATATATAATGCGCGCTGGAGCAAAACCTACGTAAAATGCCATCCAGTTCATGCTAACAATGGTTTTGTTTATTTCCAAAGGAAAAAATGACCAACACTATAAGTTTGGAGTGAAGCTGGAAAATCGAGATTGAAAAATGTTAAAAAAAAACAAGGTAACTATCTCGTCATCTTCATTAAGCCTCCATTCCTCCTTGCGCCTGCTGATGACAAATTCTAGCATCTCAAATCAATTGAAAGTTGTATTCCCTTTAGAGATTGCACACATTTCTTTTTTAACAAATTATGGCATCCAATTTATATGTGTTGTCTCTTGTCTCTCAAGCAGGGTTTGTGCCGGTTGCCATAATGACATGAATATTCCGGTCGTTTCCTAGGCTGCATGGGTGGAATATGGCATCCTGAATGTTTCAGATGCCATGCTTGCAACTCACCCATTTCAAGCTCCGAGGTATCATTTATCATTTTGCATCTTCTGACTGACAAATACATTCTTTGATTAAATATTTATAATCTCGCACTCATGTTCCTTTCAATCTCTCTCGCTCTTTTTTTTTTGTAACTATCCTTTAATTTAAATTGACATCCGGGTATCATTATTGTTGTCCTTGTGCAGTTTTCTACGTCTGAAGGTCATCATTATCATAGAGCTTGTTACAGGGAGCTGTTTCACCCAAAATGTGGGGTATGTAACCAATTTGTAAGAAACTTATCGATTGAGCAATTCTCTTCGTTTTTAAATCACGTTTCTATATATAGATGAGAAATTGGATATGTATCATCCAATCGACCAATCCCATCCCCTCTTTTCGCATTTTAGAATATGAAACTATGTTTGGGGCCAGTAATAAGAAGGAAAATACATTCATGGTAACCAAGTGCCGAGTTCTGTGGGATGTTTTAGCATCCATCTTTTTATTATTATCCGGATTTATACGATTTTTCATCTACTCTCTAATCAAATTTGTGTGCTGAGCACATCCTTTCTGGGACCAGAAGTATTGCTCTGTTCATGACATTGATGGAACCCTTAGGTGTTGTAGTTGCAAACGAATGGAGGTACATCTAGATGCAAAACAGGATGTTTTCCCAGTCTCAGCTGATTGATCTATATCATCTAACAATACCTCAATATCCCATCTGTTCTTTCCTCTTGAAGCTATTCTGATTGCACCGAAATTTTTTTTCCTTATGTGCAGCCACAAGGTACTGGATACATTTCCCTCGGTGATGGACGCAAACTATGCTTAGAATGTTTGAATTCATCAGTAATGGATACTAACCAGTGCGAACCTCTATATCTTGAGATACAGAAGCTCTATGAAAGCTTAAGCATGAAAGCCGAGCAGAAAGTTCCATTGTTTCTCATTGAGAGGCAATCTTTGAATGAAGCTGGAGGGGGGGAACATGTAAGTATAAGCATCTCAAAAGCCGTAACAACACCTCATTACAAACTATACACTATTATTTCTCATATTAATCAATCTTCTCACTTTCTCCAGGGTCATCACCATATGCCAGAGACTCGAGGACTTTGCCTCCCTGGGGAACAAACTATCACTACTGTAAGAACTTGTTCTCAATCTTCCTTTGTCCATGTAGCCTTAATCTTGGTGCTCATAATTATTTATCTTCAAATTTCATTGGAGCTTAGTGCATATCTGTTTGTTTTTTCTTAGGTTTTGAAAAGACCGAAACGTTGGGTTAAAACTAGAAATATGAACGTGATATCAGAGCCATACAAATTGACACGACACTGTGAAGTCACTACGATTCTTATTTTGTTCGGCCTCCCAAGGTAACGGACGAAAACATGGTCAGCATTCAGCACGCATGGTGTATTTCTTTCAATTATCAGTGTTTTAAAGTATAATGTCGATTTCTCTCTTCCCAGATTCAGCTGCACATGAGGAGGTCCAAAGCCTAAGAGTTGGGCTATCGGAAACTCTAGAATTGGTCGAGGAATTGAAGCACCAGCGGGAGGATGCTAAGGAATCCAAAGCTCGCCGTCTTGAAAGGCTCAGTCACACTCAAAGGCAGCTGAAAGCAGCCAATGAAGCTATGGAAGCGATTCGGTCAGATAGCTTGGAAGCAAAAGAAGGCTACAACACCCTAGCTTCGAAACTAGAGCAATCGAAGGCGCAAGTGAACACATTGGAGATGCTTGGAGGTTGAGGAGGCAGACAAGCTCAAAATGAAGATTGATTCGCCAAAACTCGAGGCTGGACAGTTGAAGTCGGCATTGGAGGCAGCTGAGAAGAGGTACCAGAATGAATATATCCAAAGCACACTTCAAATCAACCCAGGTTGCGAACGCAGAACTAGAAGCCGAGATGAGGATGTTGAAGGTGCAGGCAGATCAATGGCGAACGCAGAACTAGAAGCCGAGATGAGGATGGTGAAGGTGCAGGCAGAAAGTGGAGGAAGGTTGCTGAGGCAGCTGCTACCTTGCTCTCTCTGGATTGCGATGCAAAGGCGGTCGATAGAACAATTTCGATTGAGACCATTGGAATGAAGATGGATGCAAAGGCCATTTCCAATTGGCATAGTAAAATCCCCCAAAATGTACTATTTGTTTCTAGGTCAATATCACACACCACATATTTTGTAAAAAAAGTCCCACCGTGCGCAGCACGGTTCACAACTAGTATTTAAAAGGCGGTTGTGTAAGTATTACGAAGTATTTAAATATAATCGCAATTATAAAAAATTTAAAATATATATAATCGTAATTAATTACACATATAATATTTTTTTTAACTCAAATATGCAATATGGGTGTCTATTGGTAGATAAAATTATACCTTATTCAAATGTATATATTTTGTATATATATAAAGACGTTAAACATTAAAAAAGTAAGTTTTAAAAGTACTAATCCAACTTTGGGACATGTGTCAATGCCTCATGGGTGTACTAATCCAACTTTGAAATGAGCTGCCGCTATGTTCTTCAATATGCCGCTCATACAAGTGCTTTAACATCCGGCTCGTCGGCTTTTCTTTTTCTTTTTTAAATTTTGGTACATTTGGCAGCCAAGAACATCACTTCACCGCTCCGGTGTGTGCTCTTACACATTTATGTTATTGTTACCCGGTCTATGTAATAGATCAATACTATCGTTAGGTTGTGTTTGGATTCCATTGCATTTTAATTATGATGCAATTATTTTACTTCATTTTATTTGAGCGTTTGGTTTTAAAAATAATTTTTTTATAAAAATCGAGATAAAACCATAATTTAACCAAATAATCACATAAAAAAAGAAATATAATAATTGTATTATAATTAATACATCGTGAAATCCAAAAATACCATAATTTAAATACCTTAAAAATTATATTACCCAAACACCACTTTATTATTTTGCATTATAAATATAATCCATTTGAAATTCAAGCACATGAAATAAAAGTATAGTTTTATTGTTTCAATGTTTCAAATTTTTAAGTGTGGGGGAAAACTTTTATTGCTCTTGCAAACCGACCTCTGTCCGATGCCCCGAGTCTCCGATAGCCGAACAAATTCTTCGTTTGCGCAATAATTCAAAGAAAAATTAAATAAAAACGGAAGAGAGAGAAACTGAGAAAAAAAGGAGAGAGAAAGAATACAGAGGAAAGAGCTTGGCTGAGAGAGAGAAAGAAGATGGGTCAAATAGTGAGGAAGAAGAAAGGCAGGCCGTCGAAGGCAGATCTGGCAGCTAGGGCGGCGGCTGAGTCGAACTCCGGCCACCGCAGCCATCATCGGCGGGATACAGAAGAGGAGGAGCGGCGAGAAGCTCGTCGGAGCCTCCGGCGACGGAGTTTTGTCAGGTACGACCTCATCGACTACGACGACGAAGACTACTTAGACGACGACGATGACGAGTTCGAGTTCGACGAAGATGACAATACCGACGCGGAGGACGGCGGCCGGAAGAGAGAGAAGAAGCTCAAGTTTGTGCTCAAGCTTCCGAATTGCTCCAGCAGGGGTCGACCGGCTCGAAGTAATGGCGGCTTCGATTCAGCTGTTCGCGCTAGGGGATCCGACTCCGAAGGTGAAGGGGACGAAGAGGATGATGAAGAGGAGGAAGAAATTAGGGTTGTGAAAAAGAGGAAGATTATTAGGGATATGGACGACGAGGATGAAGTGGATGATGATTCCGGTGATAATGACGACGAAGAGGTACAATTAAGCTTTCAATCCGAGTCAATTTGTTGCTTGTCATGAGTAATAGTTGCTTGGAATAGCTGAATTTGGTAAAAATTGGAAACCCCCATATTTTGGGAAAGAGGAGTGAGAGGAAGAGGATAGATATCTCTAGCTCAGCTGAGCTCAGAGAGTGAGAGTTTTCCTAATTGGTCCACGCTAGCACTCATACACAGGGTTTGCGTGTTTAGGGAATTAGGGGGAAGAGGTTTAGTGAAAATGAGCCTTCGTTTCTCTCTCTCTCTCCATCCTTCAATTTCTTTCAATTAAGAAACTCTATCACTGATTTGATTGTTTACCCTGGAACATTCAAGTTTTTGCAGTATCATTATTATGGGTCCTAAACTGATTAATTTGTGTTGTTTTCTTTTGGATTTTGCAGGAAAGAGGAGGAAAAGGAGAATCTTACAAGATGGATTCTGATCATGGTGTGTTCTTTAATAGTTCTTGTTTTTTTCCCTGCCATCTTAAACCAATTTTCGCCATTTATGCAAGTGACAAGCTGATTTATAGTTGTAGTTGTTGTTGGACGTAGGTTATTTCTCGGGAACTCTAAATGATGTTCCATCTGAAACACCAATGCCTGAGAAGAAGCAGTTGGAGTTGATACTCGACAAGCTTCAAAAGTATGGCATGGGAGTATAAAATTTCCTTCTCCACTTCCACTGGCCCTGGGTACATCAACCCTTATAGCCATGTGTTAATCTGTTTATGTTGCATGCCTAATTCAGGCTTGTTTTTGAAATTCACAGGAAAGATACCTATGGTGTTTATGCAGAGCCGGTTGATCCTGAGGAGGTAATTGAAAGAAGTTATAAAATATTTTTCATTGACAAATGTTATCATATGCTTATGGTGTTGAGACTTCAATTGGTTCATGGTAGCTTCCAGATTATCATGATATCATCAAGCAGCCAATGGACTTTGCTACCCTAAGGAAGAAGCTTGCTAATGGATCATACTCAATTTTCGAACAATTTGAGGTGGGTGCTCATTGAATTTTATTTGAATGTTTCTCAAGTTGTTTGGAGATGATGGGCGGTTTGAGTTTGAGTTTGACATCTTGCTAGTTGCTATTCCTGCTTCTACTATGCATTGTCCTTTTTTTTTTTTTCACAGTTTAACAATAGTGTTTTATTTTTTGAAAACAAAGAGGCAAATGCATTTGCCCCGAAACATCTGCAACCCAATCTGTAGCAATGAACTGGGGTGATCACTCTCTACAAAACATAAAAACTGATTGACCTTCCTAATCTAGCTAAAGAATGAGCAACAGTACCACCAGAATGTCTAACCTGATTCCACGTGCAAACCTCAAAATGCAAGGCAAGCTGATACAAATGGTTTAAAAACCCTACCTCAAGATTTTCTTGTGGATCATGTCGTTGAAGCATACCCTACCCAATTCTTTCTGAGCCCGGATCAGCCAATCGAACATTCATATGAATCATATCCTCATGGCCAGCTATCCCCCACAACTCACCTTCTTTTTTCGATGAGCATGAAGAGAGCCCCTCAGAGCATTCATGATCCCCTCTCTCTCCCCACACAAATCACTCATCCATCACCCCAACTGCCCTAGAGACTGACCCAGCCATACATAATCAAATCCCCTGGTGCCATACCTCATTACTTCCTGCTTTAGTCTCCTAACCATAGAGGATCCCATACCACCATTACGACACCTAGCCTTGAGGTGCCTTAGTCTCCTCTTTGTCCCAACCCCAATACATTTAGGGTTCGTTTATTTATTTAAGAGGGGAATGGAAAGGTAATTAATTTTACATATAAAATGTATATGATCATCATTTTTTGTGAGCTTGGAGGAGAGCTTAACTTATATATGGACTACATTCATAAGGGTAATCATTAGCTTTCTCTACCCAAAAACAAACCGGGGGGGGGGGGGGGGTTGTTTAGTGTTACCTTGTTGGGATTGAATAAGTTTAGAGTGGTTAGTTGTGAAGTTAAATGTTACAATTGACAACCATTTCTGCCAAAGCATTGCGCTATGCTGTTAATGGTGGTTAGCTTACTTGATTAGCCTCTTTTACCTAATGCTTCTGATGGGTTAGGTTGTGACCAAGTCAGATAAGAAACCAGCATAAATCACTATCATCTAAAGAAAAAAATTAATAAATACTTTTAAATGTTTGAGCTTCAAGAAATATTTAATTAAGAAAACCAAAAAAGACTCAAGGGCAAAGGAATATGAAAGTTGGCACCATTGGGTTCCATATTTTGTCGTTGTGTACTAGCTACTATCCGATTGGATATTTGGTGGTAAAAACTCTTAAAATGTCATTTCTATCCATCAGTGAGCCTAGTAAAGCTGCATATTTTCTTAGGTTTGGTGTCCCCTTTTTTCGCCTCAGTAGTTTTGTCCTATTGGATAACTGGACAAAGGATTTCAGTAGTTCGTTTGTTTATGCTTTAGTTTTATTTTGTTCTGCTTTTGGTTGTCATTTCTTTGTCCGGGTCAATCGGAAACACTGTGAGATTGATTGGGTAGTTGTTATCGTGATTATTCGTGTCCCTTTGTGTATTGTTTGTTCTTGGATTTTTATGTTTGTTTTTGTCTATTTTTAGGCAAAACTAATTCAAATAACCCAACCTTTGAGACGTGTCAAAAAAAATATCATCACCTTTGACCGGTAAGAAAAATAACCCAACCTTTGGGGAGGTGGTAACAAAGTATCCCGACTATTTTTTCGGTTTTTTCCTTCCATAGGAATTGGTCAAATGATATCATTCTCATTAGAACAACTCAATATCATCCAAATTACAACATGATCTTAATTTCAATGATTATATGCTAGTGTTTTTGTTGAATTTATGGTAAAAAAAAAATATAGATGGGATACTTTGTTACCACCTCTCCTACAGATGGGTTATTTTCTTAACATTCCTCTAAAGGTGGAGACATTTGTTTAACACCTCTTTAAAGGTGGAGATATTTGTTTAACACCTCTCTAAAGGTTATGTTATTTTAATTAGTTTCACCCTATTTTTATGACAAGAGTCGGTCACTCGGAAACACCCCTTTGACGTAGGCGGGAAAGTTTGCGTATATCTCAACCCCAGGCGGGGGATTGTTGTTGTTTATACTCTGTGACCTTGAAATCTTCAATTTATTCATCTGTAAGTAGTTATAATGTTGATTTGATTGTTTGCAGAGTGATGTTTTCTTACTTTGCTCAAATGCTATGAAATACAATGCCCCAGCCACAGTATACCATAAACAGGTACTGAGAGTTGCCTTGTCTTTTATGTTCTAGTACCGTTTACTATATTTAAATTAAAATGCACTGTTTACCTTTTTAACTGAATCAGTTGTGTTTGATTAGGCTCGTTCCATTAAGGAACTTGCTCAAAAGAAATTTCAGCGTGTAAGGCATCACATTGAAAGGACAAGGATTGAAAATGAACGAACTGAGAAAGAAGCAAATTCTGAACAGAAGATGCTGCCGAACCCTATAATCAAGAAGCAAGTGAATAAGGCGGCTGGCCATAGCATTCAAGATCCTGCAGACTCTGATTTATCTTACGGAGCCACTCTTGCAACAACAGATGCTTATAATGCAAGCAATGGTGTCCAGGCTAAAAGTCATGAGATACACAGCAGCAATGAAGGGCTAGGGGAAGGCATATCATCTTCCCTACCTGAAGAAAATGTTGAAAAAGTAGAAGATTTGCAGTCAGGTAGATTATCCTTTCCATCTATTCCCTCAGTTCTTACTTTCAAATAACATGCTACCTACCTATCAATCCTATCATTTGTAAGTAAATGAAGCTTGTCCCCCCTAGCCATTATCTTATACATTATTCTACAGGCAAGGGAACGACTCCTAAGTTGGGGAGGAAACCGTTGGTGGTGGATGAAAACCGTCGTGAGACATATGAGATATCTAATCAGCCGGTGGATACATCAGAGTCAATATGTTCAACATTTGAGAGTGAAGATAAGCAGTTGATTCCTGTATGAATGAATGATAACTAGAATTTCAACAAGAGTACTATAATTTTTCTTATTGCTGATTTACCTTTTGTGGATCATCAGGTTGGACTATATGGAGAGCATTCTTATTCACAAAGTCTGGCTCGTTTCTCTGCAACTCTTGGGACAGGCGCTTGGAGAGCCGCATCTAAGAGAATTGAACAGGCATTGCCTCCAGAGTCCAAGTTTGGTCGTGGATGGGTCGTGGAATATGAACCAATTTTTGACCCTGTCTTGTTCGTAGCAGGTCAGTCTCAGAAAGAGTATTCATCTGCTAAAATGCCTCCATGTCCTGCTCTTTCTGTAAAAAATGATATGCCTAGTAAGACCCTAGTTGGTTCAAGTGAGCAGCTGGGTGTTGGTGAATCTTCATCGAATGGGAAACAATGTTTTTTGCCTAGTTCTGGAGGAAGCAGACCTGCTACACCAAGTGATGCCATTTTTCAGCAGAATCCATTTGTTAGAAAGCTGCAACATGCTACTATTCCTGTAAAAGGTGACAAATCTTCCAAGACCACATCGCCTAATGTTCTGGGAGAATATAGACCAGTCTCAGATACAAAACAACCTCAAGTGCCTAATTTGGGTGGAAGCAGACCTACTACCACAACTGGTGAGGCTATTCAGCAACAGCTTCCGTTTGTTAGAAAGCTACAGAATGCTTTTGTTCCTGTAAAACCCAACGAATCTCCTGAATCTGCTGTCACAACCAGTGGGCGTCTGGATAGTGGACCTATCTTTGAGGGTAAATCATCCGTGTTGCCTAATTCTATTGGAAGCAGGCCTTTTACTCCAACTGGTGCTGTTGTTCAGCCTCTGAATCCGTTTTCCAGGAATAAGTCAAGGGCTGATAACTCGGTTACAAGCAAAGGGGAAGCATACCCCCCATCTCCTAACAATCAAAAGACAAATCCTATTTTCAAGAATCACTATCCAGGCAACGCAGAAGTCTCCCCCGCTTCTTGGCAAGTAGATACAATGGCAAGAAACAGGAGCTTTTTGAAATCTGCACCGTTGAGGCCACCTTCACCGGCTAGTGAAGGTGGTGTTCACGTAAGGATTCCCAATGGGAATGGGAATGGGTCTGTGGATATAAATAGAATGGCTAGTTCACCATCTAGTGGAGTTTCTACCCAAGTATTTGGATCTAAAACATCCTTCCAACCAAGGTCAGAGCAAGGTCTGAGTGATCCAGTGCAGGCAATGAGACTTTCAGCTGAGAATGCTCAGCAGCAGCAGAACAACATGAATCATTTGCATGGTCCTGTGCAATCTGGGCTTTCTAGTCAATCCCTAAGGGGAGATAACATGAGCAGAGCCACAACTGCTGCGGGTGCTTGGATGCATTCAAGTGCTGTTGATATGAACAGACCTGCTTCTGGAATTCTGAGTTCACACGGTAACCAGATTCCTGCAGATTCACTGTACAACAAAACTTGGGAGATCTACCCACAGTTCTTACATTCTGGTGAATATCCAGTTTCTGCTACAAGGCATCTTCAGCCTGAAAGGGGAAAAGTTCCTTTCGAAGAACATGCTTCAAATTCTGCAAAGGCGAGCAATGAAGCACAAGGCCGAAACAGACAAATGGTGATTGACCCGCCCAGGGTCCCCTTGCAATCACCTCGGCAGGGTCTTAGCCGACATACGGAGCAGAAAAAGAAATGGGATACACTGCCTCCCGATCTGAATGTTGCTTTCCAATCATCAGTTGACCCTCAGCAACCAGACTTGGCTTTGCAGCTTTAGGTATATGCTGTTGTTTCTTCATAGATGCAGTTTATACTCACTCGTATTTGTTACTCGATGACTCTCTGCATTCCCAGAATCAGCTTAGATTGATTTAATCGGTGGTGCCGCAGTAGGCTCTTAGGATAAGCTGTAATTGTGCAAGACATGTAAATAGTCTGCGAAAAGAGGAGAAAGGTGTAGAGTGTACCGATGAACCGAAAGAAGCTATGATGCGTAGGAAACTCAAATGAGGCTTTTCTTTTCTCATAGGATTCACCTGTGAAAAACAAGAGTATTGTGCTATCAATCAGGATGGCTGGTGACATTTCGTTGCGATGAGGTAAGAACTCGATGAAGAGTCTAGTATCAGTCATAGACTACTGCATTGGTATATGTAGTACCGTGTGCGTCTCCAAACATATGTTAGTGAGAAACGAAGTTGAGATGTGAGGGACTCCACCTCTTAGATGAAAATACCATTATCTATCTACTTCAATTGGTGCGTTAGAAAGAAGAAAAAGAGGCAATTGTAACTCGGACTCTACAAATCCAATATCCTAGAAAGAATATCTGGGCTGTTTTTTCCCCATTAATGGAGTATTTTATACCTTCAGTTCAATTGAACTTGTTAATATTTGGAGTGAAACAATTCATGGCGGAGCCAAGATTTTTTCAGAGGGGTACAGTCATGCGTGGTGTAAAAGTATTTATTACAACAATAATCAGTGTCATTTCAGCATAAAATGACATGAAGTCTATTGAGTCAGTATATAAATTTTTTTTTTTTTTGGTGAAACAAGAGCCCAGATTGTCCGGGCAAATAAAGAAAATACAGCGGACTACACAACAAGGGATCAGGCCGTTCCTCCAACATATGTAATCCAATGGGAAAGAAAAAACAAAGCTAGCGGCGGAGTCAATTGAGATATGTTATAAGTTTCGCGAGCTACATTGCTAATTGGTTTTGAGATATAACTTCATTGAGTTTAAGGTTTATTGCCAAAATCGAATCAGACGCTGCCGACACTTTCCAAAAACCATGATTCCAAGCACTATGCAAACAATGAGCAGTCCCGGAGTAGATGGAGAACCGTCCAGATAGTATCATAAACATTAGTATCCAGTCAACAAATATCATGGTAGGAAAATTGGCAAACATAGAGTGCTCCCCATCCACAGGGAATCTCCAACTAATGGCATCAACTTCCGTAGAATCATCACCCATAGCCACAGCAGAAAGGCGGAGGAGGAACCGTCGACGAGTAGAATATATATAAGTGGTAGAAGGAGAGGAACACTTTCTCCCCTTTGTCCCCGTCATATCCGCCTCTCACTAACCCCTTTTTTGTCTTTAGGTAGGTAAAGTTAATGGTTAATTACACGAATCTATGCCTTATTTAAATTAAGATTCATTGATCAATATTTTAACTATTACCCTCATTGTCTCATTTCCTATGCAAAATTTATTTCATTTCCCCATTTGATTACCTAATTTTAGGATATAGAGTAAACATATTTCCTACTCTAATCATTTCTGTCCCCCTTCACTAAACTCATAAAAAAATTGATAATCATATACTGTAAGTTTTAAACATAAAATATGATTCATTTTCTTTCTATATATATTCCATACTCTCCTATATATACAAACAAGACCTAAATGTGAAATGTAGGCCAAATCATCAAACATAATGCTAAGCCCTATGTTCAGGTGGACAACGAGGGCATTCAAACTCCCAAATCCCCTCTACAAGCTTACCCTCAGCCTGATTGCTTCCATGGCTGCTGCATCTCACCTTCGCCACCATCGTCGCATGCTCACCACCAAGCGCTGCGAACAAGTATGCCACAGAAAGCAACCACCCCAAGTGATCAAACTTGAACGCTTCCCTCTTTAGCACCAACGCCGCTATGTTCAAACTGAATTGCATTGCAGCGCTTATGAGGCCAAACCACATTGCAAACGTTCCGAAAATCTGACCTTGTTTTGTTGGATAGCGGAAGCAGTAACATCGGCCTCCTCGTTGTCTTTTCCACTTGACGCCATGTCGCTTTCCTTCATATACCAGCTCAAGAACTGACAATGCCTGCAGGCTTACCACGACAAGATGGCACCAAGCTTCCTGTAACGGCTACCTTTCATTTTGCCATCACCTGCCTCTTGGGAGGAGACAGCTTGGCATAGCTCTATGGCAACATTCAGCAAGATGAATATCCACTTGATCCGTTTCTTGTTTAGCATTTTCTTCATTGATTTCAAGCAGCTGATAGATGTGTAGCGGCGTTGATCATCACCGTTTCTTGGGTCACCGATGCTTGCTTCTTCAACACTGTTATTTTGTAATAGATTAGAATGTTCGGAGACAGGACTCGCATCGGTGATCTCCATCCCGACCTTCCTCCGGAACAAATTTAGACTGCTGCCAACTAAGGTAATGCAGCAAAAGTAATAGTAAGTATCTCTTTATTTAGGTGAGAGATTTGAGAAGGTAAGCAACGGTGCAAAGTGCAGCAGGGAGTAACCTGCTGGTATGGCTTCATTGATCTTCTTAGTTAGTTCGCAGGTATGATCAGAAGGCGCATAGTAGGAAATCTTTCTTCTGGTCGACGTTGTTCTTTGTCTCAATTCAGGTAGCGAGCTGGTTGCGAGAGAGATGAACTGGTTGATCTTTTCCTCCAACTTGCTATCCTTTAATGGCTTGACTTCCTCGGCCTCCGCCTCGGCCTGATTAGTTCCACATTGCTCTTCTTTCTTCTCTTCTTCAGCCACTATTTCATCTTCCTTCATTGCCACTGTTAGCTGTGAAGACATCCATCCATCAATTCGATCGCAAGGTAATATATACCCTTTATTATATTACCAACTAGGTAACCCTAAGCTTCCCTTAATTAGAGTTAGAACCGCGCCACTGAACAAGATGGATCCTCGCAAACAAGTAAAGAAACATACCGCGTTGTTGGAGGTGGGTGTTCCTCCGATTGATGAATGTGTCGTTGGTGTTCATCCTGCAGGCTCTCTCTGCCTTCTTCTTCGTTTGCCATGTCTGCAATTCTTTGACGTACACAAGGTGTTAGGGAATTAAAAATGAGG
Organism: Persicaria maculosa; assembly: GCA_963922045.1. Taxonomy (NCBI): domain Eukaryota; kingdom Viridiplantae; phylum Streptophyta; class Magnoliopsida; order Caryophyllales; family Polygonaceae; genus Persicaria; species Persicaria maculosa. Next base: position 68,905,573 of record OY998253.1, on the reverse strand, counting down.
GGTGAAAGCAAATTAAAGGGTTTTAAATTAGGAAGCTTCGTACCGTACACACTCTAACTTCCACCGCGTTTTTATCCTCTGACGCGTCTGATTTGAATTGCCGATTGGGACATGGGCTCTGGGTAGGTGTACTGGAAATGGAAACATTTAACTATTTCGGAGTAACTCAATTGGAATAGGTCTTCGGTTCGAATCTCCCGGATGACCGATCTCTTTATTTACCAATTCAAGGAAATATTTGAATTTTGATGTTTTAACGACCAAAGATTAGGAGAATTTTGTTGAGAACTCCATTTACTGTGTAGATAAATGTCCAGTTTTGTTTGACAATTAACTAAACTAGGTAGGCAGACTCGTGCTAGCTACGTCCGGGACATATGATTTTGCTCCAAAAATTATAGTGAGATCATACTTGGTAAATAAAGAAAAAATTAACATGTCACAGTGTAGTTTTTACAAATAACAATTAAATCAAAATATTATTATTCAAATAGAAAAAATAAAACAATATATCTACTATTACGTACATACAATATATAGCAAAAAAAAAAAAATCTAGACCCATGAGTGAAGAGATCAAATTCGAGAGAAATTTAAAGATGGAAAAAATTCATGTATTTGATAATGTTAAAATTTTTTATAATATGAAAAGAATCAATAAAAAATATTTTATAGTAATGAAATCAAATTATACAAATTTTTTTCATTAGGTTTTTAGGCATGTGGTGACCAATTAAAATTTTTTATTGTAAACTTTTTTAAATATGAAAATTAAATAAATGAAATATAAATTAGAATAACAAATAAAAATAGTGATAATATAATTAAAAATTATGGAAAAACCAATATAAAAAGAAAATAAAGATGCATGCATATTATTCACTACTAATTGAGGGAATGAATTAAATAAATTAAAAGTTCAAGTGAAGGATTGTATTACAAATTAGAAGAAAAAAAAAAGAAATATATTATGGTGACATGAAAAAAAATTATTTCAACAAAATTAGAAATAAGAAATATGATATAAAATAAGAGAAAAATCATATAGGGGTGATTACCTCGATGTCCAAAATTTTGGACTTTATTAGGAAAATGTCCACCACCCTCTCCATATTAGCAAAATGTCCATCCCTAAAATAAAGTTGCTGAAATTTTTATTTTCAGCAAAAAATTTTTTTCCGCGAAATTTAGTTTTTTTTTTCCGCGTTGCTGAAACCGAAGTTGCTGAAATTGAGTTTTTTTTTCCACGTTACCGAAATTACCGAAACCGAAATTGTTGAAATTGAGTTTTTTTTTCTCCACGTTACCTTTTTTTTCGCTTTTTTTTCCACGTTTCCTGAGTTGCTGAAACACATGTGCCACCATCTGTTTCAGCAGTTTTTTTTCTATTCGCGTTACTTTTTTTTTTCCGTTTTTTTTCGCGTTTCCAGAGTTGCTGAAACCCCTGTGTCACCCTCTATTTCAGCAGTTTTTTTTTTCCGCGTTACTGTTTTTTTTTTCGCGTTGCCGAAACCGGAGTTGCTGAAACCCCGATTTCAGCATTGTTGTTGATGCTGAAACCCTGATTTCAGCAACGTTGTTAATGCTAAACCCCCGGTTTCAGCAACGTTGTTGATGCCAAAACCCCGATTTCAACAACGTTGTTGATGTTGAAACCCCGATTTAGCAACATTGTTGATGCTGAAATTGTTGCTGAAATCATGTTACGGGATATAAAATTTAGCCTATGCAGGATTCGAACCCAAGTATTTGTGCATAGCATATCACTCTACCATTGAGCTAAGAGGCTTTTAAAAGAGATTTAAAGCATTTCAATATTCATTTCAACATTTCAGTATTCATTTCAGCATTTCAGTATTTATTTCAGCATTTCAGTATTTATTAGTTGCGACAATAAATATAAAAAATATAAAAGGGGGAAAGCAAGAAATCTAACATTTTTAAAGGCCTACGAATTGATTAAAAGTTTACTGAAATGAATCAATAGGCAATTAGCATACATATAAGCCTAAATCAATAGGCAATTAGCATACATATATTATTTTGCTGAAATGAATTGCTAAAACAATTACAACAAATCAAACATAAAATCTCCACTGCTGAAGCAAGAATCGGAAACTGAAGTAGTGTCAGTGAAATCATCTCAAATCAAACATAAATTCCTAATGGATGGAGGACAACTAATTAATCTTTGCAGAAAATCAAACATATTGAGCGAATTCCGAATGAGCGAATCTTTTTCAGCAGCAAATCAAACATAATTTTTTTTTTAAAAAAGGACAACTAATCTTTGCAATGCTCGAATAAGCAACAGATTGAGCGAATTCCGAATGGATCGAGGTGCTGTGAGCGAAATCATCTCAAATTGAAGACAGGCAAACAAAATCCGGAGAGAGATGGAGAGAAGGAGTCAGTACCTTGTAGACAAAGGAGATTCGACTTCAGAAGCCACTTCTGATCGAGCCTTTAATCCAGATCTGGAGTTTCGAGAGAAGTGGTGGCCCGACCTGGAGTTCCAACAACGATGGTGGGGGTTTTGGTGGTCGCCAGCGGTGGATGTTGGTGGAGGCAACAGTGGAGGATGCGGTGGTCGGCAAAAAGGGCGATGGTGGTGAGCGCGAGAACAGAGGAGCGAGAGGGAGGCGGTGATTGGGCGAGAACGGAGGAGCGATAGAGAACGACAGCGACGATGGAGGACGAGGGAGGACGCTCGATCCGGCACCGATCTGAGATCCGGAAAGGGGGAGGCGCGTGGAGGAGGTGCAGTCGCTGGATCTGCACCCGGAGGAGGTGGATCTGAGCGGAAAGCAGGCGCGTTGATCTCCTGTGCCGTGCAGATCCGGCAGAATCAACGCACGACAGAAATGAGCAGGAAGATTGAGGCGGATTCAAGTCCGGCCGACGAGTTTCATCCCGCGCAGATCCTGAGGTGTGTCTGCGCGTTGATCTCCTTTGCCTGGATTCAAGTCCGGCCGACGGATTCAAGTCTTGAGGTGTATCCGCGCGGATTCAAGTCCGGCGCGTTGATCTCCTTTGCCTGGATTCAAGTCCAGCGACGAAAACAGTGGGGGAATTGGGAGAAGATTGAGGTGTATCTGCGCTCCAGAAGCATGAGGAACATGAGGAATCAGAATCGAAGAGGTCGGAATCCTCCTCGTCATCATCTTCAGCATGAGGAACGGTGGGGAATTGGGAGAAGATTGAGCCGGAGATGAAGCCATGGGAGACAGTTGCCGTGTTGAGCGAGAGAGAATGATGGGTGAGGAAGAGAGCGAGAGAAGGAGGAGCCGCCAGATGCTGAAACGCTCCAAATCTCTTAGATTAGGTTAATATCTCAGGGGCAATTTTGTCCAAAAAATTAGAGGTGGACAAAACCCTAATTTGCTGGGCTTGGAAGACACTCCCTCAATAAAGGCAAAAAAAAAGGCCCGTTGGGCAAATTTTCTCAATCATATATTGATATATAATCTACTAATAGAAATAAGAAGCACAATTAAAAACAAAGCAACAACTAAACAAAAATTGGAAAGGAAAAACAAAAGAGAACAGAATATTCACCTGATGATATATGTTTTCTCTCTCATTTGGTTGGAGAAGAGAATTGAGTTTTATGAAATTGATAATGGATTAATAATTGAATATTTATCGGAAAACCAAATCAATAAAAAAAAAGACTCTCGCCTCTTGGACTATCACACATTTATTTTTCATTGGTAAAATAATCTTATGTATCAAGAAGTATTAGTTTAACCAAAAAAAAAAAACTCTCACCTCTTTGAATGCCCAATTTAAAGCATTCTTTCTATATATTGTATATTAATATATAGTACGTTACTCGTATTATTGTATGAAAAAAGATGTAAATTAAGTTTTTACAAAATAGATTAATGTGTTTAATATGACAAATAATGGGGACATGTTTATGATGGACTGATCGATCCCTTGATTCAGTTACAATTTTGACTACCCCCTCATTTTTAAGCTATCACCCTTTCACTCACTTAGGTCGATTGGCAAAGATGGGGCTCGCCTCCTTGCCTCCTCATCTTGCAAAGAACATATCAAGAGATCGAATGCCATGTTAACATAATACATCGATGAGCTTCTTAAGATCAGTAAAGGACAAACTATAGTATTCTTCATGATAGACCAAATTAAAAATCACGGTTAAGAAAACATTTAAGCAAGTAGCTAAACAACAACAAAAAAAATCAAACCATCACCTTCCAGTTGGATCCCATTCAACATCAGTAGCCATGAATGACGGCAAATCTATATATGGCCCATCGGCTCCCAAACAAATTTCAAGCTGCAGAACCTCAATAGGCATGTCAAGTTCCATGATCCGGAAAATCTCAAATCCGTCAATACCTATATATTAAGGTGGAAGAAACAATTAAATTGTGAATTAATTGTGAAATTTACAAAAGAATGACGGACATCATGGTATGAACAACTTGCCAAGATATAATGAAATGTACGGTACATAATCTCGGTTGTCATCAAAATTAATTAATTTTCACAATAGCATCAGGCAACAGGCGGAGGACCGGAGACAACGGTGGCCGTGGCTGCAGTTGTCGATGATGAAGACCTTGGTGGCGGAACAGTTCTCGCTATTGAGGGCACTGTCGAGGAGGAGTTGCAAATCCTCGCGGCTGGACATGGCTGCCGATGAGGGCGTTCTGGGGCCCGTCGGAGGAGGGTCAGGCATCGCCGCATCGGGGATGATGCAGGTGGGTTTCTGGCCGATGCTTACGGCTACGCAGACCACCCTAATGTACAGCTTCTCATCCGATCCGGTACCTATAAAATACGAAAATTTTCAGAAATGAAAGAACAAATTGTGAATCCAACAGGCGGTGAGTAAATCTGCCTTTGGTTTTTGAAATCGGCTGTCACACCGATGCAAAGAACCATCAGAAGTTGGAATGCCATCGACGGGGAGCCCTCGACGCTGAACCGGCCAGGGTCGTCGAAAGCTCCTGCACACCCGAGAAGTTGTATGGCGGTCTGAGCAGCTGTCAACATCGTCCGATAAGGAGGAGAAGTTGGAGTCAGAGGAGATTGTGATGCTGCTTGAATGCTTTGATCTTGATCTCGAGCGGTAGCGCTGGTGGTTGTGGTCAGCCATGGCCGTGATTGTTATCAAACATTGTGATATATATAGAGGAAACGGGGTGGATTAATATTGGGATTGGAAAGGTTTGCAAAAACGTCTAATTTTATGAGCTTAAATTTCTAGCATTTCTAATTACTTCTTGATTAATTGTAAGGTGAAATAACATTAAACTCCTAATCCCACTAAACGCCTAACCAAACTAAATGCCTAATTAATATTGTGATGACACTAATTAACTTAATTTTAAATAAAAGAGTATATTAAGTTTAATTTTACAAAATATGAGAAAAAGAAAAACTGGATATACATTCATTGGGTGCTGAACAGAACTTAGATATATTATGAAAAGTTATACCATTAATATATGAGAGAAAATAATTTTTTTTAAATTTGCACAGTATAAACTATACTCCATCCGTTCGCGAAAACTTGTCATTTTAGACTCGAAATTTTGTTCGAAAAAACTTGTCATTTTAGACATTATCCCCCATTGTTTCCTAAATTACCCTTAGTTATTTTGAATTGGTCTTAGCTAATTTAAAATTTGGCTCCACTTTTAGTCTTATAATTGTACTTGTTTTTTGGATGAGTAAGAATGTAATCCAAACAATTTGAAATTTGAAAGGTACTACCAATGAGAGGATTTGTACCAATGAGAAGACTAGGGGTAATTTGGGTGGGTTAAGAAATTCCTTAAAAATTGTGCCCGATGCTAAAATTACAAGTTTTCGCGAGGGTAATTTGCTAAAATAACCCTTTTGGGTGAAACCCTTGCACGCCTAACCCCATCCGAATTTTATTTGCATAAACCGGATATCCGTCTAACCAGTGCAGTAGGTAGCCGGTAAACAATTGAATCCCAAAAATCAATCTTGCAGGAAGGGGAATGAGAGTGAGTACGAGCAAGAGGGAGGCGAGAGGAGCCGAGTTGAATCCGAAAGTCGCAATCGGAAGGCGAGAGTGAGTACGAGCAAGAGGGAGGCGGAGGGTTGCGAGGTCGACAAGATCTGAAGAAGGGAGAGATGGAGAGTGAGCGAGAGAGAGAGGAGAACACGGTAGAAGATGTCAATCTCAGATCTGGAGGCGAACGAGACGGAGGAGCCGAGTTGAGTTTCGGATATGAAGGAAGGGGGACGAGATAGGAGGGGAATGACCAGATCCGCCATTGAAGAAGGACTTGAGCTCTTGGATTTGATTTGAGGAAGGAGAAAGGGCGAAAGAAAGGGATGCTCCCAAGACGATGTCGACGAGGCCGGACCAGATTGTAAAGCCTCCATCCTCTAATTGTCGACGGCGACGCCTCCCTCTCCGATTGTAAAGCCTCCGTCTCCGATTTGATCTGAGGAACAAAGATGGAGAATGGAAGGATAGAAGGTCTCCGACGAGATAGATGGCGTCTCCATCTCAATTCCCCCATTATCCCATTAATTAGGTTTAGTTTTTAGGAAATTACAAAATTAGTCCCTTATTTTAAATCATAAAATAACATTACGTGTCATGTAAAACAATTGATGTGTCAAGTAAAATAATTCACATGTCCAGTAAAACAATCCATTTGTCATGTAAAACAAGAAACTTGTCAAGTAAAACAATTCAGGCTAAATGCTTGCTATGAATTGTGCATCTTGATGTGCACCCCGACACGCGTACTTCTATTCACATGCCTCGAACTCCTCGGCTGCCTAGATTGATCAGAAAGTATCTATTTGAGTCTAAAAATTCATTTGTTATCTATTAGATGGGGAGAAGCCGCTTGCAATCTTCAACAGGAGCTCATGTGGCATAAAAGCCTCCTCTTTTAGATGGACATTTCGGTGTCGAAGTAGCTAGTATGCCGCATTATTGTTGTATAAAATTTGAGTATTAGATAATCCAATACTAAAATTTACTTGACCAACTAAATTGGAAAGATATATGAGTAGATCGAAATTTGATATAAAACTGAGTAGATATATGAGTAATCAAAAATTGATATAAAACTGTAAATAATTTTTGCCAAATTGGGAAGTTGTTGAGTTCAAAGGTAGACTGTCATGTATGAATATACATCTGACATGTTGATCTGTGTAGGTGTCATGTAGTAAGTGAAACTGTCGAAATTAACACAACTCTATGTTTTTTGTGTGTTTAGATATTATAGCTTTATGTGCATTCATTATTTATGTGGGTAATGTGATAGTTAATAAGTATAGTTTCGAAATGGGTTCAAAATGAAAATGAATTAGCCATTTTTGTATTATGTGATGAATTCAGATTAAAGGATGATGCATGAGTTCTTAGCTTTAACCTTACCAACATATTTAGTACATCTTTTCTATTGAACTTGCGTAATGGAAGTAAAACAAGGTTAACCGACTGTAAATAGGCTAACATTGTGATGCTATTAATGAAACAAAATAACATGACAGGTTATACCCTTTCACATGACGGGTTATAACCTTTTAACATGACAGGTAATGTGAACCGATCCTCTTCTCTTTAATAAAAGAAAATAACATGACTTGTAATTCTATTAACATGACAGGTTATACCCTTTACCATGACAGAGAGAATTATATAAACTGTCAAAGTTCTGTCTTTAATATGTAAGAGAGCTGAAATGGCAAGTGCTACACTTGAATGCGAAGTGATGATCCACAACAGATTAAATACAAAACCAAATTCTTTTATGGACCCTATCAAGGAACGATCCTATAGGCATTCGTCTTATCTATCCAAGAAATGAAAGAGTTCTTGGTGTTCCTCAAGCCGAGAAACCCATGCTCCTTGCTCTTGTTCATGCTATCCACCATCCCGTCTAACGCCAACACCGTGTCCACGACCTGCCAAGACACGACCTCCTCCAGTTTCGTAGCTGTAAGCTCGTTAAGACAAACAATAAGGCAAGGTACCTTATATAAGGTGAGCTGAGTGGAAAGATGTCTTGATATCCGAGGAGGGTTTATATGTCTCAATTTGGTAAATAAAAACTACTTCTCTGCCTTCTTCTTCTTCAGGTGATTTATTTTACTTTCTAATACTTGATTCTTTATCCTGTAAACATCATTTTTTCCCACTCACCAGCCCGTGCTCTTTCTGATTCCAACAACACCTATGTAATATGAGGGAAAGGAAAGAACACATGATGAAAGAAAAGAACATGACAGGTAATGCTATTAATATGATAGGTTATACTCTTTAACATGAAAGGTTATAACCTTTAACATGACAGGTAATGCGAATCGATCCTCTTCTCCTTAATGAAAGAAAACAACATGACAGATAATGCTATTAACATGATAGGTAATACCCTTTAACATGACAGGTTATTTGCTGATCTGCAATCTATAAGCTTATTCGGTAAAAAGAGAGATATTGATTCTATAAGCAAGTCTTATTTGAAGAGCTTGCCTTAATGAAAGAAAATAACATGAAAGGTAATGCTATTAACATGACATGTTATACTATTTAACATGACAGATATTTCGAATAACATGTCAGGCTATGCGAATCGATCCTCTTCTCCTTAATGAAAGAAAATAACATGACAGGTAATGCTATTAACATGAAAGGTTATACCCTTTAACATGACAGGTTAAATACAAAACCAAATTCTTTTATGGACCCTATCTAGGAACGATCTTATAGGCCTTCGTCTTATCTATCCAAGAAAGGTACTCACATCCCTTCTCATCTTAGCCTCTTATCACATTATGAATTTGAGTTGCTAAAATTGATTTCTTTGTTATTTAAAGAAGTATGAGTCTTTCTATCATCCTTCCTTGGTTACTTCTATTATTGAAAAATCGATTCGTAACCCCGGCTTAGTCTTGAAAAATCGATTCGTAATACAAGAAAATAGGCCATTTGTGTAGATAACAAAAAAAATTATCCAACCGCAATAGATTCCAAAATCACAACATAATCTGTTCAATACGAAAAATGCAAAATATTCAACCAAAATAGATTACAAAATCACAACATGCTCAATTGCAAGAATTCAAGCATCCGCAAATAGTTCTTCTGGGAAATTGTATATCAGTTGTCTATTAATATAACAATTGATGCCATGGCCTATGATCTTATTTACTTTCTCCCTCATCTTATCCTTTTCAGCTGTTTCAATCTCTGCAACCTTAGCCATTGAATCAACACGAACACATGCACCATCGATTTTTACTTTATCCGTGTCCATAGCTGTGTTTGCCACCAAAATCTCCGCATTCTCAATGCGCTTTGGTTGCCCAATACCGATCTTCTTGTCCAAGATAAATCTATAATGACATAACAACCAAACAGATAAACTTAGTGAACAAGTTTTTCAGTAACATCACACCGGTTGAAGAAGCATGTAACCATCCAACATAGGACAACACAAGATTTTAAAATTTGACAGAGTTGAAAGAAAATAGCACATGAAGCATGGTTTTTCAAAGAACTTGATCATAAAAGTTTATATTCTTAGATACACAGAACTACAGAAGCATCATATTAGCAGCTAAGGTACTCATGTAAGTAGGCTGCATTTATATCCTGCTGACCTATTGTGTTTTTTTCTTCAATAATGAGAGAACCAAATAGACTTCACAGCTAGTAGAAATGAAAAGCCATCATTATTATTCGACCCTAGGCACCTTTGCTAGCTTCTATGCACTTGAAAGTAAAAAGGTAAAACAACATTTAATTTGAAAAATACTCTTGCAAAAAGAGTTGCAGAAACAATTTCATACATAATCCAAACCTGGAACATTTCATATTTCAAGTGAGGGTTTAAAGGCAGAAAAGGGTCAGGCAATGACATGTCAATCTGACATGTAAGCATCCACTGGTCTAGAATCAAAAGACTCACCCTTCATCTAGAAATGAATCCCTCAACGAGCCACCAGACTTCTTGATGATTTGAATGGATTCGAGGTTTGTGCTCCCCTGACAATTTCAAGATCATTTCGAGGCACAATCAGTGTTTTGCTCAAAGGCATATCAGAGAAAAACTTCAAAATTGGCATGGCGTGGCAAACAGCTTCCCACAAATGGTCCTATTACCATTGTGAAAAGCATTTCATATGAATTCAATTATGCAATGAAAATCAAAAGGAATTCATCAGATGATAAACTTCAAGATAACAGATCTCCAACTTTCATGATGCACAATGCACAGTTTAAGAAGTCAAAAATTACAAACCATAACCTTTTTGAAGGAAAAAAACTTGCAGATCATGCAACAAAACTGTACTACTTTCCAAGATGTTTTATTTTGTGTGGGTCTAAAAACAAGAGGATATTCATGACTTGAGATATACACAGTACCATATGTGCGAGCTACCACAAGCTTCAAGGGGAAATGCTAATCGTAATTCCTTGTAATGTAACTCATAAACTACATTGTTACTCAAAGCATCGGATATGACAATGAGAGTAAAGACAAATGGTCACTTGTTCATCTTGATCAGAGAGATAGCTGGAGCTTACCCGATAACCAATGTTGCAATCGTTATTCTCATCATGAGCCATGAACTTGCTGGTTCTTTTGACATAGCGATTATAAATCTTGTTGTGGAAGAAACGATCAGCTAAAACCACCACTGATTTCTGCATCTTATTCGACACCACCACGCATATAACCTGCTTCATCCTCGCTTTCTATCTCTCTATGTGTTCCTAAATTGCACAAGAGGAAACTCTCATATCAGTAAGCTAAAAAACATTGATTTCACAAGGAGGAAACTCTCACATGTAGGTCAGCTGCACATACATGTTGCCCATCATTAAACTTAAATAAGTTGAAATCTTCACAAGAAGGAAACTCTCATACATGCTGCACATATCAATAAGCTAAAGGCGAAGGTTGTTGGTATTCTTGGTCTTATATCCCGCGATGGGAACATCATATGACAGTGCTTGTATGATCTAACCACCAGCCCATTTTCGTCTGAAACACAATATCAAGACATCAATATGGCTTGAATATTAGTACAAGTAAAGAAGGGTTACATATCCTAGTTGATAAACGAGGTCTTATTATCATCACAGATTGTAATTACATACTAGAATGGGAAATTAAAATTAAACAAAGGCGGTTCTTAGAGTGAGTATATAGAACACTTACGATCCATCAGGATTGACCTGAACTTGACTAAAAATTGAACTGGGAATACAACATCATGCCTGATGATTTCCCAAGGACCGAATTTCTGGATAATAGCAAGAAGACATAACTATTGCAATGCAAGTCGGAGGCCTAATTTCTAGTTTCGACTCCACTGCACATTAGCAAGCAAGTTTTTCCTCAAAGAACCAGACTCATACATGGTAAGACAAGAATAAAACATCCATTTCACATGGTAAGAGTAAGACATCCATCAAGCAAGTAACTCATGGTAAGAGTAAGACTGCATTATCAATTGCTATAAGCTAAGACAAGAAATACTAATCAGGATAACTGAATTTATACATAAAAAAAAATTAATTTCGGGTGATAATGGCATACCTAAGGAAGCTATATCAGTGTATTTATCACTGAATGCATAAACATCAACACCTATCTGAAACTTGGAAAAATTAGCAGCCATTTGCTTATAAAATGGAAAAAATATTAGTTCACTTGCCTTCATATTATAGAAATGCAGTCTGCTGTCAAAAGGAAAAGAGTGATTACCTCCAACCAAAGTATGAATTCATGAATAACAGTGTCATGTCAAACTGAATAAATGTCATGTAAAATTGAATAAGTGTCATGTAAAACGTTGGCAGGAAATCATAGGTGGAGATTGTACTTTAAGTCTTTAGTGTCATGTAAAACTAAATAAGTGTCATGTAAAATGGAATAAGTGTCATGTAAAAGGGAATAGGCGGCAGGTAAAATCTAATGAATTGAAGCAGCCAGATGCATTCCCATACTTCTTACAAGAAACATCCAGATTCAAGAACAAGCTTGACAAACAAAAGGTTACATCAGACAGATGAGGATACAAGTCCACTGATTTTTCAAGCCGTTGTTTGGCCTTCCAAATGCTCAATTTTGAAAATCATCGAGTTAATTTCCACATCAAGACATCAATCAAGGGTTAATTTAAACCTAAAACACCAAAACACAAAGAACAAACAAACGAATTAGAGGAAGAAGGTGATGATACCTGGATAACAGTCGCATCCTCACAAGCATCATTGTCAATCACAACTCTGCAGCCGCACAACAATCGAACAGTTAATTAGAACTTGTAAATTCATCACATTCCAATTTTCAAACCCTAAAAATACTTTGTTAAAAATCAAAGCCAGTAAATCGAAAGGGGGAAGTGAAATTGAGAGAGGGAGTGTTGGACAATTAGGTAAGAGGTTTTAATCCTTGTCAAAGGTATTACATGTGATGTTTCTTGTTGAAAATCAAAGCCAGTAAATCGAAGGGTAAGGAGGTGGTGTGGGAGGAGATTGTCGTCGCCCGCCTCCGAGCCGGAGACCTTCCCTTTCTCTCTCGCGCGATGCCTCTCTCTTTCTCTCTTCCCATGTCAAGACCACCCACCGGTTACTCCAGGTAACTTTTACCGCTTGGGTTGCTATTTTTTAAAGGGGGAGGGGTAACCTTTGCAATTGTTTCGGATAGTGGGTTATGCATGCAAACCAAACCGGGGCAAGGGTTATTTCCTTTAATTCCCTCTTTTCGCGAACGGAGGGAGTATATGATAAATTAAATTTAATAAAATTAAACTTGTAACAAAAAGATTACGACGATGGTATAATAAATTATCGCATCCACACATTTGCATATTATAATAAACTATATATGATAAATTCTGATTAAAAAAATTCAAAGTTTTTTTTAAATTTATATATAAAGAAAATAACTTATAATGTTCTCCGCATTTTGCTTTATACAACTTTATTTTATTTATATTTACAAAAATATGCATAACAAACATGACAATTTAAGAGGAAATAAAAAGAAATTGCAAAATATGGTCAATGTGTAACTTAATAGGATTCGAAATCAAGACCTTATCCTTGTCAACCAATTCAATTAACCATTAAGCCATGAAGATGTTTATGATCCTTTATGGAATTGAAACAAAAATATAAATAATTAAATAAATGGGCATTTAATTGGCCATGAACACAACTTTACCGTTTTGTTTTAATTAAATCATAACCTCTCTCGCACCATCAGCCATGGCGATTGAACCTCCATTGGTTTTACTAGCTAGTTGATTGTGGATGAAGTTGTTGACGAAAAAGGATATAGAATATCTTCATCCAAATTAGGGTGGAAGAGAATTGATTTTGACAGCCTTTATGTGGAGATCGCTCATCCTTAGGATTATTTCCCCTCGTCACCCAAATGGGTGATCCTGGTCTGCTCCAGAAAGGTGCATTCATGGGTACGTTCACTGTTCTAAAAAACGCTCTTGGCATCGGCGCCTAGGCGGATAAAAAAAAATGCTAATCGTACAAGTTTTAAACATAAAATATGATTCATTTTCGGCGCCTAGGCGGATAAAAAAAAATTGCTAATCGTACAAGTTTTAAACATAAAATATGATTCATTTTCTTTCTATATTCCATACTCATATACATATATACAAACAAGACTTAAATGTGAATAGTAGGCCAAATCATCGATCAAACATAATGCTACGCCCTATGTTCAGGTGGACAACGAGGGCATTCAAACTCCCAAATCCCCTTTACAAGCTTACCCTCAGCCTGATTGCTTCCATGGCAGCTGCATCTCACCTTTGCCACCATCGTCGCATGCTCACCCCCAAGCGCTGCGAACAAGAATCCCACAGAAAGCAACAACCCCAAGTGATCAAACTTCCACGCTCTCCTCTTTAGCACCAACGACGCTATGTTCAAACTGAATTGAATTGCATCACTTATCAGGCCAAACCACATTGCAAACCTACCGAAAATCCGACCATGTTTTGTTGGATAGTAGAAGCAGTAACATCCTCGTTTTCTTTTCCACTTGACGCCATGTCGCTTTCCTTCATATACCAGCTCAAGAAGGGACAAGGTCAAGCATATCGATGAGAAGATGGCACCAAGCTTCCTGTAAAGGCCGCCTTTCATTTTGCCGTCACCTGCCTCTTGGGAGAAAACAGCTTGGGATATCTCTAGGCCAATATTGAGCAAGATGAATATCCACTTGATCTGTTTCTTGTTTAGCAATTTCGGAATTGATTTCAAGCATATAGATGTGTAGCATTCATAATCACCGTTTGTTGGGTCACCGATACTTGCTTTTTCAACACTGTTATTTTTTTGTTGGGTCACCGATACCTGCTTCAACACTGTTATTTTTTTGAGGTCACTGATACCTGCTTCAACACTGTTATTTTTTGTTGGGTCACCGACACTTGCTTCAACGCTGTTATTTCTTAATAAAGAAAGTTCGCTGACAGTTCTCGCAAACTCGGCCTTCTTCCGTAACATATCGAGACTGCCAACTACAATAATGCTGAAACAGTAAGTTAATTTGAAGAAGCTAGGAAACAATAAGTATCACCAAAGAAACGGTGTAGACACTATGCCAGTTATACACTCTGGCGACGGACATAAACCGTCGCCTGAGCTCAGTTTGGGTCACTGGAGCATTCAAGAGACGGACATCCGTCGCTTGAAACCTTGGTATAGCTGCCTTGCTCTCAACCCATCCACAAGCGACGACCCCCATGAAGTCCATCGCTAGAATATAATTCAAGAGACGAACCAATCTATGTCCATCCCCAGGGTGTAAATCTGGCATAGTGAGAGTCCTATATGGAGTAACCTGGTTCACTGAGGAAAACCCTTTTTCTGGTCAACGTTGGTCTTTGTCTCAATTCTCCTCCGAGTCTTCCCTCTCGGAGGAGCAAGGTTGGGAGAGAGGAGGCTCCTTTGTTAGCTTCCTCCATCTTGCTATCTTTCAATGGCTTGACTTCCTCGGCGACAGCCTGATTGGTTCTAGATTGCTCTTCTTTCTTCTCTTCTTCCACTAGTCTTTCATCTTCCTTGATTGCCACTGTTAGCTGTGAAGGGATGAGATGAGACGAGGGGAGACATCAATCAGTTACACCATATTTGATTGAACTAGTGGCCGGTCTATAAAAATTTTTAGAAGGGCTAAAAATTTAACGAGAATTGTTTTTTTATGAATATATGAAAAAGAATATATTTACTTAAATATATTGGAGAAAACTTTATTTTTTTTATTTAATTAGACATTTCTTTTTTAGATGGAAACTAGGAGAAGCAAAAACTATGTGAAAAATAATGTCTTAGTTTAAATATATTGTAGAAAAATTTAAATTTGTTATTTAATTATAAGAGATAAAATATCTAGGAGAAAACTTTAAATTTGTTATTTAACTTAACTCTTTTTTAGATGGAAAATAAGAAAAATAAAATTAAAAAAAAAAGAATAAAAAGGTTTGAACCATGATCTTAAATTAGTAAAAATTATTTTTTAAAAACCTATAATTTGTTATTTAATTAGATATTTTTTCCACTCTTTTTAAATTGTTTTATTTATACAATTAGTAAAAATTATTTTTTAAAAACCTAAATTTTTTTCTTAGATTTTTCTTCCGCCTAGGGGCTTCAGCGCCTGGCAGATTTTTTTTTTTGGGTTGAAAAACAGGGGGTAAGCCCCACTCCACATAGCTCAAGCACTCTGCCCTCGGAGTGTCGCCACCCCTCCTGCATCGTCCCTTACTCATTTAGCCAAACCCCCAGGAATATTGTTTAAACAACAAAAACCTAACGGAAATGAAAACTCAAGTCTAGCTAACCCATCCGCGAGAAAGTTTGTCTCACGGAAGACATGTCGGAACTGAATCTCCCTAACGGATTGAACAAGATTGATCCTCTCGCAAAGAAGCTAGTGGGAATCATACTGTTGGACGTGGGTCTTCCTCCGACTGATGGATGTCTCCTTGGCGTTCATCCATGCTCTCTCTGCCTTCTTGGTTTTCCATATCTGCAATTCTTTGACGTACACAAGGTGGTATAGGGAAATAAAAATGAAGGGTGAAAGCAAATGATTTCAAGGGGCATTTAAATTAGAAAGATTCGTACCGTACTCTCATACACTCACTCTATGACGTCCACCGTGTTTTTTTATTCTAAAAAGGACATCTCCACCGCGTTTTATCCTCTGACGCGTTTGAATTCAAATTGTGACATGGGCTGTAGGTGTACCGTACAAGTTCGTGTACTGAACATTTGAATTTTGATGTTTTTAACGAAAATTAGTAGAAGTTTGTTGAGATGCCCATTCTAATGATGTTTAACTATTTTATCTTATCTTACTCCGTATTTTTTTATATATCTAAAGTATCTTTAGATGAGGCTACTTTCTACTAGACCATCACCCAAGAGCATCTTTATGAATGAGAAAATAGAGATGTCTATATAGTTGAGATACATGAGTACAACATATCACCCTCAGACTGATGGCCAGTCTGAGAGGACCATACAAACTCTAGAGGACATGTTAAGAGCTTGTGTCCTCGATTGGGGAAAAGGTTGGACAGAACACCTAAGTCTGATTGAGTTTTCGTATAATAATAGTTGGCATGCCTCGATTGGAATGCCTCCGTTCGAAGCACTATATGAGAGACGGTGTCGGTCGCCACTTTGCTGGGATGACATGTCGGATGTCGTTGGAACGAAGCTGGACTTGGTACGGAATTCTATTGAGAAGATAGCTTTGATTCGGGAGTGATTGTTGACTGCCCAGAGCCGTCAAAAGTTTTATGCAGATAATCGACGCAGAGACTTGGAGTTTGAGGTTGGTGATCATGTATGGGTCAAAGTATCACCGATGCGAGGAGTGGTCCGTTTCGAAAAGAAAGGGAAGTTAAGCCCTAGATACATTGGACTATTCGCGATCCTGGATAGAGTGGGCGAGTTGGCCTATCGTTTGGCACTGCCACCCGCTCTAGAAAAGATGCACAACGTGTTTCATGTGTCGCAACTACGAAAGTACATCGCAGATATGAGCCATGTGCTGAATCATGCTGATCTTCAGCTAGGGGATGGAGTCACATATGAGGAGGGACCGGTAAAGATATTGGAATATCGGACTAAGCAGCTAAGGACCAGGAGGATACCTCTAGTGAAAGTACAATGGACTCATCATGGAGTTCAAGAAGCTACTTGGAAGAGGGAGGCCAGCATGAGAGATCGCTACCCAAAGTTGTTTGCAACTAGTTTCGGGGATGGAACTCTCTTAAGGGGGGAAGTATGTGAGACCCCTCTACTAGGTAAGTTATAAGATAAATTATTTTATTTTAGTTGAAAGGTCTTAGTTCGTTTGGAACCAAGCATGCGGGCTTGGACTGAAATACCCCAAATTAGGTTTGGGTATTTCTTCTATAATTTAAATAGTAATATTTTCTTTATATTATATCTCCAAAGTATTTTTTTTGGATATTTTATTTTATATAAATAAATGAATTCTAATTACATTAAATTATATTATGGGAAAAATAGGAGCAACCTATTTATTTCACAAAGAGCATATAATATAAGTTAGAATAATTGTATTATTCTAAAAGTGGAATAAAAGGAATTTATTTAATTAGATCCAACCTGTAATTATTCTTATTAAATTAAATAAAGTGAAATACCAATGCAAGTGACGTGGCCAGTACAACAAGAGGATACGGATCACATTCGAATTGAGCCGCAAAAACAACCTTCTCTGGCAGATCTGGCGACCTTATCAGGTTGTTGGTTTTCAGATCCCTTCCATCGTATCATTCCCCTTCTACGAGCTAATCCCCCTCTTAATTAGAGGTGGCTTGTGTTGAGGTGGCTCGTGTGGAATAAAGGGGGTGTTACATGGACAGAGTAGTTGGCCCAAGCGGGCCGACGGGCCCAGACCGATAGGCCCAGAGGGCCGGGCTTGGACAGAGGGTGAAGCTCAAGCGGGCCGGCAGGCCTGGCCCGACCCGGTTTCATATTAATATTATATATATAATTATAATTATATAAGTTATATATACTATTATATATATTATTAATGTAATAAAAAATATACATAATTTCTATAATTTATAACTATATTACAAACTAGTGTCATACTACTGCTAAATGCTAACTATTCTCAATCCTAAACACTCTCATCTTCAAAATGCTCTCTCTCGCATAGCCCAAGCTGAAAGTATTGGTACAATATAATGTTTATTTGCATTTGTTAGTAAGCTAATATTGTCCATATTTGCCTCACATTTTAAAGTATTGGTAAAATGTTGTGATTTGCCTCTTTTTTTTTTTTTTTTTTTAGTTCGATTTCGGATAGAAAATGAATTTGAGATGCTATGCCCGTTTGGCCCGTTGGGCGGCCCGACCCGACAATGAGGGCGAGCTTAGGCAATGCACTAGGCCCAAAAACCGGGCATGGCCCAAGCCTGACCCGGTGTAATGGGCTGAAAAATTGGTCGAGGCCCGGCCCATGATCAGGTCTAATTCCATTGCAGATGTTGTTTCTTTCGGGTTCCTGTTATTTTTTGTGGCGGCATTAATGTTTAGTTTATCCAAATGTTTTGTTTTTTTCCAATTCATAATTGTTTGCCTTATCATATTTTCCATGGTTTGGATTGTCACGGTGTTTTCATTGTCAAAGATTTTCAAATTTCTGGATGTCCAAAGGCACCACCACGCAGTCACCAGTTTTTTCCTTTGTTCTGGAGTTATATTGTCTCAAATATTATTGAAATAATTGTTCTTGTATCTTCTTCATTTCTGTCTAATTCTTCTAGTTATTTTTCTATTACAAGGTCGATTTTTCGTATGAGGTTTCTAATATTGTAGCACTGAGTGAATAATTGAGGTGGAGATTCATCGCAAGTATCACATAGGATTATAGGAAGGTAGGTCCACTCCTTTGGCGTTTAGTCCATTGTTATACAATTTCTATAAGAAGTTCTTTATTTTCGAGGCTATATCTATGACCAGATCCATCCTGTTTTAGGTGGTGTGATTCTATTGTTTTTTGTAATGTGTTAGAGAGCATTCGTTGTGCTGAACCATCCAGATTTATCTTTTCACTATCATAGTCTATCTTCTATATGGTTTTCTAGGATGAAAGTCGCTTCGATCATTAAAAATAATTATTTAATAAAATATTCATACTTTTAAAATATTTACAAAAATATTTATTTTTTTAAAGGTCTGACAGAAAAACGTGGTTTACAACCGCGTTTTATTCACAAGATAACATATTTGAAATTGGAGGAAAATGGGCAAAAAATTCAGATTCACGGAAGAAACGTGGTTTTAACCCGCGTTTCAGTTGATATATAATTTTAATTAGGAATAAATTAGGTAAGGGTAATATGGAGTTTCAATATTCAATATCAGTTTTTTCTTTTAAAAAAAAATACACAGGAAATTGGGGGAGAAATGTGCATCTGCCTTCTAACCCTTCTTCAATTAGGGGTGGAAATGGGGCTGGTTATGGGTAGATGGAGCCACTCCTGACTCCATCACCCGCCCCATGGGTAAAAAAATTTATCCGCTCCATCCAGCACCCGCAAACCTTTTCACCCGCATCCGACCCTCGCGGGTGATGCGGGTGGAGCGGGTACCTAATGGGTGAAATAATAGAAAAAAACAAATCAACACAAGTAGTTCAATTCTAACTCAAAATTACAAAGGGGGTGGGTTTATGCATTTATATTTTTGATCGGCAAAGCACTGAAATCACGAGCTTATTGAAATTTGAAAGTGGAAGGGTATATATCTCTATACTAATCATATATTAATCCAGTATATCCCTTGCTATAACGTGGAAGAACAAAGCACTAATCAAGGATTAGGGTTTGTAGAAGTTAAACTTGAAAAGAGTAAAATAGTAAAATCACACACATTACATATATAAATTTTAGGATTTTATGCGGGTTTGCGGGGCGGGTGTACGAGACTGGTTAATGGGTGGGTTAATGGGGCGGGTTATGGGTGAAAAATCTTCACCCATAATCCATCAGACCCGGCCTTGGGGGAGGGCAAGGTGGGCGATTGCCCTGGGCCTCCGATTTTACGGGGCCTCATTTTTGATTAATTTTAGTATATGTAATAAAACATTTTTAAAATTAACACAAGTGCCTGTTGGTGTGGTGGTTGTTGAATTGCTACGGGGCATGCATGTTTTCTTACAGTTACGGGTTCGAATCCCAGATTCAGCACAACTCTCAACATTCTAACCTACCTATTAATTCTCTTCATTATGTAACTAATTCCGTGGCCTCAATAAATTTCATCAAGTCATAGAGTATTAAATTATTAATCCAAATTTAAATACAGCTAATCTTTTAGTTTCATTTTATAATTATGTCATTCATGAACAATTTTAGTTTTATTAACATGGACATTTAAGAAAAAAAGATTCACATGGTCATAGTTATATTTATATTAATTGAATTGAATGAAATAACATGTTTCAAGGAGTTTTAGAATATTATAATATATATATATACACACACACACACACACGCTAGGGTTAGTTTTGGATTTAAAAACAAATGACACAAATTTAAACGTGCAGTATATAAATTATTTTTAATATTGTATAACTATAAATTATATAGAGCAAAAGATTGATAAATATAGCTTGCGTATGTAATTTGTACTATGGATTAAAACATTTTGTATAAAATTTTTAATATAAATTTTACCGGTGATTTTCTTAAAAATTCTTATTTTAAAGAGTTTTCTATACTTTTCCTTAAATATCAACAAAATATAATCTAAATTTTTTTTAACATACTCATCCTTAAGATATAAAAAAATTAAATATTACATATAAAATTTATAAAATTATGACCCGGGCCTCCAAAATTGATTGGACGGCCCTATAATCCATCCATCACCCGCTTCACCCACACACGCTCCACCCATCACCCACTTTTTTGCGGATTTTCACCCGTAAAATTAATGCGAGTGGAGCAGGTACCCGCGGATTATTTCCAGCCCTATATTCAATATCGATCCGAATTGTTTTTCAGATTGGCCAAAAAACTAAAAAAATTTGGATATTAGTCAAAACTTGAAAGTATTTTGTGATTTAGCCAAAATGGGGTAAAGTCGCTATTTTAAACAGTGACTTACCAATTTTTATTTTTTTAAATGCCATTTTAAATAAAAAAACACATTAAAAAACCAAAAAAAAATACTCTATCCGATTGGAAATAAACGATGTTTTAGAGATATGCACAAAGATTAAGAAATGTCACTTCTGCCTTTAAATACCCATCAAATAACTTTTACCCTCCCATCACATTTATTATGCAGAAATGTGATTGGTTAAACAAAAAAAGTACAAATTATATATTATCAGTGCAAAAGTAAAAAAGAGTGTAATTATTACTTCTAAAATATCAAATATTATTGATCAAATTTCACCTCCTAAAAGATCAAATATTTCCGATCGGAGGGAGTATATAAGAGAGTCGATGTTTCAAACATCGACTCTCCTTTTTTATTTTTATTTTTCAAAGCGTTAAAGATCAATAAAACCTCCAACGCGAAAAGGTCAGGGAGACCGCACAACAAAATAGGAGACGGAGAGGTCGACTTCCTCCGACACCTTCAGCTCTCCCTTGCCCTCGCCCCTAGCCTCGACTTCCTCCGCCTCGACCGTAACCGTCTCACAAGCCCCATCCCCGACACCTTCGGCTCCATCCACGGCGGCTCGCTCTTCACCCTCGACCTTGGCCAGAGAGGCGGTTGTGGGAGAGGAATGAACTACACCGCCCTCTTTCTCGAGAGGAACAATCTTACCGGGAACGCTTCCGCCCTCCGACCCCCAGCCTCGACTTCCTCCGCCGCCGCAGCATACCTCCCGGCCGGATGTAGAGCCCTAGAGGAGCAAATTGTTCTCGGAATCGTTTAATTCGGAGGCGAGGTTCGCCGCTTTTGTAGTCGAGGAAGCCTAATTCCAAGGCGAGGAAGCCTAATTCGGAGGTGAGGAAGCTGAAGTGGGATCCGTTGGCGCCCCCGTCCTTGTTGGGCTGTTTCATCTTCAAAGCTTTGAAAAGAAAAAGAAAAAGGGAGAGTCACTATTTGAAACAGCGACTCTCATATATATATATATTGTGTTTTTTGATTTAAAATGACATTTAAAAAAATAAAAATTAGTAAGTCGCTGTTTAAAACATCGACTTACCTATTATATTATTTTTTTTAAATCCGGGGTAAAGTCGTTGTTACAAACAACGACTTTATCCCACTTTGGCTAAATCGCAAAATACTTTCAAGTTTTTGCTAATCTCCAATTTTTTATTTTTACTTTTTTGGCCAATCTGAAAAAAAAATTCATCGATCCCCTCTGCCAAGCCTAGCTCCGACCTCCGGCCTTCGATCTCCTGCGACCTCCGACATTTCCAACGAGCTCGGCCTCCCCTCCGATGTGGTTTGGTGGTCCAGTCGGCCTCTCTCTGCCATGCTTTAGGTCTCCGACGTCCGACCTTCGGCCTCCTCTCTCCAACCTCCGATGTCGCCGCCAAGCTCGACCTTCCCTCCGCCATGGTCAAGTTTAGTTAGTCTCCCATCTGCCACGCTTTGGGTCTCCGATGTCCGACCTCTCCAGCGTCCTCTCTTCTCCGAAATCCGGCCTCCTTTCTCCTTTGACCTCCGACGTCGCCGACGAGCTTAGCCTCCCCTCCACGTCCACCAATAGACCTCAATGAAGATCGTGGTCCACTCCAGCCCACCATTGCACCTACCCGTAGAATTCAAGTTTGTGTAGTAGAATTCAAGTTTGTGCAGATAAACCAGCTTGTAAGAGACAAATCAAAGAAATCAGTCACTGGGATATGCAAAGTAAATGTGTTCCAAATCCCCTTAGTCGCTGGGAAGTCTTGGAGTAGATGGAGAACCATCTCATCCTCGAGCCAGCAGAGGATGTTGGCGTGCTTCCACTCCTCATCCACTTCCCCTGTAGCCACCTCGATCAAAAGATCATCCTCGAGCCAACGATCGAGCCAGAATCTGGTGGATAGCCCATTTTCGATTGTCCAACGGGTTCCAATCCGACAACTGAGAGCATCCCTTCATAAGGCTTGACCACACATAAGATGGACCCGCGCCACATCTATGAGGTCTGGCCATTTGTACTTCGCTCGAAGAATGTGATGCCCACAAGTCATTATGGCAAGGCGCCAGTGACGAAACCCGTTCAAAAAATCCCGTGATGGCGGGTTCTGGGATCAAGTGGGTCGCGGGCGAGCTCAGACGATCGGACTTACCTGAGACACTTGATGAGATTACCGTCGGCGTACCAAAAACCTGTGCCGATCCAAGCTCAAGCCATCCGCGGACCACCTCCTAGGTCTTCATCAAACGTCGGCTCCCGCAGATCGAGATGAATTCCGCTCGGAAAGGCTATTCGAGCCATAAAAAACCGACCCCTACTCTCAAAGTCTTGCCCCATATTTATAGGAAGAAACCAATAAATAATTTGCAAGGGTTAACCCTCCCCCCTAAAAAATTTGCATGACAATCGGTTAAAAAGTGAGGTTGAAACCGGAGGTTGGGGGTAATTAAGGAGGGGAGAGAGCTGTGGGAGAGAGGAGGAGAGAGGACAATTTTTTAAAAAATTGTCAACTGAACTGTCACATTGGGCAGTAAAAAAAGGGAGAAGGGAGGGTAAGAGACAGTCATCTGAAACCGCCATAGGAGAAACGAAAGCGGAAGAGGAAGAAAAACAAAAGGAAGAAGACGAACCTGCTAAAAAAGAGAAGAAAAAGCCAGGATCGAAGGAAACCAAAACGCTACCGAAGGAAGAAGACGACCCTGACAACGTTTAGAAGACAGGGACTGTCGGTTTTTAAGTAAGTAAACCCTAACTCTATCGATTTATTACCGATTGTAGAAATTGAAAGGGGGAGGGATCGATTGAAGAACTTAATTTGTTTGCCATTGTTTGAAATTGGATGAAGGGGTGGAATGTCCACTATAATGTTTGAAGTAACCGGCGTCAAGTTAAAAAACAATGGGTGGAGAATTAGGAACGGGGGTGTTCGCGATGGGGAGAGAAGGGAAGTACCATTGTCGTAATTATATGGTTAAATCCATGAATAGGGAGGGAAATTGGGGGAAATCGACACATGTAGTGGAACATTAGGTGAAATTGGGGAAATTTGATAGGTTTTTAGATGGAATAGGTTGATGTGGATTCAAAATTGGGGAAATGGCCTGGAGGAAATGGGTTAAGTTATTAGAGAGGGAAATTAGGAAAATTGGGGAAAGTTGATGTGGATTCAAAATTGTCATACTGTTGTAAAACCTTCGACCATTGAATGGAATTTCTGCCACATTCATTCATGTCATGTTTTTAGTTTTGAGTTGTCATGTTGAATATTCATCCTGTCATGTAAATTTGCAAACTAGCGCGAAGTATATTAGGTGGAAGCTTATAAAAGCTTATAAAGTTTGCTTTGAATACGGTGACATCTGATATGTTTAGTGTCGAAATATCCTTGGAGTTTGATAAGTATATGGTCAGATATGGCTTCTGTCATGTTGTAATGCAGAGGTGACATGTTATATAACCTTACCGTCATATGCATTGTGACTGGTGTGATGATAATGAGCATATGTTTGCAGCGGGCTAATGCTTGGGTTCCCAATCTGCAGGGTATCAAAATAGAACATGGCTAGTTCATTTGCAGGAGCGATTACCGAGATAGAGACAACTGGTGAGGTATGGTTTGCGTAGTGTCGAAACAAGCGAAGTTGGTTTTCCAGATGAGCGACTCTAACATTTCCACCCCATTATGCAGGGCATTTATGGTGTCCCCTAGGACCGACATTTCAAGTGTCGGTGCAACCAGTATACTCGGCCCCAGGTCCTTTTAAAAGTTGACGACCACCTGACCACCTCAGACTGGAGCCGTTTGATGGAAAGCCCGTTTGGCGGCATTGCGAGGCTTGGTTCTAATGTTGAGTTCTCAGCATAGCTATTCCATTATGTCTTGTAGCGGCAGCTGCGGTCGAAAAATGAGCATGAAACCTGGTACATGATCCAGGGCTCCATAGTCCGGTTCTCCATCGTTGAGTTCGCGCTGGTGACCGGACTAAAGTGCTCGTACGTGCTGTGGAACGACGATACTGAGCCGGACAAGGCGGCATGCCTAGACTTCTTGGGGGTGGAAAAGCTAAGAATGAAGGACTTCAAAGTACGCATCAAAGTGGCGATGAAGTCCGA
This sequence comes from Persicaria maculosa, assembly GCA_963922045.1. NCBI lineage: Eukaryota > Viridiplantae > Streptophyta > Magnoliopsida > Caryophyllales > Polygonaceae > Persicaria > Persicaria maculosa. Next base: position 68,880,284 of record OY998253.1, on the reverse strand, counting down.
CCGTTCCCCCGCCAAGCGCTTTAAGTACGTGTTGCTGATGCTGGTGGAGGGGGTGATCTTCGCGAAGGAACCCTACAACTATGTTCAGGGATGGGTTGTGAACATGGTGTCGGACATCGATGCCTTCTTGCGTTACCCGTGGGGGCGTGTGTGCTACGACCGAACCCACGATTTCCTCCACCGGGCTTTCGAGTGCAAGCTCTAGCACGGCGTCAGCGGCCCTAGCCCATCATACTTGTTAGTCGACTTCCCACTCGCCTTCCAAGTATGTATACGAAGCTCACTTGACATTGAACTATTTATACTGGACACTTCTCCATGGTAACTGGACAATGTAAAATGCAAACTGAACACGATTATATGCAAAGTGTCCACACGTCATCACCTCGGGTTTTTTTTTTGTAGTTGTGGGTGTACGAGGCTCTGCGCCCAGTCGCCAAACAATTTGTTATCATCAGCGACAACATAGTCTACCCTCGGTGCTTGTGGTATAAGTCGAAAGAGCACAACATCACGTACGATTTTGTTTCCCTCCGCATGTAGGAGGCGAAGGAAGGGCTAGGCATGTTCGACGAGGTTGACGTTTTGAAATAAGTGCCATGTGCATATGCCATGCTTCGTGAATACATAGCTATCCCGTATGCCCTTCTCGATGCTAATGTGGCGGTCAAATACCCACATCAGATCAGTCGCGTCTTCAACGACACGCAACACTTGCCTGAAAAAGAACCCCCAAGACCCATCATTCTCGCCGTCCACCATGGTGAAGGCGACAGAGTATATGTGGTGGTAAACGTCTTGTGCGGTAGCAAATAGCAGGCACCCTCGAAACTTCCCCTTCAGAAACCCCCCGTCCACTAATATGACCTAGACAGGAAACAACTTGAGTCGTTAGTGGTGTCATGTACAATCGAACACCCATCAAGTTTTTTGTGCATGAGCGTCAAGTTTCCTGGTCAATTACGCCCTGTAATTTAGAAAGTGGTCTCCCCTGTTTTCAAAGCACGGAAAGCATAAGACAAATATAGTGAAGACCAGAAAGGACTGACTTTTCGTAGGTGGGGGATAGCCCTCCGCCACACACCAAGACTCACAAGCGCATACTTGAATCGCCCCTCCGTGTGGCGTTCTATCCTGGTGTACGTACCAGGGTTGGCCTGCTCCAGCATGTACATGTACGAGAACATTCTCCGATAGATTTCCTCATCCGTCCTGTACACGTTGTCCCTCGCACTCAGCCGGGCTCGGCGCGCCTTCCAGTAGCTGCATGTGACCCCCAGATGCGACTTCATGAGGGACTGCACTTGCTCCGGAACCGGGGGCTTCTTTGACCCTATGAAAAACTTCACATGCCCATTCACAAACAAGTAGATATTAAGTCGCTTCTAAGCTACTACCACCACGTCTGTCCAGTTCAAATTTTTGTGTGTCCAATTTACTGTTACATATGTCCAATGCATATTGTTTAGTGTACAATTCAATTGGGGGAAAGTGGACACTGATTTCGCCTATTGGCATCTACATTGTATGGATAAAGTACATGGTAAAGGTGAAGGACATACCTGTCGACAAGCCGCTGCCCCAACTGCGTGTATGTCGTACGACGCTTTTGTGTGATCACCTCGTTCAGCTCGCACGTGTGCTCATCCACAAGCTTCCAGATCATCCATAACCGCGAGTTCTTATAAGTCGATGCCCGGCATGACCACTTGCACTTGGCAGCAGCTCACACTACAACATACAAGATCTTTGTCGACTTCTTGACCTTCATCGACTTCTTGTCCCTCCCGAAGCTTAACAGTGCACTGTCGGGGATCCAATGGGTTCATCGCCACCAATGGTTCACTTTCAACAGGCTTTGGAAAAGCTTCCAACTTCAATTTTCCTCTTTCGTATGCTTTCTCTACTTCCCTCATGGCTCGCTCCGCCTCATAATCCCATGACCAAGACTTCGTCGAACCAGAACTCCCATGCTCAGGTTTAAACACTTTTGGGATTGCATCATCCTCATCGGAGAAGCTGCTGATGTCAATGGCGATCTGACGGAGGTAAAACCTATCGTTGATCTGCCAAAGAAACTCAAACCTATAACTAGTATAGCAATAAGCAAGAGGTCGATCCACAGGAAAATTTGTAATTCAAGTATGATTCAAGTGTCAATTAAAGTAACCAAAGAGGGGGGTTTTGAGTGTGAAAGTTCCGCCTTTTATCAAAGCGGATTGATGAAAGCAAGAGTAAATAATGTAATTCAGACAATTAGGAGAAGCAATTCTACCTACAATTTTCCACTTTATTTGGTTTGAAACGATCCTTGTAACTTCTTCTCGTCCTATTAAGTTTCCTATGAATGCCCTTGTCCCGATCTAATATAGTTACTAGTCCAATCAGTCCTAGAAACCCTTATCAATCGAACAATCCCTAAAGAAGGATTTAACCCAATTGATAGCTTTAAGTTTAGAGATTAACCAAGGTATTTGCAGTCCCTAAAGAGAGATTTAACAACACATCCAACTTCCTACTTGTTCAACTAGTTCAATCAACCCTAAAAGAACAAGTTTGCCACTTAGGTTAAGGTTCACAATCAGGAATCTACAAAACATTAGCAATTGAATTGATTCTAACTAGTTGCGCTGGCTAGATAGAATAAAACAATAGACAATCAAGAACAAAGAAGTTGAAGCATTCAAATATAGAAAACAAGGAACGAGAATTAGAAACTCACAATCAATCCAAATAAAGCTTCAAATTGCAGGCAGAATAGATGAGTTTAGTTCCTCATTGAAGACATCGCTCAAAAATCTCTAAAGTGTCTAAAGAATGAATAGAATAGAAGTAATGGAAAAATAACTAAAAGTGGCCTTAAATATCATCCAAAGTCGGCCATGAAATAAATAAAGGGATCTAGGTTTTTTTAATATTTAAAACGCCGCACATCCGCGCTCATGACCAATGTGGTGGGCGCAGCATATATGATGCGGCCGCAACATACTGTTTCTTCGTATCCTGCTGCAAATTGATTGGCTGCGGGCGCCACAAGTGTATTGCGGCCGCAGTCAGGGGCCTTTCACGGAAAATCCGCCTCGAATTTGCTCTTCTTGTCAACAGGAAAGTTGTAGCTCATTGAAAGAGCTTTCCAACGCATGGTCATAATAGTCAATCGAACAATCGAGGCCTCCAGAAAGTGCAAAACAAGTTCAGCATGTCTGGCGACAACTTCTGCAGACTTGTTCTTCGTTTAGATTCGCTTCTTCTTCTCAGGACCTCTTGAGATCTTCATGTAAGCTTCTTCGATCAACTAGACATTCTCATATAATGCGTTATCAACTCATGTCTCCTCCTCGGATCCACCATTACCTGAAATAATCAATAAAAGGGTGTAGATTCCGACTCCGACAACATAGAGAACTAATATGTAAATCATACTTAAACCATGCATGATATGCATCATAACTAAGCTAAATGCAACCTATTATGCCTACCTAAATGCATGATATCACGATCCGACCAACACCACCACGTGGGCTGACTTCATCTTCTAGGTCACTACTGACATAAATGACCTGCTTCCCACGTTTAACTGCGTCGGCATTCTTTGCCCTCTTCGCAAACTCCAACTCCTCACTTATCCTTAACTGGTTAGAAGTTTTGTGTAACTGGACACATGATGTTTCTAACTGGATACCAGTTTGATTTACCTGGACAACTTGTGCTCCCAAAGCTTCATCTTCTTCATGAAGTGCCAAGGGGGGGGGGGGTGCGGGACGAATGTCGTTGGCACTTTCGCCCTTTGCCAAATAGTAATATAATCCAAACTCAAACACAAAACCAATAGATTAGTCAATCAATCACTTGATAAACCAAACAACTACTAGTATAGCAATTAAGTCTGGAGTCGAATCTACATGGAGAAGCGATAACCTATTCAATAACTCTTAACAAAGACTCATATGACAAAGCAATGATTTGTAGCAAATAAACAAGATATAAAAGTAACCAACTCTATGATTGCAAAGTAGATTGATAACAAAGTAGAAATAATATTTCACCTGTAATTCTCTGACAATGGCTGGAATTCATGGTCCTAGGATTGATCTATCAATTATTCATAAACACATGTCTACTTGACTAAAGTTGAGAGATCCGTAGGGATACAATCATCTTATTCAATATCATTAAAGAATAGCATTAAGAACTCAAGTAATTAGACCAATTGGCACATTGATTCAATGCAATTAAGACAAATTGGAACAACCCTAATCATCCCTAATCGACATATCCACAACATAGATTAATTGAAATGATCCACTACAAAGACAAAGAAATATCACTACTTCAATAATTTGTTTGCTATCAAGAATACAATAACGAATTCATAGCTAAGATGCAATTCCTAACATGATGATCAATCATGGAAAGGAGCACAAATATAATCAATAAGCATAAGATAATAACTATGAATATGAATAACTAAATAGAATCAAATCCTCACAATCCAAACAACCATGTCTTCAAATCACAGGCTAAACTATGAGTTTAGCAACTCATAGGCCAATTCTCTCTCTCTCTCTCTCTCTCTCTCTCTCATTGTGTTCATAGTCTCACAATAATCAATCTCTTACTCTAACGAACTTCATAAACCTAATAAAGACTCTCAATAAGTCGGCAAAACCCTAATAGAAATAATAATAAAATAAGAGGAAATACGGTCTTCGGATCCAAAATCGCAATCGCTGGAAACCGGCCCACGACGGGCGCCGCCCTTATAGTGACGGGATTCCCTCGATTGACTCCAATAATCTCCAATGTCGTGCTTTCTTGCTCCTCTCTAGCTTCCTCCTTAGCCTCCATATGCTCTAAAACATGTCTTTTAAGCTCTTCCAAAGTCCCTTCAAGGTCGCAATGTAATTCTGAAAAATAGACACTAAAAGGCGTAGATTCCGAACTCGAATACTTCACAAGCAATATACGAAACTAGACTCAAACATAAGCAAAACCACTATCTAAATGCAATAAGAAATACCTATAATGCCTATATGAAATATGCATTACCAAGGGGTCCGTCTGTGGGTGATATTCTTGGGTCACGGGCGGCCCAGTTAACGACACTACAACATCCTCCCCCCTTCAAGAGACAAACCACCACCGTCTAAGTCATCCGTTGTCGATCCTTGTGTATTTGCCACGTCTCCACCAACCTTGCATCGTAGGGAGACATTGAGGTCAATAGGCCAGGATCGTTCTCTAGATAGCCCGTTTACAAACTTGTAGGTCTGTAAGCCTTCGTCATCCCCAATGGCAAATGACCTACACCTTTCCTTCTTCGGCTTTACATATGTGAGCTTGACGTCATGCCTCCTCCCATCGACATTAAACTTGTCCATCAGTTGTTTCTTCAGATTGACGTAGTCAATCCTTTCGTCCACCAGCACGGCCTTCTGGCTCCTTGACCCGTTGAAGACCTAAGTACCCCCTTCACACGCCCACCATCTTCCAAACAATACAGTGATACAAACGGATGATTTGTCCCCTATTCCATTACATAGGGAGACAAAAAATCAATTTTACAGCAAGATGTACATAGAAATAACACTTACCCTACATAGAGAGAACACTTACCTATTTTCTATCAGAACTCGGCGGGAGAGTGTCCAGTAATGTCAATATGTGTCCTGTTATTCTACTTTACCTGTCCAGTAAAATGTACCTGCTTACTAGTCAACCTTTTAATGAACCCAGACCCACTTGCTTCTTCTTCGATGGCTTCTCTCTCTTTCTTCAAATTTAATTCCCCTAGGTCCCTATTAAATGTGACGTCCATCATTCCCTCTGATCTCCTTATATAGACCCCCATATCATTGGCCACCAACCCTCCTTCTTCAAATGCCGCCGACTCTTCTCCTTCCTCCATTTAAAGCTCCCTTGCACTGCATTAATGTGGCCAAATGATTTGCTGCAAAATTTCTTCAATGTTTATATACTCTCCCCGACCTCCTCCCTCATATTTCCTCTTCTTCTGTTTTGGCGCCATCGCTGGGCGGGAATTTTGGCCTCCCTCCCTTTTACTGTAGTTGTCTTTGCAATTGCCCTCTTCCATTTCCATCTCCATCTCCATCTCTCTCTCTCTCTCTCTCTCTCTCTCTCTCTCTCTCTCACACACACACACACACACACAAACACACACACACACACACACACATACTTGTCCAACTCTCATTACCTGCTACCGATTGCACTTGAAACCGGGTATCCGGATTTGTGCAAATTTTTTCGGATTGGGTTAACCCTGCCAACTTTCTCCCAAAGAGGGTTATTTTAGCAAATCACCCTACTTTCAAAGTGATTGGAATCCATATAAAAAGCAACAAAATTGACAAATAAAAATTAATAGGCAAAATAAAAATTAAAAGCCCCCATGGGCCCTTGGTTTTAGGTTCGCCTCTAGTTACGTGGAGTTTGCGCCTTCTTTTCTTTTCTTTTCGTGTATTTTCGGCTTTATTTTATGTTCGAAGGTTCGTCCGTCTGTCGACTTATCGGCCTCTCGAGTTTCAGGTATGTTTGAGCTCGAATTATTACTTAATAAAAAAAAATATAGTGTGTATGGAAAATATATAAAGATAAAAGAACACCAAATTCAACTTTGTGGGTTGTAGGGAGTCGAAGTTGGGATTAAAAGGCCCACACCTTTGGGAGTATGGTAAAAATATATCCTCCACTTTCAAATGTAATAAAAATATCCCGACCTTTAAGAGGGTAGTGGTAATATATTACCACGCGTTTTCTCACATGTCAAAAATGTTGACAAGGCAACTTATGTTGATTTTTTTTACAAGAGTTTTCTTGAACGGTTTTCTTAAGGAAAAAATATAGAGTTGGACTGGGTTCATACCCGACGCTTTTTCCTCCCTCTCATCTTCTTACGTGATGTGGTCGCCTCTTGAACTGCCTTCCAGATCTTCCAAGCAGCTCATGGTTCCTCTTCAATGATAGTCTTCCTCCCTCGTGGTCGCCTATCTTGCGTTGTGTCTCTCACATCTTCTTCCTCTTTGATTCATTTACAGACTTGGCTGAGTAAGTTTTGTTTTTTTCCCTCTTCGTTGTTGTTATTGTTGTCGGTTTAGTTTTGTTGTCGATTTGGTGTTAGGAATAAACGTGTTGTGTTAATTTGAGGCAATTTTGATCGGATTAGTTGCTTGGTTGAATCAATTTCGTTTTTCGGGTTTAATTTTGTTGTGGGTTTACTTTTTTTTGTAAGGAAATCGTTCAAGAAAACTCAATTTTAGAGCTAATTTGTAAAAAGAATCCCACATAAGCTGCCTTGTCAAAAAAATCCACGTAGGCTACCTTGTCAACATTTTTGACCCATGAGAAAACTCGTAGTAATATATTACCACTACCCTCAGAGGTCGGAATATTTTTATTACATTTGAAAGTTGAAGATATATTTTTACCATATCTCCAAAGGTGAGGTATTTAAATTATAAATATTGAAATTCAGAATAATCGTGTTCTTCACATTTATAAAGCATGAAACCTAATCAATCAATGTATAACAGGTTGTATTGTAACTAAATGAGAAAGTTTTAAATTTATGTAACTTTTTTTTTTACCAAATTGTCGAAATGAGTAATATAACTTATTATTTTAAAAACCTTGAGGTAAATAATATGATTGAAGTCATTAATGTGCTTTTTCAAATATTCAGAATTCTTTTAATGAGATGTTGAATTTTTATGTATAATGAATCAAAATGAAATCGTTGACGAGTAAAACATAAGTACGTGTTTGATAGGAGGAGGGGGATCAAATTTGCCCCCCGCTCCACCCTCACAATCCCTCGTTTGTTTTTAGGTAAGTAAAGTTACTAGTTAATCTCACGATTGAATATGGTTCATATTTAAATTAAGATTCATTGATCAATATTTTAACTGTTGCCCTCCTTGTCTCCTTTTCTATGCATAATTGATATCCTCATTAACCATTTTTGTCCCCCTTCTCTAGACTCGTAAAAAATGATAATTATATACTACATTTTTAGACATACAATATGATTCATTTTCTTTCTATTCCATACTATCATACAAACAAGACCTAAATGTGAATTGTAGGCCAAATAATCGATCAAACATATATTATCCTAAGCCCTATTTTCAGGTGGACAACGAGGGCATTCAAACTCCCAAATCCCCTCTACAACCTTACCCTCAGCCTGATTGCTTCCATGGCTGCTACATCTCACCTTCGCCACCATCGTCGCATGCTCACCACCAAGCGCTGCGAACAAGTATGCCACAGAAAGCAACAACCCCAAGTGATCAAACTTGAACGCTTCCCTCTTTAGCACCAACGCCGCTATGTTCAAACTGAATTGCATTGCAGCGCTTATGAGGCCAAACCACATTGCAAACGTTCCGAAAATCCGACCTTGTTTTGTTGGATAGCGGAAGCAGTAACATCGGCCTCCTCGTTGTCTTTTCCACTGGACGCCATGACGCTTTCCTTCATATACCAGCTCAAGAACTGACAATGCCTGCAGGCTTACCAATGACAAGATGGCACCAAGCTTCCTGTAACGGCTACCTTTCATTTTGCCATCACCTGCCTCTTGGGAGGAGACAGCTTGGCATAGCTCTATGGCAACATTCAGCAAGATGAATATCCACTTGATCCGTTTCTTGTTTAGCAATTTCTTCATTGATTTCAAGCAGCTGATAGATGTGTAGCGGCGTTGATCATCACCGTTTCTTGGGTCACCGATGCTTGCTTCTTCAACACTGTTATTTTGTAATAGATTAGAAAGTTCGGAGACAGGACTCGCACTGGTGATCTCCATCCCGACCTTCATCCGGAACAAATTGAGACTGCTGGCAACTACGGTAATGCGGCAAAAGTAACAGTAAGTATCTCTTTATTAATTTAGTTGAGAAATTTGAAGAAGGTAAGCAACGGTGGAAAATGCAGCAGGGAGTAACCTGCTGGCATGGCTTCATTGATCTTCATAGTTAGTTCGCGGGTACGATCAGAAGGCGCATAGTGGGAAATCTTTCTTGTGGTCGACGTTGTTCTTTGTCTCAATTCAGGTAGCGAGCTGGTTGCGAAAAAGATGAATTGGTTGATCTTTTCCTCCAACTTTCTATCCTTTAATGGCTTCACTTCCTCAGCCTCGGCCTCGGCCTGATTGCTTCCACATTGCTCTTCTTCCACCACTATTTCATCTTCCTTCCTTGCCACTGTTAGCTGTGAAGACATAGATCCATCAATTACACCTTATTCGATTGAACCATGATCGATCTCAAGGTAATATATATACCCTTATTACCAACTAGCTAACCCTAATTAAGCTTCCCTTAGATCCGCCACTAATTGAACAAGTAGGAAACATACCGTTTGAGGTGGGTCTTCCTCCGATTGATGAATGTGTCGTTGGTGTTCATCCTGCTGCAGGCTCTCTCTGCCTTCTTCTTGGTTTGCCATTGTTGGGAAAACACGGGTAGCTAACACTCGATCACGTGTGATTCGGATGGATCAGGCTCCACTTATCAATGAGAACTTGTATTATATATGTGCACAAGTACACCTCTCACAAATACAAAACTCACGTACACCACTCAACTCAAGAGACTAACCTCACTCTTTGGTGGATCACACACTCGTGTGATCGAGACGCCCTCATGCTCAATCGATCACACCTACTGACCAACTCACACACTCTAGTGTATGATCGAGACACCCTCATTCTCAATCGATCACACACTAGGACTCACACTCACACTCACTAGTATGTGATCGAGACGCCCTCGTGCTCGATCGATCACATACTAGGCTACACAACACCTCACATGCTCACATTCATTTGGAGGAGCACTCACCTTTCCTGCTCACTCACTAACTCACACACCACTAAGCCTATTTATAGGCCATGCCATCTCTTACGTGAAGAGTCCTAGAACATCTCTAGAATACTCCAACACCCGAATCATCTCTATCTTTCTAGACTCCTCCATACATTTTCCTAATGTTCTCCAAGCTTTCGGAGAACTCTACACTAGTCTAGGAACACCTAGACTCTTCACGGTTTCGGAACCTTCCATAAGGTTCCACACACTTCCGGAGTCTTCACACTCTTCCATACGCTTCTAGAATATTCCACCACATTCCGGAGACTTCCTCCACATTCCACATTCTTCCGGAACGTCCCTTGAATTGGTAAATAAAGAGCGGTCATCCGGGGTTCGAACCGGGGACCTATGGGTACTACCCACAAGTCCTTTCCGGTGAGCCATTCCGGAATGGTTATTCCGGAACGTTCCACAATTTAGCCAAAAAAAACATTTTCATGTATGTGAAATATGAATTATTGTCCAACACTTCCTCCCTTAATTCATATTTTCACATACCTCCATAGCATTCTCAATCTTCTCTTTCCTTCGCTCCTTGATTCCAATGTCGTGGCATCTCCCCCATCACGATGTGTTCTTCAAGGAAGCAAACATTCCTCTCGATTAGTGTCGTCTGCGCTTGATCAAGCTCCTTCTCATGACACCTTGCACCCTCTCATCATGAAGAGCGTCACACGTACCCTCAAGCTTCTTACCATCCACTAAGTCGAGGGACCAAACTCTCCACCAATCTTCAAGGTCTCAAACAATGCTTGATCCCGACACGCAGCACATAAGACGACACCATCCATCTAGCCGACTTAGTAACCTTTCCATCTGTTACTAAGTGGACACCATCATCCTCAACATCATCAACCACATCATTGTAGGAGCCATCACCACTCTTCCGCAAAGACGTCTCTCTCATCATCATCACGTCCTCCCTCAATAGCGGACATCACACTACATGTGACCCTTCTCCCTACTATGTCGCACACACGTCAATCATCTCCACATGGACGTGCTTGTGCTCTCCATCTCAGGTCACCATGTCTCTCTCAGAATGGCTCCTCCCTCACTCTTGGAGACGAGCTTCTCCTCCACCAGAGTGCGTGACACATACTCTCTCTCCTTATGTCAAGTTGGCCTTTCCATCAAAGAGTGGATTCTCGAACACCTCCGATAAGCCTGATGCCATCACGACAACACGGAATCCTTCCACCAACAAACGCTACCCCAATTCTTCGACTCCGACGCCCTTCGTAACCTGCGACTCTGATACCACTGTTGGGAAAACACGGGTAGCTAACACTCGATCACGTGTGATTTGGATGGATCAGGCTCCACTTATCAATGAGAACTTGTATTATATATGTACACAAGTACACCTCTCACAAATACAAGACTCACGTACACCACTCAACTCAAGAGACTAATCTCACTCTTTGGTGGATCACACACTCGTGTGATCGAGACGCCCTCATGCTCAATCGATCACACCTACTGACCAACTCACACACTCTAGTGTACGATTGAGACACCCTCATTCTCAATCGATCGCACACTAGGACTCACACTCACACTCACTAGTATGTGATCGAGACGCCCTCGTGCTCGATCGATCACATACTAGGCTACACAACACCTCACATGCTCACACTCATTTGGAGGAGCACTCACCTTGCCTGCTCACTCACTAACTCACACACCACTAAGCCTATTTATAGGCCATGCCATCTCTTACATGAAGAGTCCTAGAACATCTCTAGAATACTCCAACACCAAAATCATCTCTATCTTTCTAGACTCCTCCATACATTTTCCTAATGTTCTCCAAGCTTCCGGAGAACTCTACACTAGTCTAGGCACACCTAGACTCTTCACGGTTCCGGAACCTTCCATAAGGTTCCACACACTTCCGGAGTCTTCCACACTCTTCCATACACTTCTAGAATATTCCACCACATTCCGGAGACTTCCTCCACATTCCACATTCTTCCGGAACGTTCCACAATTTAGTCAAAAACACATTTTCATGTATGTGAAATATGAATTATTGTCCAACAGCCATGTCTGCAATTCTTTGACGTACACAAAGGTGTTAGGGAATTAAAAAATGAGGGGTGAAACTGTGAAAGCAAATTGAAGGATTTGAAGGGGCCTTGCTAGTTTCCTCGAAATTAAACTAGTTTAAATTAGGAAGCTTCGTACCGTACTCACTACTCACTCACTCTAACTTCCACTTCCATCGCGTTTTTATCCTCTGACGCATCTGAATTGAATTGCCCATTGGGACATGGGTTGTGGCCTTGTGGGTAGGTGTACTGGAAATGGAAACATTTATGGCCCGTTTGGAAAGGGTATATAGATATAGGATATAGGCTATGGGTATTGAGTATGTGTATAGGATTGATATCTATATCTTATATCTGCTGTTTGGAAAGGGTATATAGACATCAGAACGAAAAAATGGTCCTAATTTTGGAACAAATTAAGGAACCCTAATTTTCGAATCGAACAAAAGCATTTTAGGTTTCCTCAATTTCAAATGGATGCATAAAAATTTCTGGGCAGATGCAATTTCATGACAGCATCAAAAATACAAACAACATAAAAATAGAGCAGATGCTCATACCGTCATACGTCCTTTCTGGGCACTGGGCAGATGCAATTTCGTGAATTATTCCTCAATTTCGAACAGCCTAAAAAATACTTGAAGAATCGAACAACAATTTCTGCAGATGCAAGTTTGAACAACAACTTCATGAAGAATTGAACAACAATTTCGAGCAGATGCAAGTTTGAGCAGCAGGAAGAATTGAAGAGCAATTTCTATAGAGAAGAAGAAGGAGAAATCGTTGCAAGTTTGAACAGTAAGAAGAATCGAAGAGCAATTTCTATAGAGAAGAAGGAGAAATCGTTGCAAGTTTGAACAGCAAGAAGAATCGAAGAGCGATTTCTATAGAGAAGAAGGAGGAGGAGAAGAAGAAGGAGAAATCGTTCGCTCGTTGCTCAGTCGCTTGTACTCCTTTCCTATAGCCCCCAATTTTGTCAGATATCCAAAAGGGAAGAATAGCCTAGAATGAGTAGATGGGAGATATAGGATTGATATCTATATACTAATTTAGATAAATAACAAGGTATATAGATATAGGGCCTTCTATACCCATAGCCTATATCTATATACCTATCCCAAACAAGCCCTTAATCATTTCGGAATGGCTCAACCAGAATAAGTCTTCGGTTCGAATCCCGGATGACAGCTCTTTATTTATCAATTCAAAGAAACTTTTGAATGGCGATTGAACCACCACTGGTTTTACTAGCTAGTTGATTGAGGATGAAGTTGTTGACGAAAAAGGATATAGAATATCTTCATCCAAATTAGGGTGGAAAAGAATTGATTTTGACAGCCTTTATGTGGAGATCGCTCATCCTTTGGATTATTTCCCCTCGTCACCAAATGGGTGATCCTGATCTGCTTCAGAAAGGTGCGTTTATGGGTATGTTCACTGTTCTATAAAACGCTCTTGGCATCCGTCTAGGCGTCTAGACACCGTCAAGATGCTTGGCGTAGGCTAGTCGTCAAGACACCGCCAAGGTGCTTGACACTTTGATGGTTTGTTGAGAATTTGAGATTGATTTTTGTTAATTTATTTTGTTAAGGTAGAAATTATGGGTTGGGATATTTATTTGAATATGTTCATGTGATTTTACGTTTGATTTTATGTTTGAATCTAATAACGGTTAAAATGATCATGATATATATTTGATTTGTATGATGATTTTTATTTATTTAAAGATGTTATTGACGTTCAAAATGCATATTTTATTTCTTTATATGAGTTTTAGATATGATCAATAGTTAAATATAATAAAATAACCAAATGCCATTTTATCTGCCAAGAATCCGTCAATAAAGTCGTCAAACTGTCTTAGCGCTTGATGATACCCAACCGTCAAACATCCGTCAAACGTCTTTTAGAACATTGGGTACGTTAAATAGGGACATCTCTTTTTAACAACGCCAAACGGAGGTGTGAAATGGGTGTTAGTTTGTTTCGGAATGTTTTGTACTTTATTCGATATTATAGCTTATGGTTCGCAAAGATCGTCTGGTTCTACTTTGGATCCGGTCGACTCTCAACACCCCGCTCCTTGGCCATGTCGCTAGGGCTACTACTGCGGCTGAGGCGTGGCAGATTTTGGCCACAATGTTTCATGCCCAATCCAATGCTCATCAGATGCACCTCCGCCACCAACTGCAGACACTATCGAAGGGTTCTTTGTCGGTTCTCGAGTATGTCGAGAAGAAGCGTGCCATCGCCGACGAACTTGCCGAGTGTATGTGCCTTGCCACCGATGCGGAACTTGTCTCCTACATCCTCTTCAGATTAGCGTCTCCATTTGCCTCCTTCCAATCGGCTATTGCCCTCCAATCGGAGCCCGTCTCTTCTGATCAGCTTCTCGGCTTTCTCCTTCAGGAGGAGCAGAGTCTCGCTGAGGACACCAAAACTCTCACCGACGCCAATCAATTCGCTGCCAACATCGCCTCTACCCGGGGACGTGGTCGCGGTCGCGGGCGTGGTTGTTCCTCTACCGAGCGGCCTCCTCGTGGTGACTCTGGGAACTCGTCGGCTGATGATCGTTCTCCGCGTCCCACCTGCTAGATCTGTGAAAAAACACTAACATTGTTATTTTTAATGATTTTTTTTTTTGTATTTAAATAGTTGATAGTAATCAAAAAATAGAAGAGAAACAAAAAAATATAGAAAAAATCGGTGAAGAATTATTTTTAAACCAACATTGAAAGAAACGATTTAATATATATTTTAAATATAAGTATAACATTTTTTAATGAAATGGTTGATAGAAACAAAAAATATAAAGAGAAATTGAGAAGAATTAATGATAAAATAAAAAAAATAAAAAGTTAAAGAGGTGGGATTTGAATCCAAGACCTTTTAATTCTCCTTGTTTTCCCCTTCCTTCCCTTACCACTTGAGCTAGATAACACTTTTATTTCAAATATCATTTAAAGGTATTATATTATCTTAAAAATACTAAATATATGCAAAAAAAAATCATTTTTTTTGTATTTTTTTTCCGAGCCAGGGGGTGCTCGAGCACCCCCAGCCCCGCCACTGAAGTTAATGGTTAATTATACGAATCAATGCCTTATTTAAATTAAGATTCATTGATCATTATTTTAACTATTATCCTCATTGTCTAATTTTCTACGCAAAATTCATTTCATTTCCCCATTTGATTACCTAATTTTAGGATATAGAGTAAACATATTTCCTACTCTAATCATTTCTGTCCCCTTCACTAAACTCATAAAAAAATTGATAATCATATACTGTAAGTTTTAAACATAAAATATGATTCATTTTTTTTTCTATATATTCCATAATCCATACTCTCATATACAAACAAAACCTAAATGTGAATAGTAGGTGAAGTGCAGAATAGGCAGATAAAAGGCAAACAAATACTCTAGAAAGGGGGAAGAATAGAGTATGACAACTTTTTCGCAAATGCAAAAACTGATAAGACCTTACCGCCAGAGATAAGACCTTATCTGGAACGCAGAAACAAGTTAAGAACGAAATAACAAATAATAAGCACGAAATAGATAAACAATAAAGATAAAGAGCGGAAAGTAAAGGACACGAGAATTGTTAACGAAGTTCGGCACAACCGCCTACGTCCCCACCTAGGGTTATCCAACCCGTAGGATTCAACAACTTTATTTCACTTTATCTTATGAGCCCTAGATACAACCTCTAGAAGACCTTCCCTCTTCTAGACTACTTCCTATCTAGCAACCCAAACACACACCAGTGAAACAAAGTCCTACCGATACCAAAGTATCTATACGTTCGGGTAGAAATGTACCCTTAGTATAACCTGTACTCTAAATGAATTGTACGATAAAGCTCAAAAGAAACCTCACACACTCAAACAAATAAAACACTTAAGCGAATGGAGAGATGCGAGATCCGATGCTTGCAGGAGACGAGATTGCAGTAGATCGATATGCGCTTTAGACTTGTGTTTGTTGCAATCTTCCTCTTCTCGTTAAATAGGCCAACACGTTCAACTTCAATATCAAATCTCTGAATGTTTGTTGAACGACGTTGCAAAAGATCCGCTTGAGAGGAGCGTAAAAGCGTTTGAAATTTATTCCAGAACCTTCACCTCGGATCTGTTGAGATCTTGAATGAAAAGATACATTGGATGAGCCTTGGACTTGGTTCAAAAAGATCCTACAAAATCTCAACAATCTAGCAAATAAATATAGGATAAATACGATAGAATAAATCCACTCTAAAAATCAAAACAAGCCCATTCGAAGTTAGACCTACTCGAATTTAGAACTTGCACCATTAGGCCCAATGAGATGGAAGACTTGGTAAGATAGGTCCATTAGAAATAGGCCCAATTACACTAAATACGAATCAACCAATCTTAGAAGCTTACGTAACTCTTTGAGGTCACTGTCGGTAAGACCTTATCTCTGGCAGTAAGATCTTGAAACTGTCTTGGTATTGATGGTTTGTTTTAAAACGTTAAAAGCAACTTGAAGATTGGTTCAACCAAATCTCTTGAAGATCTCAACAAACCAACAACCTTTTGAACTTGAAGATTGCTTCACAAAATCCTCAAAGAGGCTTTTAGAAAGTCAACCCCAAATCTTCAATAACCAAATCAAATTCTGCACAAGATCTCCACCAAATAATTAAATATAAAACCCAATAAATAATCTAATTGATATTTGTATAAAATAAATACTACATTTCTTTGTCTTCCATCATACAAACAAAAACATATAATATAACATCAAGATAAATAAACATAAACATGCCGCATAACATCATATAATGTAAACAACCTAATTTCTCCCCCTTTTTGTCTTTCAACAAGGAAGGGAAGAAATCGAATTTCACCAATTCAGCATCTACTCAAGACCTTGAAACATATCTCAAGATCTTGAGATGTTAGTAGACAGCATTACCCCCTCTATGATAATGCTTCCCTGTTCAACATACTAATTAAGCTCCAAAAAGTTATTAAATAAAGAGAATCATTAGTAGCACATAATATATATATATATATATATATATATATATATATATAATGATCCTTTATCACCAAGAGCGATTGTTCCAATCCATTTATGCTCTTTGATCTTGGTGATATCCTGCAAAACGAACAAACATCAACCTTTTCGGCTAGACCAATGTACAAATTTAGATTCATAATTAGGATAGACCATGTTTGGTGGTCTTGTCCCCTTAGGAACCCAAATTTTTCTTATCCGTTCATTTAAACGTACATCAAAGGTATTTCTAATGATGTAAGGGTTCTTTCTTCTATATGGACAAGTTTCCTTTACATGACCCTTTTTGCAACAAAAGAAACAAGTAAGAGATCGCCAACTTCCTTTCGCCTTAACAAACGTGGTAGTAGGCTTTACAGGAAAATTCCTGTTGTATCCTATACCACTCCGGTTCAAGGAAAGTTGTTGTTCTCCAAGCATCTTGTCAAGAGTGGATTTGGATCTAGTGAACTGCACCAGGGCTGTTTGTTGATCTTGACACTTGACAGATAATTTCACTTTTTCATTCTCAAGGTCGTTGTTATGAGCCTTAAGAGAAGAGAGGTTTGCCTTTAGTTCGGAATTTTCCGATCGTAAGGCCTTACCCTTAGTGATAAGATCTGAATTTTGACTGTCAAGATCTTGCAGCTTCTACGACAGCTTCCTTATGCACATTTCATGATCCTTTACCTTCTCTTTCAAGGTGCTGATTTCTTTGCTGCAATTTTCCTCATTAGAAATCATATTTTTCAAAAATTCCGAGAGAACATCATTAGGACTAGAGATAAGGTTTCTTACAATACCATCTAGATGTTGATCGTGGTTTTCATCATGGTCCGCCATCAAGCAAATATTTACTGGATCATTTTCCAAATCCGATTCACTTGTAGAATCTGAATCGTCTTTCTTTCGATCTTTCTTCTTCTGCTTGTTCTTCTTCTTTTGAGGACACTCCTTCATCAAGTGATCTTTATGCTTTGATGATTTCGCATATTCTAGGCTTGAGAATTGATTCTTCATGTTTAGAATCCGAGCAAGTCCCCTTGTGATCAAGTCGAAGGGATCTTCCTCATCATCATCACTTTTGTCGTCCTCTGATGACACATCTTCTTGGGTGTACTAGGCCCTCGCGTAGTAATACGCTAGAGCTCTAGATCCTGATCAATGATAAACATTTGCATCAAGGATTTCCAATGGATGAAGTTGTCCCTAACAAAGATAGGTAGACGTATAACAGATCTTCCTTGACCGAAGCCTCCTTGACCTACACCTGCCATGATTAGACTCACAGATAGTAATATCTAAGGTACGTGAATTAGGCTCTGATACCAATTGAAGTGCGGAATAGGCAGATAAAAGACAAACAAATACTCTAGAAATGGGGAAGAATAGAGTATGACAATTTTTCGCAAATGCAGAAACTGGTAAGACCTTACCGCCAGAGGTAAGACCTTATCTGGAACGCAAAAACAACTTAAGAACGAAATAACAAATAATAAGCACGAAATAGATAAACAATAAAGATAAAGAGCGGAAAGTAAAGGACACGAGAATTGATAACGAGGTTCGGCACAACCGCCTACGTCCCCGCCTAGGGTTATCCAACCCGTAGGATTCAACAACTTTATTTCACTTTATCTTATGAGCCCTAGATACAACCTCTAGAAGACCTTCCCTCTTCTAGACTACTTCCAATCTAGCAACCCAAACACACACACTCCAACAAATATAACACTTAAGCGAATGGAGAGATGCGAGATCCGATGCTTGCAGGAGACGAGATTGCAGTAGATCGATATACGTTGTAGGCTTGTGTTTTTTGCAATCTTATTCTTCTCCTTAAATAGGCCAACACATTCAACTTCAATATCAAACGTTTGAATGTTTGTTGAACGACGTTGCAAAAGATCCGCTTGAGAGGAGCGTAAAAGCGTTTGAAATTTATTCAAGAACCTTCACCTCGGATCTGTTGAGATCTTGAATGAAAAGATACGTTGGATGAGCCTTGGACTTGGTTCAAAAAGATCCTACAAAATCTCAACAATCTAGCAAATAGATATATGATAAATACGATAGAATAAATCCACTCTAAAAATCAAAACAAGCCCATTCGAAGTTAGGCCAACTCGAATTTAGAACTTGCACCATTAGGCCCAATGAGATGGAAGACTTGGTAAGATATGCCCATTAGAAATAGGCCCAATTACACTAAATACGAATCAACCAATCTCAGAAGCTTACGTAACTCTTTGAGGTCACTATCGGTAAGACCTTATCTCGTAGTTCTTCCATTTTATCCTATTCGCGCGTAATGATCATTGATACTGGAAAATGGATTTCTTTTGTTGGCCCAGCCCATAATCTGAACGAGTCGCACATACACCCTAGTACATGTTCCTCGGCACTGAGGACATCCCCGAAGAGCTGGCAGTAAGGTCTTGAAACTGTCTTGGTATTGATGGTTTGTTTTAAAACGTTAAAAGCAACTTGGAGATTGGTTCAACTAAATCTTTTGAAGATCTCAACAAACCAACAACCTTTGAAACTTGAAGATTGCTTCACAAAATCCTCAAAGAGGCTTTTAGAAAGTCAACCCCAAATCTTCAATATCCAAATCAAATTCTGCACAAGATCTCCACCAAATAATTAAATATAAAACCCAATAAATAATCTAATTGATATTTGTATAAAATAAATACTACCTTTCTTTATCTTCCATCATACAAACAAAAACATATAATATAACATCAAGATAGAGTCAACAGTAGGCCAAATCACCGAGCAAACATAATGCTAAGCCCTATTTTCAGGTGGACAACGAGGGCATTCAAACTCCCAAATCCCATCTACAAGCTTACCCTCAGCCTGATTGATTCCATGGCTATTGCATCTCACCTTCGCCACCATCGTCGCATGCTCACCCCCAAGCGCTGCGAACAAGTATCCCACGGAAAGCAACAACCCCAAGTGATCAAACTTGAACGCTCCCCTCTTTAGCACCAATGACGCAATGTTCAAACTGAATTGCATTGCAGCGCTTATGAGGCCAAACCACAGTGCAAACGTTCCGATAATCCGGCCATGTTTTGTTGGATAGTGGAAGCAGTAACATCCTCCTCGTTTTCTTTTCCACTTGACACCATGTCGCTTTCCTTCATATACGAGCTCAAGAAGGGAAAATGCCACATTTACGAATGAGAAGATGGCAGCAAGCTTCCTGTAAAGGCTACCTTTCATTTTGCCGTCACCTGCCTCTTGGGAGAACACAGCTTGACATAGCTCTATGGCAATATTCAGCAAGATTAATATCCACTTGATCATCCGTTTCTTGTTTAGCAATTTCTTCATTGATTTCAAGCAAATAGATGTACTGTATCGTTCATCATCACCGTTTGTTGGGTCACCAGTAATTGCTTCAACACTGTTATTTTCTAATAGAGAATGTTCAGTTCTCGCACTGATGATCTCCTTCAGTGACATATAGAGACTGCCAAGGTCGACATCCGTGAGATATAGAGAATGTTCAGTTCTGGCACTAATCATTGTTTGAGGCCTAAAAAGCTGCAGCTTACCTGCGCATGAGAGAGTAGAAAGTAAAAACATATATCTTTATTTAGTTGAGAAATTTGAAGAAGCTAGGAAACAGTATCAGCAAAGCAACGGTGCAAAGCGCCGCATGGAGTAACCTGTGACTTTAAAGAACAAATTCGTAAATACTGATACGACTGATATTGATGATGACAGGTGTAGGTAT
Organism: Persicaria maculosa; assembly: GCA_963922045.1. Taxonomy (NCBI): domain Eukaryota; kingdom Viridiplantae; phylum Streptophyta; class Magnoliopsida; order Caryophyllales; family Polygonaceae; genus Persicaria; species Persicaria maculosa. The sequence goes on along the minus strand of OY998253.1, from coordinate 68,859,550 downwards.
TCCCTGGTCGAATACGAAGGGATAATAGCCCTTTCTGTGGCCGACGTTGTTCTTTGTCATAACTCTCTTCGGTCGAGGACCGACGTTGAGAGAGAGGAGGAGGCTCCTTTGTTCTCTTCCTTCATCTTGCTATCCCTTAATGGCTTTACTTCTACGGCCTCGGCCTGATTGGTTCTACATTGCTCTTCATTCTTCTCTTCTTCCATTAGTCTTTCATCTTCCTTCATTGCCACTGTTAGCTGTTAAAAGAGTGTGGAAGCTCTGATGAATTATCATTCAGAGGATATGACATTATATAGACAAGTATGGTTACAGAAGAGATAGGAACAAATCTTTACATATCGTAACATACAAGGATAGTATAAACAATAATATATCATGTCTCTAATACCCCTCGGCAAGCTCAAGGCGGAGGGCCGACGTGGAGCTTGGAACGAAGGAGATCAAACCGACGGGAGCCAAGGGCTTTGGTGAAGATATCAACAATCTGATTGTGTGTACTGATGTGACGAACAAAGAGCTCACGAGCATCCACCTTCTCACGAACAAAATGGAAGTCAATATGAATGTGTTTGGACCTGTTGTTGAGAACAGGATTGCGAGTCATGAACGTCGCACTGAGACTGTCACACAACAACGAAGGCGAACGAACCAAGGATTGGCGCAAATCAAGAAGCAAGAGATGGATCCAACTGAGTTCCGCAACCGCTGCTGTGACAGCCCGATACTCAGCCTCTGTACTCGACCGGGCAACGACACGCTGCTTGAGAGAAGTCCAGCTGATGAGGGAGGAGCCAAAGTAGATGGCATAGCCAAACTGGGACGGACAATCGTCGACGTCAGAGGCCCACCCTACGTCGGAGAACGCTGTCACAGTAAACTCTGAGGTGGGACAGAGGGTAAACCGGTGGGAGATAGTACCCTTGAGGTAGCAGAGAATGCGCTTAACAGCCGACCAGTGCTCCTCTGTCGGACGGTGCATATACTGACACACTCGGTTCACTGCGTAGGAGATCTCAGGTCGAGTAATAGTGACATACTGAAGAGCGCCGACTATGCTGCGATACAGAGACGGATCCTGCATCGGATCACCAGATAGGGTCAGGCGGGAGTGTGGCTCGACAGGGGTAGAGATGGCCTTTGCATCGGCCAACTTAGACCTCGTACAGAGATCCCGAATGTAGTCGTGCTGACACATGTGAAGACCAGCAGGCGTGCGTGTGACCTCAATGCCAAGAAAGTAATGGAGATCCCCCAGATTCTTCAAAGAGAACATACGGTTGAGCTGAGCAATGAAGCAATTGATATGGGCAACGGAGCTTCCTGTTATGATTAGATCATCCGCATAGACAAGGACGTAGATGGTGCAAGCGGAGCTGGTGTGGACAAAGAGAGAGCAATCGGATTGACACCCTCGAAAGCCAGATGCAAGAAGGAATGTCTTGATCTTACTGAACCACGCTCACGGAGCCTGTTTTAGCCCGTACAGAGCTTTCCGCGGCAGACAGATATGAGTGGGGCGAGTGGGATCCACAAACCCCTGCAGCTGCTCCATGTAAACATGTTCTGCTAAGTCCCCATTCAGAAAGGCATTGTTGACATCGAGTTGACGAATCGGCCACTGACGGGACATAGCAATAGTGAGGACAAGGCGAATGGTAGTCGGGCGAATGACGGGGCTAAAGGTGTCAAAGTAATCAACACCTTCCTCCTGATGATAACCCTTAGCAACTAAGTGAGCCTTGTGCCTATCAACTGAGCCATCAGCCTTCCGTTTGATCTTGTAGACCCACTTGCATCCAACGATATTGGCCGGAGGAGGGCGGGGCACGAGAGACCATGTACCCGTGCGACAAAGAGCATCAAACTCAGCTTCCATGGCGGTGACCCATGGCTGGTGAATGGCGGCTTGGCGGAATGTTTTGGGTTCAAGGTGAGGGTGGGGGTCGGGTGGTAAGGGATGGCGAGAGGATGTAAAGGCTTTCGATTTGAGCTTACCAGATTGAGCTCGGGTGCACATAGGGTGAGTGCTCTGGTCAGCAGGACGGAGGTGTGGTAAGGATGCCGGCGATGGTAGAGGATGGCCAGGGGAGTCAGCTTCAAGAGAAGGCTGGTCAGCAATTTGGGAAGCAGACTGACGGGACGGCGAGGGTGAGGACAGGGCAGAGGAAGAGGGCTACTCACTCTCGCTAGGGCTGGTCGGTGAGGCGGACTCCGTAGCGATCACAGCTGGTGGGGAGCGCGGCGGGGGCACATGAAGAACGGCTAATGCCGCACCTAGGAGATCAGGCGACACTGGCACATGCGGAGTTACGGACTGACCGGACATCGAGGGAGAGGATGGGACAATGGACGGGAACTCGGACTCATGAAAGATGACATGACGACTGACGTAAGTGCGGTTAGTGGTTGTATGATGGCAGAGGTAGCCACGATGAGAGGAGCTGTAGCCAAGAAAAAGACAGGGCAAGGTCTTGAATTCCAGTTTGTTGGACCTGTAGGGTTCCAAGTAAGGAAAACGGAGACAACCAAAGGACCGAAATGATTTGTAATCAGGGAGACGTTTGTAGAGACGACGATATGGGGAGTCGAACTGGAGAACTGGGGTGGGTGTCCGATTATGTAGGTAAATGGCAGTGTGAAAGGCATGCTCCCAAAACTGGGGAGGAAGGCGAGATTGAGCAAACAAAGTAAGGCTTTTTTCTTGAATTGTACGGTTGCGACGTTCAACCATACCATTCTGGGATGGTGTGTATGGGCAGGAGATGCGATGAATGATGCCTTGCTGCTGTAACAGAGATGTGAGGGACCGAAATTCACCCCCCAATCAGTTTGTAACTCTTTGATGGTGGCATTGAATTGTGTTTTGATCATTGTTTGAAAAAGACGGAAATAATCCAAGACCTGGGATTTGTGGGTCAAGAAGTAGATCCATGTAAAACGGGTGCAATCATCAACAAACAACACAAAGTAACGACAACCATTTAATGGTAAAGTGGGGGCAGGACCCCAAACATCTGAATAAACCAATTCAAAGGGAGCTGTTTTGGGAACATGAGTTGACAAAATAGGAAGACGCTTACTTTTTCCTAAAGAATAGGACTGACAAGGGCCAGGGGCCTTATTGGACACAGTAGGTAAATGAAACTGATGCAACAAATACTGTAAAATAGCAGGACTTGGATGACCGAAACGATTGTGCCAGTGTGCCGGGGTTGTGTGCTCGCCCACCAAAACCTGCTTGGAGATCGCAGATGGAGACGAAGGCAGCTTGTATAAGCCATCACTGACCAGGCCTTTGAGAAGAGCTCGCCCTTGCATGTCCTTAATAAGGCAAAAAGTAGGATGAAATTCAAGAAAAACATTGTTATCACGGGTTAGTTTGGAGATGCTAACAAGGTTTTTATGCATTGAAGGCACAATAAGGACATGGAAGAGGGAAATAGGGCGAGAGGATGTAGCAAAGGAGGTGTTACCAATGTGGGAAATAGGGAGGGTAGAGCCATTACCTAGGGCTAGTTGATCACCACCATTTTAGTCGGAGTTGATAGAGACTTTGTTGAAGTCACCGGTAACATGGTCAGTCACGCCCGTATCAAAGTACCAAGACGGATCGTGAATAGAGGATGTAGACGTTGCGTACGCAGAGGGAGTGCCGGAATGCTACTGATTAAGGCGCTCGGTCGGGTGACGAGATGGAATTGTCTGGAGATTCATGCGACTGAAACAGTCCTTTGCAAGGTGCCCAGTGCGATCGCACAATTGGCACTGTGGGCGGTTGCGAGAGCGAGCAGCTGGATCCTCAGTGCCGGGCGAGATGCCACCAGTCGAGCAAGAGGACGAGCGCTCATAAGGCGGACCCCGCTGCTGCTGCGACGAGGACTGGCCTGTGCGAGGTGATGGGCGATCAGGGCGTCGAGAGCGAGACTGGCCATAGTTGGCTGCCGGTTGATGCGTTTGAAGATAACGCCCAACCTCTTGCAAGCATTCTTCCTCCCGGAGCAGGAAACCAAGGAGGTTGTCGAAAGTAAGATTATCCAAACGTACATTGATGGCGGCGCAGAAAGGGTCGTAAGACGGATCCAATCCGTGGAAAACCGAGACAATGAAGTCGTCCTCGGAGACCAGCTGGAGACAATCCGCAAGAGCGTCCGCGATGTCCCGCTTTTTCTCATAGTACTCAATGACAGAGAGATTACCTTTGGGAAGAGAGTGCAGTTGGGACTTGAGATGCATAGACCGAGCACGGGATTGGGCTTGAAACATGTGCTTTAGCGTAAGCCACGCCTCACGACCAGTGGTGGCTCGAGTGACATAGCCGAGGAGATTTGACGAAATGGTGGTTCGGATCCATACGAGGATAAACTTGTCCCTGCGTTTCCAAGTAAGATACTCAGGGTTTGGGTTGGTTTGGGAGGACGGGGTGTCAGCAGAAGTGGTGGTGACGGTTTTGGGTGGAGAGGTTCCAATGAGGATGTGATCTTGGAGTTCATAAGCATCAAGCGTGTCAACAAGGTTGGCTCGCCAGATCGTGTAATTGGAGCGGTCAAGCTTGACGGAAAAGTTGGGCAATTGGAGATTGGGATTGTCGGATGGGTTCAGAGCGGCGGCCAAGAGAGACGCGCCAGAGGAGCGGGACGATGAACTGTCTTCGGTGTGTGGAATGGGTTAGTGGGTGGTGTTTGGTCGCCGGTGTTGCCGTCAGGAGTACTGTCGGTGGTGGACATGGTGACGGGGTTAGGGCGGCTGAAAAAGAGGAGAGGCTAGGGTTTAGAAAAAACCGGCTCGTGATACCATAAAAGATTGTGGAAGCTCTGATGAATTATCATTCAGAGGATATGACATTATATAGACAAGTATGGTTACAGAAGAAATAGGAACAAATCTTTACATATCGTAACATACAAGGATAGTATAAACAATAATATATCATATCTCTAATAGCTGTGAAGGGATTAGACGAGACCAGACATCCATCAATTACACCGTATTCGATTGAACCGGTGACCAATCTATAAATTTTTATAGAGGGGCTAAAAATTTAATGAATGGTAGGTCTTGTCTCGTGCACACAAAAAAATATGTTAATACAATATTATAAAAATAACAGATATTTTCCAATAAATATAACTATAACTATAAATATAAATTATTTTTTCCACTAAAAAATAATATGGATATAAATAAAATTATTTCAACATATTATAGATATCTAGATATCTTTTATGTAGATTCATTCAAAATATAAATAAAATTCACATTTATAAGGTAAAAGGTTTTTTTCCCTAATCTATTATTAATTAAATCTCATATAGTTTAATAGATAGCTGATTTTTAAAAATATTTTAATAGTTTTTTTTATTAAATATGTAGTATATCTTTATTACATTAGTTTACTAAAATATCTATGCACTGATGGATTTCGGCTACATATCATGTCTAAGGGTGGGCACAAATCCCGCAAATCCCGATCCCGTCCCGGTCCCGTCCCGATCCCGTCCCGGTCCCGTCCCGATCCCGGTGGGATTTAGGACAAAATAGCGAATCCCGTCCCGATCCCGTCCCGCAAAAATTATGCGGGACGAAACGCAGGACGATCCCGGTGGGATCCCGCAAATCCCGTCCCGTCCCGCATATTATAATAATAATATATTATTAGTATTATTATTTTGAGAAAATATTATAATTATAATTATAATCATAATCTTCCATTTATAATAATAATATTTGTTTATAATAATATTATTATTATTATTTATGCAAATATTATTTATAATTATAATAATAATTTTCAATTTATAATAATAATTGATTATAATAATAATAATATTATTATATAATATTATAATATAATTTAATAATAATATTAATTTATAATAAAATTATTATTATTATTATATCATATTTTTTTCTTGTGAAGTATAATTATTTTATAATAATAACAATAAAAATAAATAATAATAATTTTTTTTTAATTATAACGTGGCATTATTATTATTTATTATTATTATTATTATTATTATTATTATATTATTATTATTATTAATTAAATGATTTACACAGAGTTATTATTATTATTATTATTATTATTATTATTATTATTATTATTTTATTTTTAAAGATCAAAATTACTCCCTTTGTTATAAAAATATTTAAAAAATATAATACATTTTATTTTTACATGTTTTTTCAAGGATCAATAATAATAATAATAATAATAATAATAATAATAATAATTATTATTATTATTATTATTATTATTATTATTATTATTATTATTATTATTATTATTATTATTATTATTATTATTATTATTATTATTATTATTATTATTATTATTATTATTATTATTATTATTATTATTATTATTATTATTATTATTATTATACCCATTTAGAGCTACAAGAGGAAAATAGCTAAATACGGTATTCTTCCCAACTATCAATCGATAATGAGACAGTATTTGGTGAATCTCGTCTCAATCCCTTTCCGTCTTGATCTAGTAAGATAATGTAGCCAAATATGTTGAACATTATAATTAATTATACAATCATTGTATGAATTAATAATAGTATTATAATAATAATAGTATTATTATTATTATTATTGAATAATATAGTTGAGAAGAATACCGTATTCAACATATTATACAAATTAATGAATTATGAAAGCAATTTTCACTTTGTAAATTTATATAATATTTTATTATTTTTATTTGCGGGACAAGGCCCGTCCCGTCCCAATCCCGTCCCGTCCAGACACCATCCCGTCCCGAAAAAAAAGTGTCAATCCCGTCCCGATCCCGTCGCGTAAAAATTTCGCGGGACGAGTCCCGTCCAGGCTCAATCCCGTCCCGTCCCGTCCCGTGCCCACCCCTAATCATGTCTATATAATATTTTAATAATTTATTTTGGCACCCAAAATAATATAGATATAAATAATTAATTTTGATATAAGTAATTCTTTCAACCAAAAAATAATATAAATATAAATAAAATAGCACCGATCAAAATACTATATATTTATATTTTAATCAATTAACTAAAATATATAGGGAGAAATTGTGGCTTATGATAACTTTTTATAAACTATGGCAACATAATATTTTAGTAATTTTTTTTCTACAATCAACCACAACATGCCAATTGCCACATAGGAGTATAGGACATATGTATTGATTTGAGTATAAGTACGTACGTATATAGATATCTTTATTTAAATATATTGGAGAAAACTTGATTTTTTATATTTAATTAGACATAAAAAAAGGGTGGAGAAAACTTTAAAGTTGTTATTTAATTGGGGGAATGTGGTAATTTAGACCCCTATGAATATTCACTTAGGTGTATAGCCTCTTTAATTATTTTTTTAACCCCCTAGACCTTATTAAATTTTTATTAGGTGGGTTCTCGTTTACCCTTTCTCCTCCGTTTCAGATCTAACCTTACACCTCCACCATTGGAATCTCCTTGTCGGCCCCCTCCTTCGTGTCCACAGTCCTTCGCTCAGATCCGGCGTGTTCCTCATCATTGTTTCTTCCAGATCCGGCGTGTCCCTCCTACTCAGATCCGGCGCTGCTTGGTCGGTCTCCTTCCTCGTCGTATAAGCTTCCAGATCCGACGTATTCCTCATCAGATCCGAGCCTTCTAGATCCGGCGTCTTCCTCCTGCTCAGATCCGGCGTCCATGGAGGTCGTAGGATCTCAGATCTGAATCTCTTGTCATCCTTCATTCCCTCTGTCGTTCCTCGTCAATCGTCGTTGTTCGTTCCTTTTACTCAGGCTGTGCAGGTAAGCTTCGTTCCCCCCCCCCCCCTCCCCCCACTACTCCCTCCTTGTTCATCTTCTATTGGTAATTTGTATTTCCCAATTCCCCTGAAATTTGTACAACTGCAGGAGTAGAGCATAGATAGTGAAAATTTTCATTTATGGGTGCTGCCATATAAGACGATTTCGTTAATTAGTTATTGATTTGCTACAATTTTTTGGTCTGATTGTGGCTGGCATCTTAAGGTTCTGGCATCATTGTTCACTCATATTAGGTTGTAAATGAACTGCACATAAGGTGTTTGATAATATTCCTCACAGAAATCGCTTGGTTTCTTTCTTTTGGTTCCTAATTTTCTTTGGCTGATTTTGTAAATGAACTGCACATAAGGTGTTTGATAATATGTAGCTTGAAGGTATTGAGCTCATGCTGTACAAATCCATCTCGCCTAGCTAGGATATAGAATGAACATTGATTTGTAGTAGTTTGATTGCGCTTGTTATATCATGTTAAACTAGGCAATTGGCCGCACTTGGTTCCTTCTGTGTCTAACGATGGGTACGCTGCCCAGGTAGCCAAACTGCAGCTAGCCACATATTTGTTGATGTTTTAGAGTGATTTATGGTCATGCTACAACAAGTGGTGTGGCTGCTGAACCATTCCGGAATGGCTCACCGGAAAGGACTTCTGGGTAATACCCATAGGTCCCCGGTTCGAACCCCGGATTTGGCCGCTCTTTATTTACCAATTCAAGGTGTGGCTGCTGCAAATGAAGAAAGCGACTAATTTGGGTGGTGCTACTGTCATAAGGAAAATTTCAATATAATTTGGCTGGTGCTACTGTCACAACAACAAGCTGCTACAAATAGACCTTAATGACGAGTTGCAACTGGAGCCCAATGGAGCAAATTAACAACAAGGAATGGGAAGCTATATAAGAATTGAAGTGAGTAGCAGCTAGTGGGTCTTCCACGTTCTCTTTTGATGGCCCTCTATTACGTGACTAGGACTTTGTAAATTGGCTTCCATTTGCTCTCTTTAATATGTTTATTGTAATGGTGATTTGGTGTGCTAATATAATGTATAGTCATTATAAAACCCTTGATGGCCTAGTTGAAGGGGGTGTTATAGTTTCTTGGTCATCAATTATATAAAAAATGTC